>OX387272.1:47622567-48872567 GCA_947562075.1 Orthosia gracilis | reverse complement strand
TTACAAAAGTAAAGCACCTGTCTGAGTTCCAACCAACGACACGAAAAAAAATATTTCACACGCAACTTTGCCCGCAAAATTCACACTGTTGGCCCACAGTGCTTTAGTCAATGTGCATACGATACCGGAGCATCTCGGGATAAAGTTACTTAACAAGCCGAAGATATTGATTTATCGCTCAGCCCCACAGGTACAACTTCGCTTATTTAGATAACGGAGCATACTGTAGTACCTATTTATAGATACGGCTGTATATGATATTGAGCTAATATTACATTATTTGTATTGGGTATATCGTGTATTGTTGCTAAATCGATTGTCTGGTTAAAAGTGTGATGTTTTAGTTGTTAGTGGTAAGTGCGTAAGTGGCTTCTATTAGTTTACATATCGATGTTCTGGAGGGGCGACCGCGTACCGTAAGACGAAAGGTTGGAAGACCTCCCACTGGGTAGACAGGTGACCTGGTTAAGTCTGTGGGAATCCAATGGATGGAGACGTACTGAACTGACCGATGTGGTGTCACTTGAGGAAGGCATAAATGTTCAGCTGTGGACGTCTGTCAGCTGAGATGATGATGATGATTGATTCAATGTACTTTTTGATTTTAAGAGATTTGACACCTACATAGTAGTCGAAATAGAAAAGTATCTACTTTTTTCAGTGAATTCGATTTTGATTCGAGATTGAGCGCATCAATTTCTTTTTCAGTTGTATTATATTCCTTTTAATAAACGCGTTCACTTTCTGGGGTTTATAAAAGAAAAAAACAAACGAAAATGAGAGAACCTATCAGCTTATGTTTATTTCTTAAAGTGGTTATTCTTAGTTTGGCAAACCCTCTCAAGTGTCCTCTCCAGCAAGGTACTCACAATGAGATATGTAGCCATATAATATGGCAATGGCAACAAATGGCGGCGTATGGCGAGCCAGTTAAATGACATTCTTGTGTTAGGCGGGTTGGTGGTAAATAAAAAAGTGCTAAGTTGACCCGGGCCGCGTTTTAGCTCCGTGCTAAGTTTCCTGCGGTGAGACTGTGGGGAACCTATGTAGGTATCTCTTAGGGCACTGTATTGTGCCTATAGATTAAACAAAGAGATATACTAGGTATAGTAATGCAGACCCTCGTGAAAGGACAACGACCTTGAGCACACAAAATGCGCACTGGTTTCACGCCCGTGACACCCAAAATTCAGTAGTTTTTTGTACTTTCTTTATTATTCTGTGGCTTAAAAAAAGCCTTCGTTCAAAATGTAGATAAATTAATTGTCTTTTAGATGGTGAAACTGTCATTAAAATATATACCCAATAATAAAAACAATAAAAAAAAACAATACATAATAATATATTACTATTATTTAGTTTTAATTCATACGCTGTCTCAACAATAAAAAGGCTGAAAGCAAATTCTCTTTTAAAATAAAAGTTCGTGACCACTATTTGAGTCAGACTAAATCGCTCTCATCTAGAGACAGAAGTTTAGTCGATCGGTCGGTCGTTAGATTCTCGTTTTTTATTGGTTTTTGCTAGTTTATTTTATTTGTATATGTGTACTATTAATATATATGTAAGTATACACATTTTCGTATACAAGTTGTTATTTTTAAATATTTTTTGTACCCGTTCACAACGTTGTCCTTTTTAACCCGAAGGTTGATTGGTAGAGAATGCCTTGTGACATTAAGTCTGCTTATGTACCTCTATTGTACATGAAGTATAAATAAATAAATACCCGGCGCTTACGCGGCGCGCGGCAGGTTTGGTGCGATTGACGTTTTCTTGACCGTGTGACTTTACAAATGAATTGCACTATATATATATGTCATAAAAATAAAACTCAAAATTTTCATTGATTAAATGTTTAAGAAGAAGAAGAAATGGTCTCATGTAACATATTATATTTTGCCCAAATGTTACGACTAGCCGTTTGGACGTGATATTCATTTTAAAATCAACTACTGAGGGGTATCTGCGCCTTAATAACTGAAAAGAAGATAATTATTTTAGCAAATAGTAATGTGTGTTTTGTGCTTTAAATTAAAAAAGTTTAGTTTCGTGTTAACCAAAAATTTTTTTTATATAAACAATCTGGGTAAGGTGAGTTTGATAGCCTGTATTAATTTCCTTGATAATCCAAAAGTGTTTGTTATTGGTTTATTTAATTGACAAACGCTTTGACTATGTTATATTTCTTGTTTTTTAACCAGCAAAATACATAAGCAATAATCCAAACTAGCGTAGTTAGGTACTCTACTGGACCGCCAGTATTATCTAACTGCGCAACACATCTACTCGTACCTACCTTTTATCAAAGTACCTAGCACAGTAGCACAAAACAATAGTAATCACACATAACGAGTGTGTATAAGTGTGTCAGTGGTACTATCGGAGTCGGACGGACGGCGCACGAGCCGGACGCGGCGGACGTCCGGCGAGCTGATAACACGGACAGGTTACTGTGGCTAAATGTGTGGTATGGTAACTACTGTACTGTGTGCAGGACGATGGGATTGTAATTGATAAGAAGATTTATAATATTGGGTTTGCGGAAGCAAGATATAATGTTTGACGTCATAATTTTATCGGACACGCGATATTACATGTACACATTTTATTAGTTTTTCGGGGATTCACCGAGCTTCAGTGCTCTCGGCAACATTGTTCTTGCTGCACATTAATGATCTGCTAAAACCCGGAACCTTTGGGTATGCAGACGACAGCACTGTTGCTGAGAGATACGTGTCTGGCGCACGGGCTACTGGGCCTCAAGTCCGGTCTCTTCGGGAGGCCATGGTTGAGCGCTTGAACCTGTCTTTGGAGGCAGTCTCCGAATGGGGCAATGCCAATCTAGTCAGTTTCAATGCTGCTAAGACCCAGGCGTGTCTTTTTTCCGCAAAAAAGAGCCAATTCCACCCGGCTCCATCCTTCCGTGGTGTAACCGTGCCGATAACGGACCATCTCGACCTTCTTGGTGTTACGTTGACATCGACCCTCAATTTTGGTCCTTTCATTGAGGCAAAGGCTCAATTAGCTGCAAAAAAGTTAGGGATCCTTGCGAAGGTGAGATGGTACTTCACGCCTGAACAGCTGCTCAACTTGTATAAAGCGCAAGTTCGGTCATGCATGGAGTACTGCTCTCACCTCTGGGACGGATCTGCCAGGTACCAACTTGACGCACTTGAGTCGATTGACAGACGGGCCAGGAAACTTATCGGCAATGATGCGCTGGTCGACTCAAAGCTCCAGAGCCTTGAACACCGACGACGAGTTGCCAGCCTGTCGGTTTTCTATCGGTTACATTTCGGGGAGTGTGCGATGGAACTGCACAATTTGATTCCGCCTAGCCCTTTCCATCATCGGACTACAAGACGTACGGCAATGCGCCATCGTTACATGGTTGATATCCCACCCATACGCACAAAGCGTTTCGAAAATACTTTCATTGTGCGTACAGCTAAGGAGTGGAATTCCCTGCCTGCGTCTTTGTTTCCCGATAGCTACAACCTAGGGGTCTTCAAGTCAAGAGTGAATAGGTTACTTCTAGGCAAGCGTGCTTCACCTTCGACCACATCATCACTTAACATCAGGCGAGATAGTGGTCAAACGCGAGCCTATAACAAAAAAAAAAAAAAAAAAAAAAAAAAAAAAGCTTCATTAAATTGCTGCTTTTCTGGTGGTTGCCACTGTTGTTTTAAATTTTCAGGTATTGCAGTGGTGGGCAATAGTTTGGTGAGCTTGTCCCAAATAATAATAAAATGAGACGCTGTAAGTTTAACTGAATGCCTGTGATAAATTATGTTTTCCGAATTTCTTTTCGTGGGCATCTCATTTCACGTCATACTTTTTTGTCAGTTCATGACTTACACTTTTTAAAGCAAGTTAATAGTTATAGTTTATCATAACGAACCAATAATAAGTAGGTGGTTTGTTTTCAACAAAGACGTATCGATTGGTTTGTAAACCAAGAGCCAGAGTTGGCCCCACGAAGACAACCAATCTAATGATTGCGGGTAACGGGAGCATCAAATGTACACGAAGGTAAATTAATTGTAAACCTGTTTTTATATTTTAATATTATGCACATTGGTATGGATAGAAAGATGGACATTTTGATGACCATTTTAGTTACCACAAATTCGCAGTATGCTCATAGAGTGGTCTCTTAAATAACGCACTTGCGCCAGTTTGCGCAAGTTTATTGCGACTCTACGTAGAGAGTAGTCTTTGGACAAGTTCGGTTAAGTACTGGACAGTAGTGCCCAGGGCGACTCTACACACAACGAGAGTGAGGATTTCGGTACATGGCTTGTGTTTTAAAGGACCTTGGGAGAAACAGTTTTCGTAACATTAGAGCCTTTGTGTAACTCAATATCTTGGACTGATACTTAAAACTAACGAGGCAATGTTGTCCTTTGCTTAACATGGATGTTAAATTATAGTCATCGATGGAACTTCTCTCTTGACTGTAAAACCCCCAGGTTGTAGCTATCAGGAAACACAAACTCCGGCAGGGAATTCCGCTCCCTACTTCTACGCACAATGAAAGTATCCTCAATATGTTATGTACTTACTTTTAATGTGGTCAGTTTATTGAAAACTACCCAGTAAGAAACTAATTTGAAATCTTTTTACAATACATGATGCCAAATCACTTATTATTTAGATACTAACTGAACAATTAGTATTCATTTATAGTTTGCATAATTTAGCTTCTTTAAAGTAGGTTAAGTACCTACTTTAAAGAAGCTAAATTATGCAAACTACTCTCAATGATTAATAAATAACAACTAATCTCAATGATTTTTAAAACACAATTTATTCATAATATTTAAACAAATTCCTCTGCCATAATATTTTTTCAGGCATGACTATATCAATTGTGTTGAACAGTGGGGATAATAAATTCGTTAGAGCCGCAACTCACAACTCACGGGGGTGAAAACTACCCGTCATTATAACGTACTCGGGGGTAAGAAGTTGCTTTTTTATTAGGGTAGTTATTGTGCGAGGAATGTTGTTCGAAAGGAAAATAGGGTACTTCGGTGGATCAGTTTGAGCATGGTGAAACAATCAAGTCATTCAAAATTGCTAGTAAGTGGTACTTCTATGCAATATTTTTTAGTTGCCTATGTTTTCTGGAAATTTTTCAAATAATTTGTTTAGAATAATCCGTAACAGACGATTGATTGAAAAAGTACGTACATATATTATTTACAAATATGTAATTTATACACGCAAAAAGTTTAAGTATGAATAAATATTATGTATGAAAGTTTGATGCTTTCAGAAAATACAATAACATGGAGGGTTTTGGAAAAGTCTGTCTGATTGCCATTTCCCAACCTTTAAGGAACCTTTGACACAAAACAATATAACGGCTTCTCCATTGCAAACCCCAATACACCTTGGCAGCCAACTTAACAAGCTCGCTCAAATAGTTATAATGATACGCTAATGTCGCCGGGGGTCGGATGTGCCCCCTCCCACCAGGGGGAGTGGGGGTATCCTGCGTGTGCCGGAAACGCACGGAACTGTGCCCAAGTAGGACTCCTCGGACCACCGCTAACGTCTTAGGAGTTACGGTAGACTGAGGAACGGATAGAGGGGACAATGTTTAATAGGTATCCGTTCGTAGCTACATAGTTTGAGGAAAACTCTTGTTAGAACATGTCTGAAGGTCTGAATAGACTATCTCAATGATGATAATCGTAAAAGATTGACTGAAAAATAAACTTTGTCCTAAAATAGATATCGCCGAAACAATCCAAAAGGTTTTGAAATAGGTAAGACCAAAAAAAAATTACGTTGATGAAGCAGCTAAGCTGTGTTAGGCAGTATCCAGGTGTTATTTCAGCGGTTAGTCGGCCCTTACTACACACGATAGATTATTTCAGTAAATACAGCAATATGGTAATCCATGTAAATCGTACTTCAAAGCAAAAAAACGAAAGGTAAATTTTCAGTGTCCCTGTCCATTCGCGTCGTTTGCTACTTTGGTAAACATTTCGTATTCACATGCCTATCCGTATCTATTTGTAAGCGAACTAGTTGCGAAGTTATTCGGGCTCACCTACGCTCGCTATAAATATCACTTAACTTGGATACTCTCACCGTCCTAACCAGTCGATCGCAAGTCGTCGTGTCACTGCACAAGAAACTACAGAAGGATCGAAATAGGGCATTTAGTCTGAAGCGATTGTCCGGTTTATAGTGTTCATACGCAAGATAAAAAAACTACAAAACTATTAAAATCAAAGGTCAAAAATTTTGATGAAATATTGTCATTATGAGAACTGCATCGTCAGTTTGTTCAGAATGGCAGGAACCAAACTATTCCATAACGTTTGACTTTTTGGCGAGTCTCACGTTCAGGCCGAATTTCTAAATCGAAAATTGTCTCATAATTAATGTGATTTATGAAAGGGCGTTAGCTGTTAAGATTGATAATTGATTGAATGAATTTTCAACTGCCAAACGCATCACTTGACTTGCATTTAATTTCTGTCGCGTCGATACTTTTTCCAGAAACTGGGTAAAAAATATATTATACCGAGGTTCTATTTCTATTTGTCTTCGTAATTTAAACGGCCAATTTCTACCATTTGCTTGCTTGTTTCTACCATTGGATGAAGTGAACCTACTATATTTGCGGAGCGGTGAAAGAGCCTCAGGAAACTGCGCAACTTAGACAATAACCGTTGAGATTAGACGGGTTGAGCCCGAGGTGGGCTGTAAACAATACAGAGCATGCAAATTGAATATTAAGAAACGGTGAGGATCTCTGCTACGACTGTTTGTTACTGAAGGTGATGTTACAGTCATTATTACAAGTCGTTTAGATAGGAATGTCAACGAACCTGTACAATAAAACAACAGAGTTAAGCCTATGTTAGTATGACTATTAAAATCATTTGGTTTTTTTTAATGAGTCCGCAAAACGCGATCGTTTTAAGAGGAAATAAGGGCAGAGAGCGCCCACTGAATTTCCTTAGTTAAAAGTCATAAATCGATCGGTTTGGCATTCTTTTATTTCCTCCTCAAATATTTGACCAATTTAGAAGATGTACCATAAACTGGAAAAGTAAGATATATACTATGCCCCTATATGTTCCTTTATATTTGTCAAACGTGTACACTAAGCTTCTGTTGACAGCGCAATTTTGAGCATTTTTTGAGGGTTGTAGTGCTTCTAAGGGTAGGGTCATATTATATATCTTTCGTTTTCAGTATATGGAGTATCTTTGAAATTGGTCCAATATTGGAGGACGAAATAGACGAGAGCCAAACCTCGAATTATGACTTTTACTTAGGAGATTTAGTCGGCGCTCTCTGCCCATATTTCCTCATAAGAAGTGATACAGCGTCTTGCTATCATTAACAGAAAGACAGCCGACATGCAACTTATTTCTCAGACAAAAATTAAAATCTTAATACCTCACGCTCTTCACTGTCATCTCAAGAAAAAATAACAATTTTATCGCGTCTTTTATTTGTTTACGAGCACCAATTTTTCACCACTAATCCTTTGCTTGGCCAAGAGATTAGCACAACAGGGGTTGTATTTTTTAAGAAACAATATCGGCGACAATGCCGAGACAACCAACAATAAAAGAATAAGCAATTAGGATGTTTTGTTTGTCACCAAAGACAGAACATTTTTCATTTTTAATCTGTTGTGGTGTAATTGTTTTCTTGATGACGTCATCGTTTATCGGGACTTGTTCACGGTTGACGGAGACTGAATGTGGTTTTTGTAAGTGTTGAGACAATGGAGGGCTTCTTGTACGGTTCGGTGGACAGGGAGACGGTATGGTAGGCGCGGCGTTTTTCTAGTCATTATGGTTTTCTAAAGAAGCGATTTTTCTTAGCTTTCGGAAAATCAACTAAAGAATTTAAAAGAACGGTCAACAGTGGTTATTTCTCTACCTTAATTGTACCCCAAATATACCTAAATATGACCATTAATTGGTATCATAATTGTCGGGCCAATCTCATACCTACCATACTGTAAGAAAACCATTTAAAAAATCTTCTTCTGATTACATAATTTATTTTGCTATTGCAATTAGTTAATTTCTTGCCACTGAGTCTGAAACTGAGGGTAAAATTAGAATTTTCACTCAAATTTCTCAGTATTTTGTTCAAAGGCATAAAATGGCAAAAATGTCTCAAACGAAAATAAAACACCGTCTAGAGCGGAGTCGCGTTCCTAAGCTAGTATTTTAATAACTTAGGTACATATCATATATTAAAATACCTCTTGAAAATAAAAGTAGAGTCTGTCATGAATAATATTTCGATAATAAAACATATTAACATATAGAGTCTGAATACAAATCGGCTCATTTGTTTCACACTCTACGTAAATGTAGTCCTTTAAAATTCTGAATATTTTGTACTTACTCTTCGATGCCTTGAACCTAAGTTTTATGAGACATTTTATGTTTCTAAAAAATAAGATGAAAACTGTATGATGAATGTATGGAGGGCAAATATGTTAAAGATGTTGTGACTCAAGAAAATTGCTTGAACTTTACTTAGATTTTAGTATACATGGAAGTTTGAAAAATAATCGCGGGCTTTTATCTAAAACTAGCTGACCCCCGCGGCTTCGCTCCCGTCAATTGGCTATCTATCTACCTACCTACCTTACAAACGAACAAACAAACTCTTCAGCTTTATTATAATATTATAGATGTTGATAAAACTCCTTCGCAAATGAAAAAAATTGATTACCATAAAAAATGGTTATAGTGAATCAATCTTAAAAGATAGACATATGCTACCGCGGACTTTTTTTTAGAAGTTTTAAAGAGAAACAATTCCATCATACATGATATTTGCGTAACTTAAGCCGTTTACGCAGCGCACGCAACGGAAGCTCTCAAAAAGGAATATTTTATCCCGTTTTTGCAACATTTTTCATTTGCGCTCCGCTCCTATTAGTCATAGCGTGATGTTATATAGCCTAAAACCTTCCTCTATAAATGTACTATCTAATGCAAAGAGATTTGTTCATTTCCAACCAGTAGTTCCTGATATTAGCGCGTTCAAACAAACAAACAAAAAAACAAACAAACTCTTCAGCTTTATAATATTAGTATAGATTAACCAAATGCATAACAAAAACTCTAAGTAACGCTGTCATTAATAACATAACTAATAAGTGATCTTAATCATTTGGAATATCAGATGACAGCATCTGATCCGAAACTTCCCACAGTAAACAAATAAATAATTTGGTTTAATCAATAAAAATAAAGATACTAAATGTATATATGGAAAGTTAGGTTAAAATGGGTAAGCCATTTTAAGCTTCATACCTTTTGTAAACAAAGTATCAGCCTCACATTTTTCAAGAGAACATAGGAAATAAATCCATACCGTCACATTACTCTGTTTCACTGAATATATTCAAGCAGCACCATTGTGTACCATCGTGCCCCATCGTACACCATCGTGGTGCATAGTGCCGGTGCACACTGGCAGGTAACAATTGAGTTGCAGGCGCCGTGTGTTTACAACCGCTTTACCGCCAGCACCGAGGTATTTGAGCAAGATTATTTTAGGAAAATCTTACTTTGTAGACTTTGTTTCTGGATGAAAATCTTTTCGTGGAAATGCAGTAGAGGATTTTGCAGGTGGATTGCAGATGAAACTGTTGAATTTACAAATACATATAGCTACAATTGTAACAAATGGATTTACTTGGATTTAGTTTTAGGTATATAAAGGTTTGAACGTCATTTTCATGTGTGAGAGAATATCTATATGCCGTTGATACCTTAAGAATTCTGGTTGCCTTGTGTTTGTGTTTCAAGTTGCAAATGTTTCAAGACGCAACAAACGACGGTCTAACAACGATCTCATATATTGTAAGCTAATGCGATGTTTAAAGTCAACACATGATAGCTCTCCGTGACTGTGAATATACTGAAAGCACACGTTACTCTGCTCACACCTTAAATCTCCAGCAAACGTATAAATAAACGCGCGAATTTCCGAAAGGTACAGCATCACAAAGTAGAACGCAGCTCCAACGATAAATCCTCTTATAATCACTGCATTGTATTTTAGTAAATCGTACTAAAGTATTTTGTATTTCGGATCGTTTAAATTACCCCATAAATACACGTAAACGATTCGCAACAAAGAGATGTCGCTGGAGTACCGCCGGATCCGAACAATAAATCTGCTGCAGCACAAACAAGAAATAACTTTCACGGCTGAAAATATCAAATGTAAAATGTAAATTTAACTACCTAATACGGGCTTAAGCCGTACGAAACTGCGCTTTAAAGCGCTGTTTATTTGATATTTGAGTGTTGTTTTTATGTTAGTGTCGTTGGTTCGGCAAATAAAAACGTCTGGTGTGGAGGATGCAGCGCCGGTTATGAATGGCCTATGAGCTCCAACGCGCCGCGCACAGACTAGACATGTGTTATTAGCACAGAACAGACAGGGCCTTCTGAGAGTTCTATGTAAGTGCTACTTGTAAATCGAACCACTAATTAAGAATTATTTTCAAAGTTTAATGATTTTTACTCCTGTATATTTGAGCTTTACAGGATTGAATTAAATTGGAATTAGATCGATACCTATGATGGATACTTATCAGCCTTATTCTATCTCGCGAAGTAAGATTGAATTAATTCAAGAGGTGTTCTGCATATAAAACTTAACAAATATAAACATGACTCACTAACAGGACTGACACACAATCCCCGTGTTTCAAAAGCGCAACAAATAAAGTTTATTCATTTTATTTGAATGCCACTGAAACTTAAAAGACACATTGTGTTGACGTTTCACTTAACGCTGCGTTTACCGTGAGTTATACAGGCATAAACAACCTTGCAGTTTTGGAAAACACTAAGTGTCCTTTCAAATTAGCTGCTGAAGTGTTGACACATAATCGAGGTGTCACATCTTCGTTGTTTGGTCTGTATGAAGCGTCTCTTAGGTGGCGTTGCATCGCAGGCAGTTTGCTTGATATAAGACACGTCGCCGCCCGTTATTGCTCCAACCTACTTATTTATAATTGTCGTTCCATCCACCATCTTAACCTGAACTCCCGATCTCTTCTTGCTTCAAACTATTGCAAGTTTCCCGGGGGAGTTATATGAGATATGGGGGTTCAGGCTATGGTGGGCCAGATATGGCCAAGGGTAAGCTTTCAAGAGTAGCCAGGGAGGTCAGTCCGGGCTATTTAGTTCTCTTTCACAGCGACTATTAGCGCGACCTCTATTGCGTTAGCCTGTACGGGTGACGCATCGTTATGAGCTTATGTTTATTTATGTGTTCCATGTTATTTGTATTGTTTATTTCATGCACATCTACTGGATAAAGAGAGAGCTTTATTGTCTTGACCTGCACGAGGTACTTATAATGTACCAAGAGATGCAACTTTTTTAGAGTAAAATTCTTATAAGAGTAGGTACAGTCTTAAATGATTGCCTATTAATATGATACAATGATTAAATGTGAAAATGAAAAACTGCAGTAGGCCACCGTACCGGCAGTGGAGAAAAAAATATGGTAATAATTCTATAAAGTAGACTTTCAGTTAGTGTCAAAGAATGGACATTTTTATCACCTCAAAGTGCTTTAAGGTGTCGCAACAGGAGGAAAGCGCTACTTAGTTTTTACAACATTTTGCCTTGCAATGATATTGACGATACTAATTACGAGATCTCTCCGGGCTGCTTCAAGAAACCCTAGCAAATCGCTGTCAATTTTAAAGTAAATCATTGACAGTCCCTCCTTTCTCACAAACTTGATTTTAAAGCCAAAGACATTTACGCAACGCTTCAAGTTACGAGTCTCCATATGTTCCAGTGCCACAGCCTACAGAATTAAGTATTACAGCTAAGTAAGCTTGGCAGTGCAACAACGCGTGGGCATACACACAAGCTATGCGGACTCGCGCCGAGATAGGTTTAAAAGTTTTTGATACGTACAGTTTGCTGTTTTTCGTGGTCATGGATCATTATTCATCGTCGGCAACTGGAGAGAAGAGTTTTGGCGTAACTAAAAATGTATTAAATTTAAGCAAAAAAATATACACACATAAACTCATGCCTTTCAGAAGAACATCACCAGATCCGTATATATATGTCATTCTAGGGCGCCCCCTGCAGTCGTTTCCACTAAATTTCCACACATATTCATACTATTCTAAAACTTGTTTACCTAATGAAAATCTAAATTAATGCCATTTGAACTAACAGAGAGCAAACAAAATAGTTGGAATTTTTAATTGCAACACGCTATATACTAGCAATAACGGCGTTCACCATTAATAAGATTAAGGACCGATTTCTTAATTGTGTATTTGAAATTAACAATGTGTCCTACTTTAGTACCAAATTTTGTCAGTTTTCAGGCTAATGTATAATTTGACACTCAGCTCGTTCTTATCCTCAAATACTTTATTCAAAAATTAGCCCTAACTAAAAGTGTAGCTGAAAAAGCCTGTAGAGGCCAACTGTAAGACATACCAAGGAGTTCCCAGCAGGAGACCAGGTCGTAAGTGTTGCTGAAACGGGAGGTGGTCCAGCTATGGAAGAAAGCTGTGCAGAAAGTCTATTTCATACTGAGTATAAAAGCAACGCAACGCATTGCGTTGACGAGGAATATTATTTACCTACCAGGAAAGAAATCCAGTAACGTCAATCAAACGATTATGGTTTGCCTGCATTCCAGGGTATCTTTAGATCCTACTGGAATGCAAAATATTACAAAAGGCACTTTACAGCTATGTTTCATTATTTTTCACCATATAAAGCTTTCCCAATATAGAATACTCACCTTCTGCATTTATCTTGTCAAGTATAATATTTTGGTGCGTTATATAAATTTTAAATCGTTGTTATGAAAATAAAAGAAAAATAGAGCTGGCTAGTTACTCTCCATGAGTTATAGTTCAATAACTCATTGAAATGCAGCAGAATGTAATCGTAAATCACTTCTATCTTGCGATGCTTTGCAAATAGACTGCGATAGGTATGTGCCTACGTCTGATCAACTTTTAAAACTTTGATAATAATCCTTACAGGCACGTTTTTCGCTTACAAAGTCTTATCGTAATTGGTTTTCCAACTTCAATCTTTTTATTTACTCAATAAACTCCACAAAGCTTATGTACTAAAGCAAAATATTCATCGTTTCGCCCGCTTTTGTTTCTAAGGGAGAACCGATTAATTTTATTGGCCCGGCTAATTCTATCAAAGACTCCACCGGTTTAATAGCGCACAACAAAATAAGACCCTTAAAAACTAATGTTCAGCCTTAAGTCCGCCGCAAATACCTCTTTGTGACTCCGAACGATACCCGCGATGCCGCCTTCCCAGACCTGGCTACACGGAATTTTCTTCAGGATTTACGAGACAAGAGAAATTGAACTCAGTGTCATAAGACCAAAGTTCAATTTGGAATATAGCTGTGCTACTACTTAAGGCGAAGTAAGACGCGACCAAGATTAAAAAGTTCGAGTCGGTCGCGCGATGTCATTGTAAGTGGAAAATGAGTTAAATAAGGCAATACATTTTAATTAGGAGGAAGGGATCCCTTTATTCCTTACGCGATAACTCGCCGCGTTCTCTATTAATTGAATTTCATGTTTAATTAAGTCGGAGGCGGCACAGATAATCCGGCACTGATCTTGCCGTTTGTTCAGAGAGCTCATTTAACTCGCTTTTGGCGATCGCTTCAGTTTTTTGAGCGACCGATATTGCGACCGCGGAGTATATCTGCTGTTATTTACTGCTATCTGCTTTCCCTCGGATAGGTAAAGGGTTGACGATTGCGTAAGAATTGTTGTGTTTACAGAAAGTTCTATAGCGATTGTAATCAAGTTTAAATTAGAAAGCAGACAGTTGCAAAATTCTGATATCATTTTCAGAATAATAATAAATTCAGGATTAAATCTGTCAAGTTCAGAAAAACCACAGCCTTTCAAGAAATTTCGAAAAATTTCACTTAAGCAAATGTGCAATTTTTCTGGCTTATTTTTCACAATCAAAACTGAACATGTCTCTTTACAGAAACTTGCGTAATTTCAGGGCCTTGTACCAAAACACCATCACTCCTGAATTAAAATCAGTTCCCTTAAATTACCTCCCCATGTTAGGTACCTCCGTCAAAAATGGACGTTGGTATAAAATACCGGTGTTCAGTTAAATGTAGCGAGATAATCTTGCCGTAAGTGGCTCGGGCTGACTCTTTGCTTAAAAGATTAAAAACTTGGGGCGCACCGAGTGTTGGTTTACTGCACTGAAGTCCTAGGGTGCGCTGGTGGAGGGGATGATGTTGTTTTTAGTATAGGTATATTTGTAAATAATTAAAAACGATACATAGGTACAGTGCCTCACAAACAGTATAGTTGAATAGCTTTTCTTTTCCCGAAATAGATTCTTTTAAGACGGGTCTGCGCTAAATGTACTTTAATTTTTTTTCAAATATTTTAAAGTTTATTTTTTATTTTCGATAGATTCTCATTAATTTTTTCATTATATATTATATTTCTTTTTTTATTTTTTTTATTTCACCTGTGTGTGTTTGAGATGATATCTTTCATGGGGTACTGTGTTAAATTCTATAACAAAATACCTTGTGACATATTAAAACTTAATGAAAGTAAATTTAAAACCTTAGTTAAAAGCACACTTTGTAAACTAGCATATTACAAATTAGATGATTATGTTCATGATAAGAATGCTTGGAAACATGCTGGTTCTGCTCCATAGGGCAACCTTTAGTGTGGACAAAATCAAATTTGTTAATAACCTATTCATAGTTACTGCACATCTTTTTTTATTTATGAAATTGACTCACACACTGTTCCGTTGTTGTTGAATTAAGTATTTTACATTATTTGTAAGTATGTGAGAACCATGTTCCTATTTATCAAATTAATGAATTTACCTGTTAATGCTTTTAATACTTTATACCTAAACGTAGTATAGTATATAGTGCTATTCTGGGTGCATCGTTCTCACATATATGAATTTATAAATGAATGTACTTACGTAAATATTGTAAAACGCTTATTTTTTTAAAGAGTAAGTATGGAGTCTCTTGTGCGTTCTTCTCCATAACAAGCTACTTTGCCGATTGCACGGTAGAATAAATATTTATTACTTGTAAATTTTAAGTAACGTCCAGAAGTGCCGCTTGATGCCTAGTTGAAATAAACATTTTGACTTTGACTTTGAGTAACAGATATTTTTGACGACTAACTTTTTCTCGCGGCTTCACTCCCGTGGCCACAAAGGAATTTATGTGGCACTCTAGAGTAGTTTTCTATTAGTGAAGAATTGTCTTTATCGTACAGAAACTTCCAGAGATAATCCCTTCATAATCGACGGAAGATGAACTCTATCCAGGTCTATAATCTACCATAGTGACACATCTGAAAAATCACAGTCTCTACATATTAGATACTCATCCGATTAGTTGCCACCATTACCATAGACGGCGTAATTTCCTTAAATAGGTCCAAAGATAATTAAATATGGCCATATTCGTGCCATTAAGGTTGTCTGCGTGTTATCAGTCAGTACAGTGCTCAAGGGGCGAGCATCTTAAGGGGCTAATTGCTTGCCCCCTTAGAGCACCTCGTTTGTATAAATTATGTGTGATTGTATCGTAATCGTAACAGACGTAGGAATAGTCAGAAATGTGCAGTTTTGTGTTAGTGAAAAGGTCAATTGACAAAAATCTTTTTGTTTACCATTTATGTTAACGAAAAAAAAGATGGACGGATTGTGTCAGGAGTGATTTGAAAGTAAATGGAGTCAGTGATAGGATGAAATGTAAGAAGGAAACGTATTGCACCGAACCCAAGTTACATGGGACCAGGGCAAGGAGATGATGATGATGGAATGGCCGAGACGATACACAAAAATATGTTATGTTGATTTTACAACATCCTAAGCAACAATGCACGTGACATATGGTGAGTTACTAAAAATTTTGTAAAATCAATATTACAAAATTGCGTGAATATAACAGCTGTGTGTGTGAATTAGTTTACCCACAATAGTAAAATACACATGGTAAACTCTAGCTGTGACTTAACTGTATCCATGCTGCATATAAAACTTGAATGAGATTGTTTACACAGTATATCTCTAAAACCATCAAAATTTAAAATACTAACTATATCATAAAACATTTCGACCAGTTTTTCACACACTTGTCGAAAGAAAAGTTGCATGCCTGACTAAACGTCGGCCATTTTGTTGAGCTAGTTTACGAGGCATCGGCGCGGAAGCAATTAACAGCACTGTAAAAATTTAATACTCTGTGAGTCTAAATCAAACGGCTGTCCGTCAAAGGACCATTGACGACGGGAGACAGCGCACAAAAATACACATTAACGTAATGTCTTAGTGTGGGTAGGGTTCAGTAGGTTTATTTTATTCATTCATCAGTCACAAGTACCTTTCCATGACGATGCAAAGAGAGGGACAGCTAGACCTCTAACCTCTTGGATGACGAGTGTTTAGAGGGACATGAAGTTCGGCATATCTGTGGTAGTGACAATGCTTATCAGCGGTACAAGTGGCACCTCAGGACTAAGGAAACCGACCCTGACTAACGGGCAGAGGCGAGGTGCAATTACATCAGCCACAAACTTTCTTTTCATTGTCTTTTACACAACATTTAAAAACCATGAATACAGATCACTTATTATTCTGCTAAAACTTGGTAAGACCACTGTTTTGGACTGCTAAGTAAAGTCCACTGACATATATTTTGGACTGTAATGTATATTGATATTAATAATTATGTATTATACTTTAGACCCTGTGCAAGGTTTAAGCACCTTCAAAATACTGTATTACACTGCACTGCTGAGTGAGTAAGCTCTGTGATTCTAATTGCTGCAAAAGTTGGGACTCTTGGCTAGCTGTCATTGCCTAGGTACAGCAAAGACCAAGAAGAGGGTAAGTAATATAATAATATATTTTATATTCATTGTTCATAATCTAAAACTTCAGCGTTCACGTCAGTTCACGTCAGTTCACGTCAGTTCACGGTACCCCAAACAAAAGTGAAGCCCATAAAATGTCCTGAAGCATTAAAACTTGAGACTTTCCAATTTCGTGTGTTTGACCTGATTAACAACGACACAAATTATTAGTTTACTTAGAACACAAAGGATGTGGACAATACATCCTGTATTTAAAACCTTATGCATTAAAGATAAAGTTGGCTTTCAAATGTGAGTGTTGTCTTAAGAATGCACGCCATAGTTTTATAGTGTAATTAAATTGAACAAGTCTATTAAGTTTCGGAAGAGTGCTGGATGATGTACACAGCATCCCTGTTGTATGGGGTCGGTTTACCTTGTGTTGAGTGGTATGGC
Source organism: Orthosia gracilis (assembly GCA_947562075.1). Lineage (NCBI taxonomy): Eukaryota > Metazoa > Arthropoda > Insecta > Lepidoptera > Noctuidae > Orthosia > Orthosia gracilis. The sequence goes on along the minus strand of OX387272.1, from coordinate 48,855,196 downwards.
GAAAGTTCTTTTCAATGTTTTCATTAGATAAATCTTCCAATATCTATCGTCATAAATCGCACCATTTTTATTACGAATATTGCGGGTGTACTATGAGTGTAAATCTACCGAACCCCTTAGGAAATACAGACGTCATTATGTTATAGTAAAACAGACCAATTTTTATTTTGTGTCACAGAAAACAATAGTATATTATGCAACTAGTGAATAAAGGACGGTTTTAAAGCGAGGGCCATAGATGAATCACGAACAAGTGAAGGATTCTAAAAACTGAATCACGACCGTAGGGAGTGATTCATGATGATAGAATCACGAGCATAGCGAGTGATTCAAGTGTTAGAATCCTGAGCGATGCGAGTGATACATGGCCCTCGATATAAATCCGTTTTATTCAAGAGTTGCATACTATATTTTATACCATGACTACGAGCCACTTTTATTATGCGTACAGCTAAGGAGTGGAATTCCCTGCCGGAGTCTGTGTTTCCCGATAGCTACAATCTAGGGGTCTTTAAGTCAAGAGTGAATAGGTTACTTCTAGGCAAGCGTGCTTCACCGTCGACCACATCATCGCTTACCATCAGGTGAGATAGTGGTCAAGCGCGAGCCTATTTACAATAAAAAAAAATAAAAAAAATGGTTTATTACCTTCAAAATTTATAGAAAATGAGAAACCTCAGGACTTCACATTTTTTGAAAATTGAAGCTGAGCTAGGTAACAACACCTGTGTTTCAGGGGCCACCTCCATTACGTTACATAATTATAATTAATTAAACACCAATGCAATTAATATTAGAATTACAATCCAAATAAGTTTTCACTAAACATCCTAGACCAAAATCAAAATCATTAACAAATTCCTAAATATAAACAAACTCAAAATTAAATCGACGAAGGAGTTTGAAATTCGAATATTCTTTGTTTGCACAAGAAGTTTGTATCGAGTATTTTATGCGCAAGTAGGTTGTATAGCATTGAGATGGAGGTCAAATATATATTGGTGTGTTCTAAATTCAAACACCAAAACAGTGATTAAAAGTGCTTTTTATTCACTGTTTTCAGTGAATAAAATAAGCTTTTTAGAGGGGGAATGGTATAAATTTTATTTTTTCAATGAGTGCTGCAAAGTTGTATGATTTTTTTACCTACAATTCGAATAAAAAAATTAAAGGTTTTAATTAAATTCAATGTAAAACTAAACTAAGGTGCAACCCATGTATCTCCAACACTTAGTTACGCTCTAGGCTAATTGCCAAAGAAAGGTTCTCCAAAACTTAACCCTAGGACCGCGGGCGTCGCGCGTCGGTCGGTCGCTGCGACCCAAAAGCGGCGTGTTCGATGTAGTGCGATCCGATCGCCAAGATTTATACGACATACTTACGAATAGCAATACGATCTGGCGACGATACACGATTGTTCTACATGTTTCTGTAATCAGCGGACAGAGGAACACAGCGAGACGATTTACATTTGAATAATGGCTAGTTAAGTAATTATGGAATTATTTTTAATGATGGTTTGGAAATATCCATAGTTGTAGTGGTTGTTGATTTCAGATGACCATAATAAACTTTTTGAGCTTTGAATTCGAAATTTATCATGAGCTTGCAGAGTTCAAAAGATGACTGAGAGCAGCTGAATTAGAGTCGTCAAACATCGAGGTGAATATCATCCGATTAGTAAGTCTTATATTCGGCAGTGAACACATACTTAATATTATACGTACTTAAACCTAGCTGAAATGTATTTAAACTGTGGGTTGTCGATCGTTCAGATCACAGACGTAATAGTAGTTCGCAATTGGACATTAGAAACCTGATTGAGCTAATTAATGTGATTTACGCCACATGGTAATACGACTAGTAATGTCTAAAACCACAATAAACTAGCAACGTCTCCATAGCTTTATTAGCCAGCATTGTCCAGCAAGAAAGTGTCCTCCGGGGAGCAATAGAGCGCCTCGGGCGAGGGTGACCACACTCCTTTATCAGTCATCCGATCCGATAGTGTGACCAGCCGTCCCGTCTTGCCTCAAATTGTGTTATAAATCGTGCGTGTATCGGACACTGTCTCTAATTAACCGTTAGCGGCTAAGTTTTATTGCCGCCCGGCAGTTTCGGGTTATCGCGATTTAAGTTTAAATTGTCCGCCATATGTGTAGTTTGGTGTCGTAAGAATTATCGTTTTGGGATCGCCGCCTGTAATGGACTGCCGTTTGTAACAATTTACGTGTTTATGAATAATAATGTATCATATTTAGGTACAAGTTCTTTGTTATTTACTGCCGGCTAGGTACCTTCTTTTTGTTTACTTGAAGTAATGAGTAATATTGCCTGATAAACCTGGTGATGGCAAAACCTTTGTTCTAATTAATTGCTAATAGGTAATTACACAAAGGTATCTTATTTTCCAGCATTAAATATTATTTAATTTGTAGCAATTTTTTTGTAATATCGAACCACAATAATATTATTAGGTATACTCGTAGGTAATTGTTGTGGTTGTTATCAGTATTTATTATAACCGTACATGTCACTGTAGGTATTAGATGTATGATCCAATTTACGCAGCTGAAATAAAGCTTGATTTACGGCTTCATCTCGCATCAGAGCAATTGCTGGACATTATTCAAATATTTGTGCGTTCCATTGAAGTGGAACAAAGTAAATTCATGCAAATCGACGTACTTGCAAAATGAAGTCCTTTAACACCAACAAAAAAAGCTTTTAATAATAACAAGAGCGTAGAGAGGCCGTCGAATCCTCGTATTTTCCCCGAAGGAGCGCTGAGGTATTTTCCCCTTAATTTAATCAAATCATGGACTGTGTAGTGTATTTTTCTGAGTCATTTATTTTTAATTTTGCGCAGCCATGTTGCTCTGCCATGATAACGGTGGCGCTTATTGAAATTGTTTTCTGTAAGTACGACGTTTTTGAAAAGGTTTTTGGAACTTCCTTGGAGAGAAATTTAGAGTGAGAAAATTTTCCAGTTGAATGTTTTCCACTGGATGTGAATAATAGAAATAATTGTTTATGTAGGTGTAAGCTATAAATGGTGCTAAGATTTGTATTTTATTTTCAACGATTAAAGTTTTGGCACGTTCCGATGTGCTAATAGGTTCTGGGCTTCTTATTTCATCAATACATCCTGAATTTTATTTCAATAACATTCATCATCATCATCATCATCATCAGCCTATAGCAGCCCACTGCTGGACATAGGCCTCTTCAATTGCACGCCATTTGGTTCGATTTTCGGCAACTGTCATCCAGCTGCTACCTGTTACCCTACGAAGTTAGTCACTCCACCTAGCCTGAGGCCCTACCTTACGTTTACCAGTTCGCGGTCTCGACTCAAGAACACGTGTGGGCGCAGCGGAAAAAGGCAGTAGGTAGGTACTTACGGGTGTGGAATTGGAGCTTTGAATAATAATGTCCGTCGATAGTTTTAGCAGTGGAGTTTTCACTATAGTTGAATGCTGGTAAGCCACCCACAGAGTCTGTTTTTTCACACACAACACTTATACTTGAGTTTTCTTTGAGAGCGGGAGAAAACGGGAGCGCACACGCGTTTCCGGAGTTGCGACTTTTTGACAACTGAAGAGCGTCATAGGAAGTAGGAAGGGGTGTGCGCGGGAGTTAAGGATTGGTCCTCGTGTACCTATTTGATTGAATGATGTGAAATGAATTTAAGTGTTAATATTTTAATAAATTTTTATTTTTAATATGGCGCAGACAACTCCCCCGGACTAGAGGTTTCCTATAAACAATTTAAGAATTAAGATATTAAAAGAGAATAAGAGTAGTAGTAATATTAAAAAAATAGTGAGTAATATTAAATTTACTGCGAAGGTAACGGACAAATCCGAACTACTGGCCTTATATATGAACCAGTCGCGGTTTTTACTTTAACTGTTCTTATAATTTTGTCCTTTCCAGGATAAACCACATCTACTATCCCTAGAGGCCAACTAAGAGGATGAGAGTGATTGTCTTTAATTACGACAATAGTACCTAACTCGATAGGTTTTGAGGGAGAGTTCCATTTTTGTCTTTCTTGCAAAGACGTAAGATATTCTTTATTCCAGCGTTGCCAAAATGAATGCGTTATCTTATTGAATAATTGATAGCGTGATAAGCGATTATCAGCGATGTCGGTAACATCTTCAGCGGGTAAGAATTTGAGTGGAGTTATGTTTAAAAAATGATTAGGCGTTAATGCGGTAATATCGGAAGGATCCGAATTCAAGACACATAGAGGTCGGCTATTTAGCAAGTTTTCGATTTGAACAAGCACAGTACTAAATTCTTCGTAAGTGAGTATTTGAGATCCTATGACTTTGTAAAGATGAGTTTTGACACAACGAATACTTATTTCGCTGAGTCCGTTAAAATGCGGACCATAAGGCGGACTATGTTTAAATTGTACGCGATGCTCAGAAAATAACTGTTGACTAATATAATTAATATGCGATTTGGACTGTATGAGAGAGTAAATTTCATTGAGTTTACGTTTTGCTCCAATAAAATTGGTACCTTCATCGCTATATATTAGCGAAACAGGACCTCTGCGAGATATAAAGCGCTTAAAAGCGGCGAGAAATAAATCAGAACTAAGATCAGAAACAAGTTCCAAATGTAATGCTTTAGTCGTTAAACATACAAATAAACAAATATAAGCCTTTTGGCTTTTGATTCCACGTTTGCGAATATGATTTATGAAAAAAGGACCAGCGTAGTCAACAGCGGTGTGAACAAATGGTTTCACGTCTGAAACTCGAAAAGCGGGCAGATCACCCATTGGAGGGTAAGTATTTTTTGGATTGAGTCTAAACCACTTATTACATTTGTGAGCTATTTGTCTTACTAAATTTCTAGCGGAAATTATCCAAAATTTTTGTCTTATCATAGTTAATAAAAGAGCGGGACCTGTATGAAGATTAACGATATGATAATAACCAATTATGAGGTTAGTTACGCGATCTTTATGCGGTAGTAATATCGGATGCTTTTGTCCGTAATCGAGTTGAGAGTGAGTTAATCTTCCACCTACTCGTAAGATATTAGAAGAGTCGATAAATGGATTAAGCTTTAAGACTTTTTTATTTATTGGTTTATTTAATTTTAAGTTGACCATATCTTCCGAAAAAAAAAAAAAAAATTTTGGACATATTTTATGAGATATATTTCAGCGGTATCTAAATCTGAGACTGTTATAGATCCATGAGATTTAAGACGTTTAGAAAAGCGTAGAATAAATACTACGATGCGAAGTAATTTTGAGTAACCAGAGACGCGATCAATTAATTCTTGAATAGGACGAGTAGTTTCAGGTTGAATGACCTTAGCGGATAGTGTAGTAGTTTTCATTGCAAATGTTTTAGTAGGCCATTGCCATATGGGAGATGAGAACCAATGAGGAGCGTTAAACCAAAATTCTAGTTTTGGGAGTAATTTAGGCGTTATAGGGCGAGAAACAATATCAGCGGGGTTCTCTTGTCCATTAATATGAAACCAATGTTTAGCGGGTAATTTAGAATTTATTTCAGTTATCCGATTTGCGACAAATGTGTGAAATTTATATGCGGGTGAGTGTATCCACGTTAGTGTTACGGTTGAGTCAGAGAATGCGTAAATTTTGTCAATTTGACAGCGTTTGCTTAGAGTATCTTTTACAGCGGTGAGAAGATTAGCTAATAAGAGTGTAGCGCAGAGTTCCAGGCGAGCCAGCGGCATTTATTGAGTGAGGCGACGCGTGATTTCGAGGTGAGTAGAGTAACAGATACGTGATCTATATCATTAGCGCTAACCCTTAAATATACGGCTGCACCATAGCAGCGCTCACTAGCGTCTGCGAAACCGAGGAGTGTCACGTGAGTATCCGAAGTTATACCTACATGACGCGGGATTTTAATTTGTTCGAGATAAGTGAGTTCGTTGTGGAATTGATTCCACTTATTTTCAATATGCGTAGGTACTGGACTATCCCAGTCAAGTTCATGTTTCCAACATTCTTGAACGAGTAACTTAATAAATGCTGTCACGGGAGCGATAAGACCTAACGGGTCGAAAAGACGAGCGGTTGCGGAGAGAATTGAGCGTTTTGTGCATATGAGAGAAATAGCGTTAACTTTAAATTGAAAGGTGTCTTCTACAGGATTCCACTGCATACCTACAATTTTCACGTTTAAGTTAGCGTCTGTGTCGAAATTAATATTTTGCGGATTTTTATGCGAAGCGGGGATTTTATCCATTAATTGAGAACTATTTGAGACCCATTCTATAAGATTGAAACCTCCGGACTTAAACATAGCGACCATTTCGCGGTGAGTTTTCTCGGCTTTATCAACTCCATCCATTGAACATATATAATCGTCCATATACATATGATTTCAGCCTCGTATGCGGCTAGTGGGTACTGATCTTTACTTTCAGCAGCAAGTTGGCGAATCACCCTCATAGCCAAGTATGGCGAACTTGAAACACCAAAAGAAACCCTATTGAATTCGTAAGTTTCTAGTTTACTAGCTTTATCGAACCTATATAAAATACGCTGAAAGGCGTGATGTTTAGAGTTGATTTTTAATTGAAAATACATCTTCTCGATGTCAGCTGCAACAGCGACAGAGAACATGCGTAAATTTATGAGTAAGTCAAATATGTTACTATGTAAATTAGGACCAATATATAAAATGTCATTAAGAGATTTACCTGATGAAGTTTTACAACTAGCATCAAGTACTATGGGTATTTTAGACGACTGTTTATCGGGGCGATAAACAGCGTGATGCGGAATATAATAATGCGGAATTTCAAAGGAGGGATTATCAACCCTTGACAGATATCCTTGATCTATGTAGTCTTGAATAGTGGCGTTATAATTTTTACGATTGTCGGGATGCGAATCTAATTTCTTTTCTAAATTAATGAGACGTCGGTGCGCAATAGCGTAAGAATTTCCTAATTCAGAATATGAAGTTTTAAACGGTAACTGTACAGTATATCTGCCAGTACCATCACGTGATTGCATAGCGTTAAAGATAAGGTCACAGGCCTCATCATCAGGGCTCCTGTGAACTTTATCAGGGACGTTTTCTAATTCCCAAAAGCTTTGAGTGAGAGTTTCAAGCGAGTTAGATGCGGTAGCGCAGAAAAAAGATTTATTATTATAGTTATTATTATTTTTGAAGATAGGAGTGCGAGTATCTAAGCGGTTGTCACAATCTGCCGTACCCATGGCAATGTAACCTAGTGTAGTCTGTACAGCGACGACCGATGAACCGGGTATTGTAACCTTTCCACTTCCTAATAGGAACGGGAATAACTCGTTGCCAATTAGACAATCGATCTCGGCCGGTAAATGGAATGCATCATCACCCATAGATAAGTTGCGTAAGTGAATTAATTTTGACGTATCTATAGGTAGACTAGGTAAGCCGTCGGTAATATTTTCTATTACGCGAGCATGGATAATATACGAGCAGCGTGAATCAAAGCGGGAAAATATTTTAAATTTCGTAAATCCAATAGCAGATATTTTAGATTGGCCTATACCAAGAATGGTTGAGTTATCAGGAGTAATGACTAAATTAAGGCGTTCACAACACGACTTGGTAATAAAATTACTCATTGAACCTGTATCTAGAAACACGTGAACCTTATTTGTATTCTTATTTTTATAAACGTATACAGAAGCAGTAGGTAATAAAACTGTAGTACTATTACAATCGATATTACAAGTAGAATCAGTCATTGATAACGCGAGATCATTTAAATTTTGGCGCGCATACTTATCAGCGGCGGCGGCGACCGAAGAAACATTCGACACGATCGCGGCAGGCAGAGCGGTGGTGAGGGGAGCGGCGCAGGGCGCGGGCTGCGTGTTGACACACTGATGGTTCAGCGGCGGTGCGTTAGGTTCGACTTCCGATCGCGGGGACATCGGTTCGGTTTTGAAAATATTATGAAAGTTTTCTACATGCAAGAGCGTACTATGATGTTTGCGTTGACATGTGGAACAAGTATTTATTGATTTACAGAATTTAGTATCATGAAATCCTAGGCAATTACGACAGAAACGATGTTTATTTACTAGTTCAAATCTAGTACGCAAGTCTTGATTAACAAAAAATGAACATTTATATAGAGGATGCGAGTTAGGATCATTACATACTTTACATGAGCGTTTTTGTATTGCGGTGAATGAGTATTTGCGACGAAAGCTCGAGTAGTTTTAGAATTTGATGTATTATCATTATAATTATTTGAGGAGCGTTGAGACAAAAAAGGTTTTGTATTTGAGCTAGGATTACGGAGCGTTTGTATTTCACTTTGTTCTTTAAGAAATTTAGAAAGATGATCGAATGTAGGTATTTGAATATGTCTATGCGATTGCTCGAACAAGTTCACTACCTCCTTATCGAGTTTAGTAAGTGCGACGTGAGTAATAATAAAGTCTGAGAGATCGTCAATATGCAAACGGCGTAAAGCGGCTTCTGCAGAGTAAAATTGTTCGAGAAATGTATCGATGGATTGATTTGGTTTATAGTTAATTATTTATTGTTCGTAAATGGAAGCTTGTACTCGAGTATCTTGGTATTTTTCTAATAGAGAATTCCAAATTATAAGATAATTATTGGCGGTAGCTATAATACCTGAACAAACGGTTAATGCTTTGCCGGACAAAGAACCTATTAAATATTGAACTTTTTCGGCGTCTGAGAGATGCAGATTATCGTGGATAAGACTTTTAAAATTCTCGTAAAATGGCGACCAATTATATGGTGAACCATCAAAAGAAACTAACTTGAGAGGCGGTAACTTGCGGTTTAACAAATCATATTTATGAGAATTATCTTGAGTGTTTTTACTAGAATTATTTTGTGTGAGTGTAGATGCTGTATGTTTTAAGTAACAATACAGTTCGTCAAAGGATTGTAAGGCGGCGTAGTTCGGTTTTGCGGATGAATCATTTTCTAATCGAGCCATAACACACGAGTCCAGAGTGTCCATGAAATTTGAACGTATAATATCTACCGATGAATGCGTGCTAGAAATTGCGATTGAAATGTTGGATCGGAAACCTTTAGGCTAAGATCGTATATATTCTGCATAATCTGGTAAAGATTCTCCATCTTAGTTTCGAGAAGAGATAGTTTTGAGTAAACCTCGTGTTCATCATCACTGGCTGTCTTCTTTTTTGGTTGTCTTGTTGACGCCATTTTGAGAGTAGGTATCTAGTAATAATATAACGTGCGTGGATGCGTTAAATGTTTTTAAATGCGTGAAATAAGCGTTAAATATATATGCGGATATCAAAATATGAATAAACAAATAATTAAATATCGAAAAGAGCGTGCGTTGGATGCGATTTAGCGAGGTTGCGGATGCGGTGTGAAATGCGACAATGGCAGCCGTAATTTCGAAATAATAATTGTGTGAGGAAAGCGTTTGCGTATTGTGTGTGGTTAGATGAGTGATTGAGAGAGTATATATTAGTTTTTTTATTCGGCGAGAGGGACCAGAACTTGTGGGCGCAGCGGAAAAAGGCAGTAGGTAGGTACTTACGGGTGTGTAATTGGAGCTTTGAATAATAATGTCCTTCGATAGTTTTAGCAGTGGAGTTTTCACTATAGTTGAATGCTGGTAAGCCACCCATAGAGTCTATTTTTTCACACACAACACTTATACTTGAGTTTTCTTTGAGAGCGGGAGAAAACGGGAGCGCACACGCGGTTCCGGAGTTGCGACTTTTTGACAACTGAAGAGCGTCATAGGAAGTAGGAAGGGGTGTGCGCGGGAGTTAAGGATTGGTCCTCGTGTATTTGATTGAATGATGTGAAATGAATGTAGGTGTTGCTATTTTAATAATTTGAGTGCGTGAGTAAATATTTATGATATTTAATTTATATTTTTAATATGGCGCAGACAACACGTTTACCCCTACGGTCATCGGTTCTACGTCTTATATGGCCGGCCCATTGCCACTTCAGAGCTATGTCTATATATTTGTGAGCTACGTCGAAAACTTTGTTTCTCTGCCAGATCATCTCGTTTCGGATTCGATCCCTTTGAGAGACTCCGAGCATAGCCCTTTCCATAGCTTGCTGAGCAACTTTGAACTGATGAACCAGCCGTATTGTGAGTGTCCACGTCTCAGCACCGTAGGTCATAACAGATAGGACGCACTGGTTGAAGACTTTGGTCTTAGGCTTTGTGGGATACGCGATGAGAAGACTTCACAAAGTTTTCCAAACGCTGCCCAGCCCAGTTGTATTCTTCTGCAGGCCTCCTTCTCAATGTTATTCTTACCAAACTGCAAAGTAAGCCCTAGGCAAACGTATTCTCGAACAACTTTGAAAGCACCGCCATTGACCACAATCGATTCCGGAGTGACGTGTGAATTGGACATAACCTGGGTTTTGTCCAAGTTCATTCGGAGACCGATGCGTGTAGTAGAATCAGCTTGGCCATCCAGCATCTGCTACATGTCGTGCAGCGACTCTGCCATTATGACGATGTCATCCGCAAATCTCAAGTATGAGATGTTCTCGCCGTTCATATAAATAGCGCGTCCTCCCAGTCCAGCGTCTTAAACATATCCTCCACCGCGTTGCTAAACAATTTCGGGGAAATAACGTCCCCTTGTGTAACCCCTCAATAGTGAGTTTGACGGTCTGGACCTTGGACGGTCATTTTTGCGTTTTCATAAAGACATCTCAGCACTTGAATGTATCGCCAATCACCTTGGCATTGCTGCATAGACCCAAAAACATACCAAGTTTCGATGGAGTCAAAAGCCTTCCCATAGTCCACAAAAGCAAAACACAGTGGCCGATTTTACTCTTCGGAAATTTGTATAATTTGCCGCGCTGTGTGAATGTCGTCTATGGTTCTGTAGCCTCTTCGCGACCCAGCCTGCTCCGCTGGCTGAAACTCGTCGAGTCTTCACGCTAGACGATTCGTGACGACTCTCGAAAACAAATTATAAACGTGAATGAGAAGCGAAATGGGTCTGTAATTCTTCAAAAGGGTCTTGTCACCCTTTTTCAAGAAAAGATCTACAGCGCTCCTTTGCTACGCCGCTGGAGTTCTCCCAGAGAATAGGACAAAGTTAAAGAGCTTTCCAATAGCATTAGTAGTCAAAAACATTAGTAGATACAAATCTTATCAAAGTTTATTGCTTTCATTAGGTCCACAAATTATAACTTCATTCATACTAACTACACCTGACATTCAATAATTACCTGTAACTGTGTCCCAAAGTCCCGATCATTAATATGATAATATCTCAGCTCATAAAGCTTCATTAGATACCCCATGCCTCACGACAACTTGACGGTAGTTGCAAATAGTTTGATGGTACGGGATCGGTACTTACACAACTAGGCAGGACAAGACGCGGGTAGCTCGAAAATCCTCAGTTGTACGGGCAAAGTCGGAACAAGCTCACGATAAGTTAGCGATAGTTGAGAATTGGTTGGATGTCATGGTATCTGGGTTATTACTATCACAACAAGTTGGATCTTCTTCTTTTCGTATGGGTATGGGCCATCTCTGGTGTCAGCGTTAATAAACCTGCCTCTGCGCACCCCATAGGCCTCTGGCTTGTTGGCTATTTCGGACTTATATTAACTATACTAGCTGACCCCGCGGCTTCGCTCCTGTCAACTGGCTATCTATCTACCTACCACTACTTACCTACTACCTATCTTACCTACCCTGCCTACCCTACCTACCCTGCCTACCCTTCCTAAGCTGCCTACCCTACCTACCCTGCCTACCCTACCTACGGACTTTGAGAAGGCTTTTTACTCCATCGAAACTTGATATGTTTTGGAGTCTATGCAGCAATGCCAAGTTGACTGGCGATACATCCAAGTGCTGAAATGTCTTTATGAAAACGCAACAATGACCGTCCAAAGTCCAGACCAGCAAACTCACTGCGTCGAGGGGTTACACAAGGGGACGTAATTTTCCCGAAATTGTTTAGCAACGCGTTTGAGGATATGTTTAAGACGCTGGACTGGAGGACGCGGTATTAATATTATGAACGGCGAGAACATCTCACACTTGAGATTTGCGGATGACATCGTCATAATGGCAGAGTCGCTGCACGACATGCAGCAGATGCTGGATGGCCTAGCTGATTCTTCTGCACGCATCGATCTCCAAATGAACTTGGACAAAATCCAGGTTATGTTCAATTCACACGACACTCCGGAATCGAGGGATTCCCAATTTAAGGCGAATTCGATGCCGGATTGTTTCACGAGTATAATTGCCCTAAATGCCAACAATTCATCATCATCATCATCATATTAGCCGAAAGACGTCCACTGCTGGACATAGGCCTCCCCCAAGCGTCGCCACATTGACCGGTCCCGTGCTTCTCGTATCCAGCGAATCCCCGCAATGTTCACCAGGACATTGGTCCACCTAGTGGGAGGCCTACCAACGTATCGTCTTCCGGTTCGCGGTCGCCACTCCAGAAGTTTCTGCCCCATCGGCCATCCGTTCTGCGAGCTATAATTAATGGTATTATAATAGTGAGTAAGTGTGTCGGATGATCCCAGGCATCGGGCGGAAAGTTGGCTGCTCCAGGAGTTCAGGTGGGGCGGGAGGTGATTTATCAAAGTTTGCAAGTTAACGGAGTGCGAGGTGCGACTCGAGCCTATGAGTTATGGCGACCGCACGCCCCGCGGACGGAGGCGCCGAGTTAAAGGCGATGGCGGATTTGATTTTTTTGAAAAGGAGATTGGCCTGTTGTTGCCAAGGAGAATTCCTGGAATTCTGAGCGACTTTACATGAATGCACGTTAAAGATGCAAAATACCGGCAGGTTTAAAGCTTGTAACTTACCATGATTCATCATGATTGTGATTTTGACGTTGATTCACATTATAAAAAACAATAAAAACAGCTGATCTACGCAACACTGCTATTTAGAGAAATTGGCAGGCTAAGCTGTTACCTCACTTGTATCAAATACATTTTGAATGAATGTAAATTGTTATGTTGCATATCGAATGGCGTGATGATCAGAGCCACGCAGCAGTATATCAGCACTTGTTACACCGGTGGATCAAGAGTTTTTTTTTCAATGAAGCACTCTTTCCCAGAAAATTCTCCTTCTTACCACTAAATATTATAATTGAGCTACTTGCATGTCATATAATGTGGAACAAGTTTACAAGTACTAAATTTCACAATAGTTCTCTGACTAAGGCAAGACCGCTTAGCGCTAGATGCCCGCTACCTCTCATCACTCGCACGTCTGCGGTAACCAAAACGCATATATATCGCGTCGACCTGTCCTGTGTAATTGAGTTACCGAGCTAAGAAACTCAAACGGCTCGCGGGAGAATACTAGTTCAGATAACTAACAGTTTCTTGTCTTACCTACTACTGTACTATATTGTGTTATTGAAATGTCGTGTATTAGGCTTTATATTCCGCTGTTTTCGTTTCGGTACGTAATAGTTGAGAAAATTGGCATTTTTAAAAGTTCGGATAACATTTATGCTTGGTTTCTTTTGCCTGCAAACTATTCGAGTTTATTCAGTAAGGAACAAATAAAGCTAAAAACTTTTAATGATACGGATAACCTTTGTTACAAAAGTACTTAATGATTAGGTTATATCTATATATAAATAAAAAGACAAGTCCTGACTGACTGACTGACTGACTCATCAACGCCCAGTCCAAACGCTTGGACCTAGAAAGCTGAAATTTTGCACAGAAGTTCTCTTTATAATGTAGACAAGGAATAAGGAAGGATTTTACGAAATTCAACCCCTAAGGGAGTTATATAGGGGATGAAACTTTGTATGAAACTCTGTGATTTTTAATTTGAAATGAATGAAATATGGCATTTAGCTTCTAAATATAAAATAAAAATACGTCCCCAAGGATTTTTTTAATTTCATCCCTTAAAGGGGTAAAAGGGTGTTAAAGTTTGTAAGAAAAATAAATTGTTTACTATCGAAATTACTTGAAATTTAGTATTTCTGCTCTTCAATACAATTAAAGAAACACGTGTTTAAAGATTTTTTGAATTTCATCCCTTAAAGGGGTAAAAAAGGGTGTTAAAGTTTGTAAGAAAAATAAATTGTTTATTATCAAAATTACTTGAAATTTTGTGTTTCTACTCTTCAATACAATTAAAGAAACACGTCCCCAAGGATTTTTTTTAATTTCATCCCTTAAAGGGGTAAAAAAGGGTGTTAAAGTTTGTAAGAAAAATAAATTGTTTACTATCAAAATTACTTGAAATTTAGTATTTCTGCTCTTCAATACAATTAAAGAAACACGTGATTAAAGATTTTTTGAATTTCATCCCTTAAAGGTATAAAAAGGGGTGTAAAGCTTACAAAAAAATTGTTTGTCACAAAAATTACATGAAACTTATAATTTCTGCACTTCAATATAATTAAAGAAACTCATGTATAAGGTTTTTTCAATTTCAACCCCTAACGATGTGTAAAAGTTTGTAAGAAAAATAAATTATTTATTATCATAATTACCTAAAATTTACTATTACTGCACTACAATACAATTAAAGAAAAACGTACATAAGCTTTTTTTAAAATTTCATCCTTTAAACGGGTAAAAAGGGTTGCTAAAGTTAAAATGAATGATTACCTACTATATGTGCTCGGGGGTAACAAGTTTTCATACCTCGAATACCACTGATACCCTCTGACTTTGTCTTTGAGTTTCAACGATTACAATGCCCCCTTAATGTCTGCTTTGCAATGATCATAAATAAATCTTAGGGTCAGTCATTATGGTTGGCAGGCATAGATTAAAGGAAAAATTGAATCTCACACGGGCAATTCTACGTTGCCTGTTACAGAGTCAGTACTAGCACCCTGGCCATTTTAGCACCAGACAGAAAAACCACCAATGTGGTATACAAAAACATTATCCAAAAGCAGAACCAAAGTATTACATTTATTAAAAACAATACAGCCAATGAACATCGGGTGATAACTTTTGCGCCAAACTGTCTTAATTTTCTATAGTGTCGGTAGTAGGATTCAGAAATTGCAAGCAAAGTGGTTCACTATTTGTACATTCCCTTGGAAATCGATCTCACAAGACCTCCAGAATGAAAGTCCAATGCTCTAGCTATTAGAACACGACGGCAGTTCAGTTTATGCTTTTATATTAATTTACATGTAATTTATGTAATTCAATAAAATAATGAAATCGAGCAAATTTTGTAGTCTACGCGAACAATGACGCGGGCGGAAAGCTATATTTGGATATTAATTTGCAATATCCCGCCAGTGTTCAGATAAATATAGGTAGCTTGAAAATCTTATCTCTAAACTAGGGAAACCTGTGACTTAGGAGTCAGTGTTCGACTGTTACTGCGAATGTTCCAATAAACCTTCCTGTGTATGATGTTTATGATGTGTTCCTTCAATTGCTTGTGCCAGGGCCGCGGTAACTCTCTTCAAATTCAAATTTATCCGCGACCCAGTCAGGCCCCGTGACTTTTGCTGACATCTCTTTGAGGCGCGCGTGGAACACTACGCGCCGTAAACTCGGGCTTGGTTCTTATCGGACGGCAAGCTACCCATTACTTTCCGCCCGCAAGCCCGCGCCTACGGTGGCCGGAATCGGCTTGCGACTCCCGACGCCCAGGGCGTCTCCTGCGGTAGCTGGGGGCGTGAGCGCGTCTCCTTTGCGTCACCCTCACGCGTTTTGCCTCCACCTTTGCGAGCATTACTACTTCGCAGTAGGAGGAGGCAGCTTCCCATGCCCTCTCGCTCCGTACCATGGCTTTTATTCCAAAAACGAATACTGCCTTAATGTATAAAAGTGTCTTTCACATGGCACCAGTTATATTTAATAAATTGCCAGCAGAGTTAAAAAAACTAAATTGTAATTTATTTAAACAAAAAATGAGAAGTATGCTGTGCCAAAAATGTTATTATAGGGTATCAGATTTTTTATTAGACAAATTTTGACATCATCTCCTAATTGTAATTATTGTACTATTTAATCTGCTTTTGACATTATTGTAATAATTCAAACCGTAATTAATTATTCACCCCAATTTGTTTTGACATTTACTTAAAAATATTTTGACATGTTGACTTGATTGTTGTAAAAAATTGTAATTCATAATGTTTGTATGCCTATAATAGGCTGATCATAGCGCACTCTTACATAAACCATGACCAACCACTGTACCTATGTATCACAAATAAATATTTCTGATTTCTGAAGAGACCTCCACAACCCAGGCTCTTTCTACATTTTGCTCATTTATGGCAATAGTGAGTCTTTTGCAATTTTCAAAAAAAGAAACAATAAAGTTCATTTTTGGAAAACCAAAGGAACCATACAATCTTCTTGTTTATCTTACAAAAAATGTTTATGAATTGTTTTTCCGCTATAAATTCCTTCGTAAAAAACCGAGTGAGTGTATTCCCCTAATCCCCCGCCGTGCAACGGAACTGACACGCGGACGGACAAACGACACGCGATAGTTATCAATACGGATTATCTGCGCACCCTGTGTATCACACCTAGGGCAGGGCTGCTTCGCAGACTAGGAAGAGATGCTGTGATGATTGCACTAGATTGGTGACTAAAGGATAAAAGAATTCATTTTATGACACAGATTCTTCAAAGGATCTTAAAACACATCCTTCAATATTCCTCAAATCAGATTAATGATACAGAGACCAAAAAAGAAAGGATAATATCACTGAAAATGCAAGACAAAATAAAATAAGTCTTTGAACTGCAGTTGATCGTGCCGATGCATAAGAGGCTAATTCCAAGGATTACGGGGATTAAATTCATTTGAAAACAATCTGACCACTTGCCTCTAAGTAGCAGCCCTACCCAAGCTACAGGGGGCGCAAAAAACTGTTCGGAACGTGACGCGGCATATTGATGGCCGCTGTTTTCCTGACCAGCGTAGGTGATAGCAATAGGCATAAAATAAAATTATATTTGTGGACATGAACACTTTCCCGAGGCTTAACTATGCATTTGTTTTGAAAGCTTTTGGTAATCTTCCTGCAGAATCACAACCTGTTGTTTGGTTTTGATGAGTTGTTCTTGCACGGCTAAATAACTGACCATATCATCGATTTGGCTTATGTTATCCATTCCTCTCATGTTATGCGATAACTATTAGTAAAAAAAATGTATGGTAAGTTATGCTTTCCCATTTAATCTATATACTCGTAAGTTATCCTTTCCGTTGAAAGATGACCAGTCTTGTACTTGTCGCATAAATTGGACTCCTAAGCCCTCACCAGATCATCAGTCCACCTTGTGACAACCCTCAAACTATTAGAGAGTTGTAATGGTACATAATATTCCTTTAACGGACATTCTTATTACCATGACCCAATTTGATTTTCTGCCCTCTCAGCAAATGGTTTATCAGGTTTATTAATCTGCAATGTAACAAATATTGTTGAAAACCAATCACAAAATATTATCTACGAAGAAATATCACTAAACTTATTGAAGTTTAGTGATTGGACGGTGTTCGTCATTGGACGAGAAGTAAGAAAAACACGAATAATATCAAAGTTGTCCTTACGAGCAGCGAAGTTAATCGGCTCATTTACGACACTCCTGGCTGTCGGAGTACCAGGGCGGCAGGGGAAGGTGGAGGTAACGGCCACCGACTACTGATTGATTTGTTTTTATGATTGCGTTTATGGCAGTTGGCTACAGTTCACAAGACAGAGGTGGGCTTATGACTATTTTTGTGCTAAATGTTCCATTTACGGGTTCCCGTTATGGCTGATTAGATGGCTGTCGTAGATGAAAGGAACTGTTATGTCGCACTTCGTTACTAGAAAGTTATCGAAATAAGTATTTGTCACCAGGATTAATGACGATCCCTTTAACTTGATTGCTGTCAATGGGTTGCAACTGGGATAACCTACCACTTTTATGCTCTCATAGTCCTAAAAAAAATGCGTATGCGTAAACTCTATAAGGCAAATAAGATCTACAGCATAATTCAATCTACTATATTCAACTAGAGTCTCGAGATCCAGACTGAAAAATATCTCCTAATACGGTGAGGCTATACTTTTCAGCACTTCCTGAGGGGTCTTCAAAGTGCTGAAAAGTACAGCCTCACCGTATTAGAAGATTTTTTTATTTATTAGGCCCGAAGTGGACCCTGCCAATAACTCAGGAATCTATCTTTTCGCCATCCACAAAACTATAAAATTAACGTATCAAAACATCTCAAGTGCACATGCCGAGGTCCCAAAGTATCAATTTGTCGAAGTGAGCTATATCAATAAAGAACTTTTTATTTCCGCCATATCCTTCGTCCCCTGACCCTCCAATATGATTACGTTAATGATCGTTATTTTATGAACTAATTAATCATTTATCTCTTTGGATGATGGTTTTCAATGTAATGGGATTGGTCGGATATTAGTCTTAAAATCTTAATTTTGTTTCATTTAATGTGCAGTAATGTATTTTGAGGTAGGGACTTGGTGGTTATTAGTTAATATTGTAGAACATACCTCTGCGTAGCTCTTTGAGGAATTCGGGGGTGAAGTTATGTGTGTTATGTTTTCCATTATAAAAGCTTTTCGCAGAACCTGCTGTAATCACATATCAGTTTTAAACCACACTTGCCTGATCATTCAGCAAACAATTATTCACCTTTCACCAAGCGCAGATAAGATCGTGTTTCACCAAACTTAAATCTATAATCTCAAATACCTGTTACTTCCGACCTGTGTATCGTGTTATCTTTCCTAACGACATGATAGCCAATAACTACGTGTGCCAAGCTCACCACAACCAACATTATCAGTACAAATAGCTCGTGAATGCTCACGATTGCTCACGTGTGCCACTTTCTCACGTCCGATCAATCGCAGCCTCTTCCTGCCCACTGCGCTGTCGCACTAATGACTAATTACGCTTGTACAATCCCTCCTTTACACTATACCACTTGTATTACCGGCTACACTTTACCTGCAATAGAAACTCAACCTTATATCCCTATGATAGTATTTGGATTGGATTGCAGGGTTCTATATTAAGACGTTTCCTATTCACGGCGGCTGGTGTACGCTCATTAGGTACTTAGTGCTATTGTGGCATCATTAGCGAAGAAATTTCAACCTTATCTCTTTCTGTCAGGGTTGAGTTTCAGTTGAGAGTATTTTTAGACTTAGGTCCTGAGTAAAGTCTAGGTGAACCGCTTCCTGAGGAAAGATATCGGCACGTAATGAGTTGAGTGGCATTCAAAACATCGTTATCTTTGTTCACCGCAGCTCTTTGTGACTACCGAATAACTTGTGTTCAGAGCTCTGCTCAGAGGGAATACAGAAGTGAAATAGAAACATGATTATAATAAGAAAATTGTGTTGTTTGCAGTACAATGCAATCTGTTTCGAAATAGAAAGGAGGAGCCGAGATTCTTATAAATGGCTAGAAGTAGTTTTCAAAGAGCTAATAGCCTTTTGAATCTCGTCTACTTATCTTTCTGTTCAGAACAATCCCGTATTATAAATGCGAAAATAACTCTGCCTTTATCTGTTAGTTACATGTTTATAACTGAGTGACTGAACGAATTTGGATGAAACTTAAACCCACATCCTCGACCATGTCTAGAATTGGCACAAAGGATAAGTTTTATGCCAATTGTATGGCCTCTTGGGATAATAGAACACTTTTCAAGTTTAAAAATATATAGGAACAGCTGTATTAAGGAAATGACTTTACCTAGATCTACCCTGGTCGACTCACTAATCATATATCTTCAAGTTCCTCTACCAAGCTCAAGAAAGGCTTAGAAGGTGGTCCATATGAAACTCGCCTAGGCCATAACTCGATTGTTTAGATGCGTCACGGGCACTAATACGATCGGAATAACTCGGCCTAACGACGTTAGCCTGCGACCATGGTCTCCGCAATATCTTCTCGATACGACGCTCTAATCGACATCGATACCTAGCTTCGATGTGATCGAGTTACCGAGTTTGAGGTTGAATTAGCTGTGATGGATCGAGCACGGGGCTTTTGTTATGGAGATAGTGTCTACCTTATGGACCTCCTTCCACCTCTACATTGTTCTTCCCTTCAAAGTTAACTCACAGATAAAGCTGAACCTAAACTGCTCGTCTAGAAGTAAAATGTTGCAAGAGAGTCTCTTTCATATCGAAGCGAGTCCTTACTCTTGAAAATTCATGCCCGGTTTTTTATCGGTTACATTTCGGGGAGTGTGCGATGGAATGGAATTGCATGATCTTTTCATCATCGGACTACTAGACGTTCGGCAAAAATCCCACCCAGACGCACTAAACGTTTTGAAAATATTTTTACTATGCGATTCGTACAGCTAAGGAGTGGTATTCCCTGCCGGGGTCTGTGTTTCCCGATAGCTATAAACTAGGGGTCATCTAAAGTGAATAAATTACTTCTAGGCAAGCGTGCTTCATCGTCGACCACATCATCGCTTACCATCAGGTGAGATAGTGGTTAGGCGCAAGCCTATTTTAAATAAAAAAAAAACACTATTAGAATCGTCAGAATTTATAACATATTGTTACTAAATAAAAAAATATGTTTCCGCCCGGGATCGAACCGGGGGCCTTCTGCGTGTTAGGCAGATGTGATAACCACTACACCACGGAAACTTGAATATGTCGCGAGTAAACAAGGTACGTATATAATCAACTTTCACTTTGATGATCAACATTGGACAATTATTATTCGAATGCTACCTCACACACAATTTACTTACTAGGTTGTTAAAATAACAAGACCATTAAGAATTTTTTCCTGTTCTAGAGAAAAAATGCTGGAATGGCAATTGGTTCTTTTGGTTATATTTTTAACAGCCTGGCTATACTTATTGGTCTATCTACAATTGCATCATGTGTCACATTTCATCCTGCATGTCTAAAAAGGTCTCTGTGAGTTGGTTTCGGCCCCTGGTACACCTTTCAAAGGTCCGGGACCGTAGGGCCCCGAGAACCTCAAAAACAATAAAGAAGCAATTTGATACAACATAATTATACAATATGATGCGATAGACACAGCATTTTTGAAATATTTTCGATGTACAGATTTATTATATTATGTATTGAATGGGACCCTAATTATAGGTACCTACTATAAAAATAAACACTAAAAACTATGTTTCCGCCCGGGATCGAACCGGGGGCCTTCTGCGTGTTAGGCAGATGTGATAACCGCTACACCACGGAAACTACACACGAAACAACCAAATGCGACACATCAAGAAAACTAAAATTTTCTTGATACAAATCCGAGGTAAAAATATTACTTGGTTTATTTTGTTGCACCTGAGATTAGTTCGTCCTCTGTGTCCATTATCATCAACGGCCTTCTTCCAATATATTTCAGATTGAAAGCAACACGTATTTTTTTAATTCTCTCTTGGTACTGCCTACATGCTGTCATTTCGGCCATATTTGTCTTCAAAGCCATGTCATCTTTGTCACCATTCAAAGTCAAAATAAATTCTTACTTTTCTTGCCTCTTACAACCATCAGTTTAATTTTAAAAACCTATCTAATATCTATAACCTTCATACCGCTACCACCACCACCTTGCTATACAATATCTACACAAGCAACATCTGGTACTATAATAGCACACCATGTAATCCACTTGTCCTTATCGAAGGCCTAACTAATATGCGTTAATTGTCGCCGTGTAATGATGCCGTAATCCTCCGTAAACATAATACGCGGCTAAAACCGGCAACGAGCGGTGTTGTCTCGCCGTACCTTGTTGCTACCGGTGATAGTTTATTGGTTACAAGATTACTAGTGTAATCTGTTCAATTATCTACTTATTATGCGGATGAATTCAAGGGCTTTCATAAAACATCACAATTTTATTCCTCCAAGGGTCAGAGCAGACTTGTATCTTATATAATAGTAATAGCCACATTTGGCCAGTTGTGTTTAGGTCCCATGTATTAGGGGCCGAGCTTATTCCCATCAACCGAGCAAAAAGTACAGGCTCCAGGCCGATATATAAAAAAAGAACTCGGTTTCGATCCTATGGATCTCATGTTCTGCAGTGGCATCGAACATGAGGTCCGACCACTAAATCAACGAAGCAGTCAAGACAAGTTACTTTAATCTACAATAGGTGTCTTTTAGTTTGTTTTACAGTACTGAGGTACACCAACTGTTTATCGAAAAAAAACCACGTTTCACTTTTATAATCCAAATTAAATCCGGTCGAAGAAGTAGAGATGTGAAAGAGCAATGTTCAGGTCGTGATGATCAACCTACATTGTAGGAAAAAACATGACTGACACAGATCCAGAGATGAAGACGTAGAGTAGATAATTAGATAGACTTCTACTCGATACACAATGACGATATCGTTATATCACTCCGGAAACAGACGGAGCATAAAACACGCGAAATTATACTTACAAAGTGCCAATCGAACACTTTAGTGGCAGTTAAACTATAATGTCGCCATGTGGTGCGAGGGACTCAGGAATTCATTGTAAAGATGATGGGAATGTGCAAAAAAATGTAACAAATAGAATCACTTGGAAGAGAGCAGGCGTATGGAAACTTCGTATTACGAAAGAAATGTACGATGTTTACAACATTTAGGGGCAAAACCGGCCTAGTGCGAGTCTGACTCACGGTTAAATATACACAGCTACATTCACCAAAATAAACAAGTAACATTACTAACGTTCATAAACAATGAAAGCACCGAACATTGCTCTATCAAAGGGACATTTACACATTAACTTTGCCGTTCGAAAACTGTTGTCCCCTTACATCAATATACAAAATTTCTACTTTTCCAAGTATATTTTTAAAGTTGGTCGACTATTAATCGTAAACTTGTAAAGCCTACTTAGCTGTGACCACAATTATATATGCTTTAGGTTTAGAACAGCTGGAGAAGCTAAAACTAGACGAAGGAGAAACCCGAGGCAAAGAAATTGGGACTCGTACAGGAAAGACCTCAAAATTAATGTAGTAATAAAGGTAAACTTAATTCCATACTGGATATAGAATTTGAAGCGGACGGAATCAAGGCAAGAAATCGTGAACTAGCTGAAATACGTCAGGAAACACGACAGGCCTTTAATGATGCAAAAGCCAGAAAAGCTTTTTCTGGCTATTCTAGGATGCTGACGAGTTATAAAAAGGCGGTACGCGTACTTGGCGGAAGCATTGCACCTCCATCGAAGCTCTACCAAATAGAATGAGATTGTGCACAGCAATGTCCATGACTAAGACAAACTCACTATCATCTGTAAAGGATGAGAATGGGTATCTCCCGGAAACTGGATAGGACACTCTGGGCGTGAAGTTTAAGACTCTCTTGCCAGAACATGTACTGCGTGACAGCGATAAAGAGAAACCAGTCACAATAGACGATCTAACAAAGCACACTTCCAAAAACAACTGGCTCACGGCAAAGAAAGTGGTAGATGAAAATAAACTGAAGTTTGCCATTGCGGGCTTCCAGCCTCTCAAATCCCCTGGTCCGGATGGCATCTACCCAATACTATTACAAGAAGGAGCATCTGTTTTGATACCCGATTTCGGTAAGCTTTACAGAGCCTGCATAGCCTTTGAGTACGTGCCCAAGGCATGGCGAGAGGTCAAAGTCACCTTTGTACCGAAGCCGGGTAGACCGACTTAAGAAGAAGGTAAAGCTTACAGGCCCATCAGTCTATCATTATTTCTCTTAAAAGCTCTAGTGAAACTGGTAGACAGGTACACAAGCGAGGGACCACTTAAAGAATTCCCTTTACATAAACTATAGCGAGCCTACAGCCCTGGCAAATTTACGAAAACGGGATTGCACTATGTTGCGAGTCGGGCCGAGGGTGCGCTAGAGGGACAAGAGATTTGTGTCGGGGCTTTCCTCGACATAGAGAGACCCTTCGGCAAGACAACATTTGAGTCCATCCGCATTGCTGCAAAGGAACATGACATCAATGATACCACGTGCAAGTGGAATGACTATATGCTGAGAAGCAGAATAGTCAGATCAGAACTGATGGGTGACAGACTTAGCGCAAAGAGGTTGTCCGTAAGTCGGAGTGCGTCACTATTATTGTGGTGTTTGGTAGTAGACTCGCTACTTACCAAACTCAATACTGGACCATTCTATACAGTAGGCTATGAAGATGACACAGCTATAATGGTTAATGGTAAATACCCGGACATACTCTCTGGATGATTAAAATAGGCATTGAGGATGGCAGAGGAATGGTGTACAAAGTACCACTTCTCTATCAACCCAAGCAAAGCAGTCATTATCCCATTCACGAGGAAGAGACAAAAAACTCATGTGGATAATAAATTATGATAAAGGCGCTGCGAGTTTTCGGCATGTAAAACGACTTCCATTTATAGTAAAACGCCCCGAAGTTAAGCTCCTAAAGCCCAAAGTGATACGATGGCTGTACCGGACAATAATACTACCTACATACATACTACATAGAAATGACCATTATCTTTTGGCGATTCGGCGATATGGACAGTTAAGTTGCCACTCACCAGGCTACAAAGAACGGTGTGTCTCGGCATCACGGGTACTTTTAGGACAACACATACGGCAGCGATTGAGAGATACCTCAATATCCCTCATCTGCATATAATGGTTGAACTCGAGGCAAGGATGACATTACATCGTCTTGCTGTTGCTGGATAATGAGATGCCTCTAAGTCGTTAGTCTTTGACTATACAACATTCGATGGAAATGATGACCTGGATTGGGTAACAAGCATGATAACCGATAAAATGCAAATTATGTTTTGTTTGAAAGGTCTTTCAAGGTCCGAATTCCAACAATAAAGGACTGGACGAAGGGACTCGATCCACCAGAACAAGATAGTCTGGTATGGTACACTGATGGATCCAAAATGGAATCAGGTACAGGAGCGGGAATATACGTAAAAGGTTACAAATGTAGCAAAAGCTTAGGGAAGATGGCAACTGTATTCCAAGCAGAAACATATGCCATAATAACCTGTGCTCAAGAGAATATAGATAGAGGAACCAGAGGTAAATCCATATATATTCTTAGTGACTGTCAGGCTACAATCAAAGCCATGGCATCCCACAAAGTGGACTCCAAATTTGTTCTGGATGCTATCCAAACCCTAAACAGGCTTGGAAAGCATAACAGAATAAAACTGATGTGGGTCTCTGTGCACAAAGGTATCCATGGTAACGAAGTGGCAGATGAACTGGCAAGAGAGGGCTGAGCAAATGATTTTGTAGCACCAGAACCACGTGTAGGCATTTCGACGTGTCTCGTGAAAGCCACGTACAGGAAGTTTGCGGATAACAGGCAACAAACTACACGAAGGCAATGCTTGTGCAGACCTAAATTTTTCCTATCATCGATTATGGTGATGTGTGCTACTACGATCTGAATGCAGATCTTCTCAACAAACATGATCGTCTTCTAAATTACTGCATTCGATTTGTTTTCAATTTGCGTAAATATGATCATATCTCTGCGCATCGATCACTTCTAAAGTGGTTGCCCATACGCCAGGGCAGAGTGCAAAGGGCACTTGCTACCTCTTGCTACTATTTCTCGACTCTTCCAATTTCCCTAGTTATCTGGCCCCATACTTTCAATACATTGCATCAACCACAGTAAAAAATTACGGTCATCACATAACCGCCTTCTACAATGTCCCACTCACCGCACTGAATTTATTCACCAATTTTTCTTCGTTCAGTCTATTTCTCTGTAGAATGCGATCCCCCAGGAAATCAGGATGGCAACCAACCGGTTAACCTTCAAAGTTAAAGTTAGCGAGCATATCCGTAAGAAGTTGCCAGTAGTAACGTAACAGCGCTAATGTTTTTCAATTATTTATCTATTAGTACTAATTTTTAAGTATATTTATGTATTTAGTTTATTATTTTGAATATATATGGTATGATTTTATTGTATTTATAGTTTATATGTATATTTCAATAATCCACATAACTTTCATTATTGCACCTACCACTGTTTATCTCTCCATCACCCAAAGATCGACTGGTAGAAAATGCCTAAGGCATTAAGTCCGCCTCTGTGTGTGCATGAAGATTCTAAAAAAAAACACATTGGCTGTCCATTTGGAACATGAGCAGGGAGCAAATCCGCTACCTGCTTGGGGTCTTTACGCGATTTTTAGATGGGTCTAAACGCGCCACCCATGTGCAGGTTGTGTGGGGAACATACGGAACGCATGGAGCACCTTCTGTGCACATGCGATGCACTGGCTGGTAAGCGAATGAGTCTCCTAGGGGTTGGATATCCATAACTCTAACATCTCCTAGTCGCGTTGTAAAACTCATGAAGAGAGTTTTCAACGAGATTGGGGAGGAGTAGGTTATCTAGGGGACCACAATAGATCCCAATGGGTCGAAGTGTCCGAGTTATTTCTCGGCCCCTCCACAAGATAAGATTAGATAGCTTTGATAGTTTTCCTTTTAATTTCGTTATATATACTACTGCCGTGAATTATATCATATTATATCCAAAAGCAACCATTTAGTGACCAAATTTACGCAAACGGAAAATTAAGCTGAATCGAATAATGGTTTTCACAGACCTGTAATATTTTTGAATGGCCTATCTAACGATACCCCCACCATGGGATAGACGAGAAAAAAAAACGAGGAGGAAAAGAAGGTAACCTAAAGATTTTTTTTCATTGTTTTGTTTTACCACTTTGTCAGCGTGATTAATATGTCTATCCATGCCAAATTATAGGCTTCTAGTAGTAAGAGTCTCTGAGCTAAGCTGCAGAAGGTCGGATGGACAGACCGAAATGGCGAAACTATAATGGTTCTTTGTTGACTACGGAACCCTTAAAACAAATGTTCTTCCTTAATATTTACTTTCGCTTCAGAAATAACTCTTGTGCATTTCATGCTTTCATGAGCCAGAGGTATAGGTTGTCAATCATTTAATGTTATGAAGTTATGAAGAATGAGAAATATAACAATGTTATGAAGTAAATAATATAAGAGGTACTGAGTGTTTTGTTTTAACTGTATACGTAGCTATTTATGACACTGATAATGATAAGAAGTTTAATACAGGTGCAATAAAATAAACAAGGTGATAACATTGTGACCGCTTGATCTACACTTCGGTCATAATGCACCTGTCATATTGGTAGGTACGAGTTTCTTACAATCCCACCGCACTATTCCCAAACCACTGCAACTCCTGAAAGCCAGAATCAACAGTGGCGACCACCAGAAAAGCGTCGAGGCTCGAAGAAGTAGGTACGACTTTTAAGAACTGATTATTTTCGATTGGTTCGTGTACAGTTTCCGTGGTGTAGCGGTTATCACATCTGCCTAACACGCAGAAGGCCCCCGGTTCGATCCCGGGCGGAAACATAGCTTTTTACCATTTCTATTTAAACAGTGTGCTAACTCCTTTTTCAAAGTCAATAAATGATACTGTTATGCCTTCATTTTTTTAAAATAACAATTAGGTTATTTAACATTAAAACATAGGCCTTTTAATGGTTCCATGAGAGTAGGGGTAATCAGGAGACGTCAAAGTAGTTCAAGAAGTAAATGAAATTGTAGACCACAAACGCATTTCGATAATGGATGAAGCTGGCTTATGGTTGAAGATTGACCTCAATAAATTATACCTAAGTAGACCGTGTCACGTCTGTTAGATAGTCAATTAAAGTTGAAATTCGACTTTCACTTCATAACTTTTGGTACCTACCTTGTTTCTTTATGAGACAATCTAGTTTCCGTGGTGTAGCGGTTATCACATCTGCCTAACACGCAGAAGGCCCCCGGTTCGATCCCGGGCGGAAACATAGCTTTTTATATTCATAATATGAAAAAAATAAACTGTTTGCCACCTACCCAGGTAACTTCTTACAAAATTTATTGTTTTTTACTGTCAATGAAAGGAACAAGAGATCCTTTTTCTTAATATAAGTTTTTATTACGAGTAGTCAGTTTTGTCTAAGAAATTTCGGTTACTTTCTTGTACCCAACAATTTGGCGACACAGCTAATCTAAAAAGCCACTTACTCACTTGGCCTCTGTAAAAACTTTACAGTCAACCATAACTTGGTCCATTACGGTAATGAATAATGTGTAACGTCGTTAATCTGGCTAGATATCACTCCTCATCTGGCCGCTATTACAGCTAATTGAATATTAAGGCCAAAACGATTGCTTATAAAACTGCCAAATTGCCAAAGGCGGCTTAAGTGGAGGGGTCACCGTCAGTGTTCATATCTTAATCAAAGAAGTGATGAGTGTTTTGAGGTGTGGGGTGCCTGAATTAAAACAAAGCTATGATTTAAAAAATCACCTCAAGGCCTTATGTAATATAACTTTGTTATAATACATATTTGTATTTTTTTTTATGACCTGTGCTGTTTGCAAAGAAAATGGAAGAAAGGAGATAACAGATTGTCACCTATCTCTTGTTACGTGTCATGTTCATTGAATAGACTGCTGGTAATGATAGTTTGAAATACTTAAATCAAGGCTCTTGTCCCACCGCCGACGATCAGCGAGAAGCGAGTAGATAGAAACTAGAGACGAGTTTGCGAGCAGCGAGTTGTTCATTGTCAGAGCATTTTTTTACATCGGTGTGTCTATAAATCCATGACTAGCTATCAACCAAATATTATATTGCTGGTAGAAGATAAACGTGTACATGTGCTTATCAACAGTCATAAAAGTTTTAACTAGTATTTTCATTGACAACGGATGCTAGCTACCATAAACAAGATAAGAGATAAGATTTGATTGGAAGAACAGTAGATGAATGTAAACAAGCAGATTTAAATGCTGGGTTAAAATTTGAATATTTTTCTTGATTTTAACCTATCACTCTAATTCACCTTCTTCTTCGTTTCGCTCTTGACAGGGCCGGTCGTGTGGTCGCGATGCATTTTGTCCAATTGCTGATGTTTTAGTAACTCACTTCACGATCTCTATCCACCAGGTTTTGTTGATGGTCTGGCGTTGGTTTTATAGTTTATCTATTTAATTGTTCGTATATATTGAGCCTATAGGTCACACACCCTCAAACTACGAGAAAGGTATAGTACATATTACCCACACAAATATTATGAACTTACAAGTTACATACCGTTAACCTTCGAGCCAGGCATAGTACATACTTACTACTTAGTAAATTATTTAGTTCAAAATATAAACTAAGTACAGCTAATTCCATTTTTCATTAAAACATACAAACAGTTTCTACGCAAGGCAAACGCAGGGCGATTATAAAGATGCAGACATTACCGTGCGGATACGAGAGTTCGGATAAATGCGGAATAGCGGATATAACCGACACAACGACGCATCGAGTTTACGCCATAATAAAAATACTATGAAATAAATTGAAAAATTATTATAGCAAGTTATGGCGTCGTTCAAGGTAAACGATTGGACGAATTATTAGATAAATTGTTGAACGGATTTATTGTTTGCAAGTTATTAAAAACATTTCAATGCCTATTGTATATTTTATGAGAGGTAAGTATTTTGGTTTAGTATTTATCCTGACTTTACTTTCTATATGAACATGAAAAGCTAGACACAATCGTCTCTTTCGATACCCACGGAAATATGATTCAAATGAATACATTAAAAAGTCAACAAAAACGTACGTATCGTTGCGTAAAAGTATGATCGTAAATAACTCTCGTCGGAATCGTTCGCTGGCGTGTAATGTATTCGTGCAGTGTGCGCTGCTCTTTAATAGCGCATTATTGGGACTATTAGCTATTCATGCTGTATTTATTATTGCTAAAATGTTACATTTTATTGCTTTAAACGTTATATTTATTGAGTGTAATGTGACGGTGCTTGAGGTGTAAAATGTATTTTATTGGTAAAATTGATTTAAGATTGGGAGATCTAAAGTGGTGAAATATGGAATCTTTGTTTTGATTTTTTTTTCAGTTTGTTTTTCTATTTGAGCTTTGTGATAAGTGTAGTGAAATTTAAAAGATAAATAAATAAATTAAGCAAAGTCCACAAATCTTGCAATGAATATCCGTTTTTTCTGATATTTTTACAATATTTACAAAAGTGTTTTTAGAAATCTTCCACTAAGCGTCTTAACTTATTTCAGAAAACAGAGTCTTTACTATTCAAATTGAAAGAAATCTAAACATTATGAATATCTACCAAAAAAAACGTTTATTCCCTAATCCCAGCAATCAGCATCTCACAGTACCCAAATAGTTTGGAGAAGCTATTTGTACAAAACGTCTCCACCTAGCTTATCCGGCTGCGAATACTTTTAAATCACGTATCCGTTTATTTATTTACTCGCACGCGACAATTTACATATAAGAACCAATTCAATTCCGAGGCTCACGGCATTCGCAAAGATTAAGGCTGTATATCCACCTCCCGAACGACCTATACCCCCTATCCCCTCCTGTCACCCGCGCAGACCATCCCCACATAATCCGTATAAATCCACTTTATATTCATCCACCTTAAAGGCCTCAATAAAAGTATCTTGTGTACTTTTTTCGTTGGAGTTAAGTGTGTTGACGATTCATTTCGAATTGGAATTTCGGAATGGTAATAATGGGCCCTCCCCTTAATGCTCTTGAAAAAAAAAACTACTTACCGATAAAACTAATGACAGCCAACAGTCTTAATGCACGAACGCTCTTTATAAACCAAGATGAAGCAAATTTCAGAGGTGGTCTTGCAGGCCACCTTGCATCATTATGGATCACTATAAAAAGTCCAATGAAAACACATAAAGAAGAAAAAAATATGGTCAGAAGTCTTAAGCTCTTACGTACTTAAATGTTTTTTCAATGCTCGTTATATATGTCATGGACGAAGTGATTAATCAGTGAACTATGTGTAATGCCCGGGCATTATGAATCAAGTCAAGTCAATGCGGGCAATGTAATGAATACTCTATATATAATACTGAATACTGGTGATTATGTATACAGCTACGTAACGGATGGGCAATTCGATAATTATGGTCAAAAAATTAGTTCAGGAGCGAGCGAAGCAAGCTCGGGAGCCTAGAGCACCCCGACACATAGGTTACTGTTTTTCTCATAGGTTAGGTTCGAAGAAGATGACGGGAGCTGAAGAGAGCGAGCAAAGTGAGCGAACTCAGCTCCCGTTATCCCCTTCATGTTAGGTTACTTTACATCCTGCAGACAGAAATAGGAGCCCTGCGCAGCGGGTCATACCTATTTCAAGTTAAAATCAATGTCAACATTAAAATAATTAAAAAAACACATATTTTTACTACCCAGCCCAATAAGTGATGGGCATTATTTAGCAAGCCCGATCCATTTTATTATTTCGTTAGTTTTTAGCATATTGTGTACTCATATTAGGCATTTTGTAAATAATCTGGGCATTATGAATAATGCCGTATTAATATCAGTTGGTCCACCTTGTTTTGAATTCCTAATAATACATGGAAGACACCATATTCCTTTCTTCTACAATAAAACTATTTTTGTAACATTCACCATAATTCTTATATTTTAATTAATTGACTGTTCACCAAAGACAATTGTTTCTCATAGACAAAACTAAAACTTCTACACCTTGTACCTACAAAAGATTACCTAATACACAACTCATTCGTTTACAATAAACGTAAGAGGGTTTCTTCTCACAATAATGCAGCGGTAAAGTAGACAGACGAAATGCTTATTGCAACTGAAGACGGTAGTTTATCGGAGTCGATACAGTAAATCAAAGATTATGACGTATTTGTTAAGTGGTTCGCTGGTAGAGGTATCGTGCGGGTTAGATTCAGACGAATGGAGTTTTGAGGTGCGAGGGGAAAGATGGTTTAGTTTGTTTGCAATATCTTTCTTCATAACAATATAAGGCCTTATTTGTAAAAACCTCGACGGTGTTTAGAAATTGCTTAGCAGATATTTAATTCTATAAACTTCTAAAATGTTATGTTGAATCTTTAAATCATAAGCATCATCGAGGTTTTTATAAATAAAAGTTCGAATGACAACAGCGTTGATTGTATGTATCATGAAATTTTAAGTTAGAATCATTATTTATTTTGGCCAAAGTAGAAATGCCTATGTTTTTATTCGCCTTTGTTCTAGTTTGTTTTACTTGTGCACAAATTTTTCATAAATGATAAATAAATAAAGGATATCAGGCAATTCGATATAGGAATAAATAACCCAAAACACTTGTTACCATTTTGTTCAACAAAAAAAAATTTTTTACAAAAAAATACTACCGACTTCCAAATAAGAAAACTAAAAAGTGAAAAATAACTTCATTTTGGAAGTCGGTGTCCATAACGCAAAAAATTGGTACCTACCAAAAATACCGACTTCCAAAAATAAAGTTTTTTACTTTTCACTTTTTAGTTGTACCTACCTAATAGGCAAGTAGTTTAGTACGGTACCTATAATACCAGTATTGAAGAGTTCTGTTGTATATCTCCCAACTCCTTAATCAGATCTTCTTAAAATGGGACCAATTTCGAAACATACTCTCTCAAACAAAAAAAGAATTTTCAAAATCAAAAAAGTAAACAAAAGAAAAGAAAAAACAAACATGATGTCGAACAAAGAACCTCCTCCTTTTTGGTAAGGCGGTTAAAAAGAATGACTGTATCTAGGGAACCAGATAAGTTAAAGACTAGGGAGCCAGTATGTCCAGCAACCCTTGAAATATAGCCCCATATTGTGCATACCCGTATATGCGTATACAGGGTGTACAAGCTATAAACAAGGAGAGTCGTCCGTCTGGCCAGGGTTATCGCTCGGCCGCCTATTAACTTATGAAAATAAGCTACAATAACACTTTGTTTATTTTGCGTTATTCCTTGCCAGGGACATTTGCGATGGACCAAGGAGTTAGGTTGGGGTTGTCAAAGTTTGCTTGGTTTTTTCTTCGTATTTTTGTGTTCAGTAGCAACGCTATGAGGTTTAAAATCAAATGTTGATATAATAAGCAAAGGAAAACAATTGAAAGTAACATAACATAATGCCATACCTATATTCCTCGAAGAGTTTGGTTTAGTTTGACAGTACCATAATATTTCATCAGTTAAAAATAACCCAACAAATAAAAATAAAAAATCCAAACCTAAGCCGTCATAATAGCAGTTCAGGTAAATAAACCGTTCTCACTACGCCAATGATCCCACAAATACCATCAGGGGTCGTATTATCATACTACTATCATTCCCTAGTGACGGTATTGCATGTCCCATGTGGATTGAGAGAGATTGTGGGACTTGTTGTAAGCATGGTATTCTTTTTTAACAGGATTTTTTTATGGTTTTTATAACGTTCTTTTTTAAAATCACTGTGTATTCAAACTTTGTTTTAATGAATTGTTTTAAATAAAGGAACCAACTTTGAGCATCACATGCTAATAACATTTTGAAGAAACGGCCGGTTATGTGTGTCCCACGTTGGGCGCCAATAGCCATGTGTGTGTGTCACGGTGGGCGCCAATAGCGATGTGTGCGTCCTAGCTGGTCAGTCGGACACCGCCCAGCCTACGTCTAATGGATGTTGTCATTGTAAACACGAGGGAAAAAATACCAATGTGATTACAACATAAGGTTGTCATAACTGTTTCAGGTTCGTAGGTAAACAACTGGATTGTCCTGCATTTTATTCTGTTTTTATTCCAAAGTGTCTTTCTGAACCCTTTTGTGTGGGTAATGTTTGGCTATTTGCGTATTTTCTTTTTTGAGAATTGATGATTTTTTTGTATAAACATCTTCATATTTTGCTTTCTGCTTATAACTACTTGTTTTGAAATACAATTTATAGTTGAATCTCTAGTTGAGTTTTTGTTGAAAGATTTACATTGGTGTTCATCATGGTATTTAGCTTGAATTTATATCTACTTCGTAGCATATGGCTGCTGGCGTATGTACATTTCAAGTTTTATTACTTATTTGTTGCATACCTAATACCGCCCATTGTACACTTGCTTTTTTTAATATTTGCCCAGTATGTTTTTGTGGTGTACAATAAAGTATATAATAAATAAATAAATAATAAATAATCTCAGTACCTCCTTTTTTCATCCCTCCTAAACACGCATCTTACAACAAATCCGACCTGCTTCATTTGCAGCAAACACTAGACAACGACATGAATTACACTCAATCGGACATAACTTCCCCTCACAAATAAACATCTATACAGCGCAAAGGGAACACTCAAAAATGCCCCTGACAAAAGCGCCGTGAAATCTTAGCCCACCTCATAAAACACGTGAAACAATATCTTGAACGCACCATGGGAAACAAACTTAACAAAACACCTCAAAAACCCCTGCTGCTCTAATAATAGAGTTGAAACTTTCAGTGTTCATCGACAAAGGTAAAGTAGCAAAGAATCGGCTTTTCCTGAACCATAAAAGTATATTGTGCGTTTGTAAACGCTCGGTTGTTTGTCACCATTTGCATATAGATGTTTGCGTACGAATCTAAAAGGATTTGAATAATCATAGATTATAAGTGGGGACCGGCAGGTGGATATATTTGGAAGCCGTCCAAGATTTCTTAAAGGGGAATTAAAAGAGTGGCGAGATACGTGACAGGTTGCACTTTCGAACTTTTATAAATAGAACTGCAATTTAAGTTCAAGTATTTTGGAATTGAGGAAGAAAGCTTTGCTTTCGCTTATAAATATTTATTTAAAGTTTGCAGATGTTGGAAAGTTGTTAGGCATGTCGCCAAGCTTACGGACTGAACTTTGCATTAGGTGGTAGAGTTCCTATATAGAACAGCCGATTGCTACTGGCAGCCTCAACAAAAATGTAGAACCTAGATGTATAATGATATTGTTTTGTATAACAAAAACACATGGCATGAATTCTATTCACATGTTTTACTTTGTTAAGTAATCTCAACCAATCTTCGTCAAGAGAAAAACTATTTTCTACTTTTTTGCTTCCAGTTCCCATTCTCATAATTGTGTAGCACTAGAGCACCAGGGCTCCGAGGCTCCACGGAGTCACAGCATTATATACTCAGATCCGATAATATTCATTACGTTTATCCTCCGGAATGAATGGAACGAAATGAAAGAGCCGAGGTGCTGTGCGCAGGCACGCACTTAGCTGGAATTTTTCGCGAAATAACAGAATCTTCGCGGGAAAATGAGTTTTCACGAAATATACACTGTCGAAATCCTACTAAACTATTTGAGTGGCCGTTATTTGGACAGTTTCAAATGGTGACGTGCCGATTATTTTCTTCTAGAACCCGTGTGTTAGTTAGCAAACATGAAGTACAAAAAATCATGTCAAAAAAATGGATTACCTAATAACGAACAAATACTCTTGTTTACCAAAATCAATCTGACAAACTATAAATACAAAAAACGTAAAAAAAGGACCTCGTCAAAATAAAAAGATCCTTTAAATTCGCCCCTCACCAGCCAATTTTAATCAGCCAATATCATCCATATCTCTGTACAAGATTACCATACCAAAACAACAGCCTAATAAATAAGCGTATTTTCTTAATTCACTGTATCGCAGTCCGTCCCTCTATGCTTGCCAGCAGTAACGAGGTCCGTAGTAGGCCGTGCACGTTCCTCTGCTCTCGCCGAGCCGGTGCCTCCTCCAAATTATATAAATACCCCATAAATACTGCCACCATAACTGTGCAAGAGTAATCACGACGAGTGTCACCATCACACTCAAATGTACTTTGAATATATAACATATATTTGTGCTAAAGATTCAGATTAGGATCGCCCTAACCAGTAAGTGACCTTGCTTAGAATTTGGTTGGGAATTGTTTCTTTTTTGGGTATTTGAGGCTGAGCATCAGTTAACATATTACTAATATTTTATCCCAGTACTAAGTTTTATATCAACGGTACTACTTAAAAATATTTCTGTTAAATTGAATTAACTAAGATGAAATTAACTACTAGTATGTAATCCCCTCCTTTTCGCATCGTATTTCTCAATACTGAGGGTTGTGACTCCCCCGACAAGAGATCTACCTTTCTCTTATGGTAAACTATGTATCATACCTGCCAATCGCACATCAGTTGGATCTTAGTTTTATTTCTTGGGCAAATTATCAGTCTTGTATTCTTGTTTTTGTACATTATCACAAACATCAAAATCAAAGACACAAAACCCAGGTTGATTATCCTTTGATCATTCAAAAGCTATATCTGTATTTCCATCTCTCGTCCCTTATTACAAACAAAACCCTCCAGCTCCACTCAAATTCCAATTTTCATTTCAAAATCGTCGTCGTGTTAAATAAAATGATTGCGGGAGTCTGTAGCATTATCTCAATGGTTGGAGCTACCTCAGATGTGAGAGTCTCTCTGAATAAAGTGGCAAATTAAGTAATTGTATGCAAGTGTCCCGAAGGGGAGCATGATTGGCCCCAACAGATGCTTGGAGGAACTCTTATGGTGTTTTTTCCTGAAGGAGTTTGTTTTTGCGTTTCGTGGTTTACAGAGATGGAAAGTAGGATAACTGCTAATAAAATGTAGAATCTTTTGGCAATGGTTTTTTAAAAAGTATTCAGACGCTGAAGATGTCACAGATTTTCGGAAAGCATTCCTTAGTTTTTAACCCCTGATGGAAAAATAAAGGTGTTATAAGTTTGACGCTTTGAAGTGTTTTAGCTATGATGCCACAGACAGATACACAAATACACAGGTCCACACCTGTGTATTTGTGTATCTGTCTGTGGCATCATAGCTCCTAAACGGATGAACCGATTTTGATTTAGTTTTTTGTTTGAAAGCTGACATTAACGGGAGTGTTCTTAGCTATGTTTGATGAAAATCGGTACAGCCGTTCAAACATTATGCGCTATTTACTGTTTGAATCGGTTAATTTTCGCAAGATATCGTGTCATAATTACGCGTTCAATAGATTGTTGATTGAAGCGTGTCTGCTACTAGATAAATTATATAGTTTCAAAAGATTGAAATAAAAAAAAAATGTTGGGGTTTTGGAAATTTTTGAGTTTTGCTTGTTAAAACATGAGTTTTTACATTGCATTTGCTAGGGATCGTTTTTTGATATCAGGTTAGCAGTATTGTGCGGAAATATTTTATTTCCTAAAAAACAGGTAACTGAAAACGAAATCAGCGATGGTTTTGCTAAAACACTCAGTAAGACATAGTTTTCATTTCGCAACTCTTGGACACGCTTTTATTGCCAAAATAAATGAAACTTCTAAAACCGTTATAATATTTGAATCTTAATGAAGTGTAAGAAGAATCATATCTAGATGGTTGGGCTTCAGTTGTCGACAGCAGCGACAGTTTCCAGTTGGAAAGTCGGCGCTGTGCCTGACACGAGCCGTGTCCGGCCGCTGTGCGCAGGGACAAGAGTTCGTAGAGCCCGCGGTCCGGCACAAGTTTGTTACATGTTCTGCTGAACCAAGGTTGTTAAGAGTAAGTTGGCAAAATGTTTGGCATAGGCTCAGGCAATTATTTGTGTAGATATAGAGTCAAAGGGAATTTAAAAATACGGGGAATGTGGCACTATGTTTGTGAGCTCAGATCAATAATCTAAACTACTGCAGACCCTATTCCTAAATCTAAGGACAGTTTTCGTATTTAAAATAGGAAGTAGATACCGATGTAATCAAAGTAACGATAGAGATGTTGCCATCGCTGTAAATTTTATAATTATGTAGGTTCTGTACCGTACAAACTAAACAACTGAATCCAGCATACAAAACAAATACCTAGAACGATACTTTCCAAATCTCTATGAACTCTGCCATGTCTATCAGCAACATTAGACTATGTTAATGATTAGACATGGGTCGAGTGCCAGTGGTGTGTGAATCAGATGCGCGTGTCACCGCCACTGCATACACTTCACTTGTTCACTCAGTGTTTGCGGGTAGTCCTAAATCAGCGAACTTACGAGTACATCTTCTGTGGACAGGAGATCGATGCTCCTTAAAGAATTTTTATTTGTAGTGGTACTCAAATATCAAGCACGAGGCTTTAGACCAGTGACATTCGATGTCAGCGAAAGTGATAGTAGAAATATCAAAATGTAAGGGATTGATCATATGATGTTTCGATATCGCTTGTCAATCTCATACAATTTTGCCTTTTTGATAATCGCTAACGCCACGCTTTTGATGAAATAATGTCACTTGTCTAAGGCCTCGGTTTGTCATCGGTCCATTTCATGAGGGTTTGAATTTCGGACTGTGTAAAGAATTCCTCGGCACCAAAATCACGTGTGTTAAAAGCAGGTCATCACATCATCAAGTGGCATTAGACTGGATATGTCTGTCGTGTATCGAATGTTATATGGGCTAAATCAAACACAAATTGGAATCGAATTAATTGATAGGTTACCTCGCAGTAGACCAAGAGGAATGGAAAGACGAACTTGATTTCTACCGAAACGACTGACCCATAATGGCTGAGAATGAGACAGAAATTTTACGCAGTAATGGGACATAAAAGATTATTTAGATAGACATACTCAATTCTCAACGGTAGATACTGTTGCCATAAACATGTTCATGAATGTTGTTGCTGCTTTTTACGAAGGGTGTGTGTTTGTTAAGTAGGTTTTGGCTTACCTGTATTCTGAATTATCATGACTACAATCCTGTTTCATTAAACACCAGATCTGTAGGTATAATTTGTTTAGTAACACCAAGCGTTGCCCGAACATCTCACACGCATTAAGCTGACTGTCCACCGGCTACCAGTCGTATCAATTAAAAGCAACACTCAGTGACTCGGAAACGACACGCGACTATGCCCGACGCATGCTTCCGCCTCCGCAGATCCGTTGTGAAAGCTCCGACAGTATAAATGTATCTGTTGTGAGTATAAGTATAAACTGAGAACAATTGACACGAACCGTTCTGACAAATTTAGAAAATATGCTGTTTGGAGGGCAATTCGATGATTTTATCAGAATTGCGTTATCTGCTTCTCAAATTTCCGTATGATGATTCTAAAGTAGTAATTTGTCGTAGGTACGGCAAAGATTTGGTCAAAGGCCTAAGGTCTAGACCGCGATAGATACCTATCTACCTTTCAAAATAAAAAAATAAGTTAATAAATTATCCTACACAGTACTGAAGTACCTAAGAAGCTGGTTATTTTAGCCAGGACCCCGTCCTGGTTGGCCCGGGTTAGCAAGAGTCCAAGTGCGGGCAACGCGGCGGAGTCCACTCATTGGCATCTACAATCAATTACCCGATCACCGTCTAAATTTCTTTCACCAGTCAGCTTACGATGACATATCTTCGTTTAAAGATACTGCTCTTCACGGCTGTCATATCAAACTCCCCGCACTGCTGGTACCCCGCACCCCGCACAGCGCACGTAGCCATCAATTAAACAGAACGGTCGCTGATTCGGAAACGACACGCGTCTCTCCGTCCGACACACGCGACTGCTACCGGGGATGCGAGGGCTTCTATTACGTATACCGATAGGAATTACGGATAGTAATTCCTGATTGTTATTAGTGGAAGAAGATTTCTAAATAAGATGAACTTAGGTAGTGCTTTAGTAGGTAATATTCTTTTTGAGCTGATGGAAAACTCTTTAAACTGAACATTGGGTAGCCACAACGGTCCTCTAAAGTGCAGGTGTATGGGGACTTAGGTAATATGAAACTCCCACCATAATCTTTTACTAAAATGTTTTTGAAATTCAGGTTCAGCTCGGAAAAGAATGATAATTAATTTACCTAAACGTGTAACAATCAATTAGTTTTTGCGACTAGATTCACAATTTATTTTCTAGTTTGTATTAACTTATTACTATGCCATAACACGTAACGGGCCGAATCCTTCACGCATTTCGCATCAAAAAGCGCATAGAAAAGCATCCTTTTAAGATTAAACAAGCGAACATCAATCCTATCAACTTAAACATAAGATTCAACCAACTTTTCCTAACAAATTCCTACCAAAATGCACCGTCATTGTCACATAAGAGATGAAATCACACGTGACTGTCGTGTGGGGTGCAGAAATAATTTTTACGCTCACTGACTCCTTTTTGTCGAAAATGTCATCACAATCGGCCTAATCGATACTGCAGAAAGTAATAAAAACTTCTGTTTATGAATGTGACAATGTAGAAGTATTAGTGTTGTCTTTTACAGTTAAGGGTCAAAAGTGCAGTTTTACTATCTCAAAACTCAAATGGCTAGTTTTTGTAGTAGAAGATAAATTATCCACAGCTGATTTAATATGTTGTATAGAAATTAAAGTTTAGATTATACCTACTAACCATGAAAAGTTGATTTTTTTTCTGCCTAAAAAAATGCTGCTGCTGTTTTGGTAGAGTGTGACTGTACTTTTGAGCCTTAACTGTACAGCAGTATTCGGTTGTGGAAGAAAGGTTCGATTTTGAGAACTTAAAAGATTAGGTGGGCCACAATGACTAGGTTAATGTTGTGGGAATCCGGTGGATGCAAGATGCACGGGACCGGTCAATGTAGCGACACCTGGGGAGGCCTGTGTGCAGCAGTGGAGGTCTTTCGGCTGAAATGATGAATTTGTTGAAAAACAAATCTGTTATAATGATTTTGAAAACAGATATTAACCCCGTTTTCTTGTCTTTTCAGCTAATCTACGTAAGAGGAGCCCCAGACAAATTGTATGTCTAGTAGCGCTAATAATTGCCAAAATGACTGATGGCATAGGCCTCCGAAATGTTCAATCCTTTTAGATCTTTGCTCTAGTGGCTCCAGATTGTCAAATTTTTAAAGCAATATTAAAAAAAAAGCTTTTTGTAGAGCTTGATTGTTGAAACAGATTTTAAGAAAACAGATATCCCATTCCCCAGAAAAATAATGACTAAAATAAACAGCACCATCCAACATCTGCTGAGACACAGAAATTCCACCATTTTCTTCCAGATAAAAAAGTAAGGCTAGTATTTAAACGAGCGAAAATAAATTCAAATTAAAGGTGTACAAAATACTGAATATGGCTTACTGAAATACTAAGTGGGCGACAAACAGTGGGCGAATACAAATGTTTAAAACAGCGACTTGATTAGTACTTTGGCAACATAGTCGACGGAGCCCTCGGGGCTCCTATTTCCGTCCGCAGAACGAGATGACGGGAGCTGAGTTCGCTCGCTTTGCTCGCTCACTTCAGCTCCCGTCATCTCGTTCGAATCCAACGACGATGTGGTTATATTCTCTTTGTTCGAACCTAACCTGTCCGTGTCGGGGTGCCCTAAGCTCCCGAACTCGCTCCGCTTGCTCTTGTACCAATTCGTTGAAAACACAATTATACCCGAATTCCCGCGCTGCACAGCGATGTCGCCTTCATTTACGATGAAGTCGCTTGGAGTTGTTTAGCTATTTTTAAAAGAATAATATGCTAATATAGAAAAAATAGAACCCCAAATACAATTATAGTATGTCACAATATTATTACTGCAGCTCACAAAAACCTCCTAAAAGGTATTTCTCAAACCGGATAAATAGTTGCTTACTTAGTATAATAGTCGCCCATTCAGTATATTTTTCGCCCGGTTAATTATTTCCCAAAAAGTAATGCCTAGACAAGATACAGCAAAAAACATAGCAGGCACAGTCGCGTGCGCAGCGGGGAGCGGAAGGAAGCACATAAGTCACCGAGAGCGCTCACTTCCGGAGTGAGATGAGCGCCACGTGACCATGTCAATTAGACTCTGAGGGGTAGGCAGAGTGAGCGATGGCTAATCGCTGGGAATTGGTAGGTATTGTGATTAGATACCTATGAACACCGAGAATATTGGAAATATAATAATTAGTTTTGTGTGTACTCGTAATAAACTTGTGAAGGAGTCATTATTTTCCTACTTATACCGATACTTGTTTTCAAGAATGTATTTGTTTCTTTTGTAGATCTTTATGAGTTTTTCCTTCTTCCTTAAGATAGTATCTATATTCTTCAGACAAGAAGAACGAATAGGTAATTTTTTATTTATGCCTATGAAATAATGTCTTTGTATCAAAAAATCCTATTGAGGAGAACGTCCTATTCGTTAAATGTCTTATCCGCGAAACGTCCTATGAGCAAATAGTATATGTTTTTTTTGGTTTGATATTTGGTTCTAAGCCAACTAAAACCACTCAATAGCTGACCTCAGCAATTGCAGTTACTGCCATACAATAAAAAAAAACCGTTAAACAAAAGTACTCGTAAGATTATTTAAATAACACATTCACTGTTTGTATTCTCATCTACCTACCTGGAAACCAAAACAACGATCCCAAAAACAAAAGCCGAACACCTAAAGGTTCACATGCCAGCTCTGATAGCATAATTAAACTTGTTTTGCCTCCCATCATCTCAAACATGATAATTGTCCCCCGTTTGACAGATGTATGGCCATTCTCCTCACACACGAGACAATGGGCAGAGGGTAATGTCTCCGATGAGTATTTGATGTCTCTGATGTACCATTAAACGGTTTTGTTTCTTTGGCTAGTGAGTACTGAGTGGACGGACAGACAGACGACAGACGGAGTAGCTGTGAAGTTGACTACTTTGTTGTTTCGAAGAATACATTAGCCCCTTTGTTTCAGTGGGTCAAAAAAGGTGAACAAGGTATGGTAACGAGAAGATTGGCTGCGGCTTTCTTTGCTGTGCACCGATTTTAAATGACCCATGGTATTATGACGGTATGCCAGGACCATTTTATATTTACTAACATAATTTAACTATGGTTAGTTAGTATTAGGTATAATCTATATTTAAATTTCATTTTTTTTGCCAAATAAACTTTCTTTTTGTCTATTATCATATATACAATTGAACATCGTAAAAATAACAAGCAATGGACACGTTTCCCATTGACATCGATGTGGACGAATTTTTTGATTCACAA
The DNA here is from genome assembly GCA_947562075.1 of Orthosia gracilis. Classification (NCBI taxonomy): domain Eukaryota; kingdom Metazoa; phylum Arthropoda; class Insecta; order Lepidoptera; family Noctuidae; genus Orthosia; species Orthosia gracilis. The sequence continues at coordinate 48,812,334 of OX387272.1, read as the reverse complement.
TGAGCCCTTTTCCTTCTCCCATTTGTATTTGTATATAGGCTCACTTTTTTTTTAAATTTCTATACAACATATTAAAACAGTTGTGGATAATTGAACTCATCTACGAAAACTAGCCGTTTAAGTTTTGGGAGAGTAAAACTGCACTTTTTACGCTTGACTGTACCGTACTACAAAATTTTTAGGTATGTCAATTTCTGTAACAATGAACACTTTTTCTTTCTTTCATTTTGGAAAAGAGTTGTTAATCTCCGCTGAGATGGTTCATCATCACAGTCAGATTTCAGTACTCAGCTACTCTCACAGTAAAATTTGACCGCTTTGTTTGAAAGGCGTATAAATAAAACCTTATTTACTTATATTATTTTTAACGCGTAGATAATATTGTAGTGATATTTTATCCGTCCTTCGAAGTGCCCGCAACATAATTGCATCTACGAACAAATCATAGTTTTCAGCTTCCAAAATCCATACCAGAACACGCACGTCATCGTACACACCTACAATAATTTACAGTTGCATCTAGAATTAAAACTGCCACCTAATTGCGACGAACATATTTCTTAGTCCTCGCCCCGAACACCGCGTGAGGCAGCCAGGAAGCATGATGATTTATTCATCTTTCACCTCGGCAGCTCGGCAGCTCGGCAGCTCGGCCAGGCGCTAAGTGGCCGATTATTTGGTCTATCTATTATCATATATTATGCCCGTGACGTGCTATTAATATTTCAGTGGTGGCCAAAGGTTTGCCGATCAGAATAACTGTGTAATTTGTGGGTTTACAACTGTTAGTTTCAGTGATTGCATGGAGGGAATAGTTTAAGCGCCAGCAAATATCGTGGCTACTTGGAGTAAAAATATTTCTGAAGAAATAACGATCAGTTAATCATGATAGTTTGTATATGAAGCTTTGTAAGAGTAAGGTCATTTCCTAATGGCACGATGCAATTTAAATTGCGACGGCAGACGGTGATATCGTCTATTGCATTATAAATTGCATATTTTCTATGAAAAAATCAAGTGCGTAACGGTTGCATTGCATCGCTTTGCGTCCATGTGAACATACTAACAATTTCGCTTTATGAAAATCACTTATCGGTGTGATATAAATCGAATTGCATCGCGCCATCAGGTAGAGACCTAAGATTAATTTGCTGCATCTATGTACGAGTCAAATATTTGTGCGGTTAGAAACTTTATTATTTCTTACTGTTGCCTTTTATCAGGTTTCGCAGTACCCTATTTTTTGCTGAGTATTGTTTACATAGTACAACACAAACACACTCAGGAGTTGATTCCACTACAACACCTACGTTAAACATCCATATTCTACAAACAACTCCTGATAATGCCTTCACACCACAATCTCTGACACTGCACCGAAGAGATATGACATTAATTTCAGCCTGGCTGGAGATGAACTACCCTGCTAAACATACAGACATCCTCTCACAGAAGCTCATCGGAGTCGTGATTAGTGGTGGTTACCGTAGCGTCGCACGCGCAGCCGTAAATCAAGCGCGTCCTCTCCGCGTATAGATCATAGTTGTGTACCTTTGTTTTTGAAGGATTAGCTGTGATACGTGTGTATGCGAGAGATGGATCGGTTTTGAAGTATCTTGGAGTTTGGACTGTGCTGGGCTATTTATGATCTATGTTTTTATGTATTTTTATAAACCGAATAATGAATCCACTGACCATCCGGTTCTCAATGGTTGAATCGACCTTAAAGAAGCTCAAGGAGACGATGACAACAAAATCGTTTGAAGTGGAAAAGAAGGACAAGGATGGCTGAACCTAAGATAATGAGACATCCAATTTAGAAGGAAGAAGGAGAGGAGAACAAAGAATCTGGTTGTATGTACGATAAAACTTGCACATGCCTACTACAAAATATACACTTATTGGATGCTCAGGTTTCATTAAAACTCTAGTTTATTCATTAATTAAAACATAATGCAATATGAAATACATAGGTAGACTTAATGCCTGAGGTATTCTCTGCCAGTCAACCAAGGTCGGTGGAGAGATAGCTTGGCATGAGCTAAAAAAAATTAAATGTTCTACATAGTCTAGGCAGTTTGCTAGCTCCCGGTTTTTCCTGTTGTATCAGCTTAGTTTTAGAATAAAAGTAACATAATAAGTGACTGTTTTGTTATACCTGTCTGGTAAAAGCACACTTTGTAAACAAGCATATATTACAAATTCGTGTACAAATTAGATGATTACATTCAAGATAAGAATGCTTGGAAACATGCTAGTCCAGCTCCATATGGCAATCTTTAGTGTAGACAAAATCAAACTGGTTAATTTATATATTCATAATTATTGTATTCCATTTTTAGGGTTCCGTACCTCGAAAGGAAAAAACGGAATCCTTATAGGATCACTTTGTTGTCCGTCCGTCCGTCCGTCTGTCTGTCTGTCAAGACCATTTTTCTGAGGAACGCGTGGAGGTATCAAGCTGAAATTTATATCAAATACTCAAGTCTACTGTCCCTTAAAGCTGTGAAAAAATCAAACTTCTAAGCCAACGCAATCAAAAGATACAGCCGTTTATGCCGCAAATTTTCGACACTCGCAAGGGAATCAAAACCTACAGGGTACTTCCCGTGAACTCAGAATCTTCAAATTTGGTATGAAGCAACGTCTTCTAGCACAAATAAAGGAATAATTGCGAAGACCGGAAATTTTAAGTAACTTCACATTTTAAACTTACTACCCCTTTCCTCATGAACGCGTAGAGATATTAAATTGAAATTCATATCCAATACTCAGGTCTATAATACCTTTAAGCTGAGGTTTGTACGGAACACTCGGTGCGCGAGTCCGACTAGTGGGGTTTTTCGTCCATTCTTCTCCATAACAAGCTACTTTTCCGAATGGACGTTAGAATCAATTATTATTACTATTAAATTTAAATCTTTATCGGTCAAAATTGCCGCTTAGCGACCTAATTGAAATAAAGAATTTGATTTTGACTTTGGTACGACAAAACAAACATGGGTATCTTTCGAAACTTTCTTTCGACTATCACCAATTTATGTAACCTGAGCAGTTCCTCAAAATCAGTAATACATCAAACAAAGAACACAGTCCCACTGTATCATAACATCTGAGTAGGTACTCAGTCGTAGTAGCCAACATCGCTATCTGTTAACTGGATCAATTCGTTGGCGCGCGACAAATCATTTAATTGCGCGCTTGTTACGGATTAGCCGATGACGCGCGCAATTGGACTAGTCGCTAGTCGTGAGCAACGAATGTTGGTATTTTAGCGCCAGTTTCTTGAGATCATTGTAGTTGTGTAAGTCATGCAGAGGTTAAGAATTTTTAGGTGTAGGCTATCAAGTTGTTCTTTGAATAAGGAAAGTGAATCCATCTAAAATAGGTACAGATACCTTACCATAGATTTTACCTATTGATTGCAGGTAATGTTTGTTTGAATGTTGTACGAGGTAATCGTTGGGACCACGTATCCCATAACTAAAAATATTTCATTGAAAGAATGTTGCACTATAATAGTCGGGTAAAAAGCAGAGAGAGATATTTCATAGGCTCAACTTTTTACTTGACTGCAAGGAAAGGGTTATGTTTTTCATGCGTATCTAGTATGTATGTTTGCACGTATGTTTGTATGTATGTAATATTCTTGATTACCTCATGTCTTTCAAACCACTACACAGATTTATTTAATTATGACATTGTTAGATAGGTCTTGAGCATTTGGTTCTTAGATAAATGACGATACAAAAAACATGGCGGTTCTTGGGCGCCATATTTTGAGGTTACCAATTTTTTTTCTTCCATGCCCATCGAGTGGTGTATCAAAATGAAAGGTTTTTAGAGGTGATTACAAAAATATATAAGTACTACTGATGTTTTAATATCATTCGAAAAAAAAAACGAAAAAGTTGCAAATATGAATATGATATCCTCCGAGTGCACAGCATGATTGTCTTCTTGTTCAAATCTTTTTAGTTCGCTTCTTAAGCAGTCGGGTTTTTTGCTTTTATTCACTTTGTATCCCGGAAAATGCACGGTTTCTGCGGGACAGGCCACAGGAGCGAAACCGCGAAAAAATCTAGTTTGAGTATAAAACCATGTATACTATGTGTACCAATTGTTGTTATTTTCTTAGAGTTTTCTAAAAGTGTTTAACGTAATTTCCCTGGCGGTAACTAAACAAGGCCAGAAAACATTCTGAAAATATGTTCACTGTTTTCGTTGCAATACCAGTTTATTCGAAATCTGTTTAACACAGATAAAGCTGCTGAAAGCTGAACTTATTGCATTGTTCAAAAATATCAATTAAGCCTTCGGTTTATCTACACATAATTCACACCCCACCTCATAATCGCTGCGGAAACGGATGGACCGCCATACTGTATGCGAAATCAGCCGTTTGTCGAGCCTTCCACACTGTTGCACCTGTCAGTGTCCACTTATTGCGCACACATAGGAAAATAAATCTTATTTGGAATCTAGTAGGGTTTAATTTCAATCTGTCATAAGCCTTAGCTTTCAATCACCACTTCAAAGACGTATTTCAATGCAAAACCGAACATAAACATATCGAATTAAGCTTGTATTTCGAATGTACACCAATCGCAGGTGACAAGAATTGCTATTCCATTTTCAAAACGGTTGAGAGGATCATCCGATGCCCAGTGATTGTGCTACAAAGTGATTTCAACTTTATCACTTACATGTTAAAGTTGTTTATAAAATGAGTTGCAGTAAATGCGATCAAGTTGCGAGTGCAAAAGGATTTCAGCTCTATTAATTTGGTTTTAGAGTGGATATTGGAGTGTTAGGGTGTTACTAGAGGTGTACATCCGCGTGTAAAATCCGTTGGTGAGACCACGGACAGGTTTCCGCTGTCCGCATTGTTTTCGCGTCGGAATATGAATTAATGCGGCTTTTCAGGTAAAGCGTCCGCCAGATTGCAGCCGCCGCGGATGTGCGGATACGGATATTCTGCCATTGTTTCGCGTGTTACTGTCCGCGCTGTAAATTGTTCAGTGGAACATCGATTCATATATTTTGGTAATGTATTGTGCTGATATTGAGATTCCGTTTTGACTGTTTGTTTATGAGGTTATTGTACCTATGATTAACATTATACGATAAGCATTCGGACATGTCAAAAACCCCTGGTTAAAATATAACACGTCTGTTGGCTTCGCCAAAACCAAACCGCTTTCGCTTCGGTAAAACATTAAGGGAAATTATTAAGCGTGTGAAAACTACACTGAATGGGCGACTATTATACTAAGTAAGTAACTATTTATCAGGTTTGAGTAATACCTTTTAGGAAGTTTTCGTGAGCTGCGGTAATAATATTGTTACATAATTTAATTGTATTTGGGATTCCATTTATCTATTTTAGCATATTAATCTTTTGAAAATAGCAGAACAACCGACGATGCGATTTGGCTATGCAGCGCGGGAGTTCGGGTGTATTCGTGTTCTCAACAAATTAGTCCAAAAGCGAGCGAAGCGAGCTCAGGAGCTTAGAGAACCCCGACAAGGATAGGTTAGGTTCGAAGGGGATGACGGGAGCTGAAGTGAGCGAGCAAAACGAGCGAACTTAGCTAACCTCATCTCCTTCATGTTAGGTTACTTTAGACCCTGCAGACAGAAAGAGGAGCCCTGCGCAGCGGGGCACTGTCTATGTCCCACTGTTTATCACCAACTTAGTATATCAGTAAGCCATAATCAGTTTTTTTTTACACTTTTAATTTTTATTCATTTTCGCTCGTTTAAATGCTATTCATACATAAATACTCGTAGTTACCTTTCTGTTAACATGGTTTTCCAAATTCACTATCTCTTCTTCAGCTCAATGATTTAAATATCCCAAAACAACACAGAACAAGACATAACACCTAACTTCGCCCATAAACCCCCTAGCACGAAAACTTTCACTTGACTGCGTATGACGCCAGATAAAAAAAAACCTGCCTCGTCACCTCCAGAACAGTTCCAGTCATTGTGCACCTGCCAGACTGACGTCATTAATTATCACCCCCTACAGGGGGGTGCGCCGTAACCCCCAGGGTCACCCCCTGTCACCCACTGCTCCTGTTGTCTGAAGTAACCGTGTTGTGTCAAGGTGATTCTATTGTTTCTGGATGAGCTGATGGCACGGTGGTAACGGAAGATTAAATTGAACGGAGATGAGACAAAGGAGCTTTTTGGGAACCGAATATTGTATTATTGTAATGACGTCTCTGAAATTTATAGGTATGGTTGCACAACATGATCATTTATAAAATGCTTTATTTCTTCTCTGTCCCCGCCTCGTCCATAATTCTACCTGCCATCTGGCGAAATTAGGATACATTAAATAACTAAGATAACGAACAACAGCAGCGGAGAAACTTGGGCTATTTACCCATTGTTAATCGCAATTATGATTAAGACTAGCTAATGCTAGCGGCTTTGCCTGCGTGAAAGTCGAAGATTATCCCGAAAGAACATAATCCCGAGGATAAAAAGTATCCTTAGTGCTATTTCAGACTATAATCTATCTCTGTGCCAAATTGCATCCAGATACGTCCAGCCGTTTGAGCGTGAAACAGTAACAAACATATAAACACAAACAGGCACACGCACAAACTTTCGCCTTTATAATATTAGTGTTTTTCTGCAGGTGGACAAAATTAAACGTGGTCGCTTAAAATCCTCAGGATGACCTCTGTAACCTCTTACCACTACTTTAACTCGCTTAACTCCATCCAGCCGTTAACCATGGCTTAATCTCCAAACTAAACAACAATTAAGCCGAGTTCCGCCGTGCCGCCGGCCGGTAAGGTGAGTAGTCGTTGATTAACGATCTGGCCGACGTGTTTATTGTGTCACCCGGCGCTCGCTACGTCACCGTGACGCCACGGCAAGTCGCCAGCCAGAAGATATCATTAACTTTTAGACTTCGAATTCATTCTCAAAGCTTTGTGGAGGGATTTTAGAGCTACCTGACCGGTCCATTGAAACACTCCTACTGGTTGTAGACTATCGTATGCCATCTCAATAGACTTGCCTATATAATTACTTCAGATCCTAGATAGTGCTTTATAAGAAACAACATTTATGTAACATGCATACGTGTCAGTGAAAATGATATATTTGACGATGAAGCACACTTATCTAGAAGTTACTTATTTACAAGTACTTTTGAATTAAAGCCCCCAAGTTATAGATTAGAATTACTTTATTGTACACCACAAAAGAAATTACACTTATATTTTACAACGACTTAATACTATAGGTACAAAGGTGGACTTATCGTTGACAGCGATATCTACCAGACAAACTTTGGATGGACAAGAACATAAAATAAAACGGGGGTAGCCTACGGTGTACTGCTACAGCTATAAGGCTGCTGTTAAAGCTATCAGGAAGAACAGACACAGGTAGGGAATTCCACACACAGACATTGCTACGGCAATAAAATGTACAACATTAAAAATATTAAGTATTCCCAAAATAGTTACCAATTTTGATAAGACCAAGAACATACAGTCTATTCTCCGTATTCGTGCGATGTTTACTATTGTCTACACCTCAACACTCCTAATTAATAGTACCAAAACACACACAGCATTAGAAACTTCTCTAAACCATTCTGAAGCAGCGACTATCAATCGCGTCATACCTCAAACACGCGGCGCGGCGGAGATTGAAAACGAAGTTAGTTTAATGAGGTAGCTGCGTGTTGCGGCGACGCGGCGTGGAAGCAGCGGGGACGCGGCGACATGGAGGCGCAACCTCCGAGGTAGGCAGACGTGCTGTAACCGTAATTAATGAGGACGAGGTAAGTTACGGAGGTTGTGGTAAAGTTTTGGCTTTATTAGCGTTGTAGATTTAAAAGAACACTATTGGTGTATTTTGGATGATAGACCTTCAAGAAGACGAATAGACTTGCATTTGATAAATTATTTTTTCAAACCAATTTGTAGAATCCATAATGTCCTAAGTCGATTTTAATTCTGCTCGGAACACACATATTTGGGTACCTACAAATAAGATTGGGGGTCTAGCATAAAAGTAATATGAATTAGGACAATGGATCGTAGCAGGTTCTTCAGTTTCTGCCTACCGCTATGAGACAAAGGTGTGGGTGGGTTTATGTATGTGCGTATGTAACTAGGGCAAAGTTCCAAAAAAGCACGTAATGTCTTCCACATAACCCCGGTATCTAAGACCTTCTAAATTGGCAGTAAACTGGCGTGGAGTTGTGTGGGACAGTAGTACTTAGAAGGAATAGACCAAAAGCGCGAACGACGCCGGAATGTAAGGCGTCGCACCTACAGCTCATAAATCGAGGCCGGACCTTGAGAGAACAATTAAACGTTTCTACAACTATGTGAAGACGAGTTTTGTAGCGTTAGGCCATGAAACTGACTGGTGTCGTTGGATTAATGTTCAAAGGTGAATAGGATTTACTTCCCAGATATCAGGCAGACTAATATCAGGTGTGTAAAGTTAGTTTTTTTATTTGTTTTTATGTATTTTTTTTTTTATTCGTTATATGTGTTTTATTTTCACTGAATTTTAATGAAGGTTTTTTTAGTTTTAGTAGGTACGGGCTGGACACAGGGCACGCCTTTGCCCGCGGCTTCTCATATTTGCTAAACATGTCTGCCATCTGCAACACTGCTGACTGACGGGTCAATTATATTTCTATGGTCAGTTCTTTTGGTGGGAGTCACGACTGTCTTGGTCATGTTTTCTGTTCTTCTTTATTTGTCTGTTTTTGTTTTCATTTTTTGTTTCTCTTAGCTTGCGAGTTTTTTAACTTACTCAGTCGCGTTAACTTAAACGTTCTTTTATTTCAATTTGTATATAAAAGAGGTTTCTCCTTGCTGTCACCAGACGGTGCATATCCGATTTCAAACAAATTGACATTTGCGTTAAAGCGATCGAGAATGAGTACAAACTTGCGTTAATCCACTTCAAATCCTACCTATCGACTTATGTTCCGTATTCAGCGAAGAAACAGTTATTTTCGAAGTACGAAGACATAAAGTAGATTTTTCTAAGTAGGTACCAGTCTGGGTCACTTTCTTGCATAATCAGTTGCCAATTTAGTGGCTCCACACACAGACCTCTATCCGATATTAAGTTTCGTCAAGGTATTCGCATAGCGCGGGAGGGTTTGACGGAATGTAACGAATAAAGACGCCTATGTTACTACTTACTACCTCTTGGACGCTACTGCGTCTGTGGTAGGTATGTTATCCCCAAGAATGTAAAGAATTTCTACCAGAAACCGTAATTTTTCTTAATTATTTTATAACCATTCTGGGTTAATTTTAGTACTAAGTACTGAATTAGAATAGGTATCGAAGTCGCAAAAATATTGCTCTCCTGTGACTGGATTTTTGAACATGCTTTTATTTAACTTGCCGGCCGTGGGTTCGAACTCTGGCAGGCGCTTTACTTTGTGTAAATTATTTCAACACCACTGCTCTTAAAACGGCGAAAGAAAATATCGTGAGGAAACCGGCATGTCCTAGAATAAAAAATTACGACCAGCACTGGGCCCGCGTGGTGGATCACGGCCCATTCCATTTCACAGAGAGGAGACCTGTGTTCCAGTAGTGGGAACATTAAAATAGGCTGATGATAATGATTTAACTTGCCTTGTTGGTTAGTGTGTGTGGGTCAAGTCTTGCACTGAATTTTAAAAAGGTTATCTCCAACCGAACGTGCTAAACTTTTGCATATGGGTTTGATTTGGATGACAATGCGTAGTTAGTTAAAAGCTTGTTTAAAAAACTTTTTTATATGAATAATTTATTTCACTTTTTTGTTTTATCTCACACGCTGTGAAAATGTATAACCATTGAAACAATGTTCCTTTTGTTTTCAGGACATACCTTTAACTGTGTGATGCCTTGGGAAATATCAAATTAGGGGAAAGGGTGATTAATATTTAGATACCTATCTAAATATTTTTCACCCTTTCCCTAGCCAGCTAAGGAAAATAATATCCACAGTATCTAATAATAGGATATGACGTAGATAACGCGATTAGTGCGCGGTGAGTCGCACCGTTGTTTTCTATTATGGTTTGATTTTTCCCATCAATGCTGCTTCGTGTCAGATAATTGAATGCAGCGAAGGGCCCAACCCTTCACGGATGAATGGCTATATTCTGACGGATTTTTCCTGTCACAGAATTGATACAATGTTTGGACATTTTGTCCCGGTTGTCATAACATTGACAATAAACTGGGATAACCAGAAATACCCTCGTAACTGTTATGGTCTCTCTGAATCCTTGTTTTCTTCACGACTTTTGCAGTTGCTCTGAGTGGAATACTGGTGGCTTTTAATAAAATCTAGAGGAGATTAGAGACTGACTCAGACCATCATATTCAATCTGACTAGAACCACAGCTGATCATCAAAGCTAGCATGATGAAGACTCGTGTTTGAAATATCATCTTAGTTAAATAAATTCAAGTAAAACTTACAAAATAAGGCTGTGTCAAGAATAGCGGCGCCGCCACTCCGCCGGTGTGACCGGAGACAAGCGCGCCTCCCCGAGGACTTCACTCAATCTACAGGACAGATAAAATATGGCTGTTTAATATCATGTATACCCACATAAATGTTATGGAAGGTTCGAGATGTTGCATATGGACACTAAAACATAAATGTGTGTGCAAGCTGTGATATACAAGTGAAGTGTTTGGCAATCAAAAGATTAAAACGAAACATTAGAGAAAGCTATGTGATGCTTTATCTCTTATCCTGGTCTTTGTGTACTAAAACTATGCGAGGCTACCGCTAACGCTGGGACGAAACTCCGTTGCCGCGACGAATCACAGTTCGGCGGACAGTGCTCCGGCAGGATCTCATGGCGACTTGATAAGGCCCCTCTTTGAGGAGTGGCTTGAGAGGCGTCTCGGCGTCCTCACCTTCTCCCTGACGCTGGCCCTCACCGGACATGGCTGTTCCGGGAGGTTCCTGTTCAGGATAAGGCAGTAACGCCCAGTTGTCCCCATTGTGTGGATCGCCCGGAGGACACGGTACAACATACGGTGGTATCCACATGCGATATGAATGACCGAATTTTCCGCTGCAGGCTATTAATTTTTGTCCTGCTGCGTCGGATACCTGATAGTCTGCTTTTAGAACTTCTTCCCGTGGTCCCCCGAGGTTGGACAGCACTCTATGCAAACTAACCACTGCTTTTTCAACGCGGGGGACCAGGTACTCGAAATGCTCTTCGAAGCCCCATCGTCCGTCCAAGGTAAGGCTTATGTACTTAATGTATCGACCCACCTATGCTTGTGCATCTCCAACTCTCACTGACGCGCTGGGTGGCTCTCCGCTCCTCGGCAGTTAATAAAACCATAGCGGCCCAGTTTTATGAGGCGCTATATCCAAAACCAGCTCGCGGATCGACGCCACGACTCTTGGTACCTCGAGCTCGGAAAGCTACCGAATGATATGTAATGACAATCTCATTTATGGCAGAAGTATTTTTCTAAGTCTAAATCCTGGCATAGGCGAAACAATTATTCGTCTTCAATATCCAATTCACATGAAACAAGTTTAGTTTAATTAACTATGCAATAGGTGGGTTACAAACAATATTGCAGCCACCTGAATTAATAACCACGTTCAAACACAGCAACCGGCGCTCACGACCGTGTGCAGCCCTACGAACAATAACCAGATTCTAGGAAACTGCGGTGCACCGAGAAACAGGAGCGCTCTATAAAAGATGGGTACCTATTATTTCATTACCGTCACTATTCATAAATAACTAGGGTAATTTAAAGTAAAAAGAGCTATTTATGAACAGTTTCTCAAATGCAAAAGAAAGGTCTATAATTAAATTGACCTTTTTTGCCCTTTATACAGCTTGCAATGTGAAGGAGTCTGAGAGACTGTGTCATTACGTAAAAGTGAATATAAATGTTAAAGATCTTTGTGATGGCTTAACGCGATTTGATTTAAATCACACCGATCAGCGATTTTTACTGAGAGAAATCGCAAGTACGTTCACATGGATGTAATGCGATGCGAACGATTCAACCGATTTGCACAAGGAATTTTCTTAGAAATACGTGTGCGATATCGTCTATTGATGCAATTTAAATTGCGTCTTGCCATCTGGAAGGTTCCATAAAGAAGTAATCAATGTTACCCACGAAAACTGATTAAAAATACCCAAATTTTGACAAACAGTAAAGCTCCCTTTCGAAATTTTCCAAATTGATACTGGCGTGATAACTAACTCAAAACTTTTGGAAAAGATGTAGCAAGAGAAAGCATCAAACGCTGAACCTGTACAAAGAAAACCGAATACTTCATTACCCATCTTCACTCATGTGGCAAGATCACAAATACAAGTCGAAAAGGTAAACATTACAAGCAGTCAATTCATAAGGGCACAGCACACGTGCCGTTACTTACCCACGCAATAACTACGAGGTTATGCGTTTGTCCCCCGCACGCAATGAATAATTCTTTAGCACAACATGCTACTATCCCGTCTCTGGAAGTATTACATTTTATTGTTATTAGGTAGGTGAATATGTTACCAAGATTTTGTAAGGATGGCAAACATTGAAGACGAGATGAATTTTCAAGGTGAGTCCACCATATTTTGTAAAGTTCTAAACAATTGTGATAAAAGGGAAAATTTTATAGCGTGCAACCTTTATTTTTGTAGGCTCGCGTTTGACCACTATTGATTTCCTTGCGATTCATCAAATATCTATCTGTGGACGAACATAAATGTCTATCTGTGGGTTTACAAACACATAAACTCACATACACAACACCCAGAGCCGGAACAACTATCTGTAGGTCATTCAAATATATATTATGTTCCGTGCGGGAATCGAAACCGCGACACGCAGCGCAGCAGTCAATCGCTCAACCACTGCGCCAACCATGCGTTGATGAGGAGTTTGATTTTTCACAGCTCCAAGGAATTGCAGACTTGAGAATATTATATTAATTTCAACTTCACATCTTCACGAGTTCTTGAGAAAAAGTTGAGAGTGACAGACGAAACATCGTTCTTTTTTTATATATGTAGGTACATATTTACGGTTTTCGAATTTTTTCCTTTACCTGTGCTATGAGACTTTGCTTCTTGCCATTTCATGATGTTGAGAAGGGAGAAACGGGAAGAACCCTATCGGGTTTTTGATTGCGTTGATTTAGCAGTTTGAATATAATAAGATATTAATTTCAACTTGATGTCTCTAGGCGTTCCAGAGAAAAAAATCTTGACACATGGACAGACAGACAACGAAGTGATCCTATAAACCTTATGTGATCACTTCGTTGTCTGTCTGTCCAAGGATCCCTTATAGTATAAGGGTTCCTTTTGAGGAACGGAACCCCAAAAATAAAAATAAAATAGATGAAAACTAGAAAACTGTCATAGATAAAACCTCAAACAAAGCCAGACATACCTATCAAGATAAAGTGAAAAAGCTGTGTCTCGTAATCATCAAAATTACTTTCCCAAAACAAAGAAACATCTTATCGACAGTATTCAATCAGACTATCCAACACTTCTCATGCGAGTAGGTACACAAAATATGATCATACTGTGTATGTTTGCACAGGGTGGTGGTAAAAGTTATTAGTTTCACCTGGGGGTAAGACGCATTCACTTTGTTTGCGCATCAAACAATGGATTGAGATTGCCATGAGCCCTCCATCATATGTGTGTATAGGTGGTGTAATTAAAACCTTGTCTGCAGTGCGAGGGACCTATCGATAATTTTGATTCGGATTGTAAAATGATAGAAAAGTAGAGCTTTATAACAATCTGAATTGAGAGACAATTAATTTAACAAAATGATATTTCTGACATGGACCACATACCTACATAAGTTTTGTACAAACAATTATAACATTGGCAATTGTTTGTTCAACATTAACTAACCCAGAATAGCCAAAATGACATTCAAAATCTTCAAAATGTGTGGGGTTGTAAATGTTATAATGAGCTACCGAAATCCCAAACGTTTTAGACTTTTGATAATCGTTTTCGCAGATAGAATGAAACTTTTTCTAGATTTAGCCTTATTTGAATACTACAAAGCAGTCAAGTTATGTAGAAATGTTATACCGTTCATCATAATATCTACCTCCTCATTATTATAACCTTTAAGAAGTGTGAGGCCATTTTAATAATGCATTTCCTTCTAGCTATTACAAATTATGGAATTTGATATTAGATAGTCTTTGTTTTGCTCCGTCCACGTATTATCGTAGGGAAGAATTTCCATATAGAATATTTAAATGCATACCTTCTGAGAGAATTCTTTCCCTATTGTAATATTATCCTGCTAAAAAGAATTGGACACATACATCGTGGTATAAACTATCTCTACGATATTGTTTTGTGGTAATTTTAACCATGTAAGAAATACTGTAGTTAATGATGTTAATTATAAAATGGTCAATATAAGGAACATTAATCTTTTGTGGTCTGTTTTATCGCTTTTTATCTATAAGTTACCTCTTCATTAAAGGCTTGAAAACCCCTAGGTTATAGGTTGTTACCGGTAAATACTGAGTTTGGTAGGGAGTTCCCCTCCGTAGCTCAAAGTAAGTCTAGAACGCAGGTACCTCCAGATAAGTGGCAGTAACCTTGCCTGGCAGACATTTTTATACCGAATCTATTCCTTCCAATGATTTATCTGATAATTTCGTTCAGATTTTGTAATCGAGATAAACTTTTTGTCAGAGAAATTAAGGAACCCATAATTATGTTGTGAGTATTTATATTATCTACAATAATAACTATATTCCGGCCCTAAAAGGCTTTACGCATATTTGCCAGTGTTTCCAACAACCAGAAGATAGCGAAAACTACCCCCAAATTAACGTAACACACACCAAACAATCGAGTGTCGATGGCAAGTTATGTGAGCGGGTTCCGCGGCCACGGTAATTACTTAAGCGTAACCCTACAATGTTTGCTCGGGTCTCGAAGACCCGGCGATTAATAAATTTTGTCTGTTTGACTTGCACTGGGTCAACGGATTATGTTTGTGGATTATGGTTTGTGAACGATAATTAAACGATTTCAGTATGTTGGGGTATATTGTACCCGGAGGTGAGCGGAAGTTGAGAATCAATTAAGTGAAATGAGAAACAGTCGAAATATAAACTGTCGGGTATTATCTTACATGTAGTCGTAGTCAGGTAATTGTTGACACGCACTCAAACACACACTCACGCACTAAATTAGGATGTATCTCTATTTTTGTTTATTTTTCTTATAGTTTAAGTCTCTCATCGTTTTCGTATCTTGTTTAATTTGAGAATTTGCTTGCATTTTTTTATTTCGATTTTTGTCTTTTTCCAATTAATAATTTGTCATTGAAGAGGGGGTCCTCTTAGCACATATACCTTTTACTTAGAAGGATAGGGACCCCTGAGTAAGATTTACTGTAAAATTTATACAAGTTTCTGCAATAAACCATCTTTTTTTTCTAAAAAACCGAACACATATCAGATACTAGCTGCTGTCGGATGAAAAGTATCATATGTGTTAACCATGTTGTTGTGTATGTGTTTCCTGTGTGTTTCACGATAATAATGTGTGCAAATTTATCCAAATCCGTTCAGCCGTTTTTGCGTGATTGAAACACAAACATACATTTTTAATAAAAGCAGGATTAGAAGGACTGTAAAAGAAAAACCGGGCAAATACGAGTCGGACTCGCGCACCGAGGGTTCCGTACAAACAGCAACATTCACCACAATAATTAGGTAACATTACTGGAGTTCTTATACAATGAAAGCACCGCACATTGCTCAACGAAGGAATAAACTGGATTGAGAGACACAATTGACTTTGCCGTTGGAAAACTGTTGTCCCGATACATCGACATAAGTCCCGGTCAGTTTACCAACTATAAAGTTCATAATCTTTATTTTTTAGGTACAAATTTAAGGTTTTCGGATTTTTCCCTTTACTTGTACTATAGTCTTCTTGCCAAATTTCATGATTCTAGGTCAACGTGAAGTACTCTATAGGTTTTGAGCGATACGTATAATTTGCGACATAAACGATGGAATCTTTTGATTCGTTGATCTAGAAGTAAGTTTTTACACAGCTCCAAGGGGTTGCAGATCTGTGTATAAGATATTAATTAAACTTGAAACCTCCAGGCGTTTGGAAGTGATCCCATAATGATTTCTATTTTTTCCTTTTGAGGAACGGAACCCTAAAAAAGACTGATTCTTTATTTGGGAGGTAGATATTGTTATTTTCTTTGGCGTGAATCTATTGTTTAGAATAAGCCATTGGTATTGTTTATTATTTTGAGCCCGCCTCGTGAATCTTGGTGACAATTTCTCTAAATTATGATTGAATGGACTAGTTCGTCGAAACAACAAGTTCTCTGGCGTAGAAGTAAATAATAATAAAAATAGATTTTTCCTAGATAAATTCTGTGGTTAAAGTTTAATTTCATTTCTTTTATTAACCTCGTAGTTTTCTAACAAAATTGTTTACGACAAAAATCAATAAATTGTCATTTCAAAATGATACACATAGTCAACACTCAGGATTTTGCAAGATTTAAATAGTAAAATTAAACCAGGTAAATTCAAAACAACCCTTCAACCCCTGGAAGACTTACCAAAAACCAGTACCAAATGCAAAAAAAAACATGTTCACTTTTAAATTTCGTCCTATAACAACATTAGCATTTCAATTTCGAGTCATCTCTACCCCTATATTATTACAAGAGAGAGATTCGGCCACCGCCATCAGCGAGCTAGGGTTGAACACCTGGCGCGCCATTGTTCGGTAACGAGTATCGAGTTACGTTGCTCTGATGCGATCGATAGCAGCCCTGGCGGACACATTAATATGTTATTATGCTTTTGTAAGGGGTTCAATTAAAGTAAGAGAGTGCAGTGGAGTGTGAACCTAGGTAGATAGACTGGAGCTATTGTTTGGAATAAGTTGGATAGTCATATTCATGTAGAGATAGATTCGAGACTAGGTAGACGTTGTTATTGCAGAATTTTTGTAGTTCTTGGCACTTATTTAGATAAATCTAGTAACTAAGCTCTAAAGAAAAACGTTTATTTGCGCCAGGCACGAGTGCACGACACATATCATACACACATCACATGTGGTAAATAGCTTTGCGTACAGATGAGCCACGAACAGCCTTTCCAATATAATTTAAACGTTTAGGGAATACTTTCAATGTGCGTACAGCTAAGGAGTGGAATTCCCTGCCAGTGTCTCTGATTCCTGATAGCGACAATCTGGAAGTCTTTAAGTCAAGGAGAATAGGTTACTTCTAGGCAAGAGGGTTTCACCGACAACCATTATCATCGCTTACCAACAGGTCAAACGCGAGCGTATCAGCAATAAAAATATAAATCTCGATATCTGGTATTCATGATTTTTTTTTATGAAAAGCTACCAAAATATAAAAAAAAATACAATTATTAATAGAAAATTACTAAAACTTGCAGTTGCACCCGTCAAGATCTCTACGGTCAAGATATTATAAAGATACCTTTTTATAAGGTTGAAACGAAGACTTTGCAACTTTCCAAAAAAATAATGTACCACATTAGAACTCGTATAATGACGTTCCACACCGATACTGTACCATTCATAATTGTCGTATCATTAAGTACCCACCGTCCGGGCCCTCATCGGGTTCAATTGCCCAGTCTGCCCAGTATGCCCGGTCAGTCTGATGCAGGCAGATCGGAAGATAAGGCGATGATGAGCGCTTTTAATTGCTTTGCAAATTATTGTTTTAATGTTTTTTTATTGGTCGGGGTCTTTATGATTTTGACCGCGAAGGTAGAGGGTGAATTAATTTGTGTGTTATGGAGTTATTGTATTTTTTTTATTTGGCTTGTGCTTGACCACTATCTCACTTGGTGGTAAGCGATGATGTTGTCGACGGTGAAGCACGCTTGCCTAGAAGTAACCTCTTCAATCTTGGCTTAAAAACCCCTAGATTGTAGCTATAGGGAAACACAGACTTCGGCAGGGAAATCCACTCCTTAGCTATACGCAAAATAACAGTATTCACAAAACGTTTAGTGCGTATGGGTGTGATGTCCACAATGTACCGATGGCGCATTGCCCTACGTCTGGTAGTCCGATGATGAAACGGGCTGGGCGGAATTATTTCATGCAATTCCATCGCACACTGCCCGAAATGTAATCGATAAAAACCGACAAGCTGGCAACTTGTAACTTTGAAGTTACCTGTATAATAATAATATTTTATTTTTGATTAATAAGAATATTACAGGAGCTAAAATTAGCATGTTACTTTTTAGCTCATATATGATTCTATTTCCCACCAACTTTTGGTTGAATGGCATGAAGAATGAGAACCTGACCACTCAGCTAAACTGGGAGAGAGGACAAAGAAGAAGAAGTAAAGGTAGAATCTATTTGAAAAGAAGCACAGTTTCACTCTGACTTTGTTTCTTCTTGTTTCTTTTTAGAAATACGCCTCTTACAACACCATGGAGTAGACGACTCCTTGAAGACGACACTAAGAACCTATTAAAAGCAACTTTAGAAGTCCAGCCAAAGATCAAATCCGACGATGGAAAAACCATTCGTTTTTAGGTGATCAGAATAACACATTTATCTCTTCATACAATTTATATCCATAAACGCTATCAAGTAACCCACGAAACTACATCTAAATATACGACATCACATAACGTGTTTGATACTGGCATGATACAACTGATGACAGTCAATTGAGACACATTTAAGGTGATCGCTCGCGGCTCGCCAGGTGGCCGGTGACTCAAACAATTTAGTTAATAGGATCCACGTGAGCACAGGGAGAGGTGTAGCGATGACTTCTTACTACATATTTTGTAGGTTTGTTTCCTAAACTTTTACATGAAATGAGTGTTTTAGCTACGGTATTTTATTTGATTTTTTTTATCTATTTCAGCCTACACTATCCCACTGCTACACAAAGGCCTTCCCCAAATCCTTCCAGGTAGTTTTTTCTTGACTGACTTCGAACTATCCCCTACAGTAGGTATCTAGATTGTCTCACCACCTCTTTCTGGTCCGGCGTCGGTTGCGCCGTCAATATCCCCAGAATCCTAATTTGTGGACATTATGGCCCAGCGGTCACTGAAGTGCATGTGGCTGACGTGACCCACCCAATGCCATTTTAGACTGCCAGCCTGTTTTCTCACGACGATGATCCCCGTTTTAGAGCGCAGTGTGATTTAACATATTTTTCTTTTATTTCACATGCGCAGCTGTTCATTTAAAGAGCTTCATCGAGTGTGATGCTGATGATACCAGTACTCTGGTAGCACCAAGGTGTATCAACCTAACTGTCAGCTAATTCTCTAATATTTTTATTAGGTACTGTGTAACTGCTGCTCTTGTAATATAAAAATGCTGATGTAATAAATAAATTATAAGATATATCATCATCATCATATCAGCCGAAAGAAGTCCACTGCTGGACATAGGCCTCCCCCAAGCATCGCCACATTGATCGGTCCCGTCCGTCCCACATCCAGCGGATCCCCGCAACCTTCACCAGGTCTTTGGTCCACCTGGTGGGAGGCCTTACAATGCAACGTCTTCCGGTTCGCGGTCGCCACTCCAGAACCTTTCTGCCCCATCGGCCATCCGTTCCGCGAGCAATATGCCCACTGTCACTTAAGTTTGGCAATTCTTTGGGCTATGTCGGTAACCCTGGTTCTCTTGCGCTTTTTGGTTGACATGATGAAGACAATCTGGTTTTTAGTTGCACCATTGGGGTTTTGGCAGGTCCACTGCCTGTGCGCCCGTTTTCTGAAAAAGGATCATGTGGAGGCCCTTCTTCTTCATACAACTGGCCAGTAGGTGACCCCGGTGGTTCCGAAGTACAACTCCAAATTGCCCCACTTGCAGCTCATTCTCGTCTCGTTTGCCCAGTTTCGGGTTCAAGTCCTCCATGACAAGGGCGAAGTGAGTTTGAAGCCATGCATGGCTCTAGAGATATCCTCATACATGGTCTCTACCTTGTCGTCGGCGTAGACCTGTATGACCTTCAGCGAATATCTTGCGGATATTCTGAGTATAAGGTACGCCACCCTGATCGACACAAGATCGAGAGATCTTCACCACGTTGTTCACAAGGGACTTGTGGACGATAAACCCGTCACCACCTTGGGACTGCCGTTCATCCTCTTGGAAGTAGAGCAGGTTACTGGATTTGAGGATTATCGAGTCCTCCCCCTCTCTTTGGACTTCAGATAACCCTACAATACTCCGTCGTAACCTGCTCAATTCTTCCTCAAGTTCCGCTATCTTCTCGTCAGTCTGAAGTGTTCGCGTGTTATATGTTGCCAGGACGTCGGTATTTATTGGGGTAGCTGGGTCCACTCCGGGAATTCTTCGCACTCCTTGCCATGCCATCGCCTCGACTGCTACCGTAGCCGAGGGTAGACGGATTGCCGGATACTCGGAGCCGTTTTTTCTTTGAGCTATTAATTTTGGTTTGGGGGGTTTTTCCGTAATCGCCACGCTTGGCAGGCGAGTTGGCGATCGCAGTTTGTTGTTAAAGTGCACAGAAAATGCTGCTGCCCATTGTCTAGTGTGTCCCTTAGTCGCCTCTTACAACACCCACTGGAAGATATGGGATGGTGAAATTCTTTACGTCCGTCACCATACTGTATATCGGTACATAAGATATGTAACAAGATAAAAATTTGGGAACCGAATTGGTTCATTTTTCCATAACGTGAATAGCATATTGTGCTATAACTAGAAAATTTGATTGTTTTGCAATTTATCCACTGCTTTATAAATGAATCTCGAAATAAATCAAGTTTTACCAACAGTATACTCCACCCCACTCCCTGTTCCTCTGACCCACATGTAGACCAATTGAGTCAGTTTAGGTGCTGCCAGGTACGGGCGACGGCGCGTAGGGTGCGCTGGCGCACGAATGCCGGCAATCTAGAGGTTATTGTCTCAAGTTTAGTGCCTTGAAACAGTGTTAACGCATTGTTGCTGCTTCAGACTCGACCATTAGGCTGCAGTAACTCTACTTTTTTTATTAATTTCATTATGATTTTTATCAGCCGTGGTTTAAATTTTGTTTATCCCTGAAAAACGATGTACCTAAGTACGCTTTTCAAATTGTTAACAACGATAACAAACTTGTTCTGTTTGAGTATTTTACGGGTTCATATTATACTAAAAAATCTAATGGATTTTTAATTTAATACGGGCGACAGCGCGTAGGGCAGCGCTGGCGCACAAGTGCCGGCAATCTAGAGGTTATTGTCTCAAGTTTAGTGCCTTGAACCAGTGTTAACGCATTTTTTCTGCTTTAGACTGGACCGTTAGGCTGAAGTAACTCTACTTTTTTTTTTATTATTAATTTAGTTATGAGTTTTATCAGCCATGGTTTAAATTTTGTTTAGCCCTGAAAAACGATATATCTAAGTACGCTTTTCAAATTGTTAACAACCATAACAAACTTGTTCTGTTTGAATATTTTACGGGTTCATAATTATACTAAAAATCTTCTGATGGATTTTTTATTTAATATGATTGAATGAAAATGAAAACAGTAGCCAGCAAAATTTAAACCATAATAAGATTATCTCATATAAAATTTCTGGGTCACCAAAATACAGATTGTGCCTAGTTTGGGACTCGTTGCTAACCTGTCAATGTCATTGTTAGTTTTAATTATTGTTTGCCTATCTAATATAATCATGTAACTGTGTAATGTAAATGAATTATAAAATATATTTTTGCCGATTAGAAGGTATGATAGGATAGAGCTATTCGGGGTAGGTAATCCAACTGACCCAAATATTCCAATTGGCTGAGGTGCTTCAGGTGCGAGTAGGAGCCATTACTTATAGTAATTCAGACGAGAAGATTGCAGTTAGCTGACGGTACGAGGTCAGTTCACCTTGATACACTATTACGCTTTTGGGAAATTGACCAATTGTTCCTGTAATAGGCAGATAGATACCAACATAATTTGATGCCGGCTTGGTAACAGATGACGGTTGCATAGTCTGAAGGATTACGACAATTGTTAGTTACAGACAAGGTAAGAACTTGTACTTATCTGGCAGTTTACAGAAGTGAGCTTCCAAATCAAGTTTCCCAACATAATCTGCGAAATAATCTTTAAAATATTTTTTATTTTTGACATTTTTAATTGCTTACAATATTATTATTCTGTTTTATCAATTTTTGTAACTTTCTGACATTCTTTTTTACTCTTGTGCTTTTATAACATTTTTGCTGACATGTTAATATTATTATGACAGTGTTGCTGACAGTTAAATTTTAACTTGGATGGATTAAATTTTAATGTTTTCAGTATTATTTTATTTTTAACCGACTTAAATTTTTCTGCAGTTTAATAAGCATTAAACTAGAGAAAAATTAAAGTTACTCTACTCCTGACTTTTATTTATTTCATAACCATGAATGTAATATTATGGACTACTGTGTCTGAAAATAAATGAATTACCTATATACATAATGCAATATCAAATAGACTATCTAGAGTCTAGACCAAGACAACAAAGGGCTGCTGTTAGTCCCGTTCATAGGTATAATAAACAAGATTTCTATGGTCCCGTTACATATTCAAACAATAAGGTAGGACTGTTTCACAAAACAAACAATTAACCGTAGCCTCCTTAGAACAGTAGCACCACTTACCACAGCTTTAAAATCCATTCTTCCACATGTTTTACATACGAGTTGCTCGTACCTCGCTCGACCCTAACTAACCTAGTTATCCCTTAAAATCCCTTTGTAGCATAAAATGTAGTGAGAAATTAAATAAAGGCTCACTTTGTAAAGGTGTCGCCCGCAGTCCGATCCGAACTCCGGCTAATAGAGCGCCCGCATACGGAACCCTCCGAGATAGTTTTAAGCGTTTTTAGTGCACATCAAAAGGTAACAATTGAACCCTTATATCGTGAGTTTGAGGTGTTTTATTTTATGTGGTGTAGTTGAGGTGTAGGGTTTCTGAGGGAGCATTTTGTTAATAAGGTTTGTATTTTTAAGTGAAAGTAACGGAAATAATTACTAAGGCCCATTTGCACGAAGAACTTAACTCAGAGTTAGATGCGAGGTTAAATTGACAATATTGTATGACAAACTGTTGTTGTGTGTCGTGTTAGCAACTAATTTAGTGTGGGTGTTTAAAAATAAATAACATGCCTCAAATATAACGTTTATT
This sequence comes from Orthosia gracilis, assembly GCA_947562075.1. Lineage (NCBI taxonomy): Eukaryota > Metazoa > Arthropoda > Insecta > Lepidoptera > Noctuidae > Orthosia > Orthosia gracilis. The sequence continues at coordinate 48,789,095 of OX387272.1, read as the reverse complement.
TCCGAAGTTGTCATAGTTACAAAGTGACCAGTTTAATAAATTGGCCATTGCATAGGTAGGCTAGGTATCTAAGTAATACCTAATATCATTGGAGCTTAGCGTTCTTTGAAACCAGAACATTAAGTATTGCACAATCAGTCTGGTTCATATTTGCATTATTGATTCAATCAGTTTGATCAGCAGACAGCTGTTCAGATCTCCTGGAAATCCAAATTTAAATTGGGTTTTATTACCTACGCCACGCTCTTGAATAATCAAGTTTTATTCTCAATGGTCAAGGTCCTTGAAGATTGAGATTGATATGCTAAGTAATATTTAACTATGTTTTGCCATTTGGTCAACTGAAACAAAAGCGACGAAGGAACCAACAAATAAGTTTAAAAACTAAAATTAGGCTACTGAAAAATCACGCTCTAAAAATTATTAAACCAAGAAATATTCCTGTAAATTTACCGTGGTCGTATGCCACCTACATACGCCCACGGTTAATTTACGGGAATAATTTCTGGTTTCATACTTTTTAGAGCGTGATTTTTAGTAGCTGGGTTTTAGTTTTTGAACTTACTTTTTATTTAAAGTATTTTGGGATTTTTGCAGAGCCTGAGGAAACAAATGAACATAGATGCATTCATACATACTTACATAACGATCACCAAACGATTGCGACGCCGTAGTCGGGTAAAAAAATTGCTTTCATGTCTTTGACGGGATATGTCTCGCAAACGGTACGTTTAACAAAAATATGATGTACCTTCCTTCTTTTTAAAATCTCTGTTCAATGATACCCCACATGGCGGTGTGGGGAAAAAATTGTTTTTGACTTCGTGCCCCTAGAGGGCGCCATATTCAATTTAATGTAACTTCAAATAGCCTTTAACCAGCGGACAAAGAAGACGCTTCTAACGACACCTCATTTGTCACATTATGATAATTAGTTTAGAAGTTATGAGAGAACAGATGAACATACATACATACTGGTTAAAAACGTAACCCTCCTTCCCTTTTGCTTCACCGTAGTCGGGTAAAAAACAAAGCACAATGTTTTCCTTTTCCTGCGACTTTATTTACAAAATTTTCTCAACTCGTTTACCTCCATCAATACTTTCAACCCTCAGAACCTCTGACCTCCCAAACCTCATCATTCATTGTCAAAGACATAACGCTTACCATATCCCTTTATTAAAAAGGTATTCGGAGGTACGAAGGGGACCTTTTTGTCCTCAATTGGTGTAGGTAACGTTAATAGGTCCAAATTAATAATTTCCTTGCCCGCATGGTCGATGGCGGCCGCGATAGCCACCCCGAGCCCTTTTGTTTTCTAATTGAATGTTATTTCTTCGGGAATTTTTGATATTTAACGTATAAATGTGCAGTCTATTGCGGGTCTTTTGAATTATGAATGAAACGGTTTTAGCGGAGGATTACTAATGTGAATATTAAGATATGGTATTACTTTATAGGAAGAACAACGTTTTATTTTAATTATTTGCGAATAAATGTGCCAGCTTTGTGCTGTGTCGTCGTATCTTTGACGATGCCTACAGTTATTTAGATTTTTGACTATCGACACGTGGGATCAAACGATATAATCAGTAAGAAAATCGATTGATAGATCTATGTTCTCATTGAAGGTCAAAAAAAATTTGGAGCGTCAGTAACAATCGTAGAAACCGAGTAAATCTGTACCTGTCTGTGGTACAGATTTACTCGGTTTCTACCTTCTTCTGTACCTTTAAAAAAGGATGGTATTTAAAAGTACTTCAATTTATTCCCATTTCATTTACCTAATTTTGCCTCTGTTCCACCAAATATACTGAATGTGCACCAAAATATGTTCATTAAAATATGTCATAACGAGCATCTATTTAACAACTGTTGCAAATTTGTAAAAATAGTAATACACCTAATTTTAAAAACAAGCATTTATTTTTTTAGTTTTACTTCAGATAATGCACTGTAAAATGTACTTTGGCAACATAGTCGACGGAGCCCCGCTGCGCGGGGCTCCTATTTCCGTCCGCAGGGTCTAAAGTAACCTAAACCTAACCTGTCCGTGTCGGGGTGCCCTAAGCTCCCGAGCAGGAATATTTGGTGCACGATCAGTATTTTTCGGGGAAGAATAAAATAGTTATTGTTACAATAGAATATTTGCAGCGCACTACAATAAAAAAGTGTTATATCTTGGTGTTAATTTGGAATTTGTTTGATGTAACATATTTTGTTGGCCAAGTAGTTTAATTATAGAAAACAATTAAACGGGTTTAAGATCAATATTTTAGAAATGCATACATAGATGTACCTTTCGATTTTTGGTGAACACAAAAATATTATCCTTTAAAAAATAGTATACTCAATTGCCTCATTTTTTTTTTTAGTTATTATTCTTTTATGGTATGCCTCGTGCCTGGCGCAAATAAACGTGTTTCTTTCTTTTCTATTTCTGTTTGGCATTAGCTTTAGTACCAAAGATATTAATTGTCAATTTGTACGGTTTTGGTTCAACAAGATGTTTATACTGTGAAAATTTGAAGACTGAAGCTCCAAGGTTTTGGCTTTAAAACCTGTGAGACAATCGACGGACAGACAAACACGTGAGTGACAGCAATAGGGCTCCGTTTGGACCCTTCGGGTATTGAACCCTATAAAACTACCTTATGCCTAGATTTTGCTCCAGTGTTAGTGTGTACTTCTATCCCTGGAAGATGATAGGTACCACTTCACGTCTCCCAATAGATATCGTAAGAGGCGATTTGCTGGAAGGGTAACATCAATCACGCTGTCACACAGCACCGTCCCTCACGTTGAGGCAACAGATGGTGGTTTCTTAGACTGATGCAACGACGAATCATGCATCAAGACAGGTTGTGATCCAGACAGATATAGGTATCTACCGTGATTTTCAAAGGCTAGACAGATTGATAGTCGTTTTAATTATTACTCCTAATAATTCGTTTGAAAATCAATAGATATAATGAACCAAAAACTAAACACAACAAAAATTAACGAAAAAAAATCAGTGCCACTTACGATGCAATTTCCGTGGGATTAGCGTGTAGGGTGTCCAAGCCGCGAGCGACGCAGGGGACGAAACAATGGACTCTCGCGACACACGGCGCGTGCCGTGCGGGAAGGGGCGGTGCGGGGAGAGGGGGTAATGCAATATTTGTTCGGTGACACACGGGTGACACGCGCGAGTTCCATTATGCACCTATCGCCAGAGGTAACGCACTGATGTTCAGTTTTTTAGAACCCCCTTTTAGTAGGGTTTTCGTTATTATGAATTGTGTCATGGAACTGGTTTTTTATGATTTTAATAACGGTTTTTGGGACAATGTTTGGTAGGTTTCTCACATAAGAAGGAGAGTAAATGTTCCAAAAATTGTAGTTACAAATAGTTTGATAATCTTGTTAGATCATTTCAAAAACCATTTTTTTATAAATAAGTTCAATAAAATATAAATTCCATTTTTATATAATATTGACTTAACTGCTTTACGAGTTTGTACTGAACCATATCACAATAATCGTCAAAGTTCCCAACGTCAGTCCCACACGTTAATCCCTGCACATGGGGTGCAACGATAAAAAGATAATGCGGGCCGGAGTCGCGTGCGCATCAAAAACTGGCTTTAATGACGCACCTATACAGGCGGGCTTATCGCGCCTGCGCGCCACAGACTCCGCTGAATAGAGCAAAAATAACAAATGAGCTTAATTATAATACCTTGGCAAGGGGTGCGCGAGTAGGGAGCGGTGTGACAAAATAAACATGCTGGCAGGAGGTCCCGCCGTGTCCCGACGTGGTTTTATTGGCGATGCGTGCTGAGCAGTCAATGTCGCGAGAGTAATGACGAGAATGGATTTCGGAATCCCCTGCCATTTGACGGTAATGATGATTTCTTATCTGTTGAGGAAAAAAATGTTCTTGTTTTCAATCGCGCCTTGCTTGTTTTTTATACCGTTTTGAATAACGGTGACGTAAATATCAATGTTTCTGTTTTCGAAGATATGCTTAAGAGTCGTATATCAGAATGTTTATGATTGAGAAAACGTAAATTATCATTCCTGAAGATTTATTTGTGTACATGTTATTAAGATTTTTTATTGGACAAGGTCGAAATGAAACTTTCTGAGTTAAGGTACTTGTTAGTTGAGGACAAGATGTAAGTAGTCTCGTGGGGTATCTACTTAAAGAGCTGAGTTATTGAGGATATGCCCATCGAGGAATAAATATGGCATGAATACGCCTTGAAAGTAGAAAGAAGTTTTCATAAAAAAAACACTTTAACGGTTGTTTCTTTCTGCCTATTCAATAACAACAAATAAGCAGTTGCTTTTTTTGCCTTTGGCAAATTTTATTGACAGTTATTTACAAGTTCCTTCCAACCTAGACATTCACTTCCAACAATGACTTAAAAAATACATTCAGCCCATATGTTCAACAATAATTACTATTCGTACGCTGGAAACAACAAGCTTTTCAGTAACACCCCAAATGTCACAGATTTATACCGTAACCAGTTAGTATTGTTCCTCGCGTTATAAATCATGCGAATGTGTCGCACGGGCTAAAAATCATTGGGAGAGTAATTTATTGTAGGTGAGGGGTGGGGGAAGGTGAGGGCAACTTTTTGTAAACTATTGTCCCGGTTAAAATCCGTGGCTTTGTCACCCTTCGGGCAGACGTCATTGCGCGTCATTCGATTGTTTCATCTGCGTGTGACGATGACGCCGCGCCGGTGAATGACGCTTTGCTAGTATTAGATACTGAAATGTCGATTATTATTGATACTGCTGATGGGAAATGTTTTGATCGGTTGTGGATTTGGTGTGAGAAATTATTGAATGATATTTTTTTTTATATATTTGGGTTGTTCTGTCACAACAAGCTTTGCACTAAGCTATATAGAGTATGCACGAATGAGAGATTATTTTTATGAAGCAAAGTTACGGTTTTCCAGATCATTCAAAGCAATACATTGACACTTTATCCGGACAGGCCCGATTGATAGCTGTGGCTTGCTTTCTATTAGGTACTTGGAATCTTGCGAAATGTTGGTTTTTACCTCTGCCTAACCATTCGGGGAGAAAACCGTGATGATATATTAGATATGTTGTTTATCTAGAATTTCTCAGTAGCAACACGTAATCTGGATTTTGAGCCCGGATGATGGCAGTAAGCTCGCCCCCTATAACATGGGACTGAAACAACTGGCGGAATGCATGATGTCATGTATAAGATACGCAATACATTTCTGTTTTACACCAATTCCCTGACCCAAATATATTTTACACCACATTTCACAAATTAAAAAACCAAAAGCACGACAGTACTTCCACACCTCCCAACATTTGGCAACAGACTCACACGCGAGTGTTTCCCATCGTCCGTATCTCGCTCACTGGCGTGCTGGCAGGTTGGGGCGGCAATCTAATAAAGTGTCCCGCGCCCCGCTGAGACCGTCCGATTACGTGCTCCAAATCTTGTTACCCTACTCTGATTAATATTATGGTCGTACTCATGACACTTGACGCCCAGTTTTATAAAATTGAAAATGTAATCGAGTTACTTGACGATATGTGTTTGGGTATCATTATTGTCGGTATATTATTTACTAGACTCATACATAATACAGTTTCGTTTAATGGACTTATTGAATGGAAGCATTCAGTAGTTTGATTGCAGTGTAGTTGAGCTATCACCTAATGCCATGACTATGTGCATACTATAAGGTTAACAGCCACTGTTACTAACGTTGTTATGAAAGGAAATGCTACTGCCGAGATCAGCGACTTGCTCACGGATGTCGTTTACTTTACCTGACTATTTTAATCAGTTAATCATCTATCTCTGTGTATAAAAAAATACGTATTCGACATTGGTCAATCGTTTTAACCTCACCTGAGGTATTCCATTCGCAGGTGTAAAATGGGGAATAATTTATTATTTAAATTTTATTCCACTTCTGGCACCTACGGATCAGTAGGTACTAGTGTTAGGACGTTTTTTTTTATGACCTCAAAATCAAAAATTCAATTAAAATCAGTAGAGAGTTTAGTGACATGATAAAAATATAACTCCCTCTTTTGCTTTTTTAGTTAGATGTTGAACATTATAAACATTTATACCCAAAGTTACAGGAGGCCAGAAACGTGAAGAAGTATTTGCGGGCCTAGAATCATAAGCGAAAGACTGGAAGGGACTAACGGACTACCAGGCGGTCAGAATCTAAAATCTCCCGGTACTCTTTTTACATCTGAAGATTCCAGCCTCAGTAATTCTTCCTCATGATTATAGTCTCCTGGTAAATAACTTAATGTTTACCGGTAATTATTCCAGCCCCGCAAATATAAAGATTTCTACATTAAATTAAAAACTACTAAGATATCATCTCTGCTTATAGAAGTTATTTGTCAATAATGTGGGTGTACTGTGCACAACTCTGCCTAGCCCTTTGGGAAATACGGGCGTGATGTAATGTTTGTTGAGTTGTCAATAAAGAAATGCAGTAATATGCCAATAGGAAAGTCTTCAATCCACTAAAGGTAAATAAAAATTCATTACAACGGCAGCAGACTATCGATAAAGCTCAATTGACAACGTTTACGAGGTGTAAAGGCCCCGTGCGAGGATACCTCCCTGTGGCCTCGTATGGCGACACCTCCCTGTGGCCTCGTACTGGGACGCATTGACGACTGTAATACTCAAATGTTGTTTTTTCAATTCTCTGCATTCTCGTGTTATGGGATTTGCATTGGGTGATAATGTTGTTTATTGAGGTATTTACGTACACTTACGTAGTAACAACAGAACCGTTGTATAGGACAACGGTTCTGTTGTTACTATCATGTTATCGTAACTAATACTATAAATGCGAATGTGAGTTTGTTTGTTACGCTTCCACATCTGAACGGGTTTGGACGACACTTGGCGGATAGATCAGAAACTAGATTAGGCCATAGGATACTTCGGTACTAATGTTCCCTTGGAATAATAAAACAGTTTCCATGCGGGCGAAGCCGCGGGCAGAAACTCATAGTTTGTTAATAAATCCCGGATTCAGCAACATTGCGTAAGATTGGAATTGAAATTATTCATAACTCGTACCGTCACGTGTAAAAAGAAAAATGTGAAAGATAAAACAGTCCTTAGCTACAGAAACCGCTGCACCAATTTTGTTGAATTTATTATGAAGATAGATTGGTTAAAGGATTGTTAATCCGGGAGTATGTTCCCTGGGGATGATTTCCAACTTTTATAAAATAAAACTGCTGGCAGAAGCTAAATGGGAATATTAAAATAACTATTTATTATATTAAAGTATAATTAATCAATAATAAAACAGAGAAGGGTTCAGGTACAGAGATAGGTATCTAAGTATGACTGCACTGTAATACTAAAACCAGATCAAATGAGTGTTTTAACTGCATCAAAATGAGTACAAGGGTGTAATTTACTACAAAGACACGTCGAAATGTAGTAGGTACATAATAGACATATTACAACTCACGCGTCAGTGACTCAAGCGACTGCATCACCGGGGAGGCGGTTTTTACGACAGCTTACAATGTAGTCAATCTTTGAAACTAAACTGTCGCGAATGTTCGCCGTAGAGCAGGCAACGACAGTCAGACAATAGAAGACATACTTAAAAATCAATCAGTCTGTTAAATACTTCAGAGAGTTTTTTTAAGATGTACTTAATATAAAGAATTTTGGTATCACTATAGTTCTTTGGATGTTCTGGCTTTTTCGATTGTCTGTGTTTTTACTAGTTTTTATATGATTTCACTTACTAGTAGTGAATACTATTGGACATTCTCATATCTTAATCCAGCACCCTGATTTCTAAATTCAGAGAAAAGAGCGCGTGTGCTTTGCTTGTATTCATTGCTTCATATGTTGAAAATCTGTCTACTAGACAGATTGTACAATGAATACTGTTAAATTGTCAAGATGAAAGAATTTGCGAACGATTCTATGAATTTATATTTATTCAATTAGGCTGCAGGACCTATTATTGAGTTACCAATGTCGTTGTCACACTGATAAGCACTACTCTGTCGTTGAACGAATCATACGCGCAATGCTATTTACCTACTACGCCTAAACTACTCATTTCAATATTCATAGTGACGTGAACTGTCATAATTCATCGATATTTTTTACAAAATAAAAGATTTGTTAAAATAACAATAAGTCAAAACAATCCTAACCATCCATCTAGATAACCGAAAATTGTGTAACTTTTTTATTGTTGATAGGCTCGTTTTGACCACTACACAACTCACCTGATGTGGAGCAGTGATGTGGTCATCGATGAGACACACTTGCGTAGAAGTAGGTAGGTAACCCATTCACTCTTGACTTAAAGACCGGGGGGCCTGCGTTTTCTGAAAGCTACGATCCCAGAAAATGCAGACTGCGGCAGGGCATTCCACTCCTTAGCAGTACTTACGCACAATAAAAGTATTCCAAAACGTTTCGTGCTTGTGGGTGGGATGGCCACCCTCCACCAGGTACCGCGGTGCATTGCCGTACGTTTTGTAGACCAACGAAGGAACGGCAGGCTTAATACGTAAGAAACAGTAATCAGCAATCATCGCGCGATCAAAAGCTTTATGTCATGAAATTCGCCATTACCTACCGTGTAGGTATGGTAGGTCCTACACAGTCGTTTGCTAATCGCTCGCGGTTAGTCAAATGCAATTATTTCTAAAAAAAAAGGTTATCAATTCGACTCCATTTTTTCTTTATTAACCGACTTCGCAAAAAGGAGGAGGTTATCAATTCGGCTGTAATTTTTAGTTTTTTTTTATGTTTGTTACCTCAGAACTTTTTATTGCGTGAACCGATTTTGATGATTCTCTTTTATTTGAAAGCCTGCGCTTGTCATGTAGTCCCATTTAATTTTCATCAAGATCTGATGAAGAACTTCGAAGAATTACATCAGAACTCTTCAATAAATGATGGCAAATCATTCGGGATAGATCCAATCGCATGTCTGTTTATTGTTTACATCATTTCATAACATAACATCACACTGGTACGCTCTTAAGGGGTACGCAGGTGTGAACAGTTCACCCTGGTATACTCTCATTGCACCGGTTTTGTGTAAGTTTCATGTCATTGGGTTAATCTATTCTGACTTAACTTTGGGCACTCTACGCGTAGGTACCTAGCCTATAGAACTGGTCCATTTTGTACCACAACTAAAAAGTGAAAAAAAAAACGTTTTCACAAAAATTACAACCGACTACCAAACAAAAACACTACAAAGTAAAAAATTAATTCAATTTCGGAAGTCGGTGTCAAAAAACGAAGAAACGAAAACAGAAACACCGACTTCCAAAATTTTAGTTATTTTTACTTTGTAGTGTTTTTGTTTGGAAGTCGGTTTTAAATTTTGTTGATTACCTAAATGGATGGTTTCGAATCTTTTGTCTTATTGTTCTTTCATCATAAGTTTTATTCGTTATCAAAGAATTTTCAATCACTTATTCCATTAGTATTCAATGGACCGGAATGCAATTAACATTTTATTGCACGATGACTTTCTCTATGTTCACTCGTAGTACAATGTTATAATACAGACATGAATAAGTTTTTTATATTTTTATTAGTTATTTTCGTGTGTTCATGTAAAGTCAATGCGGTGAGATTAATAATTAACCATATTATTAGAGTCTAGGATATCATGATAGATTTTAGATACAAAAAATACACAATGTTTATTTCTGTACCAACTAGTTTACATTAGCTTTTACGTGATACTTAGAGATGTTTATTAAGTGCAATCATTCATTAAGTTTTTATTAATAAAATGCTAATTTTATAATAGATGTACAACAATGTTACAATAACGAACAATGTTCAATATTTTCAGGTTTACAATAGAGATGTTACTTGTGTTATATATGCGGTAAAACATTTTCATTATTTGTTTTAGTTTGTACTCTGTCGCAGTGCCTCCATCTACGTAGAGGCCTGGCAACAAGCTTGACTCATTTGATTTATCAATAACTAATACTGCCATTACTATATAATAACTAGATACTGCCCGCGGCTACGATAGCGTGAAAAGAAAAAGTAGCCTATCTGCTATTCCAGACTATAATCTATCTTTAACAAACATCCATCCATCTAAACTGTCGCATTTATAATATTAGTAGGATTTATAACATTATCGACAGGTTTTTAAATGGACGAAATTTATCATTTTCAGCCGGGTCAAGACCCAGTATGCAAAGTATCGCCAAAAGTAAGACGTAGAAGCGCTTCCAACAGCAACGAACCATCGCACGACCCCTACATACCCAGGAACTATAACATACTCTACAACTGCACTACATCGCTATGTTCCCCTGTCTCATTCACCTCCATGACAGAACTGACCTCCCCTACTTTAGTCCTGAAGACCTGTTACATAGAAGTACCCAAAGCCGACGTCTATATATGTGAAACTATAAGATACAATCATTTGAAAAACGCCGATAAGATACTGTTCCTATCGAAGACGATAAAAGGGCTTTCTTTTTACTTAGTTGATTGCTTAGTTTACAAAGATGGTGGAAGAGTCTGCCACAGGAAAGACGATGAAGCTTCAGCTTCTCACGCTAAACTGGTGGATATAGGGACCCTGGTGAGGCCGAACGAGACCAATGTCCTCTCACAGGAAGAGTTCATATGTGAGGAAGACAAAGCCAGAAACGTTAAATGTGATTTAAACCCTTTCGTACCTTTTGAAGACGGGTTGAAACTGAAAGAGGTCATAAAGTTTGATGATAACGTTCTACTCAAGACCAAATCCTACGTCATCGAACTGAAACGTAGTTGCTTAGAAACATGGTGTGGTTACGTGGGTCAGGTATCCCTATCACGAAGACAATCCTCGTACGTTCCACCAGGGGGGGCGATATTCCGATGTTTCTCTGCTAACAAGCAGCAGGTTTGCAAACAATGGTCCAACCCTCAAGAGGTGTACAACGGCCGAAGTTGGCTTAGGCGTTAATGTTATAAAAAGTTGTTATTTGTGTCCGTCACAATAAACTATTTGTATGATGAACTTTATTACCATAGTCAAATAAGCATTCTTCAAATTAAGCAATACGATACGACACGATTACAAATACTGTGGACACCAATAAATTTTTAGATAAAACATTCTTTTGACTTTTTAAACTTTGTCTAAAAAGTCACATTATAACAAAAAGAAAAGTTGTTGTTTTAAGTAATATAGTTACACTTATCGTTTATCAATCAGGCTGTAATATTCCCTTTGCTGGGGCCCAAACTTCTTCTCTGAAAGAGGAAGTGCGGATTGGTACATGTTACACGTCTTCGAGGTAACTATTTGGTGTAAGGATATTTGGTGATGTTATTTTAGTTAGTAAAATATCGTCACTATCGGTTTCTTTTAATAGCTTGAATTATCTCACTCCTGACTAAAGGACGCCCCCCGTTCTTTCCATTTTTCTCGGTTTTGTGCTTCAGCTTTTTGAAATTTCACAATACTTAACAGTTTATCATATACAATTGCGTGCACCAAAACTATCGACACCGCTCTGTCCCGTCCCTCACCGGTGAAGGAGTGTGTCGGCGGCAGCGCGGAGTTTGCATAAAATCCTCGTTTGTCACGCGTCTAATGCGCCGTGTCCGAGCCAGGCCTCTGCCCCTGAGTCGTGTTGTGACGAGCCTGTGGGTTGTAATGATGGCTGTTGGAGACGGCGGGACTCTTAACTGTGCTTGTCTTTGAAAGGGTTAGCCAGTAGAACGATGCAGATGCAGTATTGCGAGTTTTTTAACGTAAATGATCGCGTAAACGTAAACTTTCTCTTATGTCAATTTATACCTATTAAAAACTAGAAGTTCTCCTGACTGTCACCAAACGGCGTTTATCTAGTTTCAATACAAATTGATGTTTACGCTAACGCGATTGAGCACAAGTAAAAACTCGGCATGAGCCCACTGTATACATCTTACCGGGACGTTAACTGTTATTGAACCTTGATTGTATTGACAACTCACTTCCTGCTCTCTTCACAGAACACTTCAGGATTCTTTAGTAACTGTAGATTTTGTCTCACTTCATAAGATAAAAGATCAAAATAAGTAGGTACGATGATGACCTTCCGCAACACAGCTATAACTATAGCAACTGAAAGAAGTGGTATTGAAAAATCGTTGGGCTTGTTACAAATCTGAATCGTGTAGATTCAGATTAATATAGATAACAAAGCCATGCGTGAGAACTCAAAGTTATAAAAAAATGTCATGGGGGATTTCAACGCGAAACTGCACAAAAGAGACGAGAATGAGCTGCAACAGCTGTCACCTTCTGTTCACCGGGTTAACCGAGCCACTTTTATGGGGAAGGAGGGCCTCTATATGATTAACTCTTTCTTCAGAAAGCGTGAGCACAGGAAGTGCACCGATTGTGCAACTAAAAACGAGATCGACTTCATCATATCAACCAAGAAGCAAATGTTCACTGATGTCTTTGTGATCAATTCGGTGAAAACCGAGAGCGATCAGCGCATGGTAAGAGGCACACTGAACAACCATTCCGAGTGCCTAGGGATTTCCGTGGACGAATATAGCGATGATTTCATGGAACCTGTCCATACGGTCGGCTCTAAGTTTTCAAGACTCGCTGTACAGATAGAAATAAAAAAAATCTGTCTGATCCTACCCTCAAGTTCATGAAGGAGTTGCTTGAGATGACCCTGCAGTCTTCAGACGATGAGTTGAAATACCAGCAGCTAAATAGGCGGATCACAAAGTCCTTGAAAAGCGTCCTCCGCCGCTTTAATACCGAAAGTATTAAAGACGCGATTGAGCGGAATAAGGGCTCCAAGCTCTTTCAAGAGATCTGACTTGACTGAATAGACCCAGCTCACGAAACTCAAGATCGATGATGGCAGGATAGTATTCGCCAAGAGAAGATAGAGCAATGCTATGGCCAGTTGTACACGTCAACCAGTAAATCCGTCGCGAATCTGGCAAACGACCCTAAAGCTAGATTAACCCGACACTATACCGAAGATATTCTGGACGTCAGCATGTACGAGATAAGGATAGCTCTGAAACAGCTTAAGAACAACATGGCACTAGGTGATGAGGGAATTATGGCCAAACTCATGAAAGCGGATAGAAAACCAGTATTTAAGGCCCTTCAGAAGCTGTTTGATTCCGTCATACTCGAGAGAAAAGCGCCACAGGCATGGTGTAGGGATGAGGTGGTCCGTGGTACTCCTCTTCAAATAAGGTGATAATGCCCTGCTGAAGAACTATAGAGCCGTCTCACTTATTAGCCATGTCTAAACGTTATTTTCAAGAGTCATCACGAATCGTCTCGCGCGCAGGTTTGATGATTTCCAGCCTTCCAAAGACCACATACATACGCTGCGGCAGGTTATACAGAAGACAATAGAGAACAACCTACTTTTCTGCTTAGCGTTTGTGGACTACGAGAAAGCCATCGATCGATCGAGACTTTGGCTGTACTGCAGTCTCTCCATCGGTGCCAAATCGACTACCGCACATCGAAGTGTTGAGTGGTGTTGTTGGGTATGCTGTTGGTGACAAATATTAATTCCAATGATTGTGACCATGTCAGCTTAAAAACTTATATTAAGTGTTGAGGTATTTGTACAAAAACGCCACCATGTCAGGTCGACTTCAGGATCAGACCTCGGATCTATCCTTCTGCAGCAATTTGTAAGACAGGGAGACGTCCTATCTCCGAAACTGTTCACCGCTCCACTGGAGGATGTTTTCAAGGCTCTGGACTGGAGAGGGCAAGGCATCAACGTCAATGGCGAGTACATCACTCATCTTCGGTTTGCTGACGATATAGTGGTCATGGCTGAGACGCTTCCGAAAGAGCTTAGAGATCCGCAAGAGAACCAGGGTTACCGACTTAGCCCGAAGAATTGCCAAACTTAAGTGCCCGTGGACGGGGCGCATTGCTCGCAGAACGGATGGTGAATGGGGGCTGAAAATTTCTGGAGTGGCGACCGCGAACCGGAAGACGTTTCGTTGGAAGGCCTCCTACTTGGACAGATGGTGAAGGTTGCGGGGCACCGCTGGATACGAGACGCACGGGACCTGTCAATTTGGTGACGCTTGAGTAAGGCCTATGTCCAGCTTTGGACTTCTTTCGGCTGATATGATGATGAACATTTAACTACGTTCGCTACTCTTAAAAGGCACAATATTTTCTACAACATCGAAATTAATTTTATTACATCCCACCATTGACTAAACAAAAGTACCTAAGTACTCCAAACAATTAATACAAACATCAAAAGTTACTTATAAGAGCTCCACAGTATCTACAATCACCTCGTCATCAAACAATTTACCAAAGTATCAATTTTAATACATAATCGTATTAGAAAGTTCCAAACCGTCATAGTGAGTAAGTTTCGTTCGACGTGAGACGCAAATTCATCGCTGTCCATTAAATAGAAGAGGCGCGACTTTGAAGACGTCCACATAAACACTTCAATAAACGCACATTAAAAGATATGTCTCCAATTTAACTTGAATTTATGGTCACCGTAACTCCTTTACTATGCGTTGAAATAACCCTACGCCGCGCCGTTCAAATTGCGAGCAAGGTATACATTGCTGCTTACATTTAAGGACTTTTAACTTTATCGTATGGTAAGTAGTGATGGATGTCACTTATATCAATATTTTCTCATAAGTTTCGACACATTTCGTTCTGAGTTGACTTAGGTTTAGGTACTTAGTCCCCCACGAGTGTTCGGCCCATAAACTTTTAGAAATGTCCCGTTTATACTTCATAAAATTTATATGCACTTTTATTTCATCAATAAAGATCGATATGACTATTTTGTTTGTTGCAATGTCGTTGAGGGGTTGGGAAGGTAAAGCGATGAAGATATTTTAATGTAAGGTGGATGAACATGAATCATGTTTTGATTTATTTGTATCAATGTTAGAAAATAATATAAATAAGTTAATAGATAACCTTATATATATATATACTTTAATACAATAGCAGATTAATAGGTTAAGACAGCTGAACAGTTATGAGAGTGTTGATTGTAAACTTTGCAACATATTGGGGACAGATAATGAGGTATTTCTGGAAAAACATCAAAAAGTTGTGAAGGCTAGAAAATTTTAAATAACATATTCCATGATGCATAAGGCGTGTTCTAGCACGCTTGTGCTGAAGCATCCCGATGGGCATAGTTCTCCACTTAACAAACATTCAATAAGCTTGCATTCTATCAGTTAAATTGTGAATCATTTAACATTGATTTGCAATCGAACACTTCCAATGTACTCCAGACCTCGATCTCTATACTTGTAAACACGGAAGTACAACGATTGATTTGTCATTCCTCACTCAAATTACCCATCAGAGGTCAGGTAACAAGGTAACGACAATGACATTCAATAAAAAAGTTCCTGAGAGCTTAAAAACCCACTTTATGAAGACCAATCAAAGGTTATGGTCCTGGGGCCCATAAGAAACCACCTTGGAGTCATTACCTCGTGCATAAAACGGCCATATTCGTCACTCTGTTATAGACAACAACCATTTAGATCAGTTTATGAGTGTTTACGTTTGAGATTCATGTTAAGTTTTTATGACTGTATGTTTTTTTTATTAATGATAAAAGAGGTTATTAATTTGGGTTTATTATTTATGGGGTATGTAAAGAAAGTAAAATGGTAATATGCAAAAAGGATTAGAACTTCCTTTTTGCATATTACCATTTTACTTTCTTTTATGCCGTAAAGTTGCAGACAACATTCGATTCAAGTATTATAATGACGGTCTTCTAAAAAACTGCAAAAAAATATTGCAATGGCTAAATTGGCTTAAAGTTTTTTCACAATCTCCTCGTGCTTTCAGTGACACACGTAGTTAACTGTTTACTGCAGTTTTTCTATTAATAGGTGAAAGATAAAACATACAATATGCACTACAGATTTCAATGTGGCCTTTGACACTGTCGATCATGACGATATTATTTATCTTAAGCCCTCAATAAGCAAACACAGCTAAATTAAATTAAGCCCAAGACCCACTCAAAGGTGTCCGGTAACCATGATAAAAGCAACAGATCTTAAGAAACACACAAAAGCTGCTAACAAATTTACTACCATTGATGCTGTAACATCGTTACCTTCCTGACTCAAAGGGCTGCCAGACGCAAATTAACGATATCCATGATGTTCTCGTTTTGATGCGCTGTCGTGCTCACGGCTTTATGTTAATTTAATATTATATTTTGGAGGGTAGTCTCACTCTCAATGGGGTGAACACGTTAGTAATGGTTGATTTTATAGAAAGTGAAAACGACTTCACGTGCTGTTTGTTGTTGTGGATGGATGTTATGTTATGGTAATATTTTTTTCTGTTACAAATGTTGAGATTCAGTATGTAAAAATTGTATCCATTTGACGTAGAAATCTAACCTCATATCAAAGTAAATCTTTTCTACAAACACAGACTATTGGTGATGTTCTTCGTAGGTTTAGGTTAGGTTCGTTGCACGCTAAAGAAGCAAAGTAAGTATGTGAAGATACATATTTTGTAGCTTCTGACTGTTGTGTGAGTTTACATCCATATTATCCTCTTGAGCACTAATTAGCAGACACAATAGAAAAACAATTGTTTTCATTAGCATATTATTATGTCCATTTTAGCGCTCAAGCGCTTATGTAGGTATGTATGTTTATATTCTTTGTGTCGACGGTAAAGTTAGATTTTGATGACCCAATACTTCGCCACTTCTACGGCATCGTCGGTGACAAAGCTAAGGTTTTAGGCCAGATGGCAGAAGGAGGTAAGACAAAATCTAAGGAGAAATACTACCTAAAAAGATAGATAGAATCGGGAGTTATATATCAAGTGTGAAACTTATCCAGTCTCACGTAAAGTGGATTTAAAGAAAATCTCAAAGAGTGTGAATACTCTTGACTATGCTGCGAGGTACCCAAAACTAAAGACCTACCTACGCACATGTTAATGCAGATCAATATTAGAAGCTTTCACACTCAGTGCTGCAGTGGACTGCACCCTTCCTGTTCCCCTGCATCCTGCACATCGTCCCCTGCTATGTCCCCTCATGGACATGTGAGTAACGGTGAGGAAGGGTAGCGAGACTGAAGGACATACCTACTCATTATTATGATTTAATTTTTGCTTTTAGTTTTGTTGATTTGATTAATAATATTGATAAATGATTTATTTCTGTAAGTAGGTTTGTACAAACACTTTTACATGTCGATCATATTTTTAAAACTAGATGAATTCGGCGTTTCCTATCTGACTACTCTGAGAAGAAAGGCCGAAACAAACTCAGAGGTCACAGTCTCTTTTAAAGTCCAGACAAAATCTTGGTTAGATCATGTGAAGACCATGTAGACTGAAGTCTGAAATGGTCTTTTGAGGAAAGAACCAGCCAGATTGAGTGGACCTGTCCAGTCAGTGCACGCATTTGTCAATAACCGTGCAGCTCAACTCAGAAATTAAGGAGCTCAACGATTCGACGAACAATACCAAAGAAAGGACATTCGGGTAGGCCGCACAAACTACTCAAACTGCCAGACCATGATTAAAACTAACTTAGATAAATTAAAATTAAAAACAAACAAAAAGTATGATCCACATAGTCTTCACATTCACAACAATTAAGAAAAAAAAAAAAGAACTTAAAATAAAATAATATAATACTTTAAAAAGTAAATATTCTTGTCATTGCAAGAAAACAAAAAAAGAAAAAAAAACAAAATTCATGGTGCAAAATATAAAAAAAACAAAATTAATTATTGTTTTTGTTGTTTTGGTATGGTGGAAATGACGAGAGGAAGAGTATGTATACATATATGTTAAAGATTTCCATATGTGCTGAAAGGAGACAAGATATGAGTAAACAATAAAGGGGCGTTCGCGTTTCAGTCGTAATATGTCAAAAACACCTGTAATTTCTCTACATTTAGACAAATTTTTGACATTGATTGCCGTCGAGGTAGGAGTTATGGCCCATGATAGTGTTTTGAGCCAGTTTCTACAAGACTCATCGCAATTTTCAACACGGTCATCGGCAATACTCTCCATTTATTATATCATTTTATATCGTCATTACTCATTAGTACTCGATGACTTCGACGCATTCATGAAATATAATCATAAACATGTGTGTAGGACTATAGCTCATGGACCCACCTTGGTAAACATCTACAGACGAGTCCTATGACGGCATCATGCTAAAACCTGAAGACCAAAATTATAATTAAACAACAAGACAGTAACAGACGCTTTATCACAGGGATTGAAGAGTCAAACCATTTATCATAACCGCAACAGTCAGCCAAACTTTACAAAAGCGACCCACGCGTCACTCGCTTAGCAACAAAACTATGACCGTTACTGATCAAATCCCGGGACCGAGGGCCCACACCTCATCACACCGATCAGGGGGACTGGAACAAAGACAAGGTGCACACGATCGCCCGCGTCAAATCTCCGCGACTATTGTGTCGCATCGAATGTCGCACGTCGCATTGTGTCCGTCGCCCTCGTGCGCGTCAACGACATTAAATATTATTATTAAAAGATTTATCGCGTGGAAAATTGCACTTATTGTTAGTCGTACTGCAATATTTCATGTGATTATGAATTTATTTTTATGTTAATTATGTACGTGTGCATAGGTGGAGGGTTAGTATTACTATTATCTAAACTTAATAACTAACGGTCTTCTTTTTATGTAGATAGTTTATGTTGTTTTTATGTACTACAAAAAATGGTAGTGTTGCAAACGGGGTGTAAAAAAAAAAAAATATACATCATCAAATGTGTTTCATTATATTTTTCTATTATGATGTGTGCGAAAAAAAGTTTGTGGGTACTTTAACTTTAGTCTTTAGAAGCGCTCAGCCATAAAAAAAAAAAACAAAAAGTTAATCTTCATTTGTATCATATATGTTTAAAATGTGACAGTAAGTAAAGACTGACAAAAGTAAGTTAAAAAAATAAAGATGAACTACATACATACTTATATAATATGTTTTTACATGTCGTGATGAAACCAAGATTTATGGTTATTATATTATTCTGCTCCATAGCATTGGTGTACTAATAAATTAATAATTATTTATTCGTCTTTTAAATAATTAAATCGCTAATCGTCAAACAAATAATAACAAAACTCCTTTCAAAAGGTATCGCTAATCCTTCTAAAAATGTTAATACAACCAAAACAATGTTACCTAAAGAAAACAAATTAACAATATTCAAATCCATCCATCAGCGAAAACAAGAGTTTTTTAATCGGCCGCGATTCGACAGCGGCTTAGCTCCCTCGTGACGTCGACAATGGCGGGTGACGGGAATTCGCACGCACGAACAGTTCGCTACGGTGTGGCCCCGGCTTTAGAATCAATCGAAGGTGGACTGGAGTTGAAAAGGCGTAAGTGGATATCAGGTGGATTACATTTTACATTACTTTGTTATACAAAATGCTTTTCAGATAATATGCAGATTTATCTAAAATTAGCTTAAAGGTTTCTGTTTTAAAACGGTAATTGTATTTATTTATTCCAAACAATTTTTACATTGTGTCGAAAATCAAAATTGCCAACAAGCACCACTACTCCTTTACACAAACTAACTTCGAAACAATTACAAGACAATGAGCTAAAATTTCACATTAAACAATAATACACTTCTATTTCAACCTTCAAATAATAATCAGACAAGTATCCAATGATGTGAAATAGATATTCATATAATATACAGATAATATGTCAAACACAAGTATAAAAACAAATAAATTCAGATTTCAATAAAGATGTCAATCATATAATAAAATGCCGTCTCAAAGATTGAAAAAAAAAATAATAATATTGATAATCATTATGAAAGGAATGAAAGAATCTTTCAGCGGGTGATTTTAGACTGATATGACGATGATTATTAAGGTGACTTTTAATTTACCTAATGGAAATATTTTACTGGACGAAAGTACTAATGAACATTAACAACTTTTACTATAGTACCAAATCTGAAATATGGCAAATCCGATGTTCATTCATGAATCAACTGTGATCGTTTTTGCTGGTATAACTCACAAAAATGTAGGGAATACCAGTATTTTTTTACCGAATTCAAAAAAAAGGAGGTAATCAATCTACTCGTATGTATGTGTATTCTTTTATTGTATATATATGTATTCTTTTATTGTTGGAATTGCACAATAATCACATATGTTACTCTGTATGGGCTTTCAAACACGTGTGCCAAATTTCATAAGTCTATGTTTGTCCACGCATATCTCTGAAACTAGTAATCGGATCGTGATCTTCAAACTTGTACTGTTCTCTCAACTCAGGAAACAGTACAAGTTTCATCAAAATCGGTTCAGCAGTTTTCAAGATATGGAACATACAACCGAACTTCTTAGCGGCAAACAGCACTTTGTGTAAATTAAAGTTTTTTAGGTACCTTACTATACTTTTGACTTTGCTTACTTTTTAGTGATAGGGTACTGAAACTCCTCCTTTCGCCGTATTCCTTAGTATTGAGGGTCGTGACTAACGTTCTGCATCACCTTCTCTGGAATTATCTTACTCCATCTGTTTCTGTATCTGGCGGTGTGGAGGGCGTTGTAAACTGTAGAGTCAAGAGCGATGCGGATCTGGTCAGACCAACGTATTGGGCTGCGTCCAAGGGGCCCTCTTTCCATCTACTTTGCCGGTCACGATGAGCCTCTCGAGGTTGCCACCGTCTTTTCTTGCTAGGGTACTAATACTAAAAAGGTTCGGTACCTTTTGTTTTTATAGATTTTCAACACCGACTTCCGAAACGAAAGTTATTTTGCACTTTTTAGTGTTTTGCTTTAGAAGTCTGTTTATATTTTGTGAAAAGTTTTACTGTCGAGATTACTGTGTTGGCTTCATAGTGAAAGTTGTTCATACTCATGAGTGCTTCCACCTTTTGAACGATTGCCGTTGAGTTTAAAGTGACCTTGTATTACTGGACTGAATTTAATTAACAGCACCATGTAAAATAAAATCCCTTTCACAATCAATCAAATTTAAGCCCTTTCTCTCCCACACCCATTCCACCCGATCTATAGAGATTTAAATAAGTATAAATAGTGCTCGCTTGCGTAGGTAGCGTCCGCGACAAACAATAGGTGAGGGTGTAGGGGACGCGCCGCGACTAATCGCCTTTTCATCCGACAGTCGCACAATCGCAGCTCTGTGCAGGGCTTTATTAATAATACGCTGTTGCTTTTTCACATGGCTGGCGATTAAAAGAGTCAGTAAGTTTTAAATATGTTTGTGTTGTGGGACAAAATGTTGGTAAAAGTTTGGGGAGAATATTGCCAAAGTTATTTTTAACTGAGGAAAACTATTATTTATTAATATCTAAGTTGTTTTTGCTTTTAAGAGGTTTTCGAAAAGATACGTATAATTACAAGAAGATGCTAAAGAAGACGTCATGCATTAATCCAACAATGGTTCCTCTTATCAAATACTGTCTTTGCCTCGCTACCAACCGTGCTCAGCGCACCAACCAGTGCTATTCTGTAAATGCAATATCACCGTGATGTCTAAGGTGCTGTGAGCTCATAGGGAGCTGTCGACTCCTAGCATCAGTTGGAATAAAAACTCACTTCATCTAAGTTATCACGGCGAGATGTCTACAAAAGAATGTCTACAGCTGCAGAAGAAGCAGAACATAGTTAACAAGTTGAAAATCACATGCTGAAAAAAGATTTAGTAATAATACTACATAAAATCCTTTAGACACTAACTAGAACATTTTAGAACAACAATGATCCATCACACTGCGATTTGTAGTCTGCTTTTGATCGTTATCAAAGTGCAATAACATTAGTGGCATTAAGATGTTATCTGCAAGTAATTTAGAAGCTATTCGCGCGCAATCTGCGCATCTGTCTGGCGCATCACACGGCGGGTACCTGTCATGTGTCCGATGAGCTGCTGACCCCACTTGGTATTATGAGATGAAGAAACGGTACTATAAAAGTATGTATTTGAATAAGAGAGAAGAGGACAGATTTTTACATTAAAATCCCTGAAACTTTTTAATCAAAATAATTCTTAGGTTTTATATAATCCCTTATTTACCATTTTAATCGCGAAAAGAATGGTTCTATAACTGTTGTATGTCCTACCACTGTTGATGTTAAAAAAAACATTTCTTACGCAACACAAACCCCGAATTCTGAATTATAAAGTTAAATATTTGTCAAACTCTACTTTAGCCCGAAAACTTGTCAAACTTTGGTATTACGACAGGGTTTGTCACGTTCTCTCTCTAAATTCTCAATTCAGTGAACTGGCCCAAAGTCTGGTTATCTGCATGAACTAATATCTTAATACCCTAATAGTGTTAAATTATACCTTATTCAGGATAATTATATAATTTTTTTATAAACTAGACTGAATTTGTTTTTACTATTTATCTCTCTAAAAGACACTGCACATCCTACCATGAGTTTGAATGTTCTATACGCCTGTGCCTACGTACTGCCCATCGCACCGCTCACTATCAGCTCGCGGGGATCTTTTCATTAAGGTTATCTGCTGGCAGATCTTAAAAACGCCACGTGGACAGCCTCCCGAATGTGCTCCCGATGTGTGCCAGACTTCAATGAGATTATGTATTATGTGGGAGATCGGCACATTACTTACTTTGAAGCTCGTTAGGAGTAGTATTTAATAAAAATGCAGCATCTATTGATGGAAACATTTTGCTAATTAAAAAAGGAAGACTAACATTTTTCTATTTACATTTTCTTTGCTCAACCCGAGAAAGGAAAACGTAAATGTTAGTCAGAGTTAGTTGTGAACAATAGCTACCTACCATTTTTGCAATAGGGAATACAATATCTATATTTATCTATAGTATTGATGGAGGGTCATATCCATCCGAGATTTTTGTAAGTAATTACCAAGCTATGTCAATAAAAATTTCTACTGCCTTTGAACCTTTTTCAAGACCACTACCATCCGTCAGTAAATGTGAACATGATAACTCTTTGATAGACACAACCAAAAATACCCTGATGTCGTATTTTATAGTTATCATTGAGGTATCCCTACAGTTTGACAATTAACTAACCAAAATCGTTTAAAACTCTGAATCAAAAAGACCAAGATGATCCTCAACAATGCACGTTAATTGCACCTCTCTCACGGGGTAGGGTGAGCGCACGACTTATCGGTAATTAATAATCGCACTCGCGGCAGAAACGTTTTTAATTTGCGCTACACGTGCGCGACGGATGGCGGCGCGTGCGCGTGGAGGGGATGCGTG
Source organism: Orthosia gracilis (assembly GCA_947562075.1). NCBI lineage: Eukaryota > Metazoa > Arthropoda > Insecta > Lepidoptera > Noctuidae > Orthosia > Orthosia gracilis. The sequence goes on along the minus strand of OX387272.1, from coordinate 48,765,750 downwards.
TGGGAATGAAAATATGCTCCGTTGTGAGGTACCCTCAGGTTTTATATGCAAATCATAATTAGGATAACGTTTATGTAAGCAGTCTAGACGCTTAACTGTGAAAGACTTGTATTGAATGTTTTTTTTTTGGTACACGCAAAAAAGTTACAGAAACAAATACTATGCCAAAACCGAAAAACGTCCGTAAATCCCTAACGTTTACACAAAAGTGCTACATTCAAACACGGACAGCGCGACGAGTCGTCGAACACTTTTATCAATGTTCGCTTTTCAATAAACCTCTAACAAACTGGCCAGTTGACTCGCAGCTTTTTTACGCCAATAGAGTCGCTTCCGCCGCCGAACGGAAGTGGCCCGGTTCAGCGCGACCGACAACAGGAGCGCTTACCTTAGTTTTTTATTTGTGCCTTCCTGATTTATGGTTGTTTTGAATTTGTTTGGGCCACTGTGTCCGCGCCACTGTGTCCGCGCCAAAATGCTTTCGACACTTTCAGGAAATCTGGACATCCTTTTTTCCAATACAACTTCGAACAAGTTGAAAATTCTAACTTGCAGATACAAAAATGTGACAACGTGTGCGTGGGTTTTCTATTATAAATAGGTTCGCTTGAACGTCAATATGTGAAACTTTTGAACATCACTTCTATTATGTAATGGATGACTTTAGTTACGTAAGAAAGCTGGCAAGCTCTTTTGAAAGAAATTGTTTTCCACAGTCACCATGGGCATGTTATAGGTAAAAAAAGTTTATAATTACAACTTGAACGACTCTAACTAAAAAAAATCGATACCTAAAGTCACATAGCAGACGGATTATAAGTTTCACCAAATAAAAATAAAGTTTTATCCAACAAAGAGTAACCATTTGCTCCAACCTACGTGTCTGTTACTAAGCACCTAGAATACCTCACAATAGTCCGTCTAAAGAAAACTTTGAGGCCACACAAAACCTTTCTCGCAAAGAATAAACTGAAAGAGCGCAAAACACTTTCAAAAAAAGTAAAGCGAAATATTTTTCATTAGGGCCGCGCCAAACAATGACAATTGAATCTCGTGCACTATACCTTCCGTGGATTACTGCGACTTATTGCGACTCGACAGCCGTCCCGCGCTCAAAAGAATAATATGTCTTTATAACGGATCCCGTGGCTTTCCCTGCCTTACTTCTTACACATTTTTCAGTGAAATGTGAGAGCTCCTTTAGTTTTTCGAAGCTCTCCCCATTCGATTTTCAACTCAATGCCCCAAACCCTACGTCTTCTTTTTCTCTGAATTGCATCCTGGGAGAATAGATTGCATTGTCTTGTGACGTAAATCTTTCTGGAATAAGACGCGTCAAGATGAGCACACAAAATTGTACTTTGAAATCTAAGTGTAAAGGTCAATTTACGGTGATGTAGCGTAGCATATGTGATGTTTTTGTGTGTGGTAGGCAGTCTCACGTGGTAAAAGGTCACTCTTCCCGTGATGAAGGAATTAAATTTATAAAATGAAAGAAAGCGCCAGGAGTCGGATTATCTCGCTACATTTTATGAGCAAATATACATACGAATTGTATTTAGTAAATGTGGCAGAAGCAGTAACTGTTTGATTTATTAATCCTCTTGTAACTTAAGGTGCAAGATTTATTTCATTGCCGAAGTTGAATGTATGTCAATCCTTTCTCAATTTATATTTCAACGTTTTATTACTATACCTTCAAGTATATCTTTAGTATATTCAAGATGTTATAAATCATGGAATACAAATGAAGCTAACAAAGAATAATCTACCCAAAAAAAGTAATTTCATCCCAAAATATATTTGAGATCGTAATGAAAACGGCAGCAATATAAGAGAATCAGAACTTATCTCCAGGCCGGGGGATAAAGACGTAATTTTATTAGACTATACACCTTCTCTCTATAAACATAATCTTTCATTTACACAATTGTTTACGGCCTAGGGCCACTTATTGCTCTATCCTTTTTTCTCTTCAGTAGCTGTTGTATTTTTGCCTCTTTCAAAATAAAGGTGCGTTCGGAGTAGTGTTTATTTTGATCGCGGTTGACCCTCGGTAATGATGATTGGTTCGCGCCACTAAATTGGAGGTGGCGTGGACACACGAATTCACTTAGTGGTCATAGTGGTGTGCGACTGTTTGGTCGTAATGCTGCACATTAATAAGCGTCACGTGCATTCATGCAAACCATTTTGTATCTAGAATTTATTTACCTTATGGCTTTTTTTTGTTCCCGTCGAAATTATTTCGATATGTGTGACTGTAAACTCCTAGTTCTTGGAAGACCTAGCTTTTTTGTAGAAATATCTGAAGTCTCTTGTTCTTCCGTTGGATTGTGTTTCCTCCTTTATGTCCAGCGACTTCTTGAAAATACTCTCTTGTAGATATTGCTATAGTCAAAAGTGTTTCTCGTTCTTCAGCTACATTGTGTTTACTCCAATTTTTTGTTTAATAATTTTATCTACGAGCATACTTCAAGACAGAAATATCAATGCTATAACACTGCTGATCTTTTTGTAGGAGATCCTGTATTAAAAGAGACAAAATTGTTATAACACAGTTCATAATTAAGATTTATTTTGAAGTCTTCTTTAATCGCCGCCACTCTAGCTCTTCAAAATTCAACCACAATAAAGATTGGTATTTCTTCATTAAACTCCGCTCATTCACTAGCGCCCCTATTCCCCCACATATGTTTTTATAGGCACAAACAGGAATACTGATGAATATTTATTATCATCCCCATACACATTTCCTAATAGCCCGTGTATATAGTGCGTAATTTATAAGCATTATGTATAGATTCATATCGAGTTCGCGTCATTACCTTTTCTTAGATGTGTTCTGTAAGAATATTTTTACATCCAATTGGTTCAGGATAGTATAGGACGTTAAGAAAGGCTTTGTATCATGATTTTATATTTTTGTTTTTAGTTTCTGAAGCTCGTTAGTGTGGAGATGTTTGGTGTGTTATGTGTTGGTTTCGATGTAGATGTCGTGTTTACAGTTTTGGTAGTATCTGCCTTTGAAACGTAACGAGATCGTACAAAAAAGAAAATGTTTGTGTAAAAGAACCTTAGGTAAATGAAGTAGTGAAATGAATGTAGAAAGGTGGTCTTGCCTTATGAATAATTACATTAGGAGTTATGTTCTTCTCATCATTATAAGCATGGTCACCTTAGCAGTATTATAGGTGGAATGGTGAAAATTGATCGCCACAAGAAACTTTTCAAAAACATAAAGGCTTTCTAAATCAGCGTGCAGCATCAAACGTCAGTTACACTAAGAACATCCCCTGACCTCACTCTCACAATATTTAAACAATTAATTCTGCAATTCATTGCCAGTGAAGCGATAGTGTTGCGAATGTGGCTCAGTTCTCGCACGCGGCCTTCTCTTGCCCGCAGTTCTCGCACACGGCTTGCAATCACGTGACTATGTTTGAATGCCGTGGCTAATTGTGACTATCAACCGCCACGTGGCTTTGAGGGTAAAAATAATCACCTTTCTAGTCGATGGACAATTGTTTTGGGTAAGAGAGTTTGAATTGTGGAGGAATATGGGTAAGTGAAGCGGAATTCCGGCCAGTAACATTGAAACGAAACTTGGGGCTTCCTAGTCGTATTGTAGTTTCATGTTGATAATCAAAGTAATTTCAATGAGAGGTGCCAAAATAATAGTAATTAATTTCAACTAATCCTGTAACAATTTTATTTTTTGCTGCATAGAATCGGTGAACATAATTTTTAATATAAATTTTCTAACACTTTTGGTTAGTCGAGAAGCTAAACCCAATATACCTTGCAGAAAAGGCTTGCATGATGGATTAAGTTATCCATCATCTTTAAGCAATAAACGGTACCAAACATGCACTATAGTGAAGGTGTTGTGACGCCCTATAAAAGTAACAAACATAAGAGTATTGCCAATTGTTGAATTAGATTCATCACTTTGCAAACGATTTCAGCAAAATATTGTGTAGGTAATGGATATTTTCAGCTCAGGCCATGACGATATCTCTTTCCACACATATAAAAGCAAACAAACATAACCTTTATATTCGCTAGGAAAATATTTACCTGCCCATAAATACGTCCGGACACGTCGATGCAATATCCACACATTAAAAAAATCCCCAGTGCCGACCACCTATTCAGTTTTTGATATATCACTCTATATCCAAAGCATTTTCAACCTTATCGTGTTCCTGCAAGTTCTAAATTCCTTTGTGATATTTCACAATATGTTGGCAATGAAAATTCAGGGAAAAATAACCTTAATTTTAGGGGGGTAGAGTGGGATTTTATTTGCATGGAAAATATGTTAGCAAGAGTATGTCCAGCAAAATGAACTGCGGAAGATGTATGAGGCAGCGGATTAAAAATATTTGTACGCGCCATTATACATGGTGTAATGAAAACCCTAAACGTGCCTCTTTATTAAGTGCTAGCTTTTACCCGTGGTTCCGTCCGTTTTATTCATAATTCTGTTCATTTACATAGAGATATGATTGTTTAGCTTGCGTTGCCAGTAATTTATGACAATCGGAAAAAAGAATTGAAAAAATCATCAAAAATGTAGATGCTAAATCAGATACCTACGAAGATTGCAATATTGTTTAATGATATTATGACTTCTTTGAAATTCAAGATAATTCAATTTTGGCTTCAAAAGTAACAAACGCTGTACTAAAAGAGCTTTATCAGTTGTAATTTAACTAGCCACAGCTTTCATAAACTAAAATCAACTTTAAAATAGTAAACAAACGGACATAACCAAACATGACGTTATACAGGGGGTGGTCAGTTAATTGAAGGCGGGAGTTTCAATAAAGATCTTTTGAGGCCTGATGAAGGTCTGACGTCATGATCAAAAGATTTTAAATTTCATAATTAGAACGTTGCTTCATGTGTTATTGTGACCGTTACTTGTGTAATCCGCGGTGATGTATGGAATATATTGAAAGGGGAGGTTTATCCCTGTGTGATTAGATGTTTTCACCTACTTTCTTTACTTTGTTCAGCACAATTTATAATTAAGGATATTATTCTTGGTGATAGATATATGTCCGTCGATTCAAAAGTTTAGAAGTAAAACGATCAGAAGCAAATAGGTTTTGTAGTTTTGAAAAATTAAGAACCAACGTGTTAAAGTAAGAAAAAATGCTTAATTGTCACAAAACGACATACACATATACATGCATGCATGCTATGTTCTGCATGTCATCCCATAACATCGGGTCAATTATTCTGATACATAAAAAAACGTTGTAATTAAAGACATAATGTAAAATCAGTGACGATTAATGACAAAAAATTTAGGAAAGTTAGAGATTTTTTTGCAAAAATGTTTATTTCAACTAGTCCATCAAGCGGCACTTTTGAACGTTAATTACAGTTTACAAGTCATAAAAAATTAATTCTGCCGCGCAAAGTGGCTTGTTAGGGAGAAGAACGCACAAGAAACTCCATACTTATTCTTTTGAAAATAATAAGTGGTTTATAACATTTACATAATTACATACATTAATAAATTCATATATGTGAGAACGATGCACCCAGAATAGCACTATATACGTATAGGTATAAAGTATTAAAAGCATTAACAGATAAATTCATTAATTTGATAAATAGGCACATACTTACAAATATTGCAAACATCGGTAAAATACTTAATTCAACAACTATGTGTATGAGTCAATTTTTAAATAAAAAAAGAAAATAAAGAAATACAGCAACCATGAATAGGTAGGTATATAAATTAACAAATTTGATTTTGTCCACACTAAAGATTGTCCTATGGAGCAGGACCAGCATGTTTCCAAGCATTCTTATCTTGAAATATAATTTGCAATATGCTTTTTACAAAGTGTGCTTTTAACTAAGGTTTTAAATGTACTTTCATTTAATTTTAATACATCACAAGATATTTCGTTATAAAATTTAACACAGTACCCCATGAAAGATGTACAGTGACAGAATTGATTAGAATGCAAAAGGTCTTAAACGACGAGATTGCTCCACAATACAAGCACATATATGAATTAGGAAAACCTTAAAAACTGATGATGTTGAATAAATTTTACCGTAGATAGGTATAAAAATAATTATTGTTAGCATACTAAAATTCTTACATTCCTTTGATAATAACTGCACCACAAGTATAGCTGGTATTATTTCGCACAGTATCTTTGCACACAGGTTGCTTCACAAAGCTCCTGTGTCGTGCGACTCGTGCGCGAGCATTCATTAGCGCGGAGTAATGAGCCACATTCACCCGACACAGATCAACGAGTTATTTGCAATAGAGTAATCCAACTTCTTCTTCTTTTCGATTCGACGGTACATTTAATTAAATTTTTTGGGCCCAGTAGGTGGCCAAGAAGTTTATTGCAGCGTCAGAAACGCTGTACCGGTAAGGTTGCCATCCATCTGGGTTTCCCCGGATTTGTCCTAGTTTAGAAGGCGTCCGGCTGTTTTATTTGTAGTCCGGGTTTTAAAGACTTCAAATAACCCACGGCAATTTTTAACCGATTTTTCCGTCAATTGAAGACCGATTTTGAAAATTCTTTTTTTTTGGCATTTGTGATCTCTAATTGATGCCATTTAAATTTGGTGAAGATCTGGTGAAGGAATTGCGTGATATTAAACGGAACTTTTCAACAATTACGGCAAATCACTCGAGCTTGCTAAGTTGCTCGAGCTGTTTATTGTACACTAGCTTCTACCAGCGACTTCGCCCGCGTCAAAAATGTTTTATCATCCCTAGGAAAAATTATATCGGGTTAAAAAGTAGCCTATGTGCTATTTCTGACTATAATACATCTGTCTGCTAAATTTCAACTAGATCCTTTTAGCCGTTTTGCCGTGATTGAGTAACAAACATTGTTGAATACAGGCCTGCAGATCACAAGCCCCAGTGTTGCCACACTGGGGCCCATGAGCATTGCTGCGACTCTTGGATCCTACAAGGTCTATACCCGCGAAACCGCGATACGCGGCAGCGGTAACTAGGGCTTTGTTTTTTGATATACCGATTCCCATATAGGTGGAAAGTGATACAAGCATACACAACTTACAGCTACAGCTCACATTTGTCCCCGTGGTGGTCTCCTGGTCTCGTTCAATCCCGTGTACGGTCGAGGGTTATAGGGTGAAAACATATTTAATAAGCATGGGATAACCGACGTGGTCCAGCTAGACACGTTCCGGACAAAACCACCTCGCTGCGCGCGAAACACATATACACGAGCGGATCACAGTACCACTTGCGGATCGCGAAGGTAATTTAGGATAAAGATTGGTTGGTTATAAACCAATTTCAAAAAAATTAAATCAAAACCAACGTTTTACGTCTCGCAATATCAATGATAATTTTACCAGTGTTGCCAACTACAACCCAACCAAAAACTATCAATATTTATGACAGCGAGTTGACACAGTGTTGCATCAAAATAACAAAAAAAAGGACGAAACCTTTATTGGTTTCGAACAAACATACATCCAAACTTACGCGTTTATAGTGTTAGTAAGAAGTAAGATTACTATAGAAATTTTCTATTAACTAGGTGCCACAACAAACAATTAAAGAATATAAACTTTTTTAGAAAAAATACAACTGACTTCCAATTAAACACACTACAAAGTGAAAAATACCTTCAATCGTTTAAAAAAAAAATCAAGTTTTGGAAGTCGTTGTCAAAAAACGAAGAAACGAAACCATAAACACCAACTTCCGAAATTGAAATTATTTTTCACTTTGTAGTGTTTTTAATTGAAAGTCGGTTGCACTTTTTTTGTAAAAAAATATGTTTAAACTACATTCAGTTTAAAAAGGTATTGAAAATTAAATCTACAAGTCACTGGTCCGTTGGAGTCCCACTTGGAAACACAAGTTCTTGTCAGTATTGCGATGTCCATCCTAGTCTGTGCCAATCAATAAAGCTCGATCGCTCAATTGCTCGTGTTTCTAAAATTTACCTTTTTCTTTCAGTCTTTGTACTTTCTTATTCTACTTATACCCTAACAAGTGTTATTTCTGAATATTTAAAGTCTCGCTCAGGGTCTTTGTACTTTTCTATCATTGCTTCTATTTTCTGTTCTTTATCTTCTTCTTCTTAGGTCAGTTAGTGGGCAGTGGCTAAATACTAGGTACACTTTCTAAGAAGTTCACTGTATCTATCTGTTTAGATAAAGTTATGCACTTTCTGCAACCATTCTAATCTTTGCTCCAGCACCGTACATCGGCACCTTTCAAGGCTTTTAAACGCAGTGCGAGCTAATCACGGGCCTAATCAATGGCCGCCGCACAGTGTAGGCGCCTGGTGTGCTGTGTAGATTATCTCACTACGTTCTATTATATATTTCTGTAATGTTAGGTATTACGCTTTTATTATGCTTGGTTCTTTTTATAGTTCTTTAGATTAAAAAATATTTGGGTATGTTTATTAATTTAAAATCATGTTCAATCAAAACAATCACTCATTGATCTCGTCTGTTATTAGTAAGTACATCTTTGGCAGATATTACGGATAGTCCGAAGCCTGGAAATTTAACTGCAGTCTTGCCAAAGGGGTATATTACCCAGTTACTGGTATAGGTCAGATGGGCTGTCACTTTATGTAAAAAATCTTTTTTACAAAAAAATACAACCGACTTCCAAATAAAAACTCTACCAAAGAAAAAATAATTTCGATTTCGGAAGTCGGTGTTCCTGTTTTTGTTTCTTAGGTTTTTGGATTTTAGACAACAACTTCCCAAATTGAAATTATTTTTCCTTTTGCAGTGATTTTTCATTTCGACTGTATGCCTTTTTTTGTATGTTTGTTACTCGATTACTCCGTCAATTATGAACCGATTTGAAAATTCTTTATTTGTTTGAAAGAGTATACTCTCGAGGTAATACAATTGACACCAAGTCAGGATTTGATGAGGGCATTTCATGGAAATCGACGGAACTCCTCAAATATTATAGGCGTACTTATAGCAATTTTAGTATTTTCATCAACATGCACATGCTTTCCGCATTTGCATTCAAAAAGTATCATTTGGTGAAGTGGAACTGATGAAGAGAAAGATGGCCACTGTGCTGGAACTTCTCAATAATAAATATGTTTTGGGTATAAGATATCTTGAATAGACTGTGGTAAAGCAAATTTAAGTAAATGTTTCTAATAAAAATGGTACCATCGAACTAAACTGGTGATGAAGCCGGAAGGTGGGCACTGGAACTCCGTAATAAAACAATATATTCTAGTCGTGTTAAGGCTTATTGGATTATATATATTGTTATGAGGAGCCCTCTGGCTATAAATGATTTTCAAGGTAATTTAATGTACCTAACTACAAAAAATAAAAAGTGAAAAAAAACTTACTACTAATTAAGAAGAATCTGTAAAGTATTGAAATAAACAACTCAGATAAATATTTTAGATCAGAAATGTTATTCAATACGTTTGTGATTCAGATTCTAAGATTTCTATTAGACATAGTGTTTGAATCGATCAATGTCTAATGAAAATAACATAAGGTGTATCAAATACCACTCCAGTTTGTATGAGAAATGAAATGAATTTGATACTACGATACTGACGCACACAAGGACAGATCATCAATAAGGGAAATATAAAAACATACTATTTTATATTATCATGAAAAGGATTCATGGAAGGGTTATTATTGGGGATATGATAAGGAGCATTTATTATTTATAGGTTGAAAGGTATTATCTAGTCCACGTACCCTAGCAGTTTCACTTGTAACAATCATATAAGTTAGCCAGTTTAACTCATTAAATAATACCTCGTTACATAGTGCTGATCAGCTATTAGCAATACACTCTTATTCTAGTGTGATAGGATTAGGAGTTTAGGAGTGGGTGGCTAACTGGAACAGTTGACGAGGATGACCCGGCCATCAACAGACCCATATCAATAACGTCCAACCTCTGCATCAGTATGGAACGAGTGCTCAACTCCAAGCTCCTGGCATACCTAGTAGCTAACGACATCCTCAGTGACCACCAATATGGCTTATGCCAAAATCGGTCAACTGGGGATCTTCTAGCGTATGCCATACACATCTGGAGTGAGGCCATCGAGAAGTACGGGGAAGCGCTTGCCGTCTCCCTCGACATCTCGAAGGCTTTTGACAGGGTCTGGCTTGAAAGCCTTATTGGTAAGCTTCCTTCATGCGATCTGCCCAGTGGTCTGTGCGATTGGATTGCAGACTGCCTGAGGACCCGGTCCATTCAAGTGGTTATTGATGGTCGCTCTTCTGACCTACTGGGTATTAATGCCCGGATCCCTCAGGGGTCGGTACTCTCAGCAACATTGTTCTTGCTGCACATAATGACCTGCTAAAACCTTTGGGTATGCGGACGATAGCACTGTTGCTGAGAGATACGTATTTGACGCGCGCGCTACTGGACCTCAGATCCGGTCTCTTCGGGAGGCTATGGTTGGGCGCTTGAATCTGTCCTTGAAGGCAGTCTCTGAACGGGGCGATGTCAATCTGGTCAGGTTCAATGATGCTAAGACCCAGGCGTGTCTTTTTTCGCTAAAAGGAGTCAATTCAACCCGGCTCCTCCTTTCGAGGTGTGACCGTGCCGTTAACTGAACCTCTTGAGATTATTGGCATTACGATGACATCGACGCTCAATTTTGGTCCGTTCATTGAGGTAAAAGCTCAGCTAGCTGCCAAAAAATTGGGGATCCTCGCGAAGGTGAGACGGTACTTCACGCCAGAACAGTTGCTAAACTTGTATCACACGGAGTACTGCTCTCATCTCTAGGACGGATCTGCCAAGTACCAGCTGGGTGCACTTGAGTGGATCGAAAGACGGGCCAAGAGGCTCATCGGCAATGATGGACTGGTCTAATCTAGGCTCCAGAACCTCGAACATCAGCGCCGAGTTGCCAGCCTGTCGGTTTTTTATCGGTTACATTTCGGGGAATGTGCGTTGGAATTGCATGAATTAATTCCTACTAGCCCTTTCCATCATCAGACTACAAGACGTACGGCGATGCGTCATCGGTACATGGTGGACATCCCACCCATACGCACCAAACGTTTTGGGAATACTTTTATTATGCGTACAGCAAATGAGTGGAATTCCCTGCCGGAGTCTGTATTTCCTGATAGCTACAACCTGGGAGTCTTCAAGTCAAAAGTGAATAGGTTACTTCTAGGCAAGCGTGCTTCATCGTCGAACACATCATCGCTTACCATCAGGTGAGATAGTGGTCAAGCGCAAGCCTTTAATCAAAAAAAAAAAAACTTCGTAAGTCTTCCTTTTGCTGGTATCGTTAATGCAATTAGTTTTTATGACATTTGGCATAACGTCACTTTCCTGACTCTTCCCTAGAATCTTTACCAACAGAAATAGGTTATCGTATAAAAACCTGATTTATTTAACCTACATATATTTTGATGAATTTTAACGACTTCTCTAATAAAAAGCGCTCATAACTCACCGTAACACGTTTAATTTGACAAAAATTTAAGTTTGTGTATGGCTGTGACATCCTGTAGTGTTGTCAGAAAATTAGCGGAGATGTCCGACCGTAAATATTTTGAGGTGTGTTAGTTATGTGTTTGTCGAGTGTTACTCACGGCCGAGGGGAGGTGCGACTGGTCTTTGATGCTAACTGAGTAATATAACATAATAGTGACCATTATTTATACGAACAGGTGGGAGACGTAGAACGTTTTATTGCAACAGACCTTAATAAAACACTGAAATTTATATCAAGGTGACGTAGAAAAAGCAGATCATAATTAAACAGCCCTCACACAGTAGCTTTCGAATTAAATCAAAGCTTATAAATAAATCTAAAACTACAAAAATAATATCTCGTCCCAAGGCCTAACAATATTTACAACAGGTCGAAACCTTTTCTAGAGACTCCAAAAGTCTCCAAATATCTCTGCATACTTCCCAAAGAAAACGTACAAATTTTAGCCCCATTCCGAATGCTATCCCCTTAAATGTCCATTAGACGTAAACACTTTACGATGTTAAAAGATTCTGACAGTTCCTTTAATACTTTCACGAACGCAAAACTAGTAAATTCTGTTCCACCTACATTCATGAGAAAATCTTCACAATTAGCAGCTCCTGATCAAAGCGGCGGATATGATATTTTACGTGTGTCGCGACAGACAGACGGACTCGCCTTGTTTTATATTTATCAGTGTTTAGTATAATTATGTGGAGGTGGTTCGACGGAAACATGTTATGATTGCAAACACGTCTAACCTTGCAGAATTTTGATTTGTGAGCATTTTGAATTCTAGAAAGATGGGCGGTGACGTAGGTTAACTAGATCAAGTTAGATGATGGATATACCATTTATATAAATGATGTAGACATTTTGGGTGTATTTGATTCATGTTGAATGGCCTAACTATCAGGTTGAAAATTAGAAAATATTTATTGCCAACACTGTGCAATCTGAATAATAATAATATCAAACACAGATGTGGCAAAAGCAGCCGATTCAGTGTAGCGAAAGGAGCGGGCCCAGCAAATGTTGGTCTGTGCCACAACACCGGTCAACGCCGACTTACAGCCTCTTCAAGTTCTGGTTGAGAGGATTTTATAGTTTGGCGTTCACATTGACATCTAGATACTAACTAACCTTCATATTGTCGAAACTTCCAGCTCCCTTGTTGAATAAGTAATTCAACAAGGTAGCTGGAGCTTCAAGCAGGTCATCTTACAAGCTACTTACAAAACTCTCTCAATCAGGCCACCGCTACCTTACGATGCTCTCCTGAACCCAATCAGTTCTCAAATACCACGGGGCAGGCTGTTAGCGCGATCATGGCCGACGGAGCAGACAGTTACTTCGCCCTCAAGCGAGTTATTACTTCGGACATTACGGCCCTGGCAAAAACGGTCGACATATTGAGAGCTCGGAATGTAATAAAGAGGGTAATGTCGCCGAGGGCAGGTTTTTTATAACCACCTTCGAGACGAGACAGGGATATGAAGGTTTGTATTTGTGGTTTGAAACCTGGTGTTCGTTTCATGCTAAAAAACAAGTTGGTAAAGCTTAGACTACATCAAAGAAGGTACAGCGTGGTACAGGTAAAGCGCGCCACTAAACGAAGTGAGAACAAAGTCATAATGTATTTCAAATTGAGAGAAGGTGGGACAGTCGTGTGATACAAAACATCTGGAAAAGAATAAGGGTACCTATTATAACCACTGGAGCGAAATTGCTTAAGAATTCACAATTCTCTTGAGACTTCGGGATTCCCAAAGGCTTAGGAACAGCAGATAAAACTGATCAGAGAGAAGAGAAGTGATCACCACACAACAGAGCTTATCTTCTACCTCAACTTTCCACGGAGCATTAAGAAAACAAGTGTACTCTCGGTTACCCCATTGATCTTAGCGTCTCAACCCGCAGCTAATCTGTCAGTGTAGCCAGCAGTGACGATTACACTAATTGTGGCGTATAATAAACCTATAATTGTAGTGTATAATAAAGCTATAATCGCTGAATTTTTTCGAGCTGAGTGAGCGCTGATGTGGCCTGTATTAACATTTGAGTGTGGTTCCTTTCCTAGCGCGGAGCTTTCAGGCAGATGTTTTCTTATGATTTTTCATAATTCGCCGTTCATAAAAGATAAGCGATTTCACAAAAACGGGGATTGAGCTAAGTTCATTAAATCTCTCAGACAGATCTCTAGGTTCGTCAATACTCATCATTATCTTCCTGAACTTGTTCTATGTTACTAGGGTTCGGTGACAAAAGGTTTCTTCTTACCGCAGCCAGACAATTATCTGATTTAATATGTTAGGTTAATGAATAGGTGCCTGTTTCAGATCATAGACTGCCTTCATTTGTGTATACCATTAATATTCGCTTCGCACTATATATATCCCTTTATAATCACCCTTTCTCAATTTGGTACCTAACCAAACGACACTGTAGGAAAATATTATGCAAGTAAATATATACTTATCTACGCTGATATTGTAACCCCGCACTATTTGTACAGAACTAAAGCAAATTGGTCAATTATTTCCTTGAGTTTTTGTGGTCATATCATAACATCATCGCTTATCACACGGTTCTGTGTCGGTCAGCTCGGCGATAAGTTCGTAATGAGGATTAATAAATTATCTTGACATCGCAATTTCTTTTTTTTTTTTTAAAACGTTGCCCCACACTAGGAATTTCTTCCTGTATCTGCGTTTACAAACATATAAACTCACATACACAAACACCCAGAGCCTGAACAACTATCTTTAGGTCATACAAATATTTGTTCCGTGCGGGAATCGAACCCGCGACACGGAGCACAGCAGTCAATCAAATCACAGTCAAATTACAGTGTGATTTTTTTAGCATTGATCATACCAAATACACAAAACGGTACGGAAGTGCATACTTCGATGATACAAACATTGAAGGCGTCGCTCGTTGCGCTATCCTTGACGGAGACGCCATGGCACGTCTCCGCCAGCAGGCGCAACTCGGTTACTCGGTACAACTAGCAAATTTTCGTACAAAAGGTGTACAATATAGATCTGTGGGTATTAGTTGACGGGTGAAACGTATGCAAATTTTTATATTCACGTCTGGTTTGACTGTTAACTTACTTCAACAAACCCATATTTGATGGTGTTGTCTCCATAATCAAAACAAACAGTAACATACCTATACAAAATCCCATTAATCTCAGGTAGGTACAACACTCACCATAATATTTCTAGGTCAGGGAGTGCACTGGGCACTCGGCGCGGTAAACATTTTAGCAGAACAAACAGGGGGAGCCGCAAACAGAGGTACCTACAGTCGGACGTGTGGGTTTTAAACTGGACGTAATTTACTTAAAGTATTTGTTGACGGCTTTATTTTATCGTGGCGATTTAATAGAAAGATCTGTTTCGGAGTTGTCAAAGTATCAAAGTAATGGTTAAAGAGTAAGCCAAGAAATTAATAAATGTCACATTGCTTGTGGATTAAAATACCCTGAGTAGCTAGAAGCGATATAACACACAATCATGGATATTCCAAGAGCATGTTCTTTAAAGTCGAGTGGACGCATTGCTATAAAATGAGACTCCCAAATCTGGCGTCTTTTTTGTAGGCCCAACCATAACCTGCTTCAATCATTCCGTTTATATTTGTTGTTATGACGGATAAATCGTTGGGCTAAAAGAGTTATTCATGAGGATTCCCAGAATATTAAACAAGTTCTAAAATAAGCTCTACAGCAAACAAAATTAAAAATCTCTGCATCCACCCTATGTAGGCCACCTATTCATTTTATTCTAGTTAGTTTGTCGCGAGTGTAGTGCAGATAAAATCACATTATATTTTCTGTATGTGCGTGGTCCAAATTGGACAGTATTCACTGTATAAAATGAGTTAGAGAGTTGGAGCCGCTGACGTGACTGGGCTGAGGATATGCTGGTAAGAGACAGCGGAAAGCGGGAAGAAATTTTAATGTTACAAGATAGTAAGGAAGGCACCAGCATAGTTTCTGTTCTTCAATCAGTCCGTCATTTCTGAGGATAGTGATCACAGACTTTAAGCAACAACCTGCTGTTGGTCAGTGTTGGGGACCGGCCTCGTGTTCTCCTTTCCTTCGTTTTTGCCAACTTATTGAGATCAACTTTTTCCAACATGCTACGCAGCTATGCTTGTATGAAGATTACTGATTTCTTGCCTTAAATTCGGTTAAAACTCCTTGAGTGCCTAAAACGTGGATCCACGCGAGACTCAATAGCTTTTTAAATGTTTCGGTAATTACGGCACACAACCGGGTAAGGCTTCTTCAGTAATTAAATAAACGGAGGTGCCGTTTATTGTTTGAATCATTTGAAAGCTTGGAATGAATCCTTCAAAGACTGAGACAACTGATATATCATATTGTATGAGGATAAAACAAATCTGTATTGTTGTACTAACTTTACCAACAGCTGTCTTAGAAATGCTGAAATGGTCTGGGTCATTATAGGCTGATCCTGCAGTGCTATGCTATAGAGCCTATAGCATCATAATCAATTTCAGATGGTAATCAGTTTCTTATAGGCAGCTAAATATTCTAAAACTCCCAATCCTGACTATATAGTTATTTATTTAGGGTCTTGAAAAGAAAGGAAACAATACACTGTTCCCGCTACTCGCTCACCACATCAGCATGTCCGTTGCCCCGGCGGGTTTTACGAGCCGCTAGTGATAGTACGGACGATGCACATGAGTTATCGTTACTGCTTAGGTGACTTCGTATGGCCTCTGTCAACATTAAGTTCTCCAGCGTTTCTTTTACTTTGGCTGCCAAACGAACGTTTTATTGGTCTGAGTATGTATTTTATGAGGTATGGCAGCAAGGATAATATTTAGAAGATTGTTGTGGAGATGCATATGCAGCAATTTAAAATGACAAATGTGAGTTGCAAACCAGAACGTAGCGAACTGAAAGAGTGGAAGTTGTAGGTTATATTGGTCATCGAGAACTCAGTATACCTGCAAGGGTTTTAATACTTTATAAGCCCGCCCATTCGACTAGTTTTAATAAATACATTTCCGCTTCCATTTCTTTTTCTTCTCTTTAACTTTCTCAGAAATTTCAAAATCGATCTTCGCCAAAATTATACGAAAATCATTTGTAACTATCGATGGGAAGCAGATGTCAAGCAAAGTAATATTTTCATATCTGGGTAACCTTCGATGTTAAATCTCACTCTAGGTAACTAAAATCTAACAGCTGAAAAATAAACTAAAGAAAATACTGTTAGATAAATCATATTACTCAGTAAAAGAGTTTCTTGATGATAAATTTTAAAGTAGAAAAAATAATAATTATTAATCTAATCGTATTCGAATTATGTATTTTTGTATAACTATTTTTGCACTGTTTGACATGTATTGATCTTTTTTATTTCTATTAATTGTTATAATATAAAGTATTGTATGCTTGACATTTTCTGCCTTATTTTCTTGATACTGTATATAATTTAATTAATTTGTAATTTGATAACATGCTTTTTAAATTTGCATGGCGTGAGCCTGATTATGGCGATATATATTTTAAATTTTTAACACCGTATACCTACCCATATTCTGCAAATAAAATATTTGAATTTGAATTTGAATGTACCTATTTCATCTTTGCTAACAATCTGGACATACATTAGTCTTAAAAACAATGAACTCTGCTACCGATAGCAGTGTTTCATTCAAGAGTGCAACCAGTCTTGTTTGAATACAACAGACTGAGGTAAGTTTATAGTAGAGTCGTCGTCGGGGAGTTTATTGTGCACTACAATGTTACCGTTTGGCTCCAGACGTGAGGTTCATTCTTAACTGGATTACAATCGGTTCTTTGATTTGATGAGTTGAAGTGAATGCTGCAAAGGTTCTTGTTGTTGTTTTTAAAAGAGATGATAGATTTACCTTTAATATTAGTTCATATGTTACAATTAAACCCAGATAAAAGTAGAATTATATATTATATAGGTACAATTATAATTGTCTCCAAATGTTTTGCTATTGATTGAATAATAAACACTTTAGTATTTAAATATTCAAAAAAGTTATGGTTTTTATATAGGTTACCTAAGACTAAGTAATTGATCACAGTCACAATCAACTCAGTACAAAGAAAACCGTCGCAGATTCTGGGTTTTAATCAACTCAGCCTGTCAAAGTATTTTGCTGGTCTTGCAACCATCAAGAATTTAATATAAACTTTAAGATGCACTAAAGGGACTTGGAGTATCGATTGATCGTGACACATCACTCTAATAATGGTTCAATTTTCTAAGAGATTCACTTACGTACTTCAAGCGCCACTCCTACCCTAACCTTAATACTCGAAGCTTTACTACCAAAGCAAACAAAGCGTTTAAAATGAACTACATTACTAAAACATGGCGTCACCTAATACCTAGCTACCTAGGTCTTCCACCCCTCCCCGAGCGTCTCCCGGCGTCATATTACCTACCGCTCAATCTTCTTTCATAATTAAAGTGGCTTTTACCTCAGTACCCTGCCTCACCCCCTGGAGCACCTCACCAGCCCACCACCTCCTTGCCTTGTTGTCATGAAATGGATGGGCAGAAGATCCAGATAATCTAAGTTTTTTTAAACGAAACAGCTGATTAACGTTACTATAGTTATTGAAATCAACTTAGTTAAGAGGGCATACAAGAACATGTTTTACATTTAACAACCATTCAGGAATTGCAAACCTTCTCTAAGTTGCGACGGTTGACTGTGCCGTGGCTAGTCAGTCATTAAGTTTGAAGGTGACTATAGACTAGAGCATTACAATGTAATGTAACGTTCTTACGAATTGTACAATACAGGAACAAGCGCAGTTTCGTAAAGCATTTCTATGAAATGTTATGAAATGTAATGTTGGTATTTGTGCAAATCGTCCACATAACGCCGAACGCAGCGTCGAGCACGCTGCGTTCGGCGTTATGCATTTATTTACCTGTTTCATATCTTGCGTTCATTGTTAACCTCACTTCGTGCCATTGCTCGGTGAAACACGATCGTTTGTTTTTAAAATCAGGTTGTAACAAAACATCGAGCGTCGTGTTAGAACTGTTCGAATTGCGGTTAAAAACGGCGAATGCTCAATGTTCTGTTAAAAGCAAATGCTCTAGCCAATACTAACCTTTGTATGATTCATGAGCATGACGATTTAAAAATTATAGCAATGGTTTCGGGATAAGGATTAAACACATAGGATTCGCTATGGCATTTCTTGGCCTGACGCACATTAACGGATCTTAATACAACTATACTGTAGCGTGTGTATGTGTGTGTAATAAAGAAAGAGATGCCTGTATTGACACGACGATAAATCGAATATTTTCATCAAATTGTCGTCTTCCACAAAAACTTTTTGAAAAAAAAATTCAACCGACTACCCAAAAAACAACACCACGAAGTGAAAAATAACTTATTTTCGGCAATCGGTGTTCTTGTTTGCTTTTCTTTGTTTTTTGACACCGACTTCCGAAAAAGAAGTTATTTTTCACTTTGTAGTGTGTTTATTTGGAAGTCGGTTGTATGTTTTTTAGTTGTGGTTTGAGCACCTAATAGGCAAGTTCTATAGTAAGTTACCTATGATGCCAGAATACATTACCTGATTATCATGAAACTTGAACATAACCGATGAAATAAGAGTGTACCTACCAAGGTGATCTTTACACATCTGCGTACCCCTTTAACGCGTAATGGCGTGATTTTATGTTATGAAAAGGTATAAACAATAAACAGACATGCTATTGCAGCAATCCCGAGAGATTTGCTTTCATTTATTGAAGAGTTCTGGTAAAGAATGATGAAGAACTTCGAAGATATACATCTTCGAAGTTCTTCATCATTCTTCACCAAATTTATGGGATCAGTTTGGGAATATTCTCTAACAAACAAAAAAAATAATTCATAATCGGTTCACAATTGACGGCGAAATCGGTGAACATAGGTACACAAAAAAAAAACATATTTAAAATCGAATGTAGAAAGTCCTCCTTTTTGGAAACACGGTTATAAAGAAAATGCCATCTGCCTTTCCCCTTGATATTCTTCACTTATCTTCTAAATTATGGTCCTTCTGCCGTACCTACGTGGTGTCATTACCTAGGACCTGCGCATAGGTTTACTAGTTGTTATGTGCCCCACCTTGAAAGGGGGGAGAGGTAATTGGCAGTTTTTGTTCTCTCTCAAGCTCAAGGAGAGAGATGTGTTGGGAATTGCGTCCTAAGACGTGTTTAAAACAACTTGATTAGTTTTGTATTCCTTAATGTAGGTAGGTGGAGTAGGTACTTATGTAGTAGATAATATATTTAGAACTTTATGATTACAGTCGGATGGTGGCTGATGTCATTTGTAGCGGAAGCACTTAAAATATCTAGGTCACTTAAAAAGCTGAGTACCTACCTAAGTACTTACCAGTTCGGTGCGTAGGTACTGCTGTCTGCTGTATGTTATGTTATTTACTTATAATGAGAATACCTACTTATCCAGCGGTTCCTAAAGGATTTTAAAACCCTCTTATGCTATTGTCAAGGCTAAAAGGTTTATTTCAGTTGAAAAAATAGCATGAAAAATCACAAAAGGCTCTCATACTTACAACGTTTTAGTTAGGATAACAAAGAGTCTGGATCTGAAAATAACCTGAAACGAAGCTGTACGACTCGTGCCTCTACATTTTGCATACGCAAAGGGATAATGGCGAGACATCTACCTACTCAATATTTAGAATTTACATGAATAAATCTAGATCTGAAAACCTACCAGCCTTAAATAGGTAGGATTCAGCCTATTAATAGATTAATTTTACTTAGAAAACTTATTTAAAACCTCACGAATCTTCTCGAAAAGATTCAAATAACTTTTCTATATAATCTACATTAATATTATATTAAATACACAAAGTTCAGTAAACTTACTATCGACTGTATCGTGGTACATACCGCTTGGCCCGCGACCTCGCCTGACCTTCCCAAGGACGCGCCGCGCCCACCTAAGTACTAAATTTAGCACACCTCAAGGAAACATCAATCGCACCAACACATGCGCACAATTTTTCATTTTCCACTGCATCGAAACCGCACAAAAAACGTCACACCGTACCGGTAACAGCCGAGCAACTGAGAACCGTATTCCAAATACGAAATACACCTGTATTGACAGGTGTACCTGTACCGCACCTTGCGTCGACCAATCAGCGCGCAGGTTACCTGCGCAGCTCGATAAAAAGGGGCGTGGTTTGTGCAGAGGCGGCTGAAATTGTACCTGTGCGCACCTGCAGTGTTATGAGGCAGGTGTGGGTGTTTGCGGGTTGGTTGTTCCTCTTCCAATGGGATGGCGGTAACGGGTTACCTGAGAGGTGCGATTGCGTAGGTAAACCGTCAGGTATTGGTCGGGCGAAGTGGGTCGCGGAACTAGGTCACTCACTATGTGCGCTCTCTTCTCTTTATGTACCCCACTGGGACGCCGTATGTTTCCTACTGTTTTAAACTTAAATTATAGTCTTTGTTTGGCTTCCGTTTACGGAGATTTAGGAGTAGAATAAGACACCTAAGCGTGTTTGCGAATGTGGTTGCTTGTGACTGCTTTAACGGAGGATTCTGCTTGATATGTTTATTGTAGTAGCTTTTTATTGTTATTTCTGGGTCAGCTAATGCAATACAATCCAGTATATCGTTCAGTAGAGCTTTTTGTAGACATTAGATCAAGGATTCGGATTCGATCTAACTTATAGGAAGGTCCTACCTACATTATGATCACTTTCTCATCAGATATCTCTGATCCGACAAGGTAATTCTATAAAGACCGTAATACTGAAGCTTTTCTATAGCTGAAAGAACAGAGAGTAAAAAAAAATTGTCTTATTAGACCTTCAACATTATTAAGCCCTCCACTCCTGCAGTAAATCATGAAAAATACACCACGAACATATACCTAGGTGAGTCTATATACATACACCTTAAAGTCTACCTAAGGCGGTAGAGGGGGTGAGGGGACGACTGATTACACGGGGAGGGGGAGGGTTCCTCCCAGGTCGACCAAGTTTGAAGACAAATTGTGTGGTGGGGGAGGGGGTAGGTGGAAAAATTGTACCCAGCACCCGCCACAGCCTTTAAATATAAATAATGGAGATTTTTTTAAATGGAACTGCGATCTTTGGGTTGAGGCCTTGTAGAATATGAGGTTGAGGTTGCGTAGTGGTGTACTTGTGTGATGCCAGTTGGCATTTGGTTTGGAGAATTAGGTTTCAGTTTCGCGAAAATGGGTATTGGATTGTGGCGTAGGTTATTGTTTTGGCCATAGTTTTAGTTATGGTTTGGGCATACCTACATATGCTCACGCCTTTTTCCTATGGAGGTAGGGAGAAACTACAGAATGCCACCTGCTACGATCCTTAAATACTCTTGCTTCATTTACGTTCATATGTCTAATCATACACGCACGGCTATTGTGAGTACTATGCACCTCGCCGGTCTGAAGGTCATCAAGGTTCTAATAAAACCGGTATTAATAAAGATTCATAGAGAAATTGCTTCTACTGATACTAAAGGTTCTACAACGTTGAGTTTGTAGATTACCTACCCAAGAGTAATTTGTGATCTCGGAATAATATAACGCCAATTTCTCAGTAGGTGCAAACATCGATCCAGCTTCTTGCAGACTAGAAGTTTGATCGATGTTTGGGTCCATACAACTATATTTTGCCAGAGCAAAATAGGGTCAGTTACCCAATCTGAGTGCAATGCTCCAATCCAAAACAATAAACACACATTGGAGTGCCCCAAGTGCTCCATACAACTGCATTTGAGAGGACGTTACGAATGCCACCGATGCTGCAATTAACGTGACCACGTATTGAACCCAAACTAGGTAAACTAGGTATATACCTGAGTTTAACCATCGACTTCAAAGGAAAATAACTTCTAGTCTAAACATGATAGCATCTGTAGGTCGCAAGCTTACACAACATGTTGGAAAAACATAACAGCACTCTTACAATAGGTGCAAACATTGATCAAACTTCTAATCTGGCAATAGGGCTTTATTTATTAGATAGAAAATCAACAGCTATATATAAAATGATTACAATTTACTCTAAAAGAAGTTGAGTACGTAACAATAAATCAATTACAGGTTCTCACGGCTAGAAATAATAGCTATTTATGCTACATACAGGTGCGGAAGGTAGGTGATTCCCGATGACTGAATAAATCGACACGAGCCGGGACGGGAGTGAATAAATATACACTTACGTAAGATGATTTACGTACGTGTGTCATACAACATTTTATTACGCATTGTGCGAGGAAATAAAAAAATGCATCTGAACCTGCATAGCCACAGATTAATGTATACTGGGGCCCAAACTATTTATAAAGAATTGTAACCATTGATTCGAAGAGAAGAAAGAGACATTTGTACCAGATACAGCAGTAGGTCTTTTTTTAGACGACCTAGCCCGACTTGTAGAATCTCTGCAATAGGTGAAGTTGTACAACTTATGCCTCGAGTCTGCGACTACCCGCAACTTTTGCAGCGCCACTCGTTATAAGTTCTCGCTTCCGACTGTACCGCGCTGTGATTTGTATTACTACCTTTATATATTTTTGTATCTTATATAATAATTTCATGAAGAATTCTACTACACTGACTACAGATCTCTAAATGAATTTGACGTCGAGAATTTGTCAAACTCTACTTTGACGTGAAAACCTGTCAAACTGCGGCATTGGGGCTTGACATGTTTTTAACTTCAAATACTCAACTTAGAAACCGGCCTTTTATCTCATCATCATCAGACTTTTAATGTTCCCACTATTGGGACGCTCCTCTCTGTGAGAGAGGCAATGAGCCTTAATCCACCACGCGGTTCCAGAGCGGATTGACGTATGGTCACATGTCATCGAAGTGTTAGTTGTAGGACATGCCGGTTTTATTACGATGTTTTTCTTCCCCGTTTTTAAAGCAATGGTGGTGAAATAATTTACACAAAGTAAAGCGCCTGCTTGGGTTTGAATCCACGACCGCCGAAACGTTAGTCGGGGTCGTTTCCGCTGGGCCACCACTGCTCTGCCTTGTATCTGATTAGTACCAACTACATAATTATCTGGTTTTTTAATAGGTAAGTAACTGAAAGAAGCTTAACTCGACAATGACAGCGTAAGAAATTACTCGGCAGAAACGGAGGACAAAGAAGACCGAGACAATGGTAATGGGTAAGTCCCATTAACTTGTATTTGCGAAAGTAAGTATCAGTGTTTTTAATAAATATTATTGGATTTCAAACGGGTAACCTGACAGTAAGTTATTTATTTATTTATTTAAACTTCATGTACAATAGTGGTACATAGGCGGACTTAATGCCACAAGGCATTCTCTACCAGTCAACCATTGGGTCAAAAAGGACAACTTTGTGAAATGGGTACAAAAATATTAGTAATACACATATACAAATAAATTAATACATAAATATTAATAATACACATATACAAATAAAATAAACTAATAAATACCAATAAAAATAAAAACGAGAAAACGAGACCAAACCAAAACAAATAGCTGCGTTGCCATTTCGGAGATAAAGCTAAAATATCTCATGTAGCATAATATTTTGCACTAATACATATGTATAAATAGAAGAGCCTTGATCAAAATCGCCATACTTCGTCCCTACACTGTGATAATAGTAATATTTGCCAATCAGTCAAGGATTCACGAGCAATATTATTGTAATGTGTTGCCTTTTAGTTCAAATCGGGACTAAACAAACAAACCTCCCCAAAACGTAGTCAAAAAACTGTGTCTTATACACCTATTTACATACAAGTGTGCGAAACCTTGTATTTTTCCATAACTTTCTCGTGTTCGGATTTCATATTCAGTCGGGGCATAGGAAAAAAGTGTGAGTTTTTAGAGCAAGTTGAAATGAATTCACGCACGCGGTGCCGGTGCCGCGCGAGTCGGAAAAAGTGGAGTTTGTGAGGTGACCGTGATCACTGCAGATGGCTTACGTGGAGCTGGCGGATAGTTTGACGATAATATGGATGGATGGTTTGGTCAGATGAGGTAATGGTCGTTTTGTTAACGATTAGTTATGAACATTATTTATGTAAGTATAGTAACGCATCTTATAGCACTATAAATGCTGAAAATGCCTGAAGTGGTAATTTATTGCTGCTCTTGATTAGGTACAAGGCGTCCGTGAGCAAGTTTTCAGATTACTCGACCAGTTTTGTTTTCACGGCAACCCCGAAAGCCTACCTGTGCGGTGAGTAGATGAGTGAGAGAGATAGTTGGCTGCGAATTAAGTTAAAGGCAGTAATCTATTGAAGTAAAGGGAGAAAAGTTACTTCTCCAGAGGCCCTCCACAAGTGACATTCTTTCAACGAAAGCGTCGCGATAACTATTTGAACAATGTCAAAAATGTTGGCTATGCCAAGCGATCAATCACTTACAATTTGGCATTTCGACCAACGCTTTTGCTGATAGTATGACACTTTATCTAGAGCGTCAGGATGCCTGTCCTATCCGGAATAAGCAGGTACCTACTAACTTAACTTTCTGATTACCTCATCCTTTCCTACCATCCTTAAGAAAATGCACTCTATTAACAGAATTGACAACCATTTTTTTACTTCAAAATGCCATACTGCCTTTAGAATTAATTCAAGCACAGAGCTCCGTAATCTCCGTTAATCACACAGCTCTATAGGTAGTATCCACGTACAAAAAGCGGTGGCACGCGATGCACCGAGCTTATTAAAACATGTCCGTGTCGCTATGTCTAATTTTCCGGTTTTGCCCGCGTAGATTGTTCGCCACCCGTGGGACGCTCGCACTCGCTCTACTATGTAGGTAAATGTGGATGGATTTATGTGGACAATATTATGCGCTTGTATGTACATGTTATATGGAAAGGTTTTTGTTATCAAAATGTTTGAATTTAATGCTATGTATGGAGGGTGTATGTCTTTTAGTATAACAGCAGAAGTGCAGAATAGGTCTTAAAGGAACTGTGTTGAAGGAATGATATTAAGAAAAATTCTCAAGATCATCTCTCATCTTCTTTTAGTAGATGGCATGAAATATTTTTTTCTGCAAAAAGTAAGTTGTTCATTATCATCCTGAACAGGAATAGCACAGTCCCCTGTCCCTTGCACTTTCCGTTCACTACGATACGAATTCTGACTGTGATGTTTTGGCGGACGAATGGAAGACGGTCATGTCAATACCTCTGGAGTCCTGTGAGATGAGTGTGTGAATTTTTGTGTATCTTTATAACTAATATAATTTGCATATAGCCTTTTTTGTTGAAGTAAAACAATAACTAAAAGGGTAAATTAGAGGTCTAAATTAGGTCCAAGATGCTAATTATTGATAAGTGAAACGACATTCGTAACGGATATACGAATATAATCATGCATAAAAAATCACAATAGATTAAGAAATAAGAAACCAAAAAAGTCATTAAACCACTATTTCCATAAACCCAAACGCTATACCTAAACATCAGCTAGAATACAGGCTCTTGACCCACTCTCCCTCGTCTAAATAAAGCCTAAAGTGGGCCGTGCTTTGTGCTGGGCTAACGCGGCGTGACGTCATCAAAGCTGGGCTAATGACGTGTCCTGTGACGTAATAGGCCGTGACGTGTCTCGTGCCGCCAGATGGCGCTGCATTATTTAGTGGTTTTGGACGGTAGTATGATGTAGTTTGTGTTCTACGTAGATATTCTGTTTGGTGAATAGTTGATGAGCGTTGCGTAGGTTTGTGCCTTTTAGTTTGGGATACCTATGTGGTGCTTCATTTTGTTATTAGTAGCTACGAGCATGGCTTTGGATTATATTCAGTTAGTTACTTACTATCACTTCGAAATTATTCCATTTATTTGCGTTACTATTAAAATTACAATAAAAACCTTCGTCCGGTACAGTATACCCTGGCAGCATAATCTAGGAAGTACCCACAAGTTTTTATAGCTGCCTTCCTCAACACGTTTTCCACCACTCCAAAACCCTCTTAACCTGCTGCCACACTTCACACGTCATCACTTAGCAAATTGTCTCATGCAAATATTTCTCCCCCTACCCCCCACACGCCGTAACAAACAAACAACACTCCTACACTCTTGCTATAACTCCTAGACTATAACTAGGTAACAATTTCTATGCTAACACACTCGTAGCTCATACGCAATCAAGTTAGAAGGATCGCGGTGTGTCGGGCTTTGTTCTAGACCTTTGAGTTTGTTTTTAGGGAAAGACGGAAGGAAAATAAGATGTCACAGTTGAGCGCCAAAATACTCAAACGCCAAATGAGTTGCAATAAATACTTGTTTTTTTTTTCAACTTAGGCCTATTTAAATCACGTGGTATTTCAACATATGGATAATGCCTCTACACTCTCAGAATTGTCTGCCTTTGCTCATTTCTAAAACATACCTAAGTCATTCTCAAAGATATACTAAAAGGAGGTTGAAACTTGTTTGATAGTAAAACCCGTCGGCGGCAGCTAGTATGAAATATTTCATACGTTTTACGGTAATAGTATAAGATCGATACTGAAGATGCAAAGAAATTTAAACAGGTGAAACTATTTCCAATACATTTCAGTCTTTATGTCACCTTGTAGTAGCAATCAAAACCAAAACTAACAAGAACACAGGTGTCCCTCAAGGTAGAACCCAAAACTACCGTCGTTCCGAAAAATACATTTATCGAACACAAACGCCAATTTCTGCCAAAAGTAACAAAAGTTGTCGGCAACATTATGATCATTACCCGCCATCACGGCTAGGTAAGGCGACAAATCCAGCGTCTACGAGAACTTCACAAGCCATAAACGGATACTTGCTCGGATACTTTCTCGAAGTTTTCCAATCTCCCGCGGCCGACTCTGTCATATTATTTTCTAACTATTTTACTGCAGCCTGCAATCTTACACCGTAGAAAATAGAATAACTCAGTTAGACGACTATGTTGAAAGAGTTTCAGTTTTCTAGTGTCGTCGTAAACATTGTGGGAATATTGAATAGTGGATTATTCTTTGGCGAATGTTTTATGTTTAGGTACGAGTTGATTGTTGAGTGTCTCTGCAATTTGTTGTAGGTTTATTTGAGTTATTATTGAGACGAGTTGTGAATAAAGTTTACCGAAAGGTGTTTTATTTTTGTGAAAGGTTGAAATAATATTGACGTGAAACGTCTTTATAACCAGAACAGTGCATACGGGGTATCTACCACACCCGAAAGTTGTAGCCTAATGCAAAGGTATATAACGTCCTCCTTGTTAGTCTTAGAGACTTGATTCAGTTGTCAATTTCTGTTTCTTTTTTGGAGAATTTTTTAGGGTTCCTTAGTCAACTCGGAACCCTTACAGTTTCTCCATATCCGTCTGTCCATCCGTCCGTCCAGCAGCTTAGCTCAGAGACTCTTAGTACTATAAAGGTATAATCTGGCATGGAAATAAATATTAATCACGCCGACAAAGTGGTAAAATAAGCGCATGAAATTTATACGTTTTAATTTACCTGCTGTACACGCAAGTGGAGATTTTTTTTTTCTCGTCTATACTATTTTTATTGTTTTTTTTTTCCTTTCTGTAATCCGTTTGCGAAAAATTAAGCATTATATTGCAAATTTCTATTAGAGTCTCGCTTCCAGCTAAATGGTAGCTTTTGGATATGTGAAAATTCACGGCAGTTGTATATATAACGAAATTAAAAGGAAAACTATCACAGCTAAGTAGGCTTTACAAGTTTACGAGTGAAAGTCGACCAAATTTTAAAATGTACTTGGGAAAGTAAATAAATTGTATATTGATGTATGGGGACATCAGTTTTCGGACGGCAAAGTTAATTTTGTCGCTTCGTTAGAGCAATATTCGGTGCTTTCATAATTGATGAAGGTTAGTAATGTTATCTATTTATTTTGGTCAATGTAGCTGTTGACACGGAACCTTCTGTGCGCGAGTCGCACTTGGCCGATTTTTTTTTAATTTGTTTCAGACTCGCGTTTGACCATTATCTCGCCTTATCTTAAGCGATGATGTGGTGACGGTTAAGCACGCTTGCCTAAAGGTAACCTATTCACTCTTGACTTAAAGACCCCAAAGTTGTAGCTATCTGGAAACAAAGAATGCGGCAGGGAATTCCACTCCTTAGCTGCTGCATTCTGGTAAAGCAAACTATAAGTACTCACTAGACACTTTCATAGAATTAGCTCATTCTGAGGCCCTAGACAAGTGATATTCTATCATCGTAAGCGTGGTCGTGTCACGTGATCCATCCCCCATCTCCATCGCTGACATCGCATGACACTTGTCCAGAGCCTTTGAACACAAGAATTACCTTCATTTATAAACACTCAACTTATCCTCAAGACACTACAAATGTGTCCTTCGTCTAATTACAAACTTGTCAGTCCTGTGGGCGGCCTCGTGACCTTTCTCGATGAAAACTGATAGGTTGCGGGCACATTAAATACGTCACACACCTACTGATGTCAAAGAGCGAGTATAGACACAATGTATAATGTATGTATAGCTCTAGGTCTTATCTAGCGCGTGTACTCGCGAACTATTTATACTGTTGCCATCTATAGACCTTGTAGTGGTAACAATTACTTGCATAATATATTGACGATTTTCACAGTAGTTATTATGTATGTACTATCGATTATAGAAGACATTTTTGTTTAATGAATTGGCTCACTTGACAACCAGCAGATAAAATACAAAGTTGCATATTTGGTCATTAATCATTATTTACAAGTTCAGAGTTTGAATCCAATTTTTAAGTGACTGTATCAGGCAAATCGATATTATCTTTACATCTGCTGTCTGCTTTATAAAAAAAAGTAATTTCGATATCTCTTTTTTCATGCTCTACCGCTACTTGACATTTGCCGTAGCGAACCTTTCCGTCACTCATTCCTTACAAAATATGTTAGCAAGATTCGACACAGTGTCATCTGTCTCCACAATAAGCACCCATTTGGCATTAACACATTTTCCATTTAACAACCTAACACTAGAATAAAATAATAAGCATTGTGTACATAGGTACAGTGGGTAGCGCACAATATCGTGTCGGACAAGACGGCCGAGGTATGGGCTGCACGTGTGGCCGCACAAAAAACGCGCCTTAATAAAACGACGTGCCGCGGGGGTCGACAATAGGGATGTGCACCTTACTCGATAGAACTTGGAGTTCTTTGTGTCATTGTTTTAATGAATGGACACTTATTCATTAGATCAATGGACACGCCGCAATATTTGCACATTGGAGGAATTCATTTTCATCAGCTATTGGAAAAGCAGTGGAGGGTTAACTTGCTCGGGTAATCTAGCTTATTGGAGAAATCGTAAATTGCAGCAATCTTTGATGTACCTACTCGTACCATCTCGTGTCGCGGCGGTGTCAAGAAAAAGAAGAAAAATAAACACGCAGAATATGTATCTAATGAGCCTGAAGAAAATCAGGAGGTTTGTATATTGTTTTGTGACTTAAGGAAATATGTATTGAAATATTGCTGACGAAAGTTCATAGAAGTCAGGCAAGACATGTATTACCTAATCTACTCGAATATACAAGATATTAGGCTAATATTATTAAAATGAATCATTTATAATCTCATACTTTTTCGATTGGCCAAAACAGAATATTGTTGTTTTGCTTTTTGTGCGGACGAACATATTTACTTATGAATAGGTGAATTCCTGATGCGCATAGAGAAATAAGCAATATGACTATAGAGGGTAAAAAACAGATGTATTGCACTATTTTTTACCTCTAAGAATTTGACACTATTTTTTTTCCTCGAATGCAAACTCCATCAATGACAGTCAATCAATCTGCCTAGCCTTTTCCCAACTATATTGGGGTCGGCTCCCAGTCTGACCGGATTCAGCTGAGCACTAGTGTTTTAGGTGGAGCGACTGCCTATCCGACCTCCACAACCCAGCAAGTGGGTAACACGGTACCCCTTGGCAAGACTGGTGTCAGATCTCAAGCTTCTGACTACCTGTAACGACTGTCAAAGATCTGAAAAATGACAGCCGGGACCAACGGCTTAACGTGCTTTCGGAGGCACGGAGGAAACTCTGTATGTTGAAAATGATCACCCTTTCACGGACCGACCTCGTCAAGCGTTGCTTAACCTTAAAGATCGATCCGTGCGGCTGTTATTATTTAGCCACGAGCTCCTCCATCAATGACAGGGTAAAAATTTAGAAATCTGTGGTCGGCGGGTACCCCTTCTCGCCTGGTACCACTCCCATTACAAGGCAATGCACCGTTCTTGAGAAAACCAATTATTGTAACCTAACCTCAAACCATTTTATATTCGCCTAAAAAGCATAGTACGCGGGGCTCCTATTTCTGTCTGCAGGGTTTACAGTAACCTAACATGAAGGTGCCCCAAGTCCAGAGCTCGCTTCGCTCGTTCTTGCATCCTAATTCTCATGGTTGCCATAGTAACATTGCCTTTTGTACACAAATATAATCAGTGGGGCAACATTGGTGTACAAGCGGAGGTCAATCGTGAAGGCAAACAATTCGAGTCCAGAGGATAAGCCAAAGTCGTCGAATAAAGCCACAAGAAAAACACTACGAAACACAGGAAACACATTCACGCAACTCGAGGAGAAACGGAATGAACAACAAACGAATGACAGTGACTCTTAGCATACTTATTTTTTTACGTTCCTTTTTGCTTATTTTTCACGTCATTTTGCACCATAGACAATATGTGCAACAGGTTTGGTTGTCAATCGCCCATTTTAACGTTCCGTTTTCGCTTTTTATCCGATTTGAGGATAGAAACATTTTTCATTAATATCTCGAAAAATATGCATTATCTTGTAATAAGAGTAGTAGCGTTATAATCGGGAACCCAAGCCCTACTAGCTTTAACCCCTTTTACCACCCAACTATGACCGCACGATTGCAGATCCAATCCGTTGTTTTACTAACTTTTACGTTAAGTCTGATAACGGACTTGTTTTAGAAGCCAGAAAAGTTATAAGTTTTTTATTTATTTAAAATAAGGCTCGCGCTTGACCTCTATCTCACCTGATGGTGAGCGAT
Source organism: Orthosia gracilis (assembly GCA_947562075.1). Taxonomy (NCBI): domain Eukaryota; kingdom Metazoa; phylum Arthropoda; class Insecta; order Lepidoptera; family Noctuidae; genus Orthosia; species Orthosia gracilis. Next base: position 48,734,149 of record OX387272.1, on the reverse strand, counting down.
GATGTGGTCGATGGTGAAGCACACTTGCCTAGAAATAACCCATTCACTCTTGACTTGAAGACTGCTAGATTGTAGCTATCGGGAAACACAGAATCCGCACAGTTTTCTGGCTTCTAAACTTTTGTTTCTTCATACCGGTACTGTAATAGCTTACGTGTCACATCACCATTAATCGACAATAAACACAACTCGACTATGTCCCGTCCCTACCACCCTTGGACGGGTTTAATTACACGGCGCGGGCGACAGGTTGTCGGATGACGTCATCGCTACATATGTGTGTATGTGTGTAAGTAGGTGTTATTATTTCGAACACTGTGTGATGTGAGTGTACTTGCAATATAATGGGAGTAGTGTGTAGGTGTGCCTGTGTGTAATGTAGTAATGTATGGTAGGTAGATGATTGTAACTATAAGTAATGGGTACGGTACGGTTAAGTTTTTGTTGTGTTTGAAACATGTGTGGTTTGTCTAGGAATTAAGGAATATTAATTAGTGTCTAAGCTGGATGGTGTAGACTAATAATATATTTTAAGACTTGTTTCCATAGTCATAATAACATGGAATATTTTTTCTTTGACTAAACTTTTTAGAGACTAATCTAAGTTATGTTTGTTTTTAGTTTTAAGCCGTATGATTTGAACATCTTTGTTGCAATCTTTAAAGAAACCAGAATCTAGTAGACAATTCTACCACACATTAAGTAAGAAATAGGCTTTTACCTAAGATAAATATTTTGCGTGTACCTATTCACCAACCATCACTATTACTGAATGAACTGGTTGAACATTTCAAAAGATTCAACAGTTAACCTGAAAGACACTAAGCCAAAAGCTCGTAAACAATCTTAATAAATTCCCATTTCTTAAAAACAGTATGGTGACGAATAGTGCAAACATTGTATCCACTCACTTTACCCACAATTTTTTCAAAGTACCTCCTCAAGGTTTAACCGCCTAAGATAATTTATTTGTACCCTCGTAAAACCAGGTTTTAAAATCTCAATTCCTTGGCAATTAACTGTAGTATTTGACAACAAAGTAACGCTGTGTTTTAGCTGTTAATACCTCGTTAAACTGGAATGGTTCACGATATGGCCTGATAAGAGCCTACAGTAAGAGGGCTATACACTGTAGGCGGATGCTGAGTTTATCACTATTAGGTAATTAAGGAATGGCGGTTGCGTTTGAAATTAAGGGAGCTCATACTTTAATACTTACTCGTAATTCATTAATATACACTTACCGTACCAAAAACAGCTCAGGGTCTTTTGTTGGGTGGAGATAAATTAAATTACCTTCGAATTTTAAAGAAATCTTAGGTGAAGTTGAATTCACTAAAATCAAGAAAAATCAATCTCTATCTATGAATCTACATCAATATCGATATACTTACTCAACATTAAATTTTTCTAGATTTCATGATTCTCGATTGCCGCCCCGTCCAAAATGGCAAATTAATGAAATCTTCTTAGATACTATTACCGGGACGATCGCATGATAAAGCTGTACTAACTGAAACAAATGACTACTCTCGATGAAACCCTACAAACTCCAGTACAGTCAAAGGTATTTTCCCAACCAATCAACTGATTGATAGAAACCTTATGATGACCACCTTGCTATTGCGTGCATAAGATTCAAACAGAGTCTATAAAAAGTTACAAAATCTACCGATTGATTCATTATATAAGATCGGGCATTGGGAGTGAAAAAAGTATGTAACGGTGGGTTTATTTGGAATTAACAACCATGGATGTCTGAACCAGTAGCAGATAGTTAGAGATAAAGAAGAATAATGTAAGACTGGTTTGGTCTTATTATAAAACAGCTGGTATTCAACTGACGATTGGGAAGAGCTACTGAAGTAGGAAGATCTGAAGAAGAAACTTTACCTACATTAAGATAGAGAAAACGATAGAGAACATAAGTCTGACATATTAAGTTAAACTTTTCCAAAACCTAGCAGCAGTCTTCTTCAATAAAGACATGGAATCGGCATCAAATACTGTGTTTACAAGTACAATAATATGTACTGTAAATACGTCACTTACATATAAGTATTGATTGAAACATCTCGAAGTTTAAACAAGATAATGTGAAATTGATAACCAGCACTTAATACTTGTCAAAAAACGAGTGTATTTCAGTAGGTAATCTCAAATGGGGTCACTCACCACCTTTATCAGTTATAATAAGTTTCCAAACAATATATCTACGTCACTGGGCTCTTTATCATCGGCACGGCGTACAATTTTAGTAACGGTTTGACCTCAGATAGTTCGGGGTGAAGACATGATAAAACACCTTTATTGTTTATATTTGTTTTATAAGTATGAGATAGGAGTTGTATTGAATGAAGTAAGATATTTTAGCTGTAAAAAATTAATGCTATTGTGCGAAACTTTATTCTACGAATGAAAGTTGCCCAATGTTTTTGAAAAATTTACAAGAAATGACGCGTAAATAATTTTCCGTAAATTATGATGAATCAGTGGGAATCAGGCTAAAAGTCAGCAATAACAAGCGGTAAAACACAAGGACTAGTCATCTCTTCGATATCAGTAGCGAAAGATAAATAAATATACCGACGCAGAAAATCACAATAGTTAGTTTAGCGCGCACAGATAACCAATTTTATCGGCCCACTTCTATTCTCGCCCTATTTCTCTTATAGGTTACAGTTTCTAGCTGCATTGTTTACTGATGTTGTTACTTACATATAGTTTGTTTAGAAGAATACACATAAAATGAGATTTTTTCTTCTGGAATACTAAGACAAGAGGCTTATCAACTTGAGTTACGTTCAAGATATCATCATCACCATTTTAGCCGAATATGTGCAAAGCTGGTCATATACCTCCCCTTTAATCGCCACTTCGACCTATCCTATACTTCTTGCATTCAGCTGATTTTCATCAGGTCATCTGTCCACCTTGTGGGAGGCCTTCCAACGCTGCGTATTCCGTTACGCTGACGCCATTCCAGAATCTTTCAGCCCCACCGGCCATCTATTTTGTACATATATAGCAAATAAATTGTTAAAAAAATTGTTAATTATGGGGCTTTCATTTAAAACGCATCCAATTTTTTTTAATGTGTGTTCTGTGTGAAATATGCTTGGTTATATATTTGATCGTAGTTTTTGTAATTCTTGCTGTAAAATGTAATATGCCACTGTTTGTTTTTCCCAAATAAATACAATAAAATCAGAGGGAGTTAGATGTATCTACGGCTTATCTAAATCAATAAGTCAAGGATGTCAGTGTAAACATTATCTAAAAATAATTAGAATCTATGATGAATGTTCAAATCACTGCTTTGAAAAGATTTAATATCATTAAAAATAGGTATATCATTATAAATAACATGCGCAGTACTTAGATACCTCTTTATACGGCAATGTGACCTTGTACCAGTAACATTTTAGTACCGTCGGAAGACATTCAATATTATATCGTCATAGTAAGCGTTCACAATGACTTATTTATATCCAACTTACTTAACAATCTACGCCGCAGCTTAGTCATACCGAATTCAATCTAGATTTTTACATAGGAATATTGCTTTTAAATTAAACCTTCGTAAATGATAGTATGAAGTCTTGGAGTCATCAAGTTATTTGTAGACAAGCATCCAACATTAATCAAAATATCATCGCTTGCTATATGGTTATTGGCAAAACTTACCACAGTGCAAAATAACTGTAGGTAATAAAGACGAATGAGGAAAACCGTGTAGAAAATACGTGCGTTGAACTTAAAGTAAAAGCAAATGTGGAAACCTATCTGGAAGCTAACCAAATTATAGAATTTAAAATAGTGGAAATGATTAGCAAAGCTCTCAGTAACATCGACCAGTGCTTTAGTTGGATGGAAGAGAGAGAGTGAAAGATAGGACAAGGAATCGAATCGACCTTTAAGCTGATGACAATAGTGTCTCAATCTATTTACACGGGTAATGGTACTTACCTACTGATAAGAGTGGTTCCAAGGAAGTGGGGTCAGAAGTCAGGTGTTATCTGAGGTGGGTACATGCGTCTTCACCGCCAGTGACGCAAAGGCGTTGTTGCTACTCTGTCAATTAATTAGGTAGGTACGATTGTTTTGGCAAATTTTGGCTATCGAGAGCATTTGATTTTAAATATTTGTTTATTAAAACTTCATGCAACATAAAAGTACATAGGCGGGGCATTCTCTTTCAGTCAACCAAAGGCGGTGGAGAGATAGCATAGCAGGTGCATAAAAAAATAAATAATTATGAACGTAAAATGAGTAAAAAAGTTTACAGTTAAAATAAACATACATATATATTTACTATAAATACCATATATAAAATAATTTATATATAATATAAAAAGTAATAGAAAGGCGCATATTAAGACGACTCTGCCATTAAACATATAAGTATAAACGTTACGTATAGATACGCCAATGTTACTATCTTCTTGTTACGTATTAATCTAAATTACAAGTATAATGATACTCGAAATTTATATGCTTGCCCTAATTAAGAATTTTGGTCCATAATAAATTGGAAACCTAACTACTTGACATCTTTCTAAAGCTGTCTTTGTACAAGTTTTTATTTAGTTTTACCTGTCCGGTGTCAGTGTGCAATCAAAGCTTGCAAGTTTTTGATCCGCTGACCCGATCTTCGGTTGAGCCGAAATTTTACACGTTTGTTTCTCGTGGCAGGCAATGCATTTACACATATAAAATATTTTTTATATAAAAACATGTTTAATGCAATCCTGCTTAGTTTAAATAACTATTTCTAGATAAACGTCAGGTTTTTTAAATTTCTCTATTAGGCTTACTTTAGCTATGGCATTGTTGGTCCTACTTTGTTGTCTTAATTATAACAGTAATTTATAAATAATTTAGACACTTAAGTCTAAATTATTAAGTTAATGTTAATTATTACTAAGTCTGGCTGTTAACGGATCAATAGATTTTGATTGATGACCATTTTTGCAGAGCAGTGCCAAAGTTGCATTTCACAGACAAACATTTTGTTCATTTAAATTGGCTAATTATGAGTTATTAAAACTTTTTGTTTTAATAACTAACCACGATTTCCTGTGCTTTGAGTTTTTCAAAAGTTTTTATAATTTCGAGGTTTGGAACATGTCTACCTTCCGACGGCTCCTAAGAACCCAAAATGTTATCAAATACGACCATTTTTTCTCCAGCTCGGGTCAAAAGGAACCGCCATTATTAATACGAACGCCCACACATGGCCCCACCTTGCTCAGGTAACATTATACTTACCTTTATGACGACCCCTTATCGCAAAGACGTAAGATTCAAATCAGTCTGTCAAAATTTATAGGGTCTTTTATTAAAGTTGTTGAAAATTGGATTATAATTGTTGATAGTTAGAGTTTAAAATTGAATGGTCGTGTAGAGTAGGTGATCACAAAAAGTGTATAAAAAGCGACCTTTGTCCTGCACACATGTGGTTCTAAGAAGCAAATAATTAGTGATTGTGAGACCAAGGTACGATGTCGGTTCACGGAAATCGAGACAGTTTTTATATTATATATACATTTACCTTGTGTTATGTGGGTTATGATATGTGGTGCTATGTTTCCGTCAGTTTTAGATATTTTTAACAAGGTCTGGCAATATAATAAAGATAGAGTTAATTGTCTAAATATAATAGTTTCCTGTGCATTAAAATTGTAAGCTTTGTATCTAATAGTTTTGAACTTTTTAGATATTTTCAGTACGTTTATGGTGAATATTAATTTACCGACCTATATAGGAAAGACCATCTATAGGAGTTGTAGAAGTTCTTTATTACTATATTACATTATTCTTGGAACTACGCATATATACTACGACCATATTTTTAGTGTGGTCCGAGTTTCAACAGAGGGCCTAAACAAAATGATTATATTCTTAAATATGTAATTTCAAACCTATTCGAATTTTGCAAAACACTTTAGATGCTGTATATCATATACGGCCTTCGTCACAGTATCTAACAACTGTACTAACCTTTTTTTATCTTATCATCATCATCATCAACCTTTTTAATGTTTTAATGGTTGGACAAACCTTTTTTACACCATTCAACACCGTAATGTGTGGTATTGAACAAAATATCTCATTTCATGCATCATTTTTCATACTAAATGTTTGTCGTACGCTCATATTGGCATGTATTGAATGAAAGCCAACAATTGGTAGATTTTCACCTGTAAAATATGAGTTGTAAGAAATTATGGTCACAGTGCCAATCAGTATTGATCAATTTAATTAAAAACATGCAATCCGATTAAAATTTACGGAAAAAAAACCTGTATCACTGAAATCTTTCAACTTTTCTTTAGACGTGAAGGACTAGTAACGCCATCTAGCGTCTAGTAGAATTACTAAACGCCGGCCGCGCGCCAACTCGCCGAACAACACAGTTTTATTTTGCAATCATTGTTTATGTTTACTAGTTCCAAAATGAAAAAAATAGTTTGTTATTTTGAAAATCATGCTATTTTTGGATATGGACTTCATAGGTTGTTTTTTTTTTCTAGATGATGGGCAAATGATCGCGATTTTTCGTATAAGTATGTATACAGGTAATTGGAGGTTCAGCAGCCATGTCTAAATAATAACTATCATATGGGTATAGATCATGAACTTATTTGCGTAGGTAGATAAAGAAGTTGGATCTTTGGCAAAAAAATGTTAATGTCAAGTCTTAAATTAGCTGGGTACTTAGAATATTTACCTCTCTAGTAAAATTAACGCCAATTAATGCCACAGCACCATTCGAAACTTTACAATTACTAATGACCAAACCTTATTAAAAGACACGAACACTTTAGAACCGTTAAATAAATGCTTCATCATAAACTGGCTGGTACAAGACAATACACCTGTAACGTTGACTTAATGCCAATAAACTAACTAGAGCCGGTCTGATTAGAAATTATTATCAATATGAAACATTTATTATAATGTGGACTGGTAAATGCATGTTCAGCCGTTTATGTCTTTTTGGAAATTAAATATTTGAAGGAAGAATCTTTTAAGAAACCTTTGAGCTAATATAGAAAATGTGGTCTTTGATTAGAACAAAACAATGTAAAGAGGTATTATAGCGACTCTAGTGAGACCATTGATTCACGTGATAATACCTTTTTCCTTAACATAATTTCAGAGGACCAAACATATATTGTTCACCTGTGCGTCACCCACAACCAACATACCGTCTCACCTCAACGGAAGCACATACCCACAGTAGCCACAACATTTATTTTCGTATACAATGTAAGTGATTCTAAGAACGTTGACAATTGACGCTTCCAAATTGATAATGAAATAGCTGTAAGTACGAGAGTAGCAGTGGAACGTGGTAGATAGTGCAGCGATGTAGAAGTATAGCCACAGAGTATGGCGAGTATTTTGGTAGGGTTCGCGCCGGAGGATAAAATTAAATATTGAAACAGTTAATAAATTTTTCATTTTGTGATTATGTATTTGATATAATATTTTTTTTACAGTTTTATTACACTACCTTTTTATAAGTACCTATGATACAATATTTTTATACAAACGACTTACGTTAAATATGTAACTTTTTTTTATAATTTTTGTTTATCTATAATTTAATGTGCCTTTTACTTGAATGATAAATCATACAATTTTTTTTATTATATTAAAGCATGTAAAAATAATAACTAATGTAAATCACAAAAAATCACAATCTTGCACACGTTTTAGTATGTCAATACCGATTTCAACAATATTTTTTAGTAAACAACCATATTAACACTCTTTTTGATATTAAATCACATGTTTTACTCATTTCAAAACGTAAACGAACACAACGGGCGACTTAGCGCAGGTACGCACCTGCGCTCATCCCTGAGCGATGCAACTGGCAGAACGGGTATAAACTGGTTTCTCTTCGTAAGTGATGAGGCCGCCAGTTGTACGCACACACGCGCTTGTATACTCATACTTGTAGTAGTGTTGCTCTCGTAGAGCGGATGTATGAAGCTAGCTCTGTGTTCGTACTCTGTGGTATAGCTGCCTAGACGGTGCTCGCGTGCCAAATGACCGCGACGTTGAATGACACGGGCGACGCGTCTGGATTTATTTTGCCAAAGAATATGAGCGGAATGGCGCCTCTACCTGTTAATTGAGTGGCTTGCCAACTCAGTACCTACCTATTGGTGTTGCGATTCAGTGACGTATGGATAGGCGATTGTATGTAGGTAGGTGTTTTGTAATAGCTAACTGATTGGCTTGCATGAATATGATGGAATTGTTGGGCTTTGATTGAGTAGAAAATATCTTGTTAGTTTTTTGCTAAATTGAAAACTTTGAAATCACTATTACTTATTGATTGGTTGTCGGTTGATTAAAATCGACAGATTGTAAGTGGTGATGGTCAACGACAGAGCACGCTGGCCTAGGAAGGTGACCTTGAACAGGTTGTTTTTGACTTGATGAATCTTTGACCTGGGGATAGGTCTCAAGAAACACGGACTCTGATTGGATAAGTAAGTGAATCTAATTTGTAATAAAGATTCCTGCTTTAAACTATTTATATAATTAACTTTTTTTCGTTTACAGATTGAAAAAAACCATTTCCACATCTCTTACTTATAAATGTCTACTAACCAGGTAGATCTATTAAATCACTCACACCATCCAAAAAGAAAAACCTTGAACCGTTAGCATCAAAATATGCCCAGTTCTACGAACGATCTACCTATGCATACCTATGTATAGTCCAATCCCGAGACACGTGTTAATCTCACCGGCGTGAGGTGTCCCCGGTTAATATTAGAAGTGATCGCCATTCCAGCCCGTATTGGGTTCGACATCCGACTGAGTCACTCATTCTAACGGATAGCAGGAGTAAACAGGATTCCAGTTTTTAGAAGTGACATGGTGTTTCGTGTTTCCTAGGAATGTTCATGTTCAAGCATACTGTTGGAAGTAAGATTTTGTTAAGAACCATTTGTTTGAAATCCAGGCTATTTCTAAGATCTGGTGTGATTTATAAGCATTGTGTATTTGACTTCCCTGTTAGCGTAGTATGGTTGCAAGCGCGACTACAGAGCATGGAGTCTCTGATCAAAATGTAATCTATTGGGTTTTCCTGATAAATTACTCAGTCGCAACCCGAAATCTGGTTTCCGAGGTAAACCAGGCGTGTAGGTAGGTGTGCAATTGTGCAACATGTGCTCTCAAAATGAATACCTACCAGATAGGTAACAGGTAACTATTTCGAAATTTTAGAGCCTGTTGTAGAAATCAATCACGCTGTATAAGGAAATTTCATTATAATCACAGTCTTCAAACATTTACATTTAGCAGTCAAGATTGGTCCTCCACCGACTGATGTATTTGTTGAGAACACTCCACGATCTAAATCATTTGCGCACATTTTCGTCCGGATCACATAAGATTATAGGCCACGCAGTAACCTGAGCCGTGTGGATGTCAGGATGCGCGCATCCGGCGCCGGATGACCGTCGGATGGCCGCGCATGAAGGAGCCTCTGTCTTTCTGTCCGTCAAACATCGCGATATAATTTGCTTTTGAGGTGAGCGATGGCTCACGCCTGTTTATATCGAGTCAGATAACTGCTATCAAAATGGAGCGTGTTTTATAGACGGATATAGAAGACGTTGTTCCATGGAGTGCATTCTTATTATCTATGGGAAGGAAAACGTAAGTGATTTTAAAAATACGGTGCATCAGAAGTTGATTTGCTAAAAACTTTATAAACCGGTGGCATAGCTTGAGTGTTGGATAAAAATCTGAAAGGTGCAGGGCTGTGCTCCATAAGCTATGGCTACCGTGTCTTGAAAGAACACCGCGTTCGAGATTAGATCCAGATCTGAACGAAATAATTCTCCATACCGCGGACGTTCTCGTATAATGATAATGTGACCATGACATAGCTCGTAAGACATTTAAAGATCTTGTAGATATTCTTATAAACCGAAAGAATGACGTACCTACCTTGTACATATTACTTTAGATTAAAAATTGCTCGAACATGAAGAATATTTTTAAAAGCGCCAGGATGATGGAGCGGCTGGTCTCGTGACTAATGGGGATAGACGCCACGACTAATGTACCCACATTTATCCAGCGGATAGGACTGTAAAGTGAAGGCGATGTGTTTGATGCAAGTGTGGAGAGCAAAGAGGTTTGATTGATTGGAAATAATTACGTAAGTAGGCAACTCTATAAGTTTTACGTCTAACGAATATTGGAAGTTTCTATCGTTTGTGAAGAAAAATATTAAGTGTCGCTGTGTAGAATGTAGCAGTCCATCTGTTTATGTGGGCAGGTGTCTCGTGATAGATAAAAAGGTGGGCTGAAATGAATTTCACAATGTTTTTATTTTTGTGGGCAATAGTACCTAGACTTGTAGAGTTGCAAAAACTTAGCAAATTAACCAACACAGCTTGAAAAGACCAATAATGAAAATGATGAACATGAAAACAAAAGAAGACCATTGATTAAAATGTTCTTGACATGGAAACTGTTCTCTGAAGTGATAGACTTTTGAGACTGGGTTCGTTCTCACAGAACATCCATATTTACAGGATCGTTTGTAACGGATCCGTCGCTACTGGAGGTGATGTACACACCGCATTTACAGTGCCATTTTAACGGATTCGTCGCTACTGGAGGTGATGTTCACACCGCATTTACAGTACCGTCTTAACGGATTCGTCGCTACTGGAGGTGATGTTCACACCGCATTTACAGTGCCGTCTTAACGGATTCGTCGCTACTGGAGGTGATGTTCACACCGCATTTACAGTACCCTTTTAACGGATTCGTCACTACTGGGGGTAATTGTCACACGACATTTAGGTAGCGTACCACAAACTTTCAAACAAAACGGATCAGTATTTTAATACTGTTGTGTGTGTGAACATTAAACAACTACCTACGCCATTGCCGAATAAAATCGTATACGATAAAGCGGGCCTGTAAAACGGGCTGCTGTATATTTTGTCGGATTGGTATTTTTTACTGGATCTGGAATACTGTCATGTGTGTGAACTTGCTCATACAACTACATACGTCAGCGCCGAATAAAAGCGTTTACGATAAAGCGGACCTGTAAAACGAGAGGTTTACTTGTTGTAAAACTGAAAACCGTTGACCCAGGTAACATTAAACCAAAAATACTATGAAACCCTATTACCACCCGTATTTAGGCTACCTACAAACTAACAATAGTGAAGGTATTATTTATAAAATCGTGAACAAAGTGATCGGCACGGTGCTGGCATGCCAGAGCCACAAATAGTGCGTCCCCTAAGGTAACACAGTGTTCGTTATTTATTATACCTGGTGAACAATGCCAATTTTATTTTCTTTTGTAACGGAATCTATGGTATTTTTGCTGGTAAAAAATATTGCATGATTCTTTCTGGTATAATAAAAACGTAGACCGCTTCCATCTGACAGTCTTTTCGAAGTTTGATGATCTTACTCAATCAAAATTTATGAAAATTGATAATAATTGTAGATGGCTGACTGTCCATTTCATATCCAGAGATTTTAGATCCCTCCGTGCCTTGAAAACACATTAAGCTTTTGGTTTTGGTATATCTTTGACCGTCATTCCTGAGAATCAGGAGCCCGAAAGACAAATAACCAGTCTTACTGCGACCCAGAAACTGGGTTGTGGAGGTCACATAGGCAGTCACTTCACTAAAACTACTGGATTGGTATAAATCTGCACCCGCAGCCTTATTGCGTAAGTGAATTCGGCAAAGTAAGGTTTGACTGCCATAAATCGACCAATCACATAGACCGGAATCCACATGGCGTCTTTCATCTCGCATGTGATTGATCGATTGATGGCGAAAAAACCCTTTGCCTTGCCGAATTCACTTACGGAATGGCTGCTGGTTAGACCAAAACCCGATACCACCAAGTAGCAATATAATCAGGGTATTGTTTTTGTAGATAATGACAGTTATAGTTAAAATATCACACATTTTCAATCTAGCATGGACCTGCCCATCATTGAGAGATTGAGATAGCCAATCTTAATTTGGACCCAAATACTGCATACCTCCTTGCTGCTTAATCAAACCTTGATGAAACTCCCAGGAGACATCCCACACTCATAACTAAACTGAAGATAGATTAGCACATTATTATTAATGCCCACACATTACAAACAAGTAGGCAATGTTACGGTTAATTTAAAAAAATCTCTTTCATTTGTAATCATTTATCAATTGTCTCCATTACTCAAAGGGATCATAACTTTCAGATGTGTGAATTGATTGGGCTCAAAATGTAGGGTGACGGATTGTATCATATTTTTGTGGTGACGTGTTAATATGTAGGTGCGCTATTCATCTGATTTGTGTATCATCTGGCTGAATCAGAAGTAATCATTAACGTGTTGGTATGTAAGTACAAATATTGCGCAATAGTTAATTAGTTTACAAGTGATCAAGGTAATAAACTAAATTGACAGAAAAAAAATCCTTAGGCGTCCAAAAATTTGTTGAATCTTAGCATAGATACGCACGAGTGTCATACCGAATTTCGACAGTTAATTATTACGGCACGGTCTCAATTTCGAAAAACTATGGTTCGACTACTCATTGCTTCAACAGAACATGTATTCGACTAGCATAAGTCCAACAGAACATACAGATACAGATACGGATTTAGTACAAAAAATAAACACAAAATATACATGTTGACTCATATCTCGAAAACTAATGAATATTAGTGAATCTTATGTAGGATTTTTTATGCACAATTGAACAAGACACAAACTTGTTCTGAGCACAAATTGCAGCAAAATCAAAACTTGCCGAGAATAAAGCAAAAAACTGTTTTTTTGGCCCCTTGACCTTGAATAACTTACGATGCAGACTCGAGATTTTATGAGACTCTTGAGTCAACTTTAAAAATGAAGACACCTTCATTTTTAAAGTTGACTAGTATACGAGTTTTCAGCTTATTAGCTCACATTCAGAGGTTGAATGCTAAAATGACTGGCCTACTAGGCAAGCTCGTTCCATCGTCACCTCATCCATCGCTTTCCTTAGACATGGTCGAGTTAATGAACGCTCGTTGAGAAATAAAAAACTTCAAATTGCCGTATGTATTCAAACTTTAGTGTCAAAACTTTATGTCAAGTTAATACTTTTGTTTTTCACTTTACATGCAGATCAAGATAAGCGTATTTGGAACTATTCGCTGAAATAATTGAATTCAAGGTAGAATGGATTTGGCTCAGCGGACACATTAAAAAATATTGAAAAAAGCCATGATATTAATGACAAAAGACGAAGTGGAATTCAGTCTTTTGTCATGAATATCACATATTTTGTTTGAAGTTCACACAGAACACCTCAGACCGTCTGAACATTAATGATCATCAGTTTAATATGAAACACGTCCCGCACTGTTTACTATTACGACATGAAACAGCTCTCTCATTAGGCCGACACTGCACTTGGCAGAAAATACACATTTTTCTATAATTTATTACTGATCGTGTAAAGACGCACTTTCGTGTAAGTCCCAGAATTCTTTGCTACGTTTTTATTGAATATTTTCATAATTTTTATGCGCATAATGTCAGGTCTTCTATATTGCCGGGGACTTTGAGTTACGTTTGAACATTATGTGAACATTATGTGAAAGATGGATATATTTTATAAATTATTTTATTTTGTTTATGCTTTGATCGGACGTCACTACACGTTGATGATTTGCTGTTGATATATGATGGAACATTATGAAAAGCTGACAATAGCCTACAAGTGTTGGTAATTTTAATGTTGATATCTAAAAGTTTGACAGTCGCAATAAATACTTAAAGTATGCATCACGTTAGTGGTAACAAGACCAATATAAGCTGGTCACGCATTCTATTGACACTTGGTATTACGCCCAGCCTAAAGCCACTGAAGTGTGGCCTACAGTACCTGCCTGCTTTAAGAATCATGAAGTTATTTTGTAAGTATCCATCATTCCAGTTGTTACTTCTGTATTTAATTTTATTCATCCAATTTTTCAGAGAAGTTATTAAAAATATTGAGTTGGATTCAGAAAAACTTTTAAGCTAACGGGGTTACAATCAATTGAAACGTAGCGCCTATTGCAACTCTACTTTTAAAATACTAAACAATATAAATATTAAAATTTTTCATCCACTTCGTATCACTTCAACTTCTCAGGACTATCATAATAAAGACAGACTGCATTGTATAATATTTATTATTCCTTTGTATTCTATATATCTCGGCTTCATTTTTTTCAGCCTATTAGCTAGATTGCGGCCTAGACACCTAGCTATGATTTACGATATTTAGACGATTTTTCCTGCACAGCATCGCAGAGGGTTAGCAGAGCAATATCTCGGAGTATTTGTGATAAATATATCAGCTAATAAACGCTAAGGAGATATAAATCTTTTTAGCGCGCAGTACAACGTATAGTGTAGAACAGCGCAGTAGAACTACTCCTTGCAAACGTTGAAAAGTGACGTCAAAACTAAATAAAATTCAAGGACATAATATAAAGCATACATATTAAGTAGGATTATGATTTTTCTTTTACCTAGATGGTCGAGATAATCTCAAGTATTTTTTTATACTTTCATGGCAGTAAAGATATTGTCAATTTTATCGAACCTCCTTGCCTTGTCTTTTAGCATTCGTAAGGTTCAAATAATTTTCTAGAATTACCCGATAAACCTACTTTTTAATTTTCCCTGTGGCGTCAGCGAGAGGCGTGTAAAAATACATATATCGTGTGCCGGGGGCATACATTTATTATTGTAAAATATAGCTATGTACTGAAGCGCTGGTTAATTCGCCATACTCGTTGGCGGCCGGATAACATCGTATATAATGTATTAGCGCGCAACGTTTCATGGCAATATGGTTTTACGAATTCTTTTGTATTGGGAATCGGGATATATCTAAACTTAAAAATACACTCATACAAAGAAAACTAAATGACTTGTAACAGTAATAACAAGTTTATTTCCGTACAAATTGTGACAAGATTTACTGTCGGTACTTACTATAATCTAAATCTCTCAGATCTTTACCTTTTTTCTTGGGGGTTACCTATCGGAACTACGTCGCATTATCTTGTGTTTGAACCTTTAAAATACTAAATATCGTTTTGTCCATTTAGCTACATTATTATGAAAGCTTTACGATAGTCGGGTTTGCACTTTCTTGTCTTTTATACGATTATCATGATGATTCATATCAGGAGAAACGAGGATAAATTTTGCCAATAGGACCGTTAGCAGTTTTCACCTGTCTAAATATAACAAGCTACCTAGTGCCATCACCGATTGTTCATTCGCTAATTGGTTTTACCGCTCTCCATTCCTTGTTGCCAAAACTAGCAGTGAGCTAACCTAAGTCAGTTATTGTATTTACTTTTTTACGCACATCACTTAAGCCCCTTGTTTATTTACCCAACATTTATCAAATCATACTGAACGATCCATCTATCAGCGTTCACGAGTGATCATAGCTAGCAAACTGCATTGTTTGCACACTATCATAGGTATTATTTCATTGTTTAAAATATGTTGGCGCCAGGAAGTTTACTTAATCCAAACGTAATAAATAAAAACAAAAGAATCGATTTTTAGAAACCGGGAAATTCACTAATACACGATATCGTCCTGAAATAAACTTTAACCAATTTGGAGATGGAAAATAAATATTGCTTGGTACCTTAGTTAGTGTTTCTTTTTTTTTGACAGTAAAAATAGTTTGTTAGTGTTTGTATTGTCATTTCATGATTATTTCAGCAGAAAGACGCGACTGTTGAACATAGGCCCTCAAAGTGCCATTAATACATTTGAATTAATCATATGCAAACTAAATAAAAGAAAGTCTTCAACTTTACGTCATATCGCACATGACAAAAGATTAAACCATAGAGAAAAGCGTCGCGTGCTGCACCTGATACACAGTAAATTAACACTAAAATATATTTATAGCTAGATTAATTTAACACATAAATTAGAGGTTAACGACATTACATAAAATAGAATTCAATTGTGCAATTTTTTCCTCAAAATACGCATTATTCCTACGAAAAATAGTTCTAAAAAAATTACTCGAGTAACGTCATCCTTCCACATAGCCGGAGATTATTTGCCGTTACATTTATTTTTTTACCAGTCGCCACAATGAGATCACACCTCTGCTTCTCTTATGAGATCATAGTCGCCTGGCTGTTGATAAAGGCGCCTCACACGCGTGCTGACGGCCTAATGCGCGCCGTTGACGGCCAGTGTGAACGCTCCCTGTTTACCTTGAGCACAGAGTAGTGTGAAATTAGATGTTTTTTAACCGACTTTCCGAAAAGAAGGAGGTTCTATGCTCGGCTGTATGACTGTTTTTCTTATTTTTTATGTTCACCGATTACTCCATTAATTAAGAACCGATTTTGAAAATTCAGTTTTTGTTCTTCTTCTTTTCGTGTGAGGGTGTGGCCACCTCTGGTGTCAGAATTAATTAAGCCTCATAGGCCCCTGACTTTGTAATTTCAGACATACTGTTAATGACAGTATATAAGTCCACGTTGCCTCACCATGTTTTCCTTCACCATTGCCTGTAAAGTCCAAGATAAACTTAGAAAGAACATATGAATTTAGCAGAGTCACATTGGTACTTGCCCGGATTTGAACCCACGACCTCAAGCACGAGAGGCGAGGTCTTAGCCACTGGACCACCAGGACACCATATTTTTTTGTTTGAAAGGATATACTCTCGAGGTGGTCCCATTGTCACCAAGTCAGGATCTGATGAGGGGATCCCATGAAAATCAAGGGAACTCCTCAAATTGTATAGGCATACATATAGGGATTTTGGTATTTTCATCAACATGGTAAGCATTTGCATTTAGAAAGTATCATTTGGTGAAGTGGAACTGATGAAGAAGACCACAGATGGCCACTGGAACTTATTAAGGGTATGAGATATCTCAAATAGTTAAATGACCGTGAAGAAGTGAATTTAAATAAATGGTTCTAATAAAAATGGTACCATCGAACTGATCTGGTGATGAAGCCGGCACTCCGTAATAAAACAATGTATCCCAGTCGTATTTAGGCTTGTTGGAATTGTAGTGAGAAGCTCTCTGGCTATAAATGATTACCATGGTAACATAAGGTACCTACCAAGAGAAAAAAAAACTTTAAACAAAAAAAATAAACCACTACAAAGCGAAAAATAATTTTCTTTACGGAATTCGGTGTCAAGAACAAGAAAAAATAGTTACCAAAGACACCGACTGCCGAAAAGAAAGTTATTTTTTGCTTTGTAGTGTTTTGTTTTCGAAGTCAGTAAAATTTGTTTGTTATTTTTTTTTGCCATTTTTGTCGATGGCGAAAATATTGAAAGATGAATGCATTCTATGACTAAAAGACTAATTTAAAAAATATTAAATTAATAAAGATGATCAGTCTTGAAAGTGGTTTTATCTTTGATATTTCTATTCGCAGTGTTTGGTAACTGTTTGTTATTAAGAAGTAAAACACTTATTTACTCTCGTGAATAACAAGGTTTGTTTTTAATAATAAAACAAGTGTGGGATTCAAAAACAAATCCCATCTCGTAACCAAGAAAAGAAATTCTGTAAATTCTTCCGAGTGGTTGCAGAAAAAACTACAACAAACAACACTAATCTCTGTACCTCACACTAATCTACACCCACGTCGAAAAAACGTTAGTGTTTACAAGATCGTCAAACTTATCGATACGTCTGTCGGGCGCACGAAGCGATTTTTGAGTGATCCTCTACTCGTTTGATTAATGCCCACGAGCTTGGCCGCGCGCCAGTACTCTGTTGCTTTGACCCATCCTACCCACTTTTAATAACTGACGTTACGAAAACAATCGAAACTGAAATTATTTGATGTGTTTCTAGGACCGAGAATTGGGCAGTTTTATGATGAACTTCACTAGATCGTAGCGCGCTTTGAACGTTGTTTTGGTAATTACAAAACGAGACTAGCTTCTCTTTGGTCGGTGAGCCAAAAATATAAAGGTAAATAACTGTGGCGTTTTCTTTTTCATGTTTTATGCACCTTGTGCGAGACACAAAGAAGGCGGACATATTTTCGCCACATCCGGTACAAGCTTCATAACTCACTCAATGTAAACCTACACAAATATTAAAATTGAAAACTAAATAAACATACAAAGAAGTGATTTATGAATTTTTATTAGACCGAGCAGTCTAGCGTCAAAACTATAAATTATTCGGTGTCAGAAGGTTAATGTCGCGAGATTTATGAGAGGCGCAGGTATTTGTTTGTACGCCTACTCCGATAGACGTGTAAACGTTAGGTTCGGTGGAAAAAGCGGCGACATTTCAGCGTATGGCGCGACAATGACGAATGTTGCGCTCCACCGCGACACGGCGCCTGCGCCTGTGGCCCAGGGCTGCCACATAGCTATAAGTAAAGGTAAATATCAACCATTGCATTTATTTATGTCGCTATTACTGGACAAAGGCCTCCCCCAAGTCTCTCCAAGTACTCTCTGCCCTCAAGTTACGCGTCTTAGTCACCTCGCCTCCTCTTTCTGAGCTGGCCTCGAGTGCCTTATGTTTTCCAGAACCCATAGCTTGGAGACTCTTGCCCAGCGGTCTAACACACATTATAGTCTTCTTACTTATTTTTTTTCTATAAAGCTTTGGGGAGGTATATTTATGCCTCACCAAATCTTTTTTATCTTTATATCTATATATAATCTGGATTGAAAGGTTGACTGGTAGAGAATGCCTTGCTGCATTAAGCCCGCCTATGTATCACCATTGTACATGAAGTTTAAATAAATAATAAACATGGTCAGATTTCACAATTATCGTTACACAAGTCTATTCACCAATAATGACGACCAAACTGTTTGTAATTTATTTATGCCTGAAATTGATTGATTATGGTAGGTATACAAATGTAGGCCAGGTTGGTTAATAATCTTAGTTTTAGTATTTCTGTTTTTCTCTTAAGTATTTTCTATTGAACTATTTCCGACCAGTAACTATTCTATGACATTTCAAAACTACGTAGCTGAAAAAATCACATTGCTTACATCTACATTCGTGTTCCTGGCAGCCCTACAGTCACGACACCTGTCGCGTCCGCCATCGGAATAGTCGTGTTTTCCCAAAATAAAGGTTGAACGCATTTTTGTGGACAAACGTATTTGGATTAGCGGAGCTGTGTGGAGCATCGGAATCTTTATGTTCGGAAAATATTTTGGTAAAGCGTCTCTTGCAACGGAAATAAACTTGTAGGGACTTAAGGTGAGTTGGTATGGTAGGAATTAGAGGAGTAGCCGTGAAAATGGTAAACTTTGGGATTACAAAAATTATGTACCTGAATCAGAGATGATTTGACTGCTGTGATGCTAAAGCTAATTTGTATTTACATGCTTAGCTCCTCTAAAAAACCTTCTTATATTATAAATATAAAAGTCTGATCACGCCTCAACGGATGCACGGGTTTGAACTAATCTTGACACAGGGGTTAACCAAATCCTGGATAAGGTTAAAAGTAACTGAGTTATTAAAGATTTGATTTACAAGTCCGATTCAACATCACTGCTTGTATGTTACTGACAACGTGTTAAAAGTTTACTTGAACCATAATTACGGTAAATACCGAACTGTCGTGGTAGCTTTCCTTCCCGAAATTTAATGTGTACAAAATGTGTTACTAACTAATTAGTATCACACGGATTTGCTCACACACGCGGGATTGGCCCGTACATGTAGTACCCGCAAAGAACAATTTCATATGTGTATTTATTGTAAAGCCCGCGTGCGTCAGAAAATCCGCATGATACTAAAAATGCCCTTAAGTAACAAAAACAATAATCAAATGATCTAATAAGACACATCAGTGATTTTGTCTGTCAGTGCGTAGTTCAGACAATTAATCAGGAGTCGTCGCGATGACAACTGCCTAATGACGTTAACAGGCGCAGTCGGCTGAGAAAACATACTCGTCGCTAGACATCATCTGTTTTTGTAAGTGAGTAATGTGGAGTGATGAGTCTGACAGGTTTGCGAAATTGCGAAGGTCATACTGGATTCAGTTGAGTAGAGGTCGGTTTTACCTAAAGGGTTACCTATTGGTTTGTCCCCTGTAAAGAAACATGGGTTTAGAATGATTTTGAAGTGTTTTGAGTATCTTTTAGCGGAGGATGATGTCAGAACATTAAATTTATATTGCTAGCTTTTACAGGCGTTGAGCGTTGCAAAGTTTCAAAAAATTGGTTTAATATCGTTGGAAGAATCCTTGTTGCCTGAAATAAAGAATAGATATCGTACTTTTTGCCTTCAACAGGGGTGTCACCCAAAGAGTTATTAGGGCATGTACAGCAAGATAACAAAATTATAATGCAAAAACACAATAGCTTCACTACCAAAATAATTTGGGCGTTCCTTTCTCTGTTTTGTAGCTATAGGCGCGTTATTGAACGATTTTCTCTGTATCAAAATGTATCACATCACTCGCCCACCTCATTAAACACCAATGATTTACAATTCCTACCTCAAATACCGTGAAATTCAGCCGAAACAAGTCATACATTTTCTCAGCACATGAATTATAAAATTAATAACAAAACACGATCTGAATGTGCCAAAACAAACGTTTGTTTCGAGAAATCGTATAAATATGTTACAAGAACCGTTCCAGGTGTTCCCAGCGTTCTACCATAAACGTGTCCACGCTTTACTTGTGTTCATTTAACGCTTACTAACTTACAAGCAAACGAATACACACACAACAACCCAAACCCAACCTTAACATCACCTGAACAAAGTCTAAAATATCTGTCTAACTTCGTTGACGTGGGAAGGGTAGAGGCGCCACATGTGGACCGCCTGCGAAATTGAAATAAGAATATAATTAAAAAGACGCAATCGTGCCGTCCCGTCGACCGCGGTGCGAGGTGAACGGTCGTGCGATGATGTGCGGCTCTTGTCGATTGATACGGCTTACTGCTGCCTGTAGTGCGGCGACCTGTGCGCTGAAGGATGTGTGAAAAAAGAAGCTGAGTGACTGAAAAGCTGGTTTAGGTGTATTTTTTCAGGATTTTTGATGTCAAAGTAATCTTTGTGTAATGTTTCAAAATTAAGTTAACCGTTTTAAACGCAAATGATTCCCGCTGGAAAGATGTGGGGGAGGCCTTTGCCAGCAGTGGCACAGAATAAGCTAAATATAAATTTAAAAACGATTCTACTTCAAGTTTGTGTACATAAACACCTGAATAGTGTCAATTTTACTTTCATTCAAGACACATTGCTGCTTCTAAGATTCCTTTAAACGAGCTGAACATACATTAAAATAATTCGGATGATGAAATGAAAAAAAAAACTGAAATAATTTTGAGTAGTAAAAACTTATCATGAAATTAAACGATAAGCCACACAGTCCCAAACTACAAACGCAACAATCTCATCTCGATACACTCCGAACCCAACACATACGTAAATAGAACCAACACCGTGGGAGACACATTACACGACACAACTCCTCTGAACTCCCACCTACTCACTTAGATAATAAGGTTCACAGTTCCTTGACACGTGTGGTGATATGATTTCCCTATGTCACATTGAGGTGGTTTTGTTTTGAACGATACTGAGTGACTGACGTGAGAACTGAATGGTGGCACTTTCACAGGCCAGTGGCTTTTAATTCGGTAATTAAAGGGAGATCTGAAAATAAGTTGTTAAGTAGTTCCGAATGGCCTTAAGCGTACGGAAAGGGGAATTGATGAGAAGACCACTTGTAAGATGTGAGATACATTAGCTGATAATCAGCTGAGGAGGGAAATAAGTTACAAGCTTTTTTTTGTAATTGGTCGGTATGTGGGAAAACGTGCGGTTGAAAATTAATATGAATAAATCACAATTTAGAGTTTTGCCGACTTGAAGACAAAGCTGTTTAAGTAAACCGCTTGACCACATTGGGAATCGAGTGTGATGTTCGCATCTTTGAAATTTAATCTAGGTAGTATACAAAACGATAGTATTTTTTCGCAATGGGTTACTTACTTATTCGGAGAGACCTTTTACGAAAATGGGTGAAAGTCATTTAGCTTCCACAAAGCTCTGCTCGATATTTACTTTTTTATTCAAATAGGTACCGTATTCAGGATTTTCGCGCACATAGACGCACGTTTGTCTCGGATTATTTTCTAACTCTATCCGAATTCTGATCACCAAAAAACGTTTCTACCGAAACAGGATTCCATTCCAATAAAACTTTACAGCGTAGCGTATAGCCAAAAACAATTTCATTAGACGATCGCCGAACTTACCGCAGCATAAACCGCTTTATAAACTCCTTAGCCTTCGTAATATTGTTTAAAAATGTCTCGTAGCGCGCCATGAAAATCGTGCGGGACCCTAAACGTATGCAAATTTTATTTTTTTAAAATGCAAGTGGTCCGCCACATGTCGCCCGGGCGGTCATCGCGACGTCCGTCTGCTTTTTATTACTTTTATTTTTGTTGTCCGAACTTACCCACCTTCCTCTCCTCTGATTTGATTGCGTATTTATTCCAAGCTGTGTTTTGCTACTTTAAGTTGTACGAATTAAAGGTTTTCAGTCAAACATATTCGTGTATACCTTTGTTATTTTCTCTACGCGAATGTTCATTGCGTTGTCAAGAATCTAAACATTGTACCTAATATGGACGTTCACATTCCTTTATGCGTTTGTAAACTAATACTGCACAAACAGGGCCAATTATTGACTTGTAACGTACGTAAATTGATAAGATTAAAATTTTAAACAACCTGCCTAATTGTGTAAGTGAATTCGGCAAGACCGCCGATCGATTCAATCACTTAGACGGAAATTTCATCTCGCATGTGATTGGTAGCTACGTAAGAGGTTTCCAGCCGTAAACTGCTAGTTCGTGTTAAAAAACAATGATATAAATCCTCGATTAATTGGCAGCGAAACTCTTTCAATAGATAAGCTCGAATCTTCATACCTTCAAAAGCACACATACACGTCTTAACCCGCCATTGTCCTCACCTACCCGGCTAGTGGAAGATATCGCGTCAGATGATTTTTACGATGGGTGTCCACGTGACGTCTTTATTAAGGCGATATCAAGGTGGGTTCCGTGAGATTAGGGGTCCTCGTAAACGGACACCCGCTGTATTGGACGACTCTTCGTTATTATAACGCGATGGTCCGATATTGCCAAGATGTAGGGTGGGTGTCCAGTTAAGAAGGGGTGGTGGCAGGTGTGTTTTTCTTTCGTCAGTTTTGTTTTGCATAGATATAACTGTTAAATAAAATATTGGCGCGTGCGCTTAGCCTCTATCTTACCTGATGGTAAGCGATGATATTGTGGTCAGCGATGATATTGTGGTCAGCGATGATATTGTGGTCAGCGATGATATTGTGGTCAGCGATGATATTGTGGTCAGCGATGATATTGTGGTCAGCGATGGAGCACGCTTGCCTGTAACCTATTCACTCTCGATTTAAAGACTGGTTGTAGCTATCAGGTTACAAAGACTCCGTCAGGGACAGTGGGATGCAATGAACAAAATAATAAATATGTAGATCCTGCTATCATTTAGGTATAGTTTACAAGTATCTAGATGCTGCAGTTAAAGTTGCAAAATTACCCGCACGGCTGATAGAATACACGTTTGATAGATTAAGCCAATAATCTTAAAATTTATTGATTAATTAACGAAATTTCATATTTAACCATTTTCTCAAACTCAATTTATAATTGGCTTGACATTTCTGTGATTTTTGCGGTTTATTCTACCTCAAGTTTTCAAGAGAGACCTTTGACAGTAATTTATACATCAACATTTTTTCATAGAAAAGTTATTAGAAATATATATATTACATTACACGCATAAGATATGTTCTAAAGTTCGTCTAGAAACAAGCGGTGTAATAAATGCGGACGGTGCGGGGATCGGGTGTGAGGCGCGGGGGAGAGGTGCGCGGTGTGCCCAAACATAAAATATATAAAGTTTGACCGCCGGCGGACAGTGATACAACCACCTACGGTTAGAGGAGGCTTACATGGTGACCGAGAAAATAAAAAAGCAGTTTTTGAAGATCTTGTATTGTCTATGGAAAAATCAAAACTTTGGAATGAAATTACAAGAAAAACGGTTCCAAAAGGTAACTATCAGGGAATACAAATCAAAGGCCTACTTTTTTACTGAAACACCATACATATACTTTCCACTGCTGTGTAAAGGCCTCCCACATGACATTCAGCTGTTTCAGTCTAGGACTTGTGTGGACCAATACTTACAAATTTTGTCTAGTTCGTTGCCTTTCTTCTTCATGGTCTACCACATTGAATGCTGACTTACCTGGAGGTTGTGTCAGAGCCCCACATACTGGCTATTTTGGTTCTTAACTCATTGAACATGTATTGTGACTGATGCAGTCGGGTCAGTTCTACTTGAATATTTTGTGCGACTTTTTGAGCAACGTCAGAGATCTGTGTTTTGGAGCGCAAATTTTATGGTCTGTTCATTTACGTTTAGAACTCGTGTTCTATCGAACGTTGGCAAACTTTGTGTATAGATTCTTGTATGTTTGTCAGACTGGACAATAATTGATTCATTAAAGACCATCAATGATCGGTAGTACTACCTATTACTAAATCCAATTTAATAATCATACATACCGTGACAGTTATTAATAATAATTGCACTAATGTGTTGGCAAGGTACCTGGCACGTAAACATTTAATGTGCCAAATGAATGCCAACTGATATTATTTTGATAGTTACTTGCAAAACTTCTAGACCACCTCAGATCAGTTCACATCAAATAGACGAAATGGAGTTGTGAGTTAAATGCGAGATGTTTTTACCCGACTGCAGGAGGGTTTTTCGAGCGTATTTATATTTTTTTTTCCGACTGATTATGACATATGAGGTGTCGTTGGATCCGCCTCAATTGTGGGGGTGACATAGGATATACATATTTTAAAAATACCCCACCCTCCCCAAAAAAAGGGGGTGACACATTTTTTCCGTTGTCTTAACAGTATGGGTATCAAATGCAAGCTACAAAATAGACCATTTTTGTTTATTGTCAATAGGCTCGCGCTTGACCACTATCTCATCTGATGGTAAGCGATGATGTGGTCGATGGTGAAGCACGCTTGCCTAGAAGTAACCTATTCACTCTTGACTTAAAGACCCCTAGACCATTCCAATATATCGTAACACTTTTTATGTTACTATTTTGGCACAAATTCAAGATAAGCGTAACTTTCAAAATAAATAATCTTTTACCCTTATTTGGAGAACTCGTTCATTAATAAAACTAAATTACTATAAAAACAAAAACACGACAGCTAAAAAATAGTTAACTACGAGTATAAAGAGAAATATACCCTCTGACAGAGAGGAGGCCTGTGTCCTAGCCCAACAGTGGGAACATTAATAGGCTGATGATGTGATGTAAAGAGAAATGTACTATAAATTATACCTAGTACAGGAAGAACAACTATTTTCTTAATGTCCGTCGGCAGTCATCGCATTTCCGAATACAAACGAATGCTAATTTCCATGTCAATCAATTTTTAGATTTAACGTGTTATTTGAATTCAGAACTAATGACTTTAATGTTGTTTTGTTTTGATTTCCTCGTGATGATAATAAAGCTTTAAAACTATTTTACTTTAGCAGCTTCCCTTCCACTTTTTAAATAAAGTAAAAAGAGCATTAACAACTCTACATACTTCCAAATTGTCTGCACCAATTGCTGACTGATAGAAATCCGACGACTACAGAAACACGAAAGTTGCCGAGGGACATTAATGAAAGTAGTTGTACTTTTTTTTCTTTTCAGTTAATTATTTTTTTCAGGCGTCGAGTTTTTTTTTTGTTTTTGTAGTAGTTTTTGGGACTGTATCACGCCTGCCTTCCACGAAGGGGTAGGCAGAGGTCTAGATATATTATACACACATTTCGCCAATTTTGAGTCGGTGAGAGCTGTCACTAAGAAATTAAATATGGAAAATCCAATTAAAATTTTCGCTGACCTGGGAATCGAACCCAGACTCTCATTTTCAGTAAAAATGCTAAAACCCTGCATTAAATACTTTATTATATTAGAACACCCTACCGGCGCGGCCGCTCAGAACTCTGTGGGGGATCCTCGAAATTTTCTAAGTCCTGAGGATTGTGTTGACACTGATACTTGGCACGGACATTTGCCGAGTGGTATTTACTATTAGAAGAGGACGTCTATTCGTCTTGGAACTTTATTTTTTTTTAACTCTCTAGCTGGTCGCGGGAATCCCGCTCTTGGCATACATTTTAACGCTTAATATTGTTTGGCATAACGTTTATTAATTTCCTTTTGTGTCTTGGCAGTTAAGGTGTTAACTTTTGATTTATTTTCATATACTAAAGATTGTCTTCAGTGTTTATTATATTACTTTGATATATTTGTGCATAAAAGGTGCGACCACAAGACCAACCAGGCAGTCACATGGGACAGTAAATTATTCACAATTATAGCTATTGTTATTTTTGGCTTTATTCGAGGCTTTTTTGTTGTAATGGTGATTGAATCGTTTAGAGTGGACAGTTACAATAATTATAAGTTTAACATTATTGTTAACGAAAATGAAATTCAAACAACTTGCAAAGTAAAAATGAATTCCATGTAAGCCCACTTTACTCTTCAGCAATATTGTATCAAGTAGAAGTGTCCACGTAGAGTCGTGTTTGTATGAAAAATATTCCAATCTTCCCCCGTCCGATCGAGCCGAAATAAGGTGATCGCGACAACATGCCCGGTTATTTGAAGGGCTTAAGGTCGGGTTTGTCAAATTATATGTGTTTTGCTTTGGTTATATTCAAAGATTGGACTTTTGAAATACACATTTGGAAATGGAATGGCGTTTGGAATAAGAAAGAAAATGGTATTGTCTTTGAAAACTGATTTGATAGGAGATCAATAGAAGTTACCAATGGTTACCAATTGAGACACACCTGTGGAGGTCAATGTATTTGTTACTCTACGGAAGACTTATAAAATTAAAAGCTTTGTATTTTATATATCGGCTCTTTGTATTTTAAGCGTTGGTTTCCGAATTGAAAATTTGAAGTTAAGAACGTGTCGAACCCTACTCCGATGCCAGTTTGATAGGTTTTCAGGCTTAAGTAGCGTTTGACAAATAACTAATAACCCTTAAATTCTTAATTGAGAAATCGGGTGTAAGATTTTAACCAGGAGAAATTTCTATGCTTTTTTCTGAGTTGGGTAAGTACATGAAGTTCTTAAACCAGAAAATAGTTAATTAAATCATCATTTTATTTTGTTGACTATCCCAACACTTCTTACACCTAGCTACATATACTGACTACCAATTTCCACAAAAAATACGCTATCCAGCATCACCCGGGGATAAGAGTGAGCATAATCGTAAGGAGATCTGTGATGCGATGTGACCGGAAATTAAGACACGGGGTCCAGCAGCCCACAGGGGCCCACAGTGGGCCCCCGCCCAGCGCCCTTCCGCTTCCGGTCGGACATCACCTTGTGCCGTGGGCGCCGGGAGAGGTCGCTCAGATGAATAATCATTATCATAAATCTTGTGATAAAGTCGTGACCAAGCAGGTTGGGGGAAACGAGACGTGTGTTTACGATTCCGGAGTTTTTTTTCCTTTTTCGTTTGAAAGTGAGTGATTAATGGATAGGTGTGTTGTAAACAATGATTTGGCGAGTTTTTTTGAGGTAGAATTAAGTATTAATGTAATGAGAACTTATATTACTACCCTTATATTGTAGGTAGACATTTTGGAACGTCGGTTCAGCACTCATTAACCCCGACTTCCGAATTAGGAATTCGAAATTGAACTCTATGTAAGCCTGAAAACCTGTCAAACATTGACATTTAAGTGTGATTTGACACGTTCTTAACACCAAATAGTCATTTCATAAACCGGCCCACAAATACGTAAGCAAACCAACCCACTTCTACAAGCTTTTATTTAACTTGCAATGAATGTATGTATGTAGATTTACAATTAGAATTTATTTATTTGTAAGAATGGAGTTTTACATAGTAAGGTGTTAATATTTTTGTTAGTTCTATTCATTCTACCACGAAATATATTATGTACAAATATTTAATTGTCGTTCTTAACTAAGTAAAATTAATTTTATGATTTGCGATTTACAGTAAGTCCAATATGAATTAGTATTATTAAAATAAGGTAAGTGTTACTTTACAATTAAGTTTATGTCATCTTGGATTTTTACAATATGCCATATATTCGCCAATGTCATAAAGGAATTATCTAATAGCCAGCTTGTCAGCTTTTTCTTGAAGATGGGGATGGGAAGTTCCATAAATGAATTAGGTAACTTGTTATACATATGCATTCCTCCTAAATATTTGCAATCTACATTGAGGTACATTAAAATCGTATTTGTACTTATTCCTAGCAGTAAGAATAGAGATAGAGAATTTCAACTGAATTCCCATAGTATCAGACCATATGATAGCACAGACGATACGTATCGTATATGTAAGTGTGTTCGGATCAAATCGTGTAACTGAATTTTAACGACGTAATCCTCCACCGTTTAAAATGAAATTTTGCGTTTAGTGTGTATGACAATGCATGGTTAGAAGCTAAGTGACGTCATTCTAAATCAAATATGGCAGACGCCCCAACATAGCGGACTAGTTATTTTTTGTGCACTGCCATGATATGGGTATCAAATGAAAGGGTTTGCTGAGAAGAATACGAACAAAGCTTGTTTAATACAAGCTTTTTTATCTGATCATTTTACATCTGGATTTCGCAAAATGTTCTGAAAATTAAAATAAAGAACCGTTTTCTAGAATATTAACAACGTATTATCCTTGTCTTGCGTTAGAATATTCTTTATACTGTACATGTATCCCACTGTTGCACCTAGCACATACTTCTAACAAATTTAATTTCATTTTAAACCCATGACGTAATGATACTCCTTTTATTGCTTACCATTCCACGGCAGCTGTCCCACGATAATATCACATAGAAACAATGTCGTTTAAATTTTTTAATGTCTTCCTTTTTGTTTCCATCGGAATCATTGGCCATTAGTCTCTCAACGTATTCTCTTTTGATACTAATTATTGCCGATATATCATTTAAATAATGTGCCTTTAATCTTGTGGATATATCATTTGTATTGCCTTGTAGTTTTATTAATATTAGTACTTTTTGTCCAGTCTACTAAAATAATAACAAAGAGATGACAGTCTTGCTTTGACTGGTCTAATGCTGAGTATGACGTTCTGGGTTTGTTTTCCAGGTCAGGCAAAGTTTTATTGGATTTTTCAGTTTGGAATTGCTCAGTAGTACCATGGAGTCTGAAATAGTGTTCGGTTGATGGCAAAATGCTTATTCCTTATAATATGGGACTGTGCGTACTATAAATATATACCTCCGCTTATTTTTCAGGATATACAACCCTTAAATCAAAATCAAATTAAATCATTTATTTCTTTGCAAACATGGGTATAGTACATAGGTGTTTTTTAAATAATGTTCTCCATATTTTACCATCACATCGGCATGCAAAGGTTTACAATTGCAAATAAAAAATCAAAATTAGGTAGCAGATCATTGGAATTACATTACATATTATATAAAACAATGGCAGCGTCTTCACAGCAATAAAACGTGCAATAAGACAGTGAGAGTATCACAAGAATTATGTCAATCAGAGTAACAGTATTTAAATCAGTTAGCGAATCATCATTAAGAAAATCGATCTCCTCCTGAAATTATATAGTTTTTTAACCGACTTACCAAAACGGAGGAGTCGAACATAGACCTATGTTCGACTTCATGTTTGTTCACCGACATCTCCGTCAATTATGGACCGATTTTGAATATTCTTTTTTTTGTTTGAAAGAGTATGTTTTGAAATTATTCCCATTTTAATTTGGTGAAGATCTGATGAAGATCTTCGAGGATATACGACAGAAATCTTCAATAAATAACGGCAAATCTCTCGGGATTGCTACAATCGCTTGTCTGTTTATTGATTATACCATTTCATAACATAACATAACGCCAATACGCTCTGGGGTACGCAGATCTCTCATTCCACAGGTTATGTTCAAGTTTCATGATATTCGGATTATCTAATCTGGCGTTAAGGTAACTGACTAAACAACTTGTCTATTAAAATAGGTACTAAGCAACTTACTACTACTTTAAGCTACTTAACAAAAAAAACTATTCTCTTACGTAAAATTTCACGTAAACTGTAATATACGTAAATTCTTGCGTAACGGTAATGTGGTCACTTTGCGGTCGTCCATCAAACGAGAACATTAGTGGGCCTATGAAAAGTAACTTTGACTATTACTGGACCCCTACCTTTTTACCCCAGTCTTCTATTAACGACCATTGCTTGTTTTTGAAGTCCATTGCTGCTTATTTTTGAAAATTGAAGTTTCATTGCCTCTTTGGTGTAGTAATGTATGTGGTATAAAGGACTGTTTTCATATTTTTATGAATAGTTTTAGGTGGTCAGATAAAAGTTAGTGTATTACGTTAGAGTGGTCAAGTATTTGAGTTATTTGCCTGTTTGCAATGAAAATGAGTTTTATTTTTGCAGCTATAATCGTATTATTGATTCGAAGTTTGTTCATATAGGTAACATCAAAAAAGATAAAGGTAAAGATTCTTTGACTTTGACTTTTACATCATAGTTATACCAATTTTGAACAGTCATTTGTTTGTGTTACATAAGAGGTACATGTTTACAATTTCAAATCTTTGAATGAAGGAATATTATTGTATACTTTGATTTTTCCATATTTGTTAATAATACGATTAAACTCTTCTATTTCTGATCCACAAATTCCTACATGAAAACTTCTTCCTCCGCCATAGCACTACCTCCCATAAGTACTTATGGCCATTCATCAAAGTTCAGCAGGATACGCCAACACTAAACAAAGGTACATAACCACACAAATTCCCTCGATTAGACCTTTCCTCCCTCTTCCAATTGAAACCCAACCATGACAGATAATGACAGAGTCCAATATCCTTTGGTATGCTATAAGTCTTTATGTCTATCAGTCCAATTGTCCCGGATGGCAACCGGACACCGCGATATGAAAGCAACAATAAAAGGTGGAAGACCTGACTCATTGATCGGTACAGGCGAGAACACAGGGATTTCTATTTTATGTTGTATGCTCTTATGACCTTAGGATACTGTTTCCAATCTGGGAACTTTTGTGGAAAATTACTAAAGAGTTTACTAGCTTTGGTTGAGTGGGCATAAAACAGATACTCTTTTGCTTTCATCATATCAGCCGAAAGATGTCCACTGCTGGACATAGACCTCAACCAAGCGACGCCACATTGACCGGTCCCATGCGTCTCGTATTCAGCGAATCCACGCAACCTTCACCAGGTCATCAGTCCACCTAGTAGGTGGCCTTCCAATGCAATGTCTTCCGGTTCGCCGTCGCCACTCCAGAACTTTTTTGTCCCATCGGCCATCTGTTCTGCGAGCAATGTACCCTGCCCGTTCCATTTAAGTTTGGCAATTCTTCGGGCTATGTCGGTAAGCCTCATTCCGCTTCTCATTTGCTTTGGAACATGTTAAATATTATTCATGATGTTATTTGTTACACCAATGTCAACCCCATTTCATGTCCAGGCAATTACTGTCCACTCCAGGTTGCCTGGAAGATATCGCAGAATGCGATAAGGCTGCCCGTAGTATGCATTTAGTTGTAAGTTTCCTTCTCTTTGTTTTAACTTGGTGTACAATAAAGTATATATAATCTAGCTGTGATCAATGCCTATCTGTCAGATACGGTAAACTCAGGTAAGTAAGTAGGAAAGAGAGGAGCAGATTTATAAAGGTTCCAGTTTTTCTATTTTCAGTTAAATTATTGAATGATTAATAAGTACTGATGCGTAATAAGGGGACAGCTAGTTTTGTTTCTGCCATCAAGCGCAAGCCTTAACACATTTGTTTTAATTATCGAAAGCTTGCGCTTGACCACCATCTCGTCTGATGGTAAGCGATGATGTAGTGGACGGTGGAGCATGTTGGCCTAGAAGTAACCTGAGACCCCGACGTTGTATTAAGAGAAGTTGTATTTGTTCGGCGGGCGGGAACGGCCGAGCTCTCGCGGTCGTTCCCGGGCCCCTCCACTGAGGGAGGGGCGTGAAGGCCCCGCTGTAAAGGCGGGCGGTCGTCGGCGGGGGACTGGACGTAAAGGCTCTGCCAGTTTCCCAGTCCTCCTCCAATTCAAGACGATGCGGGAGTGCCGCTGGGTTATTTTAGTGGGTATACCGGATTCTTTCCGGGGAGTCCCACATAACCCCCCATTCCCCCAATGGGTGGGTATGCGTAATGCAATTTTTCCCAGCGAGATAAAAAAAAAAAAAAAAAAAAAGGTATATAATATGTCATGGACTAAGTGATTAATACGACATTATTCATAAAGCCCGGTCAATTTGAAAAACCAATTAATATAAATAGTACGATTACTAACTAAGGTTACACTAGTCGATAATTCTTCCATACAAACGTAGTCTGGCGATTACTCCTCTGTTTGTCGATGCACGTTCAAAATAAAAATAAAATCAATTTGTCTCATCATTATCTAGTCCTATACGAAAAAAAAAGGAAAAAAAAAATTGGTAAGTTATGAGCGTCGAAAGTTCCATATTAAAATTAGCGTTAAAATTAGTGTTGAAACACTAATTTTAACGCATCTTACGCACCATACTAAGAAGGAACATTGCAAAACAGCCACCATACAGAGATGGATTAGTTGTTCAACAATGCAAATAATTTAATTTGGAAAATATACATTAAGTCATTTTTTCATTATATCCAGACTCCCAAAGGTATGTTTATAAATTTCGCGCGCTCCTTTCCTCCTAAATCATCATCCATTTCGCTACAAATTTGCAAAAGTGCTAATTGGTACACGAACTAGCTTCTTACTGCTCATCACAGCACCCATCTCATTCGCACGTGTTGTAGGATGAGATAGCATGCATTTTAACCCCGCGCACAAAATATTTTGTGCCGTTGATTAGGGCAACCTTAAGCAACAAAGTCGACGGATCCTCGCTGCGCGGAACTCCTATATCTGTCTGCAGGGTCTAAAGTAACCTTAAATCCACAGCTCCCGCCATCTCCTTCGTACCTAACCAATCCGTGCTCTAAGCTCCCGCGTTCGCTTCGCTCGCTCTTGAACTAATTCCATGACCATAATTATCGAATTGCCCAAACGTTACGTAGCAACATTCATAATGACCGGATATTATACATAGTGCACTGCTTAATCCATGACCTATGCACTTTTAAGTATCAGTTATTCATTAATATCAGTTACTCGTATCTACCTTCATAAAACAAAAAGTAGACATCACTGCGTCACCCATGCAGCTCCGATCAAGGTACCATCGAAGTTCAAGGCGGGTCACGAGGCAAACGCACCTTTATTGTGCAGCAATTGGGCATATCCTGCGAGGTTGTCGACCCTGCTCAGGAGTGCGCTACGAAGGTATGTGTCGAGGTCGGCTTAAGTAGCGATGGTTGCATTGGCATTCAAAAGGGAATAGACTGACTTTTTTTCTGAAAGATTTTTCTACTTTTTTTGGAGTTGTATTATATGGTTTAGGCCCAATAATTGGCCACGGTAATTGCAGCATCTTGCGACAGTGGCGTTGATTAAGTCCTCTAATGGGCAGGTGTATGTATGTGCACTTGGGGCACTCATTGAAAATAGTGTCCAAAGAGTTTCTTGTACATTCTTTTTCATAGAGATCTACACGTCGGAACTTAGCTTCATCTTTCTGACTGAAATGCTACTTGAAAAAAGTGCCTGTAAATGGTTTAATTGGAATAGATGGTCGGCGTTTGATTGGTTTTCTTCATCTACAATTCAGATTGAATGAATGAGTAGGCAAGTCACCTTTTAGCCAGTTATAAATGCTTAAGGAAAACTAAATTGTTGTTATTTGTTAAGACACTCGGGAAAGATTGATGTGGTAAAATACATACATATAATCGCGCCTTTTCCCATGGCGTAGGCAGGTGTCAAGATGTAAGTGATGAATCAAAGTCAATAGTTGCCCATTGCCTTTCATTAGCACTCGATATTGGACGCAATTGATTTTAAACTATAACGTGAATGCAATTTTAATACTCGGAACCAATTGTGAAATAATAAAAACCCATTTATTCAATTTATCGTAGTCCTGATAATGGTTTTCCCAAATCTTCGCTGAATCATATAAATGACGAACGCATCACGCCTACGTTAGAAGGTGACCTGCAATTTCGAAAATTCGCTGTCGGAACCTTGATGATATCCATATTGGACGAACACCATTTTTAGGTTTTCTGATAATAAGTGTCATCATGCCTAGCCTGTTCCCAAATATGTACGGTTCGGCTTCCTGTTTAACAATATGCAGTTAAATGCATTTTTTTATTAAATTTGTTTTTACTGTCGTACGAAAAAGAGCGGGTTATATTAGATTTGACGTGTGTAGCTGTGTGTTTGTGTGATGGTTTGTGTATTTGTGTATCTGTCTTAGGCATCATAGCTCCTAAACGGCTGAACCGATATTGATTTAGTTTTTTTTCTTTATGAAAGGTGATATTTTTTTTTTTTATACTACTACCTCCAACATGATCGGAGTCTATTCTACTGCTTTACATTCATTCCAGTTCTCGCACTTATTCCTCTCGCACTTTCATTCCGCATACTTTATCTTTCTCTCATCCATCCTCATTTGTATCTGTTATGGGTGGGAGTCCCAGCTATCATATTCTATGTAACTATCTATACTTTACTTTATTTTATTGTCATCCGGTATTAAGGAATAAAACAGGGTGAAGAATTTTTTATTTGTGACTTTTGAATACATTATTTACACTTAATCTAGTTTATATCTATTTAGCGATTTATTATACATAATCTTATTCTATTTAACAGTTTCTTCTCTTATTACCTATACAGATCTTACAAAGTAGGGGGAGCATTTTTTGTTTTTGCACTCACAAATATATCTATCTTATTTTACTTATTTCTATTTTACATATTGTATTTATTTCATATTTCTTAATTTATAATACAGTTTCATACTATGCTAGCCTCTAATATAACACACTATATTATAGCAGCATATTTTCTTATACGGTTTTGTTTCTTTTGATCACCATGTAAGCTATTTCTTTACAATAATTTAAAAACATTTCTCTTTTCTTTCCCATCATCAAATTTGACGCATTTTGTGCAACCAACTCCAAAGCGAGCTTCTGCTCTATCTCGTAACGGATTTTCGCGGTGATTGGGCACTCAAACAGTATGTGCAGAACCGAATCCTCGACACCAGGTTCGCAGGCGCACGATGGATTCTCCTTACACTTGAAGCGTGTCAAGTATGCGGAGAATCCACCGTGCCCCGTCAAGATTTGCGTGGTTGCGCTCGTATGAGTGATTCTGCGCACCACTCCGTATGCCGCCACAGCGTCCGGGAAGAAGATTTTGGTGCCCGACGCTGTGTCACCCGATCTATATCTCCCGTTCCACTCGCCAAGCGTCTCCGATCGGATTACTCGCTTAACGAATCAAACGGGACACTGATCATAGTCCGGCCTCTTCTTCGACCTCAGGGCGGCCTCCTTCGCAAGCTGGTCGGCTCTCTCGTTTCCCTCCAACCCTGCGTGGGCCTTTATCCAGAACAGCGAGACGCACTTGTTCTGGAGTTTACAGCGGCGCAAGGCGTCTCTGGTTTCCACAGCCAAGGGGTGGGGAGAACTTGAGTTGGTCACCGACTGAAGGGCCGCCATAGAGTCGCTGAAGATGCCGAACGTGGTTTCACTTCGCCTGAGCGCCTCCCCTGCTGCTCTTTGCAGAGCCAGGAGTTCTGCCTGATAGACGGTGCAGTAGGACGGCAGAGCAAGCTTGAGGGTTTTCGTTTCGGCGGCACCATTCCACACGGATAGTGCCGCTCCAACCTTGCCCTCAATCTTGCTGCCGTCGGTAAAGATACGCACAGCAAAATTGCTGTGGTCGTTATATTGTTCCTCGTCTACCAGGCTTCCAAACTCCAGGCTCATTTGCTCCGCCGGGTGCGGGGCCTCCAGCGCTGGGAACATCCGCTCCACCTCCCTGTCCCCCAATACAGGCTGGGGTATTCCCCTCCTTGCTTCATAGAGCGCAGCCGCCTCCTGGACGTGGAGGTCGAGCGGGAGCATCCCTGTCAGCAACAGGGCCGAGTGCAGGGAGACCGTCCGATATGCCTTGCACATTTTTTGGGCAATTCCTCGCTGCACGGTCCGAAGTTGCTTTATGACTCCCAGCTTCTTGGCAGCTGGTGCCCAAACGCTGGAAGCGTAAAGTATTATGGGCTCTATAGCTGCCACGTACAGTACACGGATAATCTCCGGGTGGAGCCCCCAACTGACCCTTGCGGCTCTGCACAACTGCTTGTAGATCCCGATTGCCCTCCTGCAGACGATTGAGACGTGGGTGTTAAATGTTAACTTGTCATCTATCGTCACTCCCAGAAGCTTTATTTCTTTTGACATGCCAATGTCGATCCCCCCCATGCTCAGGCGTGGTGTGTCATATTTTAATTTTTTGGTTATCACCATAGCGGTGGTCTTATGCGGAGCAAATTTTAGTTTATTCTGGCCTCAGTCATGTTCTGGCGTGGGGTGTCCACGCCAGAACATCCTCGGTAATAGATAGAACTTAAGGCGGGCCACCAGCATCTTTTCGAGGATTTTCCCTAGTATAGGCAATAGCCCAATCGGCCTATATGCTTTGGGAGTTGAGTAGCTGTCTTTTCCGGGCTTTCTCAGTATCACTACCGTTGCCTCCTTCCAGGGCGTGGGGAAGTGATGGTTTTCTAGGCACTTATTGAGGAACCTTAAGAATGATTCCGGGTTACTATACACGGCACGGCAACAAATATCGGCTGTAAAGCCATCGGAACCCGGTGCCTTCTTTGGATTGAAGGACTCCACTGAATTCTTTAGTTCTGCCATCGTGAACGGTGGGTCGCAAAAATCATTTTGTTCGCCACAGTTCACGTGTTCGGCTTTAGGTTCGAACGGATCGGTGGTAAGCATTGTCGCGTTCCGAGAGATCTTCCGGATAAAATGTTTCCGCTAGGAACATCACGGAGCCTCTCGCGTCCAATGCCTCTCCGTCTCGTTCCAATGGCAGATCCTCTTCCCTACGCTGTGTCCTACCTATAACCCTGTATATCCCTTCCCAGACCCCCTCCCTATCCTGCTTTCCACAGAACTCCTTCCAACTCTCGGTCTGAGCTTTAGCCACTTCCATCTCATACTCTTCTTTCTGTTTCAGGTATCGAATCCTGCGCTTCTTGGTAGCGACCCTCTTCTTCAACTCAGCGAGCCTCTCGGTCCACCACGGCACGTTAAGCTCCTCTTTGAATTTTTTAGATGGTATCGAATGCTTGCATGCTTCGTCTATTGCTTTTGTTAGATTATTTGTTAGTGTGTCAAGTTGTTCCATGTTTGTAGTTTCGTCTATTTCGGCTGCTGTAAATTTATATACTGTTTTCAATTGGCCAAACTTCTCATTAAATTTGGACCAATTGGCTTTTTTTGTGTTAAATTTCCTAGTAGTTCTCTCGATTCTAATGCTCTTTGATTTTTGCAAGAGGAGCCTAAAAGTAATGCCGTTGTGGTCCGAAACCGTTAGTCCCTCGTCTACCCTCCAGTCGTCTATCAGGTCCAAGATATCATTGGAGCAAGCGGTGATGTCCACGTGACTGCTGTACCGCTTTCCTCCTCGGATAGTGTCGAAGGTCGGAATTTCCCCTCGGTTGAGAATGTTAAGGTTCAGCTCGCCGAGAGTTCCAACCATTTCTTCCCCTCTGGAATCGACCACCGGGCTACCTCACCACATGCTCTTTGCATTGGCGTCCCCTCCAACGATCAGGTTCTTGGAACCGACGACGAGCCATATTTGCCTGAGATGGTCTAGGTATGGCTCGATAGGCTGGTCTGGCTCAAAGTAAATAGAGACAAGCGTGATCTCCCAGGCACTGGTCAGGATTCCCACCACTGAGATGTTATTAGTGGTGAGTTTCGGGTACTGTTTTACTACTAGGTCGTTGTTAAAGACGGCTATTGCAGCTTTAACAGTCCCATCTCCTATGCCAGTGTTCTGGAAGATCCGAACGCCCCTGTGACTCTTCATTACTTTGGCCCCGGCTACGTACGGTTCCTGCAATAGGGCCACCGCTGTGCCACGCTTCGTGGCTTCTATAAGAAGCTCGTTGGTAGCTAGACCCGGAAAGGTGACATTATCGAGAGTTTTCTTAGCTATGTTTGATGAAAATGGGTTCAGCCGTTCAAAAGATATGTTTATCTTAATGTTTATATCAGGGTATTTGCACAAGATATCGTGTCATAATTACATGTTCAATAGATTGTCAATCGAAGCGTGTCTACGACTAGATAAATTAAGCAGTCTAAAAAAAAGTAAAAAAAAAAATGTGTCACGGTTTTTTTAAATTTTACTTGTATGTTTTTATTTGGCGAATATCTGCCGGACTTCCAAACCAACTGGATCCTTTGGTAAGACTGGTTTTAAGAATTGCATTTTACTGACCATCCTGAAATGATGGATCTTCAAATGGCAGTTGTGACCAATCGTTTATAGAACTTTCCGAGAAATAGAGGGTCACCCATCACAGAGACTGACCCCGGCAATCGTAACTTAACAATCAACACATGATAAGATTTTTATTAATTTGACGATGAGCCCCAGCATATCTTTCCTTTTTTATAAAAATCTTGGAAATGTTTAGCAACCGTTTAACAGATTCTAAATTCAAATTATTTGTAGAACATTCAAATTTTCACACTTGAATGCTTGAAATGGCTTGTTGCTGTTGTGTTGTGTCTGTGGCGAATAAATCATTACTTTTTCTATTCTTGAGAGATTTTATAAGTAAGACCCATAGTACCAAGAGCAGGAAAGTAACCAACAACACATCGTTATCCACATTCAATAAGGCAGGTCATGGTGCGAACCGAATGCGTTACCTCTCGCGTGCGCCCGCGCTTATTGCCGGCAATTGAAGCAATCAGCGCAATTGGCGCGCCTCGCCCCGCGCGTGTCCCGCGCGCCCCGCTCTCGCCGTAATGTACTTTCACTTCTCACCGGTACTGGCGAGGAGAAAAGTCTAAAGATAAACTATTTTTAATTTTAAAATAATTCACTTGATTTTATTGCAGTACCAAAAAGCCACTAGACCACAATAGCGTTATTTTGCACTCGAAGATATTTTTTATCACCCAGAATTCTTCTAATAATTCAGTCTTGTAGTCCTATTCAACAAAGACGTATATACTGCTGACATATTCTATAAAAGTCTTACCGTGAAAACAGGTGAAGTGAGCTTTCATTCTACCTGAACCCAAGGATTGACATTTCGCTTCAAGCTGACTTCACTTAAGTTTTCATGATAAAAATAAACGGGTTATTCTTGAAAATTACAGAGTTTAGTTTAATGTAGGATTTATCATACATAAGTACCAGTTGATCTCAGTAAAGTACCTTCGTCAATATTATATCTAGATCATCCGTCTTTCCAAACAAAATTCAAATAAAAATTTACACCAAACTTGTTTAAAAAATATTCGCGAAAGCTAAACACCTAAATATCGGATGATGTGGGCTTACTTCCACACGTGTGCTAAATAAAAAAATGTTAAACCAACAAATAATTCGGCGCCCGCGCAAATCTGTTTGTTGGTCTAGCGTCGAATTATGTGAGCCGTAATTACACGTTCGACGTTTAAATGGCCCATGGTTCCGTACGAGTATAGTGCTGAAAGAAAGATTGTTGCTAATAGAAAAATATTTGAGTGCTTGATGGATGAGGAAAAACAGCTACTCAAATCTTGTGAGCTTTACTTTTGAAATGAATTTTCTGTGTCGAATTTCTATATGCACAGGCTAAATATTCCGTCACATGAGATAACGGTACAAACTCAAGTAATTTATTCCAATTAAACCATTTAAAAGGTGCTTTTGAATAGTTATGCAAAGATTACCCTAATACAAAAAATAAATGCGTTTTTGTATCTAGTTACAATATTAGAAACATCTACACATCGCAACATTATAAATTTGATTAACAAGCAATCCCTTGCTAACTTGAAATTAAAGAAAGCTTTGATGAATAATTTAATAAGATCAAACAATTAATCAGCCTAGCCTTTTCTCAACTATGTTGGGGTTTTACATGGAGTGACTGCCTATCTGGCCTCCAAAACCCAGTAACTGGGTAACACGATACCTCTTGGGCAGACTGTTGTCAGATTTCAAGGTTCTGACTACCCGTAATGACTGTCAATGATCTTCAAATGACAGCCAGGACCAGCGGCTTAACGTGCTTTTCGAGGCACGGAGAAAACTCGCTTTGTAAAGATGGTCACCAGTCCGACCTCGGCAAGCGTTGCTTAACCTTGATGATTGACCCATGTGGCTGTCATTATTTAGCCACGAGCTCCTCCGAATTGATTAAGATCAAATTTTCACCTCAATTACAGTCTGATGTCTGCAGGGTGAAGGTCC
This sequence comes from Orthosia gracilis, assembly GCA_947562075.1. Classification (NCBI taxonomy): domain Eukaryota; kingdom Metazoa; phylum Arthropoda; class Insecta; order Lepidoptera; family Noctuidae; genus Orthosia; species Orthosia gracilis. The sequence continues at coordinate 48,693,476 of OX387272.1, read as the reverse complement.
CCCTCTCTCTTTTTCACATACATCTGGCCTTTGCCATTGTGGGCCAGTTTTTTCAATCCTTACCATCATAATCAGCATAAAGTAGTTCACTTTTGGACATAGGCCTCTCCAATCGCAAGGCTTTTTTTAGATTCTCGGCAGTTCTCATCCAGCTGCTACCAGACACTATTAGGTAATATTTTTCTGTAATTAGTCTACTGCAAAATGAATATGTATTATTTAAATAAGCGAGCTAGTTTCATCACAGAACCCTAACGTTAGCAGCACCTTGTCAATAAATCAAGTGAACGTAGCAATAAAAATATTTACGCCGTAATATTCACATACCTTATATTTATTAGTTGTAAAGTCGATATCTTACGTAACACACCTATGTAAACACATGATTCCCTGGTAGCTACAGCTTGTAGCACAAACTCGTCATGATTTAGGAATACTTACTATTCAGGGAATGATTCAGTTTTAACGATAAAGTATGGCTGGATCGAGTGGTCAAATGCTATTTCATAGACGTCACCGTGATGACTCAATTCACCTACAGCTCGAAGTGAGGCCCATGCATAGGTTGGAATGACAGCACTCTTCGAGCTCACTTCACCTCAGTCATCACGGTGAGAAGTCTCCGGAATCGACGGAAATCGATAAGGTCGTCAAAATTTTAATTGAAAGAAAGACAAAGAGAAAAATTATTCATACGATATTTATTCTATACACGATTTTATTAAAACAATTGTGAAACTTAACAGATTTGATTCTATTTTTTCTTTAAAAGGAATTTATTTTTCTAAACAGATCTCACACAAAAAAAAACATATTTACCTTAATCAAAATTTCAACAAAAGAAAAATGGCTACCTCTATGAAGTATTGTTATCACCAGACAGTCAAATGTAAACCCTATTTTTAACCAAATAGAACCCGAAATAGTGGTAGTGGATTAATTTAAGAATAACATTTAGCACAACAATGAGAGAGAGGGCTAAATCGTCGTATTAAACCGTTCGCTTTGTATCTCTGAAGGTATTCCTCCACCTTTCAACTATGCCCGTCTAAACATAAGGGATGAAGTATTATGGACATTTAGATTTGATCTACAGTATTAAGCCTATAACGCTGTTGCTTCACAGAGGTATCTTATTGATACAAATAGTAGTGTCACGAAGACATTTCAGGGGAGAAGGTTGAGTTCATGTAAAGTACGGTATGCCATGCTATGTAAATACCATGTTTATTGTAGCGCAAAAACTCATGTTACCCAAACTTAATATAAGTTAAATATAAACCCATCATCTCCTTTTTTCTAAGTATGTTGGGGTCAGCTTCCATCTGCTGAAAAATGGTATTTTATATTTTCCGCCACATCTGTCTACTATACTCTTTGCCCACCTCACCACAAAGAGTCCGGTTGTTTCGCCCACCGGCGCATTGTCCTGCCCCATTGTTATTCTGACAATCTGCGTCATATAGCGGCTGCGGCCGAGGGTAGGCAGACACCCTGCCGGCCTGATCGGGGGAGCGTGAATACCTTCTGAGGTGTCGGGCTTCAATGGTGGAATTGCCGAGGATTTCCGTGTTAAGGGGAATATTATGTGGTGATTGTCTAGGAGATTTTTTCTTTCTGATGACATGTTTTGAGCTGTTGTGCAGTGATTGCTTAATTATAGGTACTTTTTTATTTTTGAATTTCACAAGGTAAAGGTACTTACGTTGTAACTTGTATAGTGTAGGAAGTAGTGAGCTCGGCGTATGAAAAAAGATTCAATAGCCTAAAGCCCTCGAATTACAGCTAAGTGAGTGTCCTCTCTACCTCAAACATTTCGTACTTTCACAGTTTGTAACAAGACAATTTAAAAGTGGGTAAGAAACTATAGAAACGTAATACCTGGAATAGTTACCAAGTGTAACGGCGGGCCTGGAATCTGATCTAGTTTTGGTACGATGTTAGCTACTGCACCTACCAACACGACTACAATAAGTCCCACAATATTTCCAAACGTATACACACTCAACATAAAATATTTATTTTGTCAAAACATCTCAGCAGTGTCCAAGACAAACATTTAGTACTTCAAACATATAATCCGTTCACGACCATTCAGATGCAGCCACAATTTATCCCGGAAAGATTTACCGGCTGCTAGGAGACCGCCAGGTGTGGGACATTCCTAGGAACTAAGAGAACTGGGAAGCTGAGTACTGCGCAACTGAGTAATCTGTCTTCGCGGTAAGTCTTGTTTAAAGCGGCAGGTGACTGAGATATTCTGTTTGTGAGAAAGAGGATGCATGGAGTAGGAATCGTGGATTAATTTACTTAGAACTGGTGGAGTTCTGAGAAGTTAATGTTGAGAGGGAATTTTAATACATATCTAGTGGTATTTGGAACAAGAAAACTTAGAAAACACATTTTATGCCACCTAACCGCTGATGTCGACGATCAACAGCAGGTTTTCTATATTTCATGATTTCTAGTTTACGCTTTGAAAAATGATAGGTGGTCATCATGTTTCTTCCGTTAACTCAGAAGAAAACTGATCACGAATCCTGACAGTTAGTCAAGTGTTCACGAATATAAAACGACACGCGTAGACTGACAAAGATCGCATACAACATTTACGTTTTTCTCCAATACCGAAGCACGAAAAATGAGCACAAATCGAAAACCATAACTCACTTTTTCTCACACTTCTTTTCAGCGTACCTTATAATACACAATATTCAATAACACCTCATTTCAACTCCATTGCTCCGTCAACGCAACAAAGTGTACAAAATAAACAATCATTCGAGCAATGAACACCGGTCCTTTGATGTAGCTCGCTGAATGATGGCTGCTGCAGCGCTGAACGTCAAAACCACACTATTTCATATAGACTTTAAAGCAGACATGAGTTTACGAGCGCTGTAAATTATAAAGCGCTTAAAGCGTTTAGCAGAAAAGTATTGTTGGTCAGGTGATGGTAGAGGAGCGGTTTATGAGATGCTCAGGATAATGTCGAGATGAAAGACGTCGATAAGATGGTGCTTAGGACATGGTTTCATATTTATATTGAAACGAATGAAAAATGAGAGATGTTGTCTTTGAGTCAAAAGTGAGATGCAAAGGCTTTAGAACATCCGCCAAAAAAATCATTGCTTGAGTAAGATCAAAAGTCTCTTCAAAGATACGCTTATCCCCATTTGAGAGAATTGGGAGCAATTAGAGTTAATGATTGGTAATGTATGTACAAAGTATACCTTAGTTATGAGGTCGAGAGGTTAATGTCAGAATTAAGAAGTTTAGCGTGCCAGAAATCGAGTTAAAGTGACTACAAAGTCAGCATACTTCTTTGTAATTACTATTTCCCAAAATTGTAGTACAAGTATGATGAAACCCTTAATTGAAAATCATGAAGACAAAATTCTATTCCATAATGCTAATGCTATCCATTAATTTCAGCACTAGGTGTCCATTTTGGGTGCATTCAAATAATCTCAACGAGTAGCAATACTGCAATTAACGTATGCATCGTACGTATCTGCTTTGGTCGCTAGGCGACAGTGACCTTTATTACTACCTCAATGAGTGGTTAATATTTTTATCCTGGCATCTATGCTAGATATTCTCATACAAGGAAAAAGAGAGATCTTTCTTCAGTAGCTGAACCTACACTGATGGCATCAGTCATTACACAAAACCAAGCAAGCCGAATCTACTCGTATTCAAATATAGTTCGCACTAATGTTTTTACTACAGCATCAGTAAATCAAATGTTTTGTTGACGTGACGCGACATCGCCACAAAGTTACATACCATAGAAAAAGGAGATGCAGAAGGTATACCCAAAAGGTCAACCAAATTCATCATTTTAAATTTATTCCTTAAAGGTTTAGGCAGAGATTTATTATGGCTTCATTAGGGGGCGACCCTATTGCCATCAAGGGCAAAAATCCTGATTGTTAAAAAGAATTTCCAGACGGAAAAACCCTATGCTAACCTTTGCATTATGCCACAATATCATTATGCTAATAAAAGTTAGCCGAAAACGTTAAGCCAAACAATGTTTAATCAAAGACCTTCCCAAAACGGTGCTATCTCAAATTACTTACAGCTAAAATAAATGGAAGACACAAAGTGTCATCAGCTATACCTACATAAATTGCAAAGTGATATCTTCATCACGTACGGTGCCAGAACTTTCATTGTGTAGCCTAACACCAAGCCTAATTAAAGTCAACACCGACTTTTCGCTAGCCAACTAGACCTTTTGCATGTCCTTTGTCGTCACCCAAACGGGAACAACCGAACACGAATGATTTATACTCCAAGTCCAGGTTAATTGACGTCCCGTGAAATAAATTTAGTACAGTGCGCGGTGTATTTAGCCGTTACGTCGGACGGCGTTTAGAAAATAATTAGTCTTGCCTACACAGCGTGTAGAGAAACTGCGACTAATACTAATAGCTGAATGTGGGAATTGACTGATTATACTGGAACTGTTATAGTTGTGACAGCTGCCTTTCAGTGAGGTGGTTATGATATGAATGGATGTAGTCATCTGCTGGCGCTGAAGATGAAGAGTTTGGTGCAAAGGGTTAATTCAAAGTACCTATAGTATAGTGTTTTTGGTGAGGAAACCTATCTACTTGAGTGGGCATGAAAAGTAATTAAGGAACAGAAAGGTGTGGAACTCGCAGTCAGCAAATTTATCTCCCATCACCAAAAACCTGTCAGCCTTCTAACCAAGAGTGCACAGACATCGTCTGGGTTTGCTCGTTCTATGGCTGACGTCATTCATAACTTTCCATCAGTTGAGATTAAGCTCAATCAAATTGGTGATGTCTGGTAGTGAAACACAAACAGGATTGACCTTTTTTTGGATTGAGTGCAGTAATTCTTTAAAATTTGGAGAAATTACCTATTACAGTATCGTCGTATACAAAACCAATATAAATCATTAAAAATATTTCAACCATTTTAAAAACCACTACACAATAGAACAGATACAAAATGTTACAACAAATGTTGTTTCTGATGACAATCGTGTACCCATCTCCCATCTCGCTGTGTCGCGGCGGCCAATGGCAGCATTTGTATCGCTCCATGATGATCGATGCCACTATTTGTTACATCGCGCTTTTGTTTCTAAGGGAGAATGTCCACTGCTGTTGTTTTGTGGTGATGGTGAGCGAAGCAGCGAGCATTTTGATTGGGTGTCTTGATTTGATGAGATGGAGGAGATACTCAAAAGAAAAGTTTGGTAGCGCTTTTTTGCTTCAGCTGAATAAAATCTACTTTGGAATTTTAAATACGTACCTAGATAAATAACTTTTAGATGTTATGTATCTTCGAAAATTTTAAAAACTACCACTATTTCCATAAATATTTGACACTGATGAATGATGATCCACCAGAACCTGATTGAAAAGTTCTTATTTTTTCAATTACTTAGTTTTCTTAGTACGAAAAGATACAGTAAACGAAACTTAATAACCTGGATTAAATTCTCGGAAGTTCCACGATACCCAGTAATCTAAAAAACCCATGAAATTAACTTCAAACCTAGCTACACCTCATAATATTCCAAGAGCCCCAGTTCCAGTCCAAAAACCAAATTAATCTAGCTTACGTCACCTTACAGCGGTCGTCACTCCAAAAATGACAAGTATGACCAATTTCCACGTACTTTATATATAGAACCGCGTTTAATCAAGGTGTCCGGGGGGGTTGCGGCCAGGCGGGCGGGGGCAGAAGGGGGGAACCGCCGTAATTAAAGTACAGGTTGACAGATGACAAATTGTCTGTGGCCGGTGTTCCGGTAGATATTGTATTTTGATCTTGTACTACAAGATTCTGTAGAGATTAGAGGAGTCTTTAGACTGACCCAATTTCTGGTCGAATTTGATACGGCTTTTGATGTGAGGACAAAGGAAAGTTTTGTTATTTGTCAACTGGTTTCAGTTCAAAAGAAATTTTCTTTAGTTTTTTTTTGACAATATGCTATTAGTCCAACTTTTGTTACATAGCATGCGGGTTATTGAACATAAACTGCTCAGGCAACCGTTATTGATATAATCATTTAAAAGGTAAGATAGTGGTCAATCGTGAGCCTTTTGTTAAAAAAAAGGAGAACTCAACTACCTACTGAAAAAAAAAGAAGAGAAAAAAAATCTATAACTTCTTGGTGTGTAAGATAAAATAAAAATAAATAAAATCTAATATATAAAATTCTCGTGTCACAGTTTTCGTTGCCATACTCCTCCGAAACGGCTTGACCGATTTTGATGAAATTTTTTGTGCTTATCCGGTATCTATGAGAATCGGCCAACATCTATTTTTCATCCCCCTAAATGTTAGGGGTAGTCCACCCCTAAATTTTATTTTTTATTTTTTAGACAAAATTTTTAATTTCTATTTTTTTATGATACAACATACAAAAATACATACAATCCTCAATTTTCACCCTTTTATCACCAAACCCTAATTTTTAATAGCCATTTTAGTAATTTAATCATTTTTCGCGAGGGGGATCGCGAGAGACTAGGTAGGGTAGGTAGGGTTGGTAGGGTTGGTATGGTTAGTAGGGTTGGTAGGGTTGGTAGGGTTGGTAGGGTTAGTAAGTAGGGTAGGTAGGGTAGGTAGGGTAGGTAGGGTAGGTAGGGTAGGTAGGGTAGGTAGGGTAGGTAGGGTAGGTAGGGTAGGTAGGGTAGGTAGGGTAGGTAGGGTAGGTAGGGTAGGTAGGGTAGGTAGGGTAGGTAGGGTAGGTAGGGTAGGTAGGGTAGGTAGGGTAGGTAGGGTAGGTAGGGTAGGTAGGGTAGGTAGGGTAGGTAGGGTAGGTAGGGTAGGTAGGGTAGGTAGGGTAGGTAGGGTAGGTAGGGTAGGTAGGGTAGGTAGGGTAGGTAGGGTAGGTAGGGTAGGTAGGGTAGGTAGGGTAGGTAGGGTAGGTAGGGTAGGTAGGGTAGGTAGGGTAGGTAGGGTAGGTAGGGTAGGTAGGGTAGGTAGGGTAGGTAGGGTAGGTAGGGTAGGTAGGATAGGTAGGGTAGGTAGGGTAGGTAGGGTAGGTAGGGTAGGTAGGGTAGGTAGGGTAGGTAGGGTAGGTAGGGTAGGTAGGGTAGGTAGGGTAGGTAGGGTAGGTAGGGTAGGTAGGGTAGGTAGGGTAGGTAGGGTAGGTAGGGTAGGTAGGGTAGGTAGGGTAGGTAGGGTAGGTAGGGTAGGTAGGGTAGGTAGGGTAGGTAGGGTAGGTAGGGTAGGTAGGGTAGGTAGGGTAGGTAGGGTAGGTAGGGTAGGTAGGGTAGGTAGGGTAGGTAGGGTAGGTAGGGTAGGTAGGGTAGGTAGGGTAGGTAGGGTAGGTAGGGTAGGTAGGGTAGGTAGGGTAGGTAGGGTAGGTAGGGTAGGTAGGGTAGGTAGGGTAGGTAGGGTAGGTAGGGTAGGTAGGGTAGGTAGGGTAGGTAGGGTAGGTAGGGTAGGTAGGGTAGGTAGGGTAGGTAGGGTAGGTAGGGTAGGTAGGGTAGGTTGGGTAGGTAGGGTAGGTAGGGTAAGTAGGGTAGGTATGGTAGGTAGGGTAGGTAGGGTAGGTAGGGTAGGTAGGGTAGGTAGGGTAGGTAGGGTAGGTAGGGTAGGTAGGGTAGGTAGGGTAGGTAGGGTAGGTAGGGTAGGTAGGGTAGGTAGGGTAGGTAGGGCAGGTAGGGCAGGTACGGCAGATAGGGTAGGTAGGGCAGATAGGGTAGGTAGGGTAGGTAGGGTAGGTAGGGTAGGTAGGGTAGGTAGGGTTGGTAGGGTAGGTAGGGTAGGTAGGGTAGGTAGGGTAGGTAGGGTAGGTAGGGTAGGTAGGGTAGGTAGGGTAGGTAGGGTAGGTAGGGCAGGTAGGGCAGGTAGGGCAGGTAGGGCAGGTAGGGCAGGTAGGGCAGGTAGGGCAGGTAGGGCAGGTAGGGCAGATAGGGTAAATGATAAATGATAAATGATAAATGATTTTATTTCTGTAAGTAGGTTTGTACAAACACTTTTACATGTCGATCATATTTTTTAAAACTAGATGAAGTCGGCGTTTCCTATCTGACTACTCTGAGAAGAAAGGCCGAAACAAACTCAGAGGTCACAGTCTCTTTTAAAGTCCAGACAAGATCTTGGTTAGATCATGTGAAGACCATGTAGACTGAAGTCTGAAATGGTCTTTTGAGTAAAGAACCAGCCAGATTGAGTGGACCTGTCCAGTCAGTGCACGCATTTGTCAATAACCGTGCAGCTCAACTCAGAAATTAAGGAGCTCAACGATTCGACGAACAATACTAAAGAAAGGACATTCGGGTAGGCCGCACAAACTACTCAAACTGCCAGACCATGATTAAAACTAACTTAGATAAAAAATTAAAAACAAACAAAAAGTATGATCCACATAGTCTTCACATTCACAACAATTAGAAAAGAAATTAAAATAAAATAATATAATACTTTAAAAAGTAAATATTCTTGTCATTGCAAGAAAACAAAAAAAAAAACAAAATTCACGGTGAAAAATATATAAAAAAAAAAAACAAAATTTATTGGAGCAGCTCAATCCCAAGCCTGTTTGTCCTCAACGTAATCTTTAATTGTATAAAACGCTTTCTGGCACAACTTACGTTTAATGAATGTTTTGAATTTATTAAGACTTAGATCTTGTACGTGGCTTGGAAGCTTATTATAAAAGCGTACACATTGACATCTAAACGAGCCACCTATTTTCGTGAGCCTTGTTGCAGGTACTACAAATTTGTGTTTGTTCCTAGTATTTATGTTATGGATATCACTGTATTTTTTAAACAATTTTATATTTTTATGGGCATATAAAAGATTTTCATAAATATACTGAGAAGGCACAGTCATTACATTAATCTCCTTAAATTTCTCTCTGAGAGAGTGTCTCGGGCTTAATTTATAAATTGATCGGACAGCTCTTTTCTGCAAAACAAAGATAGTCTGGATGTCGGCGGCATTTCCCCACAACAGAATACCGTACGACATTACACTATGAAAATAGCTAAAATATACTAAACGGGCTGTCTCTATGTCAGTTAAATTACGAATTTTCCTAACAGCATATGCTGCTGAGCTTAGCTTTTTTGACAATTTATCTATATGTGGGCCCCACTGAAGCTTAGCATCCAAAGTTAAGCCTAAGAATACTGTGCTATTTTCAGGATTCAATTCTTCGCCTTTTACCAACACATCAGTTTTCACCTGCCTAACGTGAGGTAGGGTAAACTTAATGCATTTGGTTTTTTTTCCATTAAGTAGTAAATTATTAACATTGAACCAGTGAACTACTTTTGAGATCGCGCTATTTACATCGTCAGTAACCAGCTGCTGACGTTTAAGTTTAAACAAAAGTGAAGTATCATCCGCAAACAATACTATATCATGGTTATCCTTTATGAGGTATGGCAAGTCATTAATATAAATAAGAAACAAGAAAGGACCAAGAATCGAGCCCTGCGGGACGCCCATCGTTACTATAGATCCAGGAGATCTTTTTCCATTAACGTCAACGCTCTGAATCCTATTACTTAAGTATGAAGTAAGAAGATCCAGAGCGCTGTTCCGGATTCCGTAGTGGCGGAGTTTCCTGATTAGCGTTTCATGAATAACACAATCAAATGCCTTGGACAAATCACAAAAGATTCCCAAGGCATCGCACTTATCTTCCCATGCATTATAAATATGTCCTAAAAGCTCAACACCGGCATCAGTAGTTGAACGACCCCTTGTAAAACCGAACTGTTTGCTATGTAATAATTTATGTTTATTAAAAAATTTTTGCAATTGCTCTAAAATTAATTTCTCAAATATTTTACTAAACGTAGGTAGTACTGAAATAGGTCTATAATTAGTAGGGTCTGATGTACTACCTGATTTAAACAATGGTATTATTTTACTATTTTTCATAAGGTCAGGAAACTCCCCACAGTCGATACAATTATTAAAGATAATAGCTAAACTAGGTGCGACAATATCAATAATAGATTTAGCAACTTCTACAGAATGACCCCACAGATCTGCAGTCTTTTTAACATTTAAAGTGTGAAAGGTTTTAATTATGTCTCTACAAGTAATATGTTCAAAAAGAAATTCCGAATCGCAATCATTAACATTTTCTTTTAGCAAAGACTCAGCAACAGAAGGTGATGAGTTTAGGGATTTAGTAGTTGAAATGGGAATATCCGAAAAGAAATTTTCAAAGGCCACTGCAACTTGTGAGTCTGATTTTATGATTTTGTCATTAATTGACAGGCTGTAGTCAATATTTCGGTTACCAGATCTTCCCGTTTCACTATTAATAATATTCCAAGTCGTTTTTATAACGTTACTACTGTTTTTAATCTTTGAACTCAAATAACGCGACTTGGCCAAACAACAAACTTTTTTAAATAATTTTGAATAATTTCTAACATATAAATTAAATTCAGCAGTGTTGACATAAGTCCTTTCATTGTACAACTCATAAAGCCGTTTCCTACTTTTATGAATACCAATGGTGGCCCAATCACTGAATGATGCATTATCTTTAACCGAGATAGTCTTGGGAATAAAGGTAGAATTAAATTGTTTACAAAACATATTAAAAAAATCATCATATAGATGATTTGGATCAGCATGAGTTGACAAAATTGGTAATTTTTTAATGAGTTTAACTTTAAACGCTGCCAAGCGACTTGCAGTTTTTGGGTTAACAGTGATATCCTTTTTGGCCACTTTGTTGTTTTGGTTAGGTATAGTAATCCTCTGCCCGCAGTGATCAGAATCTAGTAAATTTATAATTTCTTTGTGGACTGGTATAACATTAGTATAAATATTATCTAAACATGTGGCACTAGTAGGGGTTATTCTTGTGGGCTCCAAAAATAGGTTTACAAGATTGTAGGACTGAAACAGACTTATTATTTTACTACAAGAACCTGAGTCCTCTAATAAATTGACATTAAAATCACCACAAGTGATAATGGATTTATTTGAGTTACAAATCTTGTGTAACACTTCATCCATTACCTTTTCAAAGCAGTCATACAATCCTGAAGGGGGTCTGTATACACTTAATACAATAAACTGCTCCAATTCTATACAAGCTATTTCGACTGTCCGCTCAACAGATAGGCTCACAATATCTTTACGGTCTTTAAATTTAAGCTGGTTACTTACTAAAATCAATGAGCCACCATGTATAGCATTAACTCTGCTGAATGAACTACCAACCTGGTGGTTATTAAAATTGAACAATAACTGGTGGCTTTTAAGCCAATGTTCTGTTATACAAAGAATATCAATACTGTTAAAGTTCATAAATAATTCTACTTCTAAATCTTTGTTCATAAATCCTTGAATATTTTGATGCACCAGGTTAATACTATTTACTGATTTTAAACTTTTATGTGATTTTATTTTGCAATTTTTATTCTGTAAACTTTTGCAAGAGGTTGTCTCTATTGTCTTAATTTCTAATTTAAATTATTATCAATGTCAATTTCTGATACCAAATTATTGGCTGAATTAAATAACATGTCTTGGCATTGCTCAATAGAAGCAAGTTGTTTAGCCAAATTCTTGGCTGTAATAGAAAAATAATATGATAGCGACACAGCTATCTGTCGTTTACAATACTTTGAAAGAAAGTACCTATCAATGAAAAATCTATCTTTTGTCAAGCAAAAGTGGTTACCAACATAATTGTTAGTGTCAATTAAATGGAATAAATTATTACTATATGTTAAATTATGTAATGTCCTATTCAAATCATATCTAAGATTGTTTTCTTCCTGTGGCAAACTTTGGCTGTAAGGGAATGTGAACATCACAATTTTTTTTAAACTAAGGTTGCACAATGATCTATAATGTTGGAGTAATTCTCCTTTGTTCATGTTACCCCTATTACCAATAAACATTAACAATGTAGTTTCCTGGTTAAAATTGCATTTTATAACTTTTTTCATTATGTCAAATAAAGAACAACCTGGCATACAATAGTTCATTATTGAGTGTCCTGGATATTTATTTGTTAACAAGTGGCCTAGATCCTTTCCAATTTTATCACAAAATAATACTATTTCTGTATTTACACTCTTTTTAGGCAAACAGTTAGTAATTTCTAATGGCAAACTGGCACTAGACTGCGGTATGGTGACATCACATATTGTCAATGAATGGTCCGGTGTGGGTACAACAGATGGTGGTTGACAATGAGCACATTTGTTAGTTTGTGAGCTTACCAGCTCATTCATTGCCAATACATATTCCCTCATTTGGTTTTCAGAGGCTGTATATTTGATAGTCATAGAAGTTAGTTTCTCCTGTAGTTGGTCAAGTTCATACTGCAAGTCTTCTGTGTCAGTTTGGTATTTCCTAGTACTTTTTTCTAAGTTAAATGAATACATATCTAATTGTTTAAGTAAATGCAACCTTTCTCTATTGAGTTTAACATTTTTGATGAAGAACCTTTGTTTCTTGACCATTTTCTTTGTTTTAACTATGTATTTGTTAATTTTTATGTATTTTTTTATTTTATTTTTACTAGTAACTACCCTCAATGATTTAATTGATTTTGAATCATCATGACCTGTTAAATCTATTGTGTAAGAGGGATTTATTGCTGTAACCATTGATGGGGCAACAGGCACCAATTCACTGAATAGACTTTGGTTCAACGAGGCAGTGATGTTAAGATTTGCAGTTTCAAGTTGTTCAATATGACTTTGAGCCTCATGTAGCTGATTTTGTAACAAGTATTTGTGACTAAGAGCTTGTTCATACTCACTGCTACACTGGCTGAACCCATCCACAATAACTTGGAGCCTGTCCCGGGCTGCTATAGCATCAGTGTGTTGAATATATAACTGAGCCATTTCTGTTTTTAATTTGCTATTCCTGTCAAGGACACTAAGGAACTCTATTTCATTTTCATCTTTTTCCCTAATTAGTTGGTCACAGAGCTCTTGAGACGCCTTTAATTCGCTCAAAGCCTGACTGAGTTTGGTCTCTTCTAGGCGAGCCCGCGCGGAACGAGTCATAATCATGATTAAAGAGATGAGAGAGGAGGTTGGAATAGAGTATAGGATTGAATAACAGTTGATTAGTTGAACGGAAAATGAAATTTAGATCATAAAGAAAGAAGTTCTGTCACCAAGCTAATTAAGGTTATGTTTACGTTTTATAGGTCACCGGCATCAACTTGTAACCGTAATAATAATGATCCAATGAGTTGTAGGCAAAAAAAAATACAACGCAAGCAATCCAATTTCAAGTAAAATATATAATATAGTACCTGATACCGAGACGAAAAAGAACAATCGCTTGAGCCGGTAACTGTCAACGAAACACAATTAAATTTTTTCACTTATTTTGCACTTGGTGCCTAATAAATTTAACCCAAAACACTAAATACACTTTGAACTAGTTATTAAGTTGGAAATAGGCCTTATTATAAAAGAAATCTAATATTTACAATTAAATTTATGAGGATAAATTCAAATCAGCTGTTAGCTGTAGTGTTCAAGGGTAGGTAGGGTAGGTAGGGTAGGTAGGGTAGGTAGGGTAGGTAGGGTAGGTAGGGTAGGTAGGGTAGGTAGGGTAGGTAGGGTAGGTAGGGTAGGTAGGGTAGGTAGGGTAGGTAGGGTAGGTAGGGTAGGTAGGGTAGGTAGGGTAGGTAGGGTAGGTAGGGTAGGTAGGGTAGGTAGGGTAGGTAGGGTAGGTAGGGTAGGTAGGGTAGGTAGGGTAGGTAGGGTAGGTAGGGTAGGTAGGGTAGGTAGGGTAGGTAGGGTAGGTAGGGTAGGTAGGGTAGGTAGGGTAGGTAGGGTAGGTAGGGTAGGTAGGGTAGGTAGGGTAGGTAGGGTAGGTAGGGTAGGTAGGGTAGGTAGGGTAGGTAGGGTAGGTAGGGTAGGTAGGGTAGGTAGGGTAGGTAGGGTAGGTAGGGTAGGTAGGGTAGGTAGGGTAGGTAGGGTAGGTAGGGTAGGTAGGGTAGGTAGGGTAGGTAGGGTAGGTAGGGTAGGTAGGGTAGGTAGGGTAGGTAGGGTAGGTAGGGTAGGTAGGGTAGGTAGGGTAGGTAGGGTAGGTAGGGTAGGTAGGGTAGGTAGGGTAGGTAGGGTAGGTAGGGTAGGTAGGGTAGGTAGGGTAGGTAGGGTAGGTAGGGTAGGTAGGGTAGGTAGGGTAGGTAGGGTAGGTAGGGTAGGTAGGGTAGGTAGGGTAGGTAGGGTAGGTAGGGTAAGTAGGGTAGGTATGGTAGGTAGGGTAGGTAGGGTAGGTAGGGTAGGTAGGGTAGGTAGGGTAGGTAGGGTAGGTAGGGTAGGTAGGGTAGGTAGGGTAGGTAGGGTAGGTAGGGTAGGTAGGGCAGGTAGGGCAGGTACGGCAGATAGGGTAGGTAGGGCAGATAGGGTAGGTAGGGTAGGTAGGGCAGGTAGGGCAGGTACGGCAGATAGGGTAGGTAGGGCAGATAGGGTAGGTAGGGTAGGTAGGGTAGGTAGGGTAGGTAGGGTAGGTAGGGTTGGTAGGGTAGGTAGGGTAGGTAGGGTAGGTAGGGTAGGTAGGGTAGGTAGGGTAGGTAGGGTAGGTAGGGCAGGTAGGGCAGGTAGGGCAGGTAGGGCAGGTAGGGCAGGTAGGGCAGGTAGGGCAGGTAGGGCAGGTAGGGCAGATAGGGTAGGTAGGGTAGGTAGGGTAGGTAGGGTAGGTAGGGTAGGTAGGGTAGGTAGGGTAGGTAGGGTAGGTAGGGTAGGTAGGGTAGGTAGGGTAGGTAGGGTAGGTAGGGTAGGTAGGGTAGGTAGGGTAGGTAGGGTAGGTAGGGTAGGTAGGGTAGGTAGGGTGGGTAGGGTAGGTAGGGTTGGTAGGGTAGGTAGGGTAGGTAGGGTAGGTAGGGTAGGTAGGGTAGGTAGGGTAGGTAGGGTAGGTAGGGTAGGTAGGGTAGGTAGGGTAGGTAGGGTAGGTAGGGTAGGTAGGGTAGGTAGGGTAGGTAGGGTAGGTAGGGTAGGTAGGGTAGGTAGGGTAGGTAGGGTAGGTAGGGTAGGTAGGGTAGGTAGGGTAGGTAGGGTAGATAGGGTAGGTAGGGTAGGTAGGGTAGGTAGGGTAGGTAGGGTAGGTAGGGTAGGTAGGGTAGGTAGGGTAGGTAGGGTAGGTAGGGTAGGTAGGGTAGGTAGGATAGGTTGGGTAGGTAGGGTAGGTAGGGTAGGTAGGGTAGGTAGGGTAGGTAGGGTAGGTAGGGTAGGTAGGGTAGGTAGGGTAGGTAGGGTAGGTAGGGTAGGTAGGGTAGGTAGGGTAGGTAGGGTAGGTAGGGTAGGTAGGGTAGGTAGGGTAGGTAGGGTAGGTAGGGTAGGTAGGGTAGGTAGGGTAGGTAGGGTAGGTAGGGTAGGTAGGGTAGGTAGGGTAGGTAGGGTAGGTAGGGTAGGTAGGGTAGGTAGGGTAGGTAGGGTAGGTAGGGTAGGTAGGGTAGGTAGGTTGCGTCTTTTTATGGCAAAACAACGTTTGCCGGGTCAGCTAGTAAAATATAAAAATATGTTAATTTCTCACCACAATATTATTAGGGAAGAGGCCTGTGGCCCAGCATATTGCATATTTTTTTATCACACAATGATTTAATGGCACAGTGCAGGCGTTAGTCAGTAAATCAACTGCCCCCGGTCACCGTATACGCTATGACATCTAGGAAGTAGTTTGTCAAAGTGACAAATTGGTTGACACGGTCCACGTTCCGTGCCGTATTTTTATAAACAAAATGTTATCAACATAGTAAATTCTTTTAGTGTATTTCTACGTTTTTTGTGGAGGTAAAATATGCTTATTACCGTTGTGATTAAGGGCTGCCGTATGTACTTATGGACGTGGAAATAGCTTGAGACGATTGATATACTGGTTAATAAGTTATACTGTCGTGATTATAGATTTAAAAGAGAACATTAATTTACTGTTTGTTAGAACGTTCTATTCTTTATAGTTTCTGTATCCAATTAATTAGATTTAGTGGGACGTGCATTACTAAGAAACAAAAGTTTCTAAAGATTGATAGATAATTTATTGTACACTAACTTTATAACACCTCTTTTACAACATTAACTGTGATAGCGAAACGTTTTAGAATAGTAATTTTATCGTAACTGGACTGAATATTATACTTCTTTTGTACCAAGGTCGGCAATGATACTGTCTGCTGAGAACTCACAGAAATCTTTTAAAACACCGCGAACTTCAGCTTCAATACTAACCAAAGGTAACCCCGAGTTTTCCGGATCTAAAATTACAGACTTCCTGCGCTGAAATAGGTTTCAGATCTTGGTCGAACCGAATCCTGCCTAGTTAACAGTAACTAGTAGGGACTCGGTAGATATAGATCTACCGTTTTGTGTAGATTTCCTAACATCTCCCCGACACAAACATCCTAACATTGGCAAACGATTCCACGCGGCGGCATGCCAGGCATCCCAATGAACGTACACGTTACACTTACTATAAAATATTTATAATGGGTCACCTTGTGAGAACAGACGGATACGCTATAAAACAGATGTCATAATCGGTCCTTTGAAGTTTCAGAGCAGACATCTACCGCTTTACTTCAACCGTCAACCACACCCCTATCTATACCACTATAAGGTTGAATTCCAATCAGCATGGCTGTAAGAGAAAGTAGGTGATTCAAAAGTGCGTCGTATGATTTACAATATGATAAACCTACTTGGCTGAGTGATATGTGTCTCTTTGAGTTATGGCTGCCTTAAGTAGACGACAGCTTTCAGCTGAAAAATAAAGGAAATTGGGGTTATTTTCAGGAGCTAGGTGCTGTCAAAGAGGATTTGTTTAAGGATAGTAGTAGATACGTACCTACACATGAAAACTATTTTAAACTTTCAATACTTAGTCAAATTATTTTGCTGACTTACTACCAACTACAAAACTTGGTGACCAAGTGGCGACCAGTAACATTCAAAGACTGAAAGAAGTGTTGACCATCCGGCGGTGGATGGGCGGTGGGATGGGATGGGTAATTGAGGCCATCGTGGACAGAACCAGGACGGGATTGGTAGAATCAATGATAGACTTTTACCCAGCAGTGTGCCAAGTTGGGCTAAGGATAATGATTCTCATGATTATCAGATCAAAAAAAAGCTTGTTAGAATCAAAAGAAGGTGACTCCAAATTATTGGTTTGTTTACTACAAACGACCAAGATTATGCCAGATAATAATTTTCAAAGTAAGCCTACAGAATACTAAAGGTAAATCGTTCACTTTGAACGAAATACGTTCTTTACGTAATCTCCCCAAATCCCCCATTCCCTACTGACCTACTGAAGTAATCTACCAAACACATAACTAATCTATTTTGAAGTCGGCTAAGAATCTATAGTACAACAATCAATTTTTATAGCAGCCGTATTCAAAATATAATAAAGCATAGGATTAGAAAACTAAGACCCTCATGATATTTATACGGGGAGCGTGCTCGATAGCCCAGGTTCGCTTCCCGGGTCGTAACTTTTAGTTAAAGTGGCAGTTTGCTTTGCACCGATCTTGTAACCTACATTTTTATAGTTAGTTTAATACTATGGGTTAAATTTGGTTTAGTTTCGTAAATGTATGTTTTTTAGCAATAAGGATAAATCGGGTAGATACATCGATCAGCTATACCGGTTTTTCTGTTAAGAAAGTTCTTTTCAAAAATAGTTAATATTATAGTATATTTACGAGAGGAGGTTCAAAAGTTCGCGGCATATTTTCCTTAATTACATCAATTTTTTAAGGAAAATATTAGGTGATTGTTGAACCTCCCTATGTACATATATTATGTACTTTCATAATAGGTAAACCAAATCTTTTGGATTAGTCGACGGGTTTACGACCAATTTTCCATTAGGTAGTAGCGATTAGCTTCGGGCTAGTTAAGTTTTGGAAACTCAAGTTTAGTAGAATTCGTTCTCGATAGATTACGTAGTACGATCAAAGAAAATCACCTCTGTATCACAGAAACTAACTGAGAGCCATCTCAGATGGTGTGGTCGAGAACAAACGAAGAGACGAGGAAAATCTAACGAAGAAAGGATTGCAACTGCCTGAACGACGAGGTAGAGACGACCTACGGCTACGTGGTGGACTAGCATGACGAAACTCCAATCGGAGGAAGATCTAGCCGACCTGACAACGCAGGATGAATTGTCCTAGCGTCGGAAAATTAGGACAGTCGACCCCACCACATTGGGATACAGCTTGGAATGAGAAAAAGTTATACATGACAGTTACAGTATATTGCTAGTTTGGTCTACGTTTTATCTTTGAAAAATACGTTTCTATAGCAGTAGTTTCACCTCAAACTCAATTACCAACATAAAAAAGATTCACCTCGAAATATTTTCAGAATGACCGGTCAAATATTTGCTAAAATAAAACGAAAACAAAACATTTTTTCCCACACGCGGGTAGTAAATTTAAATGTAATCTCGGATCTATTACGCAGCGCTACAGTTGCAGGAGATTGTCACCTAGCATCGTGCTGACATACATAAACGTCGTTAAATGTGACGATTTAGAAGATGTTGAATAGTTTATAGGATTTAGTGCTGAAATGCTGTGATTTTTTCAGGAAAAAGATGACGTTATTTGTGTTACACGTGGAGGTAAAGTCAAATGCAAATCTGGAATACTTTGATCTTGAACTGGCTTAGCGTACTAAGAAATTTTAATCGAATAAGATGCCAACTTATATTGGTTTTTTAACCATTGACGTGCGGCCTACTGCACATTAAATGAAGTTGCTTTGCTATCAAATTATAGCCGATAATCATTACACACTTCTACTTTTTCAATTTTTGTTTCTAATTCTAATCCTTAAGAGGAAATGCGGTCTCAGACATCCGACTGAATTTCCTAAGCAAAAAGTCATAGTTCGAGGTTTGGCTCTCGCCTTTTTCCTCATCCAATACTGGACCAATTTAAAAGATGTTCCATAAACTGAAAAATAAAGATAAATAACTGTGTAAAAGGAAAACAGAGGGGCTGTCTCTTCATTTATGGTCTTCCTTTTCATTTATGGTTGTTAAATTTTTACACTAGGCTTCTGTTGACAGGGGAAATTTTGACCATTTCTTTAGGGTTCTAGTGCTTCTAAAGCCAATGTATCGTCAAAAAGGAAAACATAGGAGCATAATGTATATCTTTCATTTTCAGTATATGGAATATCATATAAATTGGTTCAATATTGGAGGAGGAAATAGGTGAGAGCCAAACCTCGAATAATTACTTTTTTACTGAGGAATTCAGTTGGTTGTCTGCGACCGCATTTCCTCTTAACAAAAGTATTTACCTCTATAATTTACTTTAATTTCATGCGTTACTATATAGCAGAGTACAATGTTGAAATTTATTTTTTAATTTTATTCAAAAATTTCCATGAAAAAAAATCTGTTGATTTATTTATTTAAAATCACCAGAATGGAACATAAATAACGTTTCATTTCCACATTGTCGTCACCCACCTGGGATAGAAGAAATATATAACAATTCGTTCTATTTACTTGTCATCACTCTATGTCTTTCTTTACCATAAAACAGGTCATTTCTGTTATTTTTATTAGTGATCTTTGTCTATTAATGATATTAAGAACGAGCTTATCTCATGAGTGTTGCAATTATAGAATTTCTACAACATAATTTATTTAATGACTAGCTTCTGCCAGCGGCTTTGCCCACGTGAATGTCGAAAATTATCCCAAGGGAACATATTCCCGGGATAAAAACAAACATACAAACACACACACACACACACTCACAAACTTTCGCCTTTATACTATTAGTGTGATTTTAAGGAAAGGTTAAAGACTAATAACAACATTAAAAATCGTAGGTAAAGAAAATGGCTAATAACAAGCTTCCACACATGTAGCAAGTTATACTAATAAACAAGTACCTCTAACGCTAACTGAATAAATAATATAATTCAATTTAATATAAGAGCTCTTTTTACATTACTATTAACAAAAAATCTAAATCATTTCAAAACCACAGCAAAAATACTCAAAAAATTTAATTTGTCTCTTTAAAACATAAACTCAGCTGTTCAAAACAAAATGGCGCCCAAAATATAGAAAAAGAAATGCATATCAACGAAACAAATAGCCTTGTCGTGTTTAACTCTCGGCGCAATAACTCACGCGCAAAAAATGCCAAATGTTAGTGGTTTAGGAGGAAAGAGTGTGAAAACTGACTAACATCACACCTGCGCTAAATCAGACGAGGCGACGAAGACTACTATTTCCATCAGACATTCTTAAAATGTTAGTTTAGTTAAAAAAAATAAGAAATGGTTTTTCTTTTCGATAGATTGTCTGTTTCTAGAACAAAACATATTCGACTGAAGTTATTGAAAAGTGCTCAACACAGCAACTCTTTTTTATCAGTAAACAAATTGATAAATGTTCAAAGAATATCAAATAGTCTAGTGGTTTAGGAGGAAAGAGCTTGAAAACTGACTGACAGAGTAACATCACCTATGCTGTATCAGAAGTGGCGATGAGGATAACATGTCACTGTAGGTACACTAGCTGTTATTATTTCAATCAATATGTTGAATGCTACTTAACCTACATGACTTCGGTAAATTTTAAATTAAATACTCGTATTCTTACTCTTCTATTCTATAATTTTGTTTTTCCAACACAAAAGCTGAGGAGTAGTTTGTGAATCCCATGACCGTTAACGCTCTTCTTACAACCTTTAAATTAACTTGCCATTTTAGTTAGTAAGTATGTAAGGGTTTCTTTTACTTACATTTTAAAATACTATGCCTATCCGATTGGGCTGAAAATTTGCATACACTTTTGGCTTGAATGATAATGCAGGTCAAGCTAAAAAAATTGATGGTAATTAAAATCTCTAGTGCTACATTTAGAATTTTCTACAGATGAGCACCAGAATATATCAAAAATAGTATCATTCACGGTCGAATTAAAATCATAAAATTTCCACCTTTACAGCAAAATAACTCAAATTCCACCTAAGACAATCGACTCCACTGAAATAAAAAATAATAAATCGTAATCTGTAATGTCTTGGCTTGTCGCCTAACTGTGGGTGATTACCCTATTTTTTTATACCGGTATGCTATAAAATATCATCAGTTATGAACACCTGAATATCTCGCGATCTTTGACTGTCGCGTCTAAAATCCACCTGGCGACTGTTTTGTGGAGTGGGTGTTTCGATTTAGTGTGTTATGACTTTTAAAGTAAAGGCGCCCGCATATAGGTGTTACTTGACAGTACGAAAACTCTTTGGATAGAACACGTCGTTCCTACTTGGTATAATAAATGCATGTGTGAATTAATATAATATTTTTTTGAAATTCGTCTTTGCCGGGTCGTGACACACCTGTCTTTGAGAACCTTAAGTCTCTACGCAGAAAAAATATTCGTGATAGCCATAAGTCAGCTGTGACAACCACCCTTCCTGTTCCAAACCACTGGCTGACAAATGTATGACAATTGGCTATCACCTCGTCGCAAGTGGTTTGTATACGGGGAGTATAATATTAATAGTGTAGGCAATTAGTCTAGCGTTGATACTAGAATTTAAATTGTTCACATTCCGTGCGAGCTGTAATGCGCGGCTAACACCTTCCAATTTATAGGGACTATTTAGAAAATAGCTCGCATTAATAAAAGTCTCTAGTTTTTATGCACTTAGCTGATTTTATTTTAGGAAAATGGATTTTCTATTTGTTTAATCTTTCGTAAATAACTCTGCTTACATATTGTAAGTGACTTTTTTCTATTTGTCTAACATACTAGAGCCGAATTCTACCTCCTATCCGGTGAATTGGGCCTAAATCAAGCAACCGAAGTGAGATGTGCGTTGACACTTATGATGTAGTGGAAGTGCCAAAGGTAAGGAGAAAAAATGAGTTAAATACTGACGTGCCAACTAAGAAGAAGAAGACCAGAGGCAAATCTGTTCTTGATTTTACGAGGTCTATTAGTCTTTAACGTTTTTAAACTTCGGGATGAATTAAAAGAAAATTATTTGTTTCGGAAACATCAAAAACAATACGTTTGCCATCACATAACTCACCCAAATGGCTCCATTACAATTCCATATATTATTCTAATCGCCCTAAGTGACAGAGACAACGCCATAATTAACGTTACATTACAAAAATAATCTCTACCTGACTTATTATAATGTTTATATTATTTATAATGGTAATAACTGTAGAGTTAACTTGCGCACGAGTTGCTGGTCCAAGCATACGACCACAGAGTAGAAAGTTCAGAAGGGTCATTATATTAAAACTGCAATACCTAAAAATTATTGAAACTGTAATAAATAAAAGGCAACACCTATTTGCCTAGCCTTAAGCAATATTTAGAGTTGGATCACTTTATCATTTTAGACGTGACTGACCGAAGCAGGCTCGCCGAAAAATTTGAATTTCCTTCTTTCAGATCTGGGACTGATGTTAGAAGAGGCCATTCGCCCTTCTTCGGACCTGAGTTAGTGCTCAGAGGCTCTAGACAAGTGTCATTCGACGTCAGCGAAGGCGATAGTTGAAATTTCAAAATGTAAGGGATCGATCACGTGATTTTTTGATATCACTTGTCAATGCTCTAACAATTTATGCCTTTTTGGCAATAGCTATCGCCACACTTTCGATGATAGAATGTCACTAGTGTAGGGCCTCAGGACTCGCCTCGTTTATCTACTGGTCTTCTCACCTGCAAGCTCTAAGCTTATCCTTTGAAAACCGCACCAGTACTTTCAGTACAGAATTCATTCAGAACATTGCACAGTTAACACAAACAGCTAAGTTACGATAGTTGTCTTACTACAGAGGTGACCTCTGTAGTAAGACAACTATCGTAACTACTCGCGTGCCTTAAGTGATAATAGATAGACCATCGTCGGTGCTTCTCTAACGGTTCAATGCTTTTTTTCGTCTTGGGTACTTGTTATGATTAATTTTTAATAAGATAAATTTTTGATAATGCTTCTGCGTCTTGCTAGTCTATGGTAAGATTATGTAGGAGTAATTGCCATCGTTCTAGATGACAAAATAATCGTAAATAATATATGTAAAGCTAAAAATCGTAGCTGAAAAATTAGTGCGCTCGGTTTGATATACGATGCAAACCCACGTGGAAGTTTTTCATAGAATGTCATCATACCAGCCTTTTTGCTGGAATGAGAGTGGTGGGTCTAGAAACAGATGCAGTTAATTAATCAAAACAAGCAACTGAGGTTTGACTGAAACTTAAGTAGTGTACAGTTGAAATAAATTAAAGTATCTAAAATAAACGATTTCGTCTTCCTAGAGATCTTTTCACATGTCGTAATATCGAAAGAAATAATGTAAACAAAAAATAATCACTAACAAATTATTTCACAGTTTTCATCAAAACTGACATTTCAATTTATTGACAATACGACAAACACCACATTAATTTTTGCGATAGGTGGTGTTTAATAAAGCAGAAAATGTAAGAAAGAAACTTTAAAAATTTTTGGAATGTCACCTGACGTCTGCAGATTTTCTTTTTCATTTTTATTTTAGATAACCTGCCTACACAAAGGGCAAAACTATTGATAACAAAAACTAAAAATAATCGTTTATTATTATCATAAAAGAAATGTTTAATAATGTGCATAACATCTGCGACTAAAAAAGATAACAATTAATTCGCGGCTGGAGGCGCCCGCTGAGTACAAGTGCCGGTATAAATCAACTCAGAAATAGAAACCAGCTAGAGCTTGGGATACACTAGCGTGTAACAGGTGCAGTCATGTTGATGTAGCGTTCGCCGAACGTAAGTTGAAAACCGAACAACAGAAAAATAAAATCGGAGTTTCAATAAACGAACCATGTAAGGCTGCATTTGAAGCTAATGCATTTTAGAGGCTTAAACACTGATGCATAACAGATGCAGAGGTGACGGTGAGTGAAGGTTTTTTTTGGGGTGGGAAATCATCCATTGACTTTGCCCGCTCTGGGTGAAGCAGGAGAGCGTGGCAGAGTTTTATTTTCTAAAAGCCTGTAACTTTAGTTCCCTGTGCCAGAACCGCAGTAACTCAGACAGGCGAAGGTCGAAGCCTAAACGAGAGAAGAGAATTATCAAGAAAAGCCGGAGAAGGGGACAATAAAGACTACATTGATGTGTAAGTCACTATGACACATAGGTCTATCAAAGTGCTGCATGCAGCTTATGTGTAATTGGTTCTATATCGTATTGACTAAACAAGCAAGCAAGTTTAGGTATCTATATCAAAGAGAATAGAATATGTAGGAACCTAATACATACCACAATGCATGTTTCAGAACGCTACGCAACTTCAACCAGTCGACTTTAAAGCAACAAGATGATACCTGATTACGTTTGACACCAGCAAATCAGACTACACTGATCTGCAAGAGTGCCAAATTATTTAGCAAGGTATAAAGTAGCTAAAATTATTGCCTGACCTATAATTTATGCCCAAATAAACAAAACAGTAAATGTTAATCTCCAATTACGAGACAGTGCATGTGAACCTTTTCGTTGACCGTCATAGACAAACATGTGTGTCTCATCTAAAAATACTCGGGACTATGGCTTAAGGAAAGACTAGCTAATTATAATCCATATCGCGTAGGAAATAATTAGTTACCATTGTTCTAGCGGTCACAGGCTCGCAGGTGAGTGATTAGTACAAGGAAATGCATGTGTTTGTGCTAATGAGGTCATCTAGGTAGGAACAGGTAGGTACATAGGTGAGGTAAGCAGTTGAAAATATGTATTATACAGTTGTGGTTTATCATGTAGTTTTTATTTGAGTTTGTGTTCTTTGTTATTAACTGTTTTTAATAACCTAATAATATATATAGCATAAAACATATAGCATACCTTTGTTCGTGATGTAGGTCCTTGAACATAGGTAATGTAAAACAAGCGACAACGGGTTTATGTCTACACTGTAGAGCAAACGGCTTCCAATTTTCTGTAGGTATCTATAAAAGTTTGTTAAAATGAACGACAATGAATTTCGACTTAAATCGAAAACTCTTCGAGTTTTTAGAAAAACTAATAAAACAACAAAACTTTGGCAACAGTAACATATTGTTAAACCAAAGGTTTCGGCTTCTTCTATTTCAAAAGAAATTACCTATTTTCGTAGAACACGGTTTTACTATTTGGTGGCAATTTTGATTATCCGTATCGAATGGAAAAAGTATTATGTTTTTGTAAAAACAAATTAGACTGGTTTATAAACCAAGAGAAACCAGATTAATTGGCTGTCGTCGGCTGCAGACGCAAAAAATTGTGGCTGGCCTATTTGGTACAGCTAATTTATTTAGTTTTAAAACATTAGAACGATTTTGTTAATGTCTGTACTGAGCGGTATGTAACTAGTTTGAAATGATGTAAACATCGAAGACAGAGGATATGTAAATAAAATATAGGGCCACACCAAGAAAAAGGTGGTGAATTGAAATGTTCACAAAGTTAGATCAAGCAAACACCTGCCGTACTGAATCGAGTAGACGGAATTACTGAAAAGAGGTATCTGTAATTACATGAGGTGAATCCCTGCTAACATTATGGAACTGTTTTTTTCTCTGATTAGCCAGTTCTAGACCTTGATCTCGCTTGATGGAAAGCGTTGGATGAAGTCTAAAACGGAACGAGTTTGCCCAAATTATATCTGTTTCCTCTATTAAACCAACCAAAAAACAAAGACACCAATCCATATAGCAGAAAATACAGTGGGGTCACAAATAAATATTTATTATTACTTTCTTTCCTAAATGCAGAAAGAATCCTCCGAAAAACAAGTCCCCAGTTGCTCTGTACTTCTCACGTGCCCCTATTACCATATAAATTCGTGGCTCGATGAATAAGAACTCAATTGGGTGGCTGTTAAGTGCGACTCACGACTCAGCCCCAGACAGGGCTGCATGCCCCTGGGGCTTGATTGACACGTGTTCACCTTGTTGGGGTGCAATCAAATTGTCTGCGTTTTATAAGCAAATTAAATGAGGGTCTTATCTGCCGTTTTTTTCATTTTGTAGTAGTTGTATTTTTTTTTGTGAGGGACAGGAATTTAAATTGGGAAAGAATGGAAATGAATTGCGGCTTAATTATGTCTGCGTATTAAATACCTACTTAATGAAGTAATATTTGGTTTTTAATATGAATTTAAAAGTTTAAAGTCAAAATCTTTATTTCAATTAGGCCATTAAGCGGAACTTTAAACGTCAAAAATTTCAATTTAAAAGTAATAATAATTGATTCTACCGTCGATTCGGAAAAATAACACATTATTGAGAAGAACGAACGACAAACGCCACACCTATTCTTTAAAAAAAAACGTTCTACAATATTTACATACATACATTAATTCACATATGTGAGGACAATGCACTAGAATTTAAGTGCACAATATCGGTAAAGTAGATCACCTATTCTAAATATTTAATTAATTAATGATACATAATACGTAAGTCACATCATTCTATACGTCGTACTTAGGTGCCACCCGTGATCAATGCACAATCATCTTTTAGGACCAAACCTCTATGCATAAAATGAACACAGAATTGTTAAGGGTTAGATACTCGTAAGAAGGGTAAAGGCAAAAAACAGGAAAACGTCCTAATCGTTTTAGCTATAAACAAAAACAAATTTTTGGCGCATTACGTTTACTTTAAAAAAAAAGTTAGTGATTGGGAATAAAACTGCCATAGATAAAGATTTGTTTGCCAATAAAAAATTAAAACTTGTGACATTTCCTGTTATTTGCCAGTACCCTTCATATCTAGTTTTACTTGAGATTCGACTCGATCATTTTGGCGACACACACCATAGCCCCTGTGGCCTAATGGATAAGGCATCGGCCTCCTAAGCCGGGGATTGTGGGTTCGAGTCCCACCAGGGGTACAGCAAATAATTTTACTATTTACAAACGAATTACCTAACGCTTTTTTATGTCTTCAAGAATGTTTGATTGTTTTTTTATAATTTCAGTTGATACTTACTTTTTGTTTTCTTTCTTTATTGGATGAAGTTAAGTCTGTGGAAGCGAGTACTTATAATCGTTTCTCTCTTTCTTCCTTTAGGTTCTACGAGTTAGCTATACACGAATCCAATTGTAATTGTTATCCAATTGTTATACGAGCGCTTATCCCGCCGATTTGACATAATAATATTATTTAATCACACGTAGATCAAAGAATATAATGAGAAACAAAAAAGATCGGGTTTTCTGTGAATTTCAACTGCATGGAAGATTTTCATCTTCCTTCCCTGGTCTCATTATTTGGGGTCAGGTGTCCTCACTTGCCTGCGCCAAGTTGTGGAATTTTAATTGGAAAATAAAGGGGTTAAAATAAATCTCCCATCTCAACCACTACGCATAACTGCTAAGTGCTTATTACTAAACTTCCCAGTAGTACAAGAGATCTCAATCAATAAGCCATCACTTCAAAGGCGGGTAAACGCTCGCACCGCGTGGTATGCGCATACGCAGGCGACGTCGAATAGATGCGCTCTGATGCACTCACTGTGTCTTTAAGATTTCATATGAAAAGCTAAAATTAATATTTGGTATTATGATCGTTGTTTTTGCTTATATAATGATGATAACCTATGTATGGAACTGGAATGCCAACCTTTTCTAGATGAGCTTTTTTAAATCTATTGCGATTTAAAAAAGCTGGCGTAAAAGGTAATTATTTTTAATGGAACATATGAAGAAACAGAAAACATTCTGCTCAGGGTTAGCTAATATGCTGGATACCCAACACATACATATACATACACAAACGCATGCGCACGTACATGCTCACAAAAACACACGCGCACGCCAAAACACATACACAAACACAAACGCATGAATAAAACAAACACCTACGCACTCTTCACACATCGAGAGCTATTTAATTATGATCAATATATATTTTTTCTTTTTTATTCCTTAATTTTTCTATCCATTAATTTCATTGTAAAGGTACCACTAAAAGGAAGAGTGAGACATTTCCGCCGCAGTACTATTTATTGTAACGTACTGGGGCTGCCTCAGTTTATGTATGACACAGTGTGACATGAAATTAATATTTTTGTATTGGAGGTTTTAAAAAGAAATAACTTAGTTAGATTATTCAACTTGCTGAAAATCATCGGGGATTAGATATAAATAGAAGTAGTGATCAGAGAGAGGTATTCTTCATCATGTTCAACCTAAAGCAATCTACTGCTGGACGATCCACGATTCTTGGTAAGTTTCATCTTGCTTGTACCAGCCACAGTACAAACATCGCCGGTCTACCTTGCTGAAAAAGGCGTTTGAATAACTTTATTTTGAAGAATACTGTGTTTTAATAGAATATAACGTTTAAAAATCTACTTTGACAGAAGCACCAAGTTCATCTAGTCTGAATGGAATTTCTGACTATTTTCACTCCCTGCTGCTAGAAGCCGCATCTAAACCCAGCCAACACGTGGATGTGCTTCTCAATCACTGCAGATATTTACCTTTAAACACGTATAAATAACCTCGGCTAATTAATCCGTGCTGGAGAATTATTTCCGAAGTGATATATTAAATCGTTCGTTACTGTAATAGTTCCCAGTAATACAGTCGAATTTAGTAGCCAAGTTGTACTAGAT
Organism: Orthosia gracilis; assembly: GCA_947562075.1. Lineage (NCBI taxonomy): Eukaryota > Metazoa > Arthropoda > Insecta > Lepidoptera > Noctuidae > Orthosia > Orthosia gracilis. Next base: position 48,664,868 of record OX387272.1, on the reverse strand, counting down.
GAAATAGGTGTGTAGGGCTTAGAGAGGTTATTTATAGTTGAATGCTTTTTTACTACTTTGTTGTTATTTATTACTCTTCTTGATTACATAATTTAATAAACGCATGTTGTTTACACATGGAGAGCAGCAGAAACAACAAAATGTTCGTGATAATGCTTCGTTGACGTAAAGAAAAAAGATTAAAATGATAATCTTGACAGTAGAGTGTTCCAGTCTGGTCTTCTTCATCTTCTTTTTGTCACTGGCACTACAGCCATTTGCCATTTCCACGGTATCGTTGGTCGCAGCACATTGATACTTGTATTTTCTTGGAATAGATAAAAATAAACAAGATTTTCCTTTTTTATATATTAATTTTCTTTGCTTGATGGTTTTACCTGATAATTTTCTGTTTAGCTGATGATTCCGTCCATGTATGTTTTAAATCCTTTTCCGTAGTAAATATTTCCAGTATAAATGTGTTCATTTTTACCGACTTAGTTACATAAAGTTTGCGAAAAAAAAAAAAAAGGAAACACATTACTCACTTACTATTGTAGCACCATCCAGACATCTCATAGGTAGGTTACTGAACAGGTAGAGCCTCCTATATCTTACCTGGGCAGCGCTGGCCACTGATTGGTTAGTACACAAGACACCTGTCTCGAACCACCTCTCGACCAATGAGAGGCGAGCGCACCTGTCCGATCGATGTTAAGGCGGAGTTATACACCTGAGCTGTAGGCGGTGATAAGAATGAAACACCTTTTGTTTATATTACTTGTGACTTGTAGCGTTCTCATTAGAAAGTACTATTAAACGACTGTTGTAACTATTGTCTAAAAGTACCTAGTTTCTTATTGATTAAAAATAAACACCCATTTTGGTTTGGGCCTTGTGGATTTCGTCCGAGGGAGGTACTTTGTTGAACCAAACGAGACCCAATGTATTTTCCAATGAAGCTATGTACTTATTTAAAGCTTCAAGAAATATCACCCTAAAGGAGTTATATTCATTAGAAGTGTCTAGCAACCAAAAACATGGCCTTTACTGTTGAAATGACGTATTTTTCAAGTTAGTTACATTGAGTTACGAGTAATACACGGAATAAAATCTTGTTTCAGTGCATTAATTAAAATTCACCAAAGATTCTCGTATTTAATTGCCATTACCTCGGACAATTTTGAGAAAGAGAGAGTTGTTGCGTTTGAACTAAACACTCTGACGTCAGACCCAACCCACGGAAAATCACAGCAAGCGCCACTGGAAGCCCTAATTTAACGCTTCAGTGCACACAGCTGATGTACGAACACTTCCTGCGTCACCTAACACTTATATTTATTTTCTCATTAAATCAGGAGGAGTTGGCAAGTATTAAAGTGTTTTTCAGCAGATCTCTGAGGGACATTACACGCTGTTTGAGATGTAGCGTAGCGGAAATCCGGTGTATAACGACGTGTAATGATGTGTGGACGTTTCACCTGGATGCTGCGGTCTGCTCATTAGGAAATAGGAATGGGAAAAGGAAAAGTATCGATGAATCATCGATTAGTTGGTAAATATTTCAATTGATAATTCTGAATGAAAAATAAAACCTAAGAATGATTTGCATTTCAAGTAGTAACAGGGTGGTTTTAAAGAACTCTATTTAGTGTGAAGATATTGACTCAATAACATAAACAGCTTCCTACAATCTACTGATCTTTAATATACTATTTTACGTTTGTTTCATTGCGTATAGATAAATATTTAGTCCAGTAGAGTGGTGTTAATGCATGTATTTAGAAATGGTTTTACTACCCTTATATCACAACAACAGAGAGGTTTGGAAAGAAAAAAGGAAGATCTTTGTCCTATAGTTTCACTCCGGACCCACCATACCCTTGGCCATATCCCTGGGGGTAGAGTGGGACTGAACCATACCACCATAGAGATGTGCCACCCTAGTTCCATTACGTATATTGATTTGCAGGAATGGAACTAATGCGAATAACAGGTAAATAATAAACCTCACACTATTTTGACAGAAGAGGCTGTAATTGAATAAAACACATTAAATATCTAATTGAAAACAATATCAAAAAAATACTGAATTATAAACCCATTGAAACTCAAAACAAAGACGTTATCTTCTCAAACTATCGACAACTCTCATCACTACTCTGTTGGAAGGCGCCATTTGCCAAAACAACCAAACTAGAGACACGCTTATTGAAAGGTGTGTGTGACAGGCGTGAATACCTTGGCGGACGATATATCGCGCATTTTTAGACTTGGCACCTTTGGGACGCATTGTACGCTCAACCGCACGTCATGGTGACACTTGAACCAAAGCAACCGATCAATCTGCCTAGCCTTTTCCCGAATGTATTAGGGCCAGCTTCCAGACTAGCCAGATTCATTCTATATGGAGCGACTGCCAGTAACTGGGTAACACGATATCTCTTGGTAAGACTGGTGTCAGTTTACAAGCTTCTGTAACGACTATCAAATATCTATGTATGACAGCCGGGACTGACGTTTCAACGCCAAACATGCTTTCCGAGGCATAGTGAAGCCTCGGTATGTCAAAAATGATCACCTATCCACTGACCGATATCGGCAAGTGTTGTTTAATCTTGAGAATTGACAAGTGCGGCTGTTTACTTAGTTAATTTATTAATTATATAGTTACTTGAATCAAGTAAATAATGGCGCTTTCAAAAGTCAAACTGTTGCCATGTCCATGCGGCTGACTGTAAACCTCAAAAATATAACAAACGCGCGGTTCGTCTCATCAATTTTATCATAAATTTTTGTTAAATTGCTTATTTGAAAAATTCTGAAGGATAATAGTCTATTATGGACTAGGTTATTCAGGTATAATCAGGTTCGGACGTTTTTATTGAGAATTGTGCCTCATTTTCAGTCTATTATGTTATTTTTTAGTGCGTGTTGAGGGATTAAATTAGAACAGTTTATTGTGAATAAAATAATGGTATCCGGTAAGTTTTACGACAGTGGTATTATTTATTACGAGAATCCCGGTTGCATGAATGATCAGAACACCTATTCTTACGCAAGTATTTTTTTACATTACATTTTGCAGAGCAATTGATGCTTTAGTAATATAGTAATAGTTAAATATAGTTGCATATAGTATTAGTTAACTATAGTATACTAGTTTTTACCCGCGGCTTCGTTCGTAGTGAAGGTATTTTTTTTAATAAAAAGTATCCTATGTTACTTCTAATACCTCCAAAAATATATGTACAAAGTTTCATGATGATCGGTTCAGTAGTTTTTGCGTGAAAGCGTAACAAACAAACTTACTTTCACATTAATAATATTAAGTAAGGAAGTATAGATTTAAGATGTCGCTCGCGGCTCTACCACCGTGGATCGTAGTAAATTTCACTGAATTGGTAGTAAAACATCTGGTATTATTCTTCGGGTCGAGTCGAAGCGGGTCGAGTCGCTGACCCTGTATTATTCTGCTATATTACTGTAAAGTATCATCAAAATCCGTTCAATCGTTTTTGCGTACAAGAGTAACTAACCTCCATCCATACTCACAAACTTTCACATTTATACCTAATTTTAGTAAGAAGACATAAACAAAACAATCTGATTTTCCAAAATCATATCCTCGTTTATATATATTTTCAAAATGTACTTTCCTGCACAAGTCTTATCTATCTCTAATATTCATAAAATTACCGTCTCCTTACTTATAGGTAATATACGCTGATACCCGCATCCTACATGTTGCCTACAAGGAGATACCCCAGATATAAATAGTCGCAGATGTAAGGGTATCCTAATTGCGTCACCCACGTTACCCGCGGCGCCCCAACCTGCCTATCGGATTGCAATTTACCGGCAAAATTGGACTCGCCGATAGAAAATATCACGCTCAGGGGAGAGGGGTACCTTGAAATGTAAGGCGATATCATCTACTGCGTTTAATGAAAAAAAAACGGGATTTTATGACTCTGCGATACCGAACAATATAGAAATCATAAAAAAACTCGAAATAAACATTGTTAAATCTCCTCCCGTAAGGTTCAAAGTAAAATGAATAAACGAATAAATAAAATAATAAAGAAAAAACCCAGAAGAAGAATTTTATTTTCACGCGTGCCCCAATTTTTCATCGCAAATGGTTGAATTCCCACATTTAACAAAAAAAGCAAATAGTATCAATTCCACCGGTAGCCTCAGAAATCAGTGTCAGTGTGTGTTGATTTATTTATCACAAGTTATAATAATTACCGACTGGCACGGTTGGCACATCGCCCTCGCGCTAATTATCAAACTCTCTACTTCGGAAGTCGGGAAATATAGCATAAACTTCACTTTTTATAGAGATTTTTAATTAATCAGCTACGTCTTCTAATGAAGGAAAACTAAACCAGAACACTTAAACACCTAGGTTTACTGCAATTTAATAAGCAAATAGGATAAAATCTAGATTTATGGCGCCATAGTCTGACATTTGAAAAATTTTCTCCATCGAACAAAATGCCGCGGCAATATTAAATAATTTTCCGTTTTGATTTTTTTTACCGATGCACTGAATGTCATCATTTGTCTAGTATACAAGTAACTAGGTCATTGGAGACATTTTTATAGGCTTCAATAAATTATCAGACACCTAATTTACAACGAAAAAAAAACCGTTTTCCTAAATCGAGCGGGACAATTTGCGAGGTTCATTCATTTTCAGTGCACTATTAACATTAAATAATTATAGGAAAATCTATTAAAATTATAAGATCATACATTATCTCAAATATGAATAATGCCTTATAACTCTTTCTATTTGTCTTAGCATAATCAAAAAATAATAATACCATTATTTGTTTTCTGTAGCAGCAACACTCAATGACATTCGGGCAATTTAAATAATCCCTGCGGGCAATTCATGGTTGAATTCCCACATTTACTGCATTTCTATCAAACTATTTAAATCGCGCGACAGATGCAAAAAGTGACCGAAAGTCGCAAATCAAGCTGAGTCTTATCGGCTACATCGTAAAGCCATGGAACAAATTGTTCAAACTAACAACATTTTAACACCAATTAAGAGGAATTATTATAATCGCTAGCTTTTATACTAAACTTTTATTCGAAGGTAATAAGTTCTGTCATTCGGTATAACATCGTAATATTTCACCGCGGACTGCGCACTATTTCAGGGAATGTAGTGTATAAACAAACACCTTAGCTCGTTAGTGCCAGAAATTTTTGGCAGCGCGTTAGTTTTTTTTTTTCGTTTGCAAAATAAGCAATATTTCTCAGGTAATCTGTCGGTACAACAGCTGTTTAGTGGTTTTCTGTTTTTATATTTATTCGGGTTTCCGTCTATTTCGCAATAATGTGAAGAACGCCATTATTGTTCGAGCGATTAAAGTAATGTTTTAAGAAACTTATTGCTGATGGTTACATTTTTGATAAGCGACATTTTTATTAGTTAGGTAGTTAGTACCTTATAAGTTTATTTTTTATAAACTATTGCCAAAGGAGAAAAGCAAAAGAGAAAGTTTAAATCTCCACGCTGTAAATTCAAGGAAAAATAATTTAAATTCAATAAATAGTAGACAGATCTCTCTCCCCTTAACACAACTAATAGGTACCTAGCAGCCCCACAAACTGTCGAGCAAGCGTAAATACAAATCAGCCAGCAACGCAAACAATGAACCACGACCACAATTTTAAAATTCAAAATACGAACGCGCTTTAAAAAAAGAACACCACCCAAATCCCACCGTTACCGGAAAAGTGTGCAGTTAAAACAAAAGCGGAAGGTAACAATGGCGTCGCCTCAATCTGTCACCCGATGTCAGGCACGGAGTAAAAGCGTACAGAAGGCTCACTGAAATTATTGCAATGTTAATCTGAGACTGAAACCGACAACCATGGCATTACAGTTTGAACAAAGAATACTTATACATATTTTAAAACTTGCTAAATATTATATTATTTATGAAGAAACTAAATCTAGCGTTTAATACTCTATAAAGAGTAGTGAGAGCAAAAATCGTAACGCATACTGTCTTGGGAACAACGGGGCTTTCTGTACCCTACTACTACCTATTTCTATGAAAAATGGGAGCATCACTGTCGTATTGTCACGTCACGCCTTTCTGCGAGAACCTTAAAAACTTATGGTGTTCGCTATATTACCACGAGTCAGGAGTGCAGAATTAATTTACGCACTAAAAAAAGTTTTAATGAAACTAACATTATGTGGAATTTATGTAAAAGTATTTGGTTTCAGAAAGTTCGCCTCAATTTGACCTGATTCTCGTAACTACCAAATGCGCTTTTGACCTTCTGTGTACCTTACTCTGTGTAGTCAGTCAGTGTCAACTGTCACGCTGTCACTTGTCAGCTGCCGCGACTGATTGCGGCGACACCTCTCGGCCGCCCGCAGACACACCTGGCGAGTGAACGAGGCCGATACAAGGGGTTGGGTTTCTTTTGAGGACATTTGTATCGCTGGCAGATGAAAGGGAGAGGAAGATCTTTGATGAAAATTGTGATTTTACAGAAGGTTATGTGGTTAATTTTGATGTAAATTTTAGCATGAAACGTTTAGATAATCAATGTACCTGCTGATGAGTAGTTAGGATGCTTCAGCGTCAGATAAGCAAAGTGAATGGAATATTCTGTCACAATTAAATTATTTCAATTTAATTGTGACAGAATATTCCATTCATTTCATTTTATTTCAATTTAATTGTGACATGATATTGTGTAATGTGCTGTGTCTTTTGTGTGCACTAAATAAATGTTTTTTTTTTATCTATCAGCGATAACAGTTATTTCTCAATGGTTTGTCGAAAAATCACGTGATATTTTGGTAGAGCATGTCAATCCCATACATTATGGGCTTTTCGACAACCATTGTCGCTGTTAGAATGTCGCTTTGTCTATCCCTGACAATATGAAAAACAGGAGGAAAGGTTCTACTAAACCTATGGAGTTACTTGTCCGTTTCTCTTCATAAGAATCTATCTTTGCGAATTAACGACTAGAATCCCCTTTTATTATATTTATTTACTGTAAACTTGACATTAATTAACTGTATTAAATTATAATATTTTTTTAAGTAATTTACATTATTCAAAAAATATCAAACATTTAAATAACCTTATTAATACAACAATCTATAACTACCACGACATGTCGACCAACGTCGCCGTCGTCTAATTAAAATAAATTATTTGAATATAATTAATATGATTATGCCAATCAGTTTTTTAAGGTGATTACTTTAAATGATGAAAACCTCAACCTAATTTTTGACACAACTGTCACGTAATAAAATCCTTCATCTTTCATCACGCCGTAACACTGACAGAGTGGGCAGGCTTAGCGGTGAGCATGCAATTAGCGAGCCAGACTTATTATAACAACCCTTTATTTGGTCGCTGTTCATATTGTGAGGACCTAATAATTATGAAGTTTCATGTTGTACACATTTATTATGAGAAATGGTTTTTGAAAATAATTGTGACCAACATTATACCGACCAAAGGAGATAAGAAAACAATACTGTATGAGACCAAAGTTTCCGTGAACTATAAGAAAAGAGCGTTCAGATGACTACTAATGCAAACCGAACTGTGACAGTAAAAGAAGGCTTTTCGCATTTTTACAGTTTTAGTTTCGTGACTGGAACGCATATCGCTGATGTATGCGGTGCCGCATGCCGACCAAATAATCCTCCTCGCCGCAAAACGCATACTGCAACTGAACAAAAGATCATTCTAGACATTTGTCAGACGATTATGAATTTGGCACCACATACCACAGCGTTGTACGTTGCGATCAAGGAACCAAAACTTTTTCTGAAGTACCTAAACAAAGCAACCTTTCTGAATCCATTCAACTGGCATAGTTAATTTACTCCATGCGCTTCAAATATGGAGTATCCCAATGAGTAAGTTTAATAAGCTAGTCTGTTAATTACGCGATGAGTTACTGCGGCTTCGAAGAGTGCTGACATCAGTCAGGTATTACACGAAACCTTTCACCTCGGAAAATACGAAGCTTTATTCAGTCATTTTCATGAGGTTTAATGAAAACTTAGGCACTTAACATATTGTTTAACTAGCTTCTGCCAGCGGCTTCGACCGCGTGAAAGTCGAAAACTATCCCGAGGGAACACATTCCCTGGATAAAAAGTATCCTATGTACTATTCCTGACTATAATCTCTCTCTGTGCCACATTTCATCCAGATCTGTTCAGCCGTTCTGGCGTGAAGTAATAACAAACATACACACTCACAAATTTTCGTCTTTATAATATTAGTGTGATTTGGCATCAGTGGACAAGTGAAGATTACGAACATCATCATCCTGGGCTAGGCCTCCTCCCATGCCATCTATTTCCTTTGGATTGGTGCTTCATCTCTCCAATTATCAAGGAAGCCATCCCATACCCACCAACGTAGCCCACCATATTCACCTTGGTCTGCCCGTCTAATACTAGATTAACCAAAAAAACCCTAATTTAAACAAAAGTTTTATTTGACAATAGTTATTTGTTATACAAGAGTGCAAAGTTGCTTTTTAACCGCGTACTCAATTTTGATGACCGAGCAAGCGAAGGATTCGTAAATCCTGAGCGTTAGCGAGGGAATCAAAAGAGCACGAGGTTAAAAATCTTTGCACTCGAGTGCAACACGTAACTTTTCATTCCACCTCAGCGAGGAAATGCAAAAAAAAACATTTACAATCACACGATACTTTTATTTCAGTTTAGGCATTAACTACTACATTATAATAGGTAAGTATTACACAATAATCTTTAAATTATAACAAATAATACTTAGGTAAAATTAAGAAAAATTGAAAGTAAGTTTGTTACAGTTACTTAAGGCGATATATACGCCCCAATGTAAACGCAGTACTGGCCGTGCGCCCGCTTGATGCCAAAATATCAATATTGAACCTCCTTTTGAACAGTTTTGTTTGCAAAATATTATTTGATTTACATATGCTATGTCAGTTATGAAGAAATTCCAGCCGTCAATTTTTCTGTGTAAAAATATTTTTAAACATCCAAGTCGCTTTGGAAGAGTATCCAAAAGTTGCGAAAAATATCGTGTTGCTAGTTTTTTTTTTAAAGCAAAACTATTTATTATACGAAAAAAACATTTAAAAAAAATAATGTACATGAAATAATAATAAATATATTTTTTTTTCAAACTTTTTAACCTAGCCGTTACTAAGGAGTATGCTTTAGAAAATTACCGTTTTACGGCACTAAAGCACATGTAGGCCCTTAAGTTGAGTTTAATATTTTTGTTAGGTGTGTTTTTGGTAGGTATGTTGGTGTTAGTGACTTGTGTACTGTTTTTCGGTAAACTATCTGTCATACTTAATAGTTGTACCGAATACCGATTCATCGGATTCCCTTGACGTAAATGTTGGCGAGAGAGGTTGTTAGGAGAGCGATGGTTAGGTGTTTCGTAACGGCTCATTTTTGATTTAGAAGGGCCAGTCCGAGGATCTGACTGAGGCTCTTTCAGTGTAATGGCTCCTACGATGCTTTTACATATTTTAGACTTATTTTGGATGGAATCCTCTATGTATCTCTCTACAACCGCATTGGACTTCCAGCCTCCATGGCACTTAAGGGACAGGAGATCAGCTCCTGAATTGGCCAAAAGTAACAACAGGCCAACAGGGGTTCCGGAAGTTCAAGAAATGTTGCAATTTTATTAACACCCATAGGCTGTGTAACACTCTTTCCGTTGCGATATTGTAGAAAACTCGATTGATTGGAGTGTTAGGCGGGCGTAAGGCTTGATGTTTCTCAACAATTGTTAGGTATTCCTTGCGAATGACTAAGTTGCGGTCTCTTTTTGTCTTTGTATTAGGTAAATTAATTAATAGTAAGTCATCTGAGTGTTTCTCAATGTTTTTATCATTAAGTTGTAATAGTTCATTAGTTTGACATGCTCCGTTTATACCAATAATAAGAACAACCTGTAACGTAAAGAGTATTGTGGTAGATAAATTAATAAAATTGATATGCTTAATTATGTCTACCAACATCTACTAAATACGTATTAGATTATGTTAAGTAGTTGATTAATATACTTAATTAGATACTGAATGTGCAACTGACTTACTTTTGCCGCCAAATATACGAAATCAGGTGCTTCATTATTAAACTTTTCAATTTCAGATGCTGTGAAAACCTTAGATTTTTTTGGTTGATGACCAGATGAGGCTCTTTTTAAAAATGCCACTAATTTAGGATAGGTGTCGATATGTATGTCTTTTTTTATCTTTATTGTTGCTTATAGCATTGAATACGTACTCCATAGAGTGCTTGATTTCTTGGTCTCGGATAACTCAGTAAAATATGCCAGCAAAACGTTTTCTGAGAAAGTTTTGGCTCCTTTAGCTAGTCGCCACGTGTTAAACATATCGTACTGTTTCAAATACTTCTCGCGTGATTCTTGAGGGAGAAAGCTAGTTTGCGCATTATTAACAGTTTCAGTCAATTCTGTTGGCGTCAAATAAACTTCCTCGTCGCTAGAATCACTCAATTTAGGTTTTTCGCTTGTTTTCAAGTTTCTTGTTTTTGACCTATGTTTTTAACAATAAGTCGTGAAAAGAAAATGGCGCGCACAAAGCAAATTAAAAAAAAAAGTACACCGAGAAGGTTCCGAGTCTGAAATTTAACAAATTAAAAAAGGTTGTATGATAAATTCGGCACCATGGAGATAGAAGTAAATAGAAAGAAAACACATTTATTTGCCACAAGCCAGAGCACACAACATAAACATAAAAGAGAAAATAAAAAACTTAAACTAAACAACAATAATATTAAAAAAAAAGAAAACAATATAAAAGTAACATTGTGTGTCCCACGGCTGCGCCAAATAGGACCAATTCAGCAAAATATCGGGCATGCAGTGCCCGACGCTGGTTTTCAACTGAATCTGTGACCGACAACGTGACGGACGTAAATCAGTTTTATCCATACATATAATAAATAGTAACTAAATGTGTATGTGAAACAAGTACTTACTTATATAAAAGATAAAAATAGATGTGTTGTATGTGTATATGTTACGGCTAATACCCGAAGTGCGGCTACACCTAGTATTAGTGCGGCTACACCTAGTTTTAGCCGGTTAGAACTAGGTGTAGCCACGCGACGGAGCCCCGCTGCGCGGGGCTCCTATTTCCGTCCGCAGGGTCTAAAGTAACCTAAAACGAACGAGATGATTCGCTCGCTTTGCTCGCTCACTTCAGCTCCCGTCATCTCGTTCGAACCTAACCTGTCCGTGTCGGGGTGCCCTAAGCTCCGGCTAATACTGAGGTAGCCGCACTTCGGGTATTAGCCGTAACATATATAACAAATAATAAAAAATACATGCACACTACATAAGAATAAATAAGGTGAGTGTGACAATAAATGAGGTGTGGGTAGGTAGGCTAATGCGTCATATTATTGAGGTATTCAGTGCGACCATATCCAGCTTACGTTGCGCTTCCACCAAATACTGCCGTAATCGTCTCCTAAATGTGTAACCGAAAAATAGGTTTAATGATGTTTTGAATTCAGAAATTAAGTGCACACGATGTTCTTAATTCAATTTACTTTATCCTCTAGCGGATTAAAACGGCTTTTGCACTCAGATTTTGAAGAGCAAAAATAATCTTTCCGAGATGGGGGGATGAAAATTTTTTTTATCCTGAACACTATAGTACTTGTTGTATAATGCAGATTTTATCATCATAATTACAACCAAAAGACATTCAGTGCTGAACAAGGATCGCCCACCAGGAGGTTGATGTTTGTTAATTATGAGCTTATAATAACTCGTTACCACGGCAGTGAAGGTTCATTCAAACAAAAGCATTTTGCAAATACAATTTGAACGAATTATAGGTGAGTAAACATCTTCATGGTTAGACATATTAGCAGCCAAACGGCAATGAAGAGGGTTATGCTTGGACTTTTCTTAGAAGATCGAATCAGTAATGATGAGTCCAGATGACCCAAACGGCCGAAAAGTTCTGGAGTGGCGACCGCTCACTGGAAGACGCAGCGCTGGAAGGCGTCCCATAAGGGGAAACGATTTACTGGTGAGGGCTACGTAAGTCTCTTGGATACGAGAAGTATAGGACCAGTCGACGCGACAACTCTTGGGGAAGCCTATATCCAGCAAAAGTCGTCGACGTGAAATGATAATGTGGTTTCACTTACTGAGAAACGATTTTAATCAAAATCTTGAATACGTTCAAATAGATTCGGTACGCTTAAAAAACATAAAATCGTCGGCATATCTTAGGAGGTAATTACAAAGTGAAATAATGTGTAAAATTACTTTCATTACTGAATCACTGTTGACATGCCATCAAGATAAGTCGCATTAACAGCGTCGTGTCACTTTGTGCGTGAGTTACCTGCCGAGGAGTGCCAAGCGTTCATTACTAACACCTCATTAAATAAATGAGGAACATAACATAATTTTTATTCAAGATCTAAAAATAAAGTCAATTTCTACATATTATAAAATGAAGACCCCCGCCGCGTCTGTACGCGACAAACTCAAAAACTACTAAACGGATTTTCATGCCATTTTCACCAATATAAAGACTGTGAAACGACGAAGGTTTTTGTGTATAATTTGTCACGGGCCAAGCCTGGGCGGATCGCTAGTTCAATATAAATCATGTTTTAATACTTATCTACACGTATCACAAATATTTTTAGGATCTAGACAAAGGGTTCAATTAGCGATACGATTGTAGAAAGTCCAAACCGAAATGACACGGTGTGCGTTTTGCGAACGACAAGCCATTGTTTTGACTGTCATTATGAATTAGGGTGACCGAGCTCTGCTCGGGTGAAAATATTTTTGCGTGTAGTTACGGAGAAAACATAAGGATTTTTTCCAGATATGAGACCTAGAAAGATCTATTTTTACGCCCTCGTAAACCTTATTTATTGCAAATTTTATCGAAATCGTTAGAGCAATTTTCGAGAACGTGATTACAAATATACAAATATTGCTTGTTTTTTTAGTATAGGATAGAATATCACTTCGTCTAGGCTCTCTGTTTTAGCTAGTGCGTAAGTCTTGATATTTCTGAAAGTTTTAATAGAATAGTCTACTAATAAAATAGTATCTGCAGGAATATCAATAAATTAATCTTAACAATGTCAACAATATTTTGATTGTAGAAAGAAACTAATATGAATTAAAATTTGTTGCACATCTTATTAGATTGCCAGAAGGCTGTCTATTGCAACCACACTGACAATTCAAGATCAAAATAATGGTCAATGTTTTACCATAAATCAAGCTCGGTAGACAAAACAAAAGCCGACACTTTCCATCCACCTATAAATGAACATTAAAAGGTAAATGAGAGTGAAGTTATTGAACACTATGAAGCAGAACAATAAACTCGCTAGATAATTGGCACTCATCGTTCAAGGTTGCCAACTAGAGCATCGCACGGTGAGATGCAAAGATCAATGTGTAGACTAGACAGATGATTTAAGATACTCCAGATAGTTAGAATATCGTAGTCGGTTGGACTTGTTCTTCTTGGTGTGTCGATGATAAATAAACACAAGTACTTCTTAGTTAAATCCCTGCCTGGGTTGGGTAGTCGGCCACTCTGTTGGACTTATAGGTATATGAGTTTACGGGCTTTCTTGAAAGTCTCCCCAATTTTCACTGTCTGTCTAAGCCGATATAGGAATCAGATACGATAAGCTCGTTTTATCAAGGATTGTAATTGACCGTGACCACAGCAGTGACCATTCTAGGCATACGGTCAGTTCCATTACCTATGTTGGATTAAGTGTTTCCACAGGCTATTGAGAAGATAGTACATTTAACACAAACCGGGCGTGTTGCTGTGGAGTTCGTTTTCCTATTTCCTAGTTGAAACATTTTATGTCACTCGTTCAAAAACCTCAGCCTAATTTGATTACTGTTGATTTTTATACAGTGTAATAAATGTATCCTACATGAAAATAGATAAAATGGGTAACTACTTCGTATTTGAAAGAATTGACTGTATAAGTCTGGTGACATAAAACAGTTTCGAAGAAAATTTTCTTTCGGCTAATCACAATTTCCATTATTCCATCTACTTATTCTATGATCCAAGACGCGTAAAGATCAAAGAGCGAGCGCGTGCGCATCTCATCCAAGCGTTGTGAATGTATGAACGTGTGACAGTACCTACCCATAGAGACCGGTGATGGTGGAGGCAACCAGCACTGAAACGGAACTTAACTGCTCAATATGTTATACACCGCTGGTTATGTGGAAGGAGGATCTCGGTTTATGAGTGTTTCGGGAAAATCATTAAGCCAATTGATTATGAGTGAATACGATTTTCAAATGTCAGGCAGTAAGTATGTAAATTAGGTACTGGGATTTAGTTGTTTTCGGTGAGACTGTAAGCCACTGCAACATGGTTGGAGAAAAGCTGAAAATGATGAATAAATGATAAAAGACTGTCAAAGATTTTAAGGAATGAGTGAAAAGACTGTTAGTCTTAAATTGGGGTGTATCCAGAAACAGCAAGATTTTGTTCACACAAATGCAGAGAGATTTCCCATTTACGTGCCTTAGGTGATTGAAAAGCGGCTCAAACATGGTGTGAAAGAGGCAGTTGAACGTAAATAAATGTGTTTATTTTGTCTATTGAAATCTGGATCAAATATCTTTTGAGGTTATAATCATCATGAGAATCATTTCAGCCGAAAGACGTCTATAGCTGAATATAGGTCTCCGCCAAATGTCGCCTCATCGAGCGATGCTGTCCATCTCGCGTGTTAAATCAACATAAAAAGTATCCTGTAACGTCCACAGGAAATTGTGAATAAAGCCTAAAGCACGCAACAGATATCCATTTAAAACTATGAGCTAAACTGTTAAAAGCCCCAAAACACGGTAATCACTTCAGGGAGGTGTGTAGTCGTCAGGACCGGAAATACGTTGCCTCTGGGCGTCCACTTCCGGCGGATAAGTGGGCGGCTCTGACCCAATTTCCGGTTTTCACATCACATAGATGCCGCGCATGATAATATTTGTATTACGAGTAAAAGAAAGTGGGGACTGGGTACCTTGGGCGAATGATCATCTAGAAAAATACGGTTTGTTTTGTAAAATCGGGCAAATAACGTGATTTTGCCGTCGCTTCTTAAAAAAACGAAGGATTGTCACCTATACTTGTTTTTTTTATTTATTTATTTTATTTTAAAGAAAGCTTACAGACTAATTACACCAATAAATAGCAAAATAAATTAGGATATTTGCTAATTACAAGCTTCCACATGTATATATTATGATTCGATTTTGAAAAAAAAAAAAATTACTAATTAAGTGTGTGTCGAGGTAAACATAACAAAACAAAATACTTGCTTAATTAAACAAAATCCAAAGGAACAAAAAGAAAAATAATTGGAAACAGTGACGAACGGTATAAAATAATCTATATAAATAAGAAATCGAAGTTGGGAACACTTTGCCAGGAAGCGAAGGTAGCCAAGCTACTCGCGTTTCCCATCAAAATATTCCCCATTCAACGATTTTTTTATTTTTTGTGCACTAGTGTAGAATAGATCAATATCCAGGTGAGATGGCAATTTAATGAAAGCTGTTACACTTCGTATGCAAAAGGCATTACGCCTATAATTAGTTGATGCGAATGGTGCCTGTAGCAGAGGACGTTTTCGCAAATTGCTTTGATTGGTACGAAGAAATATCTTGTTAAGCAGTGCATGGCAGTCAATAGGACCATTCACGATTTTTGTTAAGAAACAGATGTCATTAATATTAACGTCTTAATTCAAGTGGTAGGAAGTGGTATCGCTTACAACGATGCTCATAATCGACTGAGAATTGCTTTGCTTTGAAATCTATGTAACGTATATTTTTTTTCTGAACTGATTCAATGCGAGATTTGTATATCTCGTATTGGGGGTTCCATACTTCAGAAGCGTATTCGAGGTTGCTGCGCACGAGAGAACAGTATAGGATATTTTATTGGTTTTAGTGAACGGAATTCAGAAAAGGATCGAATAATAAAACCGAATGCTTTGAAAGGCTTTTTAACAATAATCTTAACATGTTTATCGAAAATTAGTTTGCAGTCGTGTACAACACCAAGGTCTCTAATGCTTTCCTCTTTACTGATAGCAACACCATTCATAGTGTAGCCCGGTCCTATAATAGACTTTTGACGGGTAAATGTTACGTGGTAGCACTTCGAAATGTTTAATTGTAATTTATTAATATAAATCCTTTGATTTCCAGGAAGGTCAATCTGCCCTGAGGTAAGGGGACCAGTCTTGAATACCATTCTGGCAGCGGCAATGAAGTCTTCCTTAACATAGCGGTTGCAGAAACTCACTATGATAGGCTTCGTGTGGTCTTTTTCACGTGTTGGTACCCTATTAATGAAGTTAACTTGCGCCTTTGATACGGGATAATCAATTTTCTTTCCAATTTTGCTTACGACGTCAAATAAATTCTCGTGACTGTTTTGGGGTACACCCTTTATTTCTACGTTGTTCATACGGGACCATTGTTCTTTAACGTTATTTTCCTCCTCAAGTTTGTCCAGTCGGGATTGAAGGGTGTCCACCTGCTCCTGAACCTTCTCAACCTGTTGTAGACGCACTTCAAATTCTTTGACATTTTCGTTGAAAGCCTTAAGATCTTTGTTCGTCTCACTCAGCGATATTTTCAGGTCGGCGAATTCTGCGCGAAGCAGAGTCAGTTCATCTTTTAGGGATTCAAGTGGGGATAGTTTATCTGCTAGTGCTTTAATTTCCCTTAGAATAATAGAATCAGAATCTGGCTTTGGTGATACTGGTAGTTGTGCAGCTCCGGAGATTTTACACTTGCTGCAACGCTATGTCAGTTTTCTATCCCCAAACTTCCGATATCCAGCCTCTGTTATACCCGCACAGTGAAAGTGCAGATCTTGATTGCAACTTGTGCAGCGAACTCCATCAGAGATAAGATCATCGCAAGCTCCACACTTCATGTTTGTATTATTTAGATCCATCTTCACTTTATGCAGGATTTACGCGAAATTAGCAAGAAGTTTGAGAAACACTGGGATTCTTTTATTTTGCAATAGGAATTACTAACGAAGTGGCCGTCCAGCACAAGGCCTGCGACGAGACTGATTTTTATCGATAGTCTTGCACTTGACCTTCTCACCTAATGGTAAGCAATGATCTGGTCGACGATGAATCACGCACGTACTACACTGGAACAACAGCAGACTTAGGTACACCAAAAGTTTATGTTTTCTGGTTTCTTAAAACACTGTTTACTAAAAAGGAGACATCTTAACATGTACTATTCCGATTATTCTTTTATTGTTAGAATACACACTATACCTTAGTGCCATAAGCTACTTTTATCGTGGAAAAATGCTTGGTTTCTGTGGGAAAGACCATGGAATTGGAGCCGCTGGAAAACATTGCAAAGTATAACGTCTTTCAATCTGACATTTTCCAACTATGTTGGAGTCAGCTTACAATCTTATCGGATGCAGCTGTATAGCTGTATTTCACGTGAATCGACTGTCTATTTAACAGCCCAGTTACTGAGAAACGCCTGCCTCTAGGTGGACCGAAGTTCTGGCTAAGGCTGCAGGAATCCGATCAATGCGAGACTCACAGGAACAATCAGTGTTGCGACACTTGGGAGAGGCCTATGTCCAGCAGTGGACGTTTTTGGCTGAAATGATTATGATAAACTGGGCAACACGATAAAGAAACTCTTTGGCAAGAGTGAAAGAAAGAAAGAAAAAAGAAACTCTTTTACTATGAAACCTACTGTAGTTTACGAAGAGTTACCGGTAATTTTTTAAATTGCAACTCAAAATGATCTTCCTTCTTCATTTTTAATGTCTCACAAACCTGAGAATACGACTAAGATATATGTCGTACCTCACATAAACGTAATAGCATGATATACGGCGATGTCTAGGACGGGACAGAGCGCTCTGCGTTTAATTCCGAAACCGTTTTATTGGTTGGCTCAGGGCGCTGTCATGGGTGCCAATAATTTTGTTAGAGATTCATGCTAAATGTTTACGTGTGCTGGGAGGGAAATGAAGATTGTCAGCGTCACCTGTTATTGGGTTTTATGTAGGTATTTGCTTGTTTTTGTTTCAGATTTGCTAAAACGCGACAAGATTGAACGATTACTTGCCGACTGTCCAAAATTATGTTTTATGATTATCATAGATAAAAGTCTTCCAGGAGAACGTAAAGAGGCATTGTGAATTTCTGATGAAGCTCAGAGATCTCTGGTATACAAAAATGAACTGAAAGCACAGTGCTAAAAATCGAAAAAAAAACAAAATATATATTTTTTTTACTTCTCATAGGCCTACATGGGCACTTATAAAACGTCGACATAAGGAGCACGGTTCGGATTGGCGAGGAACTGGCAAGAAACTCCACGGTTACTCTTTTGAATAATGATTTGGTTTTACAATATTTCCATGTTACAGCATCAGTACTTGGATATGGGAGACAACGTAGGCCCGACAATAAGTCTTAAGAAACTAAAAAAAAGATGCCATATCATATTAACTAAACAAAAAAAAAGAAAGTAAACCTGATAAAAAGTTAACAAATGTTCACAACCATGTAGAAATCTAGAAGGCCTACAATGTTCACACATCCACAAAACAATCGGTAAAAGAATCTATACAAAGGAAAAAAAATAAGTATAACAAGATTAAATTTCACATGTGGAACAAATGTTGTTATCAGTGCTGTAACTATTCTTAGCAAAGGGCTATATAGATGATTGATAACCATTGTTAAAAGTCTAATTTAAAGAAGCTTAGCTACCGTTGCGACTATGGAATGAAAATTCGTCTTCCACATTTTGAAAATTCTTTGGTACTTTTCGTGAAATAAAATGTATTTGCTTAGCCATGTTTTATGGACTTCATTAATACCTGGAGTAGAATGTCTGCAGTAAGTGAACAATGTTTCTGAAAGATGCTGATACTTACCTTGACCATAGTAAGTTGTGTTCTGAAGAATAATAAGCCATCTAGCAAATTGGGCTCTAGGGATTTTAACTGATGCAGTAGCAATAGTTACCTTCTAGATTTTTGTCGCGTTTCTTGGTATAACAGTCTAGTTGGTACACTATTGTCAACATTTATTTTTGATTTTTCCTTTTCGCGGGTCTGCTGGCAGGAATTTCTTAAGAGATAAGCAGTGCCTTTTTACTCGTTTGTCTTTATGTGTATTTTCTGTGCATAATACTGTGTGTATATTAATTATGAAATAAATATAAGTAGGTAAATAGCAGAGTTTGTCCTATGAAGACCGTAATCATAGACATGTTATCAGACTAGTTATTCACAGTCATACAAGAACTGTCATTATTACATTTAAATATGACATAACTTTAACACCCAAGCACCCGGTTATGGAACAATCCTCCTTTGATTCTCTCAATGGTGCCATTCAAGCTGTTACAACTATCAGTTTATTGTTGTTATTATAGATCAAAGTGGTATGCGCTGGAGTACATGCCGTACATAAATTAATGAGCGTTTGAAGTGACCGGATATTGTGACAGAGACTTAACTACCTTACACTGAGTCGTTAAATTTTATTCCTCACTTGGTGGTGTAGGCAAGTGTTCATTAATGAAAAACTATCAATAAAATATTACACGAGAACAGAGATCTTGTCAATACAGATTAGTTCCATCTCGGCACCCTGTCACATTTCGTGTAAGGTTCACATAAAAATTAGAAATACAGTATTTTATTGACTAAATACGTTTGCTTGTAAAAATAATTAACAACACGATATTTTGTGGCTACTTTTGCCTACTCCTCCAAAACGACTTGGACGTTTAAAAATATTTTTACACAGAGCAATGTACATACAGAATTTCTTCTTAACCGACTTTATAGCTTATGTAAATCAAAAAATATTTTGGAAAACAAAACAGTCCAAAAGGAGGTTCAATATTGATGTTCTGGGTCTGAGCGGGCGCAGGGCCAGTCCCGCGTTAGCATTGGGGAATATATCCGCCTTAATGTCAATAATATTATAAATAAATTATTGTCAATTTGATTGACTCGAGTGGAGGTAATAACTTAGAATACATGGAAGCTTACCATGAGGTGCCAAACCTTTCATAGTTCCCCTATGACAGAGATAGAGCTAAACAAGATAAATTTTTGTCAAGTTTTGTCACGTCATGGTAGAGCCCTTCAGTCAGACCCCACATGCTTGGGATACCAAATATGGTAGATCTAATTACTTCCTAGTTATCCAAAACACCTCAGCATCGTTTCGTAAACTGCTCTTAACCGAAGTTAAGTTATTATCAACAGAGTAGATTTACAATCGCGTTTACTAGCGGAACATAAATCGTGTAATATTGCCTACCCTCTTCCGGGAGTCGCCGCAATGTTTCACTCACCTCACTGCCGGTTGTAAAACTGCCCACCCAATTTACGACACGAATTGAAGGTACAGACAACGTAGAGGTGAGTCTTATCTTTATCCTCTTAAAATAATAAGTGGTTTAATAACTCTAGGAATTTGTTTTGCAACGGAATATTCAAGAATTATTAATTAGATTGTGCTTGTTCCTTTCAACTTTCCTGAACTATAATAAAGCCTGCTAGCTTATGGTCATATTTTGAATTAATCAAACTTGTGAGCTGTTTAAAGTTTTGACCACAACAGTTTTGACACTATTTAATTTTTACAAAATTTTCTCTGGCTGCCCAAAGGTTGGGTTAAGTTTTGATTTGTCGTTTTTATATTATGGAAAAAGTAAAATAAGTCAGTTATCAATCATGAAGTTATTTAACTAATACTATGACGATTTTCGATACATAGCGTTTTCGTACTTAAAATAGGTGACATACAAGCCCATAAAGTTTTTATTCCACTTGCACTAAGTTTAGGTAAATAATCAAGTGTAGTTATACGAGTACATACTTAGTTTTTTACGTCTTTTGTGTTGGCAATATCATTATATTTATCATCATCTTCCCGCCCTTGTCCCATGTTACTTGGGTTCGGTGCAACAAGTTTTCTTCTTCCATACGTCCTGTCCCCCGTCACGCTATCACTGACTCCCTTTTCCTTCATATCACTTCTCACACAGAGCATCCATCTTTTCTTTGGCTGTCCCCTCCCTAGCCATCCATCCATCCACATGTTATGATATTATTAAATCATACATCAATTTACTTTTTTTTACTTTTCCAAGTACATTTTATAAGTTGATCGACTATTATTCGTAAACGTGTAAAACCTTAGCTGTGATAGATTTTCTTTTAAATTCGCTATATATACTACCTTCGTGTATTTTTTCACATACCCAAAAGTAACAAATAAAGTAATAAGTAAGGAATTAAGTAAGTAAGTAATTTTTGTAATAATTTAACAATTTTATAATTCTTTATTAATATTTCAATTTCATTTTATATAACTTCGTATTTTTTTTTAATATAAATGCCAGTTGAGTTTCATTAATTTTATTTATGAAAATTTAGTTTTTAATTGTAAGCGCAAGTCGTATTTATTTTGTAAAATGTTTTTATATTATGTGGAAAATGTCGCTGGGTGCACACTTGTTTTTCTTCCTGCTTAAATTTTATGTATTGTTGTAGTGTGTAGTCGTTTATTTTCCCAAATAAATAAATAAACTATTTAGCTGGAAGGAGGGGAGAAACTTGACTCTAACAAAAAATAATTTTACGCAAACGGATCCCAGAATCGAAAAATGGTTTTCACAGACCCGTTATATGTTTTTTTTAATTGACTATCCAACAATACCGCATGCTATGGGATAGACGAGAAAAAAAATCCCAACTCTATGAGTACATGAGCTATCCTTAATATTTTTTTTTCATGTTTTTATTTTACCACTTTGTCGGCACTATTAATATGTATAGCCATGCCAAATTATAGCTTTCTAGTACTTAGAGTTTCTGAGCTAAGTGGACGGACAGATGGACGGATCGACACATGGACATGGCGATACTATAAGGGTTTCTTGTTGACAACGGAACCCTAAAAACGAAATGAATGCCTGTTTGTAGTAATCACATTGACACTTTCTGGTCGCTCAGTGAGACATTTTCTGGTAGGCACCTGGTTAGCCTGATCTCAAAATGACATGACGTGTTAGGATATCATAAGCCTGACCGGATAGCGATAATGAGAATATGATGTTTGCAGAAAACGCCACGTTTATGTGTTTACTTGTGCTGCTGCCCGTACGGTATGTTTATGTTTGTCTGTTTATATGACTGAGTTGTAGCTTCACGAAGAGGTGATTTCACGTAAATAATTCAAATAGTTTGTAGTTACCTATGTTTTTATCATCTTTAGTTTAGAATCAGATGTAACAGGGACAGGAAGTAACACACTTCTCTAAAACAGAAGTGCATAAACTGTACTGTACATATAACACGGATGCTGTGAGAAATTTTGCCCGCGACTTCGACTGCGTAACATTAGTACTTCTTCGCACCATACAAACATCCACCGCCATAAGGATGATTGCCGGGATAAAACTATTCTATGTCCTTCCCAGGGTCTCAATATATCTCCATATCAAATGTTATCTAGATCGATTCAACTGTTCAAGCGTGAAAAGACAGACAAAGTTACTTACCACAGCATTGCTTACCATCAGGTGAGATAGTGGTCAAGCGCAAGCCTATTATTAATAAAAAACTTTCACATTTATAATATTATAGTAAGGATTCTATAGGATCCAAATACCAAAACACGTTACTTAGGTGGATTAGTAATTTCTTCTTCTTGTTATGGAAAAATGTACGATATCTCTAGCATATCTTTCAGAATTTTTTCTCCAATATCGCACTTCTGGTTGATGACGACGGTGACCACTTATCATTTATTTATTTATTTATTATAGGTAGACCGCTACCCAGCTTATTTTCCTCTGTGGCATAAAAATATATTCTCTACATCTGAGAAAGGTGAACTATACATACATAACATAACAGTAATACTTACACTTACTCAGAATTAAATAGCATCACTACCTCAATCAAAATTCCCACCAAACATAAGACTCAGTTATCCGCCCGGCTACGCCCGCTACCCACAACCACTAAACCAGAGCAAATAAAAAGCTAATTTAAATGCCATTAAAAGTGGATGCGACTCAAGATTTAAGAGCTGAGAGCTCTCATTATTTTACTTTCCCTCCTTCCCTCCAGAGGGCGCCTCCACGTAATGCGGGAATTTTAAGCAGAACTGATTTATACATCTTGTTTGGTATTGACTTGTATATAAGTTGGAGTGCTGGGGAAGTGTTGTGTGCTTCCCATATAAGGTAGACGCGAATCGAGTGAGGTCTCTATCTACTTCTGTCAGTACTACGAGTAGGTATATCTAAGAAAATATTCATAAGTTTTGCAAAAATAATGCCACGTTTGGAAGGCATCCCACAAGGTGGACCAAAGATTTGCTGAAGGCCGCATCAATACACTGAATGCGAGAAGCGCTGGATCTGTGGCTGTGGCGACTTGGGTGAGATCTGCGTCCAGCAGTACACGTTTTTTGACTGAAATGATGAGGGCCTCCTTTCTATAACATGTTTTGGTCCACGCCATTTGGCCACGTTGATTTTTTAAACAAAGGTTAGAGATAAAGCGAAAGGGACAATTTACTGACGGCTAAAAGAAACCCTTACAATATGATTCATTTGTTTCGATATACACTTTGTAATTGGTTGCATGGCCGTTCCCCATTAAAACCAAGCACGCATTATAACAAATGTCTTTTTGTTATAATGCGTTATAATGTTAATAGGTAAAGTTAGCGAATGCGCAAAACAAATTTAAACAAAGTTCCACTAACTACAGAGAGGAAAATTAGGCCACTGCAATATAACGCTGCACTCAATAAGATACCTATTTACACAGTAATAAAACTTGTCCAATAACTTGTACGAAAAGACACCATTAAATATATCCAAAATTACAAATGATTTAAAACTATAACAGCTTTGACCAATAAACAGTTTAGTACCTATCATAAAACTGGAGATTCAATCATCACTAATTTGCTACTTTATGATTATTCTGGCTAATAACTTACCTGTTTTATTCTGTCTGCCCCTAAACGTCGAGGCGTGATGCTGGCTGACAAGTGAAGACCGGTGGAGATCGGGCGCGGTGTAAAGTGTATAAAATATTGACATGCGTTACTTTATGTTATTTTTGGACAGTTGGCCATGGATTTTGGTAACGCAGAGGGGGGACTGGATATATTTTAGTGCCTACACACATCAGGACCCAAGGTGGTGGTGCTTAGTGTTCCACGCGTGCCCCTCTTAGACATCGCGGGGGCAGTTAAACACCTCACTCTTTCCCCCCGACCCGACGTCGAGGCCCCTGGATCCGGGCCAGCTCCAGGGAGGGGGTTGCGGAAGGTTCGTATGTTCCCGCGACCCACTGCGTAGGTATAAGATGGAAAATCGGGTGGCTTTTAGTCAGTAGGAGTGACATCCATTGAGGATTTTACAACATGAAACAAAAAAAAATGTCTTATTGCAGTTGTTGAGATGATGATGACGCGTCTTGATTGCAGTCCAGAGAATAGTCATACTGTTTGCTCAACGTCGCATGCAACTGTTTGCAATGGAAAACCATAGCAGCAATTCTTCTTCTGAAAACTCATGCTCTATTTGACACTTCCATTATTTTCTCAAGCTACAGAACTTGACTTACTAAGTGGAACCTTAAAAAAATCCTCCGACTTACTCCGATGATCACCATTGTAGCTCGTTTTTATTAAACAAGGGCGGCTTTTGCAAAAGTCTGATAACTTTCATCCGAAGAATAAAAATGGCAGTTGTTTAAAAAAAAAAAACTGACTTTCAAAAAATTTAAAGTCCTGAAGTTTTTGCCATCCTTCAGCTTACAATCATCCTAATTCTATCTAACAAGCACTGATCTTCTCTGAATACCTCACCCCGTAGGCACAAACCACTCCCATACTCACCATCCATCTATGTATCCCACACCGATGTTACGAGCGGA
Source organism: Orthosia gracilis (assembly GCA_947562075.1). Taxonomy (NCBI): domain Eukaryota; kingdom Metazoa; phylum Arthropoda; class Insecta; order Lepidoptera; family Noctuidae; genus Orthosia; species Orthosia gracilis. The sequence continues at coordinate 48,639,803 of OX387272.1, read as the reverse complement.
AGTGTTGCATTTCAAAGAGGCATTCTTGTTACCTGTGCACTAAAAATAATTCGTGAAACAGCCGGATAGAGCCGCGAACGAGCGGGATGTGATTAGCTACGCCCCTGCCGTCGTCTTTGATCTTGCGCGTGCGCCAAATATTCTTTGTGCGCTAAGGTTTGTACGCTCTCAGTACGAGGCGTGTTTATGTGCTCTTTGCACGGGCGGTTTGGGAGGTGGTTTCAGTGGTGTTTCCGTTTAGGAAAATGTATTTTTGAGAGAGAGGAGGCACTGTGGCAAGTACTTGGCGATTGTCATAAAAATAGGCCTATGAGCAGTGGAAGAGACGATGATTAAAAGATTCAAATAGGTGACGTTTCTAGGGGGTACAAAAGAAAATATAATGATTATTTTTGATCAGTTGAGCAAAATGTGAGAAGAAAATGTAAATGAATTTTCTATTTATTGAATTTGAGTTATATTATTATTATTTTATATTCGTAATTTTTTCAATGATTTCGTTATGTCATCATAAAACTATATATCGCGGATCGCCATCATTTGTAATCCTAAATAACTGTCTAGGACTTTTCAAACCAAGAAATTATGAGTGCTCCATGTTTAGTTAAAGTGAAAGTCAAAATTCCTTATTTCAACTAGGCCATTAAGCGGCACTTTTGAACGTCAAAAATTAAAAAATAATAATAATTGATTCTATCGTCCATTCCGTAAAGTAGCTTGTTATGGAGCAGAAATGACAAGGAACTCCATATATACTCTTTAAAAAAATATTTTACAACATTTACATACATACACTAATTCATAAACATGAAAAGTTAAGCAAGTTCTTATATGCCTACAGTAGTAGCATCTTTACAGACTAAAGAAGATTGCAAATCTACCAACACTAATAACGGCATACCATGGACACGTCAGCTGTAACCTTAGATACGGCTTGATATTTTGGGGTAATAGTGTTGATAAAGATCGCGCGTTCATTGCACAGAAACGGTGTGACAGAGCAATTTTCAATCAAAAAATGAATGTATTAACATTACCGTGTCTATATATTTTTGAGGGCGCAGTTTTTGTAAAAAATAATAATGATTTATTTAAATATCGAACGCGTATACGGCATCAGGACAAACTAGACATAGTGCCTAGTAAGACTCATTTCTTGCGCAAAAGTATTTTCTGCTCTGCTCCACGTATATTTAATAATATTCCAAGGCCTATAAGAGCAATTACTGAAATAAAAGCAAAGAAACATGAACTATTAGTGAACAAATGTTATTACTCTATGAAAGACTTTTTTGATGACAAATCACTATTAAAATACAATCTGCCTGAGTCATGATGCGATCTGTGTAGATAATCATATAATATAATAAAAATAATTAACGAAGATTCAAGAATCTAATAATTTGCAATGCATTACATTATTGTTGACATGCATGTACGAGTAAACTCACTAGATAGGTACTTACAACATTCTATTGTACGCCCTAAGGGTAGGACATAGCTTATGTACCTATGATCCACAATAAAGACGATTTGATTTGATTTGAAAACGATGCACCCAGACTAACACTACTATACTAAGTATAGGTGTAAAGTATTTCAAGCAGTACTGCAGTAACAGGTAAATTCATTCATTTGATGAATAGGAACATGTGATTTCAAAATCAATTTTTAATTAGACTAAACAAAAAACCATTAAACCTAATCCCAGGAATAGGTTGTCACATCACCACTTCATCCCATCATCATCAAGAATGATGTTTACGTCGAGTTTTATGAGTTTTCCGCGAACGCATCACGATGGGCAGCTGACAGTTCCGTGCTGCTGTAGGTACTGAATCAAATGAAATACAATTAGTTTTATTACATCGTTAACGCATGTAATCGGGACTGTAAAGTTATTTGGCTGTTGTCTGGTGGTTTATATTGCCAATAGATTTCCTAATTATTTCGATATATGTCATAAGGAATGGTGACATTTTCCAGATAGCTATTTAATGATGGAGTTCCCATAAATTGCCAAAATAGACATAGCTATAAAGTGCAAAAAGAGTACAAATAGCTTGAATGACATTGTGAAATTTATCAATGAGAAGTAATTAATAATTAATTAGTTAATTATGTCACAATGGAATGCAAGCTTCTTGCACACCTTTATGTAAGTTACGGGCATGTGTATTTGTGACTACACCACACTCTAGAATTGAGCACACTTTATTTCTTGTTAAAAACAAATGTTCTTTGAATCGATAACAAGCCTGAAGGCAATGTATTTTCCATAAAGGGATCTTTTCTCTTAAAGGGATTTTCAATTATTTTTCCTTGAAGTGAAACAAATACAAAACATGATATTATGTTAGAACTTTTTCGCAAAAAAATTAACCGTCTTCAAAATCCAATAACTAAAACATGCAAAACAAATCGTTTCGGAAGTCGCTGTCTTTCGTAACTCATGTTATTACCGTTTTGCGACACCAACTTCTGAAACGAATATTTTGCCCTTTTTAGTGTTTTGTTTTTGGAGTCGGTAATTTTTGCGATTTTTTTCGGTTAAATATTTCTTCTTTTTAGTTTTGGTTCACCATCACAAAATATGAACAAGTTCCATAATAAGGTACTTAAGGGATTGACAACCAAAATTTACATATTCGTGCTGTTTATCACTAAAGAGTTCGGTTGTATGGTCTATATCTTGAAAACTGCTAAACCGATTTTGATGAAACTTGCACTATGACCTAAGTTGGGAGATACCTAATCCAATAAAAAAAGAATAATCAATGATCCGATTACTAGTTTCGGAGAAATACGTGGACAAAGAAACATACATACATATAATTGATACTTGCTGCACCTAGTTTTCTTTTTATTATTGTTCGTGTTTTGCTTATCTCGTGTCTCCTGTGCGGGTCACAAATAAATATTTTTTCTTTCTTTCTTTCAATGCGGACGACGTCAGGGTTTATCCATTTGTTGCATACTTTTCTGAACACCGCATCAAAATCGGTTCAGCCAAACGAGAGAAAATCGCAGATTCATACTTATAAACATAGTACGGGTCAAACTGATAACCTCCTTTTTTTTAAAACCGGCTATAAATCGACTTTGCTGACGATGACCTGCAGTCTAATTGCTTTAGGCAAAGATGAGTAAACGAAAGAGTATGACGAATCAATTGGACTCTTTCGAAAAGAGTATCTTCACCAATGAAGGCGTCCAATAATTTTTGGCAATACCTAATTATTTAAAGAGAATTTGTCAAACTCTTTTATGGGGCAAACCGTTTGCTTTGCCGAATTCACTTACGCAATTAGGCTGCTGGGCTTTTTTGCATAGGAAATACCGAAGAGATAAGTTGAGTGGTTTTCCCAAAAGGGGAATAAAATAGTATACATTAGATCGAAACGGAATCCGGAAACCTAATACAAAAAACCTGGCATAGGTACAAGGTACGGTATACCATTCCAGTGCACATGCACTGTAAACAAACCCAGTAAGGAGACCCAGTTAACCTATGAAATGTAGATATTCTGCTGTAACCAAGAACCCCGTAACTGCAAACGAGTTCCGGAAAGACAATCGTCGACCTGTCACGAGAGTTGACGGACAGACGTGCGAAAATTTATACTAATGTTTTGGTAACGCGGTCACCCCACTAGAGCACCACGCCGATAAAGATCACATACATTGCACACAAAATTTGGGAGATAGAATTCAAACATCGAACAAAACTGGCAACGGATATCGAACGGCTCAAAAAGGTTGGAATGTTGACAAATTTGTGGTAGAAAGGAAGTGTGTCTTGCACACAAAATGACAGGTAGACATCTTGCTATTAGAGCTAAATCATGTTTCTACAATAACAGTGTGAAGAAAAAAATGTTTTGTGTGAAAGTGACCGTTTTGTTTCGGTACTGAGGTCATGTTTGAGAAGTTGGTTGTTATGTGAAAATGTGGGGAAGTATTTGCGCGAATAGATCTTAGAAGTTTAATGAATAAATGTGGGGACCTGATGTAGTAGGTTCCACTGACTTGCCATAGCAAGTCCATAGAATTAATAAACATATACGTAGATTTCAAATAATGATAGAACCCAGTAAAGAAGAGAAGATTGGCCAACTAAATAAAAGTGTTTATAATGACCATAGTAGTTACCTACTCCATTACTTGAAGTGAACACTTTAGTGTAGTGATATATTTCATAGTTATAAAACAAAGGTCCATCCATGGGCTTCTGCTACAAACGAATCTTCTGAAATTGCCAATAACATTTATTTAGATATACTGTATTTATGGGTTAGAGACGTGGTCGCCCACAATGGCCCTCATCAGAAATCTTAAAGTCTCCCAAAGGACAAAGGAGATGGCTATGCTAGGAGTGTCCTTGTGTGATAGAAACAGAAATGAAAACATCCGCAAGAGAACCAAGGTTACTGACATGGCCCGAAGAATTGCCAAACTTAAGTGGCAGTGCAGGGCACATTGCTCGCAGAACAGATGGCCGTTGGGGCCGAAAAATTCTAGAGTGGCGACCGTGTACCGGAAGACGCAGCGCTGGAAGGCCTCCCTGTAGGTGGCGCGACGACCCGGTCAAAGCTGCGGGCGTCCGGTGGATGCGAAACGCACAGGACCGCAGGCTTATTACTTATCTTTTGCAAGAGCAAAACGATAGCGATTTTTGCGCAATAATGGCTCTTCAACACAAAAGTTTTAGAGTTTTTTTAGAAAAAAGTGCATTTGACAAACAGCAAGCGATTAGAAAACGAATGTGTAGGACCTACCATACCTACACTGTAGGTATTTCGACTTTTATGACACAAAACGTTTGATCGGGCGATGATTGCTGATTGCTGTTTCTTACGAAATACGCCTGCCGATCAGTGTGGCGACGCTTGGGGGAGGCATATGTCCAGCATTGTACGTCTTTCGGCTGAAATGATGATGATGAGATATACTGTACCTTTGTAGGTACAATATTGTTCTTATCCTTGATAGTCATAGTTTTTATTAATGTCTATCTTAGACTATCGTGTGCTATCTTCGTTTCTGATAATAATCTATTTACTTATATCTATACTTTATATTATAAAGCTGAAGAGTTTGTTTGTTTGTTTGAACGCGCTAATCTCAGGAACTACTTGTTGGCATTGAAAAATTATTTTTGTGTTGGATAGTCCACACACATCACGCTACGACCAATAGGAGCGGAACATAAATGAAAAATGTTGCAAAAACGAGCAACATTATTCCTTTTTGCGAGCTTCCGTAGCGTGCGCTGCGTGAACGGTTTTAGTTACGCAAAAATGTATGCATAATGGAATTGTTCCTCTTTAAAAGTTCTAAAAAAAGTCCGCGACAGCATATGTTTATCTTTTAAGATTGACTCACTATAACCTTTTTTTATGGTAATCACATGTTTTCATTTGTGAAGGAGTTTTATCAACATCTTTACTAATATTATAAAGCTGAAGAGTTTGTTTGTTTGTAGGGTAGGTAGGGTAGATAGGGTAGGTAGAGTAGGTAGGTAGGGTAGTTAGGGCAGGTAGGGTAGGCAGGGTAGGTAGGTAGTGGTAGGTAGATAGATAGCCAGTTGACGGGAGCGAAGCCGCGGGGGTCAGCTAGTCAACAATAAATACCCCAAAACACTTCATTATTTTTAAGCATAGCCCTCTTCTATCCATCAGTGGATACACAAAACGTATTACGCCGAACTTTTTTAATTGGATTTTCAAATCAGATCACCTATGCAATCATTTCTTTATAACATAACCCATTTTCTAAGTTTGTGTTAAATTCAACGAAAAATCTTCGCAAGCGGCAGTGAAGTCATCCACACATCTGAAACTTGTTTATATTTTATTTCCTACAACTTCAAACATGCAAACAAATATTGTACTTTACGATTCGTTGAAGATGTTGCCATAAAAATAATATTCTATCATTATTTTTCTAAAGAAGAAGCAAGCACTACTTATGTACTTCTTACTTTGTTCGAACTTAGCCCAGTTTTGTATTATGAACATCTGCTATTTCTATGGTGAAATTTTTGATTAATTCGACTATTAATCAAAAATTTCACCTGAAATCATGTCCACGAACAATTATGATGGGTGCATTTTAGGTAAAACTAGGGCATTGGCCAACAGAAAGAAATAAAATGTGTGATCTAAGTTGGTAAACCAACAAAGCGATACTCACTTAACTCATCTAAAGAAAACACGCATGCTACACATTTCCTAATTCAAACCAAGAACTTTTGTCCTCTACAAAAGAACTCCCAACAAATCAAAGAGACAAAACGATAAAGATCTCACCTAAGTCGGCAAGAATACCGAAATAACCGCTGAATCACCGTTGTCGCTGGCCGTACCTGCGATGGCAGCCATCAGAAATAATTACAAAGGAACACAAAGAAATAACTCAAACGTATCACCCTGTGATTCATTCAACGTATTTTAGATCTGATGGAGTTACTATAAATGGATGTGAACTTGCTTTTATGTCGGATGGAGGACGGTTTTCAGAGTTAAGTAGGATCTAGAATAGGAAATTGTATATGGCTGACGATAGCAAATAGCACATAGTTCAACTTAAGGCAAAAGCAGTAACAAGGCGTCACAATATTTTTATTACAATCATCTAGGTGCATCATTCATATTTTTCTGGATATAATAAAAAATAGCACAGTAACATTAGCAATTTGGAAGACGAAACAGCCTTCTTTAAAATAAGCTAAAATGAACTACTTTCTGAAATCGAACGCCATTCATACATATCGTATGATAGGTATGAATATCCTAGAAGGTAAGTCATCTGCAACTTTCTTGACTTCAAGATGATTGGGCAGTCTTAACTAGAAACGGAACGGAAGACATAGTTACAATACTCGTAATTGGAAATCTCAATCAATGAAAGGACAAATTGTAATAAGCGTGTAGGTGGGTATGTAGCACAGATTGTACGGATATGTATGAAGGTCGATCGTTCTTCCGGAGAGCAATAAATGGGCTGCTCGTCTAGGAAACACGAGCGGATGAGAGTTCTTAGAGAATGCTGAGGAAAGCGATGCTCATCCGCCCGCCCGCCCGTAATGAGGAATGATGTATGTGTGCTTATGCAACATGTACTTACCTAGAATGTTTACGAGTGGAGTTAGTTCTTCCCTTTCCTTATATCCCAAATGTCAAGTGCTGATTGCCATCAATTACATTGAGACAGATCAATATATTGTTTAGCCAGGCATAAACACCGTCATCCCATTTTATCCAATGTGCGTGATAGAGCGGATTGCTCAATCACGAAAGTTCTTTGAGATGGATTTTTAACAGAAATCTTGAAGAAAGCACCCATCTTGTACATGATGGCAGATAGTATTCAGATCTAATTAGCAATTAGGTAACAATCCAACCCAATGTAACATCAACAAGTCTTATAAAGACGTTTAAATTTTGAGCAGCTTTATTACTTGGTCTAATGGTTCTTTAAACTAATCAGTCTTCCATCGCTGCAGTCATCAAAACATATAACATTGTAAACGTCAAGCAATCCCGCACTGAATGACGATCCGTTTCCGGATCTCGTATTTTCATAACGACCCATATTTCTGCTTATGTCATTATTAAGGAGGGAGACGGTTGAGTAATTTCCTTCGTTTGACAAAGAAGAGTTAAATAGAAGGAGTTAAACTCTATGAAGTTTGATATTATCAGAGGCAACACGAGGAATCAAGACTTCTAGACCATTTATTATCTCGTAAGATGTCGCCACCGCTTGGCTACTAAGTAAGGTTGGAAGCTTATCTCAATTAACCTACCTCAAACGCTAGCAACAACGATGTTGAACCGACCAGCTCACTTCAATTTCATACAGATTAAAAAAAAATCTTTCTTTACATTATCAGCTCGTGATGTTCCCACTGCTGGGAGTGCTAGGACACAGGCATACTCTCCATGACAGGGAATGGATGCGGATGGATGGTTCAGTGCGGGTTAGTGGACGACACAGTCATATGTCTTCAAGGACATGTCGGTTTCCTCACGATGTTATCCGTTTTAAGAGCAGTGAATTTTTCCTTGATTATTGCCAAAACCACGCGACACTCTGAAAATAGCTCAAAAAAGCAACACCATTTAATTCCTCATCTAAACCACCACTTAAATAAAAGCAGCCACTCTCTTCCTCGTTACCCCCCATCAAGTAACACAGTTATAAAGTCGGACAGATGTCCACACAACGGCCTGCCTGTCTGTTTGTCCCGATCAGTAAACTGCATAGATCGTAACGTATCGAATCAAAGGCGCGCGCGCAGCCGATGCCGTCCAGCATCGTTAATGGCCAGTAAAATGGACCACCCGCACTTTATTCCAATTTTATTGGGATGGGTTTACTAAATTGATAAAACATACTTTGTATTTTTGTGGTAAAATGTCTGTAGGTGAAAATTAATGACGGTTCAGCAGTTTTCACCTGTATAGATAAAATGAAGAAGACGACGTAGACATTATAGATATAGTGATAGCTCGAGGGCAACTCCCGTGTTTTCATCATCGCTGCCTGCAGAAAAAAAAATCACGTATAAACTCTTTTTAAAAACCCTTTTAATCATTCATACAATAGGTCAAAAAATTATAAAATATCTTAATTGTGAAACGAAGCGGACAAAATGATTGCTAGTTTAAACTTAATACATCATTCCTGCATCTTAGGAAATGCCTCCGAGAAACGTTAGTTTGTTACATTTTGAAGAAATAAAAAGAGTGTTACAAAACAAAATATCTCCACATTCGTTGAAAACATACTAGTAGGTATTGCCTAATTATTTTCTCTGAAGTAATTTCCTCGGAGTCGTAGTTGCATAAGCATCATAGTCTGGCGAAACTTCATACGTTTGACGATTCTGTGAGAGTAAACAAGATAAGGAAATACCAAATTATTTACACATTATGACAGTGGTCATCAACCTTGTTTCCAGCGCTGATTTCATTACTTTCTGAAATAAAAAACAGAGTGTATTTTGAAAATTGGAAATTATGTTTCTTCTCAGCGTCTTACCTGCTTTTGAAACCCATTTTGCTTGAAAACGAGCGTTTTTTAAATTAAAACTCCTGTAGCTTCATAAAGTGATTTTTGGCAAGGACAAAAGGGTTCGCGTCACCAACATGCTGATGTGACCGCGTCATTGACATGGTAATGTGACGTGAGTGTTGTTAAGTAATGTTTGTCTGCCAATCAGTAATGAGTAACATTGGAAAAGATAATTAGTTGAAGTCTAAGCTGACATTACGAAATGATTTCATCAATCCTCACTACTTCTGACAACAGTTTTTAAGGTGAAGTTTGATCATGATAATAACACTACTCCACCTATTAAACCTTTCATAATCCACACCTAGATACGTCACTCCACAAGTGAGCAAGCCGAATGTTTACAATCCTTGCATTAAACCGATCTCATACGTCGGTATGTTTGTGCGATGCATCTCGTAAAACTGTATTGGATATGCTGGTATTAGGGTCTTTTCTATCAAAGATGTGCGAGGTAGCTAGGCGGTGCGAGGATGCGTAACGCTGTAAAATGTGTGACCACCAAAGCTGTGCGAGGAGGTTGTGAAAGGCTGTGCAGATGAGTGATGCGAGGATGCGTTACAGTTGTGCACATCCTTCGCACACATACCCCACCCACATCGCTCGCACACATCTGTCACTGTCTTGTAACTGAAATACCTAGCTCTACCAGTCCTTTTAAAAATTCGAAGACGTGTGACAACCACCAACCCGCACTGGGCCCGCATGGTGGATTAAGGCCCATTCCCTCACACAGAGAGGAGGTCTGTGTTCCAGGCTGATGATGTTAGTCTGTGTTTGGCAGCGTGTTGAACATAATGGAATTTTATGTCAAGGGTAGTACGAATTTTGTCTGACCATCTGAGTGGGCTGCTTCCTCATGGGCATTTGCCACCAACCTTCCCGGTAACCATCAGTTGTACAAGGTTGTCACCGGATTTTCTGGCTACTAGGCCGAGGTGGGTCAAGATGAGCTCCTTGGTGGATTTTTTCCTTGCACTGCGCCTCGCTACCTTGCACATCTTAGGTGTAAAAGCACCTTTAGCAGGTACCTTGTTCCGATAATAAATAGACAGCAATATTGCCGTAACTTTACTTTACGGCGCATTGCCGTTATTCTTGGCATTATCATCGTTTTGATGTAGAAGTGCCGTTAAATTTTGATGTTAAATATATAATAAAATAGCGATCTTTAGTGCATTATTGTTGCATGTGGTTGTGGGGAAAATGAGCAAAGATTACCTACGAGTGGGACGTCTATGATATGTTCTAATTATTTGGTAAGTATCTTGTTTTGCGATTACGGCCTTAAATTGCAAATAATCGCTTCATAATCATTTGAAGTTATCAAATCTAAATCCAAATCTTTGGATGATTGTGAGTGCTGAAATGTTTGCAAATTGTATCATAATTTTCAAAGTCCTGTTCATCGTCACAGCAGCTTCTTTAAATAGTAGAAAGGTCGCGACGCCACAGACTTTTTTAACCGGAAAAAGATGGGTGTTATTAGTTTGACGTGTGGTGCTATGTATCTGTGTGTCTGTGTATTTGTGTGTCTTTTTGTGGCGTCATAGCTCCTAAACGGATGACCCGATTTTGATATAGTTTTTTTTTTAATTAATTTTATTGAGAGTTTTCGTAGCTATGTTTGATGAAAATCGGTTAAGGCGTTCAGAAGTTATATGCATTTTACTCTTCGAATCGGTTTTTTTTTTCACCAGATATCATGTCATAAATACTTGTTTCGATAGATTGTCGATCAACGCGTGTCTACTAATTGGTATTTAATTGTTGTTTAAAAAGCATGACATACAAATTAAATTTGAAATTTAAAAAACTCCAAAGAATATTTATTTTTTGGTGTTTTTAACCGACTTACCAAAAAGGAGGAGGTGCTCGACTTTATGTATGTTTTTTTTTTTTTTATGTATGTTCACCGCATAAATAATTTCCAAATTCAGTCCACAATTGACGGAAAATAATTAAATTAATAATTATTAATTTAATAATTTTTTGAAAATTATTTTTTTGTATGAAAGAGTATTTTTCGAAATTGGTCCCATTTTAATTTGGTGAAGATCTGAGGAAGAACTTCGAAGATATACAACAGAACTCTTCAATAAATAACGGGAAATATCTCGGGATTGCTGCAATCGCATGTCTGTTTATTGTTTATACCATTTCATAACATAACATCACGCCAGTACGCTCTTCAGAAGTACGCAGATCTCTCATTTCACTCTTTATGTTCAAGTTTCATGATATTCGGCTAATCTATTCTGGAGTTAAGGTAACTTACTAAACAACTTGCCTATTAGGTAGGTACATCTAAAAAGAGAAAAATAAAAAACTTTTTTACAAAAAAATATTACCGACTTCCAAATAAAATAAATTTTTCTTTCTATGTTGTCTGACCCGTCACCATTACCAAGGGCCTACAATTACGAAAATAACAGTTTGGTCCATCACACAGAAACCTATCTCTGTGTGATGGACTAAAGAGTAGTTATTATTATTAGTTATTATTGTTATTATTATTCATCCACACATTTATCTTGAAATGAGTAGCTAATAACGGTTAAAAGCAAGATAACCCTTTGCCTATGTGACAATAAATATAAAATGAATAAAAAAAAACTAAACAAAATGTATTCTACTTTGAGTTCATTTGTTGTTTTCTTTTTCAATAAGCAAAGCAAAGGAAGAGGCAGTGGGAATATTTTCCAATATGACCCGCAGGGAAATGTTGCAGCTGTAGTGGGAGAGTCGATACGATTTGCGAAAAACTGGTTTTGTCTGTGTGTTATTTCATTTCTAATTTCAAAAGTGGGTAAAGCGTTCTTAAAAATTCCTAGCTTTGCCTTGTCCCTTATGTATTATTTTTATCAGTTATTTTTCAGATTATATTATTTTTATCAGATAATTTCGAATACTATTTACCCAGCGAATACAGGCATTAATAAAGTCAAGTTATTTCCCGCAGCGTCGCTCCCGTGGCCTATCCTACAAAAACCATGACTTTTTTCAGGATAAAAGTAATCTATGGTACTCAAGCAGTGGTGGTCCAGTGATAATGGCCCCGACTTACGTGTCGTAGGTCGTGAATTCGAACACAGGCAGCCGCTTTACTTTGTGTAAATTATTTCATCACTACTGCTCTAAAAACGGTGAAGGAAAACATCAGGTAACTGTCCTAGAACCAAAAATTCGTAGATATGTGGCATCCATCAACCCGCACTGAGCCTGCGCATTCCCTGTTAACAGAGAGGACACAGGACGGCTGTGTCCCAGCAGTGGCACATTAATAGGCTGATGGTGATGATGATGGTACTCGGCAATAGTTAAGCTTTCTAGTAGTGAGATAATAAGAATTATTTATTTTTTATTAGTTATTAATATTGAAACCGGGAAACCGTTATGAAAATGTTTATTTTTTAATAAATTATGGTAAACGACAATGTGGTCGACGATGAAGCAAACAATTACAATCAATCAATATATAATATAAATCGCAATATGTAACATTCAATAGTGATTCAACTAGGTAGGATAGCACAATTTCGTTTTCAGAATATTGTTAGTCTATTTATAAAAAGCCCGGTATTTCAACGTAGCTGCAGCGGAAGTGAGGACAGTCAGCTGTTTAGCATTATTAAAATATCTTCCACCGTGAAAACGCGACTTCCTAGCGAACGTAAATTAATTCTGCTCTTGTTTTTATTATTATGCGATCAACAGAGAATCGAAGGTCGATAGGATTTGCATATTTTATTCACGCTTTTCGCTCGTCTTAGCTTTCATGTTTTGCATTCGTTTACATAATTTAATTTCTTAGATAGGTAAATATATAAGATAAGAGATTTAAGTTTCTTCTTTAGAAAGACATAAATAAGTACCCGGAGAGATATCATTGAGATGGTTTTAGTTAAAGATCACTAAGATCGCATCAAAAGGTATCTAACCACGGAAGAGATTCTAACTTCTAACTTTGGCGACCTGAAAGTACCTATTCAGGTCGCCATCTCTTTAATGAAAATCTATCTTTTCCTGGTTTTTTGACTGATAGTCACATAAAAGTTTGCAAAACACTTGAAACTCAATAAGTACATTGAACAGCATTATTCTCAGCGACATCACCTTCTGGTTACGAATAGGATTGTGCAGCGCTACATTGCTTCAATGGTTTTAAAACAATCACATAATTTCAGCCGAAAGACGTCCTGCGACTGCTGAATATAGGGCTACCCAAAGTGTTGTCACATCGGGCGCAGCCTTAACTAGGTCATCAATGGTTGGCCTTCTAACGCTACGTCTTGGTACGCGGTCGCCATTTCAGAACTTTTCGGCCCCATCGACCATCTAGTCTGCGATACAATGTGCCCGACTCACTGCCACTTAAGTTTGGAAATTCATCGGGCTTTGTCGGTAACATTAATTTTCGAAGAGTGATTAATATAGCCCCCTGGCTTCGTACGGGCCGATGCAGCGCTTCAGCGGTACTGTACAATAATCACAACTGTATTACCTGTGAATTACAGCCTGCGGTCAAACCATACTGTTGTGCTGCGCTGTGGTGACCAAGAGGCTGCAACAACTGGGACATTGCAAAACCGGCCTTTGTTTAGTACTCGTGGGAGGTAATTAGCTAGAATATTTGATGTATCCATCTTGCAGCTTTCAAAACAAGAAATCAATTAGATTCTATAGGTTTACACAACACTAAAGTGAGATGGCAGCCAAATTACCTGCATTCAACAACACTGATTGCCTCAGTGAGGTGACTACACGTGACGTCTAATTTAGTTGTTCAACAACAAACCACACACGCTCCTCTAACAATTTACGAACACACGTCGCTTTTAATTAAGCCAAGCTTAGAACATTAACAAAATCAAACATCAAAAGGCTTTTAGTCGAATGTACAAAATTTATCGAAATTATAACGTATGACACATTAATGCATGAATTATCCGCGCGACGATAATTGACGTCATAAGTTTGCAAGAGATAGTGTTATTGCCGGCGACATACGTAAGCTAACCTGTTAATTAACTTTCCACCTCGTGTCGTGGTTACCGTACAGTTGGTGAGTTGCCACGTACACTGGCGAGCTGCCAAGTTCACTAGCTATTTGCTTATAATTCGGAATCAATATGCTAGCACACGTGTGCCAGATTATTTCACTCATAAACGTTGTAATAGTTGCAGTAATTCACGCGCAATTGCCCCTATACCATGTCTAGACACGACACCGAGCTAGGTAAAGCACTTCGGCAAAATTCGGCGAAAACGAACGTTTCCGAATGCCGTAAAAAGTTTTCGTTGGAAACTGTAAACAGTATTCGGTAACTAGAACGAGTCGACTGCAGTCGCCGATGTTCCCAAAAACGTTTAGAGCTTAGAGCTCTGGGCTCGAATCCCCATCATATACATACCAGGAATAAGAAAAAAATGCCAGTTGTTAGGTACTTCCTTATCTGATACTCATGGTCATTCTAGTCGTTTTATAGGCATGTAAAAAAGTGTAACAATTACAGGGTCACGAACCTTAGTCCACACTGCCTAAAAGTTAGTTAACATTATTTTCAAACGTTCACTTAGAGCGATGGAAGAATTTTCAGCAGTTTCTAAAAATGCTCCCATTTCCCTGAAAGTTTCAGCAAAAGAAACCCCATCCGATTTTATCCGAGTTTAAAGCCACAACGTATCGAAGTATCGTGTTTTTAACAGCGCTTTGTTAATCGTGGCGCGACAGGTGCCACCGCGTCCCGGTGCGCGTGCGACCGGAATAGATGCGCACACGCAACGCTCACCGGCCACCGATTAACAAACAGACAATCAAACTTTTTTTTTGTCTATTCTTGTGAAATTCGGGCTTAGGTGCGTTGCGTATTGTCTAGACGGGAGATAATGCAGGAATTTTTGTATAAGCTGCTGTTTGTGTTTCGATGAGATACTTTTCGTATCGTATTGAACTTAGCTATGTAATTCAAGGCAAATTCGAATTATAAAACTGAAAATTGACACAATTGTTCTCTTGAAGATTTAGACAAAGTCACAGTTTATCAGAAAGAAATAGTCCAAAATAAATAGGATTAATATGTGCTCACTTTTAACAATCGGAATCGCTAATATAATTTTACTCTGTCTGTCGCCAGAATCGACAAAACATTCACAAATTGGGACAAATATCTATATATAGTTAAAGATTGTGTACCTTTATATCTGTTACAATCTTGGTCCATCCAACAGGTACACAGAGGTAGAGCAGTATTTTTAAACTAAAATAAAATATGTCATTCAGATTCAACGCCTGAAAACATTTCAGTGTCCAATAGCAATAAATTGACCTGCAGGTATGGTCACGATGATTGGCACGTAGCGTGTCAACTCATTTATTTATAATGTCTTGCAAATCAGCAGCGCATTAATCTTCCATCTGGCATGATCTATCGGGCATAGATATTTTGCTATACATTTGGTAACACTACATTCTTTTAACTCAGACTGACCGGCTCTGCAGACAAGTAAAGATAAATTTTGTCTTTATTAACATAATTTAAGCACTAAATACTATTGCTAAGAATTTTACTTTAAGCATAATTTATTTTCTCAGGTACTAATTGTCAAATCTTTAATATCCCTCACGATCAACCAACTAGTTTGAACACATTTTTACAATACCCCTGCATACGATGTATTTTAAGAAAGAACCATGTCCTGTAAGAAAGAACCCTGTCCTGCGAGACATAGTACTTTCTGTCATGTTGAAGCTAAGGCGATGTATATAGTGTGTATACAGATTGCTGTTAGATATAATTTTAGCTGCCTATCGGCATTTATTGCTAACACACGCATTTCCGGCTTAAATAATTTGAAACACACGTAATTATGAGAAAAGTATCTATTTAATGGTCGATATTGACAGCTTGACAGTTCATTTTCTCTACACTTTTGTACAGTACAACTATTTTCTTAATGTCCCTCGGCAGTCATCATTTCAGAATACAAAGGAATGCTAATTTCCATGTCCATCAGTTATTAGATTTATCCTATATAGTAATTTGAATTTAGAAATTTAGTGTTTTGTTTTGATTTCCGTGTGAAATATATAGAGCTGTAAAAATAGCAGCTTTAGCAGCTTGCCGCCCATTTTTAGAATAAATTACATTATATTAAAAGAGTATTAACACCTCTTTATACTTCAAAGTTGATTAAGAGCGTCCGGTCTGCACCAAATGCAAAGGGCAACGGATAGCAAGCCGACGACTGACGAAACACGAAGTTTGCCGAGGGACATAAAGAAAATGTTTGTACTGTACTCTAATATGTTTTTCTTTATCAATCAATCAGGATTATAAAACACATTAAAGCTAAATGCCGACACTTACTCCCACATTTAGCGCTTACAGAATCCAAACAATGATCTAAATTCTATCTTTACGAAACTAAACACACCAATAAATATTAAGTTGTTAGAAAAACTACGCGAAAATCAATAGTTAACACGAAACCGCGCAGTTTTACCCATAGATCACTACTAATATACCTCTGTCCCATATGTTTACCTATACTAGATCAAGGACCCATAAACAAAGTAGAGATAACTAGGAAATGATTTAAAGACGATATACGACTCGCACGCCATCACTCACTGCCATAGACTAAAGAACCATTCAAATCGTTCTAATGCCCGCATCCAATAAACTATGGAAAATAGTTAATAATAAACAATAAGAAAAACATAAAATAATCTATGAAAATTCTTTATAATGTAAATATTTGTTTAGTAGTCACGATACGATGGCGATTCGTTTTTTTTTATTTTATTTTTTACTAAACTAATCTTATATTTAAACCGCTTTATGATTACTGTATATACTGTGACTTTTAATTTCGTAAACTAAACTGACAGCTACCTTGCAAATACAAATGTCCTTATTTTTTTTTAATGTTGCAAGCGCGGAACATGTTGCAGGTAAGGCTCAATCATTAGTGATTCATCAAATCGATGTGACATGACTCCTCAATTTAATTTGACTAATTGGTGTAAATAAATATTTTATGAATATAAACGTAATATTATATTTAAATATAACAGCAGGTATACATACATATAGTACATAAACTTTTTGTTAAATATGAAATGAACAATAAAATAAATGCGATCGATTAAATGACATCTGACATAAATGAGTAGAAACTTTATAAGGGCCGATAGTTTCTTAACAAATGTATTTTTTTTGCAGTGAAATAGTTCCATTTTCGATCTACTTCGATTTTCTATCACTCAGGATAGTCAAGATACGACACTATTTTTATGTAACGATAAAGTGAAAACCCCCCAAATGTCATTTTAGTCTACGAAATAAAAAATCAGAGCATAGTTAATTTGAACAGTAGTTCCTGGCTTTCTTAAGTGGGAAATATGAAAAGAGGCATATCAATTGCAGTTGCAGTATGAGTAAGAAAATCTTTCTTAAGATCTTCTCAGAAAAGACTTTGTAGCAATGGATCTAAATTCTATCAATGGGACTATTCAAAATCTTTTTACAAGAAAACTAGAGTAGGTAAAGATGTCTTAAATCAATCAACATTTCATTTGTCTAAGTCTGATTAGATAGTGGTCAAGCGCAAGCTTATAGACGATAAAAAAAAATCTGGTGTTTTTGAGCTACGGCCGAATACAAAAACATTTAAGTACATAGACTTCCAAATTCATTATCCTTCTTTTTCTAAAGCTGGGTTATATTATATGTAAACATGACTATTACTTATTTCACCTGTAAAATAACCAGAAATTATTTCAAATTTTTCTCATAGTGACGAAATAAAAACCACAGTCTAGGTAACCAACAAAAAGTCGCACAATATAAATATCGAGGTGTGATATAATTTGAGCGTTTGCCAAAAGATTAGGGATATACTCGTGTGGGCGTTATGAATGGCCGCTAACACGCTTAGGGCTTTAATAAAGAGCATAAAAACGAGTGAAATAATCGGCCCGTGTTGATACTTCAATGTTTCCCATACATTCTTCAAGTCTTCATCATATTTATATCGTTTTCACCGACGCTCGATGTAATGGTATTCGAGTACTTTATCACCTGTCAGAAATGTGAATTAAATACATAGAGTTGTTAAAAGTGTAAAGTTCCAGTGAAGCGTAGTTTTTTACATAAATCAAGTTGTTGAAATGTAAAAACAAAAGGTAGCGCTATATTTTTTTAAACACTTTGGGGACCAATCATTTCTTCCGCTGTGTAACATTTTAAATGAAAACAGAATTTACTGAAAACATTTGTAGTTTTGCCTTCCTTGCTACACAAAGTAGGGTTAAGAGACCTAATTAGATGTATTGTTTTAACGCAATGCCTAGTCGATAGGTTTGTAGGATAACTCCACAATTTTAAAAGTTGTTTGTATCATTAAATTCTGCACTTAGTGTTAATAATAAGGATTATCTCAGCCACTTAATCTTTGAATTCACGTCTTGGTATTTCTTCTCTCTTTGTATCTTGCAACATGCTTAGAAATTCTGACAATGTAAACAAGTATACAGACAAAGGCCTTACTTACAAGACATAACAAAAATAATTCGCAAAAATTCACCCAATTAACTCGAGCTCCTGAAAATGACCTGAAACAACAGAACATCGTTGTATTTAAACATCGCACATGTCCGTCCTGTCACTTTTAATTTAAAACACGTCCGAAATCATATTAATTGCTTTTCGAGCAATTTCGCGGACTGTCACGCGAGGTAACACGTTATAATAACGAGGGGGTAACACTTTCGGGTGGCCAACACTATTTTTAAATTTGATATCCATTGCGCGCTCTGTTCGGATCGTTTTTTCGCTGGTCATGGAAATACTGCAATGTATAGTGTATAGTAGAAAGTTTTGCCACAGTGTGGTATTTATTTTTAAACTCAGGTATATGTGTGAGTTTTTTCAACGTAATTTAGTATTGAAACGTCTTGAACGGTATGTACGGTCTATTTTAGTAGATGATCTCCTACCGAGGACCGGAAACGATTCGGTAATGGAAATACGGTTCAGAATAGTATTATGATGTTTAGCTATAAATATTATTTTGTTTGGATGTTGGATTAAAAGAAAATATTCAGTAATTTTTTATTGATGATGTGGTTTTCAGAGGATTTTATTCGAGTTGCAGTTTTGTTGAGAATAGTGGGTTTATAAACAATGAGTTCCGTGTAAACAATAGCCAAATGTTGTAATGCAAATAGGTACTCAGAGTTTGAAAATGGATGACGAGAGATTACAAAAATATTAACTTGGTATTGGTCTCACTTTACAAAATTTTACTTCTCTATTGTAAGAGAAATACTCGGTAATACCAATTACTTATATGATAGTTTTTTATGAAATACCTAAGGTGCTAGATATTAATTTAAATTTTGTAATGAGGATAAATTATGTATGTGACAAACACACAATACGGTAGTTGACAAAAAATATCTATTAAGTCCATCAGTTAGACAACCTAAAAATATTAGACACGTATTTTTTATTTTCCCAGAAACAAAAAAAATACGACGATACAGTGCGTTGAAATATCGCGTGACTTCACGTTGCGCTACACTTTATACTGACAAAGTGACGTCACAAGCCCCCACTCCTGGACTTTGATGCGCTTTACTTTGTCAATTTTTATTTGTTTGATAAAGTAAAGCAAAAAATACGGGCCCAATATTATGTGATAATCTCACTGACGGACTTAATAGAATTATCATTTTTCTACACAAGAAACATTCCTTTTTAGTAAGAGCAAATCTCTAGGAATACTGATCAGATAACGATAAATGTTTTACTAATAGAAATTTTTTCTACATCGCGTTCTTTTTTCAGGGAAAATGGGCGTGTCCAGTGGGATAGACCACGAGAACAAGTCCACGTAAAAAAGCTGGTAATCAATAATTACGTCGATTTTCTTAGCTTGCTTGTAAAAATCACAACCAGAATGAAGTGGATTGAATGAATTCCTTCTCACCGCACTGGGTTTCTTTCTAATTCTTACACTGTCTCAACTATAAAACTCTGGAATGTGGCTCCCCTTGATATCAAAAAAAAACTGAGAGTAAATTGTCTTAAATGACAATTTGCTAGCGTAGAATCCGGAACTATTATTTGTCCTCTCATACATAGCTCGGTCTTCGTCATAGTTATTATATTTAAATTTAAGTCTCATTTGGTATTTATTAGTCTATTGCTTTAGAAATTATTTATGTATTTTATTAGTTAGGTAGTTTATTAATATGCCATTTTAATTATTGTTGATTGGTAGAGAATGCCGCTGCATTGAGTCCGCCTATCTATAACCATTTTACTTACATGAAGTTCAAATAAATAAATAATAACAAATAAACTAAGATTTTATTCAATCTGAAATACAAGAGAACAACACCGCTACATCTATCAATTTTATAGATATTCAAATTCAAACAATAAACTTCTAGCCAAACATTTAAGTAGTCGTTACATTTTGAAGAATGTGATTCTTACTGTGATTTATGGCAAGTAAACGTGAACGATGGGGTGTAAAACACAGCATACACCTTTGCAGCACCTGGTTAAAGATATAAAATCAGAACTAAACACTTTTCAGTGATGTTGTAAATGTAGAACAAAGTTTCTATTTAGCTGTATAAATAAATGTGTTTTTGAGCAGTTGTCGCTGAGACAAACATGATAGGTTAGTGAGTCACCAAGTAAATTGTCCAAGAACTTGTTAGCTTGTAGGTAACTGCATCTTTGGAGTACGCTCGTGCATCGTAAACCTCATACATGGCTTTCCACCATGTTAAATCGAGGCCAAGCGTAGACCAATTTAGTAGTAAAATTAGAAAAAAAAAATGATTTGCTTACCTACCTACAATTCTTCGACGTCCTTTTTTCTACTTTTTTTGCGTCTTTTGACGTGGTACTCACTTTCTACCTCTACCTAATTTTTTTTAAACCACCTTTGAGATTTGAGATAAATTAAAAGGACTTTGAAGTGTGACCATGAAAGACCTTTGCGAAGCCAGCGATAGAATATCGACGTGGCTGAGTTTGGTCGTTTTCCTTTTTAGGGTTCAGTACCTCAAAAGGAAAAACGGAACCCTTATAAGATCACTTTGTTGTCCGTCTGTCTGTCAAGACCCTTTATCTCGGAAACGCATGGAGGTATCGAGTTGGAATTAATATCGTATACTCAAGTTTGTAAACCCTTGCAGCTGTGAAAATATCAAACTTTTAGGTCAACGCAATCAAGAGATACAGTCGTTAATGACGCATATTTTCACTCGCAATGGAATCAAAGTCTACAGGATACTTGCCGTTAGCGTATAATCTTGAAATTGGGCAAGAAGCACAAGTAAAGAAAAATCCGAAAACCGTGCGTACATCAAAAAAAAAATTACTAACAAGTTTTTAAACTGTCATGGTCACTAACATTAACATTAGAAGCGGGATATTTACCATGTTTACTGTTTGTTGCGAGTTTCCAATATTTCGGTAACATGGTAATTATCCCGCTTCTAATGTTAATATTAAATTACTAATACTTTTGCACTTAGTAAACTGATCGCGACTTATGTCGATATATGGGGACTACAGTTTTCCAATGGCAAAGTTAATTTTGTCCTTCAAATATGTTTATCTTATCGTTGGAGCAATGTTCGGTGCGCTCATAGTTTATGAACTTCATCAATGTTATTTAATTATTTTGGTGAATTTAGCTGTTTGTACGGAACCTTCAGTGCGCGAGACCGACTCGTACTTGTCCAGTTTTTATTTTAATTTAGTATCTACCTACAAAGAATCACGAAGAAGAATAAAAGGCCATCAGTCAATGTTAAAAAAATAAGTAATATATTTCCCAACTAATTCTCATGGCCATGGTTATTAAAATATCCTGTAATGATACCCTCGCTATTGTATCTATCAGTCTACCTAGATATACCTAGCCCCCTCAGGTTGACAGACAGAGATCTCGTTTAGATGTCGCCATGGTTACGACATCTGGTGGATTGCCTCAGACTTCGCAGTGCTGTGTAGATCGACTCCCTGACATGACAGACCAATTTTTTGTCGAATAGGTATTTCTGGTACTATCTGGTATTAGGAATCTTTGGTAAATTGGAGAGTACGTTTTCGGTGGATAGACGAATTGGATGTCTAAGTTTTGAGCAAGGTCTCATCTCTGAAATGTTCAAACGATTTCTAGTCTAACCTCCGGTATCTGCATTAGGAATTTGAAGCTTGAAGTTGAATATTTGTAAAACTCTACTTTAGCCTTAAAATAGCCAACATTTTTAATAATAATAATCTATACATGTATATAAAATTGGAGTGTCTGTTTATTACAAACAGACACTCCAATTTTATATACATGTATAGATTTTGAAATAACCGTTTTTTACTACATGTATATGAATATATATACGGTACATACACCAAAATAACATTTTTTACAATTTTTGTCTGTCTGTCTGTCTGTCTGTTTGTTCCGGCTAATCTCTGAAATGGCTGGACCGATTTTGACGGGACTTTTATTGACAAGTAGCTGATGTTATAAGGAATAAGAGTTTGGCTACGTTTATTTTAGAAAAATTCTTTTATTTTAGAAATTAGTTAGGCGGAACGAAGTTCGCCGGGTCAGCTCGGGTCAGAGTCTATTATAAGTTCAATACAGTATAGGAGCATCTGCAACCGAACTAGGCAAAAACCTGTATCTCGGTATACAGCGCCAAACCTCTCAGAAAGCTATTTGCATACAAAAATTGAGCTAACGAGTACATCATTAATTTGGGAGCAAGTAGAGCTTAGTCAATTCATAAACCGAGACTAAAAGTAGGTAAAATTTAGGTCTAAGTAACACTATTTTAGTTCCTGTTATAATAATCTGGTTCATAAAAATTATATTGATGCGGAATTTATTCAAACCTGAAGTTAATATCAACTCAATGTTAACCTATTTAGTCGTTTATGACCACGTAAGTAACCCACAATAAACATGACGATCCATTTCAAACAAACTTCTAAAGAAATTTGCGCATTATCACCAATCTTTCAGAGCAAACCAAACAAAATATCGACATGAAACCTTTTACCTTTCAGCCATCTTTCAACTAAATAAAACACTAAAGCGGCGATTAGTATACATTGCCGGTCTTGTAAACAGTGCGCTAGATGTATTGCGTGGCGGAACATCAAAGCATCGCGAAATGTTCTCTGTCATCGCCTCTCCGGTCGGCAAAGCGGCATAAGTAAGATTTCCGCACCTTCGTATTGACTGGCGCCACGCCCACTCGCAGACATAACAATATCGTCAACGCTTAAAATAAAGCACTTAGAACGCGATCTATCAAGTCGATTTTTCTTTGGGTTTTTTTGGGTACCGTTATGACAGTTGTGGTTTGTTAATAAATATTTTAAGAGCAATATCCACTCAACAATTTATTGAAAAGGCATCCCCAATTTTCCCGCAATATTTAATGACTTCTTGCAAATATCGTGGTACGAATATGGTTATATTTATTACGAATATTTTTAATACGAAGAACTAATCAGTAGGAACTCGCCTCTGATGGGTGGATTCACTTGATTGCCTGTTTTCTAACATATAACAAAAAGTATCATGTCCTAAGATCGTATCTTGTGCTAGTATGTGAACTAAACAAACGAAAAACAATCTATACGGAACCCACAAATACTTTATTTTATACTACACGTGTTATCCTCGGCATCTAGCTAAGTATCTGACGGTGCTGTCCAAAACCAACATGATCATGAAAAAGAAAACAAACGCCGGTGGGCGAAGTGCTAGAAAATGTAATGATTTGCTCACCGTTACAAATAGACATACTTTAGTTGCCACACGGGAATCATTTACATGCACACTTGTTTTCTTGTTGGCGACTTTGACTGCTGTATAGATTCTTACACCTCTGAATTCATTTTTTTTATGGAGAATCTGAATTTTGAAAGTAATGAAACTAATAATATTTTCAGAAAGCTAAAGCTTTTTAAATAAGGCCCTTTGTTTCTGCTTCACTTTAAACACATACACACTTTACAAATTATAAGAACTCTTCTGTAAAACATAAGAACTCAATGCAACTTCCCATTTCTGATCTCGGTGCATGGCAGCTTCAAAGAAAAGCCATGATGCAATTTTATTAAAACTTTGATCTGAGTTAGAGTCAACGATAAAATAATGCAAGATGCTTGAGTTTAAGAAGAAAAGCTTGCTGCGGTCTCAGTCATGCATGACGCTCTAGTCGCTAAAAGTTTGGCTTAGCAATATCAGTCTTCATAATTTAGTAAGGCAATTCAGATCAGAGTGGTCGTGAGAGTAAAATCCTTTCAAACATCTTTACTAGCTTCTGCCAGCGGCTTCGCACACGTGAAAGTTGGTAATCATCCCAAAGGAACATACTCCCGGGGTAAAAATTATCCTATGCCCCGCTAAGCACATGGCCGTGTGCCAAGTTTCATCCAAATCTATTCAGCCGTTATGGAGTAAAAAGAAAACAAACAGATAGATCGACAATTACTTTCACATTCTTTTTTTTTTTTTTTTTTTTTTTATATACTTTATTGTACACCATAAGTAACATTTACAAAGGAAACTTAAAACTAAAAATATATACAATGGGCGGCCTTATCGCATTCCGCGATCTCTTCCAGGCAACCACATTCATATATTAGTATGGACTAAAAGATAAACTACTAAGACAATGATAACCACTAGATGCCGTACCCAACCCAACCCAATTCCTGAATGAAGATGACTCAGAGCCATGTCGTAACCACCAGTAGGTACACACGTACTGCTCCCGTCAACCATCATCACAGGCGCTTCTAGTTAGCACGGCACCGGTAGAGCAAGGTAAACAGCGGCCGTCAATCATGTGTCCGAGTTTTTATCGGCGCCGGATGTACCAGTGCGGTATGCTGGTGTTATAATGGACGCAGGGTTATGTAATATGGAGATGATTAATTTTGCAAGGCATTGACGAAAGGGGCAAAAATTCTACATAATTATGCACCTTAATATAATTCTCCCATTACACGACAAAGCACTCTCCTTATGCTGGGTATAAAACAAGTGAAGCCACTAGAGTTCGTTCGACTTCGTTTTGTTATACTTTGCTAATGTAAGTAGAATCCTCGCCAGCATTTAAAAACATAGAAACATCATTCATTGGGTTTGCACATCAGTTCGGTCTGAAACTCGGTACGTGTCGAAAGTCTCAATCATACATAGATAAAAGATGATAGATAGATGACAGTGGTTCTGGCTAAGTGCGAGCCTATTTTTAATTAAAAAAATACCATTTCCATTTCTGTTCCAAGTGCTCTAAAATCATTAAATTCTGTTTCCAGATTAATAATCGTTTCTTTTTTTAAAACACCTTGCCGAACTCTCTTGTATCTTTCGCTTGGGCTATACTCGTTTGGCACCTAAAAAAATTTTGAAGTATTTCAATACGTCAAAAGGTCTTTTCAGGCAGTATGAATGATTTTACGTTAATTTAGGAAGTGCTTACTAGTTTTCACCAATTTCGATGCATTCTAGGTATGTTGATTTTACTGTAGCGAGCGTTTATTTTTCAGCAAAAAAGGTCTATGTCTTCAGCTTGTTTAGAAAGCAAATATGGATGAGATTTATTGCAAACGATGAAGATTATTATAGGTAACTACCGCTTTTACTAACCTGACTACAGGATGTGCAAAATGTCGTTTGGATTAATGTTTTTCCTGTGGAAAAAATAACTGAGTATGAATGAGAAGAATTCAATGACGTGCAACTTTTTATTTTTCCTGTAGTTCTAGGCTCCAATTATCTTGATGGCAATACCAAAATAAATAAACGTTGCCTCAAATTCGCAACCTAGAATAATTTATGCAGGAAAGACCACCCACTTCAACCAATCAAATTCTTTAAAAAGAGAGTAAGTACCTATTTCTCTAATCACGTCTGCTCACATCAAATTCTAACTAAGATATACTAAAACCACACTTTTATTAGATGCCTATATGAATATTACTAACAAGATAGCTCATTTAATGATATAAAATGTATATTTTTTACATCTTTTGCCATACATTGAGACACTGGGAAAGACTATTCGACGACGGTGATATTAACATTAAAATAATCCAAAATGGTAACGACACTGGTGAAATGTGAAAATTGACGGGAACGACAATAATTTGTCAGAAATTATGACGGTTATGACGTCTCTTGT
The DNA here is from genome assembly GCA_947562075.1 of Orthosia gracilis. Lineage (NCBI taxonomy): Eukaryota > Metazoa > Arthropoda > Insecta > Lepidoptera > Noctuidae > Orthosia > Orthosia gracilis. The sequence goes on along the minus strand of OX387272.1, from coordinate 48,613,477 downwards.
TAGTTTTGGTGCCAAAGAGGCAATTGACGCGGATCTTGATTCGTCCAATGATGATAAAACACCGGATGTCTCTTTTAATGGCATTTCTTCTTGTGCAGTATGTGGTGAAAATGTTGTTTTGATGAAATTGTTAGGTAACAGGTCGATGACTGTGTTGTATTGGAAAATTTTGTTCGTTTCATATCAAGGTGTTATTTTGTATCATCATCTTTTCAGATCTTGCCGAACTATCTTGGACTTTTTATTTATTTAAATGAATGCAGCTGAGTAGGTAACCCAGGCCAGTTACTGGATTACACGATACAGGCCATCTGTCATCATCATTATCATATGCAGTCCCACTTAATCCACTGCATGCCAATTCATTTAATCGTTGCCAATCTGTGATCATTTTAAAATTATATCTAAATGCTAAAGAGCATACCTTACTAATTACCTAAGTACTTTGGACAGACATACTTGGTAAATTACCTAAAAATAGTACCTAGCTCTATTTTCTCCAACAAAATCCAATTAAAACCTACTGAGAACTTTGCGTCCGTTGTAGAACGGCCTCGCACGTAATAACACGTTCATATTTACTGTGAGATGATTCGCGGCTTTTAATTCACCTTCCAAATGCACCTTTCATACAACTGTTTATACACGCCTACGCACGTTTCTTACAACGTTTCCGGTGGTACGAGTGTGGATATAGAAGATACTGGTTGGGAAATATTACGATGGAACATCTTTTATTTTGAGCAGGTTTTATCACTACCAATAGCAATAGTACTTTTTTTAAAGGTGCTTAGTTGATCTAAGTATATCGTTATCAGTAATCTTTAAAATTGAATATCGCTGTCGGATTTTCCTTTATTACCAAAACCAAATTTAAGCACACATGTATTTACAGAAGCTATAGCCTATTTATAGGTATTCTCTCCTTTGAAGGAAACTTCCTTCCATCAGTTGCGATATGATTGTCGTTCTAGTTGTCAATTTGATTGAGTCAAGTGGAGAAAATCACTTAGAATGTAGGGGGATGTGTATGACACGAACAATTATGATAGGTAAACTTCCAGATATTATACCCATCAGATTTTTTTTTTGAATGATAAAATCACATGCTTCCCAAAAGTTCTCTTCAAAATGAATGGCAAGTTTGAATGGAATTAGTAGGTAACTAAGCTACCTTCAAAAATAAAGCTTTTTATTTGCTGTAGTTTCTTTTCTCTAAAATATGTTCTTGTTGTTGGGTTGTGACAGGTGAGCAACATAAAATTTGTTAATCGAATTAATGGCTATCGCAATAAAATCTCAGGAAAGAATTCGCCGAGTGATTTGCAACGGAAGCGTGTGCAATTTTTACGAAAAGCTATAAAAGTAATTTCGAAGTGACAGCGAGACTCTACACGTGGAGCCAGAAATATTTTCTTGTAGGCACCTACTCAAGTCTAGGAATTCATGCAGTTACTACCTGAAATATCAAAAGATATTTGAAGAGATTTTTTTTCAAGTGCAATGCTAATATTAAATTGAGGGGCTTTTATCTTAAGTAATTACAGCCGCTACACTTAAGTTTGCTGATGGGTGTGTATTAATTACATATACTAAGACTGTAACGTTCCTTGGAAAGTAAGTTAAATATGTTGGTCCCGGCTGTCAATTATCAGTGTTACCAGTTAGTGTGTTGTGGATGTTAAGGAGTGGACATGTAACCTACAGGTATACAGTTGCATACGTTTAGACTTGAAGTCGATCTAGTTGTGATTGAATGTCAGTAAATTGATAACCGATGATAGAACATTTTTTTATTTATATCTAAAAATAATATTTATTTACATCCTAAAATATTAGGTCATAATTTCAAAAAGCCATCCAAACATAATCATTACATTACCTATCCATCATTTATCATTTCAGCCGAAAGACATTCACTGCTGGACATAGGCCTCCCCCAAGCGACGCCAAATTGTCGATCCCGTGCGTCTCGCATCCAGCGCCTTCCCGCAACCTTAACCAACTCATCGGTCCACCTTGTGGGAGGCCTTCCGACGCAACGCCTTCAATCCAGAACTTTTCGGCCCCATCGGCCATCCATTCTGCGAGCAATGTGTGAGCAGGACCACTGCCATTTAAGTTTCGCAATTCTTCGGGCTATGTCGGTTACTTTGTTTCTCCTGCGGATATCCTCATTTCTGATCTCGTTTCTGGACTCTCTGTCCTAGGTAGATATAATCGTCTACAACTTAGAGTGTAGAGTCTCCGATCTTGATAGGAGTGAGCGTTACATGGGCATTTACCATGACCTTGGTTTTGTCCATGTTCAGTTTAAGACCCACTCTTTCGGAAGCTTTACTGAGATCATTGAGCATTGTACTGAGGCTCTCCATGGTCTCAGCCATGACCATTATATCGTTGGAAAACTGAAGGTGAGCGATGTACTCGCCATTAACGTTGATGCCTAGCCTCCTCCAGTCCAGAATCTTGAAGACATCCTCCAGCGTAGAAGTGAACAGTTTCGGAGAAATGACTTCTCCTTGTCTCACACCGCGCTGGAGAAGGATTGGTTTCGAGGTCTGATTCTGAAGACGGACTGACATGGTTACGTTTTTGTGCAAACACTTCAACACCTCAATGTACCGGTAGTCGATCTGGCACCGTTGGAGAGACTGCAGTACAGCTCAAACCTCGATCGAATCGAAGGCTTTCTCGTAGTCCACAAACGCTAAACAGAGAGGCAGGTTGTACTCTTCGGTCTTCTATATAAACTGCCGCAGCGAATGTGTGTGGTCTAAGGTGCTAAAGCCTTATCGGAATCCGGCTTGTTCGAGAAGGCTAAAAATCGTCAAACCCGCGCGAGACGATTCGTGATGACTCTTGAGAACAACTTGTAGATATGGCTAAAGAGTGAGATAGGCCTCTTGAAGAAGAGATCTATCATTATTTTTCATTTTTTATAAAATGAAATGAACTTTGTAACGTTACGTTTAGCTCAGATGAGCTAAACGTAAGCTACGTTATGAAAATAATAGATAAAAAAAATAAGAAAAGGTAAAATAAGAAAAAGGTAAAATAAGGCCGGCTTCATACGACGGGGCCAGCTTCACACGACGTGCCGCCCGCGCCTTCTTTGGCGAAGGGGCAACCGCTGACCAGGGCGGCGTGATACGGTGCGATGAAGCGGCTGGAAGAGCGCTACCGCGAGTTGTGGGGGCTCCTCTTCAGCGTGCGCAACCTGCGTGTACTGCTGGCGGGCGCGCTGTAGCTGCGGTTCTTGCACCACGTCGGGTAGGTAGGTAGTAAGGCAGGCAACCAGGAGAGTTGTGGGCGCTCGCGCAAAACGACGCGCCGTTAAGGACCTGTCTGCAGCAGCTCATGCCAGTTCCAAATGCCAGTCTGGCACATCCCATTGTAAAAACAGTAAAAGTTCACTTCAGAGTATAAATTGTTATTTAATAGAAGTCTTCAGGGATGTATGACACTCATTCACGAACTGAATTCATTACATTTTTATGTGCTTAGTGGATAAAAATAAACTTTGTAATTTCAGGCTTAAATATGTTTCCAATTTCGCAGTCAAAACCAAACTGAAATCCGACGCCCGTTTTTCTTTCGTTCTGTGTCATCTGTTCCGAATTTCAAATTCAAAATATGAATTATATGACCAGAACGAATAAAAACGGTTTACAGAGGGGGCAGTCTACGCTGCCCTTATTATAATGTACAACTAGCTTAAGGAAGGTCTAGTCCATGGTATATTATGTCTATGGCTTGAGAAAAATAAATTGGAGAGACAGATGCCAATTCAGATAAACATGTCAGAGTATAAAAACAAAATTAATAATATTAAGTTGTAACTATTGTAATTATTCTTTTTTTTTTTTTTTTTCTTTTTTCTCTTTCGGTTTACGTTTGTCATCATCTGTCCTGTTCATATAACATACTCTGTGGTGGTCCTACTGTCGGATTACGTCTGCGAAGAAATGCTAAACTTTTATTTTGATAAATATTTTTATTTTACTGTTAAATCTCGCTAAATACTCTCCAGCGTTTGATGGTCTATTAACAGTTCGCACGTGTTATTGGCAAAATTGTGGTGTCCCTTCCACAAATGCCATTTAATAAGAGTTGAAGTTGAAGTTGAGTATAAAAACTTACAAGATTTTACAAATTAGTGATATAAATAAGTTATGGAATATTAAAACAATCAGAGATAACTAAAAGTATGCTTTTCAGGTGTTAACAGTAACAACGAATATATAAAAATGAGACATGAGTTGATACAAAATCAAAAGATATAAAGGTATGTTTTGTAAAGTATTTATTAAAATGTAAATAGACTTAAAAACGTGTAGGTCTGCACAGCAGAACACCACAACTTTCAAGAAAATAAAATGCCACCTGCGTAAATAGTTAATACGGTAGGTAAGCAATCAAAAACGAAAATAAATAGTTTAACAGTGTTTTAAAACAACCTGTAATAACTGCTTTATTACACTAATTAACCCTGTTATCTTTGTGTAACCAGGCCGAATGTTTCATTGTTAGAACTGCTTTTTGTCACACCTGTAGTTAGCTACAAACATTTGTATTAAAACATTATTATCAACATTGTTTTTCTGAGGAAGCCCGAAACGGAAACATTTTATGTGTTCCGTACAGTAAAGAAAATAAGGGTCCACTGCCACAACTATTTAAATCATCGATCAGTCAAACTGTTGATTAAATAACGAGTGTGTTTAAATCGTGTTTAAACGATAGTTTTATGTCTTCTCTTGTTGTGCAAGCGACCCATTGTCAATGATTTTGTTTGCGTATTTTTGAATGGACTATTTTATACGAAAACTTTGACATGAAGGTCTCTGACCTAAACATGTCATTCTCTATTAAATAAACACTATCGTTTAATTAAGACTAAGGCGGACCACTAAAACGTGAATATTTCGTATACAAGAGAAATATATAAAAAATGAAAACGTTTTTACGACTTAGAGGTGAAATAGTGCCAGAAACTCGTAATAGGTAGATTAGTATGTTTTTAATTTTATTACTTAAGAAATGCGGGACGATTTATAGTACGGGGTTAAGCAGGGATCAAGATGTGGTCAAAGAATTATTGGTGCCCCGCGAAAAAAAATTAGCACTGGCAGAATTTTGAATCCTAGCTTTATCTTGATCTAGAAAGAAGATAGTTTAATGACTGCTTTATGATTGTCTTCAACAAAACAATGGAAAATAGAAAAGCTTTACGTAATGCATGGAGATCTTTGTTTTTTGCGGTTGTTTTTAAAAAGACACGACTATTTTTTTATAACGACTGGCTAACATTTAAAAATGTAAAACTGTGACACGTGAAAATATTTAATATATTTATTTGTATATAAATATTTAAATATTTCAATATGGTTAGTACCAAAGATTACTATTACTATTACTCAAAATCAAACTCAATTAAAATATTACAATTAGACCATTTAAAAGCACTGTTGAATTTTCATGCAAAAGAAAAAGCTAGTTGGACATTCCAAATCATAGGTGGATTTGGACAAGAAACTTTACTACTTACAATCTTTTCAAAAAGTAAGTAGTATTGGTTAAATCATTAAAAACAACAAAACAAGAGACAACAGCATAAACAAAACACAAGCCAAACAATCCTTCAACGAGCAAGTCACAGATGTACCAACCTCACCCAAAGATGGGCACAAGACGCAAAGTTTTGGCTGCGCCACCCAAAAATTTTATTAAACCAACCTCACCACGCTATACCTTAGCGTTTGCCGTTAATAAAATACCCAGGGAGGGCAGAAAGCCAAACCGTTCGCGTTTTACGATCAGCGCCCCCTGCGGTCAGAAATATGAAACCTATCAAAATAGAAAATACACAGATGTTTTATGAAATGACCGAACGTGTTTATGTACCGTCGTCCGGTGAAGGACGCCGAGTGGGGATTCTTGTTTTAAGTTCAAGCTGAAGGTTTTGGGCTCTTTGTGTAGATTTTCTAAGTTAACTTGAGAAATTTTATTGAAAAAAATCATAACAGAAGGTAAGAATAGAGTTGCATCCCGTGGCAGTCTTTTAATAGATATGTATCATTTGCTTGAATATAATAACACGATTTTGTTTCTATTCATAAACGGAAATCGAAATAACACACAATTTTCGCTCACCTTTCCTCATTAACTTTTCGTAAGAAAATATGCGCTATTCACTACTGCTTTTCTGTGTCACCTATGTATCTACAAAGCACACAAAAATCGTATATTCTGCTGAGAGTACATAAGTATTGTCCAGTTATTGAATTTTTAAATCCTCCTGGACTACGTATCACAGTTAAAACCAATGCCAACAGTAGTAAAAGCTAAACATCTTAAATTTCTTTATGCAGTAGCAATAATGGCAGTATTGTGCCATACATTTCTAATTTTCTATCTAAATTAATGTTTTCCAATCTGTCCAACAACTAATCCAACTGTTCAATTAACCCGTTATATCCCACTGTTGGGCATAGTTTTCTCTCCCTTTACCTTCTCTCTCTGGTTTCCCACACACGACTGTCATCTTCCTTTGCGGGCCAGTATATCCGGTAAGTGTCAATTTCATCTCTCCACCTTTTGCCATGGTTTGGCATTTCTCCGCTCTTTAATTTTTTTATATATTTTTACATACCTAATGTGATATCAGATCAAAAATCGAATCCAGCTCTCTATGTCCATACCTATAACAGGACATTTCAAATTAAAGCACTTAAACTAGGTGAATTAACGCATTTAACCCCCCGCAGTCTGAATCCCGGTCCCCCCGAGTTTCGACCCCCGCGGGGACACCCGCGGCCCTAATGACCACTACCTATTGTTCGTAGGTGGACGTACCTAGTCTGATTGGTATAACGGGTGACTTAGTTTTTAATTGTATGTACGATTGGGTATCGGCGAATTGTCTAGACTAGTGGGGAGCCCATTTTGAGTGTGAAATTGAATGGAAAATATTGATTGAAATTTTATTGTGTTGATTTTTTGAGTGGCCTTTCTAATCGATTAGCTTATTTATGGTAATGTTTTTATCTTTACGTAAGATTGAATAATTAAACTGATCAAGCTAACTTTTCCAAAATAGTAGAAGAGTAAAATAACAGTGGAAAGACGTTGAACTCTTTTCAAATGCTAAAAAACCTTAAAATTACAGAAAACATGACCGTTTAAGAAATCAGCTCCTAAGAGGAATATACTAAGGGGGTGACAGGAATATACTGCATAACTCCATTTATAAAAGGGCTATCAGAAGCCATTAATATCTCAAGATCAACAAACAGTGACTCAGCTAACGGTACAGATAGCCACGATTAGCTTTAAAGCACATAATTTAAGAAACGAGGTCGCCTCCCCAACAGCCAGTTAAGGCAAGAATTAAACTGGGCTTAAAGTGAATTATTGGACACCGCGACCGCGAGATCCAAGAGTTAGTCCTTATCTTGTTCTTTTTCTCGTTTAATAGCCCGATTTAACCAGCGTTAATATACGGTGCAATTTTCCAGATTGAAAATTTTCGATTTAGGTCGAACGTAAATGTGAATGTTTCCTATATCTTCGGTTTCCTCAATTTCGTTATGTTTTACCGGTGGATGAGATTTTGCAATATCTTTGATCACAGAAAATTTTAATTTGTACAACCATTTAGTTCATTAAGGTTACCGTCTTTGTGGATATCTAAATCCAACTTTCTTTGATCCCTTAGGCGAGCCCAAGGAAGAAAACTCACGATTATGAAACTCAGAATCTTTAAAACAGGCGGTGCGGTGGCTTCAAGTCCAAGTATAAGATAACTGTAGGTACCGTTCGGAAGAAAACTAGACTTTGTACTTAACTAGTCCGTTATTTAATTAAACTTAAGGTTATAGAAGAGTAATATTAACTTTTAGCCAATAACTTTTCGACAATAATGTTAATATTATATTACACACTTTGAAGTTTAAAATCCCTAGTGATATCGCGCCATTAGTGCTAATCTACAGATAAAAAAGAACAGAAAACTAACTAGCAACAATAATAATAATTTGCACCAAAATTATTCAGGTGTTTCATAAAAAAGCTTTTAGACAGAAACATCAAACTTTCTATCTACGACATTATTTTACTACGTTGTCAAACTAAACATGTTGCGCATTTTTAAAAAGAGAATCGTAAACTATAAAAACACTCAGGTGACTACTCTGACACTGTAATTTATAACTTCGGGCTGTCTCTATGATAACCAACCTGAAAATAAAGCACGAAAATCTAGGGTAACTCCTATTTGAACAGTTATAAGGTTGAATTTCAGGTGGACTTGTAAGAAGTTAGGGCAAAAAAGACGTGGTTATTAATTTCAAACACTCGCGATCTAGAAATAAGAGGAATAATCTTTGAAATTTAGTTAATGATCAATTTTAGCGCGAGCAGACGAAGGTGGCGTCCGAAAAATTACGTAGGAAATACTAAATAAACGTAACGACGTTGATTTATAACTGATTTTAGTTTGTTTGTAAAGAACATACAACAAAACAGACTGAGGAAAGTATTTCCGTTGATCTTGCAAACTATTCGAACACCGGATTTATAAAGCTTGTTAAAGAATTCCTTTACGCTAATGTTAAAATAAATCAAATAAAAGCGGAAGTGGAAACGTTGCGAGAGAACGCCCTAGAAGGACATATACGGATCTTATTGATGATGTTCTTCAGAAAGGCCAGGTGTGCAGACCTTGTAACCGGGCTTGCGTTTATGACTAAATGTAAATGAAACAAAAGAAGTGTGCAAAGATCGTAGCAGGAGGTGTTCTGTGGTTTCTGCCTAGTCCCATGGGAATTAAGCGTGAGTTTAAGTACGTATGCCTGTAAAATAAATCTAGGTGTTTTTGTGTGAAAAATACGGTGATATTACTGTACTACTGTTTATTCTGTGGTGAGAAATAAATAAGTTTGTATCGGCGGGTTGTCATCGCGCGTTTGTTTGCGGGATCAGCTGGAAGCGAAGGTTATTGACTCGACGAGAGAGACGTATCATTAGGCGTATTCAAGAGAGTCGTTCACTATCGTTATGATAATAAACAAGGTGTAGAACTGTTCATGAGGTGATCGAGTGCATAGCATGATATAGAAAATCTTTTTATTTTTATTCGTTTGTTAGATTTTGGCTACCGAGGTAAGTGTCTTGTTAATATCCATCAACATTTCATCATCAACTCTAGAATATTGTTTCTAGAGACATTGTAGGTACTAGAACCTCGTTATACACCTTATCCCCGTAAAGAGACGCTACATTCTTAAAAGGTTAATCATATTTAAAATAGGGTTCGAATATGGAGTACACAGTTTTGTTTTAATTTGTTTTCATTGCTGTAAAAGCTATCAGAGGCAAAACGTGTATGGAATGTATGTGATTTTAACGGTTTCCTATTTTATTTGCTGCCACTGCAGCCTCTCGTTATAGTACTTATTTGTTCTTTTGCAAAATTTACTTACAAGCAGCCAAGAATAATGAGTAAATATAATCAAACAAACTTCCCAACATAAACACACTCGCACTTCCATCATCAGACCTTCCACTAACTCTTCCACTCCACAAATGGATAATAATACAACGTAAACAAACGCGAATCGAACTCATAATTAAATCAAGTTTAAATCAATCACTTCCGCGGACTATAATAAATCAAGCGGCCGGAATCCCGCGCGATCCCCAAAAATCCGGGACACGGGACGTTGATTAAGATCCCGGCGAAGTAAAATATTCATTAATTGATTCCGCGCCCCTCAGAAGATACCCCTCATTACTTGAGGGTTGATTAAGCGAAGCAACCTGGATGTACGTGGGAGAATGTCTCTTGGAGCGTTTAGACGGCACGATACGGCTACGACACGATACGACGTCATGATCGCATTTCAGCTGATGCTCAAAACAACGGCAGTAAAAGGGCCAGTGCGCTACAAAATAATATTTTTGAACGGTAGAGAGGTATGGATTGATTCATTCTAAAATTGTGATTGTAAATCGTGAATGCAAAAAATTGCATAATCAAGCGATTTAAAAAACGAGATCAACTGAACATCAAAGTTATCGGCATAGCAAACAAAAGTGGTGGGGATGGAAAAAACTAAAAGGGCAAAAATATATGTGTCAAATTGTCAAGATCGCGTAAACCACTATGATTGGCTGTTGACAGTTTAATAAACTGTCAAAATTAATTTTGCGATCATTTTCAATCGAGAAAATTATGGCCAGCTTTATAAAGAGCTTGATACAAGATTTCTTTGATACTTTATTTTTTATTCTACATGAACGGACTCAGTCGTATGTTATAAAAGGACCTGCCCTAGACAAACGCGGTGTACACGGTAGGGCGACGCTGACTGCGCGCACCGCTAATGGGTTGATGTCATTCACTACGTTTTGATGCACAACAAAACTATGAAGCTGTATCGACTAAATCTTTTTCGAGCCAGTATCACGCTTAAATCAAAAAAGTTTGGCTAAAGCTGAAAATTATAATATGATAAGTAGTACAACAAGGGAAATGAAGGAAATAGGTTAAATATTTTATAATAAAATTTTACATCTCATTTAAGATCAAAGCTTGGGTGTTGTTGTGTGTGCGCCTAGATCGATAACCGATGTAGCAGTATTTGACATTACGAAACAAGAAAACTACACAATTTCAGTTCCAAAAAAATATATTTTATCTTTATTTTCATAACTGTATGATTTATGATTGGTTTCTAATTATGAATCATTTCGTTTTGAAATATTATGGGGAATGTGAGCGTGTGTAATGTTCGGAGAACGTCGGTAGGGTGCGCCCACCTGTCAGACGGAGTAAAGTGACAGTTCTACTCGTGCCAAACATTTGTTTCGGCTGACAGTTTACTATGCTTCGTTATTGCAGCCCAGAAAAATGGGACAGCCCTAGAAACTATCGGTATATTGTAGCAATTTTAAGAAGGTTGAGTTTAATTTTCTCATTGATAAAATCGTAAGTTATTGGCAAAAAATAGTTGAATTTTTCTCAGCAAAATTATAATTCTTTGCGGTCTTACTAAGAAATGTATGAAAGCAGTTTAATTTTTCATCGTATTTTCTATATATATTTTATTATTTTTCGACTCCATACTCCGCCTTGCCTCACCTACGGCATATTAATTAGAGGTAAACAAGTTCCTTTGTAAGATTTTCACTTCGTTCGATGACGTTCTCCCAGAGATAATAACATCTAAATATATACGCACTTGGTTGTTCACGGGAATAAGCAGTAGATATAGATAGGTGTATGTGGAAGAAAAACATTGAATGTTACAGATGTTTATTTTCTCAAGGACTGGGGTTGACTGGCTTTTGTTTTGTTAGAGCCAATTTAAATTTGTTGAAGAACTGATAAATATAGTGTTATTTTAGGTACCCATGAATAGAAAAAGAATAGAACAGAAAACATTCGTCTCAGGCACAAAACAACAGCAGCAAACACAAAGTAAAAGAGAATAATACTGTTATAAATAATACAGTTCTACCGTCCATTCGAAAAAGTTGCTTTTTATGGAGAAAAACCGACAAGACACTCCACAGTTACTCTTTAAAACAAAAAGTGTTTTATAATATTTACATACATTATGGAACAGTAGAGCAGTGGTGGCCCAGTGGTAAAGGCCGCGACTTGCAAGTTGTAGGTCGTGGGTTCGAAACCAGGCAGATACTTTTTGTGTAAATTATTTCTGGCCCGCGCGGTGGATTACGGCCCATTCCCTCTCACAGAGGAGGAGGCCTGTATCCCAGCAGTGGGAACATTAATAGGCTGATGATGATGATGATGATGAGTGATGACATACATTATTCATATACTGTACTGTTTAGTAGTATTAGTCTGGGTGCATCATCCAAACTAATACTACTAAACTACGCATAGGTATAAAGTATTACAAGTACAAGTTTCTGGGGTATGATTTTGAAATCAATCTATCTATTTATCGTATCCATGCTGTGCTTTATTAAAAACATTAAAGTACCTACCTACATTAGGTACTATTCAGAAAAATCATGCCACTTTTGAAACTCTTCAAATAAACCTAAAACTGGTATAACCAGGACCAAAACTACAGCATAAACCGATCCCCAAGATTAATCATAATCATAACAGGAGGTGCGACTTGCGACTAATTGGCGCGACTGGCAAATTAATTGATTATCTGTGTCTTACCGCGCCGTCGCACGGCTGACGCGACACCGCTACTTATCTTCTCGCTAAAAGGCAAAGGACAGCGTAATTTTGGATGGCATCTGTCATCTATGTTTCATTTGAGGAACATTGGTTGGAGTTGTGTGCGGTAGGTAAGGAGTAGGTAGTGGAGACTCGACTTTTCTTGAATGAAGTTTAATTTTGACTTAACTGAATTTTCCGGTAGTGTCGTCGGTTTTGTTTATATCATTAACAATGTTTGAATCAGTACTAAGGTCTCCTTGCCAATTACATTGAATTAAGAAAATATCTTCTGTAGAGTGTATTCCTGGTGGGCCCAAATACCATGCCACATCGGCCAGCCAGGACCAGTTTTAACTTTGCTAAAGCGATATAGAAAACAGCTATTAGCATTTAGCTCACCCAATATTTTTTCCACCGAGTTCCGATTAGTATCAACTAAAAAACTGTCGCTAAAAGTGTACCTAGGTACGTGTACAATAACAATATTAGATCGAAACACAGTTACTCGTGTCTGAGCTAACTACCTGGCAGCCATTCAAGAAGACTGAACGGAGCACTTTTTGCTCAGGGTTAAGATTATCTAGGTAAGACTGAAGATCTTTATTTACGATGTGAGCTGAAAAAAATTCTAATAGTGCTTCTGACGTTATTGCTTCGATTTAATTTATTTATGCAAGCCTAGTTTATAATATTCAAATATGCTAAGTTTTGTTATGATCATTTTTAAAGCAGACGCAAGATTTTAAGACATTCTAACACTTTCATAAATTGATGGCAAATCTTCGGATATCTGGAATAAAAAAAAAATCGTTTTAGAAACGTAGGTAGGTATTAAATAAATTGTTGGAGGACTAAGACTTAAAATCCTTTAATTTCACAAAAAGCTGCTTATTACAAAAATAAATTGCTGCCTAAAATCTTCTTGTTTGTTTATGGAATTTCTCTACCTTATTCCACACCCATAATTAGCTTTAAGCGAAAATCCTGAAAAAGCTAGCTTAGCTCAATCTTTATCCAAAATCTCTTACAACCCTACAAAGACCTAGATAAAACTAAAAATACCACCAAAACTAACAATCTCCGACACTCCGTATCTAAATAAACATCAATCAGATGACAAGATTATTTTAACAGAAGCACATTTGACACACATACATCAATACGCATTTAAAGATTGTTAATGTTCATAACCCACGCGGCTATAATATAGCCCGGCTATAAACGATCACTTCTAGGAATCAAAGCGAGTTTAACATCAACATACCTTTGGGAAAATGGCCAAATGCCGTTCATTCATTGAGAGGGAACGTGGGCGGTGATCGCAGCGCCTCCAGCGGGGAGTAGCGGCAACTTTGTGTTTTGTAGCGAAGTTTTGTGAAATGATTTTTTTAATTGTTTTAATTTTTTTAGTGATTTATTTTTTATTTTATTTTAAAACTTACATTACTTTTTGTGTAATTTACTTTTTTTTTGCTCCATATTATTTTGTATCTTCCTACAATTGCGTTAGATATTGTTATCTGCCTTTCACAATAAAATATGCAAACTTATGTTAACCCTACCGAAGTTCTTTGAATGGTTATACTGTGTCCATGAACCTAATACCTAAGTACCTATTTAGTTTTATTTCAATCACAAATACATGCGTCCAGACACCATCTGTACCCTTTAAAAATCTAAATTATAATAATTTCATATTACACAATGTCCAGCCTGCATTATCCATCAGAGTAATCCACAGCAAATCATAATAATACTCACCTCACAATGGACCCAATGAGCCCATTATAAAAAAAACACAATCAAATTTTTTATTACTGGCACACGTACACAATTTATTAACCCATCCCTACCTTTATTGCTCTGTAAGCCCCAGTGCAAATAAAATAATATAAAACGAGAAAAAAAGTACCGTTACGCCGCGGGCGAGTTCTTAATGGCTTGTGTTTAAACACCGCCCAAAAAAGTACCTATTTTACTACCAAAAAAATTCTAAACGGTTACCAAAATGGATAAATGGTCACCAAATAACGTTTCCTAAAATATTATGAAATAAATCCATTTTTTCGTATTATTGACTGCCAAAAAAATATATGGACGCCTTTAAAGTCGACGGAGCCCCGCTGCGCGGGGCTCCTATTTCCGTCCGCAGGGTCTAAAGTAACCTAACACGAACGAGATGACGGGAGCCGAGTTCGCTCGCTTTGCTCGCTCACTTCAGCTCCCGTCATCTCGTTCGAACCTAACCTGTCCGTGTCGGGGTGCCCTAAGCTCCTGAGCTCGCTTCGCTCGCTCTTGGACTAATTCGTTAAAAACACGAATACACCCGGTATATTAATCTTTGAGTTGGATAGAATTTGGTGACCGTTGATCCATTTTGGGAACCAATTATTTTATTTGGTGCCTAAGCTTAGAGTCTTAAAAATATTTTTGATGACCGTCTAAATTATACCCGTTCTTAATTCAAAAAACATTTAAAATGGCCGCTGTAAGTCGCTGCATACGAATGCGTTTTTATTGTGCTGGGATGTTATTTATTCGGAGGGATATGAATTAAATAGGATTGAAATCTGGGTTAATAGAATTGTGGATTTGTTTTATGATATTTGCATTTTACTGTGCATTTTTCCTATTTACCCCTATTAACATTGCGGTGATAACTTTGGATGGCAAAAAATACTTCCTTGCTTTGTAAAATGATGGTTTATATCGAGCTGACGTTGTAAAAGTCATTACAAACGACCTCATTCCCTGTACATCACGTCCCCACACCGAAATACTTTTTAAAGGTTCACCTTTTAATGAAAAGATCGAACAATAGTGCTGCCCTAGTAGCCGCGGGGCGTAATAAGTGGCGAACGGGGGCGATCTCAAGTGGGAGCGATCCGAGCGACGCAAGCTGAGGTGAGCGATCGATTGTAAATTGCAATTTAAGAGGAGCTCATCGTTTTGGCCAGATGTGTTGTTTCGTTGAGTAGTAATTGGATGTGTGCACTTTTGAGCACGTTTTACAGGCGATGGATCAATTATTTGCCGTAGGTAATCGCTTTTTATGTCAAAATTGTTGCAAACTGCAGTACTACAAAGAATGTATGATTGTAATTTAAAAACCGGCAAAGTGCGGCAAAAAATCGCACATTTAAGCTTCCGTACCATTTTATCAATATATTGGTATTTGTTAGTCAAATATACGTAATAATAAACATTATCACCAAATTTGAAGTTCATAGGTCAATGGACAGATTAAAAAGTCTTCGGCAGAAAATGTGTGACAGATGGACAGATAGACGGACACGTGAGTAACAACAAAAGGAACCCTAAAAAATACAGGATATTTTTTTAAGCCTTTAGGAACCTCGAATATTTCATCACGGAAAAGTAGAAAAGTTTGGGATGTGCCATGGACGGTCGAACGCAAATAAAATAATAGGTATATGCCAGTGAATTCATTATAGACATGTTCGTTTACCAAGGTCGAATGCATTATTAAACTGAGAAAACGAACTACTCTAGAGAAGTAGCATTCGATGTCAAAGAACGCGATAGTCAAAATGTAAGAGATTGATCACGTGATTTTTCGATATCGTTTGTCAATCCCATACAATTTTGCCTTGTTGACAATCGCTATCGCCACGCTTTCGATGATAGAATGTCACTTATGTCTAAGGCCTCTGGTCAGGTTTATTGGTATCTTTGAACGCTTACAACTTTATGCACTTTCATCTAATATACAACACCGACTCATCGCACTATCTCGCTTCATTGATGACAAATGCCGCTCAGCATCGTCTATTTAAACAAACAACACACACGAAGACCTATATTCCTTCTTGTTCTTCAGTTTTCTTCAATTGGATCTAGGTTTATTGAGGTTAGGAGCGATTGAGGGTGTCGAATCACCTGTTGAAATGGCTTCGAGTCAATTAGAGCGGCCGATTTGAATAGTTTGGCATGTGGAGACGGTTTACAACGATTTATTATTGTCATTGCATCAATTCTTGTTGTCATATTGTTTGTTGTTATGGTTTGCGTCACTGTAGAAGATGATAGACTAGTTTCTTGTGAGATTTGAGTGCTTGTCGACGATCATTATCCATCAAAAAATTAGAGATTTGTTTTTAAAGTTGTTTTAAAGTCCATACCTAGACTTGAAGGCAGATAGATAGGATCAAGATAACTGAAATGTTAACTAAAAAGGAAAACATTAAGCGCAATGCCTCTCTTCTAGACACTGACTGTATCTAGAATGTTGCTGTGCCCGATAGGGTCCATAATTATTTCTGTAACTTATATTTGCCACCTATATGTACATTATGAATGCAATAAATTTAATTTGAATTTTATATTGCTGGTGCTCAGCATCACCTGGTTAGACTAGAAGGCGACCGCTACATAGTTGGGGAAAAGCTACGTAGATTGGATGATTTAAGCAGCTCCTACAAAGGCAATTACTCTATCTTTATTTCTTGTAAAATTCTTTCTTTTTTTGTTCTTTAATAAAACGTTGCCCCACACTAGAAATTTCTTCCTGAATCGTGGGTGCGTTTACAAACATATAAAGTCACATACACAAACACCCAGATCCGGAACAAATATCTGTAGGTCATACAAATATTTGTTTCGTGCGGGAATCAAACCCGCGACACGCAGCGCAGCAGTCAATCGCTCAACCACTGCGCCTACCGTACAATTAAATTAAACCAATTAAATTAAGCATGTTATTTTTCTTTAGGATCAAACATTCACAGATAAAAATACAATAAGTTTGGACATTTTAACCATAGAAAAACCATTACCAATAAAATACTCATGACTAAAATATCAATTAACAATAACCCCGCACATTCTCGATTCAAACGCGCGTGCACTCCAATCCCCTTATCCAGGTGGGGTCCTACGGGCATCCGGCATATCGTGGGGCTCAGTGGCCACTGGGCATCGCTGGGCATCCCGGGGATTAGTGCTGTGCAGCTATGCCGCGGGGGACGGACGGGGTGATTAGGGCATAATGGAGATTATGGGGTAGTTTCTTGAATGATGCTTGTGCAAATTTTTGGTGAGTTTGAGCGTGTGTGTGTGAGGGGTAGTTGGGTAAAAATAAGTTTTTGTTGGCAATTTTGAGTTACTTTCGTGATTTTGCTTAATTCTCAGAAAGTGCAAATTTTACTGGAATTTGTGCTAGGGCAAGTTTGTTCCTTATTCCATTCTGCACAAAAAGTCCTATTCAAAATTTTTCGAGATGTGAATCAATATACTTTGACTGTGTATTTATTTTTTATACTAAATCTGTGCGTGTGGTCATTTAGGCTAGGTAAATTACGTTTTTTGCTCAAGATAGCCGTTCAACATTCAAATTGACGTTTTCTGGTATGTGTTCATTTTTTGACAGTACAGTAATGTTATTAATTTGAATACCTAAAATCAGAAAGTTAAGGGTACTGAAATATAACCCATTGCAGTGATTAACACTTACAAAAAAAACTAATGAACATTAGAGAATCTTATGTAGCACTTTTTTGTACACAATTGAACAAGTAACAAACCTAACGGTATCCCTAACGTTCATGTTAATTTTCAGCTTCTTTGTACTTTATGCAAGGGATAATATCTATTTTGACCGGACTATAATAAATCCCAATTAATTTGTTACTGGTAAGGAACATGATGATTAGCAGTGCTACATAATGGGCAAACTGATATTTTGAAGTATTTCCCTGATGAGACCTGGGGCTTTAACTAGCGAAATGTGGATATTTTATAGAGGATCCTGTGTGTTTCCTAATTGATAGGAACTTATTCAAATATCTTTAAAGTACAGTTAAGGTCAAAAATACAGTCATAGTCTACCATAACAGCAGCGCCATTTCTTTTTTATGCCGAGAACTTCAACTTTTCACTGTTAGTATGTATAATCTATATTTTAATTTCTATACAAAATATTAAACCAGTTCTGGATTTAACTTCATATACAAAAACTAGCCATTTGAATTTTTGGAGAGGAAGACTGCACTTTTGGACCTTGACTGTACCTATAAAACGTTTCATCCTGTATAACTAAAAGCTGTTATTGTTATAACACACAATAATACGTCACCTTTCACATTTAAACACGGTCAACAAAAGCAGACATCCACTTATAAATAAATCCTTGAAAAATGAAGTACACACAAACATGCTAAAGGTGGTCGTCCACTATCCCTTTTATCCGCGCTATAATAAACTGTCGGACATTTGTCAGCGATACCTTAGGCCTAACTTCTGAAAAACAAAATTTTACGCAACACATATCATAGTGGACGAGGGTGCGGTGGGCTGGACGCACTGGGTGGGCAAGACGCTCCGGTTGTTGGAAGCTATTTAAGGAAATCAAGTAGGTAAATAAATCTAGTTTCAAGTTTCAGGACAACCTTATGATTTTTGAAGTATGGAAAACTGACAGACCTTTAATAATTGATATAGCAAAAATAATTTGGTAGTTCCGCGAACATTCTTTTATCATCATAAACTCGTTTGTAGTTGTTTTGTTGTAGAACGACGTTATCATTCTTTGAAAAAATATCGTGCACTTATGATTTATCTTTTATATAAACCGAATCGATTGTTGATAGAAGCATGGTTGCTGGAAAAACATTTAACTACGACTTAAAAATTTCTTACCATGCGCAAAACGCTGCATAGGGAATTTTGATCGCAGTGCGTACCCAAGTTAGGGCTCACATACAAGGGGTGCTCCGAGGACACGGTCAGTGCGCGCGCTCTAAAGAAGTGAATAAATCTGCCGGACGGACGACAAGGTGAATATAAATATAAAGAATCCGCGGACAAACTTCCGGACTTAGCAGGGCTGCTACGTGAGCTTGTTATTTTACGTCAAATATTTTTCGGAACCAAGTTACCTTAATGATTTAATTAATTCTGTCACGATTCATAATTTTATATTTCCTAATTGCGAGTCACTGGAATTTGATAAACAGGCATAGTGTCTCACTGCTGGGACATATAGCATATTATTATCTCCTATTATTTTAAGGGAATTATCTATTCTAAGATTAAGTGAAAAGCACTGGTTTCTTTAATATAGTTTTTAACCAGTTCAGGACCCAGGGAAATTCATTTACATTAATTGTATAATCAACATAAGTTATAAAGAATTCATTTATTGTGGTACTTAACTGATTTGTCATCGTTATAGTTTTTTAAGAGGCAATGCAAATGCTGCAAAAAAAATACTCTTACTAGTTTAAATCGTAAGAAGGTTAAAATAACCAAATAGCTATTTATGATGAAAATAAATATTTTCAAACAACTAAGCTATCAGCCTAAAACAGTCAAACACATAAAAATCGTCAAAATATTCAAGCTCCCGGTCAACCCTGTTGTCTGCGAGCGACGCGGCGCGCGGCAAGGCGGTCACCGTGAAAGGCTAGGTGATCATAAAGTCCCGCGCATGTTCTTACATAATAATATTCTTGAAATATTCCCTCGGGTCCGACCGACCTAGCCACGACAGGGAAAACTGTGGAGGAAATACTTCGTAACTTATTTACGTTTGCTGTATTGTGAATTTTATTTCTAAACAATTTCAAGATACTGACTGTTTTGGCTCGTACCTCCCTAGTTAACGATAAGCCATGGTTAGTAAAATAGAATGTCTGAAGAGGTAGACATCTAGATCAAGATGTTAAGAAAATACGATTACACTCCAATTACGCCGTTTGTCTTACCGGTCAACGAAGTCGTTGAGTGGTAAGACACATCTCTGTAAATCAAAGTCAATATGGTTTTTTCTTTAGTAGCTGAGTTTGCTCTCCAAGGATAGCGAGCTGGTCTGTTCATTTCCAGAACGGCGATATCCATGCGGTTATATCCTTTATGTTCCTCTAATCTAAACCTAGGTCACTCAAGGTCAAAAAATTATGGATAAGTAGCACAAAAAAAAACTGTTTCGCCTGAACTATTCCACTCCCGTAAAAAATCCAACCAATCTATGTATTTCTCTCGTTGTCGTGCTTCATCTCGCCAATTCTTGACCTTTATTTCACAAATAAGAGCGACTCCACACCCTTGTAACAACATACAGGAGAGATGTGCAGGAAATGGTCAGCGGAGACAAACTACTCGCGCCGCCGCGACACGCGTCATAACGCGCGGCCTGTCGCAGGCCCGTCCAGTGTACGCCGACCTTTACTTTAAAATATACACAGTTATTATGGTTATGGGGTCGTAAGTTATAAATTGGGAAAATAAGAATTGGGGGCTGTAAACAAAATAGAAAAATAAGTTTGTTTTTACTGACATCATAACCTGCCTATATGGTCTTTCCCGAGTTATGGGTTGAAATTGGGTCTTAGTTTAACCGGATGCACGTTATTAAACATAATTTTGATTGGAGCGAATTATATAAGGCCTTACCAACATTGCCAAGTTAGCCAGAATTTTCGGCAGGACATCAATATTTAAAATGTCACTCAGTCGAGATCTGCATTAGTGTTTAACTAATTTCACGTCACGGTCATGTTAAAAGATAGGTTTTATAGTTTTACGAAGATGCTGCTTCAGAAAAAAAAGGAAAAAAATCCTATAAATCCTAAAAATCCTATAACGCAAATAATATTTTAAAATGTAAAATGTAAACTAAAGTGAGAAATTAAACGTTCCAAACGCAAAAATTAAGCAATATAAATGCGTGTATAGTTTATTAGTAGCAAATAGTTTTCTTCAGAAGTAAAATACAGTCGCCTAACAACATACAAACTGATTATAATGACCCTTTTATCTTCGCTCGATTTGTTTAATATTGCTCAGAAGTACCACTAAATCTTTTTAATAGCCGTTAAAAAATCAGACATTGGGCATTTCGATCAAAACATTGGGCATTAATATATAAAGGCCGCCCCACAAGGCCCACACATCAGGCGACACCGCGCCGCGTCATCGACACCGGGCCGCGTCATTGCCGCGCGTCTTGCCAATCGCGCGTTGTATTCCAAATTCAAATTACGCGAGCCGCTGACAACCGCCGCTGGACCGTTAAATGCTTTGATTGGACACATTTTATCGCCCGAAGACGACCACACGCAAGTTTGTGTTTAAATATAAAACCAGCCAAGTGCGAGTCGGACTCGTGCACAAAGGGTTCCGTACCATTATCGCAAAAACTGGGAAAAAAAATGACGTTTGTTGTATGGGTGCCCCACTTAAATATTTATTTTATTATGTTTTTAGTATTTGTTGTTATAGCGGTAACAGAAATACATCATCTGTGAAAATTTTAACTGCCTGGCTGTCACGGTTCATGAGATACAGCCTGGTGACAGACGGACAGATAGACGGACCGGTGGAGTCTTCGTAATAGGGTCCCTTTTTTACCCTTTGTGCATGGAACCCTAAAAACGAGTGATTTGGGTGATGTCATTGGTTTTTTCATTTGTTGTGTAAATAATGGGCTTTTGAAATGCTATACATGGAGTTAAGGAGGCACTTATGTTGTGACTCGTAATTAGTTGTGTCTCATAAATATACGATACATCATAACTACGCCTACACATTAGTATCAATTTACATTATTTTCAACATAGTCATAGTCTCGTAGCTAGTTTGATAAAACAGTCAACTAGTTAAGCTTTTTAACACGAACTATTTTGTGTTAAGTCAAAATAAAAATGTACCATAACGGTTCATAGTTTCTATAAGTTTTGCCGGAAAAAGTATACGAAATTGTATCTCTAGAATCGTAATAATGTGCACGACTTTCAAAGTAAGTCAAAATCCTAGCAGACATGAATAAACCAAAACACGACGAAAACCAAACCTATAGAAGAGTCGAAAAAACATCAAAGGTAGCCACATACATCATAGTTAACATCATAGGTATCTACCAAAACGCAATTTCCACCTTAATACCGAGCAGTCCACACATCAGGTATCGCACAAAAAGACAGAAAACTCTACAAAATGAACATTCCTCCCGTAGCCATACCTACTAATGAAACGCTTCGTTTTGCTCGCACTGCTCCAGCCCGCAATCACACACTTATTCAAACATTTCTCTGTTTTAATACTTTTTTTATAAGCATGGGCGCATGTCGCATAATAACGTGGTCAAAGGATCGCGCGTGCGAACTGCGAGGCGTTACACGACGGTTAATGAAAACCTTTAGCTTTTGTTTGTGTGCGCGCGAGTGTGGCTGTGGCTTTATGTTGTGGCGTTTGTGGTCAGATGTGGTTGTTGATTGAAATATTGTTACGTGGTTAATATAGATTTTGGTATTTTACTAATCTTAAAGCCGATTTCTGAATTGAGTATTTGGCGTTAAGAACGTGTCAAACCCTACTTTATTGACAGTACTTGACAGGTTTTCAGGTTAAAGTGCAGTTTGGAAAATATTCATCAACAAATGCTTTAATCAGAAATCGGGGGCTAGTATTTATTTTGTAAAAAAGTAACAGTTTTTGAACATCAAAGAGAAACGCTGAACAGATGAGATACAAAAAGTAAAATCATTCGAATTGGGAACCATCTCGTTTTTTTGAAGTCGGTTCATAACATAATACAGTCAATGGTGTTTTGGAATCTAAACAGTCTGCTTGAAACAGACGTTAAATTACTATCACGGATATAACTTCAGAGCCATTCCCAAAGATCATTCTTTGATTATTCTTCGTATTTTTTCTGGATAATTAACTTCGACCCATTTGCATACTTCCCCAAACTTCTTAATTACCTGTCTCATAATTATTTTACCAAACAGAACTTTACAGAAAACTCATTAGTACAAGCGACAATCTTCATTATTTACCTTGAGTTCTAATTAATTCCTTGTCATGGTTTTTGCTTCAGCTTTTGAGTTATATCTTTAGGACAGGTGAGAGAGATAGCGCGTCATTCTTCACGTTTACTAGAGCGGGATGGGTATACGTCTCCGGTACCTGATTAACATCTTTTAGCAATTAGTAAAACACACAAAACTCCACCCCTGTCATGTTCTGATCCCCTGGTAGGTGATGCTTAAATATTCACTCGTAAATTACTTGAAAACTTACCGCGAAGGTGGTCGTGGAACTGAATTTAAATGCACTTCGACTTTGTACGGAGGAGATAAGGTAAGTAATGTTTTGGTAATTAATGAATACTGTTCATTTGGCAGTTGCAGATATCATTTCCGCCGTCATACCTGCTGTTTTTTCTTTGAAACTCGATAGCCATTGGTATTACTGATATTTTTGTGAGTACTTCCAAACGATTACGGTTGTTCAACCTGCCTAAATCTTAGCAATGCACATTTTATAACGAATTTACTTGCTTATGATGATGTTAGCACCGTGCTATTTGTATCTATAGAAGTCATTGTCCAGAAAAACAGGAACAATTTGATTTTTGCACATCACAGCTCAAAACAGACGAGATAACACGTGTAACGTCGGAAAAATCCTATTATTAAAATATCCTTTCCCCGAAGTCGGTCAAACAAAAACCCCGAATACCGACTGACACGCTGTATTTAATTACATAAATTTTAAACAGCGACCTCCGTCCGTTTGTCCGACACATCGTCCAATCGCGCGGAAAATCAATTGGTTATAAAAAGGTTTTTTCATGTAAAACATTTTGTGTTACTCGTTATTATTGACGGCTGTGGTCTGCTGCGATTACGGTCCGTTTAATTTAAATTTTGGAGCTCTAATTCAAAAAGGTACATCGTTTTAATGTATTAATATATTGAACGTTCAAAGATTGAAATTTAGAATTAAAGGCCATCACAGTGCGAAAAAGTAATCTTTAATCAAAAGTTGCCATGGCTTGAAAGCATTCCTGGCATTGCTGAAAGTACCCCATTCAGACAGGACTGTGATTCAATAGTATATTATGCAACTAGTGAATAAAGGACGGTTTTAAAGCGAGGGCCATAGATGAATCACGAACAAGTGAAGGATTCTAACAACTGAATCACGACCGTAGGGAGTGATTCATGATGATTGAATCACGAGCACAGCGAGTGATTCAAGTGTTAGAATCCTGAACGACGCGAGTAATTCATGGCCCTCGATATAAATCCGTTTTATTCAAGAGTTGCATACTATATTTTATACCATGACTTCGAGAAAAAGAAGGATTTAAGCCAAAAGCACAAGAAATAATAATAAATAAATAAATGGTTTATTACCTTCAAAATTTACAGAAAATGATAAACCTTAGGGCTTCACATTTTTTGTAAATTGAAGCTGAGCCTTTGAGTTTGAGTTACCTAAACAGCACCTGTGTTTCAGGGTCCAGTGACCACCTCCGTTAAGTTACATAATTATAATTAATTAAACACCAATGCAATTAATATTAGAATTACAATCCAAATAAGTATTCACTAAACATCCTAAACCAAAATAAAATCATTATCAAAATCCTAAATATAAGCAAACTCAAAATTAAATCGACGAAGGAGTTTGAAATTCGAATATTCTTTGTTTGCACAAGAAGTTTGTATCGAGTATTTTATGCGCAAGTAGGTTGTATTGCATTGAGATGGAGGTCAAATATATATTTGTGTGTTCTAAATTCAAACACCAAAACAGTGATTAAAAGTGCTTTTTATTCACTGTTTTCAGTGAATAAAATAAGCTTTTTAGAGGGGGAATGGTATAAAATATATTTTTATTGTCCTCGACACATCAAATATAAGCAAGCTTGAAAAGTCATTAATTATTTTTTTATCTCTCAGATCTGTCTAGCCGTTTGAGCGTGAAGAAATAACAAACATACAAACACACACACACATAAACACTCACAAACTTTTGCCTTTATAATATTACTGTGAAGTGTGATTTTTAAACGGAATTTATTAACAGATGCCATCTTCAAATTTACAATGCTACAAAACAGTAAACCCATTGCAACAGCTAACAGACTGTATGTTCAAAAAACTTGAAGAGCATAAAGAATAGTTTGTGCTTACAATAAACGGTATCGATCGCGTATGAGTGGTACACCTCGCCACTTGAGCCCCGTGATAAACTAGGGGAAGTGCATCGGATATTATGTAGGATTGTAGGGAAAACGAAGCGGAGAATTTAATGGATACGGCATATTTTGGAAGGTATGAGAGTTATGATGTTTATGATGAATTGGAGAATAAAAATATTTATATGAGTTTAAAAATAGTTGTCTAAGAATCCAAAAAGCTTAATTTGACATACATACTGTTTACTAAAACTAATTATTGTAATTTGATGTAGATGACCAGCGCAAAGCAGAAAAGAACACTTTCTTGAAGCTCTTGTCGAACAAAACACGGTAGATACTGGTTGTTTTACGTAATGTACCTTTTATTTTACCTTGAAATAGAGGCGATTTTTGCTTACCTAGTAGTATTAAACACAAAGTATCGAGACGTCGATCGGCCGCTGCTAGAGCTGGCATTAAGAATGTCATTGAGTATCACCATTTGCTCAGAGCAGTTGACGGCCCGTGATAACTCTATTTAAGGCTTTGTCAGCTGAAGTAATATCGGTGTCTCTAGTTGCGCTGATTTCATGGACTTAAATAAGTTTTTGTTCTGCATTTCAGAACTCAACAGGATCTTATGTAGAAACTTGATGCACTAGAGTCGATCGAAAAGCGGGCCAAGAGACTTATCGGCAATGAGACACTCGTCAAATCAAAGCTCCAGAGCCTTGCACATCGTCGCCGAGTTGCCAGCTTGTCGGTTTTTTATCGGTTACATTTCGGGAAGTGTGCTATGGAACTGCATGATTTAATTCCACCCAGCCCGTTCCATCATCGGACAACCAGACGCACTGCGATGCGTCATCGGTACATGGTGGACATCCCACCCATACGCACTAAACGTTTTGGGGACATTTTTATAATGCGTACAGCTAGGGAGTGGAATTCCCTGCCGGAGTCTTTTTCCCGATAGCTACAATCTAGGGGTATTTAAGTCAAGAGTGAATAGGTTACTTCTAGGCAAGCGTGCTTCACCGTCGAGCAGATCATCGCTTACCATCAGGTGAGATAGTAGTCAAGCGCGAGCCTATTGACAATAAAATTAAAAAAAACTACCCCATCCACACTAAACTTAAATCTTCAACCGCCACACCAGCACTCGATAGCCGCGGGCGCAGCTCAACAATCGACAGATGCGAGTCTGTAGCTCGCTTTATTTGTACTAGAGTACCTTCTATTTGTACAGCGAAATTAAAAGTTGAGCACAATATGTTGTTCTGGAATATTTGGGTATGGCTGGGTCTGAGATTCATGAGCTATAACTTATGTACCTGCAATAGTTTTATCGAATAACTAATGCAAATAATGATAATTTAGGAAAAGTCTGATATCGGAGTCGACCCGAAGTCGGATATCGGAGTCAGAATCTGATATTGTTACATAAAACTATCTTTATATTTATCAATGGTAATGGTGGTGGTTTATGTGCAGTGGTTTAATGAATGATTTTATTTATGATTATTGTTAGACCCCAAATAAATAAATCTTTTGCTGATTTGAAAATAAAGCCTTCTTCCGTCGTGTAAAAGTAATCAACAAGTAAAATACTTGTTTGGGAGGCACAAATTAAAGGAAAATTCTTGCACCTGAACCCACAATTAGTAGGTGTTTAGTATAACGATAGACAGAGACGACAAACTAGATTACACCACCTCCATCAAAGTCCAGCGTGATTGATGGGCTTCCTGACCAAATGAGCCACCTAACCCCAACCCTCAAACGAATACCACTCTTATTTCTCGGAGGCTAAGAGCTAATGCAACTGCAAGGCATAAAATTGTTTTAGATTTCTACTTTCTGCTAATCCGTCAATTCAGCAGAACCTTCTTATGCCTCGCTCAGGCCAAGTTAAACTATATTGTCTTGTTTTAAGGGTGGTTTGGAGTCTATTGTTAAGTTGGTACAGGTTTCTACCTTCAGATGATCTGTCTTTGTAAAGTCGTTACGTTTTTGTTGGCTCCAATATCTTTTGTAATGGGTGCGTTATTAGCATGGCGGTACTCCATAGTGAGGGTGGGGAAAGGCATGATGATTGATGGCTTTTTCCAGTTCTTTTGGATTTGCATGAGCGTGATTTGAAGTAAGCCATATAACTGTCTGACATAATACCATCCAGATTAGATATGGAATAATAACAAAAGGAAAACAATAAATTCACCAAAAAAAAATAGAGAAGTTCCTAAAGGTAAATAATACGATAACAGGTTTATAAACGCTGCATTAAGAGCTGTATCCCCCTAAAAGGCAAGAGAACTCCCTCGTCACCAAAAGGGACAAGGTGCTAGCATGCCCGCAGGCATAACAGGACCCTATTTCTCACCGTCTTTACAACTTTTGTGTGAAGACTGACACCTGAAGTGCCAGTTGTGTCAGACGATGGGTAAAAGTAAAACATAGTTTGTACATTTCTGACAGATGTACAGATGACAGACTGAATCCTTTTAGTTTTCGTTGAATTAGATTTGATCTAAATACCATATTACCAATACATTTTATATTGCAACGGGACGTTCAACATTATGTGAAACACTGCAGAATTTGTAAACTTATGAGAAACCGTGAATGATTAACTTGAAAATGCAGAACTATGACGACTCCTTGAGGCAATTCCAAAACTGCAAAGGTGAGCCAATTAATTTAATAGCCTTTTAAGAAATTGAACCAAAGAGAACTGTCATGGACAATCTTTCTTAAGAGTCAATTAAGATCACCTCAGTAGTAATTCGCTGCCGTGTCGTCTAGACGCATATAAATTAGCTATTTATGTTCTGATTACACCTATCGGCATTAAAATGTTAATAGAACGGCCACGCACCGTCTCCTGGGGTATTAGACAATTACAAAAGGATACCAACTTAATTTCACAGATACTATATTAAACTCTCAAAGAAAACCAACCTCTCATGCTTTCATATAAAGAGTCAACATATTTTTTGGGACTGTAAATGTAAGTTGGACGAAAAGACGTAAAAACGATGCGTTTGGCGAAAACAGTTATTGGTGTCGATAAAATCTCGATATACATACAGTATTGACAATGATTTATAATATTTTGTTGTGAAGGGGAGATGTGTTCATCGATACTGAAGTATCGAATATTGTTAAGAGTAAAGTTTTATGGAGTGGACTAATGTTGAGCTCCATATTTTTTTGGCGGAATGGTCAATCTTTGGCTGTTGTGAACTTACTGAGTAGATTTAAGTTTGAAATTAATTTGTCGTTATTATACGCCCCATTTAGTTGCGATAAGTATAAATCATGTTAGTACAACTAGTGAATTCTTGCAGTTTATATTTCTTTAGACAGCTTAGTACCAGGTGAGGTCTGTGTCGTTTAGTAAGTTTTAGCTTATGGTAAGGTAGTTATGTTGTTGGCAGTATCAAGCTATATAATAAAAAAATAATTTTACAAAAGAGGCTGAAATCAGCATTTTTTTAACGTTAAGCTTAAAAAAAAACAGCTCAAAGCTCTTTGCTGCTACCGATTCGCTTGAATTCTTGAGATCCTTATTTCTGTTCTCACCTGATTTCTTTCTTGATGTCACCAAAAATTCCTCATTATCTTCGGCACAAAAATACTACCGTACTTACACTCCTACCGTCAACTATATAGGACGGCACAGCACATCGGCCGCATCCGCCACTGTTCCCAGAAGGGCTAATTAGTGAACACTTGTGTCTTGATTAACGAGCACTAATTACGAGGACAAGCCGTGTCTGTCACTGAGTGCACCGTGATTTGTATTATTGGGTCATGATTTAGTTTATGGGGTTAACAGTAGCAGTATTCAAGGGTTTGAGAGGTGGAAACCAGAAATTGGTATAAACAGCCGTTCTGGATATTCAAGCAAGTAGTATTCAAGTCGCTTACAGAAACTTTGAAAGTCCCTGAACTAAGAAGTGGTGAAAGGTGGAGTACACCTTTCACATGTTTAAAGATCTCTTGTTGATAAATTATTGTGAATATAAAGTTAAGAAATTAAAGTTATTCTATTATAGATTCTTAGAAACGTACTACGTGCAAATATAGCAAAAGTTTGTGCGGTGTGAAAAATCCCCCGAAAATAAAGTTCGAAGTACAAATTTGCGAAGTGCACGTGACTTGTAATTACCCCTTCTGGGAGCCCGTAATGGATGTAGTTGATATGTTTGAGGGACTGAGTCGTGTGGCCGCACCACTACCGCGTCCCAGGGGACTAGCTATCGTCAGTTTGAGTATGGCCCAAGCTTTGTTACGCTGTGGATTGTAAATAATCTTGGAAAATACTTCATGACACGAGGGTTAAAGGATGATCAAGTTTTTGGCAACAATCAGTTGCCCTGAATTATCCAGAGCTCCTGCTTGTGAAATGTGAGATGCTAATTTTAATATCTAATACCTACAATAGTATATCTGATCTAACTAGCCTATGTATAATATAGCACACTGCACTGTATATTATAGGCTTTAGTGGATCCATTTTCAAGAAAATACAGTATTCTGCTAGTGCGTAAAACAATTGGGGAAAAATGATGCTATCAAGCGGAAAGTCAAGCTGAAAACTTGTTGTATGGTCTCCGAATAGAAAACAAATGGATGAAAAAATCAAACAAACGTGATTGAAGTGATCTAAAGTCATTTAATTGTTTTGGTAATCATTTCAGTTATTCCTTATTTATAACCAATTTCTTCCCACAATATCAATGAAGAATACGATTTTTTAATCTGCTAATCAGTGTTAATCAAATAATTAAAAAGTTTTTATAAATAAGGCTCTTTAATGACAACCATTTATCCCCAGGCCCACCGGCACCATCTCCAAGAAACAATACAACATCAAACTACCCACAATTACACACAATAGCTCTAAAGGCAGATGTACGCCATGCATCACACCGCAGCAGTTTGGCTGCGACAAATCGCATAGTCGCCACGACATCTGCAAAAAGACACTTCAGGGAATGTTAAGACTAATCGGTGCGTGTATGAATTCCTTAAGCTAATTGGGGTGACAGATTGTTTCGAGCCCATTAATAGGAGGAGAGGAATACTCTCGAACAATACGAAGGAACGGCTTCTGAGAACTATCATGATAGTATAATGGTTCGGGTCTGGATTGTAATAGAAAATGGTATTTGTGGGATTTCCGCTTTTGATGGTTTATGGGATAAAGATGGTGTGTTCGATTTCTGGTAGTCTAGATTATGGCAAAAGGTTTAGTAGAGTCTCAGGCCAAACTATTTGGTCTGAGAGATGGGTACTTTTCCCACATGAAAACTAATTTTTTATTTTTTAATTTTTCGTAAAACATCCGTTATTTTGAGTGTTTAAATTCCCTCATGATGTAATGGACCATGAAAGGACCAAGACGAAAGAACAGGTGAAAGTCAGAACGGAAGTCTTATCATCATTATCATTTCAACCGAAAGTCGTCCACTGCTAGATATAGAGGCCCCTAAAGTGTCACCACATAGATCGGTCTTGTGTATCTCGCATCAAGCGTATTCTTCACCTCTTCACCAGGTCATCTGCTAGATATAGAGGCCCCTAAAGTGTCACCACATAGACCGGTCTTGTGTATCTCGCATCA
The DNA here is from genome assembly GCA_947562075.1 of Orthosia gracilis. NCBI lineage: Eukaryota > Metazoa > Arthropoda > Insecta > Lepidoptera > Noctuidae > Orthosia > Orthosia gracilis. The sequence goes on along the minus strand of OX387272.1, from coordinate 48,582,700 downwards.
AGCGTATTCTTCACCTCTTCACCAGGTCATCTGCTAGATATAGATGCCCCTAAAGTGTCACCACATAGACCGGTCTTGTGTATCTCGCATCAAGCGTATTCTTCACCAGGTCATCGATCCACTTGTGGGAGGCCTTCCTACGCTGAGTCTTTAGAGCGGTCGCTACTCCAAAACTCAGAGTCCTACTACTATGAGTATATGGAAATTGTATATAATCATGATAGCTTTTACCATAATCTCTAACTTACCTAATGATCATGAATTATTTCAAATCACTTTCCACCTAGCCAGATGCGAGCAATTTATTTTAAAATCAATAACTACCCTGTATGAGTCATACGCGTACTTGTTTAATGTATTCCCTCACGGGGAGAGTAATGCAATCAGCATAAATTCGGACCGGAGCAGAGCCGGCAGCCGGGCCAGCAGCCGAGCCGGCAGCAGCGACAGATGCCGTGTAATTGTTCCTGTGACAATTTTTTTGGTCCTCCCCTCTAATGTGTGATCGAATCTGTTTAAAACGGTGAGTGGACGTGTGGAGACGGCTTTGTTTGGGATACCGGAAAATTACGTTTTTGTGATATCGATTTGGTACCTACGAATATTATTTGTTGTTTGTTAACTGTTAGGTACCGTTACTAATCTAAAGTCGTATTCAGAAAAAAAAAACTTCAGAAAATACTGAGTATAGAGAGACAATCTTAACAAATTCCTGTCTTAGATTTGCTTGCAAACAATTAATGTTCGATTCGCGTATGAATACACGTGTCGTAACTAATAATCGCGACACGAATGTTTGCAAAATAAATTCCCAAAACGAACGCACGAAACATCGAAAGAAAAAACATCTTATTAAAATTCGCAAATTTTTCTTCCTCCTCTAATATGCTTTTTGTCTTGGCCCTGGCAAGGCCATTGTTGGCGAACATGAGTACATAACATCATTTACAAGCGGGAATGTCGTAGAAAAGGCTTTATTTTTAAAATCTCTGATTTCTTTAGCAACTTTAGCAGATGATTCTAAAGAATTCTCCATACAAATTTTGAATATAGAATAGAATATGCTGAGCAATTTTTAAACAGTGTCTAGAAATAAGGGTGCAAGTGTTTAGATTGGAAGCCCTCTCCATAGTGTGGCACATTCATCCCCCACAACAAACGCTGGGGTGCAGTGTACTCAGGTGTCGAATCGCGATGTGCCGACTGGCGACTGCGACTACGTGCGCACTGGCCCTTGTAACGCGCGTGCGACCGTCTGTGGTGCGAGACTTGATTGCAGGTTTAGAGTAGGTATTTGATATTTCAGCCTCATCACTCTAGTGCTCGCATGTGCTACTCCTGAGTTCGATTTCTGTGTCGATTAAAGTGTATTGGGATTTGTTTAGTAGCAGCCTGGAGTATGGCTTTTTGCCCGTTTGATGGCAATAGGCCAGCTCCATATATCCATAAAAGACTAAAAAAAACTAGTAAATTGTGGATGTAGATTTTATAGCCTCACAATTGCCCAATTTTTATGGGAAGAACAGGCGTGATGTTATGTTGTTAAGGTCTTTTTGGCGGTTTCATCGCTGAAAACCAAGATCATCTGGTCAGAGTCTGGAAAATCTAGTAGGGAATCACGTTGGTCAATATTGATGAATCTGCGTACCAAAATAACACAGAACGGTCAAAAGTACAACTCCAAATAAAAATCTCACCACAATCTTTCGAATATTCCATACAGAATACCTAGAGGGTGGTATTGCACAGGGGAGCGGTACCCCTGCACCGAAACTCTTTGATGTGGCCGCCGTGACCGTGAAAATGTGCCGTCGATTCATTTCGGAGATTAACGGATTCATAATTACGTTTAAATTGAGGCTTTTGTGTATACTGACTCTTTTTGATGTTCGGAAAATGCATTGGCATGACTAATTCATATTATTTTCGGAAGTTAAGAGTGAATGGATGCAAATGGTAATCTGAAAAAAATAGACTCTTGAATTATGTTTGATTATGAACATGTACCTGTACGATTGGTAAAATATGAAAATACAAAAAAGATTTTATCGCAACTCACTCAACAAATTCATATTGATGAATTTGTTAACTTAAACTAAACTTTATATATTAAGCGTTCCGGTTAAACGTTGTGCTAAATGACTTGGCTAGTTATCCTTCAGTCATTTAATTGGTTAATGAACGGCCTAGGCGTCCAATTAGGTGGATAATTTAACCAGATGGCTGTGTCATATACAAGATTACCGCGCCTACTTTTTGTCCAGAAAAATGCACTTTTCGACAGGCCACGTCAGCGAAAAATCTAGTGAATACGTTATTCCTACTAAGGCCTAACGCAGATATACTATATATATAAGAATGCTGCCCATGTGTGATGTGACAAATAACTCGTCCTAAAAGCAATTTTAGTGTATCCCATTCCTAGGCGAGATGATGACAAATCCAGAGCTAGAACGTACACAATTGCTAGGTAAACAGCAATGTTCGATCGATATTGAAACAATAGGCCGCACGCCGACCGTAAATACCTGCGTTTTATCGCGCCCGTGTCGATTGGCTGCGTTTACAATGGGCCAGTGGATAAGCAAGCTAGCTGGATTAATTAATTTGAACTACAAGTTTGCGTTAAAGTAATATTATAAAATTGGCCCCGAGAAAAATAACATGATACTTTGCATTAATAAGAAGTGTTTCATACGCGAAAAGTGTCAGTTATAATTTTCCTGTTGTTTTCACAAATAATCAGAACAATTTAGCTAAACTTTTAAATGAAACTTTTCGTGACACAAAAGTAGTATACACCTAGCTACTTAGCTAAACTATTCAATTGTTCAATAATACACATTCATGTCAAAATCTAATTTTGATTCTGACCATTGCTGCAGAGGTTGTTCGGCTGCATAAGATTCCATAAAGTGCAGCAGTATTCAAACCTTTTGACTAAAAGTTGCTACATAAATGATATCTTCACTTGTAAGACTTACTTGCCTATTGATCAAAACTTGCCACTCCACTCTCTGAACTGAACGCTCACAAACCATTGCCAGAGTTACCTGCGTCCAGTCGTGGACTTGGCAACCAGCCAGCCCCTACCGACGATAGCGTGATAGCGCGCAATGAGGCGTGGATGTTTAGCATTACGGGTGATGACTAGCTGACTTAGATATCATGCACTATAATAGTGCAATTAAAGTAGTCTGCATCAAGACTGAATTACATTTATGTTTACCAAAGTATTTTTTCAGATGATTTTCTAAGCGATTTCGATTTCAGATAAGAAATAATTAGCTTTTATTTAAATAGATCTAGGCTCGCGTTTGACTACTATCTCACCTGATGGTAAACGATGATATGGTAAGACCCTAAAGTTGTATCTATCAGGAAACACAGACTCCTGCAGAGAATTCCACTCCTTAGCTGGACGCACAATAAAAATATTCTCAAAATGTTTAGTGCGTATGGATGGGATGTCCACCATGTATCGATGGCGTCACCATACCACAGAATAAAGCCGTACGTCTTGTAGTCGAATGACTTAAAATATGAGGAAGCCATTTTCGATTATATTTAGACATTAAATGGATGATGAAGTTTCAGACGAATCCAATCTGTAGGCAAATACATTCAGAATTATTCAGACATTTCTAGTTTATCTATGAAAAGTTTCCGAACATGAAAATCCTTAAAGATATCGTATTACAACACTGATGATTGACAAAGTCTATTCGTACATACTCAAATGGTAAGTGCTCTAAATAGAATATCTAGTAAATCCATTCATAACCCTAGTTTCTCAGATCAGCTATAAAACAGTAGACAAACTCGTAACTAACAAATTATAATGTACCGAAAGGACATTTTATTGCACCTAGTAAGAAAATCGAGATCATAAATGTCGCTCATAATTGATACTTTAGTCATAAAACGAATTCCTGCATTTCGGAAAATCGAGACGTTATAAAGTCTATTGGCCGTGTCGCTTTATGTCGGTTGCCAGTGCGTCTGAAGAGAGCACAGACCATAAAACTTAATTGATTTACTTGCATTATTTATCTGTGGCGATAATATTGCTCGTTAGTTATTATGGGTGGTGTCCAAAGGGATTTGTCAGTTTATTGCATAACTTTGAGCTTGAGTGACTGTCGGTAGTAATTTATGATTTGTAACCTATTTTGCAGGTACCTATTACGAGGTGTTAGGTTTGAATCTTGTGTGGCGGCAAATTTACTTAGTACTCTTAATAAAATAAGGCTACGACTTACTTTCGAGGACGTCATTACTTATTCCAATTTCTTTTTTTCTTTAATTTTATTGTTTTTAACCTCCGACGGAAAGAGACGGATGTTATAGGTTTGACGTGTGTTATCTGTGTGTTTGTGCATTTGTGTACATGGCTGGTGGCATCATAGCTCCTAAACGGATGAACCGATATCGCATTACAACACTTGTATGGTCATGTATTTTTTTTGTTTGAATGATGTTTTTTTTTTTTTTATTATTGTAAATAGGCTCGCGCTTGACCACTATCTCACCTGATGGTAAGCGATGATGTGGTCGACGGTGAAGCACGCTTGCCTAGAAGTAACCTATTCACTCTTGACTTAAAGACCCCTAGATTGTAGCTATCGGGAAACACAGACTCCGGCAGGGAATTCCACTCCTTAGCTGTACGCATAATAAAAGTGTCCCAAAACGTTTGTGTCCCCAATGTGTTCTTAACTATGTTTGATACCAGTAAAAATTCAAAAGTATCGCGCAATTTACTCTTTGAATCGGGTTTTTTTGCAAGATATCGTGTTATAATTATGTGTTTCGATTAATTGTCGCCTGAATAGTATTTACTACGTATTTGTAAAGGAGTTTGTTATTTTATTTTACTAGTGTTATTACCTAATTCCCCCTCACAGCGAGGAGGCCTGTGTCCCAGCACTAGGAACGCTATATGCTGATTGTGATATTACCTAACACCGTAAGAAAAATTACGAATCACATTATGTAGATACACTTTTGCAATGCAAAATGACATTAAAAGTCCAACAATATTCAATCATAGATTTTAAAAACCAGTCGGGGATTTAATTCAAGCAAAGTAAATAAAAGTACAGTGAAAAAGAAAAACAAATGGGCAATGGGACGTGCAAATAATAACATTTGTAGCGTTCGGACTTTGAAAGAAGTTAGCCGGCGCGACCAGGTTCTCCGTACAAGTACCGGAATAAATATACCGGCGGTATTTAGGAGTCGATCGATTGGTAGAGAGTGGATAATACCACCTAGCGAGAAATTTGATAGACTTGAAGAGGCCGGGATCAGTAAGGAGGCCTTAAAAATGAATGGAATACAAAATCCAATACCTTGGCTACTTACCGCTATACTCTTTTTCTTCTTGTTCATTTCGCTGGCACCACAGTTCATTAAATTTTTGTTCGGTCCAAATCTTTGCCGCTTTGACCGCATCGTCGGTGCCACCGCGTAAGTCGCTTTGGCTGCATGTTTTGGGGCACAGAGGTCAGAATAGGAGGTCGAGTATAATTTGCGACTCGGCTCCGTATGCACACCCTTCTTTTGTTCCATCAATATAGCACCATTTTGTGAGGTTGGAGTTACACCTTCCTACTTGGATTCTGAGGCAGTTCAGCAACTTCCAAGTTAACCACAGAAGTGAGATCCCCGCAAGATGCTTGCTTAGTAATAAATAATGAGTAGGAGGAAGAAACTGAAATCCAAGGATCATCAATTTTGCGACGCTTTTTGAATTTTGCTGCAAAAACAGCTCTATACCAATCCTCGAAGTACAGTCAAACCCGAAAGTGGCACGTGCCGTCGGCGCCAGGTGCTCGAACCGCACGCCTCTAAATTTAACGTCTTTATTTGTGTTTGCGACTGTACAGCGAATGTTTTTACGTCCAGTGCAAACCCACCCTAATTGGAAGGTGGCGATTTTAAAATAACACGATTATTTCTGTGCAGGATTTATGTTTGTTAGTTGCTGATGTTTTGGGACGTTATTATCTCGAATCCAAAATTGCTAGCTGACTTATATTGTCAGATTGAATTTAACTGAAAGTTGGAATTGCTACTTTAGTCCGCCAGCTCATAACCGTCCCTCTGCACGGGCATACTTTAACTTGTCATGGTCACTAACATTAACATTATAACCGGGATATTTACCATGCTTACTGTTCGTTTCGAGTTGCCGATATTTCGGTGCTGTTGCAAGCACCATGATCACGGATAAACTGAAGTTATTGCGGGTGGGTGTTTATGAGGAGACAAAACGGTCTACCCTCTTTCTTGTTCGTTTTTTGCGCTCAGCACCGCTACCACTGTCACTCACAACCATAGATTAATATATAATAGATTGAGACTCACAACTCGATTCTGTTCCCGACACACGAAACTCACTGTGTCCGCTCGGGAACTTCTTTCGGCACTTTTTCGGGGTTTACACAGCTGAACTACTGGATTCTAAGCCCAGCAAGCCAGCAAGCGACAGTTGAAACCCATCCTCCCGGTTGAAATTGCTATATTTGGTAATCTCGATAGCTTCCCTCACCAGTCTATGGATAAAGTGGCGTTCTGTCGAAATGACCTGAGGGTTATGTAACTCAATCCAGTGGTTCAATCCTGATTCCAAAAGATGTTGAGCTATGGCCGATTTTTGGGTGTCATTGTTCTTTACCGCCCTGATATGCTCCGAAATTCGACAAGCAACCGTACGCTTCGTCTGACCGATGTAAGACTTGCCACAACTGCAATCTACTTTATAAACACCGGGCTTTTCCAGCAGAAAGTTGTCCTTCGGCGAGCGCAGCATCTGTGACACTTTTCTGAAAGGAGTGAAGATAGTCTTTACGGCGTATTTCTGAAGAATGTTAGCAACCTTATCTGTCACTCCCCTCGCGTACGGTAAAAATGCTGGCTGCCTCTCAACCTCGCACTTCCGGTGCTTACAACCAGTTTTTTGATTAGGTTGTGCAGTCTTCCCTGTATATCCGTTTCTCCGTAGGACTCGCTGCACATGAGTTAGCTCAGTACGTAAATGTCCCTCGTCGCATAGATCATATGCGCGGTTGGTAAGTGAAGTCACTACAGAGTTCAGTTGTCGGGGATGGTGGTGAGAATCAGCGTGTAGATATCGATCCGTGTGAGTCAATTTTCTATACACTGTGTGACTCAAAGAACCATCAGCACGGGCCCCTATTTTCACGTCCAAGAATGGAATTTCCCTCTCATTTTCCATCTCGTTTGTAAATTTGATTTTACCGTGTATGCTATTAAGGTGTGCCAAGCATAATTCTACCTCATGTAGGTCTCCTTCAATGATCCCAAAAACGTCATCAACATACCTTTTCCATAATTTAATAGGTGTAGATGCAGTGGAGACCGCCAACTGTTCAAAATGTTCCATCCAAATGTTGGCCACCACTGGAGCCACTGGACTACCCATGGCTACACCATCAATCTGCAGGTAGTATTGACCTTGGTATATGAAGTAACTGGTAGATAAACAGTGATGAAGTAATTTCAGTATTCTACAGGGATGTTATTTTCTTGCAATTTCACCTCAATTACCTCCATGCAGTCCGCCACTGGTACATTGGTAAATAAGGACTCCACATCGAAGCTGACCTTTACGTCATTTGTTAGGAGATTTATGGATTGCAAGATTTCAATGTAATGTCGAGAGTCTCTTACATAAGATGCTGAATGTCCAACCAATGGTTGAAGAACAGAAGCTACGTTTCGCTAGGTAGTAAGTGGGCGAGTCAATCTGACTGACTATGGGTCGTAGCGGAACATTTTGCTTGTGCACTTTTGGTAAACCTTATAGTTTTGGGGGCTGTATATTTCTTGGACGGATCAAGTACTTAGCTGTATCATCCGTGATAATATGTTGATACTCCTTTATTATTTTGCGTGTACTGCGGTTCACTCGTGCCGTCGGGTTGTAGTTCACTTCCTTGTAGGTGTTCTCATCACTCAATAAGTTCCGGATCTCATTACCATACTCAGTAACGTTCATAACCACAGTAGCCTTACCTTCGTCTGCTTTAAGTACAAGTATGTCCTCATCCTTGCGGAGATCACGTAGTGCGGCCAACTCTTCAGTAGTGATATTAGATGTTGGTTGTTTGTCTCCTCATAAACACCCACCCGCAATAACTTCAGTTTATACGTGATCATGGTGCTTGCAACAGCACCGAAATATCGGAAACTCGAAACGAACAGTAAACATGGTAAATATACCGGTTATAATGTTAATACTTTAACTTCTTCTTTAACATAGAAGAATGAGCCAATACACCGCCATCATCTTAATCCTTTTGAAGAATAATTCCATTCTACTCGACGTAGTTGCCATGAATACGAAGAAAACTCTTGAGTTGAGGATATTAGTGACAATTAGTTATAAGCTATAGTTAACCGTCAATTTGATTGAGGAGACTGAATCGGGTGGGTGGCTGACAAAAATATAAAAACAAAAAATAAAGGTGCAACAATTCGTGTTTACTGTAAATTTTATTTTTCTAAGTTTTAAAACAGGTGTTTTAGAAGCTGGGTTTAATACTAGCCATATATTCTGAAATCGGAAACGAGCGTATAATATTAAAAGGTTTGTTCCTGCCATTGTTCAAGCCGCAGCTGAAAGGTGTGATGTATAAATAGAAACATTTTTGTTCAGAGCAGTTCTCGGTATTTCGGTCCTCGCGCACCTGGATGCACTTAAAATGTAAATGCCTTTTGTTTTACCTTTAAAGCGTATAAAAAGAAACGAGTATTTCCTTCGTCAGAAATGTGGAGTTTTATTTAGACTGGGAGTGAATGCCGTTTCATATTTAGCTTACACACAGAATGTTCAGATCTTATGCCTTTGCCATTAATTTTAATGTAACTAATTCTTCTACTAATTGAGTGAAAGTTCGTAGTCGAGCAGTCAATAGCTACCACAAACAGATACCCCGTAGTGGTAGAGAGTTAAATATTTAAAATAATGAGTTAAATAGATACCTTCAATTTTCTTTACGTACTATTTACTGTATAACAGGTTGATTTGCAATTGCAGTGCAAGCTATTAATACCATTTACCAACAAGGATACCGCCCCACCTTCACGGTTAGATCGCTAGCACCGTACCACTATTAATTGCGGTTAATTGTGATACTAAGAATTTTAAGCTACTGACTGTACTGACGACTAAGTATAACATACATGTGACGTCATACGCATCGTAGATACAAATCGATCAAAGCAATATCTAACTAAATATATACTCTTACAGTTTCAATTGTAAAAATTACATCTTTGCTATCAAGCCACTGGTAGGTAACCCCCGTTCCACAAAACATAATACTTTCACCATTTTACGGTAACTCGGATCAGATAGCGTCTAATTCCCAGTAAGTAAATTACAAACGTTACGATAGCAGCCCGCAGTAGCAGTAATTACACGGACCGCGACGTCTTATCTGAGGAATACTTTTCCTTTTAACGCACCTAAGTTCACGTTTATCAGGTAAACTTTAGCGGGCAAATTGAAAATTTTACGAGTTTTGTGGCGAGGCGGGAGTGATAGCGATTAGCGGAGAGGAACTTGGGATGTTGTTTGAGTAAGAGCATCATTCTGTAGAATAAGGAATAGTTTGTGGAGTCATATCATGTGTGCAGTATAAGAAAATTGTCATAGTCCTTATTTTGGCCAATCGTCATCTGAGTGGTTTCGTTGATACATAGATACAAACAAACTGAAGCTTTTTGCCCATGGGCAGGCACATACTACAAAACGCCTCCTGATGCGATCCGTAGACACTTCTTTTCGTTGATTTACGAATCGAAATCAATCTGCCTATGCTTTTTCCAAACATCTTCCAGTCTAATCAGATGCGGATTAACACCAGTACTTACGTGGCGCGACTGCCTCATCGTTAGCCTTAGAATATTCCCCCTGCTGGGACACAGGCATCCTCTCTTTGAGAGAGGTAATAGGCCTTAATCCAGCACGCGGGCCCAGTGCGGGTTTGTGAATGTCACATGTCTTCGAATTTTTGGTTCTAGGACATGCCGGTTTCCTCACGATGTTTTCCTTCACCGATTTAGAGCAGTGGTGATGAAATAATTTACACAAAGTAAAGCGCCTGCCTTGGTTCGAACTCACGACCTACGACACATAAGTCGGGGCCGCTACCACTAGGCCACCACTGCACTTAACCTGCGACTGCCTGTCTGGCCTCTAATACCCAGTAACCGGGTCAAACGATATCTACTCGCATTCACTCATTGTCTTGTTCTAAGTATCGAATATCAAAATCGGTATGAATGAAAAATACCCTAATTCACATCAAGTAAGTCTTTTCTCTACTCGCTAACACGAGCACCGCTGCCGCCCCAAGTATAAAATTAATTGTGTTATCAAGTATTAATTTGTTCTATCTTGGAGGACTTTAATCACCATGAGCCAGGAATTTTGATCTATTTTGTATAAATTATTTTCTTGCAATTTTATTACGGTTCTTGGCGAATTTTCAAGAACATAATTCAATAAATAATTATGGCCATGCGTTTCTTGAAAGGGTCTTCTTTAAATGTCTGGGGATAGTAAGAAAAGCATCTTAAAGCGACAATGACTGAGAAGTGGGCGGTTCCACTTGAGTTCTCAGTCATTGTCGTACTAATTACCTATTGCAAGCGAGTACTTAATAAGCAATTGCTTAATAAATAATTACTATTGGTATGAATGACTGTTTAACGGAATACCTATGTAATAAATTAATGTACGGATGACATACTATCATTTTAGCCTTGAAATTCTCGGTACCTAAACGGGGAATGCCCATGTGCTAATAGCAATCTATGTCGGATTTCCGCCGATAACGTTGGATGTTTTTATGTTTACCACCTACCGTTATCATACATTATAATAGGTAGCTAATAAATGAGTTGCGTGGGAGTTCAAATATTGCATTCATCATGATTGATTGGCGGATCGTGTCAATCTCGTCATAATGTACGAATTTTATTGGCTGCGATGGCACTTCTTAATACTCCATTACCACATCTCTGATCAAAGATCCTCCAATTATACTTCCAATGTTTATTTGATAACAACTATTAAATTCAGGCGATATATTTATGTTAACGCCAGTATACAAATACACGTACCTAAATGTATTCAAAATACGGCAAGCGAGGGAACGCAAACGTGAGAAACGCTTGCTGGAGAGTAAACAATATTATTTTAAAATAATGTCTCACAGCTGTACGAATTATAATAATGTGCGCGAAAGGTACGAAAACGTGCGTGATGAAAGGAATAGTTGGATGTAAGTCAACGATTTCGCCGTTTACGGCTAATAATGTTGCCCGTTTTAAATATTTTGAAACGAAAACGCAAACAAATCAGAATAAATAATTGCGTGACCTAAAAATCAAAACTCAGTACTTTATGAATCCTATTTAAATTCCCTCCGTTGATTCCCTTTGTGTAGCAATTTATTTGCCCAATCTGATTGTTTTAAAGGTAAGTATGATGTATCGCCCAATATATTCAAATAAGTCATTTAATCACGTATAGAGCTAGACTATGTTGATAGCTGCAAAAAAATCGACTATATTTTGAGTATCCAGTTAATGCTGGTTTGTCCCACAGATAATCTTATGCACGTTATATCGATAAAGATAAAGATAAAGATAAAGATAAAGATAATTTTATTTTGCAAACATGGGTAACATTAAATGGTGACAAAAAAAAAACATATTGAAAGTTCAGCCATATTTTACCACGTAGGCATGCAAAAGATGTAGAACATCAACTTATAACTAGATAGTAGGTAGAATTAAAAAACATTACACGAAAAAGTAGGTACACAAAATAAACATTATTCTAACTTAAAAAATCTTTCTCAGTAAGGTATTCACTTAAATTATAATAAGCTTTCACCACTAAAAAGCTACGAAGTCTTTTTTTAAATAAATGGACTGGAAGCCCTTTCCAACTCTTAGGCAAGTGATTATAAATAACTGGAGCCATGCAGTAGACACTTTTGCGCATGAGTGCTGTCTTAGCTGGCTCCTGACAAAGCAAGCTATTGTCGCGTCTATTGCGGGGAAACACGTCAGCTATGCGTCTGAAACGACTCGGGTTTGCCTTCACAAACACAGCTACCTCTAGTATGTATAGACAAGGTAATGTTAAAATCTTATAACTTTTAAAGTATGGTTCACAACTATCCGTGGGTTTAATCTTAAACATCGATCGAATGCATCTTTTTTGCGCCTTGAAGGCGGTTTCTTTTTCAGTAGAGTTTCCCCAAAATATGATCCCATACCGTAAATGTGATTCTACTATGCCATAATAAGCAGTAAGAAGAGCATCTGTGTTAATTATAGGTGATAATGTATATAGAGCGTATGCAGACTTACTCAGCTTCTTACATAAGGTATCAATGTGTGATTTCCAATTTAATTTGCCATCTATTTTGAGACCCAAGAACTTTGTACTTTCAACTTCCTCTATGATATCATTATTGTAGTGTATATTTAAATTAATAGTAGAGGTCTGTTGTCTAAAATGGATAACTTTAGTTTTACTCAAATTTATTTTTAAATTATTCGCGTCTAGCCAGGTTACCATCTGTTGTAAACTATTATTAATGTCATTCTCATAATGATCTATCCTTCTACAAGGTATTGTAATCGTACTGTCATCCGCAAATAGTGTTACTGGTCGATCAATAGATTTCGGTAGGTCATTTATGTATAGTATAAATTTAAAGGGTCCCAAAACGCTGCCTTGCGGTACCCCAAATAATAATTCACGCTCTGAAGATCGAAATATTTCTTCACGTTTATTAACTGTATTAACTTTATTAATTTCAGTAATTTGTTTTCTATTTTGTAGGTAAGAATTAAGCAAATTAAGGACATTGCCTCTCATCCCGTAGGCTTCGAGTTTCTTTAAAAGAGTAGTATAGTGTACATAGTCGAACGCCTGGGTCATGTCGCAAAATACACTACATACAGGATTCCGGATATCAACATTTTTTATGACATTGTATAAAAAATCATATATAGCCATATTGATAGTCCTATGTACACGAAATCCTTTCTGTTCCTCGCACAGAATGTTATTTTTTTCTACGAATTTATAAAGTTCCCTATAAATATATTTTTCAAAAATTTTTGAAATAACGGGAATTAATGATATTGGTCGGTAATTTTCCATCCGTTCTCTATTTTCTTTTTTAAATAATGGCTTTATAATCGATATTTTTAATGCATCAGGGAAAACGCCTGCGCTAATACTTAAGTTAATTATGTGACTTAAATGGCCACTTATTTCCTTAGACACATGTTTTAATATTTTTGTAGCAATATCGTCATACCCTACACTATTTGTATTGTTTAATGATTTGATGATTCTCTCAATATCTTGTGGTATACTAGGAGCCATAAACATTGTTTTATTACAAGTGTCAATTCTGTTACATTTAGGTTTGCTAGTCACATCCAGTTTCCCTTGTACTTTATCGATAAAATAATTGTTAAATGCTTCGGCAATATCGTTGGGATTAGATAGAACGCTGTTATTATTTATAATTTTAGTAATATTAGACTTAGGTAGGTTAAATTTTGCACGATTTATAATTTGCCACGTGGTTTTAGACTTATTTTTAGATGTTGTTATATTATGATTGTTCTGGGCTTTTTGTGTTAGGTGTATAATTTTTTTGTGTAAGCGAGAGTAGTTCTTGAAAGTATATTTATTATATTTGTTTGGGTTTAATCTGAATTGCCACAAAAGCTTTCTTTTTTTTTGACTGCCTAGTTTAATACCTTTTGACAACCATTTAGGTCTTTTTGTGACATCTACTTTGACGATTAAGGAGGAACGGTCCTTAACTGATCAATAAAACTCGTTAAATCACATGTCATCTCCAGCACAATCCAATAAAAATGACCTAATTCGTAAACAAATTAGCGCATCACCAATATAAACAAGATCGGACACCCATCATTCGCACCTCACACAAAGTATTGTAGGCGGGCGGCGAGGCCCGCACGGCACGCCGGCGCGCCGCCCGCGTGACGAGCACGCGGCGGGCACGCAGCGGGAACGCAACGATCGCGCGCCGTACACGCGACGACAGCACGAGGTGCTAACGATTTATCGCCGCTAAATTGTTTTGAAAAGGTGAACGCTAAATTAACTGTATGTGGATCTGGATCAAGTTGAAATACGACTGTTTCTGTATTACTATTGTGGTAATGCGGACTGGAATAGCGGTAAGTGGTAGTCACAATTTCTCAAATTGTTGCAAATCAAACAGTAAATAAACGCGGTCCTCGGCCCATTTCGCTTATTTCTGCAGTGGCCAGTTGCTGATGACTGAGGTAAACAAATTAATAGAACAGTTTATTATATCCTCAGAAAGTGATACTGCAGTAAACTGCAGGTAAAGTGTTGAAAATTCTCCAGAAATGATGAAGATGAAAATGTTGAGTGCTATCCAGTTTCATCCACAAAATATGACTTGTCAATCGTACTTGTAAGGAAACTTTGCGCAAATTATATATACGATCACAGACCGAACTAACTAAAACATAGATTAGTTTCTGCTTTTCCAAACGGTGGAAAATATTCGCAAAAATCTGGCAAAGTTACATTTTCTGCCTTCTTTATAAACCACAGGCCTGATTAAGAAAACTAATCAATTCCGTACAGTCTCACAAAATCACGGCCACGTGAAAGCAGGTGCGAATCGCCGTTAAAGATCGGATGGTAGTAATAATAAAATGTAATCATCGTTAGCCAGAAGCGAAATAAATAGTCTATGAACGAAAATAAACATTATAACGGTATCGGCGCGCAGCTGTAAATTACCTGTTGGTTCCACTGAAATGTTTGATGCATTTGCGCTTGATCGACATGCGTACGCGGAGGGAAGAGTCTTGATACTTTAGGACGCATTTTATTAGTTTTATGGCATGTTGTTTACCTATAACTGTGAATGTTCTCGTAACTATTAAACGAGTGCATTCACGTTGCATTAGATTACACTTATTCTATATGATATAACTTTATTCTAGGCAAGCGTGCCCCATCGTCGACCACATCATCGCTTACGATCAGGTGAGATAATGGTCAAGCGCGAGCCTAGCAATAATAAAAAAAATATCGCTTATCGATCACGAACACGAAGTATATCAAGATTAACACGTTACTCTAAAGCGAAAAAAAATAAGTTCAAAAACTAAAACTCGACTACTGAAAAATCACGCTCTTAAAAGTATGAAACAAGAGAAATTCTCATCTAAAATATTCATAGTTGTAGTAGTGTTCAGAAGATGACCGTGGTCGTATGCCACTTATCGTAACAAAACAATACATTCTGCACAGTAGCATACGACCACACTTATCCTACAAAACATGCCTGGATAGTACATTCATATTTCGCCGGGTTTGAGTCCCATGAAACAGAGATACAGCCATCATCCAGCAACTTGCTACCATTATTTCAAGGAATTACCTGAATTCATAGGATCAAAATCATCCGTTCGCCACCGTTCACATAAACGCTCGGGCCATGTGTTTCACGTCGGGTGCGCGCGCGCCGCAATTCGGTCGCAATCACCATTACCTGCGCGCACGTGTATTTTTATATGCGCTATTTTAACACTAAACCAACTGTTTAGTTCGATGGCTAAACTTTTATTACACACATATTTTTATGTAGGTCGATAATATACATAATTTATTTGAAATGTTTTTGGAATCTGTTAAGATATGAGTTCAGTATGAGTTCAATTTATATATTTTTGGATTGGTTTGGTTTGGAAATGCAAACATTTGGGTATGGTTTAATTATAAATTTTATGGCAGGTATTAGCAACAGATACATAAATAATTAAAGCAAACGATTAGGTATATCTTTATCAAACGATACAACTTTAGATTTTTTTTAAGGACCTTCTGTTTGCCACTATTCGACAAGTTAAATAAATATAAATGTGCCCTACAAACTTGCTCGTAGGTCTAGATATCGGTTGCTTCGCGCTAAGAGCTTTAAAACCAACCTGGGTCATTTTTCCACCATAAACAGAATGCAGGATCAATTTAGTCGCCTCTCACGCTCGCCCAGTGCAGATATCGATATGTCTTTTTCATTGCATAAAGTCAAATCTGTCTTGCTTAAGGAATTATCACCGAAGTGAAGAAAAAAAGGAATACTGGAGTTCCTATTGTCTTTTTCACTTACCTTGACATTTGGACTGTGTTTGTTCTTTTCTGTTTACTAATCTAGCATTACATAGTAAGTTTTTCATTTGTATTTTTTTTATTGGATTTATGTAACAATTGACTGTATTTATGTAACTTAATAAGTAAATCTGTTTTTCTGTTTTCATACTCCTATGTTAAATAAATGCATGCCGTGGCAGCCTTTAATTAAGGCTACACTATAAATTGTAAAAATAGTATGAGTACCTTAACATGTATTTTTGGTGTAAGCTTTGTTGGTTGTCCTTAAATAAATAAATAAATAAATAAATAAATAAGTTGCTTGCAGGAGAAAATTGAACAGGAACTTATTATTTTTACTTATTATTTCACAAGCACTTTTAAATTGTCTGGGTGTTGGTCATTCCAAAAAGATGAAACTAGTTGCACATTCCAAAGGTTTTTTTTGTTCATTTTGGTTTGCTTTTGACTCTAGTCTAAAATCAAAACAGGGGTAACAGAGACAAAGTCGACGATGGAGTGAGCTTATCCAGAAAAAGCCTGTTCACTCTATCTTTGAAGAGATTCGGGTTGAATACGTTCGGAAACACAGACGCAGGCAGTGAGTTCCACTCTTTTGCAGGGCGCATTTTGTTTATGAAGGATGTTTGGAAGCACTCGGAGCGAATTGCATGTGATATTATCTTAAAACGATCTAGTCAACACAAAACAAGAAGAAGTTACTGCTCACACAAATATATATTTTTAATCATTTTCTTTGCCCCATTTCCTAACAAAACGATAACGCTAACAAAACAAAGAAAATATTCAAACGGGAACAATTCTACGGTAATCACACGTTATCTCCTTCAATGCACAAGGTATTCAAGTAAACAAAGTAAGACATTCTAAGGAACCTTATCATCACACATGGTAACTTCACCTGGCGTATCTGCCTCATAAAGGGGTAACTCGGTTCAAATGCGAGCCACTTAAGATTTGCACTTATGCCCCTTATTATTAACTGTTGATGAAGTTTGTGTAGAGTTGGAGGAATGTGGTTTTGGGTTGTCGATAGATTTTTTTGTTTGTTGCTTCTATTAAACAAGCGTTTGAGTCATTTCCATTCAGAGCAGCATTCTTGAAATATTATAAAAGTGATACAAAATGATCTGGCTATTTAATTAAAGGTTGTACAGCTCAACATATTTAAAAAACTTTTCCTTCGTCTTGAAAATAAGAATTAAAGGTTTTCGTTAAATAAATTGTATTTGCTTTGCTGCTTCAAAACTTGCTATGAAGTTAAGTTCAGCGGAAACAATCATCCAAAGAAAAGCTTTACTTAAAACATGCGGTCAAGAAACGACTTTAAAAAATATTTTTTTCAGTGGCATTCTCCCAGCAAACAGGTGCACAGGTTGTGGCAAAAAGCGTCATATGATGAAGTTACCTTGGAAGAGAATTCACAATTTATTAACCTCAAGTGCCTTCAAAACTGTTATATAGACTGTATTCTATCGCAAACCAATTTCAAAAAAATATGTCGTCGACACCACCACACCTCTAAAAGACATTAGGGCTGTCGCGAAATGAAATTATACAAAGATTCACCTACACTTGCAATAACACACTGATTATTTCCTACAAATCCTGAGTACAGGCTTACGAAGCCACATTCACCCTTAATACCTTGAAGATAGAGTGGTAATTGGTGGTTTGTTGTAAATTGGTGTTTTGGAAGTTAAGACAACCTGCTTCACAAGTGTGCTAATCCCTTTTATCTTGAGGTGACGCGCGCGGTTTATTATTTCGCTTCAGATATTTTGTTAATACTCTTAAACGTTGTGTATGAATAAGTTTCGGATGTGTGGCTTTTGGTCTTGTTTAGTTAATTTAATGTTAACTCAGATGGGTTTTGGTTGGGTTGAAATCGAAATAAAATTAAACGTAACTTAAACGAGTTTTTCAGCTGGCCGGAGTCAGAATTTGTACCAGTATCTGGTTGATGGATATAGGCTTGTGCTATTTTACATGGGAATTGAACATAACTGACGAAAATAATGTGATGATATGGTAACATTGTCCCCGTCAAACCAGGCGACGCACCGTATTGGCTGAAGCGACGAGCACCGGAATGGTATGGAGCGAGGTGAAGCGTGAAGCTCAAAACCGTTTGCAATGGAGGTCTGCTGTGGTACATAAGATCTTAAGTCAAGTAAGTCACTTTAGTAATACCTTTTTCCAGCAATTCCAGCAATACTTTTTTCTAACCCTTCAAAATCATTTTTTTCTGAATTGTCAATCAGAAAACAAGATGAATCTACTTGCACATTCGCAAGCGTCAGTAGGTTTCTATGGAGAAAAATGTGCAAGAAAATCTACGGACACTCTTTTCCATCAATAAGTTTTAATTACAAGTATTTGGTTACATCATTCTTGTTGAATAATTATATATATGTGACCACGATGTAAAACGACGAGCACGGAAAACAGTCTACAGTAAAATAAACAAAATCAAAATACAATAATTAATTAAAAACAGGCCAAGGCAACCAATTTATGACCCATCCCAATTGATGGCGCCCGTTTACGAACATGGTGCATGGATTGGCACCATTCAGCTCAACAATTATAAAGGGAACCGAATGATCCAACACATGTGCTTCAGCCGGTCGATTCTGTAAAAAAACACACCGTGAATATTTGGACGAAGTGTGCATAAAGTGAACTGTCATTCCTATATAACAGTAGAGATTGATAGCCCACTTCGCCTAAGTTATCACGGTAAGGTTGTAACAGAATAGAAATACATGAAATACAGTCGAAATGTGTTATGATGATTGAGTTCTTCATAGAAAAAACGTCATTCACTTCATAGAAAAAAAACTTGATGGTCTTCGACGATGATTATTTTACAAACCTTAATTAAAAAAATATGCGATGAGGATTATTTAAATAAGTTGAAAGTTAACTTCAAATTGGATATAACTGAAGTTTAGTAGCAACATTTTTTTCTGGACTAATTTCTTACAGAAAAATCTGTTATCAGCTGAAAATGTTGCAAGGGAAAGTTGGATGCTCCTACTACAAATTCAATTCTTGAAAATGTCTGAACTTCAGTTTGTGGTTGTAACGTAAGTTGGCTACGAATTTCCCAAAAATGTACTTTAAATTCTAGCAACTACTAGATCAATAACTGTTAAAGTTGTCAAAAAATAAAAGGCCCGTTTTGACAGCTATAAAAATACTTAAAAATAATTAAACTTGATGCTTGCGAATGATACTCTTTGTTACAGTTTGTGGGTAACATAGTAATGAATTAGGATTATGAATTTGATTTTTCAATTACTTACGTAGAAAGTTATCGCGGCATGTAAAACGAGAAACGTCAGTAGTGTTAAATTGGGCTATCTGGATCACAGGAGATCCAGATAGCCCCAATTTAACTTCTCGAGAAGTGGTTTTGAGTTTTTGAGAACTGATTGTCGATCTTTCAATAACTTGATCTATTCAAACCGTTTTTCTTAGCAACATCTATAGAACTGATTTCGTTTTCTCTAGAACTGAATCATTCAAACATTTTTGTCTCGATCATTCAAATACTTACTAAAAAATATACTCTCAATCATCTGTTTGAGAACTGTTTTTTAAGTTCTTAATAACTAGATGACGAAAAATTTTTAACTCTTTTCATACTCGATTTTAATTATACTCTTTTACTGTTCTTTTTTTATTATACTTATGATAGTATAGTGAATTCTCTTAGCAGTTCCAACAATAACTCCCAGTTATCTAGAAACACCCAATTTACACCATCGTTCATTTTATTCAAAAGAATGATCTAGTGACTCCTATGTTTAGGTATTTATTCAGATTATAATTTTGGAGCGGATCCAGAAACATCCAATTACAACCATTATTCATTATTTTTTTCAGTCATCAACTCAGTCGATGTTGGTCTATGGTTTAGGTACTTTTGAATACTGACGATAAGTTTCCTGACCATTATCTAAGTTCCTTAGGCGCAATTGCTAATAGCAGTTAGTAGCTTATTCAGCAATAGTCAATCTATCCTCCTCCAATTTAAAATTTTATATTTTTGTTTCTTTTAAAAATAGACGTTTTAACTTGTCAACATAATCTGTTCCTTTCACAGCGTTCAAATAATAACATTGAGGAAATTGTATAGTATGTTGCATGCAAGGATCATCGTAAATCTCCCAATCTTCTATAACACCTCCACATGAGAAACATGCTACTTTATCATTTACACCATTTCCACAATAAAAAAATCCAGCGTCAGCCATTTCCATCACCAACCTTCTCCCTGAATTAGCCGTTGCCCAATAATGTCTAAACGAAATTTCACGCATTTTATACGTATCATACATGTCATAACGAGGGTTACATTTATTTTGAGACATGTTCTGTTCACTCACTATATAGTTCTTGATGCAGATAATTATAAAGGTGAAATGATATCGTACTGCTGTAGCCAGCAATTATAATGATTAACATTTGATGGGATTGGTAGGGATAGAGGATTTGAAAATTAAACAAGAAAATATTTATTTCAAAATTTATTATCTATACACCATTTATTTAAACATATTACATTTTTTAAAGCACATATTTTATCATGATAAATACAACTATATACATCATGAGAGTGTTCATATTTATTGTACAAGCTTAATAAATTAGGACAACCGTCATCTTCTAAATTATTTATATTATTATTATTCAAAATATTTTTTAACCACAACACTTTTTCTAAACCTTTGGTGTAAACACTTTTATCTCTTAAAATATCTACAATCAAATTCTGATGATTTGAGTAGGGCACAAATCCGTCTCTCCAGTATATCCTTCTATTACGTTCAATCCAACTGACTTGTCGTTTTTCTGCTTTCGTCAAATTGTAAAATGGAAATGGTGGCTTAATTAAAAACATATGAATTTGTTTATTCAATAATACAGCAAATTCTTTAATGATAAATTCATTTGTTTCTGTTTTAAAACCTTGAACATCTACAATGGCTGTCATGATAATCTGCGCACTATGTTACTTAAAGGTTTATATTCTACAAGTCGATCGTTAATAATTAAACAATATCCAGTTGTGTTATCTGATATTGGCGCTGAACATTCAATCTCTAACCGTACATCTACGGGGCCTGTTTTCAAACTATCGTTTTGTCTTGAACAGTCTATAATAAAGAGAGGGGCCTTCTCTTTGAAATCAACCAAATTAAGCAAGGGGTCTGCAGGACAATTGTAATACGACTGACGAAATTTCACGTACATTTCATATAATATATTGTATTTGTTCTCAGAAAAATTTAAGCTTAGAGGCTCGTAAGGATAATATTGCGAATTCAAAAATAGTGTTACGTTAGTAACCCCACAGTGATCAAACAGAGAACTGTCTTTGGTTTTATTATTTTTTCTGTTGGTTTGCAAGCAAAAAATTACATATCGAGGTTTCTCTAATTGCGATGCAGTCTTAACTGACCAAGAATGTTTTGTAGTTTTAGGGAGCAAAGGATACTCATATAAATCCCAATTTCGAAACGCTATTTGAATAGGTTTATCTCTTTCCAAGTGTTTTAGTAATGTCAGTCGTTCACGGTCTGACACTTTTATATGTGGTACACGCCATTGCAATCTTTGTATGTCTATTTGAAAATGTGCAATATCATCAGTTGCTGTGACACTGTTTAAGTTAGAGTTACTTCTATTCAAAATAAGTTCATGTTTACAATTTATCACAATTTTATTGTAATCCTCCGCAAATCCTAAAATCTTATTAAGAGGTACAATAGCACTAAAATGACCATCACTTTTGAATCCATCTAGGTTCCAACCCCATAAAGCAGCAACTTTATTTTCTCCATCATTCATTGAAACGTATGACTTTATTGTCGACGTTATTCCAGAATTTTTAATGCGATCTATTTCAATGCCATTTATTTCGTATCTGATATCTTGAAACAAAAACATAATAGGGTTGTTACTGAACGTAATATTTTTCTTAATCGATTTTCCATCTTTGTCGAAAAACTTTGCTTGACCCTCGACGTAAATTGAACTGGCTGATGGTAACACGTATATGTCTTGTTGGTGTATGGGAATTCTGATTTCATCGTTTTCTCTAAAGCTGTTAGTGTAGGGATTGTATGTGTGGACTTCATAGCTTTCAATCGAACTATCGAAGTGAGGTAATTCAGTAATTTGTAATATATTCATACTTTAAAACCTAGAGCTTTAAGAAAAGCTTTATTTGCTTCACTCAATTTCTTCACTTTTTTCTTACGTCTATGCGCCTTAATGGTCGTAGATGGAATAAGACGTTTGATTTTCACAGGAGTGTTTTTATAATATATTATCATTTTGTTTTTCTAAAATGAAGGCGTAATTGAATATGTTCTTCACCAAAGTTAATACAGTTACCAAGTTGATCAACAATCTTAACAGATATAGATGAAATTAGATTTTTGTTCACTGGAAAGTAAATAACGTTTTGTGGTATTTCTATCAACCGGTGACCTGGAGCAGTATCAGATACAAATTCGTGAATAAAATGTGTTGGCAAGCCATTGCAGTATGAACCGTTTACAAGATCACATTCGATTCTAATTACATTTAGACTATTGTTGTTGACTGTCACTTTTGGTCTTGAATTTAATACTGAAAAGTATAGCAAACCGCACTCGTATTGGTCAGATAAATGCAGTGGTGGTTGAAAGTAAGAAATTAATTCAGATGTATTTCCCGAGATGGTAACTGTTGTAGTCATACTTGCATACTGAACCCATTTTTAAGATCCTGTTTATTTTATTCCTTGATAACACCAGAATTTTCGTAAAAAATTTAAGCAAAGATGCCCACAGTTGAAGGGGTGATCACGTTGTATATTATCATAATTATATTGGACTTTAGAACCTACATATTTTATGAATTCTTTTGGAGGCTTAAGATTTCCGTAACTATCGAAATACTCAATGTAATCATTATATTTTGCATAGGCTACCCAATGAGAACCAGGATTTTTAGAACAGTCTAAATTAATAACTCCACATTCTTTTTTAAAAGGATATTGAGGGAGCTCATCTCTCATGAATACACCTCTAAAATAAGGAATACTGTCAGCATACTTTAAAATATCAAAGTTAGTTAAGGCTCGTTTGGGTAGCCGATATCTTAGTTTTTTTGTTTCGATACAAAAATTCCAAGCCCGTCTTTATGCGGTTTAAGGTGTAATCCTTTCCCAATACATCGAGCTTCCATTTTTTCATTATGTCTCTTCGATTCAATCAACATCTTTTTAGCCATCTTGAATTCATTAATGGTTTTAGCAATACCAGCTGCACCGCCTGCTAAAGCTCCCGCCGCTGATAATCCCGCAAAAATAGGAATTAAAGGTAATACACCACCAGTTTTTGGAATAGGAATCACACGAGGAAGTTTAAGGGATGATTTATCGGCTAATTCTCTGGCAGCAGCAATAGCTAATTCTATAGCAATCTTCTTGGTCTTTGGTTTTAATTTTTTCATGTGTTTTTTAGTTTTAGTTATAACATTTTTCAGTTTACTTTTTAACCCTTTTCCAGGTGTAGCTTTTAAAGAAGACTTTTTGCTGCTTGTTTTTAGGCCAGAACCAGTTTTAATTTTGGCGGACATAGCCTTGCTTACTAAGCGTGCTGCAATTTTTTCGCCTGCACTCGCATCCGAAGCAACTACTCGCTCTTTTGCCATTTTTAATAGAATTAAATCAGCCTTGTGCCGATCCTTTAAATTTGATGAATTTTGATAGGCAATGTCGTGATTTTTGCAATATTCGTCTAATTTGTTAATACCGCTATCTCCGCGTGTAAGTCTTTTAGTTAACTTCGTACCTGGCCCACAATAATTGTATCCAGGTAAATGTAATTCAAATGGTAAATTATTTATAAGCCAGTTGAGAAGACTACTCTCCCCAAAACACATTACAAGACTGATCTATCTAGATTGTGCATATTAATAAATACTTAAAAGATTCATCCATGATTTTGTGGTTAATGCTATAGTAATATATTTGATTTATGAATCCAACTATTTTCAGCTGAAGATAAACCTAACCATTTTACTAAAACTCTATTACCTTTTCTTCTAAGAACTTTCTCAACTAGATATACATTTGGATGTTTTGTTTTTTGAAGTTCTTGTGTATAAAATGCGCCTAAAATAGGGTGACCTCTGATAGTATCTTCAATTAAGTAAGTTATGGGAGTTGTTTTTTGTATTTTACGAATTTTAAATATTTCTGTTGACCAGTTGGGAGTGTAACCTTTTTCAAATGTTCCTTTGTATTTACTGATACGCACATAATCACCTACTTTGTACTTGCTTTTTAAATTATATTTATTTAGCAACTTTAAATACCTTTCTAATATAATGTTTTTATTAATATTGTCCACATTAGCAGGGATTTCATTAATAGTGCGATGGTGAGTGTGATTGTATTTGTAAATAACATCATTTAGGGTATTATTTATCCAATTGTAATTGCCTTTTAAACTAAATTCTTTATAAACTTTAGATTTCAATGTCCTGATAAATCGTTCAACTATTGAAGCCTTTTTTGTTGAAAAGGTTGAATAATGGTTAATATTATAGGATTTCATAAGCTTCTGAAATTTGTTATTATAAAATTCTACTCCATTATCCGTTTGCAGATTTTTAGGAACACGCCCTTTATCCAACAAAGTTTTGAAAGAGTTACACACATCTTCTTTGGTTTTACTTCTCATAGGAAAGGCCCAAGCATATTTCGAAAATGTATCAATAACGGCAAGAATATATCTGTAATTTTTATTTTCTTTTGAAATTGATTGCATATCAATTAAGTCTGCTTGCCACAAGTCATCTATATCTTTCATGATAACATGTCTTCGTGGATAGTTCACCCTCGCATTTTTATGAATTTCGTTTACCACGTCAGCTTTGCTCATGTTCGCAATTCAGTATACTTGTCTTGAACTCAGCTATTATACTGCATAAAAAGCATATTATTATGACTATTTATTATTTAATTATATCAGCTTCTTTTAATTCTTCGATTATTGATAAAATTTCATTATCATGGTTTGTGTTACCAGCATCTCGGGAAGCAATTAATAGTTTCAATCTGTCAACCAGTTCGTTAGGATCATCCCAATATACCAAGTCAGTGTTATTTCTGTATTTCTTTAGCGTTGGTAAGCTTCCTCCAAATTTAGTGGCAATATTATTGTTTAACGATTCAGAAAACAATGGTCTAATTATTTCGCGATATTTTATACCTTTATCGCCTCTAATTTGTCCATTAGGATTGAAATCTCTCTTATGTGCATTTGTATAATGCAACATATCTTTATAGACAAGTTTATCTTTGCTCGATATTAGTTTCAAATCTGGTTTTCTTCGAAGTAACAGTTCTTTTAAACCAGGGGTTAAATTGTAGGTTTTATTACCAACTTTAATTAAAATGACATTATCATCATTCACACTATCTATTTTAGAAAATGAAACTATTGAATTACCCATTAATATTTTGTTGTTTTCACTTCTTATTCCAAATGGTATATTTATCCCTTCATAAATATCATGGATATCATGACCTTCTAATGATATTTCTAAATCTTCCAGTGATTCCGTTTGGGGAGACTTTTTAACGCACTTCACAGAATTAAGTTCTGGATCGTAGCATTCTTCAAACTTTGTAGATGAGCTAGTATTAATATCACTTAATTCCGTGTCTTCAAAATTAGAGTGTGTATTTTCAAAATTTTGTATTTTTTCTATTGTTTTATTCGAATCAACTAGGGTTTTAAGGGGATCTGTGACAGGTTTTAACATTTTATCAAGTGACAAGTTCATAGAGTGTTCCTGGTTTTTCATTTGTTTTATTTTATTCTTTATGGACTCTACAGACTTCATTAATTCTATTTTAATATTTTTCTCCATGTTGTACCTATTATAACAACTGTGTTCAGCCAAAGAACAAATTATACTGAATTTTATTTTACATGTTAATTACTTATATGTACATATAAACAGTCAGTCAAATTTAAAAAACATATCAAAATTCTGTCTGTATCTTCCATTATTTAATGACGATTCTTTATTAATAAGTAGAAAATTATAAGGTTTACTCCAAACAGTTTGACAAATATTTCTGAACTTTTTCCATTGTAAATCAGAACTAACATGCTCTTCATAAATATGCTTTAAGTTTACATCATCTTGTTTGAATATAATAAGAAAATTAACATTGTCACGTAACAATTGCTTTGGAATTTTAGAATAGGTTTGAGACAAATAGAAACAATCTATTTGTTTATGTCTACCCATGCAGAAATAATTGCGGATATTTATTTGATTTTCACAAGCAACATCATCGAAAATAAATACAGAATTTGTTAAAGCTTCACTCGGAGAAATGACATCTTTATCATCATTGAACTCGTAGAAATTAACCTGTGGTAGTCTTTTCAATACTTCAGTCAAGAAACGGTATTTAGGTTGAAAAGAAGTTTTCGAGTAAAGATACAGATTTCTAAATTTGAGCCCATTTTCATGCAGCAGTAAACTAATCATAACATTAGTTTTACCACAGTTCGACGGACCACATATTATACAGCGAATGGTATTCGGTAATAAAGTGCTATGTCTGATGTAGTGGGCAGAGTCACTTAATCTTATATTATTAACATTTAGGGATATGGGTTGCTTGATCAACTTCATCTTGGCGATTAAATCAAATACTGTTTAGCATTCACATATATACATAATATGCAAAATATTGGGGTGAATTAAACAATAAATTTAATTCAAGTATGCCACCTGTGCAAGAATGATGGTATTCTTAACACAGATTAATATTTTGGTTTTTAATTTTAGTTTTAAGGTAACATAAATAAAAACAGGTTTATAGGTTAAAAGTATTTTATTTAAGTATGATAAAACATGTTATTTGCCAAATATATACTTATATCTATGTTTAAACTATAACCTTATTTATGTAATCCGAATACAATATAGTAAAGAAAAGATAAGGTTGTATATTAATACTATATTTTTTTCATTCTTAATGATTAAAATACATGTAAATGTAGATTAATTATATTAAAATGTAGCGCAGTTATACATATAACATAATCATAAATTCATTTGATAGATTTGTAGTGCCCCCAAGGTAATGTATATATTTGGTTTGGTAAAATTTGCCTTTTGTCATCATTTCTATTTAATGCTACTTTATTAATTTCTTGTGTATACAGAACATGTTTCATCGATTTTATAATCATCATTTTATGTTTATATGTCTTGTCATTCAACAAGGCTGTCTTATAGTTAGTTGATGATAATTTTCTTGTTACATGTTTTGTAATGCCTTTTGCTTTCTTTATATGTGTTTTAACACTACTTATACAATATAATTTAGCTCTAAGACCAACAAATTCAGAAATTACATCACCTCCTAATTCGTCTTTAAATAAACCAGGAACCTTTGCATTCATTTTAAAAATTCCATAAGGGTTATCTTCAGAAAAATTGCTAGTATCGAATTGTGAAATATTTTGAGTAATATCAGCATAAAAATCATTAGTATGTATATAATAAAGTAGACTATCGGTATCTGTGTAGCAAAGCATTGTTTGATTTGTATACTTATTTTTAATAAAATCATAGTGGAACTGATATAAATGTTGTTTTGCATATTCTAAAACAGTAAAACCAATATATATTGGCCTATCTAAGGTTACTTTTTCTTGATTCAATTGAATAACTACAAAATTTTCATTAAATATATAGATATTTTTTAAATTTGGTTTTGAAATTAACTTTTCAGCACCTACAGTTTTATTCGTTAAATTGTTTGTGTCTGTCCATTGTGATATTAACCTCACGTCTATTTGTTTTCGTCTATTTTCAATTGTTTTACCAAAAATAGCATTATTAAGTAATTTAAAAAAGTCTTTTTCGAATGCTGAATTACATGTTTGACGTAACTGAGTATTCAAATCAATGTATTTTTTCAGAAAACAGTCTTGTCGAAAAGCTAATATACGATGGATCTTTTTTAAAATCAATCCATGTTTTAGGCATTGTTTTAAGTTTGTATAGTGAATAACATATTTAGTTTTATCAAATAAATTTGCTACTAGTTTATAAGTTTTTCCGCCTGGAGGTATTATTTTTTCGGGTGCAAAAGGTAAATCACTGTGAGAATCGTGCAAGTGATGCGGATAACATAAATCTACTTCTAAAATATAACCATAATCTGCATCATCTGCGACATTAAACAGATCAAATGTTGATATTTCATTTTCATTTAATAAATAAAAGTTTGATATCGGCATCTTTTTAGTCATGGCATACCCGTATAAATTATTAGCATCGAGATATATTAAAAAAGAAGAAGGTTCCGTTACGTCATAATCTGGTAGGTATTTGTTATTAGATTTGGCATATCGAAGTGAACATTGAGCCAAACCACCACGTATTCCATTTTCTAATAATTCATATATTTCCAAATCAGAAATCAAATCTAGTTGAACTCCTGTGTATAAAAGCATAGCATCCCAACTTAAACCAGGTGAAGATACATAATGAGCTGGGTCTAATTTGTAATATTTCAAGCACATTTGTCTAAATTTTTCAAATATATCACAAAGTAATAATACATCACTCTTTAAATATAAGTCATTATATCTACCAAGAGAATCAATCTTAAAAGCATTCCAAATTTTTTGTGCACGTTGGTATTCAGAATCTGTTATATGCTCCGATGTTAAACTATTAAAAAATGTATATTTAGGTGGAAGCTCCTTTTCATCATATTTAGCCCAGGAATCAATGTACTCGTAAGGAAAAACACCCTTTTCTTTCAGTAACACGAATTGATCATAATTTCTGAATTCACTGGCAAGATGTACATTTTCTTCTTTTGTTAAAGATTTTGATAATGTATCTAAACTACAACTTAAAAATTGAAATGAGTCTATAAATTTTATTTGTATGTGGCGAGACAATTTTTCATAATAGATGTTTTTCGTTATCGACATATATTTTTCTTTCGATTTAGGTATTACCTTGATGTCACCCTCATAGTTAGTTAATTCTTTTATAAAAAGATGACTATCATATCCCGATAAATTGTGAAAAACTACTGGAATGAATGGACATACTTTGTAAGTTAAATTACAATGAGTATGCGCTGCGCCGCGATACTCACCAGTAATATGATCGTGATCAAGAACTTTATCTCCCAATAAAGGCTGTTCGCAGATATGACATATATTGGCTATATCATAGTTGTCTCTTTGCTTTTCAGATAATGAAGACAAAGACTTTTTATTTGATAATATTCTATAGATTCGTTTCACATCTCTAATTAAGTTTTTTATAAATATTTCAATACAGTCTGGACCTCTATGCCAAACATATTTATTCAAGCTGCAATCATGAGAACAGCAAATATAATAGCCAAAAGATGACGGTTGATGCAATTTTATGTTAGTTGTATTATTATCACTCGATTTTGTATCACAATCTAACAATATGCTTTCGAAATCTGCGTATACTATAAAATTAATTTTTAATTTTCTTTCATAGTGCTTAAACTTTAATTTACTATTTTCACCTGGTAATATTGCTAAAATTTCAGAACATTTATGTGAATTATATCGAGACTTACTTGCAAAAAACTGTAAACATGAATCACAAAACTCTAGTTTGCCATTATGTTTAGTGATTTGACGTCTTACTAGTCGTGGGAGATCTTTAATAAGACAGTAATGACCCCTTTCCTCTTTTTCTATGTATAATAAATTTATATGGCTAACTTTCTTTAAACTACTCAAATATAGAGGCCCAGTAACATTACATTTTTTGTCTAGACCGTAAACATTGATACTTAAATCAGGATTTTGTTTCTCTAAAAGTTTCAAATCATTAATAGTGGCCGGAAATGTGATCCCTTCAATATTGAGAACTTCTGAAAAATGAGGATAAGATGCAGTTCTACATACGTTACTTCTAGCAGGATACAACGAAGCTACAATGCTCCATAACAAACAGTATTTATCATCGTTTTTAATGTTTATGCAACTTTTAGTATTTTTTATAACTAAAGGTAATTCTAAATAACTACCTCCTTTCATAGGTGAATATTTATTTATATTAATTTCTAAATGATTTACTTTAAAAAATGACCAACCGGACTCGCAGTGTTCAAATGCAATCATTTTTTCTACCAAAATATTTATTATTTTAATAATTATACAGTTTATATCTGTACTACAGCATACAATTTCAAATTTTGTATTAAATGATTTAAGCTGTTGTTCATCTGACTTGGGTAAAATGAAATAAGCAAATAGCTCAAAATTAACTTTGATACACTTATGTTTTGCTAACGATAGTTCAATAATTCTATTTATATCATTCTTATAATAGCACAGGAACGCCTCTGGTGTGAGGTGCTCGTCTTCCTGTACTGGACTTAGTCGGTATGTAACTATTCTATTCTTAAATGCAGTAGCAATTATTTTAATACTTTCAAATTCAGTACTCAATAGACAGTTCGACTTATGTAAATTAGATCTGGTATGATTTTTGAATTTTCGTTTTAATATTCTTAAATTGCATTTCTCACATAACATAAAATTTATTTTATCGGGTTCATCCTCATGACGTAGGGTAACTGTGAACAATTAAAAATAAGAGGTATAAGAATATTTTATTATTTATATAAGTAACAAGAAGGATAATATATTATTATGTATGATTATAGGTAGATATTTATACAATAATATTTCACTATTTATCTAAATGTTCTATTTATCTAAATATCTCTTATACCTAACGAATACATAGTTATATTTTATAAATCATAAAACTGTTTTACTAGAAGTGCTATAGTATAATAGTTATATAATGTGCGTAGTTATATAGTTACGCATAGTTACACTACACAGCTATTTATTTAATTAATTATAAGAATTAATAATCATAGCGGGGCAGTTTTTAAATTCTTTACGAAGGGCACTCAAATAAGCAGATAAGTGACGCCAACTTTCGGTATCAATATCTGTTCTATTCTTTACGGTTACAATAGCTTGACGCCACCTATTCATAGGGGACACATTTTCTATTTCGTCACATTTGTATATTTTTAACTCAATGAAATGTGTCCCCGGTTTTAATGCATCAGCTTGGCGCGAATATCCATTCGTAACGCGTCTCATTACATAAGAAGTTAAAGGAGGCACTTTTTTACCGATTTCGTTATCAAGAGAAGTAGAGTGATCATCTTCACTATCAGAGCCAAAGAGAGCCGCCGCGGTGCTCCTGTTCTCGGCCTTAGCCCGTTTAGTGTCCCGGTCGGAGCGAGCGCTGGCGCCGCCGCCGGCGCCGCTGCTCGACGGCTCTGAGCGATGAGATCTCTTCTTCGTCCTCTTTTTTTCGACCCGTTTCTTTTCCAGCTCTTCAGCGGATGTCGCCTCGTCCGTTGGGTAAATGTCATCTACAAGTTTCGACCTGTAAAGAAAAAAATACATGATAATATTAATATGACACTGTATTTAGATGTAAATACATAAATGATAGTAGAACCTATTCAAATATAGATTTTATCTAAAACTATTTTTTTAAATTTAAAGTTGATAGAAGTTATCGATCTATGTTTAAACATTACAAAAACTACGACAATTGATTTATAAAATAAAACAAAAATTATAAATATTAATAATAATAAAAAATATTAATAAATATTATTAATACCTAATATATAAATATTATATTATTATAATTTTCAATTATTATATACATTGTTATATTTTTAATTAAGACATTTAAACTATAATTCTAAAACTGAAATACCAAAAGATGTTATTGGGAATGAAGTTGATAGTTCGAAGGCTAGTAATAAAAGTATTTATATGGTAAGACATATCAACTAGTCTGTGTGGGAATCGAACCCACAAACACTGTATATGTATAAATAATATTTCATCAAATGCTTCAAGCAAAGTGTACATTAGACTTTTATCAAATAAATGAGATTAAAATAATACTTACATAATGAACTGATGAATTTATCGAATAGTTGTTTCAAAAAACTGATGCTTCTCGATGATGAAGATATTGAATAGTTATTTCACTCGAAAAACTAATACTTCTTGATGAGAATATGCACTGTCACAAACACGTACGTAATTTGAAGTTTTTACTAGCAGCTCTAAGCAGAAAGTATTGAACCATAGAATTTTACATTCCTATTAATAGGCACCAATACTTCATTAGTGTGAACGCATTAGTATTTCATCCGTATACGTGTGTGTAAAAAAATGATGATCAGAAGGAAAATTATGTCAAGTTTGACTTCTTATGCAAATGAGGGTTCCGTCCACATTAATTCCTTATGATTTATATTAATCAATTTTCGAATAACTTGAGATAATCATTGCTCAACGAGGATGATACCTCTCCGACGGAATTCTAAAATATTGCTAAGGTAGCAATAATACACAATGAATATACGACTAGTTTCACGTGGTTTTGCTTTGCATTTAATTTATGAAAAAAGTCGTTCATTACAATACATTACTATGGGTGTACATTTGGACGGCACATATTAATTTATTAGTAGATAAATTTGTAAACACAGGCAGGCTCAGATTGCATCCGACGCCTCTCTGGTGCTACTAAGTATATACAAAGTCTAAAAAAGGAGTGAGTCTATTTTCAAATCCTAAGGGTCCGTTCACACAGACCGGCTCGAAGAGGAGAGCAGATTTTTATCACGTTGGAAACAGAGTTTTGAGTAGTTGTAGTAAAGTTTATTTTGCATGTGCACTTTTTTGTCATTAAGAATGCTTGAACACGTTTCGTATGAAAAAAAAGCTGGCCGATGCTCTCCGAGCCAGTCTGTGTGAACGGACCCTAAATCAATGCACACACAACCAGTATAAACAAGTCCAGTATAAACTGAACCATTATTACACGGGAAGCATATACAATGCAACACCATCCTTTATTGGAAATGTGTAGCTTGATATGTCGGTGTACTGTACAAAGGTGAGTAACAAAGACAAAAAATGAAGCTTAAAACTACAGAGTATTATTCTTTAGTAGTTATTCTTTAATAATATTTGGGACGTGTAAGCTGTGTGTGACAGAAATTGTTAAATTATGATTTCGGTAAGTATTTAGCAATAAAAAATATATTCCTTCACATTTATTGTATTTTTTGCATTTTGTGTATAAAGCAAATATAATAGTTTATGTGATTGGATAATATATATTTACTCATTAGTTCGGATCAGACATAATTTTATACATTACATAATATAAACTCATGCCTATTTCGCCGAAGGGGTCAGCAGAGGTGTATAAAATACACCTACATTTCATGAAATGTTTTAATATTCCCGTGTAATACACAATTATATCGACGTACTTATAAGATTTGAGTACACTTTTTCTAATGTATATAGGTCCCTTTGTACTGTGATAGCTATATTTGTTTCACAATATTTATTATAAAATTACGAACACTGTTTTCTTCTCTCTCGATTCAACTTTGTAGCTGTCGCGATGCATATCTCATTGTTAAAATTTTAATTTTTAGGATTCAGAAGAACCATTATTCAACTTTGTTCCCATGGAAGCAGTACATTCAGAAAGAAACAAGGGGGATCGATTGCATCTGAAAAGACCGAATGGCGAAGATAACAATGTGACTTCGTATACATTTATAAAAAAACCTGCCCTAGGATTCAAGGTTGTACGCATTGAAATATATGATGCCAAAGATTTCGTGGACCGAGAAGACACCCTCTGCAAATGTAAAGCGGAGTTGTGTGCGCAACATGTCGTAAAACATGTATTATTTGACGATATTTACAAATCCGCAAATGAATTAATTCAAAATATTCAAAGTAATTTAGAGAATTAAAGAAATAAATGCTCAGATATAAATTTTGTTTTATTTGTTAAAAGATTCACTACAATATCTTAATATGTAAGAATGTATTATTATATTACCCATAAATAAATATATTTCAATTCTCGATATGATAAGTTCTTATCATACATACTTTATAGAGCTGAGCGAGAGCAACTGATTCAGTATACCGTATGTTAAAATTAGTATAAATCAGAAACAGGCATCAGTTTTCGAGAAGTAAACTTTTTTCTAGTATTGTTAAGTTATTATAAAAATTCGTAAATTATTTACCATTCGTCATCCGTTCCACAGTTCTCAAACAGATGATTAAGAGGATATTTTTTAGTAAGTATTTGAATGATCGAGACAAAAATGTTTGAATGATTCAGTTCTAGAGAAAACGAAATCAGTTCTATAGATGTTGCTAAGAAAAACGGTTTGAATAGATCAAGTTATTTAAATTAGAACTTAAAGAACTTCTATCTTCTTACTTAAATAAGAACTTAAAAACAGTTCTCAAACAGATGATTGAGAGTATATTTTTTAGTAAGTATTTGAATGATCGAGACAAAAATGTTTGAATGATTCAGTTCTAGAGAAAACGAAATCAGTTCTATAGATGTTGCTAAGAAAAACGGTTTGAATAGATCAAGTTATTGAAAGATCGACAATCGGTTCTCAAAAACTCAAAATCACTTCTCGAGAAGTTAAATTGGGGCTATCTGGATCTCCTGTGATCCAGATAGCCCAATTTAACACTACTAACGTCAACGGGCTTCTTAGATTGTGACGACTTTAGTGTAGCACACTAACAATTATTATTATTATTTTTTGTCTCAGAAATGAAATCCATGGTTTTGTTAGTACAACAAATACTTATATACTATGATAGTCACTTAAAATTAGATACACATACAATACATACACAACATGTCAAGATTGAAGTACACTAAAATCTAAGAAGAATATATATTGATCTACTACAGGCACATCTCCAAATTATATTACAAGATCCTCAAATCAGAATCTAACACAAGTTAAAACAAGCGATTCCAGCAATACCCGTAAACATTATTACCTCGTCCTGGCACATTACTCACAACACCGATATTTCAAGCTATTACGAGGATAATTAATATCCCGGCGACTACAATGTATCATTGGCTGCTGTACTTGTAGTCTTAACAATATTAGAAGAACAAATGTTAGGTAATGGTTGTATATCACTTGTGAAAAGCATTTAAGTACGTGGGCAAGTTGGTCTGTGATTTATACAGTACGGTTTTGTGATCTGGATTAAAACATAACAACATCTTGGCAGTTTCGTATTTTTAGTGTAAACCTAGACAGTTCGACTTTTTATCTTCTTATCTTGTGGAGGGGCCGAGAAATAACTCGGACACTTCGACCCATTGGGATCCATTGTGGTCCCCAAGATAACCTACTCCTCCCCAATCTCGGTGAAAACTCTTTTCATGAGTTTTACAACGAGACTAGGAGATATGAGGCTATAGTATTGTGGTTTTGGATATCTTACCCCTAGGAGACTCATTCGCTCACCAGCCAGTGCATCGCATGTGCACAGAAGCTGCTCCATGCGTTTCGTATGTTCCCCATACAACCTACACATGGGTGTCGCTGTTAGACCCATCTTCATGAGCATGTCGTTGGTGCCCAGCAAAGGTCCCAAGTTTTAACCTGGGGCCTTTGCTGGGCACCTGGCAACTGGTAGAGATTTATCTCTACCAGTTGCCAGGTGATATATAGAGATGTATAGAGATTTATCATTTGCCACTTCGTTACCATGGATTCCTTTGTGCTCTGGGACCCACATCAGTCTTACCCTGTTATGCTTCCCAAGCCAGTTTAGGGTTTGGATAGCATCCAGAATAAATCTGGCGTCCACTTTGTAGGATGCCATGGCTTTGATTGCAGCCTGCATGTCACTAAGAATATATATGGATTTACCTCTGGTTCCTCTATCTATATTCTTTCGAGCACAGGTTATTGTGGCATATGTTTCTGCTTGGAATACAGTTGCCATCTTCCCTAAGCTTTTGTAACATTTGTAACGTTTTGCGTATATGCCCGTTCCTGTACCTGATTCCATTTTGGATACATCACTTATCTTCCCCCAGACTATCTTGTTCTGGTGGATCGAGTCCCTTCGTCTAGTCCTCTATTGTTGAGATTTGGACCTTGAAAGACCTTTCAAACACAAACATAGTTTGCATTTTATCGGATATCATGCTTATTACCTGATCCAGGTCTTCATTTCCATCGAACTTTGTATGATTAGTCTTTGGCTTAGAGGCATCCCATAGTCCAGCAACAGCAAGACGATGTAATGTCTTCCTTGCCTCGAATTCAACCATCATATACAGAGGAGGGATATTGAGGTATCTCTAAATCACTGCCGTTGTTGTCCTGAAAGCACCCGTGATTCCGAGACAAACTGCTCTTTGTAACCTGGTGAGTGACGCTTTGCACGAAGCAAGTTTTGTTCTTGGCCACCACACTGTGCTGCCGTATGTGACAATCGGTATTATCATTGTCCGGTACAGCCATCGTATCACTTTGGGCTTTAGCTCCCAAATTTTACCGTAGGTGGAACGACACATGCCGGACACTCTTAGGGCCTTTGTCCTAATAATTTCCACATGAGTTTTCCACCTGAGTTCTTTATCAAGCGTTACACCCAGATATTTAATTTTGGTGGCCCAGGGCAGCTTTATTCCATTGAGGCTGAGCTCTCCTAGGTTACCTAGTTGTCTCTTCATCGTGAATGGAATAATGACTGATTTGCTTGGATTGAGAGAAAGGTGATTCTTGTGCGCCATTCCTCTGTCATCCTCAATGCCTGTTGTAATAATCCAGAGGCTATGTTCGGGAATTTACCATTAACCATTATAGCTATGTAATCTTCATAGCCTACTGTAGAGAATGGTCCGGTATTGAGTTTGGTAAGTAGCGAGTCTACTAACAAGCTCCACAATAATGGTAACAGCACTCCGCCTTTCGGACAACCTCTTGATATTTTTGCGCTAAGTCTGTCTTCCATGAGTTTCGATCTTTGCAGCAATGCGTATGGACTCCAATATTCTCTTCTCGAAGGCTCCCTCTATGTAGAGGAAAGCCCCAACACAAATATCTTGTCCCTCTAGCACAGCCTCGGCTCGACTCGCAGGGCTGTAGGTGCACTGTAGTATATTAAGAGGGAATTCTTTAAGTGGTCCCTCTCTTAGGTACCTGTCTGCCAGTTTTTAAGAGAAAGGATTATAGACTGATGGGCCTGTAAGCTTTAGCTTCTTCGTAAGTTGGTCTATCCTACCTTCAGTATAAAGGTGACTTTGACCTCCATCCATGCCTTAGGTACGTACCTAAAGGCTATGCAGGCTCTGTAGAGCTTACTCAAATGAGGTATCAAAACTGATGCCCCTTTTTGCAATAGTTTTGGGTGAATGCCATCTGAACCAGGGGATTTGAGAGGCTGGAAGCCCACTATGGCAAGCTTTTATGGCAAAATTTATTTTGATCTACCACTTTCTTTGTTGCGAGCCAGTTATTTTTGGATGTGTGCCTTGTGACCTCGTCCCTTGTGACTGGTTCCTCTTTATCGCTGTCGTGCAGTTTACATTCTGGGAAGTGAGTCCTAAGCCTCACGTCCAGAGTGTCCTGTCCAGTTTCCGTGAGATACCCATTCTCATCCTTTACAGATGATAGTGGGTTTGTCTTAGTCATGGATATTGCTTTGCACAACCTCATTCCATTTGGCAGAGCTTCGATGGAGGTTCAATGCTGCAGCCAATTAGTTCTTTTGGTCTTGCTTACCACCGTGTTATACCTCGTCAGCTAGAATAGCCACAAAAATCTTTCCTGACTTTTGTATCATTAAAGGCCTGCCGTATTCCCTGACGTATTTTAGCTAGTTCAGGAGTCTACCATGGTACCTTTTCGCAAAAAAATCTTCCCATGCACCGAGGGCCCGCCTTGATTCTGTTCGCTTCAAATTCTATATCCAGTATGGAATTAAGCTTACCTTTAGGGCTCCCTAGGTTTACTTTGAGGTTCCTGTACGAAGCTTACCTTTAGGGCTCCCTAGGTTTACTTTGAGGCTCCTGTACGAATTTGTATGCCTTGGGTTTCCCCTTCGTCTAGTTTCGGTTTCCCCGCCGTCCTAAACCTAAAGCATATATAATTGTGGTTAGACAGACCGATTCTGAGAAAATCTTTCCTGACTTTTTTATCATTAAAGGCCTGCCGTATTCTCTGACGTATTTTAGCTAGTTCAGGAGTTCACCATGGTACCTTTTCGCAAAAGGACTTTTTCTCTGGCCAATTATCTTCCCATGCACCGACGGTGCCCGCCTTGATTCTGTTCGCTTCCAATTCTATATCCAGTATGGAATTAAGCTTACCTTCAGGGCTCCCTAGGTTTACTTTGAGGTCCCTCCTGTACGAATTTGTATGCCTTGGGTTTCCCCTTCGTCTAGTTTCGGTTTCCCCGCCGTCCTAAACCTAACGCATATATAATTGTGGTAGAAAGACCGATTCCGTCAGATACATGCCATTTTTCAATATGAGTGCTGGCTCTGTTTGAAGCCAGTGTCAGGTCAATAACTTCAAATTTCGTCGAGGTCCTGAATGTAGGTTTCTAGGAACTGCTGCTTGGTTCCATGAAGCGTCAACGCCAAGGGGAGGTCCTTGGCGTTGACGCTTCTTGGAACCAAGTTCCACGTTGTGGATGGCACCCCAAAACCAGCAAGCTGCGTCAGAGTTGTCGCAGGATACATGCACTGCACCTGCGACAACTCCGGGACCAACCGTGAAGACAGGTAGAGGATCCGGCGCT
This sequence comes from Orthosia gracilis, assembly GCA_947562075.1. Taxonomy (NCBI): domain Eukaryota; kingdom Metazoa; phylum Arthropoda; class Insecta; order Lepidoptera; family Noctuidae; genus Orthosia; species Orthosia gracilis. Next base: position 48,543,655 of record OX387272.1, on the reverse strand, counting down.
TCTTCCAGTTTTTCAATTTTAAGTTCCTGGATTAGCACCAGATCCTCCACCTTCAAGTACTCCTCCGGGTACTTGACTGTGACGACGGCGAGTTTCACAGCCACTACCGCATCCTTAAAGAATCCGGTCGAGGATGATTGACCTTGGGTCTTCATCCTTTTGGCCACCATGCCCCCGCTGTCGCCGCTGAGAATAGCACGCGGCCTCTTTGATGGTCCTCCCGTAGGAGTCCCTTCTAGAGCCGCCTGCTGTCTCAGCTTTTGGCGCTTTTTTCATTGCGCCCCAGATCGTCCAACCGGGCGCCAGCCTGATTCATGCCGGCCGCCGTGTGACGAAGAGCCTTTGCCGGTCGCGTCCGAGGCCGCAAGTTTCGAGGTCGTTCGCCCTGTAACGCAATGTTCCCGTGTCGCGCCGGCTTTGGCAGTACATTTATGCCCGGTGGGCTTGGATGCAGTACTGCCTAAAGATGGTCCCGCAGCAGTGCCGACCCTCAACAGTGCCGCAGCATTACCGCTATCAATAGCGATCCGAACGAGCGCCGCCATCTGCAAGCTCCCAATGGCAGTGAACTCACCTGGGACGGACCCCGCAGCTGATTGACTGCAGCTGGCTAAGCTACGGCCTCACGTTTAAGAAGAAATATGGGTCAAAGTTGAGTGTTGCTTCATAGACGTAAAACCGCCTACGCTCATCGGCTCAGCCACCAGGATCCCATCCTCCTCCCGTGCGGGTTATCACAGCACGAACACGTGGGAGGTCATTGCTATCCATCATCTGATTTTGTTCGATGGTGGACACTCAGGGGCATGACCTCGCCATCCCTGTGTTAAGTAGCCCGGTGATTTCTGTTACGTCTATTTCATATGGAATTAGACAAATAACGGGGCGGCAAAATCGAGAAGGAACATCACCGCACTTGCCTTGAGGATCCACACGACCGTAGCGCTCTCCCTCAAGTCCACGCCACATTGCCATCTCAGAAGGAGTAAGGCAAGGTAGGCCTGCATCTATACTACCAAGCCAAGCAGAGTGATACAAAATAGTTCGACTTGGTAGTGGTTTGTCAATGTGGCAACCTCAGCATTAACAGCATTGTAATTGCAACAGAATAACGTACCAAAGAGGAAAATGTATTTCACTTGTAGTCACGGTGTTCTCGTTCTAGTAAGCATGCTATTCAATGGCACTTATCGTCTTATATAAGTTATTTGTTTTGAAATTTATTGTTTTGTTGGGAATAAAACTTCTGACCAATGCAATGTTTAAATGTTCTGGTGGTAATAGTAGTTCACCAGCAGATCATGTAAACAACTATTAATGGAACCGATTAAGACATAAAACCTTTGTTAAAAATACCTCACACCAATCGATTTACAGAATGAAAGAAAAATGGTTTATTTCCGCCAGGCATGGCGCATATCATAAAATTGAAAACAAAAAGAAACTGAAATATAAATATGGGAAATGTACGTCGTATACGTGCAAAATAACCATCTCATCAGCAATATACTGGGAGTCGTGACAAGACGTGTCTACAGACTTCTTCGTTGCACTAACAAGCAAAGCAGTACACACACTATAGCCAGCACCTTTAAATCCACTCCCAGATAGCCTAAGCCATGCTAACTTGCTAACCTGTTGATTTAATCGTCGATTAGTCTTCATTAGCGAGCTCAAAGGGGATCAGCCCTAATAGTTACTAATAGTATGTCGCAGCACTACAACGCAGCGGCTTAGGGCTGTCACTCGTTAGTTATCGCGAACCAATGTACAGCAGGTGGTTATTGTTATTTATTTTAAGACTGTGTGGTCTACTGGAGATATTTTAGTTAGTTTAGTTATTTGGTGGTACGAGCGATTGATCTTTGCTACATTGTTTCGAGATTTCCTGAGAGTATTGTTTTCGTGAATGTGTTATTGCTGAAATTATGCATCAGTTGGTGTACACAATACAAAACTGTATTTATATTTTTTTATTTTTCTTTTATTTTTTTTATAATTGACAGGCTCTCGCTTGACTACTATCTCACCTGATGGTAAGCGATGATGTGGTTGACGATGTCGCACGCGTACCTAGAAAAACATATTCACTCTTGACTTAAATACTCTCAGGTTATAGCTATCAGGAAATACAGACTCTGGCAGGGAATTCCAATCCTTAGCTTTACGCATAGTAAAACTATTCCCAAAACGTTTGGTGCGTATGGATAGGATGTCCACCATGTACCGATGACGCATCGCCGTACGTCTTGTAGTCCGATGATGGAACGGGCTGAGCGGAATTAGTACATGCAATTCCATCGCACACTCCCCGAAATGTAACCGTTAAAAAACCGACAGACTCGCAACTTGGTGCCGATGTTCAAGGTTCTGAAGCTTAAACTCGACTAGTATCTCATTGCCGATGAGTATCTTGGCCCGTTTTTCGATCGACTCTAGTGCATCCAGCTGATACTTAGCTCCTCCGTCCCAGAGATGAGAGCAAGATGCAAGTTGAGCATCTGTTCTGGCGTGAAGTACCGTCTCACTTTTACAAGGATCCCCAACTTTTTGGCAGCCAGTTGAGCTTTTTCCTCAATGAATGGATGAAAATTGAGGGTCGATTTCAACGTATCACCAAGAAGCTCAAGATGGTTCGTTATCGGCACGTTCATACCACGGAAATAATGAGCCGGGTGTAATTAGCTCCTTTTAGCGGAAAAAAGACACGCTTGTGCAGCTTAGCAGCATTGAACCTGACCATACTGCCATCGCCCCACTTGGAGACTGCCTTCAAGGATAGTTTCAAGCGCCCAACCATTGCCTCCCGGAAAGACTGGAAACTGAGGCCCAGTAGCGCGCGTATCGGATACGTATCTCTGAGCAACAGTGCTTTCGTCTGCATCCTCCTCCTCGCATCGTGTTCCTCATTACTGAGGGTCGTGATTCCCTGTTCTTCGTGGAAACAACATCTCCTTCACCAATTTGCGCCATCTGCAAATCTTTGGCGTCGTGGAGAGCATCGTGCAGCTTGGTATTTAACGATGTGCGGACTTGGACTGACCATCTGATTGGACTTCGACCTCTCGGACGTTTTCCTTCGATCTTGGCAGTAACCATAAGCCGTCCGAGGTTATGTCCGTCCTTCCTGGCAATGTGACCAAAAAACTCCTATTTATGTTTAGTTCCCGGAGGATAGAAACATTGGTGCGATAGGCAGTCCAGGGGATTTGCAACATTTGCAACGTCGTCTGCATACCCAAAGGGTTTTAGCAGATCATTTATGTGCAGCAAGAACAATGCTGCCAAGAGCACCGACCCCTGAGGGACCTCGGCGTTGATATCCAGTTGGTCAGATGATCGGCCAACAATAACCACTCGTATAGACCGGTCATCAGTAAGTCTGCGATCCAATCGCACAGAGCACTAGGCAGACCAAAACTAAGGAAGCTTACCAGAACTGCCCTCATGCCAGACCCTGTCAAAAGCCTTCGAGATGTCGAGGGAGACGGCAAGTGCTTCCCCGTGCCTCTCGATGGCCTCAATCCAGAATTGAATGGCATACGCTAGAAGATTCCCAGATGACCGATTTTGGCGGAAGCCTGGGTCTATAGTTGGCCGGATCAGCCCGACTGCCCCTTCTTGCGCACATGCTGAAAGTTAGCTTGCTTCCAAGTATTCGGTACTTTTCCAGTCTCATATGAAAGGCGAAACAAGCGTGTCAGTATCGGAGACAGTTCAGGTGCACAAGTTCTCAGAACAATTGCCGGTATCCCGTTGGGGCCACTAGCATTGCTCACGTCAAGGTTGCGCAGCACCTTACGGACGTCCTGTTGATGGATGCGAATGATGAATGAACGATGATACTCATCTCGCATCCACCAGGAGAAAGAAGGTGCTGCGCACCAGAATCCACGCGTGAGGATTCCGGAAAAAGAGGTTGTCAAACAAGTTTGTTTTCTCCTCAGCGGAGTGGGTCAGCGTTCCATCGGGTTTCAGCAGTGGTGGTAGTGAGGGACGACAGAAGTTTGATTCAACTGACATAGCCGGGGCCAGAACGCTTTACTACCGGCTGGGTAGGAAGCAAGTTTTATCCCGATACGACTTACGTAGTCAAACCGAGCCCTTCGCAATACCCTCTTGCAGGATTTGGCAGCCCTATTGAAGACTTTATTCCGCTAGCTCAAGTCGTTAGCTTTGCGTGTCTGAGCGTTGACCTATGCTAGGTACGCCTCATGTTTAAGCGTGTTGGCGTGATTGCACTCGGCGCTAAACCATGTCCGATCAACGCTAGGCATTACTACGTCAGAGAACGGAATGTAGTACTCCATTCGCTGACGCAACACATCCGTCAAGGCGTCCGCGCACGTTGAAGGATCAGCCGAAAAAAAGCAAGTGGGCTGCCAAGGATAAGATGCAAAGAAATAACGCATCCCATCCCAATCTACTGACCTGTACCGCCAAACCTGCCGAGTGCCTCTTGGGCTGGGATCGGGCGGGGAGTAGACGGATACAAACTTCATCAGACAATGGTCGGAGCTACCCAAAGGTGAAGATACCGACACAGAGTAGCGGTCTGGATCTGTTGTCAGCAAAACGTCCAAGCAATGGGCAGTGTGCGAATCAACATCCGGCACTCCCGTTGCCTCCTGGACCAACTGGGCGACATTTAACGCAAGCGCAAGCTTTCGCGTCTCTCACCCAGCACGATCAGTGCACTGGTATGGTAAGAGCCACTCCTGGTGGTGGGCATTGAAATCCCCCAGTATCACTAATTGGGCAGAAGGGTACCGCTACTATGCCGTATCAGCTGCCTCACACATATTATTATGTTCCATGAGCCTGGTTGTCTCCCCATCTCCAATGTGCGATCGGTAGACACAGGCGTAGATAATTTAATGCCTGTGTCCACCAGTTCCAGAGCACGGAAAACCTGAGTCCTCAAGGTTTCGGGGATGCCGATAACAGATGTCGTCTCGGGCGTACATGCATATACCCGCGAGTGGTATAAAATTGTGCTCCAGGTTAAATCCTGGGTGGGTAGCTCGCCGTCTGATAAGGACCAGGCCCGAGTCGACGGAGCGTAGTGTTCCACGCGCGCCTCAAAGAGATGTCAGCACAACTGACGCCTGTCTGGGTTGCGGATAAATTTGAAAAAGAGTTACCGCGGCCCTGGCACAAGCAACTGAAGGAACAAGGGTGGGTTATTTTTTTTGATTGCCGACCAAAAAAAAAAAAAAATGGTTAAACAGGTTAAATCCTGGGTATGATAAGTACGACATGTCTGACGGACGCCCGATCTCCGAAAGGAAAAGAAGAGCTGGTCTATCAGGAACAAGGGTGGGTTATTTTTTTGATTACCGACCAAAAAAAAAAAAATGAAAAAAAAATGGTTAAACAGGTTAAATCCTGGGTATGATAAGTACGACATGTCTGACGGACGCCCGATCTCCGAAAGGAAAAGAAGAGCTGGTCTATCAGTCTCCAGGTGATGATGTACTGCATCGAGTTAAGAGTGCAGATCTCTTATGTTGCTGAGGTGCACTTTGTGTGACAGGGAGTGCTGCTGCTGTACAGCTTTTCTTTTATATTTCCTTGGCATTATTGAGAGTGAAAGGGGAGGAGAAGGCAGTAAGATTAAGTTCCACGCTGGCAAACCACAGACACGCACTGACAGGAAGTCATCAATGGGGGATTGGTCTTGAGACTGCGGGGACGTCCGAGTCACCCGGGAATGACCGCCGGGCCCTGTCTTCTGTCTGATTTTTCTACAGTTGGCGGGGCAGCCTTTCGTGTGTGGCTGACACATTACTTGGGCCCCCAACTAACTGCGGACGGCCAAGTAGCACACCGTGTGTTGGATCCCACTACCTTCTGCGATACCCGATACGCCCATAAGAGCGCACGTCAGGCTGGTCCGCCTGCAGTGGAACAGCTGTGTCGACCCGTGCCTACACCGAGCATCGTACCGGAACACGGCTAGGCCGCTTGTCGGTACGTCTTTGCCCGGTGGGTGGTTGCAAGCCTTCGGCTGTAACCTACCACCAGTTAATGTCACCTGATTAGCGTGTTCCTCTACGGACGAGAGTGACTCAGCCCCCAAGAGGTGCTAAGTAGGCAAGGGTGAAGAAGCATTATTTTAAACAATTTTTACAAGCTATTTTATTTAGTTTTACCTGTACCGGGATCTGTAAACAAATCTTGCAAGTTTTTGACTCACTTCACAGTGTCCAATTGAGCTGAAAGCACACACATTTACTTCTCGAGACAAAGTAATTTTTTAATTTAATAATTTAAAAGCTTGTTTTATTCAAAATGTTTTTTAAAATATAAAAGCATGTTGTTATGTATTTTTTTTCGGTTACTTTATTTTCTTGTATTCATTGAGAAAGATACATTGAATGTCCGTCTCTCTGAATCTGTAGCCAAACGCCCAGTAAATACATTCTTAAACCGTATGAGAACCTATTTGTTGGAGTTGGATTTCCCAGTGTGTCCGAGTTACTGAATGATATTAATGGTCTTTTAACAAGCATTAACAGTCTTAGATGAAAACTTTATCTAAGCTCTAAGATTTGATATGGGTAAAAACATATAATTGGAATGATCAGAATACTCAAAGCATGATAGAAGAAAGAACAGCCAGATCAACAAAAATAAAAATTAATTTGTTGGTTTTTTTATTTACATATTTATTTTTATACAAAAGATGCAAATTAGTTATAGGAAACCACAGCATACATATATAATTAGATGAAAATATAAAAATCAAATCTAGCTTTCGCAGTCGCATTGACCACCAATTTGCTTTCCTTAGATCTTTTCCAGGAACTTAATTCAGCCTTTTTACCTTACAAACAGAAAATTGCACAAAGTGTTTAGGACCCCACCTCAAACTAATGAACGAACTAACCAGGTGCGCCAAACATTGGGATGTGTCGGTAACATGCGTGTTAATAAGCACGTTATGACAGTGCGCCACATTACCCGCAACTGTTCATAATGACCGCGCGTTACAGGCACGCTGTTACCGTCGTACACGTCGCACAGGTATGCTGGCGTGATTATATTGTGAAGTAAATTAACTATGTAAAAAGATAAATGGAAAAGTGGCCAGAAAATTGGTGATTTTTCCTGAAAAAGCCGTACCTACTTGTTACTACACGATGATCGCTAACTATACAATTTTTGGGCAATCACCGAATTGGCTTTGGGAACCCCCAATTCGGAAACTATTGTATTCATCACAGTGGCACAATTTAACAAGTTTATTGTCGTCATCGTCATCAGCCTTTTAATGTTCCCACTGCTGGGACACAGGCTTCCTCTCTCTGAGAGGGAATGGGCTATAATCCACCACGCGGGCCCGGTGCTGGTTGGTGGATGTCACATGTCTTCGTATTTTTGTTTCTAAGACATGCCGGTTTCCTCACGATATTTTCCTTCACCGTTTTGAGAGCAGTGGTGATGAAATAATTTAAAAAAAGTAAAGGGCCTGCCTGGGTTCGAACCCACGACCTACAACTTGTAAGTCGCGCCCGTTACCATTGGTCCACTTCTGCTCTGAGTTTATTGTACTTATAATTATTAAAAACTTTTAAACGAGAAAAACCCTGACATCAAGAAAATATAGGCACAGTTTTTTTTTTTGCATGTTCAGGGTTAGTTGTAAATATATTGTATTTGTTGAACAATAATTTAGTTGTAAACATAGCAATAATTTCGAACAGACTTGGACAGATTTCATAAAATCAATTCAGGATCCTCGTAGAGCTATACAAAAGCTAATTCCACGCACGATCAGGTGCTAGCAACATTCAGACGCTTGCAGACAGATACAATATCCGCGCGTTATGTCGGCGCGGCCACATTACCGGCAACTGTTGGTAATAGCCGAGCTATTTATGATGTAAAGGTGTGCTGCGTTTGGTGCTAATTTGTGGGGAGGGTGAGTGGGTTTGGAAAGTTGTGTGAGTGCGTGGGTTTAATTTGTACCATGGTAAATTAAGTTAAAGGAGTAAATTAATGTTTTAGGTATTTTAGTTTCCTACTCTTCTTTACAATGCTAAATCCACGCATGACCCGCACGGCACACGATCAGGTAGTAGCAACATTTAGAAGCACGCAGACAGACACAATATCCGCGCGTTATGTCGGCGCGGCCACATTACCGGCAACTGTTGGTAATAGCCGAGCTATTTATGATGTAAAGGTATGCTGCGTTTACAGCAAATTTGTGGAAAAGGAGAGTTGGCAAGGAGAGTTGTGTACGAGTGTGGGATAAATGAAAAGATGTTTGGTATGGTAAATTAATTCTTATTTCTTTATTGTACGCCAAGTAGTATTTTCCAAAGTAGATTAATATTTCAAATGTTTTTGATTTTTTTAATTAGTAAGCTCTCTTCTCATTTCTTTTAAGAAATTGTAGTTAACCTTTCTATACTCGCGCCAATTTTTGTAACACCTATACTCGCGCACGGTTTCACAGACCGATAGTTCGTACCTCTACAAGATTTTTTTTTTACTATAAAGCCCAAATAATATTATTATTATTTTAAAGTTTAAGGTATAATAAAACAAAATAGTATGAATCATACTTAGTTTATTAATTATTTTAATGACTTTCCGTCTATCACAAATCAGTCTTTTAATTTAAGTTTTTTTTCTTATGTCCTACGAAAACAAACATAAAATCTTTATATCTTTTTAAAAACAAAATAAACTTCTAAATAATACAAAATAAACTATCAAACTACCTTTTTATACATATTTGGCTTAGATAAGACCTTCACCATAGCAATCAGGACACACGGTCACAGCGTGCTCTAAACAAAAGTATTTTTTACAAGTAGCGCAGTTGTAACGTGTCTTGCGGTTTTTTTTGGATGAGCAGTATCCACAACGACCGATTTTATTATTATTAGATGTTGCTGAAGACTCAGGACCATCTAATTTACATATTTCGGCGAGCCTCAGCTTTATAGTTCTTGGCAAGGATGTAATGAGAGCCCGACGTCTTAGTTGCGGATTGATCAGATCGTATGCTAAGGCTTCAAGAAAGATTCTACGGCTAACTTTCTTATTAGGGTTGTTTTGTAAGTATATTATAAATGTATTTATACCCGCTACATTCATCAGGCTATAAAATACCACCATCGGCCATCTATTTGTACCACGAGCAACGTTGTATGCTTCGCACATTTTGTCTACGGTGTCGACTCCGCCTTTCGTTCTATTGTAATCCATTATCATTTCTGGTTTTCCTGTGTCTTCATTGATCTGGGCATCATCGTGCATACTGGATACAATAAGGACATTTTTTCCTTTTTTCGGTACGTAGGATACAAGATTGCAATTGCCACGGTGCCCGAATAGACTGGATTTTTCGGCTCTTCCTCTTACATCCGTGAATTGTTTAGGCAATTCCCTTTTGTTTTTACGAATCGTTCCAAGAACTGTCAGTTTGTGTTGAGAATCAAGCTCATTTATCAATGGGATACTAGTGAAAAAGTTATCACATGTGATATTACGACCAGTATTGTAAATATTTTTACTCAATCGCAAAACCAAAGCCACAGCGGAGTTGTCAACTTGATATGGACCATCTGGTTGCCTTCCAACATAAACTTCCATGGTATGGGTGTAAAACATTTTGGCATCTGCCAACGCATAAATTTTTATTCCATATTTGTTGGGTTTTGATGGAATGTACTGGCGAAAGCTGCAGCGTCCTCTAAAAGCCTCTAACTTTTCGTCAATTGTAACAAAATGAGACAAAGAGTAATATTTTTTGAACGCTTCCACAACTTCATCGAATAACTCTCTAATAGGTGCTAGTTTATCGAGTTTAATTCTATCTTCTCGCGTATCTTTGTCGTCAAATCTAAGACAACGCATCAATAGATAGAACCTGCTAAAGCTCATTGTCAATCTAAATATCTCCGGAGATGAACCGTCTGTTTTAAAAAAATCTTTGGCATTTAGACGACCGTTTTTCCTGACTCCAGCAAACAGTAAAAGGCCTAAAAAAGCTTCAATTTCAATGTTGTCTGTATTGGTACAATCTCTTTCTCTGGTGAAATTAAGTTTCAATCGATTAATTTGTTCGTTAGTGTACTTTACGATCAAATTTATTATGCCCTCTGAGAAAAATAACTTCCAAAGCTCTCCTGGATTCTTAAAATTTCTGGCTTCTCCTCTAACGCCTGGAAGTTGAGTAACTATGTTTCTAGCCCGTCGCCTAGTTGGGTTTAAGGCAGGAGATTTATTCCACCTAGTCTGTCCATCTTTTCCTAAGTAAAAATTTTCATTACCTTCTGCCTCATCTGTCTCGTCATCGTCGTTCTCTTGCTCGGTGTCGTAAGTCTCTTCCTGAACCTCTACGTAGTCTTCCACCTCACTATCATTTTCGTCATCGTAGCCAGAACTAGAACTTGATTCATCTAGCAGCAATCGGATATGATCGTCGTCCATTTTGATGTGAAGTATAATATAATCTAAAAACAATAACAATGACTAATTGTCAAAATAATATAATATAAAGTGACACAAATACGTATATTTTACTATACATACGTCATAAAGTGTTCAAAGTTTATAAAACACATATACATGCATAAAATATATTACATTAATACTTACATAAAAAGTTACACCTATACCCGCGTCGGTCTCACGGACCGATTGGCGCCAAATGCTACTACACGTGCGTTTCGCACAAACGCGCGGCGTGCACTGAAATGAAGCTAGCAACAAATCCGGCAGCTAGCAAGGAACTCAACTTCGTAGGACTTTTGTGCATAAAAATATTTACGAAAATGTGCTTCGTTGGTCTCACAGACCAATGCGCGAGTATAGGAAGGTTAATCCATCACTATCTTGATGCCGTAAAACGTGTGCGACTCTGATGTATGGGTAAAAAGTTCTAGGGTAAAATAATCTTGAGACGACGACTGTCGCCAAAGACCTTGAGGGAACAAAACGCGCACTGGTTTCACACACAAGATTCAGTAGTTTTATGTACTTTCCTTATTATTCTATGACTTAAAAAGAAAAGCCTTAGTTCAAAATGTAGATAATTAAATTGTCTTTGAGATGGTGTCATTTCATTAAAAACACGCCCTCCGGTTTCGGCGCTATTGTCGTGTTTTTGTCCGTATTAGACATAACTTTACAAATTAATTACACTATTTTAGATTAAATTATAAAAAAATGGACTAACGTAGTATATTTTTTTTTTATTTTCGCCTAGCCGTTTAGACGTGATTCTCATTTTAAAGTCAGCCACTGAGGGGTATCTGCGCCTTAATGGCGCATATATCAGCCTCGGTAATGGAATTCTGTATTGTCGACACTGCTATGCACCAAAATAATGATTTAATCATTGCAAAACTAGTGATATAATAGTCAGTTGTCAGTCATAATTGAGTCATCTCTGGAGCATAAATCTTTGCAACAGTAAAGTTTTGCTTGATTGCAAGTAAATGTAACCAATATTTTTGGCAAATACTTTCTATAAAACAGTGAATAATCATTAAATTAATCTACATTTCCAATTCCAGTACGAAGCCCAGTAAACTCTCGCGTTACAATCCAGCACCAATAAACGGCAGGTATTTACGACACTGCCCGCGTATGCCGCCAACATTGTTTGGTATTGCATTCAACTGTTTAACCTACAAATGCAAATAATCAAATATTAGTTCGAGTGTTATGGCGATGTAATTCGATTCATGTTGTGCTGTTATTGGAATGAGAAATTGAACCTACTGTTTGTCGCAAAGCTGTTCTAGTTTAGATGAATAACATTTGCTTTAGCATGGCGGAGTAAATAGGTACGTTACATTATTGAGAAACTATCGGAGTATGTACTAACAGGATCACAAAAATACCTGCAATTGCAATGAAAGCTTTAGCTAAATCTTTTTTATTTAGAACAATTTTGTATGGTCAGTTCAGTCGAAAGTAGATGTGTTTTGTTATTTATATTTTTTAGGGTACATTTGGTTGGTGCAACATTTAGATTCGATCAATTTCCTGATTCCATTTCCTAAAAGTGAAATAAAAGGCTTACAAGGGCACTTAAATTAGTTATGAGATAGATAGCCGGTTTTTTAAATAAAAATATTTTGAAGTAGAGTATTTTTCAAACTCTACTTGCTATAAAACATTGGCATTATAGTAGGGTTTATTTAATGCGTTTTTAACTCCATATTCTCAATTATGAAACCGGCCAAGAAACAGAAAATTATTTATTGGTTAAAGTGAGCATAATTTTACAATTACTAATAACAAACACATTCCACCCTGATACATCAATGAAACAGTACACCCTGCAACACATACCTTCATTTTCCTTGACTGCTGGCCCCCGCTCGTTATGCACTGTACCTACACGATGAACACAATGCTACTTCCCTGTTGCTGTTGGCGCATGGCGTGCGGAACGCAATCTGACTCCTGCGATGCACTATGTGAATGTCAGTTCAGTAGGGTGGAGAAGGATTGCTTCTATTTAATATCTTCAAGCACAAAGTTTGTACATTGGCGGACTTAATACCATAAAGCATTCTCTACTAATCAACCTATGGTCTGAAAGTTCAGCATCGGTATAGTAGGGAATTATTTTGGAATATGCACATTCTCAGTTAGTTCATTCTTACTTAGTACCTAACTGAGTCCTATGTCGATACCTAGCCCCTTTTGAAAGTATCTTCTCACAAAGATGTACATCACCAACCCCCAACTATTTGGTACGTCAAATAGCTAAGCTGTGTTCGGTTTAGTAATGCATGGGTTGATGGCCTAAAACCAATTTTCATACTTTCAAAAAAAAAACTAAGGAAATGCATGATGGGAATGCAGTGTGTTATTTACCTGACTACGCGACGCAAAGGAGGGTAATGTGTTTATCAGTCTATGTATGTATGTGCTGTTGATGCACTAGTAACTACTGCTGAACTTTAAGATCGACGACTCGTCGACGCTAGCTCGCTGTTCACTATTCGGCCCGGGGCCGAATGCGAGTGTCGCGTCCATGTGCCCGCGGTGCCAGTTCGCGGCGCCGCCCTCGCGTACCCTGACTGCTCGTCATGCTCCTACAGCCCAGAAGCTCAATTTGCTGAATGTCCTAATTGCTCAGGAACCTGGCGTCGAAATATTTATGCTCACCGACAAATCTATGTTAAATGTTTGTATAAAGTTTTTTAGTTTATAAGTGTTATTATATGTTGGCTTGCTGTACGCTTTGGTGCAAACTGTAAGTACAGTAAGTAATTGTTATAAAAATAAATAAATAATAAATAAATGTACGTTTCTTCCTTTGTGGCGTACTAGAGATCAAACGCATTGGCCAATTTTGATGATTCTTACGTCAATTTATTATTCTTAACCTTGCGTGTGTCACTGGCTACAATGAAATACTCGTAGAAAAAATGGCGGATTGTGGGCGCAATATTGTGGGGTTCCAATATTTTTTCTTGCAAACCCGTCTTGTGGGATATCAAAATGAAGAGTTTTAAGAGGTGATTACAAAAAAAAATAACACTTATATGTTTAAAAAATATTCGAAAACGAAGTTTAGAACTAAAAAGTTATAAATAAAAAAAGTTAATGTAAAATATCCAGCCAATCCATGAGCCGTCGGGTTTTTTGATTTTTTCTTTAACGTTTTTTTTCTCTACAAAATATGTACCGCCGTGTTTAGTCTATTTTAATTTTCATTCAGTCATTCCCATTCAACAATCTAAAGCCGTTGCCACCCTACCACGCACAAAACCCACGAGCCCACGACAACGAAAAGCGATTATATTTAGCTCTCAACACCTAGGAAGTTAGTTCATTAAGAAGACGCTATGTTGCTAATGCGCCCCGACTCTAATTGAGCAGTTTGTCGCGCGTGAATCGCACGCGCTCAGTCGCTCGTGCGTTTGTCGCTTTATGGTTATTTGTGCGCTTGGCCTTAAGTGATGTGGCTTGAAAGGTTTTAAGTTTAGATGAGGTATGATTTGAAGAGAAAGAGGGAATGTCTTTCCTGTTTAGAATTACTTTCACATACTGGTGTGATTGTTAATATCTAGCTTTACCAAGTGGTATGGTAAGAAGTGTTTTAGGATGGAAGCTTCTAAAATGTTAAGTCTTCAGATTATGAATACAGCATATCCTAAACTATATATATATATATCTCATAATGGCAGAACATAGTCAACAGAAAGAGAGAGAAACATATATCTAAACTTATATTTATTATTTAAAGAGATATAATTAAGTTGCCGGCGATATAATTTCTAGAAGTACAGGTACCGTTTACAATACAAAACCTGTTTGCCAAATGTAATGGGCTACTTTATCTTATCTTATCTTGTGGAGGGGCCGAGAAATAACTCGGACACTTTTACCCATTGGGATCTATTATGGTCACCTAGATAACGTACTCCTCCTCAATCTGGGGAGCTACGGGCTCCAATGGGCTATTTTACATTAGTCCCGGCCATAATGCACTTTCCTGAAATAGACCTTGGAAACGCAACCGTAATAAGAAGAAATTATCTGCAAACTTGACACAAACCGTCAAAACGGTTTTGTGGGGCATAGTTCTTAAATTAAGATTTTATGAACCTGAACTTTAATAAAAAATAATAATAATAATACCCAAAAGATTTAAACTGAATAATAAGCTAACTAAAGTTTACCTTTGCATCGAAACAGGTTAACTTTGTTTCCATCTAAGTTCTTCTAAAACATCAACTACCAAACTGCACTAAACAAAAATCTGAATAGTAGTATTAAACATATACAACGTCCTACGCCAGTAAATCTTTAAGGCCATAAAATATGCATATAAATTATATATTAAAATATAAAATATGTAGTGCAGTCCCGAACAGAACATGATGTATAGGCGCAGGGCAAACCGGCGTCATTTGCTAGTGTGATTTATGTTACCTACACCTAAGGTTTTGAGTTTGGTGCAGGATTTTAGAAATTATGGTGTGTTTCAGGATTAGTGCAAATGGGCAGAAATAGATTTTCTTGTAGAGAAAACTTAAGGTATTACAAATTCAATCCGACCCTCTGAGAATGTTGATTTCTTTCAATAGGAACTAGTCTAGTTTAATTCTGGTGGGTAACTATATTCAATAGTCTTGAAATAAAAATAAAAACCGGCCAAGTGCGAGTCGGACTCGCGCACCGAGTGTTCCGTACAAACCTCAGCTTAAAGGTATTATGAATTTCAATTTAATACCTCAACGCGTTCATGAGGAATGGAGTAGTAAGTTTAAAATTATTAAAAATATTTTTATTATATGATGTAACTAAAAATTTACAGTTTTCGCAATTATTCCTTTATCTGTGCTATAAAACGTTGCTTCGTACCAAATTTCAAGATTCTGAGTTCACGGGAAGTACCCGTAGTAAGGTTTAAATTCCCTTGCGAGTGTCGAAAATTTTCGGCATAAACGGATGTATCTTTTGATTGCGCTGGCTTAGAAATTTGGTTCTTTTCACAGCTTTAAGGGACAGTAGACCTGGGTATTTGACATAAATTTCAGTTTCATACCTCAACGCGTTCCCGAGAAAAATGGTCTTGACAGACAAACAGACGGACAACAAAGTGATCCTATATGGGTTAGGTTTTTTCCTTTCGAGGAACGGAACCCTAAAAAAAACATTTTTTACACCGATTTATTTATATTGTGTAGACACACAAAGGATTGTAAAAGTAAATAGTGCACATCGACATGAAAAACATCCTGCGAATCTGTTAACTGCTTCTATTTTTTAGAGAAAAATAGAGATTCGTATTGTGATAATTTCAAAGAACTGTTCTCAAAAATAAACAATAAAAAACTGAAATAATAAGAAAGCTCACATAAATCTAAAATATTATTATACTTTTTCATGTTTAAATTGAAATAAAAAAAGTGCCAACAATTTTGAAATACTTGTTTCACATTAAAAAAATACAATATTCTTGTTCGCGATTCGTCGCGGTAATTACACGTTTATGTGAGCTTTCATCTCCTAAGTAATGTAATTGGGGTAGGTAGAGCTGTCATGAACGCATCATTTAGTTGTTCATATGTTCACGACACATTAATAAAATACGTCTTGTTATTATGAAACTGATGAAAAATCAAGCACACGACGTTTATACAAATTTCTAAAATAAATTAGAAATAGTAAGCAACCTTTGTCTTCAAATTAAAAAAATTGTGAAGATTGCAAAAAATTTGAATAAAAAAATCTTAATAAACTTTTATCATGCGTTTTCTCTCATTTTTTCATCTTCTTTTTCATTAATAATACCGAAACATTAAAGTGACCTATTTAAAGTAGGTTCTTGTCACCATTCTTTAAAAAAAAAAACGAAACATTCAAATCATGAGCAATTCAAATAATTACCCGGATATTTTAAAAGCTTTATTTTAAAAACTTTTCAATATCGTTTAACAATCGTTTCCCGTGATAACTCTTTTCTAAGCTACTATTTTTTTTGTACTATTTCTCTCAATATCTAATTAACGAACACAACGAACCTAGCATTTATAGCTTCCTGTGAAAACTACTGAAAAACATCTTTATTTTGACCACCCGCCAAACTAATGGAATCTATATTTTATTACTAGATACTTCTCTTTTTATATAAGAGATATAAAGAATATAAAACAGTTTTATATAGCAGAATAATAATAAAGAAACAGTAAATAGATGCTTCAAAATCATATTGTTATTTTTTTAGAAGATTTGATGTTTCTATGGAGTTGTGTGGTCTTGTGATAAAAATAAGACAATCACACTAATATCATAAAGGCGAAAGTTTGTAAGTGTGTGTGTGTTTGTATGTTTGTTACTTCTTCACTATCAAACAGCTGGACGGATCTGGATGAAAATAGGCACAGAGATAGATTTTAGTCAGGAATAGCACACCTTTTTATCCCGGGCATATGTTACTTCGGGATAGTTTTGGACATTCACGCGGGCGAAGTCTGGATGAAAATAGGCACAGAGATGGATTTTAGTCAGGAATAGCACACCTTTTTATCCCGGGCATATGTTACTTCGGGATAGTTTTGGACATTCACGCGGGCGAAGCCGCTGGCAGAAGTTAGTTCATCATAAACGTAACTTTGATTTTCAGCATTAGCTGAACTATGCAATGAGAATCCCTCTAGAGTTCCTATCCTTGAAAAATACTATAATGTATTGAAGATATGCTAATTGTTCCAGACATTTCTGAGAAACATGACGCTCTTTTCGAAAAAGGTTAACTTATTTCCTCGTTCGGGTTTACCTACGGACAGCGATTGTGATATTTATGACTATTATATAGATGTTTAATGTTCTGTCTCAAATTCTTAACCCTTCAAAAGTCTGATATTCTATTTCCTAAATTCAGAAACACATTAAAGATATTTAGCCTAATAAAATTAAGAAGCCAAGTTAAGCTGTGAAGCTCAGTAAAATCCTCTTATGAGAGCGCGATACAATGTGCACTTTACGCAGAAGTTAGTAAAAAACTAAAAGTAGGGGATTTAGCGGCGGCGGCGCCCCGCACGCCTAAGGTGGGTGTACACGTGAAACCACTCAGATCGCCATTAGCCGCATGCTGCGATTGTATCGCGCTTAACGTTCGACTGTAAGCTTTATACGGCTGTTTAGTATTTTTAAATGATATAGTTTATGTATATTTAAATTAGGTTTCTCTGTTGTACTGTCTCGTTGGTTTAGTTGTTACAAGTGCTACTGCGGTCCTGGGTTCGATACCCGGGTCGGTTAAAGTGTGATTGGGTTTTTCCATCTGGATTTTTTTTAAGAAGCACTGGCGTCTGGATTTGTGTTGATGGCCAGTTCATGACAATAAGCTCGCACCCTTTTACGTGTGACTTAAAAATAACTGCCGAAATGTCTATGTTCTATAAGTTTCAACTCTTTCCAACCTTTCGGGGAGCACAGGCGTGATGTTATGTTATTTAACTTTAGAGTTGGTAATAATGATTACCTACTCTAAAGTGTACTGACACTCATTAATTTTTCAATCGTACAGTCAATAAGAATACATCAATTAACCTCGCTATCAAAAAAACATATAATGTCTTCAAAAAATACAAGGAAATTTCAGCAATAAACATGTCGTGGGCAACGAAATCAGCGGAGAATGTGAGACAAATAACTTTAACGAGAATATGTAATGAAGCCAATTACGGCGCGGCGTCAACTGAGCGTCGTTTTGTTTTGACAAAATGTTCACACTTCGATGATTATTTTGTTAAGATAAATGCATAATGTTGAATTTGTGGTTGAGAAATAATTTAAGTTTGCTAATTTTTAAAGGAACTAACTTGACTAGAATTATTTACTTAAAAGATAGATGTGTACTTCGACTGTTAACTGTCGTAGATTAAAATATTCAAAGAAACCAATCTTATTAACTTAGTCTAATCTACGAGACAAATCCTAAAGCTCTGTCGACGTGACTGAATTCTGGTCATACACCTATAATGTGATTTTTAATTTCGTAGACTAAAATGAGATTTGGGGGGTTGTCACCTTATCGTAACTTAAAATAGTGTTGTATCCTGAAGGAAAAGAAAGGTCTTGACACCAGACAGACAGACAGCGAAGTGATCCTATAAGGAATCCTTTTATAATACTCACAGCGGTTCTTTGTGTCTCTGAAATCAGCAGCAAGACTCTGCGCACCAGCTATTTTTCTGTCAATGTTGAAGATGAAGATAGCATTGTATAACTGTCTCTTTAACTCGCTTACGTTTGTTACATATTCCTATCTCGCTTACTCTATTCAGTATACTCGATGACAAACTGTTTCTTGCACAATCCTTCGCACAACTTCAGAGACACAAAGATCTGCTGTGACTACTATACTACTTTTGACGAACGGAATCCTAAAAGCAACAAACACAAAACAAGAACAATAAAAAAAACCTGGCGGCCAACCGATGCGAATGGAGAGCGAAGAAAGAAGACGAACTACGAGACGCAAAAACGCGTAATATTTTTGACTACGGCGTATTTGTTGTCACCTTATTATTATGTAGGGTTGTAACGGAATTTCACCGCCGCCTCCGTAACTGCGGAATTTTCGGGAAACACCTACACTTCCACACCTGTCTCCGAAAAGTTATTGCAGAGTTGCATAGGAAGTTAGTCATAGCATCTATTTTAAATGTTATGACAATTTCTTTTTTATTACAAGGACAGTTTATGTATTATATTTATTAATAGCTATTGTTATACTTAATTAATGTTTGAGGTAATGTGTGATGGTAAACAGCTAAGTAAAATTAAAGTTTGTTGTCGTGTCACAACGATTCGATAAATCATTTTAGAATCACATACTACAACACTATGTTTCACGTTTGCAACATTTTAAGAAAAAAACGTTGATTACAGCTGTCAGTTTAGTCTAAGAAATTAAAAATCACAGTATAAGAACCTTTTTCCTAGGTTTATGACCAGAATACTTACACATAATTAATATGACGATTTCTTTCGACTTTTGTAATCGTTATATCTCAAAAATGGTGGCTGTAAGGAAAAAAGTTTTTTGACATTGTTATGGATGATTATCTGATCTATAATTTTTGTCTGGGCTAATTTTATGATATAACTTACCATTTTGCTGAAAATCGCGAAAACCTGATTTTATGAGCTTCGACTCCGGGTAATTTTTTTTTCCAGGTATCGGGTCGATGAGGACTTTTTAGATTTCATTTATGATGGTGTTTTGAACAATCCTACCAATTTTCAGCTGGGTGCGAATTTTTGTAACCTCGGATGTCTAAATTGACCTGACTATTTATCTGCCAATTGTTTAGCGATCCACGATGTGTTAAGGCAGACGAAGAAAACCAAGAAATTACAAAAATCTTACTAGACTAGACTACAAACACAAATGTTAAATTCGAATACCATGGAAAACGCTTTGAGGCAGCAATATATTTTGCTACAATTTCTTTACCATAAACAACGCATCTTTATCCAGGACATTGTACACTTATCCTTTGAACAGTTTCCCTCCGTAACTCAGGTACGTAAATACGCTGTTAGCGACGTGTGAGCGACGCGTGCTCGTAACTCGCGGGTTTTATGACCCTACACCTACGCGAACGCATAAACAATTACTTGTGTTATTCTTTTATGAGTTTGTCATCATACTGTGTCTTACAATGTTACCGATGATGGAAGGAAAATTATAGAAAGTGTAAATGATTAATTCTGTTTTATTTTTGTACTTATCTTTGTTTTTATTAATTAATAGCTTTTCCCCGCGGCTTCGCTCCCATGATTCACACCTCAGGAACTCAGGAAGAATGCAGTTTTCTACGTGCACGAGGTCCCGAGGCCAAAAAAGTAAATTTGGTGCAAATAAATATCACTAGATGGCGCCATATGCATCGATTTGTTATTGAATTATATACAAAATCTATATTTTCTTGAATTTATCATATAAATTGTATGTTCTTGTTTAATCAACTCTCTTAAATCTCTTTTGTATTGAAACAAATTTTGGTGCTATGTAACTATAAAAACGTGCAAACAATACTATACCTATCATCAAATCGTCACTGTACCTATTTAAAGAAAAAAGATATTCAGGAACCGAGTAAACTCTTTTACTTTCAAGTCGCTGCTAACACAATCTATCGTCGTGGAATGGAACCGAACTACCGAAAGCAATCGATGTACTTTTTTAGGGTTCTGCAACCAAAATGTAAAAAGTTAAAAACATACGGACCCTATTACTAAGACCCCCGGGGTCCATCTATCTGTCCGTCTGTCACCAGGCTGTATCTCATGAACCATGATAGCTAGACAGTTGAAAATTTCACAGATGATGTATATCTGTTGTAAAAACAGAATAAAATAAATATTTAAGTGGGACTCCCATACAACAGATAATGGTATAGATAATGGTACGGAAACCTTCGTGCTCCAGCCCGACTCGCACTTGGCCGGTTTTTAAAATAAAAAAAAACGCTGCCCCACACTAGGAATATAATCAGACGAAAAACGCTAATTACGTCGGCACGGTTTCTTTGTATGGGATGAGGCATCTGTATGCTAGTATTATAGTATCTGTGCTACTGGTGAAAGAATTTTCATAATCTGTTAAGTAGTTTTTGAGTTTATCCATCACAAACAAATTTACAAACAATCTTTATAATATTAGTGTAGATGTAGATAGTTGAATTGGTACTGCCTCGTTGGTGGTTGCAAGTACTACTGGTGGTCCTGCGTTCGATTCCTGGGTCGGGCAAAGTGTTATTGGATTTTTCCGTCTGGTCTTTCCATTACGGGCCTGGAATCTGGATATGTGTCTAGATTATATTTGATGGAACTTAAACAAAACAGGCGATATAATTGAATAACGCATCATTTTAATGAAGTGATATATAGCTTTTTTAAACATGTCTGGACTACCTTTTGTAAAAGCATTTTTATACATAACTTCCATTTTTCCAATCATCATACAAGGCAATCGTAACACACCACATATGTAATGCCATAATTTACCTCAATAACCCTCAAAAGCACAAATTAAACAGCCAAATAACATTTTTGATTGCCAATCAACATTGCACTAAATAGAAAGTGTAAACACTATTGTGGCATATTATTAAGTGGAGCCTCAATAACACTGCGATCAGCCTGATTGGACAACCAATCCCCTGTTAATTTCGAATTTCGATCCACCGTCAACGGTCGATACGAAATTTGGAATACGAATTTTCAAATTTCGGCATACGAATTTCAGATTTAGTAGACGCAGTGAGAAGAGGGTTAATTTTCGGAGATTTTATTGTATCTGATAATTAGAGATTTAGTTTAAAATTAGCAGGATGTTTTTGTTTAGGATTTTGGTGTGTCATGATTTGATTAGGGATTATGAGGAACAGAGTAATTAGCTTTGTTATTGTGTTATCAGCAATAGTTGTTCGTTTCCATTTGTTTTTGTAGTTATTCTGTGTATTTCTCAGTTCAAAGAGTGGAAGTCCCTGCCGCATTCTTTGTTTCCTGATAGCTACAACATTGGGGTCTTTAAGTCAAGATTGAATAGGTTACTTCTAGGCTAGCGTACTTCATCGCAGACCACCTCATCGCTTACCATCAGGCGAGATGGTGGACAAGCCCGAACAAACCGATTTAAAATAAAAATCAAGACTAAGTGTTAGACGCCATGAGAGTTTTTCTTACTTTTTAAAATGGTTACGTCGGCCTCAGTATGAATGCCATAAATCGAAGAGAAAAATAAAGCGGTGTCGACAGCAAACCTAATTCCCGAACACCACAACAAACTAATGCGACCAAACTGTCACGAAATTAACAGGACACTGCAAATTAGTGGAACACACCACTATACACAAGCGCGCTATTTAAATTCCGAATGCACACCGCAAATATCCGCGGATCCGCGAGAATATCCGTGATATCCGTGGTATCCGCCACGGCCGACTGCTCCCGTACAAATAAACGGTTGATTTGATCAGCCGCTTTGGCAGAACGATATACGTTGTGAAGGACTATCGAAAAAAGGCGAATGAATCCGATGGATTGCGGATTAAACTGTAAAGGTTAATGAAATGTGTGCACCCTTGTTTGTGCGGGGTAAACTGTCATTTATTTATTTTGTGTGTTTAATTTTAAACGCAGGTTTTTGGCCGCATTATTTGACAAAGTGTGACAACAATCAAAATGGAGTCTAAACTCAAAAGACAACTACAGTTTTATGAGTTAAATTTTAAATATTGGACTTGCAGAAGCAATCTTTGTCATAAA
Organism: Orthosia gracilis; assembly: GCA_947562075.1. Classification (NCBI taxonomy): domain Eukaryota; kingdom Metazoa; phylum Arthropoda; class Insecta; order Lepidoptera; family Noctuidae; genus Orthosia; species Orthosia gracilis. Next base: position 48,520,876 of record OX387272.1, on the reverse strand, counting down.
CTATGTGACTTTCAATTCACATGTACTTTCTAAGTTTATCTTGGACATCGCTGACAACCGTGAAGGAAAACATCGTAAGGAAACCTGCAGCCTTATTGCAAAAATTATGAATAATCGACCAATCACATAGACGGAAATCCACATCGCGTTTTTCATCTCGATTAAGGATAAGGCTGCTAGACTTATATACAATAGCTAGTTAGTATAAGTTTGTGCCCCATAAGTGTTATTGCTGCAAGGCATTCTGGTACGAGGATAAACGAATAAATAAATAAATAATAGCAAATCGTGGCACCTTGTAAGAACTGGTAGCAAGCAAACTAGTACTCAGTACCATTCGTAGGTGCGTCTATAAATTTGAGCAACAGAAAATAGAAAGCTTTTAACTATCTTTTTTGTTCTTGTCTTATTTTTAATGAAAAAGAGGTAATCAATTCGACACGTATGTATATAATATTATTATACTTTTATTTGTTTTCCTATATTTTCTCAACATTTACACTTTTATTCAAAGTCATATCTTCTTTGTTTAGATTTCTTTTTATTCATAATAATCAGTATTATATACATTAATTTTGCGTAACTTTATTTTCACATAACATGTATAACATATAAAAATAATAGTACCATAGTACAAGTAGTTAAATACATGTTTTCATATACACATTTAAATTAAATTAGTTTAATATAGCGGTGTGTACCTGCAAATATATCCATAGGTTAGGTTAGGTTAGGACTGTGACCAACTACGCGCGAGCCGAGCGAGCGAAGCGAGCGGTGCCGCGGCCGGCGAGCGCTACCTCGAAATTGGTCGCGAAATTTTTCTAAGTATTTTTTTCATAGTGCCCCCAAGACGACACTCTGACCTGAATTTCATTCATTTAAGACAAAAATCAGTGAAACGACCTTTAATCTCTAAACAGTTGGTTTTTTAGACATCATTATCTCAGGTATAGTTATAGTAATAAGTATGTAACAACAATAACCAAAAATATAATGGCTAAATGTAAAAATGTGAACAGTTGTTTTGTAATCACAAGAAATAGTTTAAAAATAATTTCCTTCAAAGCATCTGGTTCATGATTATGTTCTTGGTGCGGTCCTTCCAGTAATTTATACTTATTGACTTCCTTATCGAAAGTGTTGATTAATCTCGCCTTACACTTATACTTTTTGTTGTATGTAAAGCATACCCCAAATAATAATCATACCCTCAAGTTAAAACTATAAATATCATCTTCTACCCACATATATTTTTTATTACACTTGGTAAATGTTTCTTTCTGAGTATGAGTGAAAATATAATGGTAATTATGTTTAGGGATAAAAGCGTTATGATAAAAAACAGTAGGAGTTTAAATTTATTTACAATAATGATATTATTAATTACAATTTTCGGAAACATGACTGTTATGAACATCGCCGTTAGCACTATAAAAATAGTATTAATGAAAACTTAAGTATGAAAAATTTTAGGAAGAGTGATCATTCGGATAACAAATCATAAGGAAGAACAATTTCGGGTGAAGAACTTTAGGTGAGCCAATATGGACCCAATAGTGCAAGTTCCATCAAAATCGATCTAGCTGGAGTTCAAGATATGGAGCATAAGACCGAACTCCTTAGCGACAAACAGCACGAATATGTAAATTAAAACTTATTTTTTACTTTTATTTACTTTTTTTCTGCTATATAAGGTAGACCCCTTTTTATTATTTTCGATACACCGACTTATAGTTATTTTACACTTTTAGTTTTGCATTTGAAGTCGGTTTAATTTTTGGGCAAATGTTTTCTCTTTTTAGTTTTTTTACACCATCACTAAAAATTTGCTCTAACTTCTTTAGTACGGTACCTAAAGGATTGACAAAATACCCTTTACATATTATGGTTCTACCTTTTATATTAGAACTTTATAAGTCATAATATTACTTTGCATAACAACGGATAGCATAAACTTCATTTCGCAGAAAATTATTTGGCATACACTCATTTATCATACATTAAAACTCATAATTTTGTAAGTCAGAATCATCTTTTGACATAAATTTCATATCGATAATCGTTAAAAGGCAGAACCATCATATCGCAGAAATTTCACAATCACAATCGTCTTTTGGCATACATTTCATATACATAATTCTTGAAATATTCATCTATCACATTACAAAAAATTCCAGGTACCAAAGACACTGATTGCCGAAACGAAAGTTATTTTGCACGTTTTAATGTTTTGCTTATGAAGTCGGTTTATTTCTGGTGTTTTTTTTTATGCTGTCTTTTAACATAGACACTGTCCTCGATTTCCGAGTTTCCTCCGTGCCTCGGAAAGCACGTTAAGCCGTTGGTCCCGGCTGTCATTTAAAGATCTTTGACAGTCGTTACGGGTAGTCAGAAGCCTGATATCTGACACCAGTCTTGCCAAGGGGTATCGTGTTACCCAGTTACTGGGTTGTGGAGGTCAGATAGGCAGTCGCTCCATGTAAAAACTGGTACTCAGCTGAATCCGGTAAGACTGGAAGCCGACCCCAACAATAATTGGGAAAAAGGCTAGGCAGATGATGACTGTCCTCGATTGCTTTCATGTCAAAAGTTAGGATCACTAAATTGTTTATAAATTAAGCACTAATGAAACTTTTAAAGTAGCTAGGATGGGTGACTATTTCAACATACCGAGATTCCTCCGTGCCTCCGCAAGTACGTTATTTCGTTGGTCCCGGCTGTCATTTGAGCCTGAAATCTGACAACAGTCTAGCCAATAGAGCCAAGAGGAATCGTATTATCCAGAGACTGGGTTGTGAAGGTCAGATAGGCAGTCGCTCCATGTAAAACACTGGTACTCTGCTGCATCCATTTAGACTGGCAACCGACCCCAATGTAGTTGGGAAAAGGCTAGACAGATTGATTGGTGAACTACCATTAAAACAAAAGTAGGCCTCGTATTTATATCCATTTTCTATTTGCGATAATACACGTACCTACAATGAAATAAACGTAAAACTAAAATAAGTATAAATAAATAAAGAGAGTAAGTCAAATAAGATATATCGGAGTCATTTTAAAATAACAATGAGTTTCCATCCATTTAAAACACGGGTGAGCACAACTGTACTTTTTATTATTTGTTCTCTAAATAAAATTTGGGCGAATCGCCTACTACAAAATTTTGGAGTGGTCGATTCGCACACCGATAAATTAACTTCGGGCGAATCGCCACAGAAAAGCTAATATTTTTTAAAGTGGTCGATTCGCACTTTTCGGGCGAGTTAAATTCGTGCGAATCGTCAAATAACCCGCAATTTAAGGCATAAAGTGTTAAAGAAACTTTATTTACCATAAAACTTTAATACCCATATAGATATGCCTAATTGACCTGTTTCCAATATTTTATCGATATCATTTTACGTTAATTAGGTTGCTTGCTTGTGGTTCCATCATAGTTTCAAAGACTTGGCGACTACAGTTACTTTACAACAGTCTCAAACAATGAAGCTCATAATCCTCTTTTGTCTGCTGGGCGCTGCCCTTGCTTTTGTGGAACCGGATAATCTCAATGCTTACCCAGGTAAGTTTAGCTGAACTTAAATTACAATACTTGTATGTTTCTCATACTTATGTATATTGTATTTGTTTTCAATTCTTGAGAAATATGTCTCATATCATAGCTTTTTTCAGGCCTTATGCCTCACATGCTACCTTAGATTAGGAACCTCTTAACAGCTATCAGACTAACACAAGTCTTGACCTAACTTATTCAATCGTACAGCTGTGAACAGGGGCATATGCTGAGTTTATACGATTTCTGTCGGTCGGATACACCGTATTTGTTTTTTTTTTCGTGCTCGATCGCGTTGAAGTAAACCATCTCTTAAGTCAATTTAAGCACACAGGTGTTTCAATCAAAAAAAACCGGCCAAGTGCGTACATTATATATGTTTATTTATTTGTATTTGTTTACACCAATAAGTACAACATCATACAGTATTCCAAGATGATGTTATACCATAGAATAAATAATGTTATACACTAAATTGAAACATAAAAATTTTACAATAAAAATAAAAGATCAAAAATCAAAAGTAGCAATTCAAATCTGTATGCCTCCTTCAATGCACCTTTGTGCTCCTGACTTAAATTTCGGCAGGCTATGGAACACATCTTCCGATGGCATATTATTTATAATACGCGCGGCCCTTGATAAAGGGGAAAACTTTAATAAATTTGTCCTAGCACATGGCACATCTAAAAGAGTGGGCGGAATTTTAGCTTTCTAGTACTTAGAGTCTCTGAGCTAAGCTGCGAACGGAAGGACGGACAGACGGACAAGGCGATACTATAAGGGTTCTTTGTTGACTACGGAACCCTAAAAAACTGCTGTAAAGTTCTTTCACCACCAATTTTGTATCCATCATCCACATTATCATTGACTTAGAGTAGCAGTCAGGACCATCATCTCTAAGGTCTACCGCAACCCTGTCTAGCTTTGTCATACTCACGTAAACCTTTATTGTTGCAGGTGTGGATTGCGTCAATCATTCGGATTGTAACGAACTTTGCAAATTAAGTTGCAAGCCGTTGTTTACAACCGCGCACATATGCTCTACAGGAAAGTGCTACTGCAGGATAAGGCGCGGTCTCACTAACTAAAGTCTTGTTGTTTCTATGCACGCTAGCATCACTAGTATGTGCGTAGTACCTGCGAAACTGGCTTTCTCTTTTTTGTGTTTTTTTATTCTTATTTGTTAAATAAAGTGTTTTCTTGCATTAATTTTGTTTAAATTTTATTGCTGTGAAACAGATACCAACCTAAGTTAAAAAAAAACACACACACATATTAGTGAGCTAGCTGACCAAAACCAGATGTATCCTTCGACTGCACAGCATGCTTTTCTTCTTATTGACGTCTTTTTAGTTCGCTTCTTAAACAGGGTTTTTTGTTTTCTTTTTGTATTTTTTTATCAGCTTTTTAGTTAAAATTTTTTTTCGCATTAGGTACGTTTAAACATATAAGTGTTATATATTTTTTAAATCACCTCTTAAAATCCTTTATTTTGATATCCCACACGATGGGCTTAAAGGAAAAAAAAATGGGCCCCTAAAGTATGGCGCCCAAAAGCCGCCATTTTTCTATTTTCCAATTTTAATGTAGCCAATGACACTCGCAAGGTTAAGAAGAATCGATTGACGTAAGAATCATCAAAATATGACGCATGCTGGAGTTCCCCAAGTGCCCACACATTTGCACTTTGGGGGACCTAATGAACGCCACTGACGCTCCTATTGGTGTGGCTGCCTAGTTGCCTACTGGTCTCAAAATATCTAAAGAGTTTTCCATAGACTCGAAATAAGGAGGAAGAAGAAGATCCGAACAGCTTAGGAATATAACTGTAATCCCTGTATCCCTGTTATAAACTTTTTTTATCGTGGTTAAACATTGTATAGACGCTTGGCCTTTTTGGGGCGAAAGACCAGGGAGTGTAGGATGTTTATCAGCACATCAAAGAGGCTCCGTGACCTCTTAAAAGTTCACCGCAGAGTCCGCCGTACAACCAATTGATCATTTTTCATTAATTTTATTATTTTTATCGTCTAGACTCTCTAGGGGAATTATAAAACGATCGAATAAAAAAAACTTAGCGACTGATGCAAGCGAAAATGATGTAAGCGAAAAATTAACTAAACTAACGACGAATAAAAACATCTTTCAAAACTAACTGTTTAATACAGCTGCCATTTGTCATATCTCCAACGCAATAGAAGTGAAAATCGGTTGAACGGGCTGTAAAATGGGATTATTTAAATGTCTAACGTTATCTCAAATAGAGTATAACCAAGTGGCATTCGACGTTAGCGATGGCGACAGTCGAAATGCTATAATTTAAGGGCTTGATCACGAGACATTTCCATAGCGTTTGACGTTCCCATACATTTTTTTGTTGTCAATTTTTAATCGCTATTGCCACGCTTTCGATGGTAGAATGTCACTTGATGAACCTCTGGTTCGATAATTATATGCTTTTTTATTAACAATAAAATCCAGAACGATCTTACAAAAAGTGGGTTGGGATATTAAAATTCTAGCCGTGTGGCTAAATTACTAAGTGAGCGACTAGAAATGCGCGGGAGTTCGGGTGTATTCTTGTTTTTAACGGATTAGTCGAAGAGCGAACGAAGCGAGCTCGGGAACTTAGGGCACACCAACCCAGATAGGTTAGGTTCGATGTTGCTGTTCTGTTGACTTCTCCTCACTCGCAGTCAGTAACTGACTTAAATACCATAACGTAAATTAATTATTTTTGTCACTTACAATTTTAATTTACTGTCACTCGTTTAAATAATACCCCTAATAATAGAAGAAAAAAAGAGTTCCAATAAAAAGAAAATATTTATTAGAAGTTCTGATCATATCAAGTTTCTGATTAAAGCTGATGATGACGATGGAGTTCATGTGTTAGGCACCATACAGAAGCAGGCGCCCTCGTAGCACATCGCTAACGTTGTGTTCGGCAGTGTGAGGCGGCAGATGTCGCGACAGTCTAAGTCCACGCTGCACTGCTTCTGCTGATGAGCTGAGGGGGAAGACAAGTTAATCAAATATTCCAGATATAGAATTTCTAGTTTGAAAAATTCAATATTTTACCACGACAAGAAACGGATCACTGTTTTTTATTGTTGCAAGGTTCCTTAGTGTTCTAATAGGAGTTTGTTTGATTTATTTTGTTTGATATTTCATTTACTTTAAGAAGTGTCAAAATTCACATAAAATTTATTTTCAATTACTGAGAAAAGTGAATATATGAACGAGATATAACAATTTAAAGAAATTTATCTGGATAAATTTATCGGCTTTCTCTACAAAAACGCCGTTTTTTATGGCAGGAATGGGCGTCGTGCCACATGACGTCAGATATGACGTCATGTGGCACGACGGATTTTTCTTTCCAATGCTTTGCAAGTTTGACGATCTATAACTTCAACAATCAATCAATCAATCAATCAAAATAGTTTATTTCAAATAAACCTTAAAGGTACTTTTGAATTGCCAAACAAAAAAAAAAATGACTCTAGTTGCAAATTCGCAAACGTCAGTAGATCTCAATGGAGAAGAATTTGCAAGAAACTCCACGGACACTCTTTTCCATCAGTTTCAATTACAAGTTTTTGGTTACATTATTCTTGTTAAGAAATAAATACATATATGTGAGAACGATGCAAAAAGACGTGCACGTAAAAGCGTCTAGAGTAACAAACAATTTCAACATAAAAATGCAATAACAGGCCGAGGCAGCTAAGTTATGACCAATCCCAACTGATGGCGCCCGTTCACGAACATGACGCATGGATCGGCACCACTCAGCTCAACCATTATGGAGGGAACCGAATGATCCAACACATGTGCCACCATCAGAGAGAAATTAGAGAGAGCTTGACACACTCAAATGCCAGGGCACACAGAAGTCATCAAAATAGGTAGATTTACAGTCGGAACATAATACTCACACATATGCAGGGCAGTTATATAATACTAAAAGAAATTGAGTTTATACAATACAAATAAATATTCATACAGTCTTCAGCAGCTCCATCAATACTTCAAAACTTTTTTGCCCATCACTAATTGTTCTTGCGCCCTAATGGCTGCGGAGCGGGACCAGCATTTAGCCAAGCATTTTTATCAGCGATGTAATCCCCCAACTTATAATATGCTTGCCTGCATAGTGTGCGTTTTATACAAGTTTTAAATTTCGTCTCATTCAGTTCTAGAATGTGGGGAGGTATTTTATTGTAACATTTTATACAGTACCCCATAAAAGATGATGCTACTTTAGCCAGCCTGAAACCTGGTTGGATTAATTGGTCCCTATTTCTAGTAACATAATTATGTCTGTCACCGTTTTTACTGAAAAGATGTAAATTTTTTCTAACGTACATGATGTTTTCATAAATATATTGACAAGGTACCGTCATGATGTTAATGTCCTTAAACAGTTCCCTTAGAGAATCGCGCCGGCGAAGATTGTATATCGCTCTGATGGCTCGTTTTTGCAGAATAAAAATTGAATCAATGTCTGCAGCCCTTCCCCATAGTAAGATACCGTAAGACATTATACTATGAAAGTAACTAAAATAGACTAGCCTCGCGGTATCTACATCAGTAAACTGACGAATTTTTCTAACAGCATAAGCTGCCGAACTTAGCCGCCCTGCAAGTGATATTAAATGAGGACCCCATTGCAACCTTGAGTCTAGCGTGATCCCCAGGAATACCGTTTTATCGACAAATTCTAGCTTCTCCCTACCCAAGATAATGTCACAATCAGTACTTTTGACATTCGGCAAGGCAAATTTTACGCACTTAGTCTTTTTAGCATTTAAAACTAAATTATTAGCCGTGAACCAATTGTGAACCTGTCGCAAGACGTCATTTACGTCGTCAACGTTACTCGTACGTCTATTTATCTTAAAAATCAAAGAAGTGTCATCAGCAAATAACACCATGTTTAAATTGTTATTCAATAGATGGGGTAAATCGTTATTGTAGACTAGGAATAAGAAAGGACCCAAAATGGAACCCTGGGGTACCCCCATTTTCACGGTTAACCCGGACGAATACACTCCTCATATAACAGCAACTCCAACAACAAAAACAACAACTTCAACTTCGATCAAGATATTAAAAAAAATACATGCACATTCCCTATTATCATAGTCTTGCTTGACATTCAAAATTATTTTCTATTGAATTTACTTTGAAGAATAAATAATTTGGGTTTGAAAATAAAGGATCGATTACTGGGATGTTTACCCTATTTAGCCGTTTTTTTTACATTGTTGCGTTTATACATATATTATTGTGCTTAGAATATTATCATATAACAATTATAATTTTCGATTAAAATATACCTAATTGATATTTCATTGATCATGAAATACCTATCTATTTACCTACAATAAATTATTGTGTAAAATCTGGCAAAATGTTTCTAACTGTGAATATTTTAAAAATAAGTAGTTATTTCAAATAGTTTTAGTTGTTTTATTTTGTAAGAATTGTACTTGGTAGCACCTGACTAGTCGATCGGCGCGCGGTCGATCTTTGCCTTACGCACACATGCATGGAGTGCATAGAATACCTAAAATCGATTACTGCCAAAAGCTCGGATTAGTCGAAGAGTGAGGGAAGCGAGCTCGGGCACTTAGGGTAACCCGACACGGATAGGTTGTGTTCGAAAGGGATGACGGGAGCTGAAGTGAACGAGCAAAGCGAGCGATCTTAGCTCCCGTCATCTCCTTCATGTTAGGTTACTTCAGACCCTGCAGACAGAAAAAGGAGCAGCGCAGCGGGGCTCCGTCGACATTTTTTTTATTTTCAAGTCAAATATTATGAAGCTTCTCATTTTGTATTTTAAGTAACTCAAAATCATGTTTGTAAGTTGCTGACTTGCTGTTCTGTTGATTTCTCGTCACTCGCAGTCAGCCGCTCACTTAGTAATACTATGACGTAAATTAATTATTTTGTCACTTAAAATTTTAATTTACAGTCACTCGTTTAAATAATATCCCTAATAATATAAGAAAAAAAAAAGAGTTCCAACAAAAAAATCTTATTTATTAGAAGTTCTGATCATATCAAGTTTCTGATTAAAGCTGATGATGACGATGGAGTTCATGTGTTAGGCACCATACAGAAGCAGGCGCCCTCGTAGCACATCGCTAACGTTGTGTTCGGCAGTGTGAGGCGGCAGATGTCGCGACAGTCTAAGTCCACGCTGCACTGCTTCTGCTGATGAGCTGAGGGGGAAGACAAGTTAATAAAATATTCCAGATATAGAATTTCTAGTTTGAAAAATTCAATATTTTACCACGACAAGAAACGGATCACTGTTTTTTATTGTTGCAAGGTTCCTTAGTGTTCTAATAGGAGATGAAAGTTTGTAAGTATATTTGACTGGATGGACATGACTTCTTCTAGCTGTATATGTATATAGAAAAAGAGAAAATCAAGTTTGGCAAACCTCAATAAATACCAAACTAAGTAAATCGAGTAACAGAATTAATAATAATTAGCCTATTATTTGCACTCGGAAAGTGCGGGTGCATAACAACCCACGATGTCTTTGGTATTATAGATGTCCGTAGCCGGTGGTGACCTCTAACCTTGTTTAGCAGAAATACAATGACATAAGAACAAACTTACGTTGAACCCCATGTTTCGCTACTGTATGTACATAAGGACGCGAACTGTCGCCATCGTCTCCGTCTTTGGCCGAAGCGCCAGCTATTAGAAACAACAGAACTACGAACATCCTACGAGCTATACTTGATTAGAACTTCACTGTTTTCAACTACGAATCAGTATTTATCCTGGCAATAAATATGTGTGACACATTAAAGAAGTTAACTGGTCAATTAGTTTTGAATGTATTAACCCAAATGATTTGTACAAAGTTGGCGATAGCGTAATTTATTACTTATTGTTGCCGATTCACCATAGAAGCTCTAAAATACTATCGAGATGACATAGATTTGCCAAATTGACCTGTTTCCGATATTTTATCAAACATCAACTATTTAACGCTTATTATAATATCGAGGACACTGGGTATATATACTGGTTCTGACTTGTGGTTTCATCATAGTTTCAAACTCTTACTACAACAGTCTCAAACAATGAAGCTCATAATTCTCTTCTGTCTTCTGGGCGGTGCCCTAGCTTTTGTGGAACCAGATAACCTCAGTGCCACCCCAGGTAAATTTACAAATAATATGCGTTGTAAAAAATATGTTTGATATTTCATTTATACAAGTGTCAAAATTCATATAACATTTACGAGTATTATCAATTCTTGAGAAAAGTGAATATCATCATATTTTTGCCCTTTCCCTGTTTTATGCTGAGCCAGTCCAACAATGTTCCTCTTTCATAAATTTATTTTAATGTTTTAATACTATTCAGTATATATCCTTTGTCAATTATCTAGTATAATTTGCTGCCAGATTATGATCTGACAGCTATCGAGAGATATTATTCAGAGTAATAGTGGTCCTGGGGGGTGACCATAAGCTGTTAGAGTAAGTTTATTTTAAGTGTGTGAAAGGGATAGATGTATATGACATGTATACATCTGTCACATACGCACACTCAAAATAACCTAAAAACTTTTTAACAACTTTCTGTTCCGAAGTCGGTGTCTTTGGTACCTATTGTATACCGTTATACCGTTTTCCGACACCGACTTGGGAAAAGAAAGTTATTTTTTCGCCTCGAGGTGCGTTGTTTTGGCAGTCGATTTGTTTTTTTTTTTTGTTAAACCGTTTTTTATTTACTTCTTTTGGGTTTTGGTAGGTACTTCCAATTACCAAGAAAATTATTAATAGCCAAAGTAAATCTCATGACGATTCCAATAAGCCCAAACACGACTAGGATACACAGTTTAATTTCGTAATTTCAGTGCCTACCTAATAATAATAAATAAATAAATGGACGAAGTTATGATGACGAACAACTACCGTAAATACATTGTGAAGGACGGCACGGTTGACATCTGTCGAGCATGTCACCGGCCGGGGGAATCCATCAGTCACTTTATCACTGGTTGTTCTAGTCTAGCTAACGGAGACTATTTGCATAGACACAAACTTGTAGCCAGGATTATCCATCAGCAACTCGCTCTTAAATACAATCTTGTGGTATCGGAAGTGCTAAATACTATAAAATAGATTCTATAGGTATGTGTCCGACCCAGTTCTAGCGTGACGGGGGACAGGATGGTATGGAAGAAGAAAACGTGTTGCGCCGACCCCAAGTAACATGGGACAAGGGCAGAAAGAAAAAGAAGTGTCCGAACCAGTTCTCGAAAATGGCAGTGACTGTACAAGTAATGCCTTTATGCAGGGAGAAGATTATTCAGTCATTAAAGCGAACGTAACGTTCCGGTGACCTTTTGGCTGACACTCGTTACCTGCTTGCGCCAGTCAAGGCAAGTGTCGACGAATAGACCAAGATCTTTAAACTCGGAGCTAATCGGGATTGCTACGTACCTTATGAGAGACCATAAGATAAGAAAGGATAGATAAAAGGACATCGTGACTGACGGTGTTGAAAGCGTGGGAGAAGTTGATTAACACTGAAGCAGTAACTTTAGTGTCTTCCATTACCCGCCTTACATCGTCAGTCACTTTAAGGAGAGCTGACACGGTACTGTGCCCGGGCCTGAAACCGGATTTGAACGGGCTAAAAAGGGAGTCGGGGTAAATGAGTAGGAGAGCTGTTTATGAAGGCAGGCCTCAAGCACTTTGGACAGAAAGTGAAGGATGGAAATTGGGCGGAAGTTACTGGAAAGTGTGGGTTTGGGAATCTTTGCAGGGCCCGAACATAGGCTTGACGCCACAAGGAAGGGAAAGCACCGGCGAAAAGAGAAAAGTTAACTATGCTAAACTTGGCAATAAGAAGCTGATCCAGAGCTGACACGATCATATGACGACTGATGTTATCGCAGCACGGGGTGTGCTGCGATAACATCAGTTGTTTGGATTTAATAGATAGGATAATGTTTTTGATCTCTTCCAGGTATTAACATGCTTAAATGGTGTGTTTTATCGAGAAAATTAAGAGTATTTTACGGCCTTAAAGTTTTATTACTACAAGTCCGGAAAGATTGTATATCAGTTACCTGAACATCACCGTTTTCTTCAAAATATCTTAGTATTCAACTATTGAAAATTTGAAAAAGGTAGCATTGTTCTTGTAGAACTTATAACATTTTTGCGTTAAAAACGCTCTCCTGAAAACTAGTGATTTTGTAGATGGCCGCTTGTTCCTTGCTGCCGTCGATATTCACGTTAATCTTATTTGTTGCAGGTGACACAGGCAGGACTTGCGTCAAGGACTTGGATTGTTCTTTACTTTGCAAGAATGTTTGCACGTTATTGTATCCCTATGGGCATGTATGCCTTGGTGGATACTGCTACTGTAAGGTGGGCCGTCGGATTGTTCAATAATTTAAAATATTGTTTCCAATGGCATAATCTATGCACGTTAGCACGAGCTTAGTAACTTAAACTGGATTTGCCTTTTGTGTTTTTTTAATGTTTATTAAATAAAGTTTGTTTTCATGTTTTATAAATGTCTTTATTTTTGCGTTATTTTTAATTTAAAATAGCGTTGAAAGATGTGTAAAGTTGTTTTTTAACACGTAATCCTCATTTATTATTGAAGGAACTAATAAAAGTTCTACTGGATATAGGTACTGGGGTTCATCTGTGTAAACCATTTATTTATTTATCAGGAACAATTTACATTGTGTTTGATACATTATTTAATATTACATTCATCATTATTAATTATATTAAAGTAAATTAAAAAAAAAATACATGCAAATAAAATACAAAGAAAACATGACCAACCAAAACCAATAACAATAAGTAGCTTTTTCTAGTTAGAAAATTTCAATATTATCTCTAAATTACAATTCTTCTATTGAGTACAGGTTTCTATCCAACAGAAAAGCTTTTAGTTTAGCCTTAAAAGAGCTAGTGTATAACAAAATTTTTAAATCCGCTGGCAATCTATTAAATATTTGTACAGCTTGGTAATGAGGGCTATGCTTGACAATGTTGAAATTAGGTACAACTTTATTTTTAAAGTCCTTTCTACGAGTATTTTCCCTGGCTATTCTTTCTTCCCCAGATTCATATTCATGGACATATTTTTTGAAATTAACTAACAACAGAAGTATGTATAAGCTGGGCAACGTTAGTATATGTAAATTCTGAAAATGAGATCGACAGCTTTCTCTTTGTGTAATTTTGACAATTGTACGTATTGCTCTTTTTTGAAGAATGAAAGCTCGCTGAGAATTATAAACGTAACTTTTCCCCCAGAACTGTATACTATATCGAAGTCTGGATTCGACAAGAGCATAATATACCATCTTTAACTGTTTCGTATCTATGACGTCTCTCAATTTCCTCAACGCATAACACGCAGATGATATAGTAGAGTCAATGTGTGCTAGTTCTTTTTTCCAATTCAGCAAATCATCTAAATGGATACCTAGAAATTTGACTTCCCTCACTAATTCTATCTTTGCATTGTTAAGGGTTATGTCCATATTCTCCTTATTGCCTGCAGTGGATCGAAACAACATGATGTTTGTTTTTATAATATTTATTATTAATCTATTAGTATTGAACCAAAACTGAAAAGCTGCCAACGTAGTATTGACCTTATCCGTCAGTTCACTGATACTTTTCGCCCCAACTACAGCGTTAGTGTCATCGGCAAAGACTACGAGATTAATGTCTGGTTCTTTTTTCTTAATATAGTTTATCAGATCGTTAGTGAAAACAATAAACAGAATGGGACCCAATATGGAACCTTGTGGTACGCCAGTGGTAACATTAATCATGGATGATTGGTATGTTTTCCGTTGTCCATTATGTTCTATAGTGCTGGTTTCTACATACATTTTCCTATTTCTTAAATACGATGTAAATAATTTCAGGGCTCTGCCTCTTACACCATAATAATTAAGTTTAGCAATAAGTAGATTGTGATTAATCGTATCAAATGCGGACGACAAATCTAGAAAAATACCTGCAACCTTTAATTTATTATTCATTTTGCCAATCACATCATCTAAAAGCTTATAAATAGCATCTCCAGTGCCAATTCCTTTCTGGTAACCGAACTGCCTTTCATGTAGAACTTTATTTAAATGAAGGTGAGTCAATAGCCGAGATTTCAATATTTTTTCAAAGATTTTTGATAGTGTCGGTAGAAGCGAAATTGGTCTGTAATTTTTAGGATCCTTTTTTGAACCCTTTTTATAAACTGGCACCACCTTTGCAATTTTTAATTGTTCCGGAAAAATACCCTGCTCAAGACAGTTGTTAAAGAATGTTGACAGTGGCCCAGCCAATATTTTTAAGTGCTCTTTAATAATAGCAATAGGAATTTCGTCATATCCACTGGAGAGCTTGTTAGTCATAGATTTAATTATTTGTGTTATTTCTTTGGGTGTAGTAGGCGTAAGTGACATATCATTTATAACCCTTTCACAACTTTGTTGAAGAAGCAATAGAGCTTCCTCCGTCTCAGTTTCAGATGAATCACAACTATGGTTAAACTGTTTTGCTAATATATTAGCCACGGCAGCTGGCGAATCTATAATTTTATCTTCAAGTTTTAGTAAAAGTGGTTCTTGTTGCACTTTTTTTACCCTGTTTGTGCTGTTATTAATTACTTTCCATACTTCTTTACTTACATTTTCAGAGTTATCAATTTTCTCTATGACCGCAATTTTTTTGGCTTTGGTCAGAACTCTTCTATATATTCGAATATATTTATTTCTATAATTGTGTACACTTTTATGAAGATGATTACCAGTATTTGTGCATAAAACTCTTTTCATTTTACTAGACGTTTTTACTCCCTTAGTTACCCACTTTAACTGTTGTCCCCTTTTCAAATGTATTTTTATTACCCGTTTTTTGTAACTTTTCCGAAAAGTACTATTAAATTTTCTCAAAAATGAGTTAATTCCCATTTCGCTCCAATTTAGATGTAACAGACTGTCCCTAAAAGCTAAGCTATTTCTACAATTAAAGATTCTTTTATTAATTAATAAATAATTATTATTTTTGTTTACTAACATATTTTCTAGTAAAAATTCACCCAATTGTGCTCCATGTCCATCTCCTAAAGCATTGTGGTCAATTACACTTCTCAATACCTGATCTTCATGTAAGTTCGTTATGATATTGTCTAAGCAGGAATACGAGTTGTTACGAATAAAAGTAGGGCTATCAAAAAGACATCTAAAATTGTAACATGCCAGCAGACTCAAAAACTCAGCACGTTTTTTGTTTTCCAGAAGCAAGTCGACATTTTAATCTCCGCAAATAAAGCATTTCTTATTGAATACAAACTCAAGCAATAGTTCCATTTTCTTCATAAAAATAATAAAATTCCTATCATTAGGGTTACGATACACACAACATACATACACTCCAGTTGTGGTATCCTTTATGCAACATACCTCAAAACTCTCTTCGACGTACAGTCTATCAATTACTATCACATTCTCTACTTTCCTATCTGCTTGTGCTAAAATTAAGCTCCCTCCTCTCTTTTTCTTATTACGTGTATTATAAGACGCTAATTTGTAACCATCTAAGTGGAAAGAAGATACAGATACACTATTTAAGAAATGCTCCGTCAAGCATAGGTAGTCTACCTTTTGCCCAAGAGTTTGTATATAGGCTTCTAGTTCGTTTATCTTGTTTGAAATACCACATATATTCTGGTGGAAAATTATTAAATTTGTACAATTAATTGGGTCAGTATTAACATTGTTACTACATTTTACACATACATCATTTCTATTCACGAAAAAAATCTGTTTGTGGAGTTAAGTTGATGGTTTTTGTCGCCGCATCAACATCATCAGTCTGAACCCCAACATTTTCGAAAAAAATTGTTTGTACGCTAGCATTTTTTGTAGATTTTTGCTTACTCCGACTAACTAGATTTTCAGTATAAGTTTGATAA
Organism: Orthosia gracilis; assembly: GCA_947562075.1. Classification (NCBI taxonomy): domain Eukaryota; kingdom Metazoa; phylum Arthropoda; class Insecta; order Lepidoptera; family Noctuidae; genus Orthosia; species Orthosia gracilis. The sequence continues at coordinate 48,504,321 of OX387272.1, read as the reverse complement.
TTGTATTTATAATTTATATTTAGAATCTGTCTATGTATTAATCTACAAGCATGCAATTTATTTACGTAAGGCATGTAAACATCACTATGTAACGATAGAAAGGTAGAATTTGTACAATTACCGCACACAAATTTTAGTAGTTTATTTACACTATTTACATTCAGTGAGTTATGCTTGTAAATTTGACCTACTAAAACATTCGTGGATTTTAATTGACATAAAGTATAATATAAATAAGTTTGAATATTCATCGGATTGTTGTCATTTGAGCCAGTTAATATTATAACAAAATCGGTTTTATTAAAGTTTTTACACATACTTGCACATGATTTCAGAACCTGTTCAGTAGTCGCATCCTGCTTAATAAATGAGGTCACGATGAATTTTGATCCCAAATAGTGCTGCAGGATTTTACGAACACCGTGTCCAGTTTGATCAGCGAAGATCATGACTCTATGAGTAGCTTCTTTTTGCGAATTGGTTTGTGAGATAAAGGTCGACTGCTGATTTTCAGCAGGAGTACATTCAATATTAGAATCTGTCTTCGAAGTGGGAGTAGTCTCATCAACATATTTCGAATCACGGCTTGAGCTGACCGGAAGTGTGAAAGAACTATAGATGACATCTTTCGGCGACTTTGTCTCTAAGTTTCCCTCAGTAATACGTCCAGATAAGGCTGAATTAAATGAATTGTCGCAGCTATCGGTAGCATTCTGTGCCTGTTCGACAGTATTAGGTGGTTTCGACAGTATTAGGTGTAAAGGCTAAGCTATGGCGGCTTTGGTGTATTTGACGCATATTTTCCCTACTTCGTATACATTTTCAGTTTTTTTTTCATTGTTTCATGGTATGCGTCATACCTGGTGCAAATAAATTCTCATTCGTACGGAAAAAAAAGGTGTTCAAAGTTTACCCCCTTATATACCTAGCGACAGTCTTTTAAGTCTCCACAGATGGATGCAAAGTGACAATGTGAGAATGATGCGCAGATATCGTTTTATATGTAGAGCATTATTAAACAATGCATCTGCCATGGTGTCTCTTCATCACCCTTGGTTGCGTGGTAGAGAATGCCTAAGGTTTAAGTCCGCCTTTGAACTTTTTGTCCCTCAAGATCGTTGGCGACTGTAGTCGTCTTAAAACGGCGAAGTAAAGCATCGTGAGGAATGATAGTAATCATAATGGTATTGATATTCTCAAACTTTTCGGGTAACCTAATGTCGGCTGAGGCAAAATGGAAGTGTTTTACGCTGACGCATTAAGTGATATTTATTCATACATTTGTCAGTACATTCAAGCGTATGCCTCTCATGGGTTGCAATTGATAGTATCTTTCTATAGCTACGCTGCGCTGATGCTCGTTTGGCATAAGCACTGTCTACTGTTCTATCTTTACAAGCTTTATATTCCTTGTTTCGTATGTGTATTTGGCAACTAGTAATCGATTTTCAAGCATTTCTTGGCATATTTTGATTAAGCTGAAACTTGGCGTACTTGTGTAACTTTGAAAACATTGATATTATATGCTACTATGGAGCTGGTCTCATGAGATATCCGGTGGGTAGCCATAGCAAATCCTCAACCAGACAAGATAGCACCATCGTGTTTGGACTCATTGGATACGTATTGAGAAGCGTTTTTTTTTTAATTTCGTACTATTTTTTAAATGTTTTTCGCATAAAAGGTGGCCGATAGATCCAAGCCATCGGGCAGTCAGAATGTATTCCCTTAGGTTAAGACATCGTGTGTGGGCAGGTCGGTGGGTACAGTCGTGAAAATGAAATCACACAAGTTATTCGATACACTGAGTTCATTCAAATAGATGCAGATACAATCTTTGCTCACAAAATGTTACGGATCGACACTGATTCTATGACGTCTTAGCTCTAAGGCGGTCAGTACTCAACTGCCATATTCTGCTATCCCCACCACGCGGTCCGGTCCCATGCGTCCCGCTGGATGTGTGAAACATGGGACCGGTCAATGTGGTGACGCTTGGGGGAAGCCTATGTCCAGCAGACGTCTTTCGGCTGATATGATGATGATTTGTTTTACCTAAGCCAATACACGCATTCTAGTGCATGTCACCGTTTTTGCTCGTCGGTCCTGGTCCGTCTCTGGTGATTTTAATAGCTTATTCTTTACTGTTAATGGTCGGCGATGGCCTCTTCAGAGAGTTGTGATAAGCTGCTGTAGGAAGAATTTTCCTTCAAAAGCAAAAACCAAAGATATCAATAAAAGAATAATTTAATAATAAAACAAAACGTTTTAGAAAATTACTCTTCTTTTTTGTCGTGTATAAACGTAAGGATATAACATTATGAATCGTATATTTTTTCTGGAGCCAGGCATTTGCCCTCAAAACACAGACCATGCATGGTATGAAGACAAGTGAAACTGCAGAATTGTCGACAGGTTCCCAGAGGACCGCAAGATGTGTATCCAACTGCGAATTAAGGAATAAAAAGTATTTTCTAAACAAACTAGAGCAGATGTCTTAGAAACCGAAATAATGTTATTGATAGAAAGGGTACTCACCCTTTCTATCTGTTTGCGCCTAGTCTCGATTGTTTTTGTAACGTGCATGCGTTACGAGGAAACCGAGAGATACTCGTATTAGACTATTTTCAAATGAGTGTGAGCGAGACAGCTACAGCCCAGCTACGTATTCGAAATTGACAGACGTCACTCATGACAGCCTGACAGACGTCTGTCCAACGACTATATATCGGCCTGCGGATCCTGCGGCCCCTTCTTCTACAAATCGTGCCGTCGGCAAGAACTCTTCTTGCTTCCTTGCTGCTGCTAGGTCAACGGCACTCCGTAGGCTACTTTGTATCCCGACAAAGGCACGGTTCTTGTGGTTAGACCAAAGCTCCACTGGCGCCAGACGAGAAGAGGTTATCTTATAGTCTGCGTATGAGTTGCTAACACGCGCACATTACATATCAACTGTTACAATATGTCACGCCTGTGTTCACCGGGGGGTTACGCAGTGGAGGCAACTAATTTTAAGTTAAGTCTTTGACGAGAGTAAACATTAGACAAACTGTATGACAAGAGGCTCTAGACAAGTGACGTTGTAGCAACGAAAGTGTCTTGATGACGATTGAAAAAATGACAAAAATGTATGGGAATATCATGTGCTATCGAAATTTCACGTGATTAATCCCTTTCAATTTGGCATTTCGCTTCATAGAATGAGACTTTATTTAGAGCCTTACAAGAGTCCATTAAAATGCTTACTTTTAGCAGCAACCACTCTCTGCACCTCGTACGTAACTGCTAATGCAGCGCCCAGTAGACAGAAGAGGATTATGAACTTCATTGTTTGAAACTGTTGTTATAACGCAGTCAGTTTAACTGATGTTAAATGAATAAAACTAATGTGGAATCTGTATTTATATTGTTTATTTCCTAATGTAGCGTAAAATCATAAGTTATTGATAACAATATCTAAATTAGGTTGATTTGGCAAATCGATGTCATTTCGATTGTACCTATTGGGCGTTTTTGGTCTTGCAGATTTCACTTTGAAGGCGAAGATGGCAGGAAGAGCTCGATTCCTACCAAAAGGACTAGGCAGCACCAGCAACGGGAGAACGAGCCCTATGCGTTGTAGTGCGATAATATAGCTAGTTAGCAACATTAACCAAACAAAAATCGAGTAGAGAAAAATAAAACAATCAGTTGACGCCGTTTCCGAGGGAATTGTCAACTAAATCGGTCAATGCACTTAAAATCGATTAAATTTATTAAGTCCCTAGGACTGGGGCAGGGTGTTTTCATTTTGAAAATATGAAAAAAACTAGCTTCTGCCAGCGGCTTCGCCCGCCTGAAAAGTGTTTTATCATCCAAAGGGAATAATATACCGCGATAAAAAGTAGCCTATTATCGACTATAATCTATTTCTGTGCCAAATTTTATCCAGAAACAGAGAGTGGTTGTTTTTTCGTTCAACCGTTCTGGCGTGATTGAGTAACAAACATACATACATCCATCAAAACTTTCGCATTTATAATATTAGTTAGAAGTAAGATGCAGCGTTGGCGACTTTATCTAAAGTTATATTATTATATTCTCTAATACTTTTTTTACTTTTTCGATTGGGCGAAAAAAATGAGCCAATCAACGTTAAAAAAAAAAAATGGCACCCCATTGTTTTTTCATTGCAACATAAAGCAATCCCAATATACTATTGCTAGCTGACCCCCGGGGCTTCGCTCCCGTCATTTTTTTATCTTTCGTATTTTTTTTTTATTATTAAAAAGTAAGTAAGTCCTATGTTACTTCTAATACCTCCAAGAATATACGTACAAAGTTTCATGATGATTGGTTCAGTAGTTTTTGCGTGAAAGCGTAACAAACAAACTTACATTCACATTTATAATATTAGTATGATTTACTTTTAATGAATTCTCTCTGTACAATTTAAAATATTTTTTCTGCAACAAATAAAATGTATTCTTGCGCTGACGTTAATGCAAAATATAGCTGAAATGTCAGTGTTACAAATTTTAATAAGAAAATTGAGGTGCCTTCCGTTTTCACGGAGTTAGTTTTAAAAAACCTAAAAAAATGATTATCATCAAAGTTGACCCAGATTTCAAGATAGTCCCGTTCTATCGGTACGTATTTTACTTTAACTACCCGTTAAAAACAACCCATACATACTTTACTTAGGTACTTTTTTTTTCATATCGGATCAGTACTTTAGAGATCTTCTCTAGTTAGTTTATAAAATATTTTTTTATTTCTTTATTCGCAGTTGGATACATTTCTTGCGGTCCTCTGGGATCCTGTCGACAAGTCTGCAGTTTCACTTGTCTACAAACCATGCATGGTCTGTGTTTTGAGAGCAAATGCTATTGCCTGACTCTAGAAAAAATATACGATTCATAATGTTATATCCTTGCATTTAAATAATAAAAAAGGAGGGTAATGTTTTAATTTTTTCGTTTTATAGTTAAATCATTCTTTTATTGATATCTTTGGTTTTCGCTTGTGAAGGAAAAGTCTTCCTACAACAGCTTATCACAACTCTTTGAAAAGGTCATCGCCGACCATTAACGGTAAACAATATGCTATTGCAATCACCAGAGACGAACAGGACCGACGAGCAACAACGATGGCATGCATTATATGCGTGTGTTGGCTTAGGTAAAACAAATGCCTTGCAAATATAAATAATTAAAAGAAAATATTTTTTTTTTAAACAAGCTTTTAATAGACTAAAAAGTACAAAACGAAATAACGCTTGTCAATACGTATCCAATGAGTCCAAACACGATGTTGCTATCTCATCTGGTTGAGGACTTGCTATGGCCACCTTCCGGATCTATCATGAGACCAGCTCCATAGTAGCATATAATATCTATGTTTCCAAAGTTACACAAGTACGCTAGGTTTTAGGTTACGAAAGATATTTAAAATTTCACATAAAAATTATAAATTGGTTTTCTCATCAATTAGGTTTAAAATTATCAAGTGTCCACATCACAAGCACACATGACATGATGATGTCATGTGCGTAGCATGTCTTTGACTAATAAAATTGGCCTTTGGCCGCGTTATGTTAAAGTAAATAAATAAATAAATGGTAAATAATAAATGGTCCGTTCCCAATAAAGTTAGGTAAAGAAAGATGGTCAGTGACGTGGGTAGCGCGCTGTCGTAATGCGATCGGTCACTTTGTCGGTACGATAGACTGTCGGAAATCATCTTACCTGATCTACAATGGTGGAGACGGAACATCAACTTAACATACAACGCGTTGAGAAGAGATGAGCATTTCGATTTAGGAATTTACACGGACGCTTCTAGGACTGGCTGGGGGGCAGTCTGTTATGGTAATCGAGCAAACGGTGGCTGGAAAAACCAGGAATTGTCTTTCCACATCAATTATCGCCAACTGCTCGCGGTTTATCTAGATTTTAAGTGCTTTGCAAGCTTGCATTCTAATTGCTTAATATTGCTTCGCCTGGATAATACAACTGCTATCAGCTATATTAAGCGTATGGGAGGAGTTCGGTTCCCACATTTCAATGAACTGACCAAAACAATTTGGCAATGGTGTGAGAAGCGAAATATATTTCTATTTGCGTCGTACATTAATAAACATGACAATATAGAAGCCAAAGAAGAATCTCGGCAAATTAATGCAGACACAGAATCGGAACTATCGGATTGGGCCTTCCAAACGATATTCTAAACGTAAACCAAAAATCGATATATTCGCTTCCTGCACCAATGCCAAATATAACCAGTAAATTTCATGGAGACTAGACCCCGATTCAATAACAGTTGACGCATTTACAGTTAGTTGGTAATCAACCTTTTTTACGCCTTTCCACCGTTTGCTTTAATCCTATAATGTTTGAAAAAAATCATTGACGACTAAGCCACCGGCATCTTAGTCTTTCCATACTGGCCCGGCCAACCTTGGTTTCCATTGCTGAAAAGAATGCGCATGTCAGATATTGTTTTCTTATTTATTTATTTATTATACACTTAATCGTACACCACAAAAAAACATACAAGAAAAACGTTCACATATACATGTGTACAATGGGCGGTCTTATCGCACTAGGCAATCTCTTACATCTCTCTGACAAAAGGTTTTTTGTTTATCTCTCAACCTCACTAGCGTGACGCGATGTTCGTGCTGTGAACTTCATTTTGTTCAGAGAGGGTTGCTACGATGGGTTTGGGTGGGTGAGGACTTTGTATCTTCGAATGAAGCGACTTATATAATCATGATCGAATAAAAAATGATCGAACTTAACTTCCAGAAGTTCGTTTGATCTTATACTATACTTCAATGGTGCATCCTTGAGAATTATTACATATTGTAGTACGGTTTCCATTGTACTGCATTGCTACACAGTTCAAAGACTAAAAACAAAGAAATGTTTGATAGTCTATGGCAAAACCGTAGTCTATGTCATCTGTTAATGTTGGCGTCATTCGTTCTTCGTGTGTTGCATTGCCGCAACGTATTTTTTATTTTCTCTCAAATTATGTATCGTATCCACGTACTTTTACTATCATAATTTTTGCTTATTACTTACGTCCTATATATATTGTTAACTTGTTGTTATCCTGATAACACAAAAAGTATTTCTTAACGAGGTAATACGTGACGTTATCCAGAGATACAAGAATTAAATACCGACTTTCTTAAAGAGGTAGAACGCGATACTATCCTGAAAGCAACCGCCTTTTACTACACTAAAAAGTCCACCGTTGCAATCGAGATCACGTGATGCATCTGACGAAAACCATGGTACGAAAATATTATTGATGAAATATCTATAGTGAATACTGAACAAGACGCTCGAGAAATACCGCCCTTATCACAAAATCAGACTCCAAGGGACGTCTGGGAGTTCAATAAAACTTCCACGACTGACATTTCTTCAGAAACTTTCGAAATCCTTGGTGAAGAAATAAATATGCCAAAAGAAGTCTTTGAACGTTGGGAAGCAAGATGTACTCGATGGTTTGGACAATTAATAGACAAAGATTTTCAAAAAACTGAAATCCTTGTTCCGGAGAACTTCACGTTAGTTCATGCACTAAAACTTAATCCAGAAGTCATGACAATAATGTCGGAATCGGCCAAAAATCGCGACGAACACGCAGAATCAGTACAAAACCAGCTTGGCACGGGGACCTGTGGACTAATCAATTTAACAAACGAATTAAATATTCTGAAAAGAATACCAGAAATTTGCCAATTATTTCTTGATCTACCCAAATCACGGACAGACATTCAAACTTGTTACACTACATTACACAAAAACTTTTGAAATATAAACAAAGGTAACAAAAGAGATGAATTTCTTTTTTGATCCTAAATAACCTTCACAAATTGAAAAAACTGTGTCTGCCAACCACTGACATCAGGTGGACTGGTTCGTCTGCGAGGTGAATGTGCGAGGTCCTCCTCGATGAACAAACAATGCGACTGCAGCGCAGACTACGAATCAACACTAACAGCCACCGACATCAACGGCGAGGAGAACCAAACCACTAAGCTACCCACTAATCAGCGCAGCCGATAAATGGAAGCCAGCAAGAAGTACGACAAGAAGAACTGCCGTTGAAAGTAAACACTGCAGGTAAAATTATACATTTTATATTGGGAGTCGTTAACAGATGATCCTGTCATATAATGTCATGTTAGTGGTTATAAAATACCGTCTATTGAGCAAATGGTTTAAAACTCTGAAGCCAATAACCCACCATCTCCTCATGGAGAAATGGGATTGTCTATTTCAAAACTTATTGATTTAGAGACATTTGTAAATGTTCTGATCTACATCAATAGTTGGACTTTTTTAACACATAAAAATACAGTTGATCTGAATTTATAAAACCCTTAATAAGTTCTTACCAACTCAACAATTTATAAAGGGTAATATATACTTAGTCTGGCGGGTGCCAGACTAAGTCCAACCCTAGTATTTACAAATTCACTCAAACCAGTTCTGTCTCATTTGAGACGCATGGTCATAAAGTGTGTAGCGTAAAAAAAAAATTGTCACTACATGTGTCACGTTTAATTTTGACGAATAAAAGATAAAATAAAAACAAACATTGTTCAACATAAAAAATATACAAAGAAAAAAGGAATGGCGACGTAAAGGAAGACTATCGGTAAAGTTGGGAAATGGATTAGACAATCCATTTCCCAACTTTACCGATAGTCTTCCTTCATTATTTTCCAAAATTATTTTCCAAAATTATTTTCCAAAATTACAAATTTTATTCTAGACAGAATAAAATTTGTAATTTTGGAAAATAATGCCTATAGGAGAGAAGGGGTTGCAACCGCTATCCGGCCCTAGGCGCGATTAAAATATAACCGTGCATAAATGTAAAATTAAAAACGGTTCATTTCACGACCTTTTGACACGAATAGGTGATACATATAAAAAACTATTCAATAAATACTTCGCTATTGCTACAAATTATAAAAAGTGAATAGGAACAAAATTTTGGGATCACTTGACGCGGAGCGATGTCACGACGTCCTCCCGGGGTCTTCACTCGTATATTATGGAGTCACCCCCGCAAGCACACGCTTCCCGAACTCAGTCGGTGTTGAAATAACTCGGAACATCAGTCCACAGCTTGTTATATATTCCAAGAACCGATTCTGAGCGAATCGGTTCTTTGTAACAGACGGCCTTATGCGCCGGTAACTCGGAAACAAATTAAATTCCTGGTGAACAATTGACACTCTCAGAAAGAAATGTCCAATAATGCTGCAGAACTAAATGCAACATATTGGTTTGCATGGACGCAATGCGATATAAATCCAACGATTTGCACTTGAAATTTTCTTAAAAAAAATACTAAACGTGTTACTTCCAAGTAGATACGTCGCCAATCCACCAGAAAAATTTTCTCTGTCATCCAATGGAATGATCAAACTTCTAAGTTTGAACCGAAATAAGAAAAAATTAGAAATGAGGTCGACTTACACGAACGGAATAGTTTTTATTCAGCCGAATCAATAGGCAGCGTGATAATGCTGCAATACCCCCTTTCTAAGAAAAAAAAGGACGAAAGTACGAGTGAGAAGAAAGATAAAGCTGGAACAGGCAATGACAACAGCAGGAATCATTTCTGAATCAAACGATATCGAAGTGCAAAAGATACTGAATAAACACGGTGGCCACCACATCTAAACGTTATCCGCGCGAACTCGCGATATCTCGATTACATCTATGGAGAATATGAAAGAAAATAACAAACTCATAAATCTAAATATATATTGTTCAATTAGAGACAAACACCAACAACTACCACATCCTAACAACTATGAAGAACAACCAGGGAACTATACATCTAAGTAAAGCTAGCCTAACTTAACATAAGACTTAACTATTACCTAACAACAATAAGAAAAAACCCGGGGATCCCCAAAAAATAAATAACGTCAACACGTAAAGTCCAACCTTAGTTATAGAAACGAAAGACAAGTTGGACAAAAAACAAAAAAACAAGTTTGAGAAAGAAAACTTAAGTCAATTAAGTCAAAGAAGAATTCAAGACAAAAAAACTCAAATCAGAGAACTCAAGTCAGAAAACTCAAGTTTTGGATTCAATTAAACATTTTCGATGTTATTTAGATGGGATGAAGTTTTCAGTCATAACAGACCATATGGCCCTTAAGTGGCTCCTCACTCTTAACAACCCATCTGGTCGTTTAGCTCGTTGGGCTACTATTATCTCCCAATATACTTTTGATATTGTGAGATAATACTCGTCTCATGTCAAAATTTTTCTGGAAAATTGGCGACGTATCTACTTGGAAGTAACACGTTTAGTATTTTTTTTAAGAAAATTTCAAGTGCAAATCGTTGGATTTATATCGCATTGCGTCCATGCAAACCAATATGTTGCATTTAGTTCTGCAGCATTATTGGACATTTCTTTCTGAGAGTGTCAATTGTTCACCAGGAATTTAATTTGTTTCCGAGTTACCGGCGCATAAGGCCGTCTGTTACAAAGAACCGATTCGCTCAGTATCGGTTCTTGGAATATATAACAAGCTGTGGACTGATGTTCCGAGTTATTTCAACACCGACTGAGTTCGGGAAGCGTGTGCTTGCGGGGGTGACTCCATAATATACGAGTGAAGACCCCGGGAGGACGTCGTGACATCGCTCCGCGTCAAGTGATCCCAAAATTTTGTTCCTATTCACTTTTTATAATTTGTAGCAATAGCGAAGTATTTATTGAATAGTTTTTTATATGTATCACCTATTCGTGTCAAAAGGTCGTGAAATGAACCGTTTTTAATTTTACATTTATGCACGGTTATATTTTAATCGCGCCTAGGGCCGGATAGCGGTTGCAACCCCTTCTCTCCTATAGGCATTATTTTCCAAAATTACAAATTTTATTCTAGACAATCCATTTCCCAACTTTACCGATAGTCTTCCTTTTCGTCGCCATTCCTTTTTTCTTTGTATATTTTTTATGTTGAACAATGTTTGTTTTTATTTTATCTTTTATTCGTCAAAATTAAACGTGACACATGTAGTGACAATTTTTTTTTTTTTTTACGCTACAAATTGGCGCCCGAACAACTAAAGTAAGTGTTTTTACCTAATAACTTTGAAATTTAAATGATTCGACATAATTTTTTTTTTTTTGCTTTATTGAGGATGGTCACTCCCTCTGGGAGCTAATGATTCTTAAGCTTATTTGTTTCAGGACGCTGATATTCTTCCATTCAAGAAAGGTATTCTAGGATTTATACCACCAGTACAGATCTGTGAAGCTGTTATTTTCCTTGACGTATTTTTTTCATGAAATGTAATGTTTTTTAATGGAATTTAATTTTGTGAACTATAGTACACATAACCGTCTTTTATTTTATCCACTTATGGCAGCAAATATAACGATAGGTTTCCTGATTTTTACTCCTTATTTAGCCTAGATCTTTGTTTACTAGCTTGGCGTTCGCTGACTGCTGGTTGCTGGATTATTTTTGTCCAGCTGTTCATGCCGTGCTTATTTTTCGCTAGGATTCAATCGTCCTTTGTCTGTTCTTTCATTCGTTATTAGGTCTATACTAGTTACATCATGTCAGAAGAGGAGTTCCCTATTGGTGAGACTCCACGTTGTGATAGTCCCATCATTTCGCGACCACCACCTTGTCCCATTCAGCCAAGAGCTTCTCGCGCTTCCTCACAAAGTGTTGTTCCTTCTCCAATAAGATCTGATGAACGCCCACAATTTACCAGGCAGTTCTCTCTTACTAAGTGGAAGATTGTTTTCGATGGAAAGACCTGCGTACGGGAATTTTTCACGAGTCTAGAAGAGTGCAGGGAGGCCGACAATTTGTCTGATGGTTACTTAGTTAGGCGATTCCATGAAGTCTTGTCAGGTGTCGCACTTCAATATTTTAGGTCAATCCGTCGTCCGGATCTTTCCTTCTTTGAGATCAAAGAAGCCTTTTTTAGGACATTCGGTACGACCGATTTTGAATTTAAGATAAGCCAGGAGGTCCGTAACCTCAAGCAGAGACCGGAACAGCTAATAAGAGAATTTATTATCGAGGTTTCTTACTTAAATGCTAAACTGAGCAAGCCTATTGAAGAATCGGAGTTGTTGCGGATCATCACTCACAACATGTTGCCAAAGTACACTCCTTGCTTGTCCATCCAAAAATTTCATGACATCGATAATTTAATCGAAGCTGTTACTCATTTCGAGTCCTTTCTAAAACCTCCAAAGGCGGTAGCCAGTTTCGATTGTGTTGCCGACCAGTCGACTTCTCAGGCTGTTAACTCACCAAAACCCAGGCCGAACAAAACTTCCCATCAACCAACAACTAGTAAGCCTCGGACTTGTCCTAGTTGTAGTCAGTCTCAGCTTTGCTTAAAATGTAACAAAGTTGGTCATTCTTACCGCTCTTGCCCAGAGATCACAGGCATGATTTGTTTTAAGTGTCGCACTCCTGGATTTATTACTAGAGAATGTCCGAAATGTAATCCAAAAAATGCATAGACCACTGGCGATACGCTTCTTTTCGTACAGTATCCCCAGTGTTTACTACAGATTCATTTGATAACCGACCGTTTATAGAGGTATTATTATGTGGTAGAGTTGTTAAAGCATTGCTTGACACTGGTGCTCAGATTTCGCTTGTTAACGATAATTTTATTCAGCAACTTGGTATTTCTTTGACATCAAAAGACGCTTGTCCCCGTGTTATATCGGCTAATAATTCACCGATTGATATTCTTGGTTCTGTACATCTTCCAGTTAAATTTAACGGTACAACTTTTATTCATGAGTTTTTAGTGGCAAGTTCGATGTCATCTTCTGTTATTTTAGGTATCGAATTTTGGAATAAATTCGGTTTGACGTCTATTTTTAGTCAGGCTTTCGATAAAAATATTGATGGTAATATGTTTATCCCTTCTGTTCAGCACTCTCCCCCTCAAGTTTCCTCTGTTAGTGAGGTTCGTTATATTCATCCTCGTAACATCCTATCGCCGGATCAAGAGTCTTGTCTTCAACAAGTTATTAAGGAGTATGAAGTTATCTCTTCGGAAAAAGTTGGTCTTGGAAAGACATCTTGGTTGTCCCATAAAATTAATACTACGGGATACCCTATCCGTCAAAGATATTATCCCTTATCCCCAGTCAAGTTGAAGATTCTCAATGAAGAGATTGACAAAATGTTAGATATGGGTGTTATTCGTCCTTCTCGTTCTCCATGGGCTAGTCCTGTGGTAATGGTGACAAAAAAGGATGGTTCTGTTCGGTTTTGTGTCGACAGTAGAAAACTGAATAGTGTGACAATCAGAGATTCTTATCCTCTTCCCCGTATTCACGATATCCTCGACAACCTTCGTGGTGCTAGATATATTAGCTCATTGGATTTTAGAAGTGCTTTCTGGCAAATTCCACTTGCTGATAGAGAAAGTTGTGAGAAAACAGCATTTATTGTCCCACAACGTGGTCTCTTTGAGTTTGTTAGGATGCCTTTTGGTCTAACGAACGCTGCTTCGGAGATGCAACGCCTTACTGATATGATCGTTAATTTCGAGTTTACTTCTACCAGTGACGACTGTATTTTTGGGTACGTCGACGACTTGATAATCGTATCTAAAGATTTCTTTGGTCATATGGCGCTGCTCAGGAAGGTGCTTGCTCGACTTAAAGAAGCAGGCTTATCTATAAATTTGAAAAAATGCGAGTTTTGCAAAAGCGAACTAAAATATTTGGGTTATATAGTTAATGAAAAGGGACTTCAAACCGATCCCGGCAAACTTGATGCTATTAAAGATTATCCTACTCCCACTTCAGCTAAGTCATTACGCGGTTTCATTGGTATGTGTTCCTATTATAGGCGTTTCGTTAAAGGGTTTTCTTCTATAATTGCTCCGCTTACTGCCCTTATCGGTAAGAGAAAGGGTAATGATCCAATAAGTTGGAATGATGCAGCCGATCAGGCTTTCACTAAGTTGAAACAAGCGCTAATCGATACGCCTGTTATGGCATGTCCTGATTTCTCCAAGCCGTTCATCCTGCAGTGTGATGCATCAGCTGTTGGTCTTGGTTCGGTACTGACACAAAAGATAGACGATGTTGAGCACCCAATCGCCTATTATTCGCGTTTATTCACTCAAACTGAACGCAATTATAGTACTACAGAACGTGAACTCTTGTCAGTTTTGGATTCAATTAAACATTTTCGATGTTATTTAGATGGGATGAAGTTTTCAGTCATAACAGACCATATGGCCCTTAAGTGGCTCCTCACTCTTAACAACCCATCTGGTCGTTTAGCTCGTTGGGCTACTATTATCTCCCAATATACTTTTGATATTGTGCATCGTAAAGGTTCGCAACATATAGTCCCCGATGTTCTATCCAGGATCTATGCTAATCCTGTGTCGTTTGACCAGGGTCCTGAACATACTAATGACCGTTGGTATAAGAAGGTGTATATAGGTGCTCGAGACACGCCACAAATGTTCCCAGCATACGCTATAAATAACGGTATCCTTATGAGACGCATGCCTGTTACTAGTCCTTTATCTTCTGAACCATGGCACGTGGTGTTACCAGCTGAAAAGGTTCCAGACGCTATTTGGGAAATTCACAATAGTTTTCCTTCGATACATCCCGGTGTTACTAAAACGTATCTAAAGCTTAGGGAGTTGTTCTACTGGCCAAATATGTTCCGTGACGTTACTTCGACGTTAAGTCAATGTGAGGTTTGTAAAGCCTATAAAATCTCGAACACGCAACCTCGCGGTCAGATGTGCTACCCTAAAGAGGTTTCCTTGCCCTTACAGATGATTTCTATCGATATAATTGGTCCGTTGCCCTGTGCTTATTATGGTTATAAATATATCCTTTCTATGGTAGATGTTTTTTCCAAATATGTTTGGCTAGTTTCTCTGAAAAGGATTGACGCTCTTTCTGTTATAAAAGCGTTAGAGTCTGAAATTTTCTTTAATTTTGGGGTTCCGCGTACTATTCTTTGCGACAACGCTACAGTTTTTCGTAGTAATCAATTCCTTAATTTTCTCAGATCTTTTCATATTCAATCACCTACTTTTACGCCATATTATACACCCCAAGCAAATACGGTTGAGCGATACAACCAAAGTGTTATTACGTGTTTAGGTATTTTGGTTGGTGAAAACCAAAGAAGTTGGGCTAAAATGTTACCTAAAGTTAAGCTTTACCTCAATTCTTGTGTTAATCTAGCTACTGGCTTTACGCCTAACTTTCTTATGTTTGGTAGAGAGGTCCTTATGGATAGCAGTCGTGTAGATAGTCAGACTCGAAGCTCTAATTTGGCAGACAGTCGGGCTCGTCATGCTTCAAACCTATCCTCTCTCAGCGAAGTTTATGCAAAGGTAGCTGATAATCTTTCTTTAGCTTTCCTCCGTAACTCTCGTGCATATAATTCTAATCGATCAGCTATCACTCTGAATATTGGTGATACTGTATGGAGAAAGAACTTTTCCAAGTCTTCTGGAAATGATTTTTTTTCTGGAAAGCTTGCTCCACGTTTTATTAAGTGCCGTGTAATAAGAGTCATTTCTAGGACCACATATTTGCTCCAGGATTGTGATTCAGTCCACTCCGGACAATATCATATCAAAGATATCTTAAAATAAATTTGATTGAATTCTCTTTGTTCCATTTTAACATTAACATTTGCTTTCTAAACCTTTTTCCTCTTTGGTTTATGGGAATATTTCTTTGCATAAGTTTTTGATTATGTTAAAAACTTCATGAATTATCTGTTAATAATGACATCTATTTATTTCTGTGTTGTGTCAACCTGTGTTCTCAGGTTATTTTATTTCTTTTAGTTTAACACAAATGGTGTGTCATTCTACATTTAATTTGAATTTAAACTTGAGTTTTCTGACTTGAGTTCTCTGATTTGAGTTTTTTTGTCTTGAATTCTTCTTTGACTTAATTGACTTAAGTTTTCTTTCTCAAACTTGTTTTTTTGTTTTTTGTCCAACTTGTCTTTCGTTTCTATAACTAAGGTTGGACTTTACGTGTTGACGTTATTTATTTTTTGGGGATCCCCGGGTTTTTTCTTATTGTTGTTAGGTAATAGTTAAGTCTTATGTTAAGTTAGGCTAGCTTTACTTAGATGTATAGTTCCCTGGTTGTTCTTCATAGTTGTTAGGATGTGGTAGTTGTTGGTGTTTGTCTCTAATTGAACAATATATATTTAGATTTATGAGTTTGTTATTTTCTTTCATATTCTCCATAGATGTAATCGAGATATCGCGAGTTCGCGCGGATAACGTTTAGATGTGGTGGCCACCGTGTTTATTCAGTATCTTTTGCACTTCGATATCGTTTGATTCAGAAATGATTCCTGCTGTTGTCATTGCCTGTTCCAGCTTTATCTTTCTTCTCACTCGTACTTTCGTCCTTTTTTTTCTTAGAAAGGGGGTATTGCAGCATTATCACGCTGCCTATTGATTCGGCTGAATAAAAACTATTCCGTTCGTGTAAGTCGACCTCATTTCTAATTTTTTCTTATTTCGGTTCAAACTTAGAAGTTTGATCATTCCATTGGATGACAGAGAAAATTTTTCTGGAAAATTGGCGACGTATCTACTTGGAAGTAACACGTTTAGTATTTTTTTTAAGAAAATTTCAAGTGCAAATCGTTGGATTTATATCGCATTGCGTCCATGCAAACCAATATGTTGCATTTAGTTCTGCAGCATTATTGGACATTTCTTTCTGAGAGTGTCAATTGTTATTGCAGCATTATCACGCTGCCTATTGATTCGGCTGAATAAAAACTATTCCGTTCGTGTAAGTCGACCTCATTTCTAATTTTTTCTTATTTCGGTTCAAACTTAGAAGTTTGATCATTCCATTGGATGACAGAGAAAATTTTTCTGGAAAATTGGCGACGTATCTACTTGGAAGTAACACGTTTAGTATTTTTTTTAAGAAAATTTCAAGTGCAAATCGTTGGATTTATATCGCATTGCGTCCATGCAAACCAATATGTTGCATTTAGTTCTGCAGCATTATTGGACATTTCTTTCTGAGAGTGTCAATTGTTCACCAGGAATTTAATTTGTTTCCGAGTTACCGGCGCATAAGGCCGTCTGTTACAAAGAACCGATTCGCTCAGTATCGGTTCTTGGAATATATAACAAGCTGTGGACTGATGTTCCGAGTTATTTCAACACCGACTGAGTTCGGGAAGCGTGTGCTTGCGGGGGTGACTCCATAATATACGAGTGAAGACCCCGGGAGGACGTCGTGACATCGCTCCGCGTCAAGTGATCCCAAAGGGCTAGTCCTGTGGTAATGGTGACAAAAAAGGATGGTTCTGTTCGGTTTTGTGTCGACAGTAGAAAAAGGACTCGAAATGAGTAACAGCTTCGATTAAATTTTCTCTGTCATCCAATGGAATGATCAAACTTCTAAGTTTGAACCGAAATAAGAAAAAATTAGAAATGAGGTCGACTTACACGAACGGAATAGTTTTTATTCAGCCGAATCAATAGGCAGCGTGATAATGCTGCAATAGTGACTCCATAATATACGAGTGAAGACCCCGGGAGGACGTCGTGACATCGCTCCGCGTCAAGTGATCCCAAAATTTTGTTCCTATTCACTTTTTATAATTTGTAGCAATAGCGAAGTATTTATTGAATAGTTTTTTATATGTATCACCTATTCGTGTCAAAAGGTCGTGAAATGAACCGTTTTTAATTTTACATTTATGCACGGTTATATTTTAATCGCGCCTAGGGCCGGATAGCGGTTGCAACCCCTTCTCTCCTATAGGCATTATTTTCCAAAATTACAAATTTTATTCTAGACAATCCATTTCCCAACTTTACCGATAGTCTTCCTTTACGTCGCCATTCCTTTTTTCTTTGTATATTTTTTATGTTGAACAATGTTTGTTTTTATTTTATCTTTTATTCGTCAAAATTAAACGTGACACATGTAGTGACAATTTTTTTTTTACGCTACAAATTGGCGCCCGAACAACTAAAGTAAGTGTTTTTACCTAATAACTTTGAAATTTAAATGATTCGACATAATTTATTTTTTTTACTTTATTGAGGATGGTCACTCCCTCTGGGAGCTAATGATTCTTAAGCTTATTTGTTTCAGGACGCTGATATTCTTCCATTCAAGAAAGGTATTCTAGGATTTATACCACCAGTACAGATCTGTGAAGCTGTTATTTTCCTTGACATATTTTTTTCATGAAATGTAATGTTTTTTAATGGAATTTAATTTTGTGAACTATAGTACACATAACCGTCTTTTATTTTATCCACTTATGGCAGCAAATATAACGATAGGTTTCCTGATTTTTACTCCTTATTTAGCCTAGATCTTTGTTTACTAGCTTGGCGTTCGCTGACTGCTGGTTGCTGGATTATTTTTGTCCAGCTGTTCATGCCGTGCTTATTTTTCGCTAGGATTCAATCGTCCTTTGTCTGTTCTTTCATTCGTTATTAGGTCTATACTAGTTACATCATGTCAGAAGAGGAGTTCCCTATTGGTGAGACTCCACGTTGTGATAGTCCCATCATTTCGCGACCACCACCTTGTCCCATTCAGCCAAGAGCTTCTCGCGCTTCCTCACAAAGTGTTGTTCCTTCTCCAATAAGATCTGATGAACGCCCACAATTTACCAGGCAGTTCTCTCTTACTAAGTGGAAGATTGTTTTCGATGGAAAGACCTGCGTACGGGAATTTTTCACGAGTCTAGAAGAGTGCAGGGAGGCCGACAATTTGTCTGATGGTTACTTAGTTAGGCGATTCCATGAAGTCTTGTCAGGTGTCGCACTTCAATATTTTAGGTCAATCCGTCGTCCGGATCTTTCCTTCTTTGAGATCAAAGAAGCCTTTTTTAGGACATTCGGTACGACCGATTTTGAATTTAAGATAAGCCAGGAGGTCCGTAACCTCAAGCAGAGACCGGAACAGCTAATAAGAGAATTTATTATCGAGGTTTCTTACTTAAATGCTAAACTGAGCAAGCCTATTGAAGAATCGGAGTTGTTGCGGATCATCACTCACAACATGTTGCCAAAGTACACTCCTTGCTTGTCCATCCAAAAATTTCATGACATCGATAATTTAATCGAAGCTGTTACTCATTTCGAGTCCTTTCTAAAACCTCCAAAGGCGGTAGCCAGTTTCGATTGTGTTGCCGACCAGTCGACTTCTCAGGCTGTTAACTCACCAAAACCCAGGCCGAACAAAACTTCCCATCAACCAACAACTAGTAAGCCTCGGACTTGTCCTAGTTGTAGTCAGTCTCAGCTTTGCTTAAAATGTAACAAAGTTGGTCATTCTTACCGCTCTTGCCCAGAGATCACAGGCATGATTTGTTTTAAGTGTCGCACTCCTGGATTTATTACTAGAGAATGTCCGAAATGTAATCCAAAAAATGCATAGACCACTGGCGATACGCTTCTTTTCGTACAGTATCCCCAGTGTTTACTACAGATTCATTTGATAACCGACCGTTTATAGAGGTATTATTATGTGGTAGAGTTGTTAAAGCATTGCTTGACACTGGTGCTCAGATTTCGCTTGTTAACGATAATTTTATTCAGCAACTTGGTATTTCTTTGACATCAAAAGACGCTTGTCCCCGTGTTATATCGGCTAATAATTCACCGATTGATATTCTTGGTTCTGTACATCTTCCAGTTAAATTTAACGGTACAACTTTTATTCATGAGTTTTTAGTGGCAAGTTCGATGTCATCTTCTGTTATTTTAGGTATCGAATTTTGGAATAAATTCGGTTTGACGTCTATTTTTAGTCAGGCTTTCGATAAAAATATTGATGGTAATATGTTTATCCCTTCTGTTCAGCACTCTCCCCCTCAAGTTTCCTCTGTTAGTGAGGTTCGTTATATTCATCCTCGTAACATCCTATCGCCGGATCAAGAGTCTTGTCTTCAACAAGTTATTAAGGAGTATGAAGTTATCTCTTCGGAAAAAGTTGGTCTTGGAAAGACATCTTGGTTGTCCCATAAAATTAATACTACGGGATACCCTATCCGTCAAAGATATTATCCCTTATCCCCAGTCAACAATTTGTAGCGTAAAAAAAAAATTGTCACTACATGTGTCACGTTTAATTTTGACGAATAAAAGATAAAATAAAAACAAACATTGTTCAACATAAAAAATATACAAAGAAAAAAGGAATGGCGACGTAAAGGAAGACTATCGGTAAAGTTGGGAAATGGATTGTCTAGAATAAAATTTGTAATTTTGGAAAATAATGCCTATAGGAGAGAAGGGGTTGCAACCGCTATCCGGCCCTAGGCGCGATTAAAATATAACCGTGCATAAATGTAAAATTAAAAACGGTTCATTTCACGACCTTTTGACACGAATAGGTGATACATATAAAAAACTATTCAATAAATACTTCGCTATTGCTACAAATTATAAAAAGTGAATAGGAACAAAATTTTGGGATCACTTGACGCGGAGCGATGTCACGACGTCCTCCCGGGGTCTTCACTCGTATATTATGGAGTCACCCCCGCAAGCACACGCTTCCCGAACTCAGTCGGTGTTGAAATAACTCGGAACATCAGTCCACAGCTTGTTATATATTCCAAGAACCGATTCTGAGCGAATCGGTTCTTTGTAACAGACGGCCTTATGCGCCGGTAACTCGGAAACAAATTAAATTCCTGGTGAACAATTGACACTCTCAGAAAGAAATGTCCAATAATGCTGCAGAACTAAATGCAACATATTGGTTTGCATGGACGCAATGCGATATAAATCCAACGATTTGCACTTGAAATTTTCTTAAAAAAAATACTAAACGTGTTACTTCCAAGTAGATACGTCGCCAATCCACCAGAAAAATTTTCTCTGTCATCCAATGGAATGATCAAACTTCTAAGTTTGAACCGAAATAAGAAAAAATTAGAAATGAGGTCGACTTACACGAACGGAATAGTTTTTATTCAGCCGAATCAATAGGCAGCGTGATAATGCTGCAAGTGGTATTAATATGTCATTTGTATAGGAGATACTTATGTTTCCTGCCTTAAGAAATAAATTCAGTACGAAGCAATCTGCCTAGCCTTTTCCCAACTACTCGTATGTTGTGGTTGGCTTCCAGTCTAACAGGATTCAGCTGAATACCAGCATTTTACATCCAGCATACAAAATCAAATACCTTAATACAAACATTTGATAGATTAGGTTTGGTAATCAATTTGGAAAAAAGTTCATTTATATGAAACCGGTTCTGCAAATTCTTAGGATTTCTTACCAACTCATTACGTATGTATCTACAATTTGTCGACTGTAAAGTTAAGAGAATAAAGAAACTAATCTATAAATAAAGCCGCAAAATGTAACTTCGTTAATGCATGTCCAGCCATAGCGTATGGTTTAGGCATGTACTAAATTATTAGAACGGGAGAAATATTTGGCACTTTTGAAGTCTGATGACAACCATAAGGCAAAAATATCCATAAATCCTTAGATGGAAACAAAAATCGCTCAGAAATATCAATAAAATTCATGATAGCTCCGAACTGGAAATATTTATTCACTCTTCGCATACAGGGTGGAGTGAGCCTGTGTGTAAAGAGTGCGCAGATTACTAATCCTTTGGTCAATTAGTGAAATGAAACAACACATTAACTTTCTTAAGTTCCCGACAGCATTCGTGATCCTAAGTGTTTTTTAAAAATAAATAAAATTTACACGTTCTTAGAAAAGACAACACGACTGCCATAAATTGCAGATACCAACAAAATGTGTGGCACTCTATACCCCCATTTCAATAATATACCTACCTATGGCAATCTTACAAAAAAGGTATATATATTTACACATATACGTATACATGTATAATATCTAGAGAGAACACCGATGCAGATTAAGCTTCTAGGTATACTAATGTTAATATTGAGTGATAGTTAGTCTCGATGATTTAGATTTATTAACACAAAATTCGGATAGATTTGTTTACACCTAGCAAAAAATATGCAGAATATTTAGCCTGGAAAGATGACCCAGATGCCTATAATATACACGCCTTTACAACACGGTGGCAAAACTGTTTCTTTTTTATGGTTTTCACCTTTTGTTCTTATCATACGATGCCAAAGACGACAAAGCAACTGGCATAATTATCATTCCATTATTGTCCTAGTCAATCATAATTCCTCTAGTTAAAACTCTTTGCTTCTGAGATAATGTTTCTCAAACCTAGTGCGAATAATTTATTATCTCCTTCCAGGGAACCACATCTTACGTGGAAAAAGCTTACCCCGGCTTGGGTTATATTGTCAGGGAATCGTATGAAGGGCAAAAAAATATCTTTATGTTTTAAATTATTTGTTTTTCGTACCAAAGCAATAGACGATTAGTAAAATTACGAGAAAAGACGATAGTGAAATTTTTGTCTAGTAATGATATTATGCAACCATAAGCATGTTTAATGTCACCCTTAAGGTGGTTTTGTTTTATTCAATTAATAATGTTGATCACTTAAATATGTATCTCAATTTCATTAATCCATAAACTTCAATCTGAGGCATTAACAAAGGTGCGAGTTATCTTACCAAAAACTCAAATAGAAAATAATTGCATTTGCAGATTCTTTGCGGGTTTGCTACTTGGAACTTTAATCTAGTTTTATATTAGATTCTTCTTTTTCAAGAAGAAGGACCTATCTAATTTATGTTACCAAAAAGCTCTAAACCTTGCTCGCATTGTCCACGAGACAAGGGATGCAAACGTTGTCATTGGTCATTATTGATGATGTTAATTGTAATATTTTTCCTGTTTCTATAAACAGGAAAAATATTACAATTAACGAAAATATAATTATTTTTCATCATCTTCTAGAAGAGAAATGACATGACATAATTAAAGCTTCTGCAACGATCAATAAAAATCTTTTCTTGATTTTACCTTTATACAGGGTGTTTGGAAGGGAGCTGTACATACGCCTAGGGTAGAAACTAGGGATAGTCTGCTACCTACCCCCGCCCATTATATTGACCTTGGCCTCAAGGTTTTTTTTTAATTTATTATTATTTTTTATTTGACTTTTTTATGATTTTTTGACTAAAACTACCTGTAGCTCAAAATCTATCCATGGGACCGGTCGGCTAATGGTCTTGTTTTAATCGTTAGAGTCTTAGGGTCCTGCAAAAAATTATTTTACACCAGAAAATTGTGGAGAAGAAAAGTTATGGGGCCTGAAGTACCGTAGTAAGGTAAAGAAATAATTTTAAGGGCAACTTTCTATGGGGTTTAAAAAAAAACTAACAGGGTTGGAGTTCTTCTGATTTTTTTAAAACATCCTCAGTCCATGCCCTTTCTAACGATATGCTAAAAGTGTAATTATCACTTTTAGTTTTAAAGTTATTAATTAATTTCCGCAACTAGGGCACTTTTACCACCACGAGTCGACATTTGTAAGACAAATCTAATTTCCAGAATTTAAACCAGTTTGGCCTACAGTTGGCAAATTTGTTGTCTCACTCTTACACGAGAGCAACATGTAAGAGACAAAACATGTCATGTCATGTCTCTTTCGCTCTTGGGTCGACGGGGTTTTTTGCAGGACCCTAAGACTCTAACGATTAAAACAAGACCATTAGCCGACCGGTCCCATGGATAGATTTTGAGCTACAGGTAGTTTTAGTCAAAAAATCACAAAAAAGTCAAATAAAAAATAAAAATAAATTAAAAGAAAACCTTGAGGCCAAGGTCAATATAATGGGCGGGGGTAGGTAGCAGACTATCCCTAGTTTCTACCCTAGGCGTATGTACAGCTCCCTTCCAAACACCCTGTATAATGATAAACATTAACAATCAATATTGCCAGCAAACATCCTAATTTCTTAAATAGCCAATTTTGCCTGTTTAGAAACACTCTTAGCTCTGATAAGTTATTTGAATTGATTTTTCAGAGCCTAGCGTTTTTGTCCTTTAAGCCCAAACACAACCTGTAGTTACGAGTTGAGTCCCTCAGACGCTGGATCAAACAAACCCTTAGGGGGATAGTGGTGCGGATGTGAATACGTTCACTGCCTCCAGGACTGGACATGCATCCACGTCAGTGGCGTATAGATCTGTCATCGTACCATGACGTGTCAAAACTGTCATGGTGCCACTGGGAAAAAGGGACAGATGTACAAGTCGTATACATCTGTCCCTTACGCACACTCAAATAAACCGTGCTCTAAGAGCTTATGGTTGACCCTGGCGTCTCAATTGACAGAATCAAAAATATTGCTGGCTAGACGAGTAAATCAATATATTATATTTATTGCAAATTTTTTACAACATATCCATTCTAAACAAGGCGTAATGTATAACTAATTAAATGAGTTAGTTTAGAAAAGGGGTCTGTTTGTTGATTCTTTGGTAGTTTACTGTTACCAAATGTATCTTTGTAGGTACCTGTCATTAATACCTTCTACTTGTTAACTGGCCAGACAGACCTTGTTTTATTTTAAAACAAATACCAAATTATTTATATGTGAACCTGAACACGCTTTTCCATTCCACAAGTAATATACTCTAAACATCTTCAATGTGTATTAAATCCCGAGGATGCACCATTGAAGTATAATTTATGGTTAACTGAACTTGCCTGTAAGTGAAATTCAATAAAAAATATACAAAATGCTGTATCCGAAGAGATTTAACACCCTCCCTACCTATGCTATACATCTGAAATGTTGTGGAATGGGATGAACTCTAAAACGAATGACGCGAATATTGACAGATGACATAGACTATGGCTCTGCCATAGACTATCAAACGAACATTTTTAGTCTTTGAACTGTATAGCAATGCAGTACAATAGAGACCGTACCACAATGTGCATTAAAAAGTTAGTGATTTTATACAAAAATCCTATTCTTAGTTTTTCATCGACTAACATCAAAGTTACCTTCGTTGCACGTTAATTGCGATTGCATACGTATACCTAAACATATGTCCCTCGCTGATCCTAAGTTCAGTGTCCCGTCTGATATAGATATACTTTTTGGGGGGGGGTACATTTTGGAACTTATTAAATAATAAGAAAATAAAACTCGCTTCGGGTCCTACTTTATATGACTCCAAAATAGGGTGGATCATATCTGGCCCTATTCGTAGTAAACATTCGTTTAAAATAGACCAACTGCAATGTAACCTTGTTCATATTGATTCTCAATAACATAAATTTTGGGCATTGGAAGAACTAACCGATTTACCTTTTAACAAAATTATAAGTTCTACAGTTTCAATACACTAAAAGGAAACTAACATATTGTACGGGCCAAAAGGTAAGGCGTTGACGGGGGGGTAGGTTTATTTCAAAATATAACGTAAGGCTTTTTCACAGCAATAAAAAATAAAAATACTAAACAACACTTTATTTAAAAAAGAAAAAAAACACACAAAATAAAAAGAAAGTTTTGAAAGTATTATTATTATAACAGCAAAGCTTTAGTGGATAATGCGGAACGGCTTGCATAAGCACCGTCTTGCAACGCATAACCCCTCGTAGTGTAACCCCGTTTTACATTTTATGTCGCAAACTGAAGAACATGCCAAGTTGTTGTCACATAGCACAGCAATACAAGCTGCAACAAAAAACAAAATTAACGTGAGTATGGAAAAACATGACAGGTTCACTAAGTACTGCGAGCTCGTAGAAGATGGACAGACGTCTTACACTACAACTCTAAATAATACCTCGCGATACATGTAAAATTGTAATCTAGCAGCTTATTATTCAGCAGAATAAAATCTGGCAGCTGACATAAGATATTTACTAGATAGTACCTACCTTTTAAAAGCCTTGAAAGAGATGTATGAAAGACGATCATTGTTTCTTTAATTAGGATCATCATTATCATCATCTTCCTGCTCTTGTATGCGACAATTTAGGTTTACTTGGGGTTGGCGCAACATGTTTTCTTCTTCCATATCGTCCTCTCTCCCGTCACGCTATCTCTGACTTCCTTTTCATTCATATCACTCCCCACACAGTCCATGCTTCTATTCTTAGGGCAGAATTATGATGATTTTTCTTAAGAATTAAAAAGAACTTAGCTATACTACTCGGATCCTTTTTCTATACAAGGTGGCCAAAAAGTCGTGGATCAAACGAAACAGGGAGACAAAGGAGGTAATTTCCAACAAAAAATCTTTCTCCAGCATGGCCATAACTTCATTGCACGAAAAGATATGAATTATTTTTGTTTTTTCCATGAAACTACCGAGATTTTTTACAATTTAATCAGTAGAAAATTAAATTGATTAAAAACAATAAAACAAAAGGTGTTGTATTATGACTCGATTATGTATCAATACTACAAAAATTGTATTGCAGCTCTTGGTATCAAACTTAACGAGCAATGAATTTTTTTCCGTAAATTTTGAAGCGTCACAAAAAATTACTTCTCACTTTAAGACCACCATTTGAAAAAAAAATGTATTACGGAAAAGTGACCCTGTATTAAAAAAGCTTGCTGGTTTAATGCTGATTCGAATGAGGTACAACACTTTACTCTTTGATCATTAGTTTTGGTTTTACGGTCGTTTTTTTCATATCAAGGTGCAAATTTAATAAAATAGTAAATTTAAAGGAAAGTTTAGATTTTTTATAAAAACAACGATTATGCCTTAGTAATTTTATTTAAATACAAATTTTTACATTAAATGCTCAAAGTTCCTACCTCTGACCATAATACACAATCTGCACCGCCTAATAAAATTCGCACGTAATCGGCGGAATGCACCTCTGTTATTTAGAATTTGTAACTTAGCAAACTCGAGCTTTTGTCGTAGTTCTTGTTCGGTGTTATTCTCTCCTTGATACACTATTTCTTTAAAATAGCCCCAAACAAAAAAGTCTATGGGATTAAGGTCGGGCGACCGGGGTGGCCATGCAATAGGTCCGCCTCGACCAATCCACCGGTTAGGGAAGCGCTCGTTCAAATGTCCTCGAAGTTACTAAGGCATAATCGTTGTTTTTATAAAAAATCTAAACTTTCCTTTAAATTTACTATTTTATTAAATTTGCACCTTTATGTGAAAAAACGATCGTAAAACCAAAACTAAAGATCAAAGAGTAAAGTGTTGTACCTCATTCGAATCAGCATTAAACCAGCAAGCTTTTTTAATACAGAGTCACTTTTCCGTAATACATTTTTTTTTCAAATAGTGAGAAGTAATTTTTTGTAACGCTTCAAAATTTACGGAAAAAAATTCATTGCTCGTTAAGTTTGATACCAAGAGCTGCAATACAATTTTTGTAGTATTGATACATAATCGAGTCATAATACAACACCTTTTGTTTTATTGTTTTTAATCAATTTAATTTTCTACTGATTAAATTGTAAAAAATCTCGGTAGTTTCATGGAAAAAACAAAAATAATTCATATCTTTTCGTGCAATGAAGTTATGGCCATGCTGTAGAAAGATTTTTTGTTGGAAATTATCTCCTTTGTCTCCCTGTTTCGTTTGATCCACGACTTTTTGGCCACCCTGTATACTAGCACGGTCCAAATCGCAGTCATAACTGCACGAAAATATAGCATAGCCATTCAGTCCCACTTACGACCTTCTTCTATAGACACATAACACTCATACACACACCTGTATATCGAACTCTTTCATAATGAACCAATGAGAACGCGACATGGCCACAAAGTTATACTATTTGTTAAAATAACAAAACATGTCGGTGGCGGTGTTTCAAATCCATCCTCATCTGTAGATAATATAATATAAACGTTCTTAACTTTATTACATTGTGGGTAGCTTTCAAACACAATACCCACACGTTTTGTCGCCAACATCGATCGCACTGACTCCCGCATATTACTATTCATCAAGAATCCTAGAGAGCGCGGTAGATAATCATTAACCTTTAAGTTAGTTTGATCGGAATGAGATATTTAATTTCATTGCTATACATAAGTGTCCATCTGGCCTAGCGGTTAACACTGCTAGATAAACTACGATAAGCCTGGTTCGAATCCCGTAACACGTCAAAATAATATTGTTTTATTTTTCTTCATTTATCATTCTATGCACATTTTATACATTTTTAAATATTATTTTTAAATAATAATCAAATTATTATTATAATTATTTAAAACACTTAGTTTATGAATATGAATATCTATTTCTTGAATAAATTGAAACCATAAATATTATTTTATTCGGTAAAATCGCTGAAGATGATGGTATATTGAAACAATGTGAATCACTTGAAGAAATACTTAGTACGACGTTGTTGGTTGGTGAACTTTAATCAAAGCGTTCGAGGTATTATAATAGCGGTGTTTATTTGAATATCATAATGCAAGCACTAATAAGTTTAGAAAATAGGGCAAACATTTTTGTTTTGCATAAGAATAGGCTAAATACAATCACAAATTTCTGATGAAACCGGATTATGTGTAAGTTATATTATAAAAATAATGTGATGATTTTTTAAATAGCATGCATGATATTTTTGTGTCAAGTAAGTAAATAAATCACTTTTTTGAAATGTTTAATATGTGCCTTTTATTATTTAGATGAGAACTGTGGTTCGTTGGATAACGAAGTTTGAGGAAGAAGGAAGTCTCAAGGGTCGTGCATGAAGTGGCAGACCACCGCTTATAAGTCAGTCTCAATGAAGTTTTATGGTGAATGAATATGAAAACAATGGTTTTATACCAACTAGGCGTTTTGCTAGTGAATTCGATACGTCATTGCGCACTGTTCGCCGCGCTCTCCATGCCGAAGGAATGAAGTGACTTAATTTTGTATTTTAAATCAATATTTGAAATCTTTTAACTTGGACCACCGCCTTATCTTGGGAATGTGTTAAATGTCGACAACGAATCATTTGATTTTCTACTACCCTCACTGGGATAATTCTTCTAAAATGTTTGCATATTGTTGTAATGTAAGTGACATTTTGTCTTAATGTAAATAAAGATGTTTAAACCGATCTAAGAACCAATTTATTATGTAAAAAAAGTTTTAATTTTATTACAATATTATGTCTTATTACTATTAAATTTATTGTTTTAATGTTAACATTAATGAATCATTGAGGTTAAGTTTCAATCCTCTTTTCCTTGAGAAAACGAAATAATTAAGGTATAGCCTCAATAATAATAGTTATCATATTATTATTCAAAAATTAAAATTCATCTTTCCTTTTTTATCTGCCTACTATTTAAATTAGTTGCAAAAATATTATTAAATCAATAAATTATTTTATTTTCAACTTGTTTTCTTTTTGGCATAAAAAATACTTTTGTTTTTATTGTATAACTATTCTAAGATGCATTCCTTTCGCGTAACTTACTAGTCATTATTTGTTAACATGAGTATAGGTTACCAAAAATACAAAAATAAACTTTGTGCAGCCGAGATTTGAACTCGGGTCTAATACGCAATCCCGCTTTAGAGTGGCACTCTCTCACAAGTCTGCCACAAGTTACGATAACTACTATGACGAATTTAAGACTTAGCTTTGAACCGGTTCGACACGGACTTTTATAGTTATATCTAAGTATATCGAATAAATATATATATAAGATATTGGTAAATAAACTCGATTGCGTTTCTGTAAATAAAGTTTTTAATTGTGTTACAAAAGATTGTTTTATAAAGTAAGTAGGTACTAAATGCTTTACAAAATATTACTTTACCTGTAAATAAAGAAACAACATTCAAAGCTTATTATTTCACGAATATCGTCTCCTTTAATTCCTTCAGGTATTTTATAATTTTTCTTATAACCTCCAATCCAAATCACCATGACATGCAGAACACTGTAGTGTCAGTTCACCTCAGTCAGTCAATCATTCCTGCCTTCATACGATCGGTCATTCTCAGTCGCACTTGGACGCGCGCGGGTAAATTCAAATTAAAGAAATGATAGATCCGTAAGTAAGTAATCATTTCCTTACATCCCCCCCCGTCGGGGAGATAAAAAAAATCATCATCGTGTTTTTTTTTTTCATTGAATATCTTCTAAACTGTCGCCTTCAAATGCAGGAGCTGGGACTAGTTTGGTGATGTGGAAGAGATTGGATTCTGATTTTCTGTGTCCTGTATTTATTCTGTATATTGAGTTTGACAGTTTCTCTATTATTTCATAAGGTCCAATCTTCAACTCATCCAGTTTTCTTCTGTTTAATTTATTGGCATTTTCTACAAATACCATGTCTCCTACTTTGAATTCATAATATTTTCTATTTCTATCAAATAGTTTTTTATTGTAGATGTGTGATTTTATACTGTTTTTTAGTGCTATTTTTCTATCTCTCAATAATTCGTTTTCTGTTCTTTCTTCTTTTAATTCATATGGTGTTAATGTAATATGTTTTCCTTGTAATAAGTACACAGGTGCAAAGCCTGTTACAGTGTGCTCAGTTTCATTGTACTTTGTCACGCATCTTTGTGCTATTGTTGTCCATGCAATTTTTTTATTTTCTTCATTTAATTTGCACCTTATCTTATTGACCAGGGTTTGGTTAAGTCTTTCATTAATTCCATTTGAAAATGGTGCATTTACTGCTGTGAAAATAATAGGAATATTTTTTTCCTCTAGGAATAGTTTGAAATCTTTTGAATTTATTCCTGGGTACTGATCTGTTAAGATCATACCAATATTATTATTTTCTGTGACATTTTTTACAAGTTTTATAAAATCATTTGAATTCTGTGTTTTTGAATTGACAATATATGCATATCTAGTAAAGTGATCCACTAAGAGATGCATGTACTTCTTTGTCGATCTTGAGCCTCCAAATCCACCAATTGTGTCAATAGACATTATTTCAAAAGGTTGTGTGGCTGGTCCTAGATGAGACATTAGACCAAACTTATCCTGGCCTCTTGATTTGTTCATAATGCAAATTTGACATGCTTTACATATTTTCTTTATATTCTCTCTTATATTCTTAGCTGTGTAGTATGGTGTAATTTTATTTTGCATTTGTTTAATTCCAATGTGACAGTATTCTTTATGTATTTCTTTGATGAAACTTTTACTAAACTTTTCTGATAATAATATTTTTTCTTTATTCTTGATTTTCTTGTAGTATATGGAGTGCTTTGATATTAATTTATTTTTTTCCTTTTGTATGTCTTCGTTATTTTCTTGATCAACAATAATATCTTCCAGTTTTATCCAATTGACCACTTTCAACTGTTCTTCTTCATTTTCATGTGCTCCTAATACAGGATTTCTGCTGAGACAGTCTGCTTCAAGATTATTTTTTCCTGGTGAATACTTTATCTCCATGTCATATTGAGAAAGGTAATATGTCAAGTCTCCGAGTTCTTCATCTGTTCTCGATTTAATGTTCATTTTTTCTAATGGTTTATGATCAGAAAAAACTGTAAATCGTTTACCTATGAGCCAGTGTTGCCAATATTTAACTGCTTCTTTTATTGCTAAGCATTCTAAATAAATGGCTTTTTTTCTTTTCTGTACTTCATTTAGTTTCTTGGAAAAGTATGCAACTGGTTTTTCTTTTGCGTTTTGTTGTCTCTGTTTCAATACTGCTCCTATGCCTAGTATACTTGCATCTGTGTAAATTAGTATAGGTAAGTCTGGGTCAAATATCTCTAATATAGGTTGAGAACATAGTAGTTGTTTCATTTTTTCAAAGGCTTTTTGACATTCTTCTGTCCAAATGAATTTTTGATTCTTCCTCAGTAAGTTGTGTAGTGGATCCAATATTATTGCAATATTTGGTACATATTCGTTATAAAAATTAATTTTTCCCAAGAACTGACTCACATTTTTTTGATTTTGTGGTACTGGGAATTGTTTTATTGATATTAAATTATCTTTTATTGGGCGTACTGTATTGTTATGAATAATGTGCCCTAAATATCACTGAGTCTGATGCGAATGTGCATTTTGAAAATTTCAGTCTTAAGCCTTCCTTCTTTATTGCTTCTAATAATTTTGTTAAATGGTTTATGTGTTCTTGAAAGGATTTTGAGAAAAGCAATATATCATCTATGTAATTTACCGTGAATTCCGCCAGTCCGTGTTTTCTTATAATACTACTCAGTATTCTTTGAAATATTGCTGGAGATGTTTTTAGTCCAAATGGTAAACAGGTCCACTGAAAGTGGCTTTCTTGTGTTACAAAAGCAGTTTTTCTTCTGTCTTCGATTCGTAATGGTATCGACCAAAATGCGGCATTTAAATCCAGTATAGAAAAATATTTGCAATTTCTTGTTTTTACCATCAGATCTTCAATTAGAGGGAAAGGTTGTGACTGTGGAACAACAAGTTTATTCAAATCTCGAAAGTCTATACAAAGTCTTGATTTTCTATTGTCTTCTTTTTTGTATGCCAATGTTACCGGAGCAGCAAATGGACTGTATGATTCCTCAATGAGATTTTTCTCCAATAACTTTGATACTTGACTCTCTATTTCTTTCTTATCCTCAATACTGCACCTGTAAGGTCTTTTACTGCAATAATTATCAACCAATAAATCAATTCTGGCTTCATAATCCTTGACAGTTCCAATATCATACTTGTCTTTTGCGAAGATTGATTTGTATTTTTCTATTAGTTTATTTATTTCTGCTTCTTGTTTATATTCAAGCTGGTTTATAGAAATTTTAAATTTGGTTTCATCAACATGTTCGTTAAAGTTCACTGTAAACTTGTCACAACTTTTTGTTTTATTTTTTTCTGCTTCCATTTCTGCACTTCTATTTATTTCTTGTGTTTTTTGTGTAATTTCTAGTTTTTCATTTTGGATCAATTTAAATTGTTTTATCATATCCAATCCAATTAAAAAGTCGTAGTTGAAATTTTTCTTGTTAATTACAAACACATTCACTTCTTCTTCTATTTCAAAGATTTTAATTTTCAATTTTACTATACCATTTGTTTTTTTTACACCATTAATCGTAGTTAACTTCACTGTCTGTGCATTATTTATTTCTTCATCTTTTAATTTTAGCAATTTTGAATTAATTAATGAGATATTTGAACCGGAATCATATATTCCGAATGCATCCAACGTGTTATTTAAAGTTAATTTGACTTTGATTAATGGTGGTACTACTAGTTTTTTTGGTCCATATCATTTAACTCAGTTTCTACTTCTGAATTGTTAACAAAATTGATAACATTTTGTTTTTCTTTAATGCCTTCATTTGTTTTATACCAGCATGAGTCTTCTGGATGAAATCTATTTCCTTTATTTAGTTTTCTACAAATCTTGCATGGTTCTTTAACCTCTTTTGTTTTTACTACAGAATTGGTAATTTTCTTTTTATCAAAACTTTTTTTGTTAATTAAATGTTCCAAGCTTTTCACTTCGTTAAAAAGATCTTTAGTCTCTTTTATTTTTTTTCTATCAATCCTGTCTGTTATAAAACTAGGTAGACCTACTGCAATCAGATCAATCAGAGTGCTTTTGTTTATTGTGCTATCCATTTCTAACAATATTTTCTCTTTTCTTATTGCATAGTCTAATAGCGATCCTGTTTTGTATTTAAACTCTATTGCATATCTTATTGGTGTCCAACCTTTATTCTCATAAGTATCACAAAAATCTTCCTTCCATTGTTTCCATTTCGAAGTTAGTGTAAGTCTTATTAGCTTAGAACTGTACCAATTCAAACACGATTTATCCAAAAACAGTCTAAAAATCTCAATCTTTTTCTCATCCTCCACTATGTCAAATCGAGCACATTCTTTTTCAAAAATAGCCATCCATTGAGTTACATTTGTGTTTTCTCCGGTGAATTTTTCAATTACAAATTTGTCTGAGATTTTTTTTAAATTAGTCTGCTTTGGTAATTGTGGATTCATATTAGCAATTTTTTCTAGGATTCTTGACAGTGATTCTTCAGATATACCCTCATTCATTATTGGTTGTGTAATTGTAGGTGTACTTATCACTTCTTCCAGGAAATAATTCTTGAATTGTATATTGTCATCGTCGTCTATGTAAGTCTTTTTTAATTCATCTGTTAAAGTTATCCATAAACATCTTTTTTCATGTCTCCTTTGCAATGTGTTTTTTAATGTTTTATAAGTCTCAGTTTCCATTAATTTTCCATGGTATTTTATTGACTGCAGTTCTTGTGGTACAAGGTAAACTTTACCCTCTTTTGTGGTTATTGAGGTTACTGCCAGTACATTTGTTTTTTGGTCATCGAAACTTTTAATTGTAAATTCAAATTTTAGTTTTTCCATTTCTGTGAGATGTTCTTTGCAAGGAATGTTGTTTTATAA
Source organism: Orthosia gracilis (assembly GCA_947562075.1). NCBI lineage: Eukaryota > Metazoa > Arthropoda > Insecta > Lepidoptera > Noctuidae > Orthosia > Orthosia gracilis. The sequence continues at coordinate 48,470,021 of OX387272.1, read as the reverse complement.
GATATTGGTAAATAAACTCGATTGCGTTTCTGTAAATAAAGTTTTTAATTGTGTTACAAAAGATTGTTTTATAAAGTAAGTAGGTACTAAATGCTTTACAAAATATTACTTTACCTGTAAATAAAGAAACAACATTCAAAGCTTATTATTTCACGAATATCGTCTCCTTTAATTCCTTCAGGTATTTTATAATTTTTCTTATAACCTCCAATCCTAATCACCATGACATGCAGAACACTGTAGTGTCAGTTCACCTCAGTCAGTCAATCATTCCTGCCTTCATACGATCGGTCATTCTCAGTCGCACTTGGACGCGCGCGGGTAAATTCAAATTAAAGAAATGATAGATCCGTAAGTAAGTAATCATTTCCTTACATATATTTTATCTTTGTGTGGCGTTGACCACGCCTTCACCTCGTAGTTAGACTGTTTGACGTCTTATTGTTTGCGTAGAAATATCACGCAAACTTTCATTTGCACAGAACCGTATGCAATTTTGACCCCTTACTGTACAGGGGCATGGACGAAGTATTGAATGTTTAACTTAAATGAACTAAATTATAATCTTACCTGACTTGAGTTTGCCTTCGAGTGCTATCGGTTTTGGTTCAAAAAGGGCCAGAGCAGCGCCCAGCAGACAGAAGAGGATTATGAACTTCATTGTTTGAAATTGTTGTAACTGTAGTAAATGTTTGTAAGTATGATGGAACCACAAGCCGACGTCAGTATTTATACTCAGTTTCATTGATATTATAATAAGCGTTAAATAGTCGATTTTTGATAAAATATCGGAAACAGGTTAATTTGGCAAATCGATGTCATTTCGATAGTATTTTAGAGCGTCTATGGTGAATCGAAAATAATCTTACTACTATAATTGTAAATGGTAAAGGTTGGATGTTTGAATGTGTTTTACTCCATCGCGCCAGAACGGCTAAACGGGTCTGGATAAAATTTAGAAGAGAGATAGGTTATAGTCTAAAATAGCACATAGACTTTTTTATTTCCAAGTGAACGAAATCGCGCGTAACAGTTAGTTTTAACAGAAAATTGTGTTATATTCTGTGATCGAAATTCGATAAAAAATCGAAGTAAATTGAAGTGGAAATATTTCACGACAAAACATGTGCTTGTTTCCATTTTAATATTTGCTGAAGTTGGTGTAGGTATTCTTTTGTCCAGCTGTTCCAAAAATCTTTTTTCATTTTTTGTATTTGTATCCATCTGTTGACTAGGTCAGTATTAATATTTTCTATCGGATCTGGTATTCCTACTGTTTCACGGCCAATAAGAAAATGGCTTGGCTGCTCCTACGAAGTTTGTTGCATTGTCACTGTACATGTATGACACGTGACCTCTTCGTGCCATGAATCTGCTAAGAGCTGCGATAAATATTTCGGTTGTTAAATCGCCCTTCAATTCAAGGTGTATAGCTTTTGTTGCTAAACATACAAAAACATCAATGTATGATTTGTACGGCTTATGAGCTCTCCCTTTCATAGTTCTTGTTTGTATTGGTCCCGCATAGTCAACTCCAGTACAACTGAATAGGTAGGATTGTGTAACGCGTGCTTTTGGTAGTATTCCCATTTTTTGTGAGTTTGTGTTTGCTTTGTATCGTATGCACCTCATACATTTGTAAATTATACTCTTCAATTTCCTTTTTCCGCTAACGATCCAGTATGTTTGTCGTACATAAGCTAAAGTCATTTTTTTTATCTCCATGCAACGTTTTTAAATGTGCGTCTTGTATATTTAATGACGATACATCATGATAAAAGTATTGGATGCTTCTGATTGTAAGGCAGTTCGGAGTTTTGTAACCTGCTTCCAACTCCTAGTAGTCCATCCTCGTCGATATATGGGTCTAAAGTGGATAGTTTTTTATTTTTCTTCAATGGTTGTCCACTTTGAATAGGTTTCAATTCATCTGCGAATTCTTCTTCTTGTATTTTCAAAAGTATTCGTTTTGTTGTCTGTAATAAAATATTCTGGTTCATTTATTGTTTGCTTGATTGCGTATTTGTAGCAGTAAGATAACTCCCTTATCATTTTATCTAAACTGGAAAATCTATTCCAGAGATCATTCTTCTCAATCTCAGTTGTACTTATATGACACAGCTTGATTTCTTCCTTTGGCTGCGGCATACTTCTCGTGGTGGGAATCTGATCAGTTCTTAGCCATTTTGGATCGTTCCACCATAAAGAATAGTTGACAAGTTTTTCCGGTTCCAGACCTCTTTAGATGAGCCGGGTTCTCAGCAGAAATTACGTGGTTCCATTTTGTGTTTGGTAAAAGTTGTTTAATTTGTGACACCCTATTGGCTACGAACTTTTGCCACCGCACACTCACACTACTCCTCTTATCCAGCTTTAGGTGATCATAGAATCCGTCCAACAAGATGTCTTAATATTCTTACAAATGAGCGCTTCCTTAACTTTTTCCACCGAACTAGCTAGTAGTTACTCAAGTCAAAGTAAGGTAGTTTTTTGTTTCTTTGATGCCACTTTCGATTTTGCTTGTAATAATGTAATGTCGTAGCTGTTACTGATTTTTACACGGCTGTATACCACCGCTCTGTATGTTTTTTCGGAAGCGTCGCCGAAACCATACAACTCAATCTCTGTGCTGTTTGTTATGTAACACCACCGTGGCACTTTAATTTTTTCTATGCTTTTCAAATGTTTTTGTAGATCTGTCCATTTTTTCTGGAGTCATCCCGTAGGTCATCAACAGGCTGATCCCCCCCTATGCTATTTGTCCAGGGTTCTTGTATAAGCAGCTTCATTGTAATTATAATTGGTGCTAACTAACCCTGCGGGTTAAATATTTTCGCAACTTCTGACATAATAAACCTTTTTGTTGGCTTTTCATTTTCCGTTACAGTTATTTGGAAATAAAAACTGTCTTCACGTGGTGACCATATTATGCCCAACGACTTCCTGGTCTCGTCTAACGGTAGTTTGAGCATCTGACCGTCTTTATCTTCCGCTGGTATCTTTTCCAGTAGTTCTGAACTGTTTGCCCTTGTTCAACATGGATATTAACTGTTTCTGTAATTCTTTTGCTGCAACTTCCTGTTCCGGACAGAATATCATCCACGTAGAAATTTTGTAATGTAGCTTGACTTGCGATTGGATAATTATTTTGTTAGTCTATTGCAAGTTGTTGCAATGTTCGTACCGCAAGAAAGGGGGCACTTGTTGTACCGTAGGTAACTGTTGTGAGTTAATATTCACTAATTGCGTGTTTGGGAGAAAATCTCCATAGTATTCATTGATGTGCGAAGTCTAATTCATTAATATTTATAAACCGGTATATTTTCGTAATATCCGCCATAAAGGCGAACTTATGTTTACGCCATCGTAAGAGTAGGTAGGAGATAGTGTTGTTGTAATCGTGGACCTTTATACATGTTATCATTAAGGCTTACTTTTGTGCTGCTTTTACTGCTCGCATCAAAAACCAAATTTTGTAGTGAGTGAGTCTTCTTTAATTACCGCTTGATGTGGTATGTAGTATTTTCCTAAAGAGTAGTTCGTTATATATATTAATAAATTAATTCATAAATTCAATGTATTGGTATCGTAAATTTTACTTTTTTACAAATTGTCGTTCTAGTTGTACTCATGCAGCGGCTTTTGTGCGTGATTCGCCCTTCAAGTTTAGGTTATGTTTGAATCCTTGAAAGGAAGTCGTACAGTGTAAGTTCCGTCTGGGTTTCTTATAGTAGTTTCTTTATAGTAGTTTTCACAGGTTTGCAGCTCTTAGCAGATTCATGGCACGAAGAGGTCACGTGTCATACATGTACAGTGACAATGCAACAAACTTCGTAGGAGCAGCCAAGCCATTTTCTTATTGGCCGTGAAACAGTAGGAATACCAGATCCCATAGAAAATATTAATACTGACCTAGTCAATAGATGGAAACAAATACAAAAAATGAAAAAAGATTTTTGGAACAGCTGGACAAAAGAATACCTACACCAACTTCAGCAAAAATACAAATGGAAATAAGCACATGACAATGCAAAAATTGGAACTGTTGTACTAATAAAAGATGATAATGTAAGTCCAGGTAAATGGTCGTTGGCAAAAATCAAAGAAATTCACCCGGCCGATGATGGTGTAGTTAGAGTTGTAACTCTTCAGAAATCAACAGGCGCTTGTCAGAAAAGGTCAATCCATACGTTGATCCCGCTCTCTGTAAACAATATACAACGAGCTATGACTATGCTACAAAATGTAACATCTCAAGTGCCATAAAAAACAAAAAAGGCATACGCACACCAAAAATTGAATATAGAGATTACTATTACATACAATAATTAATCTATTAATTAGCACGGTGTCGAGTAACCATTCATACACATTAAAAATAATAAATCCAGTACTATATGTTGAAAAATAGGAACCACAACAATTAACCGGGGAACTTTTAGAATAGAAACTGATAATGAAAGAGGCAGTTTGAAACGAGACAAAAAAAAATGTGAAATAACTACAATTTCAACAACTTTGCAAGGATACTCAAAACATCATATACGAGACACACTGCAATGAATTTTATCAACATTTAAACTAAGAAAAAACGAAGTTTTAGACAATAACGGAATACCTAACAGAGATAAGGAATACTAGATAGAAACGAGGTATCTTGGGACAACTTTTAACATCGGTGTTTGGAGTAAATGATGAAGTATACAGAGACATAGATACATTAAATAACAATCAACAGAAACTTATAGACGCTGCCAATCATCAAACAAAACATAAACCAAACTGAAGAGCAAATCCAGAAAAATTTTGAGAAGTTTCAAGCGAAACTAAATGAAGCAATATTGTTTATGAACAGATACAATGTTTGGTATAAATATATTGACAAAAATTATATTAATATAAAAGTGATGCAAGCTTACGAATAAGCAAACAATTATATAAATGAAACTATGGACTACTATACTGGATTACTCTCAGAGCGGGCTCTCCTGGCACAGGTAAAACGAGAATTCAACCTCAATATTGTTAAACCAACTTTTGTTAACTAATAAAACATTTTTTTTTATTACTGGAAATGTATTTACAAAAAGCAACTATGTATAGTATTTTAGCACCAAGACACATCAGCAATATAATAAAAGTAGCTAATCAAAGCCTATCATCAAACTTAAAAATTATTCAAGGTCAAATAATACAGACAGAGATGAATGTAAATAATACCCACATACGATTGTACGCATACCTTCCAATACACGATGTAACAAAATATACTCTTATCTCTCTCTTACACATACACACACACATACACATTACGCCCATTCCAGAGAGGAAAGCAGATGGATCATTTTAGTGTTTGACTATTCAGTCGACATTCATGGGCTTTGATTATAACAACGAGCGTTACTTTGAACTAAGTCAAGAAGAATTTAAAAACTGTCTTAATAGTAATACAGAGTTTGTCTGCTATCCTGTGGCCGTCAAGAACATGCAATTAAATAAAAATAGCATAGTTGAACAACTACTTAAAACTGAAAACAACACCCAAACTCAATGCATGTCGACGACCTACAAATTATCGACAGATGTTTTATGGATGCAATTATATATACTAATTTACATGAATAGATGTTCACCTCACTGTCAATGAACAGCCCAGTACAGTAGTATCAACTCAAGCAAGCTTCAAGTGAGCTGAAATAATTAGATACTGCAATTGAATGTTAGCTACATAGCAAATAATGCAATTCAAAATCAGACATAGAAAAACCGAGGAGGGTCTTCTTTTTATTTATTTATTTATATGCATACTAGCTTCTGCCAGCAGCTTCGCCCGCGTGGATGTCGGAAATTATCCCAAGGGAACATATTTCTGCGATAAAAAGTATCCTATGTGCTATATAGATTCCTGACTATATTTTTTCCAACAAAATATTAATTCTCGGAATCTACCTTTACTAAGTAATACTCAACGATTTACCAAATTCTTTCGTCTTAACTGAGACAGATGAATACGAGGTTGGATATCTTATCATGGGTCTAAAAACAGATAGTGCACCAGGATGTAATAATATCAGCAGTAGATTCCTGAAACAAAATATATTCTTGTACAACCACTCGTGAAAATTTTCAACGATTGCTTAAAAACTGGAGTGTTTCCCTGTTCCCTAAAACGGTCATAAGTGTACCCAATCTATAAAAACGGAGACAGAAGTCGTATAAACAACTATAGGCCGATATCCATTCTACCCGCAACAAACAACATTTTAGAAAAATTATAAACATCCGTCTAGTAAAATATCTTAAAATAAATAAACGCCCATCAGTAAACCAATACGGGTTTAGGAAAGAAAATTTATAGAACAGGCTGTGAACAATCTTATAGAATTTATTAGTTCCAACCTGGACAAAGAAAAAAACGTCTTTCTATTTTTCTCGACCTAACCAAGGCTTTTGATACGATTTCTGTCTCCCTCTCACTAAACAAATTGGAAGCGCTGGGTGTGCGGGGCACCCAGCTTGAACTTTTTAATAGCTACCTCTCTGGGCGAACTCAGTGTGTCCGAGAAGATAAACAAAAAAGTACATACCTCCCAGTTACACATGGCATTCCTCAGGGAAGTATACTTTGGCTGACCCTATTCCTTGTGCACATATATGAGCTTACTAGTCTTAAAGTCAGGCTGGCTAAAGTAGCATCATCTTTTATGGGGTACTGTATAAAATGTTACAATCAAATACCTCCCCACATTCTAGAACTGAATGAGACGAAATTTAAAACTTGTATAAAACGCACACTATGCAGGCAAGCATATTATAAGTTGGGGAATTACATCGCTGATAAAAATGCTTGGCTAAATGCTGGTCCCGCTCCGCAGCCATTAGGGCGCAAAAACAATTAGTGATGGGTAGAAAAGTTTTGCAGTATTGTTGGAGCTGCTGAAGACTGTATGAATATATTTGTATTGTATAAACTCAATTTCTTTTAGTATTATATAACTGCACAGCACATGTGTGAGTACTATGTTCCGACTGTAAATCTACCTATGTGTCGTTGGTTGACTTCTGTGTGCCCTGGTATTTGAGTGTGTCATGCTCTCTCTAATTTCTCTCTGATGGTGGCACATGTGTTGGATCATTCGGTTCCCTCCATAATGGTTGAGCTGAGTGGTGCCGATCCATGCGTCATGTTCGTGAACGGGCGCCATCAGTTGGGATTGGTCAAAACTTAGCTGCCTCGGCCTGTCATTGCATTTTTATGTTGAAATTGTTTGTTACTCTAGTTGCTTTTACGTGCACGTCTTTTTGCATCGTTCTCACATATATGTATTTTTTTTTTTAACAAGAATGATGTAACCAAAAACTTGTAATTGAAACTGATGGAAAAGAGTGTCCGTGGAGTTTCTTGCAAATTCTTCTCCATTGAGATCTACTGACGTTTGCGAATTTGCAACTAGAGTCATATTTTTTTGTTGTTTGACAATTCAAAAGTACCTTTAAGGTTTATTTGAAATAAACTATTTTGATTTTGATTTTTTGATTTTGATTTTAAACTTACCAAAGGTGAAATTATCTCTTTCACGGATGACACGGCGCCGGTATTTGCGGGTGATAGTTGGGAAGAGGTTCAGCATTAGGCAGGCGGTGAATATCCGCGACAACCTACGAATTGTTTCTGGAACGCGTTGATACTCTAAAATACCTTGGTATTATTTTAGAAAAGAACTTCGACTTTAAATAACATGTCAAAGTTCTCTGTAATAGAGTACGTAAATTAATTTATGTTTTAAAAACCTACGTCAAATTGCGGACCTCACACTGCTGAAGCGAATATATCAGGCCCTCTGTCAGTCGCTTATTAACTACTGCATTTCATCATGGGGGGGGGGTGTCTGCAAAACCACTATAAAGGCAGTTGAGGTCGCCCAGAGAGCTATACTGAAGGTTAGCACGTTTAAAGCAATGAATTATCCTACTATTGCACTGTTCCAGTTGTGCGAGGTTTTGACAGTAAAACAGTTATTTATACTTAAAATCATCTTGCAAGAACGCAACAAAAAGCACTACAACCCAATGTTATTACAGACACGTCGTAAATATTAAGAGAAAATTTAGCCACATTTAATACAAATTGCCAGAGAAGAAACACCGCATATACATTTCAGTTCTGGGCTGTCGATTATGTCAGGTAAACATCTTTGTTACGGTCGAATTGTTTTCTGAATTTATTTATATACTTCCAAGTCTCCTGCGGTAACGCATGCTAAAGTAGAAGACACTCAAGCAGTTCAAATTGAGTTGAAGTCAGGGGTTAAGGACGGTGTTACATTTTCGACAAACTCAAATTTAGGTATCTAGTCACACTCAGCAACATTACGCGTACACACTCATTGAAACTACTGAGCGCTCGATTTTATACATCACTGAAATAATCTTGGTCCTTGATATGATTTTTTTAAATTTATTGTTTTAAGTTGATTCAGGAAGGTTAATTGGAACTTTGAAAATGCATTTGCTAACTGTTACTTAGAACCGTCGTCGTGATAAGTAGGTTAGTATTTTCAAACCACTTCTCTGTTCGACCCGTATGTATCCGCGATATTCTCAAAACTACTGACTCGATATTTATCGGGTTTTCGTCGTATGTGTTTTCAGGGAAGGTTTAATTGTATAATATATTAGGATCTGATAAAGATCTTCGGAGATAGAACAATAGAACTCTCCAATAACAAACAGTAAATGACCTGCGATTACTGTGATCGTATGTTTATGCAATGTTTTCACCATACCACCACCATACGTATAATTTTAGGGGGTAAACAGATGTATTTAGTACACCCAATATGGGGTACCAAAAAAAACTAAATAGAGGAAAATAATAACTTTCCTGTGTCGAAAAACAATAGGTACCGAGACAGACTTCAAAAAAAGAAAATTAGTTTTCACTTTATTGTAGTAAGTATTCGATCCGGTAAAATATCAACTCCTTTCGATCACGACAAACGACGACGACGGTACAACGTGCGGCGGTACTCATACGCATCCACACTACAATCTTTTCTATTACTTTTATCGTATTTATTTTTTGCGAGAGAACGATACGCCCATCCTTCCAAGTGCGCTTCTGAGCGCAGAATGATGAACCGCGAGTGCAAAATGTATGAAGAAGTTGGCAAGTGTTTTTATTTTACCTAATAATTAAAAATATATTGATTTAGGTAAAAAATAATTAGCTGAACCTGTAAAGCACTATATATGCCACAATTTTTTATAATTTTGAATACAAAATATGTTGTATTTTTTCCTAAACTGGTACCTATTGGGAACCTCCTTTTTTATTGTTTTTGCGATTATTTTGATGGGAAAAACGTATTTGTGCAAAATTCTGTATGATGTCATACAATATTTCTGATGCCAATCTGGAGCTGAGTATATTACCTTTAAATTAAGACAATGATATCTTCACAGCTGTGATTGCTTATACATTAATATGGTACCTGAAAAGCACTGTTTTTTGGAGAGAAATACTATAGCGTCCTTAAGCAACTCCTGCCCTCTAACTAATTATATAATAATTCACGCCATCCAATCCACAATTTCCGCCGTCATTGAGTCTCTGGCGCACTGAAACTAAACACTGGCGGGTTCCAGTCTAAATGGTTGTTGGTTCTGAACAGTGTTTTACATAGAGCGACTGCCTATCTGACCTCCACAACCCGCTTACTGAACTGGGTAACACGATACCTCTTGGCCAGACTGCTGTCAGATTTCAGGCTCCCTACTAATACCCGTAACGACTGTCAAAGATCTTCAAACTACAGTCGGGACCAACGGCATGGAGGAAACTCGCTATGTGATGATGGTCACCTATCCTCGGACCGACCTCGGCAAGCGTTGCTTAACCTTGAAGATCAACTCGTGCGGCTGTTTTTATTTAGCCACGAGCTCCTCACAACATCCATACTATTTATACAATATTAATATTATAAATGCGAAGGTTAAGCAACGCTTAAAATGCTGAACCGATTTAGATGAAATTTGACATGGAGATATTTTGAGATCCTGGGGGAATATTAAGGTGCAATATAAAAATAGGCTATTCGAAATACTAATGCTATGCAGACGAAGTCGCGGTCAAATCTAGTAAGCATATAAACTAAAAGAATATTTATTATTATCAAACATAAAAAAATAAACGAAATTTATACGTAACCATTCGCGTGGGGTCGGATGAAGCCCAAACGAGCTCGCCCACCATAACCTTAACATATTTTTTCACAAAATTATTGATTTTCGAAGATCGATTTACTTAAGTTCTGCTCTTAAGCTGTTCGTATAATACAGATATTATTAAAGCGTCAATTTTAGATTGTCCACCATGTAACGCAACGTCTCGCCCGGTACAGGAAAGAACTTCACAAAATTAAGTTGTGTAGTTTGAGTGCACTACAATGACTCTACCTAAAGCTCTTCTTCTATTATTTACAATAGCTAAACAATATAATTGAGCTATTGTAATGTGGATGCACTAAAGCGTCTATGCTGCGTAATACAATTATTTTCAGGTTTTTTTTCGATGAAATATTTATTTAAATTTCATTTTCGTCTTGGTTTTTAAAATTAAGGTTTCTCAGCAATAAAATACAAACATAATGCAAGAAAACACTTTATTTAACAAATAATAAAAAATAAAACAAAAAGAAAAGCCAGTTTCGTAGTTACTACGCACATGCTAGGGTGCATAGAAACAATAAGATTTTAGTTGCCATGGCGCCCCCTCAACCTGCAGTAACACTTTCCTGCAGCGCATACTTGCCCGTGGATTAGCAACGTATTGCAACTTAACTTGCAAAGACCGGCACAATCCGGATCGGTGACGCAATCCGTATCTGCAAAAAAAATTTCGTGAGTATATCTCAGCTAGACGGGGTTGCGGCAGACCTTAAAGTTGATTGTGCTTACAGGGCAAAGACGATGTAGATGACAGGGATGCAAGATTGGAAGTAAACGAACTTAACAGTATTTTTTTTTTAATACACCTGTTAACTTGAATATGTTATGTCAAACTTGAGGTGTCAAAGGGTATTTTCTAGATAAAAAGCGATGAGACTAAAACAGATAGAGACTGTGAAATGCCCGCCACAAACTAATTAGGATGTGAATGGGAGGATGGTGTTGATGTCGCGGTATCTATGTCGCTGCATACAAACTAATGACTTTCCATACCCCACCAAAAGCCTGCATCGCGCAATCAGCGTTTTCGGCGTGACTTGAACATATGCAACAGTCTGACAACAACAGTCGGACAAAACATAGGCAAGTCGCAGACATGTAATTGTCACTAGCCATACCCAGGAAGACAATCCAAGGAAGTGCTTGCCGTTACGGGCACCCAACTTACCGCGAACAGGGGGTGAAGCACCGTATCTCGCCGCCGCCGCACCTCCTAGCGGGGACGCTACAACCCATAGGAAACCGTCGAGCAGTTCCCCGGACCTGACACAGCACCCTTCTGGTTGAGGAGATCCTCCCTTTTCAATGGAGGATGCGGGACTTTACACCCATTTTTAGCTTACCTCCAGAATGCGACTCTTTTTTTAAGAATCAAAATAATATGTAAAAGTAGTAGATATATTTTTTACAAGAAATCTTATTAATATATTTTCTTACCTAGGTCCGCACTGAGATTATCTGGTTCCACAAAAGCTAGGGCAGCGCCCAGAAGACAGAAGAGAATTATGAGCTTCATTGTTTGAGACTCTTGTAAAGACTGTCAAGTAGCTGTAGTAGATAAGTCTTTGAAACTATGATGGAACCACAAGCCAGCGCCAGTATTTATACCAAGTTTCTTTGATATTATAACTAGCGTAAAATAGTCGACGTTTGATAATATATCAAAAACAGGTCAATAAATAAGGCAAATCGGTGTCATTTCGATAGTATTGTAGATCATCTATGGTGATTCGGCATTATTATCAGACTGAATTACATTAGATACACCTTTATAACGGTCTAGTTAGGTAGGTGAAACTTCGAGAAAGAGGTCAACCGTCGAATCCGACTCAGCTGGGCAGCGTTCAGGAAGTTGCGCGGTAATTACCACCACAGTGTCTCGAGACAAATCTCTTTGACCAGTGTGTGTTGCCAGTGATGACCTATGATACTGAGACGTAGTGATTTTCCTTGTGTGATCGAATCTGAAAAGAGGATATCCGCAGAGTCACCAACATAGCCAGAAAAGTTCCCAAGCTGAAATGGCAGTAGGCGCATTGCTCGCAGAACGGATGGTCGATGGCGCTGAATAGTTCTGGAGTGGCAACCGCGAACCAGAAGACGCGACGATGGAAGACCCTCTTAGTGAACCGGTGGCCTAATTAAGGCTGCGGGTGGATGCGAGACTCACAGGACCTATCTAGTGTGGCGACGCTTGGGGGAGGCCTATGTCCAGCAGTGGACGTCTTTCGGCTGAAATGATGACACATTTACACCTATACAGAACAGAAAAGTTCTAGTCAAAGTCTGTGCGATAAAATCCGTTATGCTTTTATTTATTTATTCAAAATTATGTAACTCCTTTACAGCTTTAACTTTAGCTTTAGCTTTTTTATACTATGTAGCTATAGCTTTTGATATATATGTGAGGGTGAAAAGAACAAAATGTGAGGTTATAAGCAAATGTGAGGGTAAAACTGAATGGAATAAAACCAATGCATAAATTAGACCATATTTTAATCAAAGCAGCATAACTTCAGTAAAATACTTGCCACAATATTATTGCGTAAAAACTACACGCACATTAATAATGAATATCATCAGTACACAACATAATCACATTTATCACATTAATAATAAATCAAGAGCAATCAAAACATACCTGACCGTTCAAGTCCGAAGTCAAACCAAAAATTGAACGATCAAGCCTCTTGCTCACTCTTTTATAATGCGGCTTGCTTGTCAGTGGCAGGGAGCGCGTAGTCAATACACAAACTTATTAAACAGGGAGTAACTCAAAAGATACTCAAATATTATAAAAAATAGGAATTACATTATTTCTCCCACATATAGTATCTTCTTCTTCAGCTGCGTGGATGCATACTGCCTTGACGTCTGCCTCCACAGACTGCGGAACACGAAGATGGCGATTTGCTATTAGGGCACAAGCTTCTGTATGGTACCTAACAAATTAAATAAACTTCATCATCAACAACCTTAACCAGAAAATATTACTTATTTATTTATGGGTATCATTTAAGCTATCGCCAATTTAATTAGTTTTGTGTTTCTTAAAAAATAGAGTTTGCCCGCAAAATAGTAGATTTGTCACCAAAATGTAGTCAGCAAACAATATAAAATTCATTCCACAATACATCTCCTAAAATCATGGAGATATAGGGTCTAGTACCAAATAAATGTTTTTGTATGTATTATAATAGGTTTGTCCCAATAAGTATTTAAGCAAACTAATTTAAAGAGATCACCAATAAATCATATATTATGTCAATAGAAAATTTCATAAAGTTAGATTAGTGTCGCAACAGAGTCGACGGAGCCTCGCTGCGCGAGGCTCCTGTTTCTGAATGCAGGGTCTAAAGTAACCTAACACGAAGGAGATGACGGGAGCTGAGTTCGCTCGCTTTGCTCGCTCACTTCAGCTCCCGTCATCTCCTTCGAACCTAACCTGTCCGAAACGGAGTGCCCTAAGCTCCCGAGCTCGCTTCGCTCGCTCTTGGACCGATTCATTGACCATTGTCATTGTCATTTTAATGTTGACATTTTCATTAAAATTATAAATTGATGTATTAAATTGGTAACGAATACTAAAATTTTAATAACTGAACGAAATAAAATGTAACAAATAAAAAGGAGTCGCAGTCAGGGATCGATAATCGATTTATTTGGTGACAGATCTACCATTCTGAGCATAAAGCTATTATTTTAGTAATAAAACTATTATTATAAGAACGAAGTTTATATATTTATCTAATTCACTAAAATTTTATTGGTAATCCATCTCTTATTATACACATATATTAACATTAATTTGATAATTCATACCTGGGAACACTTTTTTTTATCTGAGAACGAAAATATTTCGTGGCGATAGATCTATTTATTAGGTGATACAACTTGATGACAAATATAAATTTTGGTGACAAGAAATATAGTTCCCTTTATTTATACTCTATCATCTTGACTTGGCAATCGCGCTGCATCGGAAAGCCTCCACCAATGCCCACTAGATGGACGGATGACCTTATTAAGGAAGCGGGTATCCGTTGGATGCGAGACGCTGGGGATCGATAAAGCAGCAGTCTTCCGGCTGAAATGATGATGATTATGATGAATCTTGACTTGACTAGAAAGAAAATAATGATGATTTTATTTTCAACTTTCTCTCTCCCTCTGTGTTTTCTTTTTATATTAACGTTGCTCCACACTAAGAATTTCTTCCTGTATCGTGAGTGCGTTTAAACTGACATACACAACACCCAGAGCCGGAACAACTATCTGTAGGTCATACAAATATTTGTTCCGTGCGGGAATCGAACCCGCGACACGCAGTGCAGCAGTCAATCGCTCAACCACTTCGCCAACCGTGCGCCAAAGTTACAGATGAGCGTTTTGAAAGGTCGTAGAACATGTCTTAGATTTAAAGGTACTCTAAGCTAAAGGTAAAAAGCCAAGAATGATATTAATATTGTCACCGTATTGTTCTATTAACATTAATAACTAAAGGTTATATAATTAGGCAAGCCTTATGTAAATCTATGCTAAACGTAAGTTAGTACCGAAGGAGATCAGCACACTCTAATTAGTTAATTTATAGTTCAATCGATTAAACTATTAGTCATGGTTTGTAGGGAACCTCGTTGAAAATACCCAGGTACTTACGCGGATTCTGTTTTGAATATTTAGAGGGACACAAGAACGATAAGAATGAAGCGTGGATCCACGCGAGATACAATGGTTTTTTAATTGTTTCGGCATTCAACCGGTTAGTGCCATAGTTTGACAGGATATCTTAAATTTTCAGAAATCGTGGTTTAGACTTAGGTACTGGTTTATGGGCTCAAAGTTGCACTTGCATCCCATTCCCATTGATATATTTATACCTGCTTAGATCATTTTTACATATCATATTGATGCTATTTTGAAAGTATGTCACTGCGTTTGACTGCAGTTTTATGCATCATAATGAGAACAAATTGACTTTGACTTTGAACTTTTCTGACTGAAACAAAGATAAAAACTAAAGCAATTCGAACATCACACACTTTGCTAACATATTTTCATAAGGCGCGAAACATTGACCAACAATGCACCTGCTTTGTTGTCTCTTCACTTTACTCTTTTTATGGATGAAGTCTAAATGTTTTAATAACACAGTATCACTGCAAAATTCTTCAGGTAAAAACTAGCTTAGCTTTTGATGAAACTTGATTTTTACTGATAGAATAATAGATTACTGCAGAGTTGCCTGGCCGCAAACAGATTATTGTTATTTTTTTTAAGTTTGCCCTACACTAGGCAATTCTCTTGTATCGTGGGTGTGTATTATACCATCTTCGATCTCTCGATTAGCTGCCATTACTGTGTAACCGTTTATCAAGTAAATTGGCAACCCAGGTAGCGGCTAACTGAGAGCTGGCAACGTCATTTTTAGGGTTCCGTAGTCAGCAAGGAATCCTTATAGTTTCGCTATGTCCGTCTGTCCGTCCGCAGCTTAGCTCAAATACTCTTAGTTCTATAAATCTATAATTTGGCATGGATAGACATATTAATCACTCCGACAAAGTGGTAAACCAAAAAAATGGAAAAATTAATTTTAGCTTACCTACTGTAGACGTAAAGTGGGGATGTTTTTTTTTCTCGACTTTCTCATAGTGTGGGGTACCGTTGGATAGGCCTTTAAAATATGATGGGTCTGTTAAAACCATTTTTCGATTCAGGGATTCGTTTGAGTAAAATTAAGCCTTAAATTTCTCATTTTTGTTAGAGTCAAGTGTGAAGTTAAAAATAAAACTATCACAACTAAGTAGTATTTACAACTTTACGGGTAATAGTCGACCAACTTCTAAATTGAACTTGGAAAAGTATTTTTTTTTACAATAATGCTTTGTAAAAATACTTATATAACGTTGTTAGGTGGGTAAAACAGATAGTAAATATAAGTTTATGAACCATGTAAAAATATACAATGATAAAATTACAACATACTTAACTAATGATTTCTTAATTAAAACGCTCGACTAACGCATTAGAGTAGGCGGAGTCGTTGGCAGTACCGGTCCGCACGGCGCATGCGCGCGGGGGATTCGTTTTGTTGTTTTAAATGCAGTAAGTATTGGCACCGCCGTCGCTTACGTACTTTGTGGTATTGGTATTTTCGATATTTTATAATCTTTTTTTTATTATTATTATTGATAGGCTCGCGCTTGACCACTATCTCGCCTGGTAAGAATAAGAATAGAATAAGAATCTTTATTTGTAAACATAGGTAGTTACACGGTGTGCGAGATGTTACAATACTAATTTAATCCTCTATGTTTTGCCGTGAGGCGTACAAATATTATAACATTTAATTTCATTCATTTACACAAAAAAAGATATCAATAAGAAGTCATTTTCAATCATAAGAAGAGCTTTAGGTTACTATTAACATTTGTTTAGAAGAACATTAAATGCAAATATAAATTGTCAATAAATCAAAGAAACATTAAAAAATTAGACATCAAATAATGAATTATCCATTAAATAAAACAAATAATTATATAGTTAAAGATTAGATATCCAGTAATACTGAATAAGTATCATCATTAAGTACACAACTGGATGTCGAAATCATATTGTAATTTAGTAAAACAATTAAACTGAGGTCAATATAAAAATATCACAAAAGTTAGATGGTAAATAATAAAATTATCAAAGAATTATCGCAAAATAAATATCATTAAAAACTTTGATGTCAAGTAATAAAGTAAACAAAGGTCAATAAATTAAAATAAGAGATACTAAAAAAAATTCAAAGATGCAATCTTATTTTGTCAATACAGATAAATGGTGGTAAGCGAAGATGTGGTCAACGATGTAGCACGCTTATCTAGAAGAAACCAATTCACTCTTGACTCCCAGGTTGTAGCTATCAGGAAATACAGACTCCAGCAGGGAATTCCACTCCTTAGCTGTACGCATAATAAAAGTATTCAAATTCAAAACATTTATTTGTAAAAACATAGGTACAATATAATATAATAAGATCTTATTCTAATGTCAGGATCGCTATGTTTAACCTATTAGGCATACAAATTTTGGATACGCTTCTAATTACAATTTTAAAATATATATTTTTATGCATTGTATTAATTAAATTATTATTAAGATTAAATAAGGTACTAATAATTAGATTCATTTGATCGAATTGAACATAAATAAATCGGACATTTGACTCACACAACGATTTACATAATTATTATTTATTTGAATTGTCTGTTATGAATTCACCAATGGAATAGAATGCTTTTTTAACCATAAAATCTGTTAGCATTCTTTTGAATTTGTTAGTATCATTCTCCGCTCTTATAGTCGTAGGTATCTTGTTATATATTTTTGGAGCCATTCCCAAAAAGCTTTTTGCGTATAATGCTGTTTTATGAGGCAAAACGTGAATTTTGTCCCGGTGACGTTTACTAGTCAGGGTTTCAAATAAATTGAAGTGTTTTTTAACGAACATTGCTATTTCAAATGCATATAGAGAAGGAAATGTCATTATTTTTAGCTTAATGAAGTATGGCCTACAACTATCAGTAGGTTTTATATGGCATACTGCTCTTATACACTTTTTTTGTGCCTTAAACACTAGTTCTCTATCTGATGAATTTCCCCAAAATATTATGCCATAACGCAATGTAGAAGATACGTATGCATGATATGCAGTTAGTACGGCTTCTCGACTTGCTATTTTATAGAGATTATGTAGCGCGTACTGAAACTGATTTAGTTTTTTCAGTATATGTTCAATATGTTTACTCCATTTCATATTCTCGTCTATATAGAGTCCCAGGAAATTTGTGTGCTTTGTTTCTTCTATTGTTTTGTCAGCGTATTTAATGTTAAGTTTATCTTGATTGATTCTTTGTTTGAATGACATAGCATAGGTTTTATCTAAATTTACATTGAGATTGTTATTATTTAACCATTTTATTAACCTGTTCAGATTTAGATTTATATCCATTTCATAGCTACGTGATTCCATATTTTGTACTGTGAAAATAATTGTACTATCATCTGCGAACAAAGTCATGGGATGTTGAATAACTCTAGGCATATCGTTTATGTATACGAGGAACAATAATGGACCAAGGATGCTACCCTGGGGTACACCAAATTTCGTTTTTCTTGGTTTCGATTGGTACGTTAGTTCTAATTTTGTCTTCTGGCAAATCTTTGCTATACTTGTTATTTGATACCCATTTTTTAGATACGATTCAATTAACTTTAATACGTTCCCCCTTACTCCATTTTTTTCTAATTTTGACAAGAGTATTCGCAAAACGTTTGGTTCGTATGGGTGGGATGTCCACCATGTACCAATGTCGCATCGCTGTACGTCTTGTAGTCCGATGATGGAACGGGCTTGGAGGAATTAGTTCATGCTATTCCATCGCACACTCCCCGAAGTGTAACTCCACAACCCAGTAACTGGATAACACGATACCCCTTGGCAAGACTAGTTTCAGTTCTGAAGCTTTTGACTACCCGTAACGACTGTCAAAGATCTTCAAATGACAGCCGGGACCAACGGCTTACCGTGCTTTCCGAGGCACGGAGGAATCTCGGTATGTTGAAATGGTCACTCAACCACGGACCGAACTCGTCAAGCGTTGCTTAAACTTGAAGATCAACCCGTGCGGCTGTTACACACGTAAAACTTTCGAGAATGAAATAGAGAATACATTAATTTTTTTTTCAAAAAAGATAAAGAAACAAGCAGTGTGCATTTGAGGATCCAGGAACTAAAAAAAAAGTATTTTTTTGCTTTGGTATTTACAATAATATTATGAATCCTTGTACATTCTACTATTTTGGCATGCAAATATTGATGCAATTTATCATCAAACATACAAAACATTGATACACAACACAATATTACCCATGGTGGCTCCAGCGCGCAGTCGTATTGGCTCCTTTCGCAATTGACGTCCTTCATATTTGGTGCAGCTTATATACGTTGGCTGTTTGTTTGTATCACTGAATATAATTTAAAATTAAATTTAAATAAAATGATTTTACTTTCTGGTAGTTGAGTAGGTTGTTTGAAAATATCCATACAATAATATTTGTCTTCGGTTTGTAAATAACTTTGCAATTATAGGTATTTAGTTTTTTCTTCTCATTGTTTTGTTAAATTTATACTCGTACTTAGTGTTTTAGGGTGAGGCCAAACGAACGTAATTTTTTAAGTTGTGAGTCGCGTAAAAAGGTTGATATTCTACTTTTGTATAGGGCGCTGACGCTTGCCCCGCTCCCCTCCCTCACCTCGAGCGCAATTCGGTTGAAATAACGTGTGTGAGTCCGCAGACAACTCATTTTGCTTCGCCGTGTGGCACAAACAGGGCTTTAGTGTGACACCGAATGCAGAGTTGATTCCGCGACGTATTTTACGCGACTCAAACTGCGATCTTACAGTACCACTGCTGGATGTGAACATTGTAAAGCATTATCTGTAGAAGTAACCAATATGAAGATATATGAGATGAGATATATATATATATGCCTTGTATAGATTATGCAAATGCCCTAACAGTGTCGCAGTAGGTTGCGTACGTAATATTTTATCGCCTAACAGCCCTTGCATACCTATTATTTGGAGATTTTTTTACGAATACTATCTCCGTAACGACAATAATGCAGTATTCAAATTATTAGGTGACGCTGGTTATAAATCTTTATTACAAACGCTTGCCTCTACACGCGGTGCTACTCAAATATTTATCTAATATATTTTCTAACTTCACTTGTGAAGTTCGATTTTATTACATCTTCTTCAGTTACTATCGTCCTATGTGGGCCCGTTTTTAGACATTGTGAGCCGCTGAAACCGTTTCAATGTTTCAATAAGTGTTTTTATTATTATAATGTGCAAGTAAGATTCACATGTAATAGGTGTCAATCAGTGTTTTTTTGTTGTACAATATTATTGTTATACATTCTAGATTGTACATCAGTTTTGTGAAATACAAATTAAAAAAAAAAACAAAAGGAAAATGTCCATGTAACAACAAAAAGCCCTCTTCTTATTCAGCTTTATTGTGCAACTACGGAAACCTATAACTGCACGTGGCCCGACACGCACTTGGCCTTTTTTTTCCTATTATCTACACCACTTTCTTTCATGAGACGTTAGATTCACTTGAAAATCTTATATATTTGGGTATAACTATACTATCAAACATTTTTATTTTTCAATGAATGTAATTGCGGATAGATATATCCAGGCAACCCTGCAGCAATCAATTCTATATCAACTATAATTCATGAAAATTAAGTTGATCAAAAACCCTGATTCCTGTTTGAGCGGTAGGTACACATTCAGTTACTTATAGAAACAAAGTACTTTACCTATTGTGATTTTGATGCAGTGGATATGAGCGCTCGTTAAAAAGTTAGGCGACGAGACACGCCTGCCACAGACTACCACAAAGGAGAGAGGTGAGAGGGCCTATACAAGGTGTGGCAATATTAAACATTCTAATGTTATTAGATTTTGAATGAAAAACTAAAAGAAGCCTAAAATTCAGATTTTCAAAGTAACACGACCCAGTAACTGGGTTGTGTGAAGGTCAATAGGCAGTACTTAGTAGACCTATTTCATTTTCTAGAATCATTTTTCGCGGCGAATCTTAACACCGCCATTCAGAAAATCACGTCAAATGCACAACGCCATCTAATATGGAGTTCAACTTTCCAAGTATCTGAATTGCGTGTGTTGTGATGTTTTACTTCTTGGACAAATTAAATTAATCTAATTTTTGAAAGAGTGCACCGATTGCGATGAAACAAAATCTAAGGAATACTTCGAGTTACGTTTAATATTTATTTATAAAAGTTATCTATATTAGTTTCGTTCATTTTAAGTGATACGTGCATAAATAAAAGACAAACAGAAAAAAAATCCAAAAATGCTAGAAATAGGATCTGTTGGTTATCCTTTAAAACCCTGTCCTTTTTTTGGAAATATTTTCGATATACAAAAACGACTTTTCTACAGATTAATTATATGTATTGATTTTTAACCGACTTCCCAAAAAGGAGAAGGTTTCTCAATTCGACCGCATATTTGTTTTTTTTTGTTTGTAGTACCTGTTTGTAATATTATTATGTATTTGTTTTCTTACTTTTTGTAGAAACTTTTAATTGGCCTCAATCTATACTAATATTATAAAGCGGTAAGGTTTGTGTGGTTGTAGGGTGTAATCTTAGGATCTACTGAACCGATTCAGATGAAATTTGGCATTGAGATAGTTTGAGACCCTGGGAAGGACATGGGATAGTTTGTATTCTCTTGGGATGATAAAACACTTAATACGCGGGCGAAGCCGCGGGCAGAAGCTAGTTTTATTATAATTTTCAAATTATCTGTAAGTTTTCCTTATAAAATTAAATTAATAAAAATTTCAAAGCTGCTTCATGCTTCTGCGAAGCATAGTGTAATTATTGCAACATTAAACTCTTTCTTGTTTAATTTTCGTTTAATTTTCAAACACCCTATAACCGCCTCGTATAGGTAAAACCGCGAGTAAGCATGTTTTGTTTCTTAGTTAAATCTTTGTTCGCGAGTGGTGCCCCCTACCCGAGTGACATCAAACGCGGTGTCGGAAGTGACGTCATTGTTAATGGCGAATCGGTTATTTTGAATGAGTGGGTAAGTTGAGGGCTTGAGTGGAGGTATCTTGTGTTGAATAATGAGTAGATTATTTCGCTGTGTTCTTTAATTTTATAAGAGAAGCTCTTTGGTAATTTGAAAAGTAATACCATAATATCACGCCTGCATTCTTCGAAGGGTTAGCTAGAAGTGGACCTACAGAACATCCATATTTCGCCATATTTTGTTTAAGTTCCATGTAATATTGGGCGGGTCTATTGTCATCAACCGGTTTAATAATTAATATTTTATGTTCCTTGAGTAGAGCATATAATTTTTTGGTTCTAGGTAGGTAGGTACTCGTAATTCTAAAGATCATAATCATTTCACAAACCTTCGGTTGAGAATTTGAGATGGTGTCAAACGTGGGTCTATCATTAGCAGAGGTCGGAATTAGGTAGAGTTATTCATGTACTTACACTGATTTCATACATCGAAAGAATAAAGTGGATATGCCTCAAATCCCGAGATTAATTTTAAAGAGCAGAAAAAATCCCGTGATTTTTTAAATAAAAAGTTATTTACTTTTACACAATTTAAACTACTGCACGCACGACGTTGCCAAACTTACATCAATGACATCGGATGTCCAAAGTTGCAAAATACCAATACGCGCGATGTTGCCACATTTGTAGTTCGCACAACATAGCTTGTGAGAACAAAAGAATACAATAGCGCAAATGCAAACTAATAAAAATTGTATGTTAATTATCTTTGTTTTATTTGTCTATCTCTGACGTTCTTATTATTAATTAGTTGTAATATTGTTGGCCACACGGGATTGTCCATTAGAAATCCCGGGAAGGTCCACATTAATATCAACATTTCGATGCAAGTACATAAATAACTCTACCTAATTCCGACCTCTGATCATTAGTTATATAAAAAAACCAGCCAAGTGCGTGTCGGACTTTGCACATTTCGGGTTCCGTACCAAACAGCAAAATCAAGTTGCTTGTAATAGGAAAAATATAGGAATCTCAAAGAAAAATTTTGACTAACTAAATATATTGGTAAAATTACGTAATAATAAACATTATCACCAAACTTCAAGTTCACACGTCAAAGGGAAGTTAAAAATTCTTCGGAACAAAATTTTGTAAAAACAGGCTTACTTTGGTGGCTACTCATTTCTTTTTATGCAATATTTTTTTAAATAAAAATTATCTCTTCAAAGAGTTGTAAGTCAAATCAAATTACACACAAACCACCCAAACGGTTGGAGCTACAGTATTCAAATGTTCATGGTATAAGCATCATTTTGACCCAAAGTCACTCAAATTGTCAAAAACATTTGACTCACACGATTCACATTCAGAATCCTATAAACTATCACCACCAATTCCATCAACACCAAACCTAACGCAAAAATTAATCTCAGCCACACCTATAATAATGTAATCGTAAAATAAAAACCCATGTAATAAATCTGAGGGCCACACATAAAATATCTCGCACCTACCTCATTCGTCATCTCTTTATCAGCAAAAAAGGCAATATCCACCTTAAAAAAATGAGCAGAGCCCGCCCTACAGCCCTTCAAGACAACTATTTATCGGAGAGAAAAAATACCCATAAATCAGAGAGCATTTTTTATCTGACAATCTTAAAGGTGGGGTAAATAAACGATAGGTCAGGGGAAGTGGTTGATTTGATGGCAACACACGCACGTGTGCGCGGGAATTGGATAATACTTGTTATTGTTGGGATACATTCATATTTACTTTATGGAAACGGAACGAAAAAGCCATATCCAGGAAATCAAACCCAAGTAAATTTAATTTCTAAAACAATTAGTTGTTACATTGTAACATAAGATACCGTCACGCCTGTATTCCTCGAAGGGTTAGACAGAGGTTAGGCACCTACAGGACATCCACATTTCACTAACCTACTGCAATCAACAGAGCACAAGTCCGTTATACTTACGTATATCCCTTTCGCGATTACAGCGTGATGATTAAGCTTTAGGGTCTTGATAAATCGGACATTTTCTTATTTTTTATTCTTTATAGGCTTGCGCTTGACCACTATCTCACCTAAATGGTAAGCGATGGTGTGGTCGACGGTGAAGCACGCTTACCTAGAAGTAACCTATTCACTCTTGACCCCTAGATTGTAGCTATCGGAAAACACAGACTCTGGCAGGGAATTCCACTCCTTACCTGTACGCATAATAAAAGTGTCCCCAAAACATTTTGTGCGTATGGATGGGATATCCACCATGTATCGATGACGCATCGCCATACGTCTGGTAGTCCGATGATGGAACGGGCTGGGTGGAAATATGTCAAAGTACCAGTAGGTCTTAACCGTTTCACCTGGCCGAGTAACTTAACAACCAAATAAGATTCACTATCAAGTAAACCAACAGCAAAATTCTGTAGTGCTGCAGTCTCTACATACAAAATTAATTATAAATTAAACTGTTACCGTAACATAACGCTAACAGCTGCCAGTTTAACGGGATGCGACTGAGAACCAGAATTTTGTATGGAGAGACTGGTCATGTGATTTCCTCTAAGAATATGGTGACTAGAAACAGTAAAAGACATCCAAGAAATCCACAATTACACATCTAATCAGTTCCCAAGCGCATTTATTTCACATCCCTGTCCCAAACATGACCTTCAGAACTTACTAATCGATTTATCATCCCCTTCAAAAAGCCGTTACGGGTTCCGTATCTCGTAAACTAGCTATTTTATATATTTTATCTCGCAATCGGCCACGTGTATCGATATTATAAACGTTTTATGACAGCTTTTAATATAAATGGCTGGGGGTGGTAGATGGCAGAAAGTTTGTATGGTACGCGAGGGGTAGGAAATGAATTGTTTTTTTTTTTGGACACATACATTGGGTGGAAGGACAGTACTAGGGGCATGTTGTTTAGAGTCCAGTTAAGGTACTTTAGATACGTATCTTTTATTAAAATCTGATACGATTACTAAATTCCGAATAGCTACCAGAAGCTAACCAAGGATTCACTCGAAAGTACTCCTTAGTTTTACAAACGAAATATATAGGTACTGTACAATCAGAATTAATATTTGTCCATGACATAATATGGATCCATAATTATTATTTGTATTTATATCGAGGAGAAAAATATCACAAATGTGAGCATTGCTGTCATAATCTTCACAGGTTATATTGTTACTTGAGGTCGGCGCAACACGTTTTCTTCTTCAATACGTCCTGTCCCCCGTCATGCTATCACTGACTCCCTTTTCTTTCATATCACTCCTCATACAGTCCATCCATCTTTTCTTTGGCCGTCCCCTACCTCTCCATCCATCCATATTTATATTCATAACTCTTTTAGTAACATGCGTTTCATCCCCCCTCATCAAATGACCATACAAACACACAAACAAACAAACGGTTTCCTTTCAACTGTTCTGTCACTGGCGCCACTTTCAAACTTCCTCTAATACACTCATTTCTCACTTAATCCATTTACACTCATAATATATTACATATTATTTTTTATTATTTTTCATATCTTATTCTTCACTGGTCGGCTGGTAGCAACAAAATCCGAGTAATCAAAAATCCATCACAACGAGTACGATTGGAGAGGTCTGTTGTATGCTGAAGATGATAAGCACATGCTATAAGAAGTAACTAAAAGGTAAAATGTATCTATTAAAACCTCTAGGTGTGAAAATATAAAAAATGAGAAAATAGCATGTGTATTCCTTATCTACAAAATTATCCTGAACACAACCTAGCAATCACCCTACATGCAACTTTCTCCCCTCAATATAAGTTACAGCTTGTCAAACATAATTGATACGCACACGGTAGACTCCTGCCTACCAACATACCCCCACACCTACATGTTTCACCTCTCAGCTTCAAGCAACGTAGGTGGCGCCCCCTGCGGCAACTCATTCATAAACAAAAGCCACTTGATGGTCGCAATTAAAATCTTAACATGTAGTATTAATAAACACCTACTTTTAGTGAGGGGAGCTGTTGTCGATAGGCTTTTTAAGGCAATGTTAGCTAGGGGTTTTTTAGTCCAATCATCATTACCATCATCATCTCAGCTGAAATAGGTCGTCCATTGCTGGACATAGGTCGCCCCCCAAGCGTCGCTACACTGATCGGATCTGGGTATCAAGTCCAATAATATCAGTTAATTATTGAACTAGGATTCTGTGTGTTTGAGTCATTAACTGGGATAAAGTTGAAAAAGACAGATAGACAGCCATTGATGATTAAATAAGACAATGATAAAAATTGTTAACTATTTATTGAGGTAACATTGTATGTTTATGTGTTTGTTACGGATGACATCTGGAATTACTGAACCAACAACAAAAATTATTTTGTTGATAGATAGCTTCACTATCGTTGATTATATTATTTGCTATTGATTATTAGCTGTGCCCACGGCTTTGCTCCCTTCAACTATCTTCTCTACATAAATAACTTACCTACATACCTACCTACCTACAAATCTTCAACGGAGAATCATATTCAATTATTTCAGGATAATCCTACCAGAAATAATCCTGAAATAAAATGACTATATAACTCAGCTTCATTAATTACGATTGTACCAAAACTCACAAGCTCGCCTTATACATAAGCTGTACAGTACCAAATACAGTAGGTATTTGTATAATTATGTATGTTTTGTGTAGGTAAATTAAAAAGTATTATTATGAAAACTATCGACACCAAAGTCACCTCATCACTCAAACCAAACACAAAGGTAGAACGTCTCAGAATTAAATTACCTCAACCCGCTAACTCCAAACAATAATCTTAAACATTATCCCTCCTCCCCCTCCAACCCCTCAGTCCTTCAGCTAAGCCTTTTATGAGGATGTGTAGCGTACGTCTTGCTGGCGACTGATAAGTCGATGAGGAGTTTTATCGACTACTTGCGGTATGTACTATTTTGTTGTGGAAGATTTAGCAGGTGTTATTGTTTAAGTGGATGAATTTGGATGTTTGAGAAAATGGAGAATTAAAGATAGACTGCCGCAATGTCAGATATTCAAGAATTTAAGTAGAAGGAGTCAGAGATGAGCATCCTTAAAAAAAAATGGAAGACATTCTGTCCTGCAAGTCTAGGGGCAGATGCTATAAACTGAGGATCATTAAGTCAAGAGTTAATAGGTCACTTCTAGGTATGCGTGTTTAACCGTCGACCACTTCGTCACTTACCATCAGCGAGACTATCAAATAAAAAAAACACAGAGAGCGCACAAAGGGTCCCGTATAAACAGCTACATTCATCAAAATAAATAGTTAATATTACTAACGTTCATAAGCAATGAAAGCACCGAACTTTGCTCTAACGAAGGGACAAAATTAACCTCGCCGTTCGAAAACTGTTGTCCCCATACATCAATATACAACATTTTTACTTTTCCAAGTACATTTTATAAGTTGGTCGACTATTACTCGTAAACTTGTTTAAAGCTTAATTTTACGCAAAATGATCCCTGAAACGAAAAATGGTTTTCACAGATCCATAATATTTTAAAGGGTTATCCAACGATACCACACACCATGGGATAAACGAGAAAAAAAACATTCGCACTTTACGTGTTTTCATGGTTTTATTTTACCACTTTGGTATTAATCTTAATCGTGAAAAATCAAAATCAAAATTTCTTAATTCAATTAGGCCACTAAGCGATACTTTTGACGTAAAAATTTAAATATAAAAGTAATAATAATTGATTGTACCGTCCATTCGGAAATGTAGCTTATTATGGAGAAGAACGAACAAAAAACTCCACCTTTACTCTTTAAAAAAATATCTTACAACTACTTGGTTACTTAATTTTTGTTAGAAAAATAAATATATGCGAGAACGATGTATAAGACGTGCACGCAAAAGCGTCGAGAGTAAAATAAACAAATGAAAATACAATAAATAGGTATTTAAAAACAGACCGAGGCAGCTAATATGTACTTCCATGCTAAATTAGGGTTATTATTAGGGTTCCTTGTTGACTACGGAAGCCTAAAAATGAGTTAGTAGACCTACGAAAGGCTAACCTTTGTTCGTTTGTTTTTGCTTAATTAGGCTGGCACTTCCGTACCCTATATACTATAACTTTACGGGAAACCACCTTTAAATTATTTCTGGGAATACCAGCATAACAACTGCCATGAGCAGTTTACGGAATGAGCAGTTGCTCATTCCCATTAAATAAATAGTACCTTAGCTATCAGTCGTGCTTGAAAGTTCACTATAGGAACGTTTGATTACTCACCTCACGTATTTGTATTTCAGCGAAAACTCTTCCATCTTCACACAGCTGAAGTTAGATGGTGAAATAACTAAACGATTTAACATCAAAATGCAAGATTAACACAAGACCTCTCCAATATAACCTAACCCTTGTAAAGTATCACTAAATAAAGGTGACCCGATATGTCCTTAACCCGTCCGCAACAGTAGGTGTTATTGTTCAATTGGCCCAACAATCCCAAGGGTCTCAAAGACCCATCTTAATTATTAGCAAGGTGTTTAAGGGTTGAATTTACGATGTGTTAATACGACCCGATGTGCGTCGCCTGCAATTACGCTTAACCCTAAATTAAATTTACCTGGGGTCTGTTAGACCCACGGTGGGTACTTTGTTACAAATTGGTGTAGTTTTGGGTGCACTGTGTCTATTATAATGTTAATGGCTTCATTATCAAATTAGTGACCGTTTACGAATTTTAACACGCAAGTGCGTGAGATATCTGTCGCTATTCTGAATTTGTTGAATTTACAAATATGGGTAGGCTGAGTTATAATTAAGATTAGAGAATTTACAAATATGGGTAGGCTGAGTTATATATAAGATTAGAGAATTTACAAATATGGGTAGGCTGAGTTATATATAGGATACCCGCTACAAGTAGGTTCCTAACTTGGTATGGGTTAAATTAGACAAAAAATATTTAATTCTGAAGAGATTTAATCGACTAGAATACGGTGCAATAAGTTAAGATTAAGTAACTCCCCTACATAACTCAAATTGAATCACTTAACTACAATATTATGTCACTTATTTAGATGTATGAGCATAGCAGAAAAGACGCAGAGAGAGAAAGTAAACGATTTCCATGAAGCTAAGAACACTGCAGCCCAGGAACAAGCCAGCCATACCACCAACAGCAACTGTGATGTAAAATAATGATGAAAATTAATTAAATATTTTCAAAACCAGCTCAGTCCCATTCTTGGATACTTTACAATAATTCAGTGATTAGGGTCATGCCAGAAATAATTATAAAACGAATTATACCCAATACGTCAGTGAAGCCGAAAATGATGTCTCTTCTGTACCTCATGCGAGGGTACGTCACCATACCCCATTGGAGATTGGTGCCCAAGAACCACTCTTGGAGAGCCTGAAAACAGGAGTTAAGTCAAGTAAGTTGTAGGATATAATGGTCTTTTTTTATGTAAAGAGAGAGGAAGCCGAAGACGGACTGGCTTGGAATCAGCTCGTCAATGACACCGTCAAAACTTTCCAAGATGGGCACGACCTTCAGTAATGATGACAACGAATAAGAAGAAGAAGATTTTTGAAGTAAGTCACAAGTCCATAAAAAACTTACGTTTGACTGTAAAACATAGTTGACATCGTCACACAGAGGAAAGCATCCACAGCTTATTTTTTTGCCAGTGCTGTCTTGCAGCTTGTACAATTCATCTGAGAAATATTAAACAGGTAGTATTAATAGTTTAGTATTCAGTCTGCTGTATCACAACAATGTATTGTAGCTACCTTTATGTTTAGCCAAACAATGTAGACCTTTGATATCGCACAGTTGTTCGTCACCTATGAATTTGGAATAGATAGATTGTTTATTAGTAAGAAATTTGTGAAGGCTAACATCAAATGTTTAAACAATATCTTAATACGAGTATTTAAAACTTAAAAATAACAAAGGTGGACTTACTAATCTTCCTATAGAAATGTGGGATACACTTGCAGTACTTAAGACAAAGTCGTATGCGGCACTCCATGCGACACATGGTGTAGGTGTATATAGAATTATGCTTCAGGTTGTTCTCGTGAGGGAAGCGGCAGCGACGTTGATTCACGCTCAATCTGACGGTAACGCAAAGATTAGTATGCGCTGGTAATAAAGACAAAAACGTTATTGGCTTTTGAGAATCTAAACTCAAATTAGAATCTTCTAAGTATACAATAAAACAATCAAAATATTTCATGACATCGACAAATAAACTAGCAAACGTTATGAAAATTATGAATAAAGAAGTATTTATTAACTTAGCAGCTTCTGCTGAAGTGTAAACAGTGAGTGCTGTGACGTATAGCTTCATATAGTACCCCTCAGCTGAGTGTTGGAACTTGGTCGAAATATCTGGCACTTCTTGAGGACCATGGATGTAAACCTACGGAAAAAAAATTAGAGAAACATACGAGATAGAACTGTGAAACAAATAAGAACTAAGGTCAGCAGTTTATGAGTTTAGTTTATCCAACTTATTTTTTTGTAATGATACACTCACATCATAAGCAGTAGAAATATTCATGACTTGAGCAAAAACTTCTCCATCTAGAGGATGGATGAACAGCGACTTCTTGTCATCTTTGATAACGTCCCATCGGTTGGCGTCTCTGTATCTGCAAAATGAAAAAATCATAACACGATAAACAGTAACCCAGCTGTATCTATACAGTAAGTAAAAGAAAAAAAAGTTTTTTTTTTAACAAGCTTTTTGAACTGACAGGGACTAAATGTTATAATAACACTTGTCAATCAGCTCAAACACGATGATGGTGCCATCTTGTCTGGTTGAAGAGTAACTATGGCCACTTTTTGGCGCCATAGTACCTTTATTACAATGTTTGCAAATTAACTTAAGTGTGACAAGATACAAAAGCAAGGTAATAAAAAACTTGTAATAACGAAAAGAATTAAAGACTGGCAGCAGAAAACTTACTCCGGCGAATTATACACAGCAGTCCTAGAATTAACAGCATAGCACAACCCCATCTCAGTAATAGTAGGCACTATAGACAGTATCACATTTGACACTCCAATAGTCAAGGTTGGCTTGAAGGGGGCAGATAAGTTCATCAGCAGTTGGATGTACTTGTCAGGAGCAATGTCTGGGTATACTGGAATGTCCTCGAAGTTCTTGTAGGACGCGTTCGAGAGATTTATAATGAAGGACTCCAGTCTAGTCTTGTTCGGGTCGTTGGAGTTCCTGAGACATAATGTAATTATTGAGTAAGATTACAAAATCGAAATAAAAGGCTCTAGACCAAATTTAATTATAAATCAGCTATATAGTTGGTCGAAAAGTAAGAGATTGATCACGTGTGATTTGGATACCGCTTGTCAATCCCCAAATTTATAGATAATATAAATTTTAGTCTATCGCGCGCGAATATCATTTGTCTAGAACCTATGGTTTAACTTCTTATGTGTTTTATCATCAATCCTAATATTAACCAAAATACGACCAATGCTGGACATATGAGTATGAAAGCATTGCCATAAATACCGGTTCTATACTTCA
The DNA here is from genome assembly GCA_947562075.1 of Orthosia gracilis. Lineage (NCBI taxonomy): Eukaryota > Metazoa > Arthropoda > Insecta > Lepidoptera > Noctuidae > Orthosia > Orthosia gracilis. Next base: position 48,438,573 of record OX387272.1, on the reverse strand, counting down.
TGCATCATATTTCAATTGACTCTGTCTAGAATAAAAAGAAGACCCATAAACAAAACTGTGACTGTAACGAAAAAAGATTGTAAAAGATTGTAAGAACTTATACAAACCTTAAATAGATATCAAGCTTCTTCTTATCAATATAGTTATTGGGACACACGGTGACGCACGGGAAGGTGGTGTTCCAGGCAAACATGTCCCGATCCATGGAGACTACAGTGGGAGAGGACTGGTATCGGACCCAGGTTATCTGCGAGAGGTACAGGGACCCAAACCCTGACAGGAATATGATGGTGAACCAGAGTATGCTGTTGGAAAAAAAAATTGTGATTCAAGCAAATAATTGACAGTATACTTTCGTGACATGGTCTACTGTAGCGATGAAGTAGGTGTTGCATAGATTCTTCTAGTTTTAAACAGGACGGGTGATGTGCTAAACAATGCATAGACTTACATTTCGAAAAGTTGTCTCCTATCTGCAACCAAATGATTAAATCCATGTATGGATGACGTCTCAAGAAAGAGTTTCAGATATTTTTTTGCTTTGTCTACTATGACATGACGTAATCTGCTCTTCTTAGGTTCGAAGAAGAGCGTCTTCGGCGTTTTTTGCAGGTCTTCTTGGATTATCTGAGCCTGGAAAGTACGCTCAGGAAACATTTTTAGCTTGAGCTGAAAAATATGAAATATTTAATCTCCTACTATTTCTCACAGAGAAGAGGTCTATGACCCAGCAGTGGGAACATGCTAGGCTAATTCCTCTTATCTCCAATTACATACACAATTTTATTGATATTGTAATGAAAAATATTTTGATTCATGGTGTGACACCGTCAGAGACAAAATATCAGAAAAATGTTACCTTGTCAATTGCGTATATTGAAATGGTCCTTCTTCAAATATTGTGATACTACTAAGCTTCGGCTTTCGTTATATTAACCTTGATTATCGACCGATTATCATCAAAAACTTATTCTACAATTGCTTTCAGCTACGATTCGAAGCCTACTCTTCAACACAAATTATCATAACATATTGACACAGGACTAAAATGATAGGTCTCGTGCCACCACTCCATTAATACGTAACATTATAACGTATCGCTAATAAATCTGTTCGTGCGTTTAATTAGTTCGGGACACAGGTGTGGTACACCAGTAAGTCAATTTGGAACAGTCAGATTTACAATTAATACGGTGAAATGGAATATCATTGAGAAAGGGATACTTGTATGAGGTAGTACTTTGATTGTGAAGTTGTCTTTGGTATAATGAAATAAGATCAGCCAGTCTATTCTGAAAAAATCATACCGTTATTGGTCTTAAGTGAACTTGAAGTGAGCAGTCTGGATTGTCAGAACTTTGGTGCTAGGGATTGAACCAGTTCAATTTTCTTTTCATTTATGTAAACAGAATAGCAATCTATTCTGTATAGCAAAATTTAAGCCTGAGCAGTAAAGACTGATGACGCTTTTACATGGGTTTCAAGGATGGCAATTACTCGTCAGGTAATATTTTTTTCAATATTATTACTGTAGAACTCAGATTTAAATCCTACTCTGACTTTCATAGTCAGAGTATTTAAGTTAGAGTTGTTTGTCTCCTTACCACTTATGAGATGCTCGAATCCTACCGAAAGGCAGTCCTATCGGATTAAAATAAAAAAATGTGTAAAAAAGGAAGAGGGGAAACGTTTGCTCAGTAGTCGGAAAGATAGGCTGGATGTAAAGATGAAGAGTTAAAAAACTGTTACTAATCGTAAAAGTATATTATAGTTTAACTATATTATACTCCAATTAAAAAATATACCAGTTCGAAAAATTAAGGTATTCCAGCAATAAAATTTTCCATTAACCTTCTGCCTGCCCTGCACCATTATAATAACCGTGAATATTACGAGTTTCCACTCGGTGGGCTCCTGATAATAATCGCCGGTGATTTTATTACTGCCCTTTGTTTTAATCGCTGCTTCAACAGCTTGTATTTTTGACAGGTGACATCATTACTTGCGATTACTCCATTTGATAGCTTTTGTATTGCTTGATAGGCTTTCATTTTCAAATTATAGTATCTGTTAATTGATATTTCGTTCCTTTGGTAAGAATCAAAATATGAAATCGTTCAACAATGATTGGCAGCTTAAATTCAAACCTATTTTACAGTCAAAAAATATCAGACGAGATAAAACTTTACTTTGGATACATCTTAAAACAGTTTAATTGAAATAAACAACATACAGACCAGAGTGTGTTCAATAATTTAGAAAAATTGCCTTGTATCATGTGAGTGAAGGAAAACCAATATCATTTTATAAAAACTCATGCTACTAGGGGTACATACTACCAGATTGGAATCAAAATTAATTGTTAACAGTACGTGAAAATGCACTTCAGACCGTATTCAAATCTTTTGTGCCGTAGCTTCTGTCAAAATGTTGACGGCAGTTCTTTATTAATACTCAAAGAAGTAGGCACATTATATTCAGCTGTTCTGCACGTTATTTCAATTCTTAATTAAATAAACGAGAGCAAAAAGCAAACTCGAAAATTTCAATTCCCTGCCAAAATATTTTAAAAACCAATCAACACCAGGACAAATAAAAATATCAACAGAAAAAAATAGCCCTGACGTCACAAGGTAAACAAGTTGAAATCTTACCTACGGAAAGGGAAGCCCTCCTAAAGTCTAATAATTTCCGAAGTGTCATGTCGCCCAGAAATAAATGAAGTGAAGAAAATAAATTTCATTTAAAAATCACGGCGCACCATTATTTTCCCGAGCTTCCCTAATTAATTTCTTGTCACCGTCTGGATCGGCCGTTGTGGCTCTGACAGCAGCTTAGAGCGGTAAAGAAGGATACACGTGCAGCGAGTGTGACAGGGACAGGTATAAAAGGTGAGTGCGCTTCATTACCATCTTTTAGTAGTTAACGGAAGCAGATACGAACTTCGCTCCGGTCGACTTCTGCTCGCCTAGTACTTCTTATTAATGACCGTGAATAATAAGTTGAAGAAAGTCCGTGTTTTGCTTATCTGAAATTATTATTTAATGACAGGAAGCACCGTATTACTAAACTTTATTTTAATAGATTTAAAAACTTGGCCATCATTCAATTTGATCCGCTTTCCCTAAGCAAAAAGAACTAAGGCTTAGTTTCAGTTGTGCACATGGTCCTTTGAGCCGGATTCATCTAATTATCTTCAAAATGCAAAATTACATTTTTATGTAACACGTAAGTCGATTGACACGTAAGTCGGGTCTATCTTCAAGGTTAAACAGCGCTTGCCGAGGTCAGTCCATGGTTGGGTGACCATCTTAAAATGCCAAGATTACCCCACGCGTCGAAAAGCACGTTAAGCTGTGAGTACTGACTCATTTGTAGATCTCTGATAGTCGTTACAGGTAGTCAGAAGCCAGGAAATCTACCACCGATATCGTGTTACTTTGTGTCTTGGTTGTGGAGGTCAGACAGGTAGTCTCTTGTCGACCCTATTATATATTATATTTGTTGGGAAAAGGATAGGCAAATTGAACATGAAATTCGACCATTTAGTCATAAAGCCATGCCTGTTTCAAAGCGTAAACTCCTAACAACTTTCCTTAATTTCAACTCATCGATTTACCTAATTATGCACGAATCACATACCTATACCTCTAGAGAGGTTGGGTAGCAACAGTATAGCGAGTTAGATAATTAAACAAGCTTAATTTTCTTGTACGAGTTATATTCGCGATGTTCCGATGTTCAAGCACTGTTTACAGAAAGTAACGGGTAAATATTGCCGAAGGGAACGCTGAGGTGGAAATCTTGCGAGGTTAATGTGGCATGGAGATGGATCTTTGAAATAAATACAAAACCTAACAAAGAATACATCAAATGATTAAATTAACCTATTGAGAAAAGCATGAAAAATTAAAGTGTACGGGTAGTTTTTTTATTACGAATTGATAAATTGAAATCATGGATTGAATTCACAAAGACATACAGATCATTTACAGGTGGATTGTTTTACGTGCGACAAGCAAAAACGAATCTTGCATACATTAAATACATATCAATTTCCATGCATGAACTAAAATATTGTCACTACTGTTCTACATCTGTTAAGTTAGTAATGTAAATACAAAAACCATGACCGAGAAAAATCACCGCGTGGGTTTTCCACTATTGCAATACCGGAAAAAAAAATTTGTTAGTGAACATTCCAAATTACTACACAAATTTCATCATAATTTACAACCCAAAGCCGACTCTACAAAATAATACCATCGACACCGCTTAATTTGAATATCCAGCAAGAGGAGTGTTTAATAAAACATCCAGTTTGATTTACATTCTAACAAATCCGTACCTTTTGCGCCGCTCGTTGTAAACACAGCCTTACCGGGAAGTGTACACACGCCTTTACAATTACATTTCCTACTAAGGCATTTGAATTTTCAAATTAATTTGTTGGCTCATCTCGTTTTGGATATATTCTTGCGGTTTTAGGTGGAATAAGAAATTCGTAGGATGCTTGTAATGGTTAAGGTGTTTTCCGTTCTGAGTTTATTATTTAACCAGGTTTTATATAACTTACTGTTTTGCTTTAACTAGCTTGAGGAATTGCCAAACTTAAGTGGTAGTAGTCAGGGTACATAGATCGCAGAAAAGATGGTCGATTGGGTCGAAACAACACACACAAACACAAAATACAACACACTAAAATAAAAATAAATAACTTAAACAACAAACGCTCTCATTTACGCACAAAAGTTGAAATGGAAGTGGGCAGAATAAATTGCGCGGCTAACAGATCATAGATGGACCAAAAAAGTAACATTCTGGAACGGCCCACTAGGCAAAATAATAAGAGGTAGACCTATTACAAGATGTAAAGATGATATTAAAGCAATAGCTGGTCCAAACTGGAGACAAGTAGCTGAAGACAGAATCAAATGGGCATCACTGGAGGAGGGCTTCACCCATTCTGAGATTCCGGTAGATTAAATAAAAATTAAGTAACTATAAATATTATGATATACCTAATACATAGGATACACCTAAAATTATATTAAATAAGAGAAAAATAAATAACATAGAATAAACTAAATATATATAAAAAATGTACAAAAAAAATACTTCCGACTTCCAACTAAAAACACTACAAAGTGAAAAATAACTTTCTTTTTCGAAGTCGGTGTCTTTGGTAGGTACCAATTTTTTTCGTTATGGACACCGACTTCGAAAAAGAAAGTTATTTTACACTTTGTAGTGTTTTTAGTTGGAAGTCGGTAGTATTTTTTTTGTAAAAAAGATTTTTTATTTTTAACTTTTTAGTTGTACCTATTAAGCAACTTGCCTTTAGTGAGGTACTTATAATGCCAGAATAGATTAACTGAATGCCATGAAACTTGATCATAACCTGTGAATGTGTTTATCAAGGTGAATTGTACACATCTGCGTACCCCTTTAGAGCGTACTGGCGTGAGTTATGTTATGAAATGGTATAAACAATAAACAGACATGCGGTTGCAGCAACCCCGAGAGATTTGCCGTCATTTATTGAAGAGTTCTGCTGTATATCTCCGAAGTCCTTCATCAGATCTTCATCAAGTTAAAATGGGACCAATTTCAAAACATACTCTAACAAACAAAAAAAGAATTTCCAAAATCGGTTCACAATTGACGGAGATATCGGTGAAAATAATAATAAAAAAAAAACAAACAAACTCGAAGTCGAACATAGAACCTCCTCCTTTTTGGGAAGTCGGTTAAAAAACTCACACATATGTAGATTTCTGAAATGGAAATAAAAAGGCTTTTTATTATTTATTTATTTACGTATCGAATTGCTTACCTCCTTTTTTTTAAGTCGATATAAAACTCCCTATCAAGCAACACATAAGCAAAAGTAACATTTATCGACGTACAAACCTAAATCACAGTCTACCTTCTAAATCTAAAACAATAAACGTTGAAAAAACAAACGAATCCAAATGAATCGTCGTGTCGGCGGGATCAAACCGTTTCAGACCAGCAACGTATGGTGCAACCGGACCAATAAAGGTGGCAAATGAGTGAGATGCAAAAACAAAACGGAGCGCCAGACAGATGCGACGCAGGACAATATATGGTTTCAATGGTCGGAGTAGAGGTATAATTGTTGAAAAGTGTTGAGTAGATTTATCGATGTTTTGTAGTTAGGGTCTATGATCTGAGGCTCTAAAAAAAGTTAATAAAAACAAAAAACCCGAATGCAAAGATGTAAACAAGAAGAAAATCATGCTGTGCAGTCGAAGGATAGTTATTTATAGGTTTGGTCAGCCAGCTCGCGAATATGCATTCTCATTCTCGTCCTTTTTATTTACAATTTTTAGTTCTACTTTTTTTTCAAATGACTTTTAAACATATAAGTGGTTTATATTTTTGTAATCACCTCTAAAAATCCTTCATTTGGATACCCCACACGACCCCCTCCCCTTTTTTTTTAACGGCATTATCTAAGAACACTTGGGCGTTCAAGAATAATCATCAAGTGGTTTGAAAGATATGAGGTTATAAAGAATATTAAAGATACAAGCGAAAACATTTCCTTGCAGCCGGGTAAAAAGAGTTAGCGACCTTCCTGATGACTCGACGCGATTCGATTTATTACACACGGATAAGTGATTTTTACGAAGCGAAATTGCAAGTAAGTACGTTTACATAGACCATGTATGCATTTGGTTATGAAATTTTCTTATACAATAGTTGCGCGATATCGCCTATCGACGCAATTTAAATTGTGTTGTGCCATCAGAGGCTGCAGGAAAAATGTCATTCCAAAAGCATTGGCACTGTTCGAAATACCAAAATGTGTGGGCTTGATCAAGTGAAATTTCTACAGCGCTTGGAAATTTCATACATTTTTTACATCTTGCCAATCGCTTCCGCGATGCTTTTGCTGATAGAATATCTCTTGTGTAAGGCCTAAGGTAGGTCCTTGACATTCTAACAGCGATATTGACTATCAAAAATAAAAGGCTTTGACGAATTTGACAATGTGAAAATAGAGCATTCAATCAATAAATGTTGGATCTCTGACATTTGCTATCATCAACGGTAACGCTGATATAATGTCTATGTTTTAAAGGTTCCAACATGGTCTTTCAAATCAATTCTCTTTAGAAATCTATCGACATAATCCCTATCTCATCACTTAATTCGCAAGGTGAAGCTTCACCTATATACGTGTCTGCTCGGCCCATTTGCGCTGAGTCGTGATGAACGGCGTCATGTCACACGCCATTTGCAATCGCTCGCATTATACATTGTATGCTTCCTGGCTCTGATCATTGTTAATTAAGCTGTTAACTAATATTTCAAGTATCGACAAGTGTATTCTTAGTTAATTTATAGAGTTCTCTGACAGGTGATTTTTAACCTGTCCGTTCATTTTAGACTTTCGACGTCTATAGATTGTCGTATAAGTGGTATACATAGACTGTACGAATCCCACGAGGCTGTCCCAACAATGTACTTGGTAAGGATTTAATTCAATGGGATAATTCACGTAATTTCCTCGTTTTTTACAAATCTCAGTGCATAAAATTTTAATTTTTTTCCGGTTAGGTATTTTTTAAGTTCTGCAGATTTAAGGTAACACTAGTCGATCATTCTTCCATACAAAAGTAGTCTGGCGATTACTCCACTGTTTGACGATGTACGTTCAAATTAAAAAATGATATCAATTTGTCTCATCATTATAAATAATGCCCTGTATGAAAAAGTAAAAAAAAAAAAAAATTGGAAAGTTATGAGCGTCGAAAGTTCCATATTTCAATACAAATTTTAACGCATCTTTGGGCGGAAATAAATACCATAAGAAGAAGGAAAATTGCAAAACGGCCTCTTTAAAAGGGATAGATTAGTAATTTAACAATGCAAATAATTTTATTTTGAAAATATATATTTAGTCGTTTTTACATGATATCTAGACTCCCAAAGGTCTGTTTATAAAATTTCGCACGCTCGTTTTCGTCCTAAATCATTATCCATTTCGATAAAAAAATTGCAAAAGTGCTAATTCGTACGCGAACTAGCTTCTTTCTGCTCATCACAGCATCATTCTCTTTCGCACGTTTTGTCGACGAAGTCGACGGCACCTAAAATGCATCTCATCTCATCGATGAGATGCATTTTAGGTGCCGTCGACTAGATGAACCTTAAGGTCAAATATTGACCAACGATCCAAAATAGAGGTCTATTATACGTTCAGCAGTGAAATATAATAAGACGATGAAGATTGACTTATGTAAGATCCTGAAACAATATAATAAAATAGCAGCAACTGGGCCTGCAACACCATGCTATAAAACACCATGAAAACTTTGGTGAAATGAGCTGTATAAGCTGTGTAAGCTATCGATTTTCAATGCGGTTGAGAGTTCACTTCAAGCTTACTTTACCTAAGTGTTCACAGTAAGATTTTTATAGAACAGACCCACAAGTTCTTCGTCCTACAAAGAAATACGATTGCCAACAATTCAGGAACACAACACATCTCACAAATCTCCATATAAACAAAATTAAAAGTGCTCGCGAGGCAGCCGGTAAGCAATGGTACAATAAAACTGTTGTCCCCTCGGAGGTAGGCTCCTAATAAAAATTCCTGCAAATCAATACGTTCACGTTTAACGCTTTTTGTATTGTATTTTATTTTGTTATACGCCTCCATTTCGTGTTAAAGGGACAATACTGGGATATAGTGGATTTGTACTGCGATCCATCGATCTTGATCTCTTAGACCAGAAAGGTCATGGGCCGGTGTTTATAGTGAGTTTAATCATTCTCCCTAAATAACTGCACCCTAATTGCGTAACTTTTTTGACAGCTCAAAGCACGTGCACTCCTTTTCATTTTAATAACTCAACAGTATACATTGCGTCATTTACGCTGTTGAGTAAACGGATTTTTAAATATATGAAGCAGTGAATGCAAAAGACCGCGTGCACGCATTCTTTGAAGGTACGCAATTTTGGTGCAGATTATAAAAACTAGATATTCAATATGTAATAAAGTCTGGCCTGTAATATAACATATTGAGGTATTCCTGTTGGACCAATAAAAATATAATATGAAACGCCATTTGTGGTCCAAAAATCTTTTAATTTAATTTAACTTTATATCTAATTAACCTTCTAGAATAAAGTAACGTGTAAACCCACGTAAAGGTAAACAGATTTGATAATCTTTATACCTTTACGTGTTGTGAAATCAAAGATTAGATTGACCTACAAAATATTTCGTAAGATTTTTCTTCGAAGTAAACCATGAATCAGTTTGTTGACAAGAATTTACGTAGTATTTTACGAAATAACTGTCAACAGTAGTTAAAAATAAAGGGCTTACTTATTAGTTATTAGTAAGAAGACATTATGGTAAGTAGGTTAATAACCATAACCAGTACTTGGAAATGGAATGACTCACACGTCTCTGTGTTGACTCATTAATTGACTAATGTTTGAAGCATTCATTTGGCGTATCTGTTGTTTGATTCAATGCTTTTTTTATTAAAGATAGGCTTGCGTTTGACCACTATCTCACCTGATTATAAGCGATGGTGAGGTCGTCTATAAAGAACACTAGCCTAGAAGTAACTTATTTACTCTTTTTGATTTAAAGACTCCACGCCATAGACTTGTATCTATAGGAAACTGTTTTTTTTTCTATAGGCTTGATCACTGAATCTATCTCACCTGATGGTAAGCTATGATATGGTCGACGGTGAAACACGCTTTCCTAGAAATAACCTATTCACTTTGACTTAAAGACCCCCAGATTGTAACTGTTGGGAAACACAGATTCCGGACAGACACAGACTTTCAAATGAATTTTAGGGAAGCACAACAATCCCTTTCACAAACCCTCATATTAAATCAAAAACACATTAGATTTAAACAAAATAATTACCTATCCTAATAATAAGTATCAAAACCATTCTTCCTCACACACAAAGCAACAGTAAATAGAATACACGTTGGATTCCCTGTTCCGTCTTTGCGATTTGCATGTCCCATGCATGTGTGCGTGAGTGTGCACGTACGGATATGAGTGTGCGTGGCGATTGACATAAAGAAGCTAAATGCCGTGGGGTGTGAACAGTTACAACCGTTTAACGTATGTATTGGCACGGATAGCTATCGGCAAAAATTCCAATAAAAGTCCCGCGTCCCTGGGAGGAATTCTGTTGAAGAATAATGTTTAATTTGCGCTAGGAGGACCGCCTGATTTATTTAAGTAGCTTTTCGTTTGACATCACGTGTTTTATGTATATTGGTCCTTTTTGGTAGTTTCCTTCTTAATTTGTATGTTTTTTTGGCGAGATTGAAGTTGGAGCGGGATCTTTTAATGACCAAGGAAGTAATTTTACTCTATTCTTAGGAATAAATTGGTCTTTCGGGACAATAAACTGAAGACTTTAGTTTTTCAATATGAAAAACTAACCGCCCAATTTCTGAATGAAGAATTTGAAGTTGAGGATGTGCCAAACTAAGGTTTGACACGTCCTTAACTCCAAATACTCATTTCAGAAACCAGCTCTTAGTTATAGCGCTATTACTAATCCTATATAAATACTTCGGTGTTACCACATCAATGCTGTTAATCTTTAATGGAACACAATAACAATTATATTATTATCACCTAATTAGTACAAAAACAAACAATGCTCGTCATTTACTAGTTGTCTCTTATCTGACCATACCGGATGACCGGAGTGCAGTTATGAGTCACATAGGGGTGATTTCAGAATGAAACACTACTCATCAATCACATATTTTTTTAAAGCTGATATATACCTACTAAAAACAGAAGAAGCATCGGTGCAATCTCTAAGGTCAATGTTTATCTTAAAGTTCAAACATTTTATGTAGTTTCCAGATTATCATAAAGATAAACATACAGGTATTTATTAATCTGGGATAGTTTTTGAGGACATAAACATAACAGCTTTGAATTGAATGAAACTCTTAGTATAATGTGCACAAAACGCTTATAGAGTATATAGACTTGCACTTAACAAGCATAACAAGCTTAGCTTAACAAGTCATTAAATATCCATTTTTTTATAAAACCAGTTTTTACTAAACACAGTCAGTAATTCCAAAAAATCAAGATATATCCACGGATTGTGACGTCACAGATGACATTAAAATGCAAGCAAAAATATTCATCAATATGAACGCACCTTTAAATTAACACAACAAATAAAAACAAACAGCCAAATACAAGTCCACAGTCCATTCTATTCTATTCATAGACACGGAACGCACCAAACGCATAAAAAACCAGTTATAATTAAAATTCGAATTGTATTTTTTAATCTTAAGTTAAAATCCGAATAGTTCTGAACCATGAAGAGCGTATACCTTCTAGCATTAGTGAGTTTGTGCCATGGTCTGCCATTGGAGACCAAGCTGGCCCAGTTGGCGTCTCCTAATTCGATACATGTGACGGTGCTGGACCCTCTAGCTATTGAAGTCTCTTGGAACAAGATTAATAGTGGTAATGTTAAAGAACCTGTGATTGGTTATAAGGTTTGTCATGTTTTTACTCTACTATCACAATTATTGATGAACAATTATTTGTATGGCCTACAGATGGATGTTTCGGGTCTCGCTGTTTATGTATATGAATTAAAATGTTTGTAAAACCACGATATAGGAGAAATTCCTAGTGGTGTGCAAGGTTTTACATATTATCCTGATTTCTGGTTAAGGTCAATTGCATTTTTGACACTATAATTACCTCAATTATTTGTAACATTTTCACATTTTAACGAGTGAACGATCCGATTTGGATCCAACTTGGCACGGATAGACCATTATCTAGATTAGGACGGACGATATTTTTATTCTGAGAGTTTGCTCTCTTGGGATAAATTTCACGCGGGCGTAGCCGCTGGCAGAAGCTAGTAATAAATAAATTAACCTGTTACAAGACAATATTAAACTTCTTCTAAATTTCATTACAGGTAAAATTGTGGAAGGTGAAGAAAATTGAAACGTACCTCGTTGACAATGGAAAGACACAATTGGTGGAAGAAACAGTAGAGGTATGTATCCATTCTTCTATAATGAAGTAATTAACATATCTTTTGTTTTAAATTCTATGAGAAATTCCCCAAACGTCAGGTCGGCCCCTGACACGGTTTCTATCTTTTGGTCAATGATTTAAATGAATGCAATGTGATTAACATAATACTACAGGTACTAGGTACCTATAGTGTGTAGGAAGGTCACATGTAACAAGCGTAGATGATTGAAGTGATATAAGTAAAAAAAACGGGACAAATAAATTACGGTCATAGGTACGATGACACACACAAGGTTCTGTATCCAGTAGCTAAGTATTTTACTCTTTGCTTGACTGGTGCAGGTTCAAATTTGGATTGCCTTTCATCACGTATATTTGACTGGACAAATCCAAACAGGGAAATTTCGTGGCTGAATAGGATCTTCTGGCCTCTTCAAGGCCGAATAATAAAAGTAGCACGGGTTGATCTTCAAGATTAAGCAACTCTTGGTGAGATTGGTATGTGGATGGGTGACCATCTATTATATCCACGGAAAGCACGTTAAGCTGTCTTAACTATGTTTTGTAGATCTTTGACAGTCGTTACGGGTACTCAGAACCCAAAAAAGCTACACCGGTCTTGCCAAGGGGTATCGTGTTGTTCAGTAACGAGTTCGGTTGTTCAGCAGCTTAGTTGCGTCAGTGAATTCGGCAAGGCAAAGAGTTTTGACCCCATCAATCGACCACTCACATCGCGACTTTCATCTCGCATGTGATTGTTCGATTGATGGGTTGATGGGGTCATAACCTTTTGCTTTGCCGAATCCAATTACGCTGGAGGTCAGAAAGGCAGTTGCTCTATGTAAAAGCAACAACCAGTTTGACTTGATGCCGGCCCCAATATAGTTAGAAAAAGACTAGGCACTCAAAACAGAAAGAACAGAATCCAAATAAAACATCAATTCCGTTTTTGAAATTCCAGCCAATGGACTTGATCGAAGTCCCAGAAGGAAAACCCGAAGTCATCGTGACCCCAGCAAAAGAAACTACCGCTACCTACCAAAACGCTAAGTTAGATGTTACCTACGAGATCAGAGTACAAGCCTTCACGAAGAAGCAGGAAGGTCCGTTGTCGGGTCCTGTCAGAGTCAAGCTGGAGAAGTAACGAAGATACAAATAATAATTATAGATGTCACAGAAATATTGCTAACACTATATGTTTATAATAAATCGCGTGTGATTGTAAACTCTTTCTTCTCGATAAGACTTGGATATTATTATATTTAAAACTATTTAATTTGGGTGGTCTTTATTTTATCAAAAGTGATATGCTGTATGAAATGTTTATAATATTATAATCAATATTTTTCATAAAGTTACTGTGCTTGCAATAATCCGGTGACATTGAAAAGGGTTTTGTAAGTTTTAAAATTGTTTTTTTTGATTAAATTATGACTGAAATTGATTTGTTTATTTTAGTTCAGGTTCTAGTTGCAATGTGATAGAACCTTGAGAGACATTTAGCGTTAAATAAACGTTATGGAGAGTTTTATCTTTTGCTCATTCGCTAAAATAATACCAACACCACATCAAAGATTTTTTATAAGTTAAATAGCCATTTTATTATCTTACTGCCTCAGTAACAGATGATGATCTCAACGTAAAGTCCAATCTTTTAATAATAACATAATGAATCAAGGTAAATCAAGAGGATAAACAAGACGAGTAAAAACAAGAATATACACAAACATATTTAATTATACACTATTACACTACTCAGTCTGATAGTGAACACGGCACTGCCGACACGCAAGTTAAAATCGAAATAACAACTGAGCAGAAAATATTTATGTGTAAAGATACAAAAGTAATGGAGGCTGTATTCTTCTTCCTGTTAGTAGCTGCTTGTCATGGACTCCCAACAGACATACTGCAAGCCCCACAGCTACTTTTGCCAATCCCTGAAATAAAAAGAATGGAAACAAAAGACGATCCCAATAATATAACCTCTCATGAGATAGTTACTTGGAATAGTGTGGATAGTGGTGATGCAAACGATCCTGTTATTGGTTATAAGGTAAGTTTAATGTTAATTTATGTAAAGATAGAATAATGAGAGAGTCAGTGATGACGTGACGGGGGACAGGACGGTGTGGAAGAAGATAACGTATTGCGCCAACCCCAAGTAACATGAAACAAAGGCAGGAAGATGATGATGGTGAATATAAAGATAGAATAATTTAAGTGTTAGGGGTTAAAGTATGAAATTGCCGATTTGTACTGAAAAATTGAAATAAGTTTTTTTTTTAATTTAACTTATTTATTTAATCAAAATAATTACCATTATAATTTATACATTGCTGCCATCTAATAGGAAGCTCATTTGCGATAGAACTCTGGTGATCTAGATTCGACAAACTGTGCGAAAGCATTTTGTACTGCCTCCTGAGAAGAAAACTTTTTAACACGTAGAAAATTATCCAAATCACGAAAAAAATGATAGTCTGTTGGAGCAAGGTCTGGCGAATACGGAGGGTGAAGAATGGTTTCTAATTGCAGTTCCTGTAGATTTAATTTATATAAATTTTCTCGTGCTGTATGACGTCTCGCGTTATCATGGAGCAATAATGGTGAAGATCGATTCATGAGTCGGGGGCTGTTTCACTGCTAGTTTTGCTATCATTGTTCGTAGTTCGGCACAGTAGACATTTGCCGTTATTGCTTTACCAGATCGGAGAAAGCTATAGTGAATAATACCATGCTGAGACCAACACACAGTTACCATCACCTTTTTATTGGTGAGCTTTGCTTTAGGACACTGTTGCGGCGTTTGACCTGGGATCAACCATTGCATTTTTTGCTTGCGGTTATCGTAAAAAAAACACTTTTCATCACATGTCACAATTCGATCCAATATTCCTTCATTTCTGTATCGATTCAACAAGGCAATACAAGTTTCAACACGCGTTTCTTTCTACAGATCAGTCAAATCATGAGGCACCCATTTTTCATATTTTTTTTATTTTATTGGTTTGACGCAACTGAGTCAATATTATTGGTAAGATAACATTAAAACATGCCGTAATTATTCACCTGTGTGGGCGGTCTTGCACGTGGTTCGATCTACAAATCAAAGTTTGCATCACGAAAGCGTTTAAACCAAAATGGCACGGTGCGTTCATTAGCAGACCTTTCTCCAAACGCAACATTGACATTGCAAGCTGTTTCTGCCGCGTGATTGTTGAAAAAAATCACTCGAATTTTCGAAGTATCCATCTTGCTTGTCTAAGCTGAATAAAAAACAACTGAAAGTCGATAATCGAATGTTCCACATTTAAAAAATAAGAACTTCATAAGTACCATGTGAAAAAAGTTTCACACAAAAATCTTGAACCATGAAGATTTTATGTCAATTCCAAGTACCTATTACAATAAAACGGCAATTTTATACTTTAACCCCTATTATAACGTAAAAAATAAAAATAAAAAAGTTTTTCACAGTACAATTAGGTAAAAAGTAAGTTGTGACAAAAAGTTCAAAAAGGTGTTAAAAATTTCGATCGTCTTAAGTTTTTGCGCGTGTTAAGAGGTTAAGAATCTTGAGGAAAACAAAGTATTTTGTGAGGCAGTAAACAGTAGGTGCAAAGTCGAGAACTATTTGTATAAATAATAAGATATCCCTGTTGTTGACACGGTCGTCGGACAGTTAGTAAACTGATTTTATTTTAATATAATTTCAGTTAAAAGTATGGGAGTTGCAGAAAATCAAGAAAACAATTTACAAGAATCAAGGTGGTAAAGTCGTTCGGATCTTAGAAGAATCCTATCCGGTAAGTTGATTTGATTACACCTTATTTAAAACACCTTTTTTAAGAAGTCAGTTGCAGAAGTGCCGGGAGTACCGGATTCTTAGTAGCGGGTTATAGAGAATGCTGAAGACGCACAATCGATATTGTGATTGTGCCTCAACATGGGAGACACCTATGTGTCCTATACAGCATTAAGCTCGATTGATTGATGGCTTTTAAAAGTAAAAACAGTGCAACCGATTAATTTTATTAATTTAGTTGAGCACAAAACACTTAATCTATAATCTTATTATGCGCATTTTAAACTAAACGAAACTTTTAGTTAAAAGCAGTATTTCACATGACACGTTAGTGGAGATTACCTTTTCTAACCACCATCAATCATCTTAACGGAATCTATTTCTTTATATTTCCAGAAAATCAACGTCAACACTATTCCGGACGGAGTACCAACGGAGATCGTAACAGCGGCCAATGAGACGACAGCCATATTCCGTGATATGTACGTGGACGTAGCCTATCAGTTCGCAGTGCTGGCATTCACGGTGAACGGAGAAGGACCTCTGTCTGCCCCTGTCAGGATCACGCTACATGATAGGAACGAAGCTGTGAATAAAGATGATTTTGAACTTGAGAAGAAGGAAACTATATATTAAGTAGGCAGTCTGTTATCAAAAACATAAATTCTTTTAACACGAAGGCTTTGGAGTATACTTCTTGTTTTACCTTCTTACTGTCCTGGTTCATCACCAGCCTTTTTAAAACGTTAATTCTACGCTGGGACACAGGCCTCCTCTCGATGAGAGGCCATGGGCCTTAATCCACCACGCAGGCCCAGTGCGGGTTGGTGGATGTCATATGTCTTCATGAGTACATAACTTACCTTAAGTTTGCCGACGATACGAGGTCATGGCTGATACTATGTGTGTCCTCAGTACGATGCTCAATGACCTCAGTAGAGCTTCCGAAAGAGAGGGTCTACGGATGAACATGGATAAAACAAAGGTGATGTTGAATGCCCATGTTACGCCCACTCCTATCAAGGTCGGAGAATCTACACTCGAAGTTGTGGACGACTGTTTTTGTTTTCCTTCACCGTTTTTAGAGCGGCAATGACAGAGAGTGAGAGTGTTGATGAAATAATTTACACACAGTAAAGAGCCAGCCTGGGTTCGCACTCACGAAATTGGGCCAACGATGATTTTACGTAAGTTTAAAATTGTTTGGTGACTTATTTTAATCTAGCAGTGATCTAGCAATAGTGTGTGACTGTCACTCAGGTTCTTCCAAATAAACAGACGCACAGAAGTAAATGTGACAAAAACGCAGTCCGTCTATAGCCGTACGGTCCGTTCGTCCGGTTCGGATTAGCGGGTCGTGTGCCGGACACATGTCAGCTGGCATTAGCCGAACTACTCTGTCACTAGTCAGTGATAACGGTCTGATGGCCAGATAAACTAATTTTGATGAAGGTAATATTATGTCCAAGTGTGTTTTTTTTTATCTTGTGAGATGCTTCAAATAGTAAGCATTTTAAACTGAGTTTGTGACGGTTCTAAAATGGATTTCAAATAAGGTAGTTGTAGGTATTTATGAGCTGCGTTTCTATTTATAGTAGGTGCCTATGCACTGTAGAGCACAAGCCCTAGACAAGTGATTCTATCATCGAAAGCGTGGCTATAGCGATTGTCAAAAAACTCTTTAACATTTTTTCTCTAGTTTATTTTTCTCTTTTTAGTTTTGCTAGGTACCTCCAAATAACTTGAAAATTATTTATGGCCAAAGAACATCTCATGACGATTCCAATAAGCCCAAACACGACTAGGATAAATTATTTCATTTCGGAGTTCCCGGTCCCATTGTGGTCTTCTTCATCAGTTCCACTTCACCAAATGATACTTTCTGAGTGTAAATGATTGCATTATTGATGAAAATACCAAAATGTGTATGCCTATAATATTTGAGAATTTTCCTCGATTTATCTAGGATCCCATCATCAGATCCTGGTTTCCTTATCATAACACCACCACGAGTGGTACCCCCATATCTCCTTTCCAACAAAAAAAGAATCATCAAAATCGATTCAGAAACGACAAAGTTATATGTAACACACTTAAAAAAAATATATACGGTCGGATAGAGAAACCTCCTCCTTTTTGGGCCGACTGCCCAAAAAGGAGGAGGTTTCTAATAATAAGGCAAAATTGTATGGGATTGACAAATCACGATATCGAAAAATCATGTGATCAAAATGTAAGATTTTGACATTTTGACTATCGCCTTCGCTTACATTGAATGCCACTTGTCTGGAGCCTTTGGTCTCCTCTTGTATATATAGAAACTTAATGAGATGTTATGAAGTTCATCAGCATCATCATTTGCCTCTTAAGGTTTTCATTGCTGGGATACAGGACTCCTCTCTGTGAGGGAGGGAATAGGCCATAATCCACCACACGTCCTGCAGCTCAGTGCGGGTTGGTGAATGTCAAATATGTCTTCGAAGTTACCTATCTACTTTTCTTCTTCGTATACGAATTATAATTTAAAAACTAAATAAAAAAACCAACACACACCAATACACCTAAATCACCTATGACACCACACCACCACGCACCTATTACTTATTTCTATTCAATGCCTCAAGAGCACAAAACCGTGACAAAACTCTTGTAGTGCAGTAGTAGGCATGAGAGTGCCTTTTATTTGTACCTACATTGTGTATCTGTGTGTGCCAAATAAACTAGTCTTTGATAGCAAGTCATACCACCACCACACCAGTATTTGTCGTAGATGCATACATTAGTTAAAAAGCTACAAACCAACAGCAAAACCACAAGCAGACTCCTGGGACTATCTGATTATCGCCTGGTGCCAGTAAAAAGTACTGACCGTTCTACGGGTTCTCTCGGTGTTCACCTCAGCGAAATGCAATTAGATTCGTCTCGGGAGACCAACGAGCTACCTATTCGGACACGTTGTAATACCGTGGTGAATTCGTTCTTAAATGGAACTACCTTCTGTCCGCGACTTCTTTTCAAATGAATAAAATGTATTAGTAAAAGTAGTATTTGTGTCTATTCATGAAAACCGTAATCATGTAATTACAACTTTTTCGCAAGCATAATTATAAACAATGCTATATACAGTCAAGGGTTAAAACTGTAGTCGCACTATTCTAAAACTAAATTCCCTTTAATCTCGTTTTAGAAGAAGTTCACTGGTCTAAAACCAATTTAATCAGTAGTACTTATAGAAACTATAGTACAGATTCTAAAACATCGTCTAAAACTAAACTTTTAGGTACCTAGAATTAATATTTGTTTCGGGATATTTACCATGTATATGAATAATAATATACACCTGTAGTATCGAGCTCTCAACCAAATCCAAATAAACATGGTAAATATCCCGAAACATATATGAATTCTAATGATTGTGACCAGTCAGCTTAAAAACTTTTAGGTATCTACTTTATCTTTGGGAGAGTGTGACTGACCTGACATTTGACCGTTTCGATAAGGTACGTATACTTTTACATGCTCATTCACTTAAGTCATTCCAAAAAGATACCGTTCTCTTCAGCAATAAAACATGCTACAATATAATCTTCAATTACCGAATCTCACGCGCCCCAACAAACAAGTCTGTCAGAATAGTCCTCCGTGGGCCGCGCTCATTTGCATTTAAATTGCGAAGACTCACGTGGCTTCTCTTACTTTTAAATGTTCTGTGCCCCTGGTACTCGTGCTGCAACGTGGGACCGATGTTTCACTTGATACATGTACAGGTATGGCGTGGTTTTTCTTTTGTATGTATTTAAGTTACTCGTATCATAGGGCCGTTGACAAATACAAAACTTCAAAGGTATTTTTTATCAAGATAACTCTTTAACGCAACATCTCTTCGCTCTTTTGTACAACATTGCAGCTTAACAACTACAAAAGCCACTATACTTGAGCCAAAAAATAAATATCAGCATAACAAGGAGATTCACAAAATACAACAAAAGTTTGCCATGTTTTTCTATACATCGAATTTTCAATATTGATTATTATTTTATAACACATTTCATTTGATACAAAACATAAATAATTCTTATAAAATAGGTACCTGGTCTATGTAATAATGTTAACAACAAAACAAAGCATGATGAAAAGATGGCAATTCTCGTATTGCCACCTTTTCTCAAAATTCGCTTAAAAAAATTAATCTCTCAAACAAAATTTCTCATAACACACAGCGATGTCATCTCATAGAATAATCTGCCACAAAAAAAAAACCATGCTCGTTGAAATATATCCCGTAGTTGCTGGACACAGTAATTCAATTTGGCAAATTAGATTTTCCGTCAGTTACCTGCAGGACGCGTCTTCGCCCTTCCTATCGTGTTGTTGCGACATGAAAGTTATTATGAACCGCCAACGTTGGAACCAGTTTTGGTTCCGATATTGGCACTGTTAAGACAGAGTTTAGGTGTATTTCAGATGTCGGATTTCGTATTTTGGCTTTAATAGTAGTTACCTAACTTTAATAGCTAAACGAATACTTCCTACTAAATACTGACATAAATAAATAAAATAAAAATAACCTTTATTCCCTATAACCTGTTTACAATACTTATTAATACATAAAGTCTTTTATCTTATATCTAATAAAACACTGACTAATTCTATTAATCAAATGAATAATCTAACTTTCCAGTAATATTGAAAGAATCTGGCAATAAGCTATTTCTTGTGAAAACTTGCAGCTAGGAAAAAAATAAAAGTATTTGTGAAATAACGCTACTAAAATAAGTTTTCTCTAATAATATTAGAGTAGAACAAGAGACACATAGATAGTGACTTTTTAAATAGTGTCATATATTTAATATTGTTTCACAAAAACTGCAGGTCATATAAAGCCAAACACTTCGAACTTGGACACAAACATTGGCCCTACTTTGTAAGAGGGACAAAATTAGATTGGTACAAGTGGGGTCAAGCGAGACGACGGGGACAATGACGGAAGAATATAATAATATGAAATGATATCTAAGAAATAATAATATCAGATGATATAAAAGAAAATATTAAGGTAAACGTGAGATGCTCTTAGTAGAATTACCTCTAAGGATGTCCACTGTTTTCTTTTCAAGATTAATAAAAGGTAATATAATCAAGCGAAAACCAGATGCACAGATGACATTGTTGCTAACGCGGTTAAATCCTAGATAAGGGTGTACAGTACCATGGAGATTGGCACAAATAAAGAGAGGTTTATGGCAATCAGTAGATGAAATTAGGCTGTGGATGATGATGATGATGAGACACAAAGCCTCTTCAGCCTTGTCTCTCTAGAGTCACATGAAGAAGTTACAAAAGTTCATAAATATTTGCTGTCAATAACTTTGATAAACAACAATTTCACAGCAAAGAAACTAGATTTAAAAATATCGACAATGAAAGTAAATAATTTCATGATAACTAAATAAAAAGTAACTAACGTCTACAATAGCAAACAAGTCTGAAAAACTTATTTACAACTCACGATTTTTGAGTAACACTTTCAAAACGGATTTAATCAGAGTTGCTTTGATATAAAAATAGAGGTAACAATATTTATTCTGATCCCGGTATTTTGAAGCCCGTCTTAATTAGGCATGAGCGTATGGACCTATCTAAAACAGATCTAAGGTAATATTATAAATAGGTCAAAATAAAGTTAGTATGTAAGAGGTAATCTCTGATAGTCTTCATTTAATCTGATTCATATCGTTGAGAGCTTTAATCCCGAAAAAAAGCACTATTTCTATAAGATAGGCCACACACAATACAATATTTAACAAACACTTATTTAAACACAACAATGCAATACGAATGAATTCCTCGACACCTGAGATAAACTCACATTTTTTCTGAAATGACCCTACAAATCGCAGTCGTATCGTCCCTACTAAACCGAGACTCTTGAAGCATTTCTAAATCAAAACACGGCCCGTTACCCCGGAGAGTGACTTGCGGAAAATTGGAAAACGAAACAAGGTGAAAAATATTATTAAGTGGAGCACTCACCGACCACGGCACTCGGGGGATGCGGTGCTCGCAGTCTTCAATACTTTAACCTGCCGAGTTAAATTACACGTTTTTATTTACTCGCTCTACTGGGAAATGGAATGAGAGGAGAGCGATGTGAGACTTCGAAATTGGGTTTTGTGACAGAGATAGAGTTATGGTTTTGAAATTAGGCAAGATAATAGACTCGTGTGCTTATAGGCAAGAGAGAGAGAGAGGAGCGTATCAACCTTGATTATAAAAATCTTTACTCTCTATAGAGAAATTAAATAGAGAATCTGCTTTGCTTGTTCTTATAAATTAGGTCCTATAAACCTACCTAATACTTTTAAAGTTGTCCTACCCGCTAAGACTTGCAACTTAATTAAAAGCCTAAGTCTTAAGTCTTACCTACTAATAAGGTATCTAAAGATAGTTATCTAATTTTATTTTATTGTCCTTTAATTATCCTGTGCTATATATAATATTCAGCATCTTTTCTAAATTATTATGCTGTAATTTGCGTTGAATACATCTGAAAAACGAGTTACTGTGGTCTACCGATTCACCCGTCGAAGTTTCAATGTTCAGTCTTAAAGGCTCCTGGTTGTTAGTTTTCAACTTTGTCTACTCTTCTCTTCAGAAAAGTCTATTCTGTCGTCTCCATTAACAAAATGCATTCGTCAAAGTCACAACGATTGCTGGTGACCCTAAGCCTACCGCATCAAACCTAATGGCGGTCCATAAAAGAGCACGAAGGTAAGTAGTGGCTACTATTCATTGATAGTCAATTGGGCCCACAAATCGTCCGGTTAACCGACACGACCGCTCTTATAAAGGTAGGGTGCTACGGTCTACCTAAGGAAGGGACAACCGTTTTTCTTCTGGCTAATGGCACACACGTTCACTTTGTTCGCCTTTTACTTTTTGACCGGCGAGGGAGAAGAAATAAAGTGCGATTTAAAGAGCTGCGTAAGTTACTGTGATCAACCTATAAAGAGAGTTTGTGCCCACTGAAAGTGTTTCAGTTAGCAGGTATACAGTAATATTTATTAGTAAGATGTTAAGTCGCGGGACTCAGTGTTGACACATCAATTCATATTGATTTCATAACGTGGTGTTAAGTGCTAAAATTATTTGTTTGTTTGTAAGAGGTAGTTCCTGCCACTACTCATCCGATGAGAAACATTATTTCACAGATAGACACTGTTGCCGCGTGTCACAGAATAATTATGTTTCTTTCATGCAGACGAAATCGCGGGCAGAAGTTAGTAGAATTTACGCAATAAAACATGTTTTTTTTTCTATTATTTTGTGGTTGATCGGTGCGGTAACCCAATGAAAAGGTGAACCTCATCCGAATTTTTAATTTTAACAATAATTGAATCTCTCTTCTCTCTTGCAATTTTCTGTAGCTGAGAAATAGTTTTCAATGTACCTACTTGGTCAATTCACAGTCGATTGCTTGCCCACCTCACTTCACCTCTTTATGGCCGCGTGGCCCGCACTCTGATAGCGCCAATTACTGACCAACTACACAAAAGAATAAGGAGGACATGATTCTAATATAGTAAAATAGTTTCTCGATTTTACCATGGAGTTAACGGTAGGTATTGAATGACTTAGGACACTTACTTCTACTTACTTCTGAATTCAATGCAAACAGCATTTTTGCAAACTAAAGTACACAATTATCAATGACTTTAAATGTTCATTATTACATTACTTACTAACTGCAAGCCAGCAGCTTTTAGCCAGCAACTTTGCCCTCGAGAAAGTCAAAAAATATTCTATGTCTTAACTCAGGCCACCTGTGTTCCAAACATCCAAATACAGTAAATGGTGCTTCATTAATTATCATACATATAAACATTTCAACATTAAAACATACAAACTTTCAAAGTATTTTAACAAGTAAGATAAAAATAACATGAAGCATGTCCTAGAACAAACAATTCGAATATGTGTGACATTCACCAACATGCACTGGGCCCGCGTGGTTGATTTAGTTATCTCTCTCACAAAGAGGAAGCCTGTGTCCCAACAGTGGGAACATTATACTCGTAAGGGTGATGATGATGATGATGAAGATAAAAAGTAGTATAATATTCTCTTCCCAATCGATCCATGTTAATCTATCGCTTCCAAGCGATATATAGCGGGTCGGTCAGTCCCTTAGACTTTGTTACCTCTGTCGGGAAATTGCTGCCCACACACTATACGATATCTAGCACTATATCTACCTACTGTTAATAAACGTGTAAGTAATCGTTGTCTACGAATGGGAAACTTTAGTTTGCTTGTTTATTAGGAACTTCCTCTTATACTTCTTTCAGTTAGGTGAAAATAAGTTTGTATTAACTTGTAGCCGACTGATAACTTTCCTCTCAATTATCCTAATCTGGTAGATTGTGCCGATCCAGTCGTTAAGAAACTTGCTATATACCGATAATGCAAATTAATTTCATCATTGTAACATGCCAAACGCCAAACATTAGTGCAAAATGGTTTCATAATAATTTTTATTTAATTTGTTAGCAAAGAAAGATGTTCTCTTTCTTCAACTTCTGGTTAAAGAAGAAGATATTATTAGGTGCGTCGAAATTAAATGTTAAATTATACAATTCTGCCAAACCCTTCGGGAAAAATACATGAGGCATGATGATAAATCAATAAATGTTTGTTATATTGAAGTAAATCTTGACGACACACAATCAGCAAGTAAAACAGTTAAAAAAGTGTTCCCCACACTGATTCACTCGCTAATCTAAATGTTATCTTAACAGCAAAACAAGGGCGGTTCAATCAACGTCGGCCTGATTGATGGTGTTAATTAAGTAAAGACTTATTAAGTCATCTGTATACAGTATCCTCTGGAGGTATCGCATACACGGTTGTTTCCTGTATACGATACTATGACATTAGGTTTCCTTCTGTTATTTTTTTTTGTCTTAGCTGAAAAGTTTCTACTAGTTACCATGACCTAAGTAGTCTTTAGTTGTAGGGTCTTGAGTAGCATCGATGCTCTTACAGTAAGGCACAGAGATACCTTTTCACATTGGCTGTCTTAAGATAAAAAAGATAAATGATCTTAAGAGATCCCGACCTGTAAATAAATAAACAAAAAATTCTATTTTATTCTCAAAAGCTGATTGTTTATTGAATTTGCACAAAGTCAAAAGCAACTTTAATAATAGATTTTCCTCATATTTAACACCCAGACAAGAATTGATTGCTTTGAAAGCTATCTGACTTTTAGATTTTTATTTTTGAATTATCTTTAAAAAAAATGTCTATATTTGAACGCCCCAAATCATTCCTATCTATCTCACTTTCACCAAAACCTCAACTATGTTCTCCTGGTATTGTTCCAACGTTTAGTAACCCGATGCCGGAGCAGGGGGCAACCGGATAGCACCTTTTACCGTTAGCAAACAGTTCAGGTGTTTGACTTGTTTCCGAGATGATGTTACTGTTTGCTTTCATGGGCTCCTGGTGTTTGTGACTTGTTTAGCTGTTTTTGGACTTAAGAGAGATATAGAGGGGAAGATGTTTTTTGTCAGTAAAAATATTAAGGGCAAACGCATCAAATAAATGCTCCGTGCTTCTATAACCCTGTCCCAAATAACTTGACATGCCTTTTCCGACCATTAGATGCTGAAATAAATATTTGAAAATCAAAAAATTATTGACGGTCATAGACAACATTCGTCATCTTAGGAAGTATTTATTTATTTAAATACAATAAATTCATGAGTAGTGAATTGCAGGAAATATGTCTTCGCAAACGTAAACAATTTAAGTTGATTTTATTAAATCTGGTTAACTCTCATCCAGCTGCTACCAGCTACTCCAACTAACTTTATAGTGAAAGGATAATTGTTATTTTAAGCCTGTTGTATCCCACTGCTGGGCAAAAAGGCCTTCCCTCTGTCCTTCCATTTTTCTCCTGTCTTTTGCTACATTTGGCCATTCCATAAGATAGTCTAGGAGAAATTACAAAATCTTTTTTCATCAACTTCCATCAGTCTGTCCCCTTTACGTTACAATCAGGACTTTTCCTTTTACTTTACTTCAAATATCATAATAAATCATACAACACACAAGTGCTTTCCTATTACCTGTAATAATTCGCCATTACGCCGTAGTACGTGCCGCCATGGTTGCACCTCTACTTGGCGCGAAATTGAAGGCAATCGAACAAAATTGCCGCCAAAACGCCCGCCAGCGCCATCTTGACACTTTGGTTGTTACGTTATATTGGAAATTATTGATTGCGTTTTATTGGAAGCTTTACTTTGAGCTTTTGTTTTTTATGGAATAGCAGATGATGAGAGGTTCGGGGTTTTCACATATCTTGTTTCTAAAACGCAAAATTACTACGAACTCTTATTTCTTCTACTTGCGTTTAATTTGTAACACGCCGATCATTTATTTTCAGTTAGAGGTATGTCAAATTTTAAGGGTGAGGTCCTATGATAAAATTCTTATTAAAAAGTTGTGAATGGACCACAGGTTCAATGTTTTTTTTTCTTTTTTTGGCTTATACAACACGACTGCTGGCCAAAGGCCACGACCTCGTATCAGCCATTTCTTTCTATAAAACTTAAAAAATATAGGAAGGAATAAAACGCATATTAGGGTGATGAAAATGGCAGGCTATCGTTCGCCAGACACGTTTTCATAGTCCAACAAAATAGTCTTCAGAAATTCTCTCAATTTCACATAAATATTTACTTAATTTCAAGACGACCTCCCTAAGTAAACAAATGTGTAAAACGAAATTGAGTCTTAACTTTAATTTTCCCTCCAATAATTGCTACACAATACAAAATAATATTACTTAAGTATTCTCTGCAAGTGACTGTTAATTTACAAGTTTACTCGTATACCCCTGTCATTCGAATATCAACTTAATTTATTTGTGATAGGGGTGTTGATGGTGGTACAGGTGTGTGGTCCCCGGTTTCTGGTGGAAATATCTTGAAGGTTTGTGACGTTTAATCTTGCGTGCGACGCGGCCGCCGCGCGTATCACTCGCCGGTCGTCCTATAGGGGTGGGAAAATATTGATGTTATTCAATTAGTCAATATTAACTAAATATTTATACAGATGTTAGATTGGATAGAAACCTTAGATTGGTATTGTTATTTTAAAATTTTAAACTTGGCTTTATAGTACTGCTTTAGGCATAAAGTCCAGAAACTACTCGTTGCAAAGACTATCGAAACATTGTCTATGATGACAGGGCCTAGTCTGCTGTAAGTACCCAGTTGTTTCTAATTAATTTTGTAACAATTTCTTAACACGCTTTTTAAACAAGTTCTATCTCATAAAACCCTTACATTTACAGACTTTTTAAACCAACTTCATTTCTATGTATCGACCTTCTCTAATATAGCTAAGTTTTCTTTTCATCTATCGACATCCCAATAATATTCATCCCATCCCTATCGCCAAGCGTCTGCAGAAATTCAATTAACATTACCTCCAGTCGCGTGCACCTTTATTTCCGTTCGGAGTCACTTAGCTTGCCCCCTCTTGCTCTCCCCCCCACTACGACCTCCCTCCTCTAAGACGCCAGTAATGAGGTCCAGTGATCGTTTAGTTTGGAGGTAATGGCTGACGTGAGCGACTGATACCGTTTCTTCGTCAGAAATAGGCCACAGATCATGGAATGACCACGAGGAGTCTGGTCCTAATAATGTGTGTGGCCATGCAACGTGCGTTGAATACACTTTCGGCTAATATCGGTTGTAATAGCAAAATCAATCTGCCTGGCTTTTCCCAACTATGTATGTCGACTTCCAGTCTTACGCGATGCATCTGATTACCAGCCTGGCCAGGCAGCGACTGCCTGTCTGACCTCCACAACCTAGTAACTGGTAATACGGTTCCCGTTGGCAAGACTGGTGTTAGATTTCCTGGCTTCTCACTGTCTGTAACGACTGTCAAAGATCTGCAAGTGATATCAGGTACCACCAGCTTTGAGCCTGCGCATTGTGAGTACAAATTTCGGCTGACATATCCATAGTCAGAATTGACACAGGCCGTCAACTTTAATAGCTAAACGATGACAATCACTGCTCCGCTAGGCAGGTGTGAATAGTTTTAAAACTGCTGTCTCTAGCAATGCCCGCCAAGGTGTCTCGGTGCTCTGTAGAAATGGCCTGTGGATATGGAACAGGGTCTACTTATAAGTATTTATAAGTGCTTCTGGGTGATAAGTGTGCATGGATACTGTTATGTGACCGTTTGCTGTTGTTGTTGATAGGGTTGTTTATCTATTAACGGGGACATAAAGTCAAGAGTGCCCTTTAATTGGCTAAATACGGACAAAATATTTCAATGAAAATGTGCTCAGGTTGTCTTGTAAATATGTACAGTTCGCTAAACTTATAGCAATTTTGTTTCTTCTTATTGTTTTTACATCAGTCAGGGACAGTCTGTTTTGATTTCATCCGTGGTAGGCTCACAATGCCCGTTCACCTCACCTACACTTAGGAGGACTTGATGAATGCCTTGACTGTAGCCGCTATAAACGTGGCCACCTACTGGGCCCAATTTGCCTAAGGGTTTAATTACAATCGATTCGAAAAAAAGAATCAGCAATAGGCATAAAAATTAACGGATACAAACCAAAACATTTATGGTGATTAAGTAAGGCGTTACTAAATTCATCCACAAAATAATAACAGTGTTTCAATGTTCAACCTCTAAAACAGTTTCATATCTTTTATTGCCAAATAACCAGTAAAACAAAAACACCTTAACAACAACAACACAATACAAAGGTAAACAACATCCACCTCGGAAGCTGACTGACACGGACGGATGAGCTAAGATTATCAGCGCAGATAACAGACTCGTTCAGGATATCTGATGGAAACGGGACACCTACCCCGTGTCATGGGAGATCGGGAGGAATTTTGGGGTAGGTAGATTTTAGAATTTGATAGAGGTCCCTTGTCCGAGGTATGAGGTACTTACTAATCGTATAATTTACACTTACTTACAGTTCGTTGTTTTATAGTTTACCTACCGTGCCAAACGTGTTCGAATAGGATAATTCTGGAATGAATATCAGCCATCGTACTAATATTATAAATGCGAAAGTTTGGATGACTGGAATGATGTTTGTTTGTTACTCAATCACGCCAGAACTTGGCACAGTTATAGATCATCGTCTCGAATAGCACATGGGCTAGGTTTCCTAAACTGGTATAATTTTCCCTTGGGATTATAAAACAAATTTCACGCGGGCAAAGCCGCTGGCAGAAGCAAGTATCTCAATAAAATCATTTTTTTTAGCAAAAGAATCTATTTTTCATACCCTATTCTATAAACCTTTAACACTAAATTTCGAGAGGATGGATGGATGGATCTCTATCGCGCGAAAACTACTGAACGGATTTTTATAAAACTTTACAATAATATACTAATAAACATTATAGGTTAAGTATACATCAGAATAACACATACCTTAGTAATAATTTAAAATATATTGTTTAGAAGCACTAATAAAACGCCGACGTAGCCGCGGGTAACACCTCGACCTACATACTTTACCGCCACTAATGAAATAATTAGAGCTGCCATAATAATACTTAAAGCTCACTATTTATAACACAAAAGTCTGCATGAGAATTTAAACTCATCCATTGTCAGGTAAACAAACCCCTCCAATAAATAACATTATTCAAGACTATGAGTGCATTCAATACGGTTCGCTCGCAGCTAGTGATGTAATGTAAATAGTACAATAATTCATCGATATTCGCGAGACGCCAGACTGCATAACTCAACGTGTGGCCGTATTGAGATGTCGATAGATTTTTATCGATAAAATATTTATTACGTTTCCTTTTTCCTTCTTGTAGATGTAGAGATAGCGTCATCAACGTTTTGCTCCATATTATAATGTATTTTAATGCGTGAGGAGTATACAAATAAAAATAAATAAAGTTAAAAAAACTAAAAATCTCGCTTTAATAGAAAACCAAACTAAAAGTGCTTGATATTAATTGTTATAATATTTTATTGACAGATATTGCTAAAGGTGAGTCATTTTGTAAATATCTTTAAAAGCACCCTACGCTTTTTAGGGTTTCGTGCCCAAAGGGTAAAAACGGAACCCTATTACTAAGATTCCACGATCCGTCGTCTGTCATCAGGCTGTACCTCATGAACCGTGATAGCTAGACAGTTGAAATTTTCACAGATGATGTATTTCTGTTGCTGTTAAATAAATATTTGTTGTTAAATAAATATTTAAGTGGGGCTCCCATACAATAAAGGTGATTTTTTGCCATTTTTTCTATAATGGTACGGAACCCTTCGTGCGCGAGACGGACTCGCACTTAGCCAGTTTTATATATGTATACATATATTTATTTTAAATCACTCTATTCTTTATTATAATTTATTGAAAATTATTTTCTACTTTTTAGTTTGGTTTTCTATTAAAGCGTGTTTTTAAGTTTTTTAAACTATTTTTTACTTTTTAGTTCAATCGCTTTTCCTGAAGATCTTGGTAAGGATAATGGGACAAACTATTTAAATTATTGTATTGTCATTGGTCCTTGATAAGTGTGCAAAGTTTCAAATTAAGCCGATGTTTTGAAAGGGGTGAAAATGACGTTCATAGATTCCGTTACATAGATTCATAGATACATACCCTATAGATATCTAGCTAATAAAAGCGTGTTAACATTTGTAGGTTTAAACACAATTCACTCTCTCAATGTTAATTCAAAGGAACTAGTTCGCGCTATGAAGTGAGTACCTACCTATTTAAGAAAATAGATACTTTTTTGCCTGCTCCTATAAGTTTGGTATTAGCAATCTGCTCATTCACCAAATAGCCAGAAAAAGCTATGCGATTTCCGCAATGTACGCCACTTTAGTATTGCAGAGCGTTCAAAGCGCAGAATTTTAATAAAATTAATTACCGGCTTGTTTTCCATAAAAACCATCTTTATACGTGTGTACTCTTTTATGTTGTCTTTTATAAATCAATGAAACATCGACATGATCGGCCCACCTCTAGCATCGTACGGGTAACAAATGTTATAGACCGGTGGACCGGGCGCGCGCGGCTGTCTCTAAACACACAATTTCACTCTTATTTCGCAAACTAATGCCCCGATGTGCAACTCATTTTTATGCTGTACAGTATGAGCTACGTATCAGGAAGAGAAGAAAGGTGATGGATGTGCGTGATCGGTTTATGATGATATTCGATTTACTTAAACATTTTGCTAAGTTTTATTGACTGGTCTATACTGTCCTCTCAGGATGGTATGGACGAAGAAAACGTGTTACGCCGACCCCAAGTAACATGGGACAAGGGCATGAAGATGATGGTGATGAGTCCTATACTTTCCTCTCAAATCTATTAACTCTGTAATATGGAAAGGAACTATGTAACTATTACATCTAGCCGATTCTAGATCACAAGACAACCAATTTCTACTGTGCATTAGTGACGTTTAATAAGTGCTCACTGCCCGTATACTTAGGTGCAAAAATAAAATTGAAGTTTGAATAACTAGATATAGTATTTTGATATAAATTTAATGTAATGTAGGAATGTCCTTTCTGATTCGTCAAAACGATTGTTAATGAATAGTATGTGCATAGGTAGTGTTGACTGTGATTCAATAAATCTATTAAGTTGCATGCGATATTCCACCAAGGAAACCAAAAATAATGACTTAAAGAATTCCATTTTTACCGTCTACAGTTAAACCTTAATTGGTGAATGGGAAGACCCTCTGCTGAAATGGATCTTATTTTTTACTCGCGATGATAAATCAGTATAATGAAACACCTTAATCTCTCCAGAATCTCGTTGCAGAAAGACGAGATATTGCAGTATTAATTACTTGTAAGGGGTAGCCCAGACTAACCATTAACGGCGAGGCATTTCGTTCGGCGTTTTCCTTAAGAAGTTAAACAAATAGGAATGTGCTTTCTTTTCTTTATTTAATCTGATGAACATTTAGGCAAGCTCTGAATTTTTATATTGGTTTTTCTTCTTGTAAAAAATGTATTACGTTTAAACTCAGGAAGTCACGTGACTTCCTGAGTGTGCTAAGAGCTGAAAGGGGCATCCTTTTCAGCTCTGGATACCTTTTTAAGCCTACCACGGTTTCTAATAAAAGTAATTCTTCAGGAACTCCATTTCTTTCTGAAAGACATCTAATACTTAAACTCAAATCCTTTTAGGAATCAAATCATAAAAAATATCAATCACGTTCACGCACCACGAGCATACATGTGCCTCACAACAAACACGAAAAACGCAACTACAACGTACCCTCTCGTCTATGCACCCTCTAACTCCACCACGCCGCCTCAGTTTCGGTCGCGGCAGCAGATTTCTGAACGCAGTCAGACTGCTCTAATTAATTGGCTTGCATTCGTTTGCATGAATTAGCCAGGTACGCACCCCTTTCAGATATTTTTACCACCCTTCTTTGGACCCCACTCAGAGGGTAGTTGTTGATAGAGGAATTTTTGATGAACAAAATGGCTGGCGGTAAACTAAGAGGTTTAATAAATGAGCAATGTTGGTAATTTCTATAATAATAATAATTTCATACACTTATGAACTAGCATATAGTTGTTCCGGGTCTGTTTGCGCATGTCAGTTTAAATGTTTGTAAACGCACCCACGGTACACAAGTTTTTCCTGGTGTGGGGCAAAGTAAAAAAAAAACTTCAATGTTTTGGTTTAGCTTTCAAGTAAAGCTCTGATTTTGCCTTCAAACGAAATTGAAAAAGTAATTATTAAGTTCGTGGTACAAGAAAATAGAGGCCTATGCCCAGCTGTGGGCGAAGTCATGCTGCGGATGATAATGATGATGAGATGTTGATATGTAGGTACGCTCGCGTTTGAAGACTATCACACCTCATGCTAAGCCATCCATGGATCACGCTTGACTAGAAGTAACCTACTCAAACCTGACTTATAGACCCCACGTTGTAACCAAGATTTAAGGTTGCACTAGTCGATCATTCATCCATGCAAACGTAGTCTGGCGATTACTCCACTGTTTGTCGATGCTAATTCAAAATAAAAAAAATATATCAATATATAAAGTAAAAAATATATATTTGATAGTTATGACAGTCGAAAGTTTCATATTTCAACACTAATTTTAACGCATCTTTAGGCGGAAATAAATACCATAAGAAGAAGAAAATTGCAAAACAGCCACCATACAGGGATAGATTAGTAGTACAACAAAGCAAATAATTTTATTTTGAAAATATAAACTTAGTTGTTTTTTCATGATATCTTTATTTCGCACGCTCGTTTTCGTCCTAAATCATCATCCATTTCGCTACAAATTTGCAAAGGTGCTAATTCGTACGTGAACTAGCTTCTTACTGCTCATCACAGCATCTACTCCTTTCGCACGTGTTGTCGGATGAGATAGCATGCATTTTAACTCCTCGCACAAAATAGTTCGTGGCGTCGACTAGGGCAACCTTATTAAAAGTATCCGGCACATTGTCTCGCGGCCGCTTACCCCCTTTTTTCTTCTCCGAAACCTACATCTTAATTTCAAAGCAAAACACAGCACAGTTCCCACGAAGCCCCAGTCTTATTCAATAAACTTCTCTTCGGAAAACTTTTAAATCCTAACCAAATAGGTAGGAAACTTTCACATTTTCACTTGAAACTCAGGCAGAGCACACACTGGCAGCTGATTACACGATACATACAGAAGGATCACTCACTTTTATAATATGACAAGTTTATTTTAACCCGGCAGTAGGTCATGAGAATCGAATAGTGCGAAAAGTTACTTTGTTTTTCCTGTCACCAAACCGTTGTTTTCAATATGGCCTTGATATGTTTCTTGTTCATTTGGTCGAGTTCATTTCGAAACCCGTTTTCACTTACACTAAACGCCAGCTCGCTATTATATTTTAAAGCTCAGGTTGCCGCCAAGAGTTTCGACCAGTTTTTTTTTTTTTTTTTTTTTTTTTTTTTTTTAAATAGGGTCGCGCTTGACCACTATCTCACCTGATGGTAAGCGATGATGTGGTCGACGGTGAAGCACGCTTGCCTAGAAGTAACCTATTCACTCTTGACTTAAAGACCCCTAGATTATAGCTATCGGGAAACACAGACTCCGGCAGGGAATTCCACTCCTTAGCTGTACGCGTGATAAAAGTGTCAGTCATGTTAAGGCATAAATTTTAGGTGTCATCAGTGTTAGTGAAAATGTTACGAATTATGGTTAGTAAACTAGACCAATAAGTTTAATCATAATCGTACGAGTACTATCTGGGTAGCCGATCTGAGGTGTAACCTTTGGTTGTCTTTTTCTCACTATGAAAGCAGTTGTTCTTCTGTAGTTTTACTTTGTAGTATTACGAAGCCGCCGCAAGTCGCCGCCGGATCGCACCGGATCAGGTGGACCGGATTATTCCGGTTCGGTGCGGTTCAAAGCGGATCAAACACGATTTTAGACTTACGGGTAAGGTCTCCAGCTTATGTGAAGGTGGATAATGGTCGTCTGTTAAAATGTGATCCAGAGTGGGAGTAATTATGTTTCTATTGTCATGATTAAGGGTACATTTATCCCATCGAAATTAAATCATGGTTGAGAGCAGGCGAATCAAAGATTAAGTAAATTTTGAATGATAGCATCAGTCTTTTATCTTGTGTAGAAAATCTCAGCAAAATAATGTGCCACTGTGTATCGTGGAGTATTTTTAATCCAAAAGTGTTTTATAATATAATTTAAATAATTAGCTGTGGGAATCCGATGGATGCGAGACGCACAGTACCGATCATTGTTGTGACGCTTAAGGGAAGCCTATTGCCAGCAGTGGACGTCTTTCGGCTGAAATGGTGATGATGATCATGAATATTAAAATAGTTTTTCCGCAAGTTTATATCTTCAAAAATCTGATTATAGATACAGGGAAGATTTTCCTCTCTATGAGTATAAAGCTATGAATATGTTTGTACTAAGTTATGTAGGAAGGTACAGCGAGGATCATTTATCAGCAGTGGGCGGCTGTCAAAAGTTGTCGAACTTCCTCGTCGCCGGCCAAGTTTCGATTAACACCTGTACCTACTGTGTGGGAAATTGTCGAGCGAATGTTTTATTGATATTATTTTCTGAAACTGATTTTAACATAGATCGCCTTACGGGTCATTTAAACTAATATTATAAAGAGGGAATATTATTTGTCTGTAGGATGTAAGACGTAATATCTGAAAGTACTGGCACCTGTATCCAAGTTGACAATCTACAATCGATAACGCTAGTAGAAAACGAATCAATGTATGGGTATGACATATCTGAACATTAAACCACGTGATCAGACCATACAAATAGAAGGCGTCAACGATTGTAGAAAGAGATTCGATAAGTAACGTTCGTAACTTGGCTAGGGGGCCTGAACCGATTACGAAAATGCTCGGTTGCTACGTATTAAAAATTACCAATGTTACACAAAATTATGTAGAGTTACTCCAAACCTTTTATATTTTTTTTTTTTTTAAATAAACGTTGCCCCACACTAGAAATTTCTTCTTGTATCGTGGATGCAAACATATAAACTCACATACACAACACCCAAACTACTTATTAGTTAGAATGGTGTCGTTAAGAATACAAATCACTCCTAGGTATATAGATACTGTAAATTAAAACTCAGAAAAGAGAGTGTAGGTATCAATAGCCAACTATAGACTGTAGAGGTTGCGTGCAAATTATCGTCCGTTCCATAAATAATCGCAATAAGAACATAATTATGTTTTTCTATTTTAATAAGTACCTGCTACTTGTATAACCCAATATTTTTGAACTTTTACCGTTATGCCAATTCTTCTGCATAGGAAACGATTAATTAGATTTATGTAAAATAAAATAATTTGTAGGTATTTAAATTATTTATTAAGTATATTTAGTAAAATTGAGAGCATGTCCACAACATTATATCAGCATACTACTAATAGATTCATCTGTGGAGCTTGGGCGGCTGTCATAAGTTACGAAACTTGGCGCGCGTCGCCGGACAAGTTTCGATTAATACCTGTGCCCCGGTGTGAGAGTATTTCCCAATATTTGCCTTGGCTATCAAAAACATATTAATAGTGTGTAGGGACTGGGAGTTCATACTAAAATAACTAAAGTTTTGATAATAATCTCAACTAGTAATCAATAATTAGAATAGGTGGACCCATCGATCCAAACTGGTTTAAGCTGCGGGGATCCCCTAGATGCGAAGCGCAGAGGACAGGGTTGATGTAGCGAACTTGGGGGAGGCTTATGTTCAGTAGTGGAAATGATGATGATGATAAGATAGGACAGAACAGCTCATACCACTCATACCACTTTTATGCCCGAATCTGTGTGTTTTTCTGCTTATAAAATTCAACGTGTAACTTTCTTTTCTTTTTTCGTTTTATTATAAAACCGCAAAAGAAAATACCACAAGTTAGAGCATAAATTAAACATAAAAGCAAATGTTTTGAAGTGTCTCTTCCTCAAATATGCGAAGGTAATGATGTTACCAAAGTTCCCGGGGGCCGGGACCCGGGACTTTACAAATTGAAATTATTTTTTCATTAAAATTCCCAACTTGAAAGTTTTCAGGTGGAAGTTTCTTGAGTGGCCAATTCACGGCGCACTTTCAGTTAAATGATTCTTTCCAACTTTAAATAGATGTCTAGGTGGATATTAACTAAGTTTGCGGAAGATCTCTTAAAGTTAATGACCAGTATTTAAGTTCACGTGAGGATTGCTATTAATGGAAAAGAAAGTTATGTTTTTGCTTTGATAAAAATCTAACAGAATTTTAAAGAAGCCTCAATCTTAATTTGTAAATAAACTGTCTTCATATTTTAGTGATTTTATTAGGGTAGTATTTAAACGAGCGACAATAAATTCAAGTTAAAGATGTAAAAAATACTGACTATGGCTTACTGAAATACTAAGTGGGCGACAAACAGTGGGCGAATACAAATGTTTAAAACAGCGACTTGATTAGTACTTTGGCAACATAGTCGACGGAGCCCCGCTGCGCGGGGCTCCTATTTCCGTCCGCAGGGTCTAAAGTAACCTGCTGTGCCCTAAGCTCCCGAACTCGCTCCGCTTGCTCTTGTACCAATTCGTTGAAAACACAATTATACCCGAATTCCCGCGCTGCACAGCGATGTCGCCTTCATTTACGATGAAGAATAATATGCTAATATAGAAAAAATAGAACCCCAAATACAATTATAGTATGTCACAATATTATCACTGCAGCTCACAAAAACCTCCTAAAAGGTATTCCTCAAACCGGATAAATAGTTGCTTACTTAGTATAATAGTCGCCCATTCAGTATATTTTTCACCCGGTTAATTATTTCCCATTTTATTAATAAATTTAAGTGTAGATAAGTTAGTTTTACCTTTTTTGATATATAAAGAAATCTCGTCAATCATATTTAATTCAAAAATTAAATAACGTTTCTTCTAAACACGAAAATTAAGTATGTTACATACTGTCCAATAATATATTATCGAATCAAACGACAAGCATATCGCATCGCGACACGGGATCACGGGGCAGTCCCGCGGCCCGAGATCACCTTAATCCCGCAGGTGAGCCGGGATTACGGGATCACGGCGTAGTCCGCCCCTATCTATCTTGATGATGTATTATAGTGTTAAGTTCTATCGACAGATGTCGTTACAAGTTTGGGATGTTAGTTTTAAGTGCAGTTATTAGTTTAATAGTTGGGTCCGTGCCCATTCGACCAGATTAGACTCGACCTGAAGAAGAATACCTGTATATTTCTGTTTTGATAAGCGTAAAAACGTCGATGTATAGTCAGGCGGAAAAGTGTTGATATAACTCTTGCACCACAGATAATTATCTGTGGTGCATTATCTATTATTATTTTAAATTATAATTTAAAATTGAAATAATGTTTGGATAAATAAACCAATAATTAAACAAGCAAGAACTTATCCGTTTTAGTATAGTATACGCTTTGTACTTTGTAGTAAAAATTACAGATTATTGTTGATTATCATTACGGTCTTATGCACTGGCACGGTGTTATTTATTGGATCAGTCTTCATACGTGATTATAATTATTAGGTTAACAATTAGGTACTAACTTTAAAAAAAATATTCTATGTATAGTAAATTAATAAGTTATTTAGAATTAATTACCACTTTGGCTGACTGTACAGATGACACTGAATTGGTAGTAAAACATCTGGTATTATTGTTCGGGTCGAGTGGGCACGGACCCTAATAGTTCCGTTTTTATTAGGATCTAAAAGTTGTAACTAAAATAACGTTATTCCAGAAAAGGGGTCATCATTTAATAAAGGGCAAACCTAAGATCGTGAAAAAAAGTGCTGCTATATATTTTGTCGAGTTATAACAGGTATTTTTTTTCGCGATTTCGGATTCATTGCCAAAGTTAAAATTGTTCATAAAGATGAGAACGATGACATAACATTTTTAGAAATTACGTTGTATCAGTAATACTTGGTAAAATTAAAACTTCGAGGTACTCAAATCAAAGTAGATAATAATTAGGTCAAAATATAATTATTTTACAATCAATGACTTCAGTGATTGGGACAATTCTTTCATTTATAAGAAACTGTTGCTTTGTTAAGTTTCGAAAACATTATACTGTATTATTTAAGTAAGTCATTTCGATACCTACTATTTACCTTCTATTACAAAATTAATAATGAACCATATAATATAATAACAATCCCACCAACTTTCTACAATAAATAAAACACCGTTAATTACCAAACAACGTTTACAAAGAAAATTAGGGTTTACTTCTCCATTCTTGTGCCGTTCAAGAATTTTAAAGTTGCGTCTCGTCGCGCGCCCGGACAAATAAGCGGGAGACACCGGTATCCCGGGACACGGGACAAATAAAATTAATTACTTATTCGCAGCACTACCTGGCTAACGAGGGGAGTCTTGTTGCAGCTTTGTTGCTTTACTTGCTATGATGACGTGACGGCAGTTTTAATGAAAAATGATGAAATGAGAATAAAGGCAGTTTAAGCAACAAGACTATTTTATTTAAAGGAAGTTAATTTTACAACGTGACTGACAGTTCACAATTACATGGAAGAGAGAGCCTCAATATTATATACAGCAGACATGCGCGCATTAAACACATTGCTATTAAGTTTAGCGTAGGCGTTCATAGTTC
This sequence comes from Orthosia gracilis, assembly GCA_947562075.1. Lineage (NCBI taxonomy): Eukaryota > Metazoa > Arthropoda > Insecta > Lepidoptera > Noctuidae > Orthosia > Orthosia gracilis. The sequence goes on along the minus strand of OX387272.1, from coordinate 48,399,481 downwards.
CAACATCCTCTCCTGGACGCTGACGCTTTAAAATTAAACCCATTGATGTGGTGAAGTTTTCATGCTTCGGTCGATGGAGTCCTTTTGTCAAGATATCGGCGACCATGTCTCTAGTGCATTTATATTGAACCACGACTTGTTTGGCAGCAATCTTCTCTCGTACAAAGTGATAGCGGACGTCTATATGCTTACTGCGTGCGTGGTAGGCAGCATTACCTGAAAGACTAATCGCACTCTGATTATCGCAATAAAGGGTTAAAGGTGTACCTTTAAATTCTGGTTGGAACTCGTCTGCCAGCTGTTTCAACCAAAGAGCTTCCTGAATGGCCGACGATAGAGCCATATATTCAGCCTCACTTGTAGAAAGAGCTATGGTCTGCTGTTTCTTAGAATTCCAGCTTACTGCGGCACCCTGGAATAAAAATATGTAGCCTGTGCATGATCTTCTATCCTCATCATCACTTGCCCAGTCTGAATCGCAATAGCCTGAAATTCTTCCATCAACATTCCTTTTATAAACCAGTTTCATAAGCATTGTAGCTTTCAGGTACCTCAAAACTCGTTTTAGAGCCACCCAATGTTCATTAGTAGGTTGACTATTGTACCTACTCAGAGAATTTACTACATAAGTGATGTCGGGTCGAGTCCCTTGTGATAAATATAATAAGCAGCCAATTATTTCTTGGTATGGAATGTCCTTTAAAATCTCCTGTTGACCTTCACCCTTCTTCATTTTGACATTGGCATCAGCTGGTGTCCACATTGGCTTACAATTGTTCATACCAAATCGTGTAAGTATATTTTCTACATAAATAGATTGATCAATAGAAATCTCATTTTCATCTTGTGAAATTCTAAAACCGATGCAATGTTTGGCTGGTCCTAAGTCCTTCATGTAGAATTTTTGTTTTAACTTCCCTTTTATCAATTGTGCTGTTTCATCATTATTAAAGAAACAAAGTATATCGTCAACATATACTGTTATAAGAAGCATATCATTTTCATTTAAAATTCGGTAGTAAATGCATGGATCTATGTTTGAACGAGTCATTCCAATTTCTAATAAGGTAGTATTTAATTTCATATTCCATTGTCTGCTGGCTTGTTTAAGTCCATATATTGACTTGTTTAGTCTACATACTTTATTTTGATCTTCATAGCCAGGTGGAAAGGACATGTAAATTTCTTCATTGATGTCACCTTGTAGAAATGCTGTGACTGCGTCCATTTGGTGTATTTTGAGTCTATATTTAGCAGCAAGACCAATGAGGTACCTTATAGATGTATAACGTACCACTGGAGCATAGACCTCATTGTAATCAATGCCCTTGACTTGTTTATATCCTTTAATTACCAGTCTAGCTTTATAACGGGTAATAGATCCATTGCCGTCTGTCTTAGTTTTATAAACCCATCTGCAGGGAATTACTGATTTCTCTTTTGGTAAGTTAACTGGTGTCCATGTATTATTCTTAATCAATGACTGATATTCTTCATCCATAGCGCTCCTCCATTCATCAGCTTTTTTACTGTTTAGAGCTTCTTGAAGACTTTGTGGATCATTGTTTAATAAATTCATTGTTGATTCAACATTAAGACACATTAGTGATGAGGGACTTTGCTGAATATCATTATTGTGGCTTCTCATTCTTTGTGGCAGCGGTCTCAAAGTTATGTTTGATACCGATGGAGAGTCAAGTGTCCCATCAGGTAAGTATGTCTCATCATTAACATCCTCAAATTGATCAGAATCCTCTGAAATATAAATACTTTGAGATTCATCCTGTGTTTCTCCTCTGTCATGAATTTCATTATCAAAATTTCTTTCGACAGGTTCTTCAGGTCCACCATCAGGTAAGTATACAGTTTTCTTTTCTTTTACTTTATTACAACTTTCCTTTACATTTTCATTTTTATTTTCCTCTATCTCCATGTCATTTTTACTAATGTTCTTTTCTTTTTTAGGTTCATCATTCACAATATTTCTTTTAATTGAAGCCTCTAGAAACACCACATCTCTACTTATAATTCCTTTTTTTGTTTCAGGATCTATGAATCTGTAGCCTTTTGTACTGTTACTGTAGCCAACAAATATTAACTTACGTGACTTCACATCAAGTTTGGTCCTGTTTTCCTTAGGAACAAGCACCATTGCAGGACATCCAAAAATCCTCATGTGACTTATGTTTGGCTTCTTTCCAGTCCATATTTCATAAGGCGTTACATCAGATAAGGTGCTGGTGGGAGATCGGTTGACAATGTATGCAGCTGTAGCAACCGCTTCTGCCCAGAATGTGACCTGCAATTCAGCATTTATTATCATACATTTAGCGCGTTCTATCAAAGTCCTATTCATTCTTTCACTGAGGCCGTTCTGTTCAGGAGTGTATGGATTGGAAGTTTGGTGCAGTATTCCATTTTTCTTCAAATAAGCATCAAAATTATTATTTTTGTATTCTGTTCCATTATCGCTTCTAAGAGTTTTAATTTTTGTACTTAGCTCATTTTCTACTCTATTCTTAAATTCTACAAATTTTTCAAATACTTCACTCTTGTTTTGAATAAAATATACATGTACTTGCCGAGAGAAATCATCAATGAAGGTAACAAAATACCTTGCCCCTCCTATAGAAGTATGCTTCATCGGTCCACACACATCACTGTGGATTAGCTCTAGCAAGCTGGTTGCACGGGAGCCTTCAGTGGGGAATGGTTTTCTTGTTTGCTTACCTTCAAGGCATGTTACACAAATGGAATTCTCTATTCTTGATGACAGCTTTACGCCTTCTGTACATTTAGGTATTTTAATTAGATTTGTGAAATTTAAGTGACCCATCCTTTGATGCCACAAGTAAATATCATCATCAGTTTTAGCCAACATGACTTGTATGTCAGACGGCATTTTTTGATTTCTACAAGTATTTAACCGATATGTCTCATAGATTAAGTCTGCCCTTGCAACTAACTTGTTGCTTGGATTGTAGATTAGACACCCACTTTCATTAAATGTTATTCTGCATCCACTTTTAATGATTTTGCTAACTGATAACAAATTTGTCTTTAAGTCTGGTACATATAAAACATTCCTCACCTGTATGTAACTGGTGCTGCCATCTTTTGCATTTACCTTAATACTTGCATTACCGCAGCATTCTACTTTTAGTACTTTGTTGTTAGCAATTCTTATGCTCGGTACAGATGAAGGAGTGATATCAGTGAGCCAATCCCGGTGCCGGTGCATATACAAGAAGCCCAAAATGCAAAAGAAGTATGGGACAATTTGGCAAAGGCATTTGAAGACAGTGGCTTAACTCGTAAAGTAGGGTTATTAAAAGAGCTTATTAATACCAATTTGGAAAACAGTACATCGGTTGAAGACTATGTGAATAAAATAATGACAGCCGCGCACAAGTTAAGGAATATAAAATTCAACGTGGACGATGAGTGGTTGGGCACACTAATGTTGGCAGGATTGCCAGAAATGTACAAGCCCATGATTATGGGCTTGGAAAGTTCCGGTATGAAGATTAGTGCTGATTTAGTCAAAAATAAGTTACTACAGGAAGTAAAGACATCAGACACTACCGCACTTTATACAAACACAAAAAATAATCAGCCCAAAAGTGATCAATTTAAAAATAAAAAAGGCCCAAGGTGCTTTCATTGTAATAAGTACGGACATCTTAGTCGAAATTGTTGGCATAAAAATACAAGTACTAATAAAAAAAACGATAAAGAAACAGGATATGTTGCAGCTTTTTCAGCATCCACAGCAAATGTCTCTAATTTTTGGTATGTTGATTCAGGGGCATCTATGCATATGTACGAATAAAATTGGATCAACCAATAAAATCAACTTTGACTTAGCTTTGGTGTCTTGTCTAACTGAGTTAGGGTCAGCGGCCTTCGGTTCTTGCAAAATACAGTTGTACAAATCTTCATGTTGCAAGTATGCCTTGACTGCAAAACTCCAACTCGCCCAATTGCCACGGCCATTCAGCTTTTCAATTGATATCATTGGATTATTTCCAGCCATAAATAGATATTAAATGTTCAATCTGTAAAAGAAAATTTTCACTCGCGAGCGCGGTAACTAAGTGAGGTTATACTCGTGATTTTACTTTTACTTTTACTAAAACTATTCAAATGGCAAAGATAACTTTTAACGACAGGCTAGGCTGGGCCCATAACCTGATGAAATGAGAATAAAGGCAGTTTAAGCAACAAGACTATTTTATTTAAAGGAAGTTAATTTTACAACGTGACTGACAGTTCACAATTACATGGAAGAGAGAGCCTCAATATTATATACAGCAGACATGCGCGCATTAAACACATTGCTATTAAGTTTAGCGTAGGCGTTCATAGTTCCAACAAAAAATATCTTATTTAGTCTGGCAGTTTCTATTGTTTACCTGAAAATCGATGAACAACATACCCACTCTAAAGTTATCTCTTTATTGCTATGTTATTTTATTTCAGAAATATAGGTATTGTTACGTATACGTTTGGTATGTTCAGCCATAAATTTTGAAAAAAAAAAACCATTATTCTAACGAGATTTCGAATTTTTGTGGTTCCTACAGTCATTTCTAGATTTTTGGCAGTTGTTACGTAAAGTCAGAAGCCAGCCAATCTGACACATCAGTCATCCTTATCGCCAAGTAACGGGTTGACGTTACGGGTTGGATGTAATCGTTTCCTGTAAAGTACATAAACTCTACTTGATCTGGTTAGATTTGAAAGCAAGACTAGACTGATTGATTTTTTCAAGAATTTGATAATTTTTATACTAATCTATTTTTTACGCCACTTAATCTAGGGAGCTTTTTGTATTTCATCATTATCTATAAGCCTTTTAAAGTTCCCACTGCTGGGACACAGGCCTCCTCTCTGTGAGAGGGAATGGGCCGTAATCCACCACGCGGACCCACTGCGGGATGGTGGATGTCACATGTATTCGAATTTTTGGTTCTAGGACATGCTGGTATCCCCACGATGTTTTACTTCACCGTTTTGAGAGCAGCGGTGATGAAATAATTTACACTAATTAAAGCGCCTGCCTGGGTTTGAACCCACCACGACCTAAAACTTATAAAGTCACGGTCTATACCACTGGGCCACCGCTGCTCTTTTGTATTTAGCTCAATTTAATATTGCGACTGCTTGGGTGATCGTCAGTGTCTAAATTGACAAATGTTTCTTAGCCTAATTGCAAAACAACAGCACTGTTAATTTATTGGTCATTAGTGTCAACTTCGACCTGTTAGCAATACATTGTAATGATGTACTACATTCAAATCTTGGCATCAATCCGAGCCGTATAAAAGAAATGCCATAAATTAAAGCTACATAAAATTGCCCATGGATTTAAAGAGTTGGAATCGAAATAAATACTATGCCTCATACCAATGACTAATACTACTAGATCACTAGTAATCGAAAGTGATAATGTAGAGTAGAAGAAGAAGGGGGTAGTAGAAGGTTCTGGATTCGATCCCCAAGTAAGGCAAAGCTTTATTGGTTTTCCGGAACTTCACAGTACCCAGTAGTTGAAGCAATCGTTCGCATCCTACATAGAAAAAAAAGTTAGTTTAAAAATCAAAATCCAACTGCTTGAAACGAATTTAAGAGATGGTAAACAAGAAAAAAATCATGCTGTGCAGTCGGAGCATCAGGGGGGTTATTGGACGATTCGCACGAATTTAACTCACCCAAAACGTGCGAATCGACCTCTTTGAAAATATTATTTTTTCTGTGGCCATTCGCCCGAAGTTAATTTATCGGCGTGCAAATCGACCACTTCAAAGTTATATAGTAGGCAATTGGCACACACATTGTATTTTATGCAATACCGTTAAAATAAAGTGCACCCAAGTACAGAAGTATTAAGGGTTAAATTTTGTTATTGATATGAAATGAGACCAAAATTAATAAGAAATGTCTGTATTAAAATAACTACTATAGTATATATGATTTGAGGACGTATTCCACATTGGGCACACACTTGATCGGAAAGCCTGCGGGTCAGTAGGTACTTACTAGTGTTGGGACGTTTATTTTTTTAGGACATCAAAATTAAAAATTCTTTTAAATAAATAAAAAATAATATTTTCAAAGGGGTCGATTCGCACTTTTCGGTCGAGTTAAATTCGTGCAAATCGTTCAACAATCCATGAGGTGTATCAGCCAGCTCGCGAATTTTTTTTTTTCTAATTACCTTTAAACATATAAGTGGCTCAGGCTTGTCCAGCAGTGGAAGTCTTTCGGCTGAAATGATGATGATGGTGATAGTAGTATATATTATTGTAACCACCTCTTAAAACCGTTCATTTTGATACACCACACGATGGGTTTGGAAGAAAAAATTTGGGACCTGCACAATATGGCGCCCAAAATCCGCCGTGCTTAAAAGAATTTAACGTCACCTATTTGAGAACACTTGGGCGGTCAAGACGCATTTAACGATATCTTAATTAAATAAATCCATTAGCAGTTCAAAAGATATTAGGAAACTAAAGAATATTACATACATACAAGATAAGCGCGAAAAATATAACCCTTTCCTTGCAGCCGGGTAAAAGTAAACATAACTTGCCAAATGTGGTTTTACTATTGATACAACCTCCTTCGGGGAAACGCTTATGTGTATATAGGTACACATATATCCATTGAAAAATACAAGCTACATATTTTTAAAAGAGAAAAACAAAGAAAATAGCCTATCGATTCTGGCCACTTACGGCGTTTACCTTAGACCTTCGGGTCCCACTGACCAATATCCGAGCACATTTGTACCCGTCGCGAGACCGGCCCGGGTATTACTCTGCAGGATTATCCCGAACCACTATTAACCGGTTTAGAACCCCAGGGATGGAATGCTGTTTAGAAGGAAATGAGTGGCCTTGTGCGTAAAGTGCGTTGTATTATGGTTCAAAATGATTCAGTTTTAATTTTTTTCGGCAATTATGTTTAGTTTAAAAATATACAATTTCATCCTTATATTCCTAAGCCCCGGTTATTGATTTAGTATTTGGATAATTAGTATTTCTCAATCCACAACCAAACTACTTTTACCTAAAAACATAACCAACTTTGGATGTAGTTTTACATGTGGTTAACTCCCAATTCTCAATTCAGAAATCGAATGTTAGCATTTCAAGATAGAAGTGACATTTCAGTCAGAATTTTTGCCGTTTTCCAGACTGACAGAAAGTAATTGTAGTAAATAAAAAACTATCCCACTTATTTCTTAACACAGTACTAATACTTAGTAGTAATACTTTAATCAATCATCACCAAAAATCACCAAAGGGTACGACCCTTTGGTGACCCTTTGGTAAATCCAAATAACTGAAAGTCTTGTCTCAAACAATCGGAAGGTACGGTATATTATAAAGCAGTACATTCCCTCCGTTCAACCGTAACCATTCTCATATTTTCCTTATAAACATATGTATAATAAGAATAAACAACATAAGCATGCCTTAATGCACTCACAATATTAATTTCACCCGAATCCGTCCCTTTGTGACAAAGAAAAATTGTAACGAATTGAGTGGGACCCTAGAACAACCTGCGTGGAAAACCTTTTGGTATGGGTTGAGTATTTTGTGCTTTATTGATAAAGAAACAGGGTTTGCTTTACTTTGATTCTTTATTGTTTTACCTTGAGGCTTATGTCATGAGAGAATAGCCAGTCAGTCTTGAGTTTCACTTCAGGAAATACCAGATGTGTCATTATTATCATAACCAGCCGAAAGACGTCCACATAAATAGGCCTTAAAACCAGATGAATGAAAATAAACGGGCGGTGTAAATTAAACTGCGAGCTGTAGACTTCGCAAGACTGTTTTTTTTTATTTTTTTGTCTATTCTGGTTTTGGAATTGTTCTAAATAGCATCGCCATTTTAAAAAAGTCCAATAACTGATGCAAAAAAAACCATATAATTATCAAACCAGCCCACCACATTTCACGAGAATCGGTTGAGAAATGTGTCCCGTAGAGGAGAACAGCCGGACAGCCGCCTGTTTGTCCAAACTGAAACGGACACGCTTCGCTCGCGCTTCGCATTTGCTCGGTCAAAAACGTTAATTTCATTCAAAAGAGTTATTTCGCACTAGTGTTGGTTAATTCAAAAAAACTACAATCACTTGTTTACTATGCAAGCCTTGTATCTATGAGCTAATATTATTCATGTCCAGCATGCATACCATAACTCGATTTGAATAGTTCAAGCATAAAACATCCCTCGAGGCTTATTTTCAGTTCATGTACTTTTTCAACTACTTACAATTCCGCTTTCGCTTATTACTCGTCCGCCAAAAAGGTAGTAGCAAGGTGCGTCAGTCAAGATGGCTGTCATTAATAGAGCTGCGAGAGTAATGGCGGCCTGTAAACGTACAATAACGCGCTTGTTAGCTGCGAATGGAGTGATTCATTCGTTCTGTGGCGCTTTGCCGACGTGGGCAGGAGAGTTATTGTGTTGTATGATGGACGTATTGATGAAAACTGTTTTAAAAGAGCTTGATGACAATTAATTTGGAAAATTCACTTTTCTTTTAAACTACATATTACGAGTATTGCCGCCGTTGACAATTTTTGCAGTAAAATTGCCTTTAAGTTATTTTGCTGGCCAGATAGAAAACCTTTTTGCCACTTACTCACTGGGAAAATCAAGGAAATCCTACAAAATTATACAAATGAGTAAGTGTAGATGTTGGATAATCACTCACCAATGCCTCAAAAGGGTTTGGAAGAAACTTGGGCATAGGTAGACAATTTCCTGGATTCTGTCATACTTTTTGTTCTGGTAGTTTGTGCCCGCGATATAAATTTTAACTTTCATGTGCTCGAAGCCACAGCTAGTCTTGTAAATTTTGTTCTCGGACAGGCGAAATATTATTTTAGGTAACATACTACAAAACAAGAATATTCCTTGACAATGTAAAATTAAACACATTAGCCATAAAGCACGGGTAATGTGCGCCATGCAAGCGCGGTGCTAACAATAATATCCGGGTAGAGTGTGGAACGGCGCATAAATACGAGGAGCCTTCCTGTCCACTGTTTTAGCTAAATTTTATGTTCTACTTGTTTAGGAGCCAGAATTTATGGTAATACACATCGGGCACACGATTTAGGGACCGTACTGGGAACTCATAAAAGTAATCAAAAAACCTTTAAAAAAAGCAAAAAATAATAAAACCTTTTAGTCTAGCTAAGCTCCATATTAAAGTAAATAATCAATTTCGTGTTGTCGCCAAACACAATGTTGAGGACCTCTTCAAAATTCAAAAAAATTCAAATTTGTTTATTTCTTAACCAAGCCAAAATAACAAGTTATGATTGGAGCCTCTTTTTAGGCAAAAAATAACAAGTTATAATTGGAGCCTCTTTTTAGGCAAAAAATAACAAGTTATGATTGGAGCCTCTTTTTAGGCAAAAAATAACAAGTTATGATTGGAGCCTCTTTTTAGGCAAAAAATAACAAGTTATGATTGGAGCCTCTTTTTAGGCAAAAAATGCCTGTATTAAGAGACTCCGCTCTTCCATAACTAGACAATTTTACAAAACAGAACAGAAAAGAGTAACATTATTCAGGTGATTGTGTATTCGTGTATGGGAATGGTTTGAGTGTGTTTTTGTGTGTGTGTGGATGTGCGTGTTGTGTGTGTGTGTGTGTGTGTGTGTGTGTGGATAAGAGTGCGTGTAGAAAAAAAAACGGGTGGGTTAAGCCATATGTTGCAAGAGCGACTCAGTATCTTCATATGTAAATGGTTTTATCCAATTTGTTAGCATTTTTTTACATTCATGTAGTTGTTCAGTGTATATGTATACCTCCTTGTTTACCCTATTATAAAGTTGAGCAGAACGTTTGTTGCATTGTACAGCAGCGAATTTTGTGTTTGTTTGTGGGATTTGAGCGATCAAGTCTTTCCGTCTTTTTGATTTTATATTTGCATTATAAGGAATTGTCTTATGTTTTTTTAGGATTGTATATATGATGAACAGTTTTCTAACAGAAAGCAGGCCACTAATCTGATATAGACTGTCAGTAGGGTACCTCATCTTTTTAAAATACATTATTTTTATTAGCGCTCGTTGTGCTCGTTCTACATCTATAAATCTTGTTTTTGCCCCACCGCCCCATATGGGGATGATACAGTGATGATACAGTAGACTATAACAGATTGCACAAGTGCCACATAAACTTCATTAAGGAGATTTCTATGAAGGCCTACTTTTTTATTTATATTAGTGGGAATGACATGCCGTAATGTTTTAAATATCCATCCCAGTTTGCTAACTCTTCCTGTAACATGGTCTAGGTGAGCATACCATGATAATTTTTGATAATCATGATGTCCAAATATTTAATTTGTGAGACTTTATTAATTGCAGGACACTTACAATTATTATTGGAAACGTTATCACATGAGTGTACTTTGATGCTAAATGTTTCATTAGGCTGTGAACGATTCGATAAAGTGAAACAAATGTAATTAGTTTTTACTGTGTTTAGTGTGAGTAGGTTGTCGTTGAGCCATGCCCATCTCCGCTTTGAGCCTAACATCGGACCAGTTGTTCCCAGAAAAGACAACAGCTGTATCATCAGCGTATGAGAATATTTTTGCGTTTTCACGTTTTAGGTTGCAGAGATCGTTTATGTACGTTAGAAATAATGTAGGGCCTAACACGCTTCCCTGCGGTACGCCGAATGACACATCTGCATCACCACTAATATAGGTTCCTATCTTAACCCTCTGCTTTCTATTTGATAGGTAATCCTTGAAAAGATTTAGAGGGGCTCCTCTTATTCCAACTCTTTCCAACTTGTTCACAAGGGTTGGAACAGAAACGGTGTCAAAAGCCTTTTTTAGATCTAGAAATACCGTTAGGCATTTCTTTCCTGTATCGAGATGATCGGTAACTAGTGAGCTGAGGGCAGTAACGGCGTCTTCGGTAGATACTCTCTGTTTAAAACCATATTGTGTAGATGATATTAAATTAAATTTGTTTAAGTAGTTTATGAGTCTAATATTAATTAATTTTTCAATAATCTTAGACAGGGCTGGCAGGACCTAGATAGGTCTATAATTATTGACATCATCTCTGTTCCCTCCCTTGTGCACCGGTGTAATAATGGATTTTTCAGAGGGGCTGGGAAAGTACCATTTTTGAAACAAAGGTTGGCCAGGTGGGAAATGATGGGAACTACTTCTTTGTGAACATATTTTAGGAAACTAGTAGAGATATTATCCCATCCCGGAGCACTGGACGATTTCAGGCTCATAAGAATTCCCTCAACCTCAATTGGGTCCGTGTCCAAGAGCACAAAGGAATTAGTTTGCGCAAAAAAAATGTTAGGTTGAGCAGAAGGGATTTTGTTAGTCCTGGGTTGAATTTGCTGAGCTAATTCTTTTCCAACATTCACAAAGTAATTGTGTACGAAGTTAACTGATTGAGTTGGAGACGATCTAATACTTAATAATTCTGTGGTTTGGCTGTTTACTTTATTTGAGTAGGTGATTGATTTTATGTTTTTCCAAAGTAACTTAGTGTTTGTAACTGATTTAGTGAGTAATTCTCTTTCATATTTCCTTTTTATTTTTTTGATGAGATTATTACAATAATTTCTGATTCGACAGTATATGATTTTCAAAATTGCATTATGAGGTTCGGACCGAGAGTTTTTTTGCAATTTATTGCGATTTTTAATACAGCGTAGTATTCCCGGGGTGATCCAAGGTTTGATTATACGTTTACTATTTGGGATACTTGTTGTTGTAGTATTATTATTAATTGTGTTAGTCAGTTTCTGTATGAGTAGGTCAGTCAGTAGATTAGGATCATTACAAAATAACAACTGGGCAAGATTATTTTCCTGTAGGTATTTTAGTGCTTGTTCAAAATTTATATTAGTAGAGGTTTTATTTGTAACCGGTTTGTTTTTTTATTTTAGAAAGTGATAAAAACATAGTGTAGTGGTCAGTAATTGTAGTTTGTAAGATCGCAATTGAAGCAGATGTCTTCTTTTTATGAATACGTAACATGAAATGGTCCAGGCAGTTTAGTTCTCTGATGGGTAGGGTATGACCAGGTAATATGCCATAGGCCGACAACATGTTAAGGTAATTATTTCGGTTTTTTCGTTCATTAGGCATTTCTACAACTTTGGGCCTAATATTAATATTTATGTCCCCCGCTATTATTATATTTTTTTGTGAAGCTAGTGAATTCAAGTGTAAACTAAGTGAATCCAAAAAATTATCATGATTTGTGTTTGATGGAGATCGATAAATACACAAGAAAATATTATTTAGTATGTCAAGTTGGAGACAAGACGCCTCATGAAGTTTTATTTCTTGAACTTGTGATTCTAGCGTGTTTTTTATATAAATTACAACCCCATCATTTTGGTTCATCTGCCGTGTTGTTCCATAGGAACGATAATTAATAAGTTGAGGTAAAGGTTTATTTGTATTTAGTCTGCATTCCGTTAGTATTATTACATCGGTTTCGAACTTAAAAGTGGACAACATAACAACAAAAGCATCAAAATTGCAGTATATACTCCTTATATTTTGTGAGAAAATAGTCAAATCATTTTTCTTTACATAAATATGTTCAGTAAGGTTCGAACAATCGCATTCAATTGTGTTCGCAATTTCAAGTTCATCTATCTCATAGACTGTTTGTAATGTGTCACTCATAAGTAATGTTAACTAATAGAATGATAATCACTGCAAGATGTTCATAAACTACTCTGCAAAATCTAATGAGGTTGAAGCATACAAGAGAACAACGTGACGGTTTTATTTTCTGTAACAGTATACATGGTAACGTATAAGTTAGTATTTTTATATTTTTATTTATGATTATTTGTGTTATGTGGGTATTATAGTTGTATGAATTGAATAAGTGAAGGATTGTTTGTATATGAACTGTGTATGTCTTTTGAGAGGTGTATGTATGTTTATTTTTGCGTATTTGAGTAATAATGAAGGTGTGAGAAAAAACCTCTTGGAACTGGCTTCCGTCTCCATCATCAGATCAAGACCTGATTGCTGTTATATTGTAGTATCATCAGAATTACATATTATTTGCTTAATTTCAACAGAGTAGGTTCAAAGTTGAACATTCATTAGAAAATTATCAATTAATTCCTTTTTTTGTACCCTTAGAGGTGAATTTTATTTTTAGAATTGAAATGTGACAAACTCTATGAAATAAAAAAAGAGTTTTTGAAATCGGACCACTGTATAAAAATTTATGCGAGGTTATACAAAAAAAAATATACGTGTCGAATTGATAACCTCCTCCTTTTTTTACCGTCTGTTTAAAAGCAAAAGAATAAAAGAGTTTGCAAAGTTCAATTCGCAAGTCATTTTAGCCAGCCAGTCAATATCGAACTGTCTTGAAAATAATGTACCTACACCTACATTCTGTCAACGAAAGCTTCGCGATAGCGATTGTTAAAATGTCAATAATGTATGGGAATGACAAGCGCTATCGAAATGACACGTGATCAGTCTCTTAGTGCTCGTTCACACAGAGGTCCGTTATACAGGTCCACTTTATCGTATACGATTTTATTCGGCACTAAAGTATGTAGTTGTTTGAGCGAGTTCAGAAGCCATGACAGTATGCCGAATCCAGTAAAAAATACCGTTCGGACAAAATATACAGCAGTGCGTTTTACAAGTCTGCTTTATAGTATACTTTTTTATTCGGCAATGGCGTAGGTAGTTGTATGAGCGAGTTCACACACACAACATTATAAAAATACGGATCCGTTAAACACGATCCTGGTAATACGGATATTCTGTGTGAACGTAATCTAACATTTTGTTATTTCGACCATCGTCATCGCTGACATCAAAGAAAACTTTGTCGAGAGCCTCTAAAGCTGTAAAGAATCAAAAATAAATTCGTAAAACTTCACAAATCTAATCGAAGTGGAAACAAGCTAAAAATTCTTAAATTGTTTCCGAGTTACAACAGCTTCCTTCGGGGTCAACGACCATGGGTATGGGTAGTATAGTAACTTGACATAATTGTATATTGTATCAACATTAGATATCAAATACTTACCACGGTTGCGGAGTTTTGTTAGCTAATTTAATTTGAACCTATATATGGCCAGTGACCTGACAACTAAACTGACTCGCAGACTGACCTTATGACCGGAACCCATTGTCTAAACACGAAAGACGTTTCAAAAGTAGCGTAATTTCATATTTCCACCAATGAATGACTTTCAATGTAATCACTAAGTTCTCTGCTCACACCATCGACCATGAGGCGCAATGAGGGCAACACTCAGTCTGTACCTTTGTTTCATTTCCTGATACCAACCTATTTTTTTCACATTCTAAGTCGATAGCTTCGGTAGTGTGGAAAGGGCTTCTTGTACCTATTATATTACGTTTCTCTCGTCTTATTAGAACGTTCTAGTCCATGTGTTCTGTCTGACATCATCATTTTAAACTGTTCATTCAATTCAATTCAATTCAAAATTTTTTATTTCACATAGGCCTACATGGGCACTTATAAAACGTCGGCAAAAGGTGCACGGTTCGGGTTGGTCGTTTCCTATGGAGAAGAACCGGCAAGAAACTCCATGGTTACTCTTTTAAAATGGTTTGGTTTTACAATATTTCCATGTTACAGCATTAGTACTTAGATATGGGGGGACAACGTAGGCCCGACAATAAGTCGTAAAAACTAAACAAAGTAAATAAAAGATTGTAAAACAAGATGAAAAGTTAACAAATGTTAACAAGCATATCTAGAAATCTAGAAGGCCTACAATGTTCACACATTCACAAAACAATCGGTAAAAGAATCTATACAAAGGTAGTAAAAAGAATTTTCATGAACATTAGTCTGCAGTTATCATAATACATGCTTTTATGACACTTTTCTTGCAGAAGTCAATAGATAGTTTTTTTTTGAGTGTCTGACTCGTAGCTAAGCTCAAAACCTATTAATAAGTTGACACTTTTGCACATAAATTCTATTATTTTATTTTGTTTTCAGTTTGTGTTGTTTCGCTGCAGGGTGAAAGCCTCTCTTTGTTCGTTCTATTTCTCCCAGGCCGACAAAAATACTTATCAACTTCACGACAGAGTCCTTACTTTGCTTGCAATTTGTTCCTTGGTTTTCAATCACCGGGTTTCTCAAAGCTAAATTAAAGTGACAAATTGTTAAGCACACGTTATCTGCTGTTATTGGCTGTTGAAAATTCATTCAACCAATCACAGCAGATAACCGGCGAATCTTCGATCCCGATAATCGAGCTTCGAGAAACCGGGCAAATTTGTTAAAAAGAAACAGTATTTTTTTAGCACCTCTTAAAAACAACGAAGCCGTCTCCACCCTCTATCCCGATCACGTTATTAGGTATGAGCGTTCCAAAGCCGAACTGCGGATTTCAATAAAGCGCAACCTTTTGTTACGTGTGCCACCAATATTTGAGCCAATATTTGAACCCGGCTCCGGCTGCGATATTAAAAGATTCATTCCACAATGAGAGAGAATCATCTTTGTGATACCCAGGGTAAGTCAGGTTGAACGGGAACTGATACGGCTGTTTGTAGAGGTTTTGTTTTTTAGAATGAGTTAAAAATTCAACATTTGGTAGGTCCGCTGTGAGTCCGCTGCGATATATTTTTTTATTTGAGATTAGTTTGCTCTTTAATCTAGTCAGAGGTGACAAAGACAGAGTCAACGATGGAGTGAGCTTACCCAGAAGAAGCATGGTTTAAGAAATAAGTTATTGTCTAGTTGAGGCTGATTCACTGGTAGATTAAGGTTCTTCTAAACGCTCGAGTGGCTTATTATTACTAGTTGGGATAAAAGTTGACTTTAATTCTTACAATATTTTTTTTTATGTTTTTTATTCAGTCTTGTCCCATAAAGGCCTCCTTTTTAACCGACTTCCCAAAAAGGAAGTGGCGTTAAAGTAACTTACTAAACAACTTGCCTATTAGGCAGGTACAACAAAAAAGTGAAATATAAAAAAAAACTTTTCACAAAAAAATACTACCGACTTCCAAATAAAAAACTACAATGTGAAAAATAACATTGCTTTTGGAATTCGGGGTCCATAACGCAATAAATTGACTTATGAAAGACACCGACTTCCAAAAGTAAAGTCATTTTTCTCTTTATATTTTTTTTATTTGGAAGTCGGTAGTATTTTTTGTAAAAAGTTTTTTTTTTAATATTCTTTTCATTCCTCCCCGTTTTTAAACATTGTGGCGAGTTCTGTCTGTAACCTACAGTCAGGAACACTTGCCAAGCTCGTCCCGTCACAAAAAAAATATGAAATACCTACCTATAATCTAAAGTAAACACACAAGTCTGTCCAAAAAACGAGAAGATTCCTGCAACCACCTGACCCTAAAAACTTCTCTCAATTACAATGAATACTTTATTCATACCGCACAACTTAGCCGGTTTCCATGATTTTTATACACAGCGAACTTTCTCCGACATTACCTATGCATTGTCTCGGGACCTTATACTTATTTAATTTAACGGTAGGGGCGTAGCATCTGTGGTAAACTTTCTCGATCTTGTTTGGAGTTCAAATTTTAATGCAAAAGTATGAAGATACCTGTCTTTGTTCAGTTATTTTTATTGTAAGGAATACATTACAGGAAGCTGCATTTAAGGAAACGAAAAACTGTAGGTAACTGCTGTCTTTTCATTTGTTTGAGAGGTGATTTGAACATTTATTGTGTCTTTGATTGATATCTAAATCCTGAAAAAATTTTGGGTGCTGAGACAAAATGGATTATATAGATGATTACATAGAAATATTAAAAAAACAGGTAATTAGCACATAGAATCTGATTTTGCTTATTCATCCGTATTAATTTGTAAAACAAGGTGTAAATTCTAATTAAAATTTTGAAATCCCACACTTTTTTCACCATAAGTTATAAGCTTATAAGCGTTGGCTCCTATGTATAAAAAAACATGACTGATGATTATACTAATATCTTATACAACTGCAATCATCCTGAATAAACCAAACCGCTCTAAAATAAAAATTGACCTGTTCTCCTGAATCGGTAATGTCAATGAAATATTCAGCCGTTGACGTGCAGGTGGCTGCCATCGCCATTGCGCCCGGTTTCTTTATGCATGAGAGCCTCTTGTGATTCGAAACGCACGTCCTCGATATGTAGCCTAAGAGTAGCCAAGTAGTTGGATCTGGAGATAGGACAGATGGAACGGGATTTATGCCTACAGGGTTTGTTGCTGATCTATGATCAAGGAGCAATAGTTATTTTAATAGCTTTTTTAATAGTTAACTTTCTAAGCAGAAAAATACCATAATGATCAGGATCCTTCGTCGATTAATCACTATCCTTGCAACAGCCTTTTTGGGGACAAGCCCGCAACACTATTCCAAACCACTGCAACTCTGGAAAGCAAGAATCAACAGTGGTGACTAACACCTTTGTGTTAGTCACCACTGTTGCTGTCCAGCTTCATTACACTCCGAGGTGATGAAGCTGGACAAGTCTCGGAGAAACGATTCAAATGTCTTGGATTGATTGATCATACATTGGATTGATTTGGAATTGTTTTTCATACATTGGATTGATTTGGAATTGTTTTTTTTTGCGACTTATACAGTATAAACTTGACTACAATCTTATCTTCAAGCATGTATGGGATAAATTTGAAACTATATAATTTTCTACTGCAATATGTGAATATTAATGAATGTGACTCAATTTTCTAATGATTTAATTTACTTTCAATTGTATCATAATAATTCTATTTTTTTTTGTTTTTATAATTATGTAATGTTCGACACAATGTAAATTGTTTGAGAATAAATAAATGAAATGAAATGATCACTCAACGAAAATTACCCGAAAAGTACCTACCTACCCCGGAATCATTATAAAAAAACATAACGTTCATTGCGAAAGGCTATTAGTTTTGAAAAAAAAAGGCTTTTAGTTTGCATGAAACTGTATTTTGACGTCCCAATAAATCCGAACTATAGCAACTGGACATGTTATAAACTTTCGAAAGTTGCATTTTGCCATGTCTAACATTGGCTGCCAAACATGGGCATTGACAGAGAAATTATATAACAAAATAATCGTATGTCAAAATGGAATAGAGAGAAGTGTAATCGGCGTAAGAAGAAAAGATAAAATTAGATTAAACAAAATTAAAAATGTAACTACATTTAAAGATGTGAATAAAGTATGCAAAACACTTCAATGGAAATGGGCAAGACATATGCTCAGAGGGAAAACGGTGAAATGGTCTAAAATAATAACAGAGTGGTACCCCAGAGATGGCAAAAGAAGTAATGGTCGACAAATGAAACGTTGGGAAGATGACCTCAAAAGAGTTGCCGGTCCAGAATGGATCAGAATTGCGAGAGACAGCGTTAGGTGGAAGTCTTTGGAGGAGGCTTTTGTCGAAGGACAAGCTGTTGATGGAAAAACCGATCGTCAGGAATAAATACAATTGTATTGCAAATTATGATAAAACAGCAATACCTAAAGTCTCATTTTATTTATTTTATAGCAACTGGCCCCTTTTATTTTCTCAGAGAGGCATCTGCACCTCCTTACCTACTTCCTCGTCTGCGTACCTATCAGTTTGGGCAGCGTACCTCAGAACATTTACATTTATATTGGCCGGAGCCGTCCAGCGCCCTCTCCAGCACTCCTCACGGCGGTGAGAGGAATCAATTCCATTACAATACTTTTTGGTGATCTACTCTGGCATTTTTGTTACCTATCTTTGTTAGGTAGTTTTGCAACCGACTTAAATTTAAGAAAATCTGTCAAATTAAAGTTTGCAACTAGTTAAATATACAGAGGTGTTTAATCTGAGTGATGTGAATGTATCATGAATCTTCGTCAGGGCAAATCCGTTGAAATAATATACAATTATGTATATTGTATGTAGTCAGGATTTCATGAAAGATCATTGGGCATCTTCGTATGGAAACCATACCCAGGGCTTACACTAACGAAATATTACTTAGAATGTACATATGGTTCTAGTTTACTATAGCATTAATCAAATTAATGTGCGACACGGCAATTTCAAAAAAATATTAAATTATCGTGTACAGGGTGTTTTTTAAATTGGCCAAATCCGAAACTATAAACACTGAAAGGAGTCTCGAGGCCGTTTTTTAATGAAAACTAAAATTGTATTATGGGATTTTTTTTACTTAGCCGATTTTTATAAACTCAATATTCTTAGCCAGGATTCGAAACTGTTGGATTTGAGGAAAATAAACACTGATTATTACAGGATCCGATAATGTCTCTATCTGATCAAATTCTGGAAAGTAACAAACGGAAAACTTAAGGAAATACCTCATTTTTAACAAAATGTACAGATGAAAAATAAAGTCCTCTGAATCCGTTTTTTTTAACGATTCGATACATGTTTCTCTATCGAATTTGAACCAAATAAATATATGCAATGTAAAGTCACATTATTCTTTTTAGTTTAAAACTATTTTGGTTAATGTCCGCCAGTCTTCGCAAAGTAGGTCAGATTATACCCAATGACATTTATTGTCATGTGTGGATGTATCCTTTTTCTTATGAACATCACGTTAGTTTTCATATTTATACGCTTCTCATTCATTTAGACAATATTTTCATGGTGGAAATCTTCTTTTTCCTTCCCTTTTACTATGATGGAAACAATCTTGCCATTTATTTTGAACTACCTAATGAAGAAATCGTTGAGAAAATTACACTCGCACCTTATAATAAAATCAACTTCAAATCAACAAGGGATTATTTAATATAATCTTCAAATCAAACCAAGCGCAATCTAATTACCTTTCCAATTAATCTCCAACATGATTGGTATTCAAACAGCATTTACATCCAGACCAATCTTCTTAGCATCTTTCAAACTTAGACTAAGACTCTTGCTCACCGTCCGCGCGTGTACCTTCGATTGCCGTCAAGAGCAATGAATTATTCAAGGGGGGTGAAGTTTTGTTGAAGGAGTTTACAATACACCATTGGAATTAAAGGAAGAGGGAAAACAATGAAAAATTAACAGCGGTGGTTAGTTAAAGGTGCGCCTTTAGTGGAATGTTTTTAATAGTGCAGCTATACAAAGATAATCTGCCTTACGTGAATCTATAAGCATACAATTGTATGGGCAGGTAAATTATTACAATTAACATATGGTCCACTTAAATGTCATAAAATGTCAGTCTGCGAATCTTTGTGATAGTTTTAAACTTAGTCGAGTTTCAATTTACAGGCATTTGGTGTCACAAATGATAAACATTATGTAGTTGCCCTGAATTTACCCAAAAGCAAACAAAAATTTGTCAGATTTTGCAGTATTTTTATGCTGAAAAACATGAAACCTAACTTTAACAAGTAGACATTCAATCTGAGTTACAGGTTAAGAAGTTTTTCTTTGAGAAGCTGTTTTAAGTTACATTCAAACCACCACTGCTACTAACATGCTTGGTAGTCAAACATTGCTAAGACAAATTGGCCAGGCGTTCACTTCTCTTCGGGGCTGTCTCCACGAGCGAGAGAATCGCGACGAGTCCGCCCTTATATCGTCGGATAATCTCCACGAACGAGCGATAATTCCGCCGCGTATCGTCGCGAGTCGTTACGGAATCGCGGCGACTCGTAACGGTATCGCCGCGTTAAGCTCCTTAATTTCTGAGTTGAGCTGCACGGTTATTGACAAATGCGTGCACTGACTGGACAGGTCCACTCAATCTGGCTGGTTCTTTCCTCAAAAGACCATTTCAGACTTCAGTCTACATGGTCTTCACATGATCTAACCAAGATTTTGTCTGGACTTTAAAAGAGACTGTGACCTCTGAGTTTGTTTCGGCCTTTCTTCTCAGAGTAGTCAGATAGGAAACGCCGACTTCATCTAGTTTTAAAAATATGATCGACATGTAAAAGTGTTTGTACAAACCTACTTACAGAAATAAATCATTTATCATTTATCGATTCCTTGACGTCACGTTGCGAAAGAAGGAATTCAGTTACGTGCCAGACGAGACCAGAGCTTCTAGAAACGTCTTTGCTTAACGAGAGGCAATGCTGAAATGACGCTGCGTTTGACAGCGCGCCCGCCGCGCGCTCGGGGCGCTCTCGCGACTCTCGGTCGCGTTGCTAGTCGCGGCGGGCTAGCGACGATGTAATGACGTTTTGCGTGCTCGTTGCCACTTGTCGCATCGCGGCGATAATATCGCCGTGTGGAGACGGTTCCATAGAGAGTGTATAGAAAAACGTGGCACGGCGATAATATCGCCGCGATTCTCTCGCTCGTGGAGACAGCGCCTTCACTATCCTTACGCTTTCCAAGCATGTGAGGGTAGTCTAAACAAACTAAAAAGAGCCCCCATTGATCATAAATTTAATCACACGTACCTAACGATAGCTCGCCCATAGGTAGGGGATTATTAGCGCTTCTGAATGAGATGGGAATGAGGGATCGAGGTGAATGACATTGATTGATTCACCTTCATTCATAGATGATTGTATCGACACACCTCACCAATTTATACACGACTTAATTTTAAGATTGTGAACCTTGGGGTGACAAGAATAGGGGTGGTGTAGCCAGTATAATAAGTTGGTAAATAGAAGAATGGCTCCTTGAATTTGACAGTAAAACGGATTGATATCTGGGAGGATTTATCATAAGCTTAGTTTCATAAAGCAAGCACCTTTGTGAGATGTTTGCATAGATAGAGCCGTCTGTGAAAACATTCTGAATTACAATTAATTTGATTAAGGTAGATATGTCATTCTGTGTCGTCAGCATGAAGATAGTCTTAGTAACTCTAACTTATAATTTTTTTTACGGATGGTCGATGGGGCCGAAAATTTCTGGAATGGCGATCGCGTACAAAAAGGCCACAGCGTTGAAAGGCCTCCCACTAGGTGGAACGATGACTTGGTTAATGCTGCTGGAATCCGCTGGATGCTCGATGCACTGACCAGTTGATGTGGCGACACTTGGGGAAGGGGGAGAGCTTTGTCTTTTTGTAACGTCTTCCGGTTGCACAATATGTCAGTTGCAATGTCTTTTTCATTAATTCATCATCAGCCTTTTAATGTTCACGCGGGCCCAGAGCGGGTTGGTCACATGTCTTCGAATTTTTGGTTCTAAGACATGCCGGTTTCCTCACGATGTTTTTCTTCACCGAACTCTGAGAGTGTGAGCGTGAGAGGTGAGTCGGTGAGGTAAATCGCGGCCGTTATCACTGGGAGACTTCATAAAACAGTAAGTTTATTCAAAATATAATTTACCTTTTATGCATTCACGTATGCATACTGTACCAAATTAAACCTACAACAGTGCACATGTACAATGGTCAAGCATTGTCTATCGAATAACCAATTATTCACACAATCACTCTTCATAAAAAAAGCCAAAACATATTATTCCCAATTCCCCCTTCATTTATACCTAAACAGGGCCCAGCAGGATTAAGTAGTAATCCCTTAAATTGGACACAGTTTCACCTGTCCGGTCCGCGCCCGGCTTTGCTCCGGTAATGAACTAGAACAAAAAACAACAGTTAATCTCTTATGTGTATAGACTTTGGAAGCTCGTTTATTTATGTTGGGGAATCGGGGCGTTTATTATTTGTATTATAATATGGTGGAGGTGCAAAATATTAAGCTTTTTAGGACAATTCTCAATATTTTCCGAAGTTCTAACATCTTGTGTTAAAAGTTTGTTAAGAAGGTGAATAAGTTTTCGATCGAAAGAATCTGACACTGTGTACTGACACATTTACCTGCTATTTTTTATGTTTAGGTGTATGTTTTTAAAATTGAAGAGAATAATTATACAGAGTTGCTTCATGATCGGTTGTAGCCAATCATCAGGGCACAGGTCTTCCCTAGGAACTTAAGATACACCCTGATCTGGAACAGTTATACTTCAAACGAAAAATAAAATGTTGTGATATATTACAAATAAAAACAAAAGTTTTCTATGCATGCTTTTTTAATATTGTTCATACCCAACCATTCATAATTTATTCTTTTTTTTTTTAAAAAAAACTAGCTTTTTTCGTATTTTTCTCAGCAAACCCTTTCATTTGATACCCATATCATGGCAGTGCACAAAAAATAACTAGTCCACCATCTTGGACCATCCGCCATATTGGATTATATGCTGTCGCCTAGCAGGGTTCATGTATGAAACCTTTATATTTGTAACAACTTTGTAAACTACATGAATGCAATAAATAATTATGATTATGGATTTAGAATGACGTCACTTATCTAACCATGCATTGTCATCCAAACTAAATGTTGTAACAGAGTGTTCATTAATACTGATTAAAAAAAAAAAACAACTTAACTTAAAAATAAACAATTAAATAAAACTGTTTACAAAAAATAAACAATCTAAATAACGCTATTACTTGAAGCTATAAAATAACAATTCAATTATATTCAACTATTATTGAAATGTAACTATTAAAAATAAAAATAAAAGACCAAAGTGTACAAGTAATGCGGACAACCACATTATTTTATAGATACGGAAATAACCGGTTCCTCATCGCCGCCCGCCAGCGGCCGCGCGTCGCGCGCGCACGTAGCTAACACAGGCAGTCCGAAGCCGAACCTCTCGAGGCACGGACGCTGTCGCCTTGACTAATTTTCTCACTGTACTACCGTCATTGCGAAATATCAATTTTGCACTTAAAATTAGTTACGAATATTTAAACTATAATATCAACTTAAGAGTGGATTGCCTTTGTCCATATACTTAAAACAGTTGTAATTATTAATTAAGTGACCGTGATTCCCAAACTTGGGAATTACGTCACGGTTCAACTGACTAACCGGATCCTCATTCTGTCTCCTTCATCGCCTGTGTGGAGTGGCCGAGCTGACCGGGACTACGCCTGGAGGACGGGACTTCGCCAGGGAAGTGTGGAAGGCTAGACAAGTGCGCAACGACCTAGGCCGAACCTTACTTTCTTTTTTTAATATACCGTTTTTTTTTTATAATTTCAAACTGAGTTTCATTTCTTCTCTTTTCTTGTTCACGTCCTATATACGTGACAATGGCGCCCATAAACGTGGTTTAAGGTCTTTCGCACTTGGTTTTGGTCTTTTTAGTGGTTCTATGTGGTGGTGGTTTTTTAGCAGTGTTTGCCTACTTGTCTTAAATTTCTTAGAACTTTAAGTAATTCTGTCATTTAAATAATAGGTTTAATTACATAAACTTTGTGTAGTTTACCGTAATTTCTATTGTGTTGAACGGTAGTTATAAAATTTTGAGTCGCTTAAAAGTAACTTAGTGTATGTCACCTGACTTCACCTGTCTTATTATTTTATGATTGGTTTTGTTCTTAAATAAATTGTAACAGAGCGGATTTTACTTGATTTATGTTAGTAAATTGTGCATAACCTACCCAGTTTTTTACCTTATTATTTTTTTTTTTTTTTTTGTTTTTTCAATTTAACAATATGGCAATTCCAATAAAATATTTACAGCTTCAGAAATCTGAGCTCATGTATGAAGTTGCTATCCGTGGAGAACTTCCCTCTGACAACGTAGCGGGTTTAAGACGTCAAGTCACTAAATTGACTCAATTATATTCGTCTGATGACATAATCGATTCGGTTTTCCAGTTTTCAGAGGATAGTAAAGGCTCTCAAGAGACGCTAGAGAAGGTTAGGGCTAATCTGGATGCCTTAAAACTTAACTTTGATGAATCTCTTTTTAGTAGAACTAAGTCTCTTCTACATCATTTATATTATAGGCTTCAACGTATTGAAAAACCGCAGGCGGCTGATGATTTATCGAAATTAGATAAAATAAAGAAAATTTACGAGGGGTATTATGAGATGCTTTTGAGCCTTGATAAGCCAAGGGTCAAAGACCAGAAGCAGCCCACGTCTTCAGTTACTTCTGAAGAGGATTTTTTAGATAAACCTAATTTATCCGGGATGAATATTGCAGTTTCGTGTGATCGCGGGTTAATGGGAGAACTGAATAAGTTTAAATATGACGGAAAATCTTGTGTCAGATCATTTATACAGAAAGTTGAAGAATTCCGTACGTCTAAAAATATAACTGAAAATAAAATGCTTAGTTCGGCTACTGATATTTTCATTGGTGATGCACTTTACTGGTACCGTAACATCAGGGGTAGTATCGGTAGTTGGAATGAGGTACTAATTGCGTTAAAGAATGATTTCGACGTCCCTGACTACGATTATCGCATGGCCTCAGAAATTCGTCAGCGTACACAAGGCGAGGAAGAGAACATAACAATTTATTTATCTATAATGCAAGGCATGTTCTCTAGGCTAAGTAAACCTTTAGAGGAAGACGTTAAACTCGAAATTATTCTGCATAATATTCGTCCTTGCTACTCTACTATTATAGCTGCTAGTCCTAATATTAAATCACTTGAAGACTTAAAATTAATTTGCAAGAATTATGAACGCATAAAGGTTCGTTCAGAATTCTTTAAGGAACCACCTTCGGTTTCGGCTAATACCTTGGCTCCAGAATTTGGCTACCAGTCTTCAAAATGTAAGTCGACGACTAGTAGCCAAGGTAATTTTTACGCTCGTAGTAGGTATGACGGTGCTCACCATCAAGGGTCACACAAGGTCTCTGAAATTCAGGCTCCAGAAGTCGAAACTTCGGCTATCACCAAAGTTCCCTACTGTCATCGTTGCCGTGTTAATACGCACTCTATGAAAGACTGCGCAGCTGAGCGTAAAATTTTTTGCTTTAAGTGTGGCATGAAGGAAGTTCGCACACCAGAGTGTCCAAACTGCAAACCAAAAAAACTAGTTTCTGAAAATTGTAGGAAACATGCGGTTAGTCATACAGATAGCTCGAACTGGAATGATTGGCTCATGTTTGTAAAAAACTTCTTTTCTAGAAAACATATTTCTACAATTTTCAATGTCAAACCGAGTAATGACCCTAGGCCTTATGTGAAGGTAGGAATCAATAAGGATTTGTTTTTGTATGGTTTGTTGGATTCTGGTTCCGCCGTCACTATCCTAGGTAAGAACTCTCATGAACTTTTAATAAAATTAGGTCTGATTTTATGCAACGATGAGAGAATAACTGTTACTGCAGCAGGAGGTCAAAGGATAACATCCCTTGGTTATATTCTTCTACCCTTGACCTTCGAAGAAAAATTTTCTATTATTAAGGCGCATGTTATTCCAGCGATCGAAACCGTTTTAATCTTAGGAATCGATTTTTGGAACACTTTTAACCTGTGCCCTAAGTATTTGTCAGAGAAAGAAAACTTATTCTTAACTGACCCCGGGCTCTCGGAAATTTCTTCGTCATCTATTCATCACCTGTGTGGCTATGACGCTTTGAATTCTTCTGAAAAGCTGTTAGCAGACAATATCGTAAGTCATTTTAAGGACATTTCGTACGCAGAGAGAGGTTTAGGTCGTACTCACGTCATTAAACATCGTATAGATACCGGTGACGCTGAACCTATTCGACAGCGATATTACCGCATGTCACCAGAAAAGCAACGTATTGTTGCTGAACAGGTTGATGAGATGTTAGCGTTAGACGTTATTGAACCTTGTGAGAGCCCGTGGTCTTCTCCGGTGTTAGTGGTCGGCAAGAAGGATGGAAAGCCCCGCTTCTGCTTAGACAGTCGTAAACTTAATGCTGTTACAAAGAAGGACGCATATAAGCTGCCATATGTGTCTGAAATATTGGATAATCTAAAGGATGCGCGTTATCTTTCCAGCATTGATTTATCTAAAGCTTTTTGGCAGATATTAATCGATGAAAAGGACAGAGAGAAGACTGCGTTTTATGTTCCTGGTCGAGGAACTTTTATGTTCAAAGTCACAGCTTTTGGACTTACCAATGCCCCTGCTACGCAACAGAGACTTGTTGATCTCTTATTCGGGCCTGAATTCGAGCTCAAAGTCTTTGCTTATTTAGATGATGTAATTATCATTAGCAGAACTTTCGAGGAACATGTAGAACTGCTTCAGAAGGTTTTCCAAAAATTACGTTCGGCTAATCTCACTGTCAATCTGGACAAGTGTCACTTCTTCCGAAGTCAATTACGTTATCTTGGCTACATTGTGGATGCTCATGGCTTAAGGACTGACCCAGATAAGGTCAAAGCCATATTAGACTTCCCCACTCCTACTAATAGGAAGGAGGTTAAGCGTTTTCTGGGTACAGCGTCTTGGTATAGGCGTTTTATTCCACATTTCAGTACCGTAGCAGGTCCTCTAAATAAGCTTACTTCTAATAAAAAGAACGCCCCTGCGTTTCAATGGAACCCTGAGGCTGACAAGGCTTTTCTAGAATTAAAATCCAAACTAGTTCAAGCACCTGTCCTTGCTTGCCCTGACTTTAACCTTCCTTTTGAGGTGCACACTGATGCTAGCAATTTTGGTATCGGTGCAATGTTGGCCCAAACTATTGATGGTGTGGAACATCCAATCGCATACATGAGCCGTTCTTTAAGTAAGCCGGAGAGGAACTACAGCACAACAGAACGGGAGGCTCTTGCCGTTCTTACGGCCCTTGAATACTGGCGCTGTTACCTTGAGACTGACAAAACCTTTTTAGTCTACACTGACCATTCATCGCTTAAATGGTTTGTCTCTCACTAATCCAACCGGTCGGCTCGCAAGGTGGGGAGTTCGCCTTTCTTCTTTTAATTTTGAAATAAGACACCGCCGTGGAAAGGATAATGTTATCCCAGATGCCCTTTCTAGATGTGTTCCAGTTGAGGTTATTTCAAACGGCGATGTTCCCGCGGCTTCAGGCTGCCAGGCTAATCCTATAAATTTTCCAAATTACAAGGTGGAGAATAATGAATTATATAGGTACATGAAAACTAAGGTTGACCTTACGGTTGAATTTTCTTGGAAGAAGGTTATTCCTAAAGAACAACAAGCAGACATTTTAATTGAGTGCCACTCTGAACCTATTTCTGGTCATTTCGGCGTGTTTAAGACATATAAGCGCTTAGCACTTCGTTTTTATTGGCCCGGTATGTATTCTAGCGTAGTTCAATTTGTTTCTAACTGTGAAACATGTCTAGCTCATAAGCATTCTACACAAGGTGTCTCTGGAAAAATGGGTAGGCCTAAAGACGTTTCTCGTCCCTTCCAGGTTCTATCAATTGACTTGGTTGGTCCATTGCCTTCTTCTCGGAAACAGAATCAGTTTATTTTCGTTGTGACTTGCTGCTTTTCTAAATATTGCCTTCTTTTTCCACTTCGTCGAGCTACCTCAAATTTAATAGTTAAACACCTTGAGGATGACGTCTTTCTCGTCCACGGAATACCTCAAACTATTATTCTTGATAATGGAAGTCAGTTTATTAGCCGAGAATTAGATAAGCTTTTCAAAAAGTACAAAATTCCTAGCATACATTTTACTCCAAAGTACACTCCACAAATCAACACAGTGGAAAGATATAATAAAACAATAATAACTGCTGTTTCTAGTTTCGTAGATGGGGATCATAGATCTTGGGACTCCAACCTTCCTCAAATCCAATTCGCTATTAATAATTCTGTTAACGAAAGCACTGGTTATACTCCATCCTTCTTGGTACACGGAAGAGAGTTAGTCGTGTGTGGTTCTCATTACATCGAATATCCAGATCCAGCAGACCTTATATTTCTACCACGCGATGCTTATGCTGCAAACCTGGGTCAATTATCGCCAATATTCGATAAAGTTCAGGTTGCTTTGTGGGAAGCTCATGTAAAAAATATACAGCATTATAACTTGCGCCGCAAACATGCAGAGTTCAGTGTGGGCGATATCGTTTGGAAGCGTTGCTACTTCCAGAGCGATAAAGATGCTCATTTTAGTAAAAAATTAGCTCCTAAATTTCAAAAATGCCGGGTAAAAGTTAAACGATCACCATTAGTTTACGTTCTAGAAGACATGAATGGTCGCGACCTTGGCGTTTGGCATATTAAGGACCTCAAGCTTAAGAGATACCCGTAGTAAGTTAATAACATTTTTTTTTTTTGCGGATTTCAATAAGTTGAAATCCTTTTTCTGGGGAGAGGGGTAATGTAACAGAGTGTTCATTAATACTGATTAAAAAAAAAAAACAACTTAACTTAAAAATAAACAATTAAATAAAACTATTTACAAAAAATAAACAATCTAAATAAAGCTATTACTTGAAGCTATAAAATAACAATTCAATTATATTCAACTATTATTGAAATGTAACTATTAAAAATAAAAATAAAAGACCAAAGTGTACAAGTAATGCGGACAACCACATTATTTTATAGATACGGAAATAACCGGTTCCTCATCGCCGCCCGCCAGCGGCCGCGCGTCGCGCGCGCACGTAGCTAACACAGGCAGTCCGTAGCCGAACCTCTCGAGGCACGGACGCTGTCGCCTTGACTAATTTTCTCACTGTACTACCGTCATTGCGAAATGTCAATTTTGCACTTAAAATTAGTTACGAATATTTAAACTATAATATCAACTTAAGAGTGGATTGCCTTTGTCCATATACTTAAAACAGTTGTAATTATTAATTAAGTGACCGTGATTCCCAAACTTGGGAATTACGTCACGGTTCAACTGACTAACCGGATCCTCATTCTGTCTCCTTCATCGCCTGTGTGGAGTGGCCGAGCTGACCGGGACTACGCCTGGAGGACGGGACTTCGCCAGGGAAGTGTGGAAGGCTAGACAAGTGCGCAACGACCTAGGCCGAACCTTACTTTCTTTTTTTAATATACCGTTTTTTTTTTATAATTTCAAACTGAGTTTCATGTCTTCTCTTTTCTTGTTCACGTCCTATATACGTGACAATGTGTATGCAAAATTTCATCTTAATCGGTGGAGGATAACTGCTATAAAATTCAGTTGCAACATTTGACCCGAACACACTTACATACATACATACAAACATATATACATACATTGCAAGTTAATTAAAAGCTTGTATAAACAATATTTGATGCACCTTTTGCACGTGATTTTTTTACAGACCTGCTGCGGTCCCTGTGTCGTATAAGGCATCCGCAACCCTGGATTATTATTTGGCGGAATTAAAACTAAATATTATTTCTATTAATAGCATAAGCTCATCCCCTACTCAATGGAAACATATTTCGTGAAATGTGAATATCCTATAAGAACACGAGTACATGATATTATTGTAATTTATAAAGTTAAGTAAGAAACTCCTTATTTTATAACTTATCAAACGAATCAGTAATCCCTAGCAACTACAAAAAATGCCACCTAGCATTCACCACCGATCGCCCACTACAACTAATAATTCACTAATTGTCGACGTGCCGTGTGTGGTGTGTATGCGTGTGCGGTGTACAATTCGGACTTTATTCTCACACAAATCCCTCCATACATTTTTATTGGCTCGTCCACCTTCAGCCCTCGGATACGTGAGCTGGGTTTTTATTTTAAGGGTTGGGCGAGATTGGCGGTTAGAACGCGACGTTTTTCCGTAAACATAGGATTTTTTTTCGGCATTGCGAGCTTTCCTCAGTAACGTATGTTTTCTGGAAGTTAAACTAATCAAAAAAGTTAATTTTAAAATCTAGATGTTTCAGATGTAACATAAAAGAAAAGATGTCCCTCACACTTAATGATTCTAGCTTTTTAACTTACCTGCTCTAGCCCACAGGAACCGTATATTATTCCGGGATAAAAATTAGCCCATGGCACTCAGCGATAATGTAGCTTTCTATCAGTTAAGTAATATTTGTATTTAGATCAATACTATAAAAACCGCCTCTAATTAATAAACAACACTAATAAATGTGAAGTAGCTATTTGCTTCTTCTTCTTTTTCGTCGGTACACTCTTGGCAGAACGCTCGGGGTCATCATGCTGCATTGAAAGTTCGGGATGACATAGTTCGCATCACAATGTGACGAAACGATATAAAATTCCTCGCATCAAAACCCAATATATTCCAGCTGCAACCTTACTACGCCGTAGCCCGTAGCCAGTTCCCGACATCCAGCGCCTACGAAACGCGTCGACCGACCCGCTACGCGTGTGCTACGGCGTAGCGCGTGCCACGTGAGCTGTGTGATTTGTTTCCGATTTCTGGCGAGCAGGTAAACACCGTGTAACACACTATTATTTGTTGTTTTCTACTTTATTTCCGCTTCTACGAGGAAATTTTTTGAAAATAAACCTGTATTTTATTGGAGGAAATTTTGGTTGAAGTGAACTTAAATTAGTGAGCTTTAATTTTGTTTTATTTTGCTTTGTGATATTTAAAGGGGAAATTTTGATACTCGTACAAACCGATGTCCAATTCATAAAATCTCCAAACTCGGAACTTGATAAACCTGACAATGAAACTAGTTATCTCGGCAGCTCGGTGTCCTCTGAGGATAATACTTTAATTAAAACCTCTCAAGTTATTACTGTTTGCCTCAACTTACTCACCTCTGCCGGATTAAAATGTATGATTGCCCTTTTTACATTCCGGGGTGAGCAGGGGTAGTGGGTGAAATAATGAAAGGAATTTGTAATTTTTGTTGCAATAAGTATGGAGGATATAATGGTTCTTGTTCGAAGAATTTGAAGATGTTGGCAGGTTGGAATGCCTTATTAAAAAATATCTATATTTTAAAAATATTACATATCGAGGTCCAAAAGTACAAAAATAAATATTAAAAAAAAAATGTTTTCCTTTAGTTACCTAAGTAAATGTATTTTTAGAGAAATACTCCGTAAAGTTTCTGATGACGGACCTCCCCTTGTAAGTACATGGATATTGTATAGTCCTATTCTTAAAACGACCCTTGGTGTTTTAAGAATATGAATTTGTTAGGCAGTTATGTATGTAGATACAAAATGTATGGAAGATATTTTTGAATCCAGACTTGTCAAACGATAGCTATCTTTTAAATGTAAACTTAAATTAACACAATACGTATTTCGCTCATAAACTCTTAGACGACCTAAACGCCTAGCGCAAGATCTGGATCTGGATAGGTGGCACAGGAAAAGAATAGGTACCTGGAAGAATTTGGAGGAGGCGTTTGCCCGGCAGTGTAGGTTAAATAAAACAAAACTCTTTACCACAGAAACCTGTATGCTAACCATATTTTTCTTTCACTTCTAACTCAGAACAATAACTATAAAACTTCACGTAACTGTGGAACTTTAGTTCAAAACTAACTTCACTAATAGTAACACGATTCCATCTTTGATTGATATTTCAGTCCGAGTCCATAACAAAACACCTAAGTTGGACGCAAACCCGAATCGAAATCTATTCAAAACTCAAAGTGATAACTTAAAGTTTTACGTTTTCGTTTCATCGGCAAAAAGTTTTGGGCGCGCTTGCCAACTCGTGTTAGTTCTGTGAGTTTACTTAGTGCCTAAATAGTTTTTGGCTAAGTAATTGCTGGTATTATAACCAAGGTTGGTTGAATATCGAAAAGTTTATGGGTACCCTGAATTTTTAAATCAAATTCAGGGTAGAACCAATTAATTGTTATTAAGAAAATAATTCATCGAATTCTTGATGGGGAATGACAATTTAGCTATATTACTGTGGTAAGGAATAATCTATGATCAGAGGGCGGGGAGGATATGGCTTCACGGATCGATATATATATATATATATATCTATAATTTATTCATTCATCAAGCCTTACAAAAAATGTTTTCAAATAAGAAATTCACGATAAGGCGAAATACAAATGATGGAACCCTGACTTCCAAACTAGGCGGATGCCTGTATGTTAGAAGTCAGTGTAAACTCATACTCGGAATCTACTGGCCCGAGACCATCATCAACGTAGAACTGCTGGAGAAATTCCACAAGAGCCCGATCGACCGTCAGATCAAGCGTCGCAAGTATAGTTGGATTATCCACACGCTGCGAAGGAATTCTGATCGTATACCCAAGCAAGCGCTGGATTGGAATCCCCAAGGCAAAAGAAAGCGTGGCTGTCTAACCTGGCGTCACACCGTGTTAGCAGAAGCGGTGAGCATCGGTATGACGTGGAGCGAGGTGAAGCGTGAAGCTCAAGGCCGATCGCGATGGAGGACATCTGTGGATGCTCTCTGCCCCATCCAGAGGACATTAAGTCAAGGAATAATCTATGAAATTAATCGACGAAACAGTTATGGATTTGAGATTTTAAAATTGCCTATGAAAAGATGTCTTGATGATATTAAATTTTGATGGTGTTAGATGTCTAGTGGTCGCAAGTGTTACTATTAAACATGATGTGTTGGGTTCGATTCCTGGGTCGGGGAAAGTGTTATTGGGTTTTCCATCTGGCATTTTTAAGTTGTAGCCTGGAGTCTAGATTTGGGCCCGGTTGGTTTTACGACGGGTGCATATCTCCCCAACCCTTTGAGAAATGCTAGCGTGATGTTCTGTTATTATGTAAGATTAAAATAAAACGTAAAAGTTTTGACATTCCAACAAAAACCCAAACTAATAAAAATCACGACAGGTCACAAAATGTCTGCAAAAAACGCCATCAAATAATGACAGCAACTACGAAAAGGAAAACCACACAACCAATACACATAGTGCCAAATAAAAACGGCCACACATTATTTTTTGTCCGGCTGTCGGCACGTGAGGTGAATCCAATTGTTTTTTCTTATTTCCCCCGATTGATTGGACTGTGCTGTTATTTTTTTCCGTTTATCCCCTCGCAAACAATGGCTTCGCAGGTGAGGTAAACGCTTAAGGGAAACGAAGTATTTTCTGGGATTTAACGATTGTCACTGCACATTTGTCAAACTTGTTTTATCGTTTTGGTAATGGGATGGTGAAGATATTGCTTTTTTGCGATTTTCTCTGTATCAGAAATAATGTGGAGCACTTTTTTGATCACAATCATCATTTCATGATGGTCGAAATGCCAAAATATGACGAAGCTTTCGTTAATATAATCAAGAATGTCGCTTCTCTAGAGCCTCTGATCATAATTGCTTAGAAAATAAGAATGCTCGCATACTAATTCCATCCTCTGTAGAATTAGTTTTGGAAAACCAAGTACTTTTTTACAGTCTTTGCCAAATTTAAATGCTCACTTAATTTGCTCGTAGTGCAATTATAATAAACAAAGCGCCACTAACTCAGGTGTTCGTGCGCGGACTACGCGTGCGTTTTATTTGCACTACAGTGTAGTTTCTTAGCGTGAACGCATTACCTCCCATAGGAGCGCACGTCGGCCTGTTTATAACGGAGACCGAGTGAATTTTGATTGTATTCAAGTGCATTAAAAGTATTTAGTATTCTACTTTGGTGCTGTAACAAGAAAAATAATTGTTTTATTAAAGAAAACAGGGAGGAGCGGGATGGATAAAATTAACAACCAATGGGCTGCGCTAGCTTTGGACCTAAACATCTCCCTTAGCCCAGCAGTGGAATGTTACAGGCTATCAGATACATTCTGGTTTTGGAATATCGGTCAGGGCGGCACATAATCTCAGCGACTGTCAATGTCAAATCAGTGTGAATGTCGTTCACAAAGTATATTTGTAATACTTTAACGTTTTGCAATCCACTTAATCCATTTAAAAAATAAAACTTAAATACAGTCATTTCTTTTACAATTTTTCTGTCTGACCAAATGTTAGGTTTTATGTAGTATTAAATAACTTTCTTCCCGAACAACCGAAAGCTTTACACCTATTTCGAAAACTTTTCCACCAAATCACTTGCCCATCAGGAAAGAACGAACCTAATTGCAGCCACCGTACCATGAAATGATCCGCGAACTTTTCAATAGCGCCCGGTAAAAGGGTTGCTCGTAAATTCGGTGCAGGTGGTATTCTGTTCTATCAGATCGAGTTATTGAATCCTTAAGCCTCTTTTATTACTTTTCGTGTCGTAATAAAAAGCACAGACGAGGGTAATTGTGCAAAATTGAAGAGATCTGTGTTGGAGGTAATAATGGAAAGTTGTCGACGGCTTTTGAATTTAGGCTGGTTAATTTGTGGATTAAGGAGTTGGCTGGATTCAGTTTCATTTACTGAAAAAGTTGTACTTGATTGAATCCTTGCAAATTATCGTCTGAATGTTTAATTCACACTTTTTGCAATAATTTCTTGTAAGCTAGTGAGACGGTGAGACGGTAATTCATGCCGGAACAGCTGCTCAACTTATATAAAGCGCATGTTTGGTCATGCATGGATTACCGCTCTCACCTCTGGGACGGATCTGCGAAATACCAGCTTGATGCACTTGAGTCGATTGACAAATGGGTTAAGAGGCTTATTGGCAAAGCTACAGAGCCTCAAACATCGGCGCCGAAGACGTCCGGCAGTGTGTCATTAGTACATGGTAGACATCCTAACCATACGCACAAAGCGTTTTGCGAATACTTTCATTGTGCGCACAGCTAAGGAGTGGAATTCCCTGCCAGAATCTTTGTTCCCTGATAGCTACAACCTAGGGGTCTTTAAGTCGATAGTGAATGGGTTCCTTCTAGGCAAGCGTGCCTCGCCGTAAACCACATCATCGCTTACCATCAGGGGAGATAGTGGTCAAACGCGAGCATATCGTTAAAAAAAGAAAGCTAGGGAGACAGGAATCGGTGGTACTCTACTCTCTGATAGAGTTTAAGCTTGTATCCAATCACCAAAAACAATCTGGGATTATTTTGTGAAGGAATATGTTTCAAACATTCAGCGCACAGAGCTGCTGAGCATGCACCGCATTCTGGGTTCGATTCCTAGGTTGGTCAAAATGTTATTGGGTTTTTCTATCAGGAATTTCTCAGTAGCATCCGGTCAGTATCAGTAGTCTGGAGTTTGTCTCCCCCTATATAGGGCTTAAACATAACTGGCGACATAATTATGAATGTACTTTAAGCGCCCCTCTGTCTAACCCTTCGGGGAATACTAGCGTGATATTATGCTATGATATTTATTGTTTGTTGTTTACTTCCTAGATTTCGTAAAAACCAAATTAATTAATTATCTTCCTCTTTTAGCATGATACGGCGCTAAATACATTCCCCATACCTCTCGCATCTTGCCACTAATTACTGTGGTGTACATTTCTTGAGTTTTTCCATTTTTTTTCCGTACATTAAACAGCATCCCGTCAGCGCAGACAGGTTTTTAATTAACAAACCCCAAACACTTGCGACTTTCAACAAAATAAGTAAAACCCTTAACGAGTTTACTCACTGCCCGTGTTCGGATTACGAGATTTTTTTATTTTTCTAGTCCACAAAGAAGTCTTGGCACCTTATATTTTCTTTTTTGAAAACGAATGTACCTACTAGGTATTGCGGAGCGGTTTGGAATCATTATAACCGCAATTAGTTATGTCATAATAGTCGTAATTAAACGTATTAGATCTGTTTTTCTCATTTGTGTTTTCACATTCATGCTCCTGCCGGATCTGCCGACATAAGCAAACTAATGATTCACGTGTATATCTTTAACTATCAGTGATATGATTACCATGTCTCTTTTTTTCTAGTTAAATAAAATCGAACGTCCAGTTTCCAGTGTCCAGTAGGCCGGTGTCGGAGAATAATCAAATTTAACCGACAGAAAGACAGTACATAGTCTGCTCCTCTGATTGTTGAAAGTTTTACTACTTTCTTCTACCTCTTAGCAATCATCTTCTACATGATCAAATCTAATGAAAATACTGCCTCTAGTTGACAAAAATTAAAATAAACTGTCGAAAAGTGGAAATGTATGATAGGATGGGATTGAACACGCGCTACGCTTTCGAAAATCGCCATCGCCGATAGAATGTTACTTTTAACCCCGACGGAAAAAGAGGGGTGTTAAAAGTTTGACGTGTGTATACACACACACATTACTCCTAAACGGATGAACCGATTTTGATTCAGTTTCGTTTTGATCGGAAGATGACTGTCGAAAGTGTTATTGTATTTGATGAAAATCGGTTCAGCCGATTAAAAGTTATGCTCATCTCACTCTTTGAGTCGGGGTATTTTCGCAAAGTATTGTATAATAATAACGTGTTTCGATAGAATGTTGATCGAAGCGTGACTACTGCTAGATAAATAATGAATTTTAAAATGCCAGAAAAATATAGTTTACTTTTTAGAATTATTTGTGTCGGGGGTTCTATAAATTTTAAAATTTTCTTGTGTCTTGAGCTCGTGAATGAATAAACCATCACACATGAGGACTTAATAATACATGTACCTAACTAAACCATAATAGTGCAACGAAGTATTGCAAATGATTATCGATTCATATTTAACATAGTATCCTACTGAACTTTATAACTAATTTGCAGAATGTCCTCCCACCTCTCAAACCAGCTCTATCATCTTATCCACAAACATACCAAACAAGATAATACTATAATCGGGCACACTAACGTCACAAACTTCATATCTGAACTTTGTGGGAGCGTTCACCTGCGGCTAACTTCAGGAGATTTATAGTTGCGAGTATGCGGCGCATCTTAGTAACTTTTGTCCGTATTTTCAACACTAGGCGACACTTAAATGCATGCCAAACGCGCTGTTGGATTTTAAATTTTCAGCGCTAAGCAGAGGGTTGAAAGTCTTACAGCTCACTTTTTCTACTTGCACTAGTTCTAGGCGATACCTAGATGCATGCCAAACGCGCTATAATTGCTTGCTTTTATTTAAGGCATACATTTAGGTTTCCGAGTGTAAGTGAAAATGGTAGGTAAGTTCAGTAGATTTATAGTCATATCTAAGAAACTTTGTGAGCCAGTTCATTGTGTTACCTGGCTTAGATAGTGGGGCTGCGTTTGCATTTCAAAATTTTAGTGTTAGTGTTGGGGTGAAACTTTCAGCGATTTACCTTAGATTTTTTTTTAATTTTGGCAAACTTTGAGATAATTAAAAAGGGTAAGATTCATATTTTGTTGATAGTAGTGCTTTGATTTTTGGTGGATTAATTTTAAAAGTGAATGTTTTTTCATAATGGTTCACGTCAGTGTATGGTATGGTATTACATACTACATTTAAAAGACAACAACAAAAAAATAGTATGAATATTTGTTCGTATCATTGAGAAATGTAACTTAGCTTATGTAGGAATGGATGCAAGATGCACAGGACCGGTCGATATGGTGACACTTGATTTAGGCCTATGACCAGCAGTAGACGTCTTTTAGCTGAAATAATGATAATGAAGTGTTTGTTTTGCCACACAAATAGAGAATGCTTAAAACAAGGATATAGCGTGATGAGTCGATTTAACAATGAAAGATTTTTGTATTTTTTTTAATTATATATAGGCTCGCACTTACCCACCATCTCACCTGATGTTAAGCGATGATGTGGTCGACGGTGAAGCATGCTTGCCTCTTATGACGGTTGAAAGCGCACTGTTTCGCGGCGACGGCCATTTGCCTATGTTATGGTAAATTTTACCACGTCATTTTCCACTTCTGCTGTTTTTTTTATATTTCTATGGATGTATCTATCGGGCAACACATACTTCGGTAGGGAATTCCACTCCTTAGCTGTACGCATAATGACAGTATTTCCAAAACGTTTAGTGCGTATGGGTGGGATTTCCACCATGTAACGATGGCGCATCTGCGTACGTTTTGTAGTCCGATGATGAAACGGCCTAGGCGGAATTAGATGATGCAATTCCATCGCACACTACCCGAAAAGCAACCGATAAAAAACTGACAAGCTGGCAACTCTGTGACGATGTTCAAGGCTCTGGAACTTTGACTCGACCAGTGACTCAAGTTCTACCGTTCTGAACACACTTGCCCGTTTGATCTATCTATCTGGCCTGTAACATTGCCTGTTTCATAGTAATCAAGAAATATTAAACCCTCTCCAGAAACAAATAAATAAATACAGAACAATACGTAAATACTTCCGTGCGAAACACTTCACGAACGATCGCTCACGGAGCGGGCCGCGCCGACACCACCATTTGTCTTGGACCACCTTTAAAAGCTATTCAAGACCATTTTTCTTTTTTAAAAACCTTCAGACACTTCCTTTTCGTTTTTCAATCGCCCCCGCCCCGGGCGGAGTTATCGCGATAAATGCTTTTGTTTGCCAGACTTTTGGTATGCGTATAGAGTTGGTGATACCGTGAGGTAAATAATCTGCATACGTATTTTTATATTATCATTTTCTATTAATTCTACTCAAACGAGAGTAAACGTGTTGTATATTCAAATTGGTTTGAATAAATTTCAAAACGTTTTCACGAGAAAAAGTAGGTATTCTTGAATACACAATGTGCAAATTTCAGCAATCTGCAGGGAAATCACTGTAATTGACAAATTAAAATATTGAGGTGCATCGGTAAACAAATATCTACAATATTATTAAGGTAAGAATAAACCCTCATTGATCTGCCTATCTCTTCGAGATGAATAGGAGTGATAATTCGGTTGTATGTCATGTGAATCTAAAGAATATTTTCTTCTGGGTCTTGTTTTTTTCTTTCATTGTCTTTAGTGCTTCAATCTGTACACTGACGCAAACATGCCATTCTAATTTGCCGAAACACAACGTTCTAACAATCATCTCTATGTAGATCCTCGGTATCGGGCCGAAGCGTTGAGCCGCCTGGACAGGTGAATAGATGTCTCGACCCGTTCGCTGGCAATCAGTCACAAATAGCATTCTTTAGCGTCACGTCGAGCTGTGAGAGGTGAGCGGAAAGGGAAGCATTGCCTGTAGTGATCGCCTGCTAACTACTAATAGTGATATATTCAAAAACTGACTATTACTGAGATAGATTAATCTTACAAATATTATAAATGCAAAAGTTAGGATTGATGTATATTTGTTACTCAATCAATCCAGTACGGCTGAACGGATCTGGATGAAATTTGGCAAAGGGACATATTATAGCCTGGAATAGCACATAAACTAATTTTAATGCAAAATTTACAGTTCCCGTGTCACAACTTTCGACTTTCTCGCGGGCGAAGCCGCTAGCAGAAGCTAGTAATAAAATAACGATAACTGTAAAATTATTGCAGTTATATAAGTACGAATCACTTTTTGGAATATAGCAATTGCTATTATCCATGTTATACATACCAAATTCAATAGTTATTCAAATTCAAATCTTTTAATTCAATAGTTAATCAGTGTTCAAAGACACACAAGGATAGTTTTAAAATCTGAAAGGTTTTAAATACCTGCATCAGAAGCCGTCAGCGTGTTTGTTTTTATGTAAACCATTTGTTCTCTAAGCAACAAACACATTATTTTTACTTTGTGTTTCAAGAGCCTCACACCCAGCACTAATGGCTAGGGTTTGATGGCCTCTCACCCAACCCAACCATTAAAAAGAAGTTAGAATTAAACTCCTGATACTATCTTACTTCAACCGTTTTTCATATTTCCCGCTCACGCTCCCGCTACCTCCCGTCCCCTGCCACCATCCAACAATCACAGGGCCTGCAGCAACCCTGGCTCCCCGTTACCCTGGCACCCTGGTGCCCAGCAGTAGTCCCACAATTAATCACCGACTGATGCTTACCCTCTAATTGAATGCTCTCTTCAGCGCAACGTTTATTGTCATCATCAATATGGACTCTCGGCTGTTGACACGTTTCTTTTACCGCCATTTGTTTTAACGGTTTTTCGTTTGAATTTAAATGGCAGACGATATTTTGTCTGTTCTGTGCTTTTCCACGGTAGGCTGTGTTGATTGAACATCTTTTCGGGGTGAAATATATACGTTAAGTTTAATTTAAAGTGACGGAAGAGGTAAGCCTTTTACTCCAAGACATTCATTCAAGAACTTATCAGATTCATTTTAGGAACTCAACCTCGACCAATGTACCAAATATTGTAAAACAATATTATAATATAATATAAAGGTGGCGTTTCTTTTCCGCTACAACAAGCCAGCCACCTTTGCGAAAGGACAGTAGAATCAATAACTTTTTTTTTACTTTTTCCCCTAATCCCAATTTCTACACTGTCCTACAACAATATACGTATGCGTAAAGATATCGGTGAGATATCACCATAAATGTCATAAAAAAATATTGAGTTATTCGCAACCATTCAAACGCAAATTCGTGAGCTATGCACATATCTACCAATTTTTAATTCCGATGCCAAACCCGAGCTCCTAAAGTTCCCATTTCACAGTCGGAAAAAGGCAGACGAGCCCTTGCATAGGAATCAATCATCGGTCACCATCCACCATAAAGGCTGCAATAAATCGAGGCGAGCTTTCGGCCCATTTTCCACTTGTTTTCACCTCAACGTCGATTTTCAGTTCGACTGAAAGCGCTCATTCACCCACGATTTTGAATTGGGCGTATTTGTCATTTTCTGATGTATTTCGATTCGGTGTTTGGCCGTATTGCCCTTTTGTTGGTTCTGATTGATCGTATTGATTTTACCGACGATTTATACTGGTGGTTTAATTGAGAGAATTTATGTTTTACTTTTGTAAATAGGGAATTGAAATTACGACGTTTTGTGTAGTTTGAAACAATTAAATTGGTTAAAACTTTGGGGTTTTTACATGTATTCCAATGGTTTAATAACATCTATTATCTGTAGTGTAAACTTAAGTTATATAATAATTAGAATTATTTTATGTAGATACGGTGCTGTAGATAATATCCAAATATAGGTAC
Organism: Orthosia gracilis; assembly: GCA_947562075.1. NCBI lineage: Eukaryota > Metazoa > Arthropoda > Insecta > Lepidoptera > Noctuidae > Orthosia > Orthosia gracilis. The sequence goes on along the minus strand of OX387272.1, from coordinate 48,357,862 downwards.
TCTCAGATAAAAATCATGCTTTGCCTGCAGCTAATCCCTTATATTTACCAACCCAAAACCCAATTTTAAAAACCGACCCCAAAAAGTCAGTTTAAAGAAAACAGCTTACAGATACATAATAGTATGTATGAGAAGAGATACGAGGTCATTTGTCACGCTGCGCATTAAGCGGCGGTTAACGTGACGGCTATAAAAAGCGTGTAAACACGTCACCTGTCACGTAACGTCAGCGACGTGACGACGTGTCGTGACGGAGCTGCTCACGGAAGGAGATGTGGGAAGGGATTGTAGGTCCTAAAGTATTGTTATTGTCGCCTGTACGTAGTCTAATGATCTTAACTATCAGGTAAGGCAAACAACGTAATAAAAAAAAACAATTGACCTTCAATAACTTAAAATTTTACATATATTGAGGATCATTTTTAAATTGTACCTTGAAGGGGTTCACCTATAAAACTCCTACCTATTTCATACCTTCAAATATAGTATAGCACACACGCAAACTTTCATGCAAGTATTTCAACTTTTCTTCTACCCAACTAGGTTGCATTTTTGAGTGTTTTTTTTTTTTATTTTAATAACGAAATTCCTGTTTCGACCGGATTGGACGAAACTCAGCGGCCGAAACGCCTACTAAGCCCATTTAACTTCCAATCTAACTAGGTTCAGAGTTCAATATCTGCAAGTCAAAATATATTTTCTCGGGCAACCACCACATCCACTACATTAACACCTCTTTGCCGAGGCAGCGGTTTGAAAAATGACACGCTGTTTCAGTATTGACACAACCGTCCGTCGGCACTGGCAGTGTATTGAGGAGCGATCAGAACGATCAGAAACGATCAGACCGTCCGCTATGATGCATTGCTTCGGAAACGCCTCGCTACAGGACGTTTTATCATACGTGTTCTGTATTTAACTTTACTGGTGTTGAAAATATCAATATTTGATAAGTGATTGACGTTAAGGAGCTTGTGGCTACTTAATAACAGCCGCATGAGTCGGACTTCTAGGTTAAGCAACGCTTGCGGAGGTCAGTCCGTGGATGGGTGACCATCCATTACATACCGTTTATTTGTTGGTTCCAGCTGTCATTTAAAGATCTTTGACAGTCGTCACGGCAGTCAGAAGCCATATAATCGGACAATTATCTTACCAAGGGGTTTTGTACCTATTTTTAAGTTGGAGAGGTCAGACAGGCAGTAAAACATATTTAATCTTAATTAGAATACACGAATTTATTCACGCATTAACACCATCCTAATTTACTTACTAGAGACAGCCGCAGTTTTGGTCATCTAAACAACTTCGTAACGTTAGATGACTAATTACAATTAAGTCAGAATTCAAAGAAGTAATCAATTTTTAAAGCAAACTTTCGTGCCCAACCAACGTGACAACATTTCCACTCTCAACAAAATAAAGAAATAATTTCACATCGATTTCCTCAAGAAAAACTTCCCCACTAAAATTCAAAGGCCGCCATCTTTCTCATACACGAGTATGGTGGACATAATCGGTTTAGTGCCACATTCACCTCTGATAATAAATCATGGGTAAGCCGCACCTGCCACCTTATCGTGGTACCCGGGTATTGGGTACCGGGGGGCGGGGGGCGGGTGCCCAGCCCATTGCCACTCTATTGGGTTTCTTGCCGATATTGAGGGTTATTGGTTATTGGTGATGTTCTTTTCATGTTCTTGATTTTGATTAAAGTGTTGACGAATGTCGATTTTTATGCCTGTGTTCTAAGACTGAAAACATATGATTCTAGTTTATAGCTATGATTGTAGCTTTTATCCCAGTGTTAACTAAAGGCAACTTCAAAAGTAAATGAGTTCTATCCTGATTTTACAGGCAAGTCGGTAGTCGGCAATCTTTGATTTCATCACATCGAGAGAAAAGACACAAGGTGAAAAACTGAAAAAATACTATTAAAAGGCTAAGAGCTTTTGGCCTTAAAAGATCTAAGCCTTTGCACATTGAAATATGGTAATTTTCCATTTTTTTAAAAGATGCCTTTACTCCAATCCACGTTTCTAATTGTTGCCAAAGTTTTTGAATAGAAGTATCTATGTTAAATTTTGAATAATTATGTAACCTCAAAGCTTAAGGTGATCATATTCTCTGCCCTCTGGCCCTCCGTTACCTTATACATATTCCACAAGGTTCAGAATCTTTCCCAGTCTATTCCAGTTAATGCTATATCAGTCGTTACATAAAACACTTCTGAAAATGACCCATAATTTCCATCTAGACATCATCTACCAAATCACTACACCATAAGCACAGCACAAACCCGTCCCGGCGGCATGTTTGAACAAGTAGCGACATTACAGAAGTTGTCTAATGCCTCAACTAACTTAGTTACGACTATCGGGACACCTTTCATTAACGTTAACTCTGTCCCTGCCTGGATTACTGCTGCTCTTGTTTTAGTTGATTAGGCTACATTTTAGAGGTATTACGGCCATTTAGTTTAGATGATCTTGTAGCTACTGCTGGGCATGAAGTCTTATGTAAGGATACCCGGATCGTGCAAAATATTATTGGGTTTGTCCAACTGAAATTTCTCAGTCGCAGCTGGGAGTCTGGTATTCTGCCCAGTTGTAATCTTTATAATCTAACAACACCTATTTCCATCTTTCTCAGACTTTTTGAGATAAGTAAATTCATACCGCAATTATTCATACAGTAAATTCATATCGATTTTTATTTTCCCGTCAAGAAGTTATCCAAATTCTGGAAAAGTAGAAGTTTGTAAGCACAAGGTCTGGTGAGTATGGCGAATGGCGGAAACCTTCCAAACCCAGCTCTTCTAACTTGGAGACCGTCTGCTGTGCAGTATGAGGTCGCGCGTTGTCGTGCAGGAGCAGCAGAGACGAGCGATTGACCAAAGCTGGTTGAAGTCGTGCGAGCTTCTCCATTTTTGTGTTCAGTTTTTCACAGTACTCATCTGCAGTAAATCTCATATCGTTTGGTAAGAAGCTGTGATGAATTACACCGGCCCTAGACCGCCAAAACAGTGATCATCACTTTTCTAGGGGTAAATTTTCGTTTAGGGCATTGTTGAACCAGGATCAAACCAACTTGCTGAGCGCTTGCGACTGTTAAAAAGAATCCGTTTTTCGTCGCAATAACAATACGGTTCAAAATTCCTTCGTTTATGTGCCTGTTCGACGCGTCGCGAAAAAACGCATCGAGACGTGTTTTGCACGAGTAACGCGTCTTGACGCGTACTTCGCGCTGGTGATCATTGAGTTCGTGGGGCACCCATTTGTCAAGGGTTTTTCCTTGCCAATTTAACGCAAATGGACCAATATTGTTTTGATGCTAATGTCGAAAGCTGCTGCTAATTCAGCCGTAGGTTGAGTATCATCAGTTTCCGCAATCGCCTTTAACATGGGCAAAGTCGCTGGTAGAAACTATTGTAGTGTTCCATAATTACTCGATTTTTTAACGTAGGCCTGTATGACGAAAAAGATTCAAATGCGATAAAAACATAACGGTAATCAATGAACAAATTACTAATTTCGAAAAAAGAATTCCATGTTTTTTAAATAAAATTACCTCGTTTAAAATTAGAAGTCTTAGCTAAAAAAAATATTTGGTTTGAAATGGCCAGTACTGCAGTACGGCAATTTTAATAGGTAAAAACATAGGTATTACAAGTATAAAACCTACTTTTTAAAATCCAATTATAAGAGTTTGAGAATTTATATAGGCATAAAATCATAAAAAACACGAACTGCATTCCACACCTCCTTACGCTCATTAATAAACATAAAACAATGAATCAAAAATCAGCACTTCACACAAACAAAAACACAAATCGGACTAAACTCGCACAGGGTAAATGTACCAGCACTCGGCTATACGTCCCCGGGGCGCACTTGCATCGCCACGGAACCGCGGACCGAATGCCGGCGGAATTGCACGACCGCCTTTATTGTTAGTTGCCGCCATAACTCCGAGCTAGTTAACCTGATACAAGGTGGGATTTGGAGTTGCTGAACACTTTATTGTGTAAGGTAAGGATGAATTTGAGGCTGTTTGTTTTATTGTAAATTGTTCTCACCAGGAGCGCAGATAGAATTGTCCTCTGAATGCTAGTTAAGCAATTGGTGTAGGATGTCATTTGTACATCATTGACAGTCGTTAGGGATATTGAGAAGACAAGAAATCTGACACCAGTCTTGTCAAAGGAGTTTCGTAACAGCCAGTTACAAGGTTGTGGCGGTCAGTTAAGCAGTAGCTCTATATAAAATACTGGTACCCAACTCAACCCCTGGTGAGATTATTTTAGCAATTGTTTGATAGAACTGTTGCTATTTTTTCTATCAAGACACATTTCAGAGAATTGTAAATCCTAGCTTAATTCAACATCTCTTTACGCTCAATTGCGTTAAATAAACTGACCAATTTTCGAAGTACATTCTTTCAATTCCCTCTAGAGTCCACACTCTTGTAACAAACTTAAACATTTTATCTCTCCAATCCGCCGAGACTTTTATCTAACAAAGAAGTCAAACAAGCAAACCCAATAGGTGTAACAATATCTGTCGGGTCCACAGAGACCACTCACGTAAGGTGAAAGCAAATATTGTGGGAATCGCAAACAGTGTCCGACAAAGAGTTTAAAAAGTGCAGTTTGAAGTAACGCTATGTTGCGGGTGAGTGGGGAGTCGGACAGTTACTGTTACATCCACCCTACTGTCTGGGTGTTGTGTTGAGGTTTAGAGCGATGTGGAGTTCGGTTATTGAAATTATTTCAATTATCGAAAAGGTAGATGAACTTAAGAAAATCATGTTTTTCATTGGAGATTTAGTGTGAATCAGTTATAGTGTCATTCCATAAACGAGGCAATGGTGATCGCCAAAATGTCAAAATGTAAGGTATTGGTCTCGTCATTGCGTTAACGCTTGGCAATCCCATAATTTGTTGACGTTTTACCGGTCTCTATCCCGAAGCCAGATTAGCCAGTGTTCATATGCCCTTTATAACTTAAGGAAAATTTCAAATCAGTCAACATTATTAATGGCGTACCACGGATATGTATTATCTTCTTTGCGATATGGTCTTATATTTTGGGGGAACTCGCCCGATAGAGAAATGGCGTTCAGAGCACAGAAAAAATGCATCAAGGCAATATGTGGCATTCAAAGCACAGACAGTTGTAAGCCACATTTCCAAAAGCTCCAGCTACTTACACTTCCCTGTCTCTACATATACGAAGTAGCAAACTATGTTAAGACAAATATACACCTATACAATCACCCAAAGAGTTTACGTCACAAATATAAAACATGCACAATACCACATAAAACAGCATTTTTTTATAAAAAAATTCTTGGTATGGCACCCAAAATCTTTAATAAGCTACCTAAACACATAATTGAAATTAAAATATGGATCAATTTAAAAAAACACTACACGAATTTGTCACTTGTCTAAATTCACTTGCCTACTTTAAAATGGTCGAATAGGTGACTTTTCTTAGAAATCTTTGTGATAAAATAACTGATTGTCACCTCGAATCAATATCAATGCTGCAACTTTTTCAGACCTCCAATTCTACTAATTGACCATTCCATGACATAAATAGTGATCGCAAGACAAAACAATCTGCACCAGTCCCAAGCATTTTGTTTTTAAGATTTATTTAAAGTTAAACTTGAAACAAAGTTCTGAAAGAGGACTGTGATTGGCCGAGTTGATTGAATGAACTTTAAACTTTCTTCGGGAATAGTTCTAACCTTTGGTCTGAACAAATAAGTTAGACCTCATCACCAAAGTTTCGGTTCAGGTTAAGTTAAACGTTTGGTCTGCTGCCAACTAACGGCCCTGCTATTCTTACGACATTTCTATTTACGAGGAGAACAGAAATCCTGTAATAATGTGCTTTAAGAAAAAAAAGTAAAAAGAAGTTAGTCTACGAACAAAAGATTTCAGAAAGATTTTTTTAGAGATTTTAGAAGTTGTTTTTATTGTGATCATTTAATGAAAAAATTGCAGTAAGGTACTTTTCATTCAAGACGATCCTCTTAAATACCACTTAAAAAAAAATAAGTTTCTTGTGTGTCTTAGAAACTAACAAACACTGATTCATGTATGAAACGCGTTACACCAAACTTTGCCAAAAATCTACCAAAGTAAAAACACTAATAATCCTCGTCCAAAGAAGCACAAAGTGAAACTACCACAAATCAATTTATAAAATCTACCGCACGTCAGCGCATTGCACCGTTCCCCTTTGCGATCACACGAATGGCTATCATAGCTCTCGGAGATGAGATGAGAGTGTGTCTGGACCACGAGGTGTGCTGAGAAAACATCATATTTCACGGCTTAAACCCTTCAGGGGAAGGAGTGAAGCTTTTTGCTTGATCAAGTCCGTAATGAAAGTATTGGATTATGTCTGAGATTGTTTGAGCTGAGTCGAGGTAGGATTCGACGTAATTGTGGGATTGGAAGCGATTGACGGAAAATTGTTTCGGTGTAAATAGTTTAAAGTGATTGGGCACTGGTGTTAGATTTAATAATGAAATTTAAATTGGGAATTTTTGTTTTCAAGGTTGGCTCAGTGAAATATAAGTATGGAGTTCATTGTTTTGAGTAATGGAAGAAGCTATTTTGCACCTTCATTTAAGTTACCACCTGAAATAGTTTTCTTTCCGTTTCTAGTGATCAAATCTTATGTTTTTTAATATAAAATTCAGAAGCAAAACCTTAACTGTAGTCACAGCGGAACTTTGTGTCTCTGAAGTTAGGCTCTGCAAACCACTGCGCAAGAAACATTTTGTCATCGAGTATACTACGAGTAAGCGAGATAGGACGATGCGATTAACGTAAGCGAGTGAAAGAGGTAATTAAGAAAATCCGCGGAAGCTCTTGTTTAGTATTTGTAGATACAATTCAAATCACATAAAGATGTGATTCTATGATCACCATTATCTTATGGCAAATCTTATCTTGTGGAGTGGCCAAGAAATAACTCGGACTCTTCGACCCATTGGGAGATTGGGATTGACTCTCTTAGGTACCTGTCTACCAGTTTTTCCAGAGCTTTTAAGAGAAAGGATGATAGACTGATGGGCCTGTAAGCTTTAGCTTCTTCCTAAGCTGGTCTATCCACCTTCGGTATAAAGGTGACTTTGACCTCCCTCCATGCCTTGGGTACGTACATAAAGGCTATGCAGGCTCTGTAGAGATTACTCAAATAGGGTATCAAAACAGATGGGAGACAAGACTTCTTGCAATAGTATTGGGTACCAGGTAACAGGGGAATTGAGAGGCTGGAAGAGACTTTCCAAAAAGGAGGTGGTTCTTTGTTCGACTACATGATTTTTTTTTATTGTATATTTTCACCGTCAATTGTGGCCCGATTATGAAAATTCTAGTTTTTTTGAAGTATGGTCCGAATTTGGTCCCCTTTTAATTTGGTGAAGATGTACTGAAGAACTTCGGAGATATACAACAGAAATCTTTAATAAATAACGGCAAAACTGTCTGTTTATTGTTTATACTATTTCAAAATAAAATTCTATTCTATTCTATAACTTCACGCCAGTTCGCTCTAAAGGAGTACGCAAATGTGTACAATGCACCTTGGTACATAATCATTTCACCGATTATGTTCATGTTTCATGATATTCGGGTAATCTAATCTGGTATTATAGGACACTTATTAAACTTGCCTATTAGGTAGGTACAACTAAAAAGTGGCAAATAACTTGGTTTTTGGAAGTCGGTTTCCATAACGCAAAAAAATGGTACCTATCAAAGACCCGACTTCCAAAAACCAAGTTATTTTTCACTTTGTAGTTTTTGAGGAGCTTGTGGCTAAATAATCACAGCCACACGGATCGATCTTCAAGGTAAAGCAACACTTGACGAGGTCGGTCTGTGGATGCATGTGAAATTTTCAATATACCAAGTTTCCTCCGTGCCTCGGAAAGCACGTTAAGCCGTTGGTCCCGGCTGTCATTTGAAGATCTTTGGCAGTCGTTACGTGTAGTCAGAAGCTTGAGATCTGACACCAGTCTTGCCAAAGGGTACCGTGTTACCCAGTTACTGGGTTGTGGAGGTCAGATAGGCAGTCGCTCCACGTAAAACCCTAGGATCCGGTAAGACTGGAAGCCGACCCCAATATAGTTGGGAAAAGGCTAGGCAAGAGAGTTTTTTATTTGGAAGTTGGTAGAATATTGTTGAAAAATGTTTTTTTTTTATTTGAACTTGCTGTCTATCATTCAAATCAGGTTTCACTAAACTTAACGCTGATTGGGCTAGCCCTTAATGCATAGTTAGTATCTACATCTTCATCATCTTCATCAAGCATTTCAACCCAAATCGAACCCAAACTATACCAAATCAACCTTTTGCATACGTCATCGGAATTCCCTTCTAGATCACTTCCCATCCGAATCACATAATTATGCAACTCGAACAAACACACCATAGCCTGCAAAATATGTCCTTCAGAAAGCTCAAGCGTCAGGGGACATCTGCTCTGCAAGCAGATATCCCCTGACGTCACTCGCAGCGGTGATAGTAGATAAAGTGATGAGTCACGTGTGTGAGTTACGATCAATGTCCTTATTTTTGAGGACTGTGTGGGACTCTGAGTTTTTGTGACAAGTTTTCTGGGTACAGGGTGGTTTTTACCTGATGATTATGAGATCACATGTGTACTTTTAAACGATATAATTATGTTATGTTACTGTCAAGACTGAGGCAACTCACATTAATATTATCTACACTTACTTGAAGTTGCGGTAAGTATCTGCCCAAAATAAAAAAATATAAGGTTAACCCTTCCTATGGTTTACTTCACGAACAGGGGGAAACAAAACCGTCAAAGTCAAAGTCAAAGTCAAAATTTTATTGCGAACTAAGTGTACAATGTTGATGTTATTTTATGTTGTTACTTAAGACTTAGCAGCCTTTTACAAGCATTGCAATTTTCATCCTAAATTAGCATGCATTAAATATTATTTAGATCAGTAAAATTATATTGAGACATTTTCTTATGTCAAAATTAAATGTCCATAGTTATGAATTCAATATAATTATTCAGCAATATTAATGTCATCCGTTTCAGATATTACAAATTATAACTATGATTTTAAATTAATGTAAATAGGATAGACTAATTTTATTTTGTTTTATAGGACAGATCGCCACTTTTGTACATTAGAGATAATCGTGTCTGCATAGAACTTCAATAATCCTCAGTAACGCCTGTGGCCGAGTGATTCTGCTTGCATAGCAGATGTCCCCCGATTGCACTCGCTGAGGTGATCGTATATAATGTGATGAGTCGCGTGTGTGTGTTACGATCAGTGTCCTTATTTTTGAGGACTGTATGATACTGGACGTTTTTGTGGCATTTTTTTTGGGTACGAGTTGGTTTTCACCTGGTTAGAAGATTAAATGAGTATTTAACAAGACATTGGTGACTAAACAGAAATAATAGTGTTAAAGATGTATGGAGTATAGTACATAAACATAATATTTTTCTGAGGTATCATAAAAATCTAAAACAGTTTCTTCTGTTCAGAATAGAACTAAGTAAACCAATCTAAACAATGAAGTCGTGACTTGGATGATGAAACTCAGATAGATTTGAACTGAATTGACTGATTGGATCATACAACCAAGCTTTGCACCTGCCATGTTATCTTTCCACCAACCTAAGTTAACTGAAAGGGAATGCCTCAGGCATAAAGTCCACTTTTGTACCGTTTTTGAAACAAATAAATAATTCTTTTAAAATGTTGTCCACGAGTCTACTTTCCGATGCGATTAAGTAATGAGAACTCATTACAAATAATTATACATAACAAATATTGCACCAAAGCCAGCTTTCTAACAAAATACTAAAGTCCACAAAACCTCTTAAATATTGCAGCACACGATATCTTAGCAAACAGCCTGTATACCGTCCATGCTTACCCAACCAAAGGTGACAAACAGACTATTTTCTCTCCTGTCCAATGCAAATGAGACCATCTGGTATAACATGAACAAACCACGATCATTTTCCATTACGCTGAACCCTATCACAGTGGCATAAAGTTTATGTCTATGTTTTAAAACTGAATGTTTATATTGGTAGAAAGTGTTACCAGACAATTTTATCTCATACGTTCTTTTTAAACCTTATCACGTATACGTAGGGCTTATTATCAAATAAACCAGTTACAGACATTAAGTTTGTAAAAGAATCTGGCCTCACGTGGGATTCCAAAATAAAGTGATGACCCTAAAGCGTTGGCGTGTGAGTTATAGGGATGTCGCACGCGTGAACTTTGTGTTCCTGCGTCATATTAATGTTAATACGTTTGTGATGTTTTTGTGGAGTCTGTGTTTTGATTAAATTTTTGCAAAACTTATTAAATAAAATCAAATCAAATTTGAATTAATTTTAATAAAGCTGGTAGTATAGATTATTATGTAGGTGCTTAAATTATTAACACAAATACAATTTAAAATTTATAAAACTCCTGACGCAAATATCTCTATAAACAACATAATTTAACTAGTACCTAGTAAAAACGTTTCGACCGACGAGCCATCGAAACACATATCATAACACGATAATATGCGTAAATAGCCCGATTCAATAAGTAAAATGCGTATAACGTTTGAACGGCTCAACCGATTTTCATCAAAAATAGCTAGGAACACTCTCGATAAAATTACCATTTAACAAAAAAAAACTAAATTAAAATCGGTTCATCCGTTGGGAGCTATGATGCCACAGACTGATACACACGACAAAATTATAACACCTCTCTTTTTCCGTCGGCACGATGCAAATGATCAAATTGCCAAATACATATACTTAGGTTAATGATATTAATTATTATATTTTGATTGGAATCTTTACATCTATACAAATAAATAAAATTGAAGTGTCTATATGTAATATCAAAATAACAGCGTTTTATTGAATGCATGAGAGAGTATATACGGTACTAATAACCAATACGATTTTGTAACATATGTGTCTGTCTGCCTGTTTGCTCCGGGTTATCTCCAAAACGGCTAAACCGATTTTGACGGGCCTTTATCTGGTCGATAGCTTATTTTATAAGGAATAACATAGATTTTAACTTGGCAAAATTCACAGCGCCTGTAGGAAAAATAAAAATACGAGTTTGAAGCGGATGAAGTCGCGGGCAACAGCTAGCAATAAAGATGCAGTAATCTTGCTACTTTGTGAGTGAACTATCGACAAATTATGTATGTTAGTATTTTAGTATCACAACTTTATTGACTGACATTTAAACGTTACGACTGTTTGACAAAAGTAGGTTTCCTTGAGTTATTTTCGTCATTTCGTATATCATATCTAGCTAATATTATTAGTTAAAACTTAAAATACATGTGCCATTCGTTTCAAAGTATTTCCTGATTAATTTACCTATATATTTACAGATATGCGAATACCTAACTTAGGGGATTGAAAGTTTGTATGTAATTTCTACAGTTTGTAAGTTGGACACGTGAAATTTTTGATTTACTTTCTTCGTTTATAAAAAGAATTTATTTATTTATTAGTTTTGTGAAATTCTACCCCTACGGGGTAAAAAAGGGGTTGCAAGTTTGTATGTAATTTCTACATTTTGTAAGTTGGACACTTGAAATTTTAGATTTACGCTCTTGGTTGATTCATGTATTTGTTGGTTTTTGGTAATTCTGCAAAACAAAATAGTTAGGTTGAAACTTTATATGAAATTGAATATATATTAAATTGAGAAATTTAAATTAAATATAGAATATAAGTTTTAATGGCATTTTGGATACAAAAGAAGTGTGTTAGGGCAATATCTGGCGTCTGTTTTTTGGACAGCTGTAAACCTTTATTTAAAAAACTACACATATTACCTTTACCCTGTGTGTACATCAAAGAACTATGTATGCTTGTAAAACAATATCCGCACTATTTTCGCATGCAATCAGAAGTCAATCGGAGGAAGGCTACTGCTAGAAATAAGTACAAATACGAATTAAATGTACCTCAATGTAGATTGCAAATATTTAGGAGGAATGTATATGTTAATGCCATTCAGGTGTATAACAAGTTACCTAATTCATTTAAGGAACTTCCAAACCCCATGTTCAAGAAAAAGCTGACAAGTTGGCTATTTGTTAATTGCTTTTATGACATTGGCGAATATATGGAATATTGTAAAAATCCAAGATGACATGAACTTAATTTTGACATTTTAAAGTAAAAATAACCATTTTTTAATAACACTAATTCATATTGGACTTACTGTTAATTGTAAATCGACATAAGAACGACAAATAAATATTTGTACAACATATTAAATATTTGTATATTATATTTCGTGGTAGAATGTATAGAACTTACAAAAATATTAACACCATACTATGTAAAACTACATTCTTACAAATAAATAAATTCTAATTCTAAAGATCAAAATGTCGATAGTAAAATTTTCATTAAATCTTAAGTTCTTCCTATCATCATCAGTCTAAAGTAGTTCACTGCTGGACATAGGCCTCTCCAAACGTACGCCATTAGTCTAGATGTATGTATTCCCATAAAACGTTAATACCTACTTATAAACCACATTAAATCTAAATAGTTTGTCATGGATCACCGCAAAGTTATTCAATTCCACAACTTTAGAACATCTTCCTTCAATACGCCCAAATCAAAAAATATCCTACCTCGAGGCAAACTTTTCCCATAGCTTTTATGGCAGGTATACCGCTATCAAACTCCACCATACCCCATTGATTCCAAAGGTTTTATGGTTACCTTGACTCAGGACCAATTTATTACTATCTTTTCACAGCCGACTTGGCAGGAAAGCCGTTATACGTCACAGGTATGATTTAGGTCTCTCAGGCAGACTTGGACACTAAATTAAAACCTAGGTCTTCTGGAAGTAACGAATTTCGTAAAGGGAAATTGGTTTTGGCTAGGTGATATTTTTCTTGAGGAGAAAATACGGGTGGTGTAAACTTTGGTAGTTTATTTTACATCTAGTCTGTTTTAGGAGGAAAACATTTAAGTACTAAATTAACTAAGAAAGAAAAATTAAGTATTCTACCATAAAAAACAACGATAGCGTATCATCACGTTTTTGTTTCTCGAATAAGACTGTACTTACCCTCATTTTTTCACTTATGTTGTCAAAAATCTAATAGGTAGGATTCAAAACTATTTTGATAATAAATACCAGCTTCATAGATCTGATCACAAACATTCTGCAATAAAAGCATCTCTAATTTCGTTTATTGATCAATCAATCATTAGAAACATAGATATAAATCCATCAACATGAATACAACTAACAATAAGCTGCCCTCGCTTAATTACCCACTCACAAAACAATAAAGGAATCACCTCACACTAGGGTAAACACACCAGATACCGGCTATTGGAAAAGTTCCGCTGAGTCAATAACCTGCGCCCGAACTTTTTCGATTAGTACCTGCCAGTAATGGGGCGCTTCACCCCGCCAACTATTTACCCTTATTACGTCTTTGGTAATTATTTTAACCCTTGCAGAACGGTTTAGTGGTTTAGTAGTTTGGATTGAAACTGTGGGTTACGGGCGCTTGAGGTTAACGTTCTAAGAGTACGTGGGTATATTAGATAGTTTTTGTAAGTTGTTGCTACTGTCTCTACAATCGTGAGTATCGTAAAATTAAACTAATCTAATCAGAGGCTCTAAACAAGTGGAATTCGATGACAACGAAGACGATAGTCGAAATGTAAGGGATTGATCACGTGATTTTTCGATATCGCTTGTCAAACTCATACAATTTTCTCCTTTTTGACAATCGTTATCGCCACGCTTTTGATGATAGAATTTTTATTTATTAACACACACTTTATGTAGCAAATATCAGTGCAGCCCTGGCTCTTGTACTAGGAAGTCCTGTATCACAAGAGCCATACCTCCCCAAAGAAAGGGAATATTATACAAAAGGAGCATGATAGACTTGACACAGAATGGCACTTGTCTACGCCCTCTGACTGGTCAGAATTACAGTATGAAGGTAATTAATCGCAACTGAAAAGTGGTAGATAATGCATTCTTCGATAATGGAACCTACTGTAACTTTTTATCACCCCAACATTCTTCATAAATTGAATTTAGTATCTGCTAGTCTATTATGTAAAAGTCCCAGTTTTTTTTTTTTTGCAATACGGGTCTATATGGTTTCAGTTATTTGAATCACACATTGTATTGGATAGCCAGTAGTATGCTTGATGTTTTTTGGTAATAACATGGACCAAGCATAGAGATTGTTTTTATGTATTTATTAATGTAGGATTTTAGTAATAATATATAGTATGTATTATGTTTATGCATTATGGGTTAAACTCGCCTTTGTACATGTTCTAATATATTTGTATAATGCGTGTTTGTGTACAATAAAGAATATGAGCGATTTCATGTAGAGATTATACAGAATTTTATCTGATCACGATATTTGATCGATGGATTTATAACAGCTGGGGAGGAAATAACTGCCAATACTTTTCTCTATCTTAATTTGTACAACTTTGTGAGAGGCTTTCCTTTGAGATACAGGTACACCAAGTGGCTACCGATACCTGCAACTTCTTCCCCATCCTCTCATTAGACTAGCTAGTCAAATAACTATCGTAGTCTAGAACTAGCATTAATATGCAATATACAATATATACCGGACACGTATAACACCACGGTCTGGACTACTAAGTGGAACCATGTAGCTAACATCACGAATATAGGTGAGCAGTGATGTCATTGTTGTCATAAGTCGTGGGAAGTTTTCGGTAGGCTTGAATTTGGTATTCTGATTTTTTCTAAGTTTAGATCTATGGGCCTACGGGGAAACCAGGTAATTTATTTTTCTTTTAGTGATGTTAGTTTTGCCAAAATGCTTCGTTGATTAGTCATACGTTGGTATATGTAATGAGTGCTCCATAGATTTTTACTATAACGGCAACAGATGATATAGAATGATGATGATGATGCCATCTATTCGATTTCGAGCACAGGGACTGCTTTGGTATAAGAGAGCAGCTCATCTGAGCTCGTAACCGCAATGGGGAGTTGCGGTTACGAGCTCAGATGAGCTGCTCTCTTATACCATGTGACTAGCATATCCAACTTTGGCCGAAAATCTTCGAGCATAGAGTGGACACGTCAGAACACCATTAACGAAAATCCATCAGATTTTGTCAATTAATGAAGATCAGGATCGATGAATTTGTTAATTTCAGTGTTTCTACTTCTAACTATGTAGGTAAGCTAAAAAGTAGTATAAAGTCAATTTTCCTCCCATTAAAAGGTATAATAGAATGTAAATAGAACCTTTATGACTAGGTGGAACATTGTTATGCCGCGTGCGTCACCGTACATTACGGCTCGCTAGTCTGGACTGCTAAGCAGAGCTGTTTCATTTACATTCATTTGTACTTCCGTTTTGACGTATTTTTCGAACGAAAACAAAATTATCAGATAGATTAAACTAGTTTAGTCAGTAAAAATGGTCTATATTTTGTTAATAGGCTTTATTTGCTTTTAAGTCATAGGCTTCTAAACTTAGGCTGAAAAAATGATTACTTGGAACTATGAACTTTTTTGATAATTATTAAGGAAAACACCGCCGTGAGTGAACTGTTTTTAATTTTAAAGACCAAATTTTTAAAAAATCCGTCCAATGAGAGTCGGACTCGAGTACGAAGGGTTCCGTAGGCATCATTATCGCAAAAAACAGCAAATAAATACGTTTGTTGTATGGGAGCACCACTTAAATATTTATTTTATTCTGTTTTGTTGTTATAGCGGCGACGGAAATACATCATCTGCGAAAATGAGATACTGCCTGGTGACAGACAGACGGACAGTGGAGTCTTATTAAAAGGGATCCGTTTTTACCCTTTGGGTACGGAACCCTAAAAAATATGGATACTGGTAAAATGTATTACTATTATAATCACCGCTGCCTAATCTCTACCTCTGCCTGCGTGAACTTTGTTATATAGTTTAGTTTTTTATAGTAGTTTTGTTAAATGTATAAATACCACTCTCTTTTACAAGCCGTTTATTTATTTCTGCCCCACAACGACAAAGCTTGCTCCAGTTAATACGACCCCATCGCACTATCATTACGCGAAGCTGACCCGAGTCAATAGTTCAATATTTATGAGAGGGGGTCAGCTGTGATCTATGTGCGGGACAAGTGTCTGTACAGGTGGACTGATTTATTGTGAGCAGTACAATCTGATCGGGCTAGAGTGGAGGTGATAGGGTCAAGGGTTGGTGAAGGTGGGAATGTTTTGTGGTGGGTTTTTAGGATATATTTACTAGAGATGCGACGAATATTCGGCTACTATTCGGTATTCGGCCCATTCGGCTGCTTTTTTACTATTCGGCATTTGGCCCAATGCGGCAAACCATTCGGCCAAATGCTGAATACCAAATTATGAAAAAAAAGCACATAACATTAGGCATTAAAATATTGAAGCAACATATTTAATACTTAGAATCAATCAGTGCTAAGTTATAATGTATGAAAACATTTATTTCAGAATTTGTTGATAACAAACGATTGCGTTTTTCCTCATAAATTATGCCTGCTTCCGAAAATGGCTACTCACCATATACACTGCTACCGGGAGAAGATCAATTAATCTTCGCAAATTCTGCTATGCTTGGATACTATTTTGCCATTGCTGACCACCACTTGCACTTTTCACGGTTGACGGGTTCCAACCTGCACAGGTTGGAACCCGTCAACCGTGAAAAGTGCTAAGTGTCGCCGAATTTTGGGCGCTTCGACCGAGACCCTACCTGAATATTCGGTATTCGGCAAAATTAATATTCGTGTCATCCCTGATATTTACTCCATATGGATGGTTCTTGTCAGCAGAGTGACCGGTCCCAATTGTTTTATAATTTATTAATTTAATGGACAGTAAAAGTCCTGTATTTAAAGTGTTATTACATTATTCCTTTCAAAATCATAGAGGAAGTGGGCTATATTAAGATTTCACGTGCCGGCTGTCAGTTGTAGATCTCTGCCAGTCGTTACGAACAGAAACCAGGCAATTTTAAATCAGGCTTGCCAAGGGTTGTTACCCAGTTACTGGGTTGTGGAGATCAAGTCGCTCTATGTAAAATAGTGAATATACCCCAGCTGCATCCAGGTTGACTGGAAGACGAGGCAAAAATAGTTAGGGAAAAACCTAGGCAGATTGATTGTATACTTAGGTAGCATTTTATATGATTACTCCGTTTTCATAAGGGTATAAATAAATTTTGATTTTTTTAATTTTTAATCATTTCTGTAATTGTTACTTTTTTTTTTAAATTTTAATTTAAAAAAAAAAAATAACAATCTGCAAAGCCTTTTCCCAACTACATTGGGGTCGGCTTCCAGTCTTACCGGATTCAGCTGACTGACTACCAGTGTTATACATGAAGCGACTCCAATCTGACCTCCACAGCCCAGTAACTGGGTAACAACACGGTACCCCTTGGCTAGACTTCTGTCAGATCTCAAGCTTCTGACTACCAATAACGACTGTCAAAGATCTTCAAATGACAGCCGGGACCAACGGCTTAACGTGCTTACCGAGACACGGAGGAAACTCAGTATGTTGAAATGGTCACCGATCCACGGAGCGACATTGCTTAACCTTTATGATCGACCAGTGCGGCTGTTATTATTTAGCCACGAGCTCCTCTAATCTTTCTTTTTAATTATGCTTAGTTACTGTAGTTGGCTACTTAACAACCGTTGTAATATATTTAATTTTAGGTGTAAATAAATAAATGATGTAGAATTTTGCGTCACGCAAAGAGTGGATTGCCGAATATTACTCTCTGCCGTATTTTCGGTGTGGTGTCTTACTCGTAATCTAGTTTCTACTATCTTCTTTCAATCAATAACATCAAACAATTCGACTACTCTTAGAAATATATTTCTGACACCGGATTACACTTCTACCTTCTCTGAGCACAAAAACACCTAATCAATATCTAACAAAAAGCCGCTGGCAGGGGTCGTCAATACGGGACGCAGCTCGCAGGAGGCCGCAGGAGGGCGGTAATGAGCTTCATCTAATTATCGCGACAGTACGTGAGCCACTTGCTAACACCTGTATTATGCAGCGTCTGTCGCCTGTCTCCATGAGCTCGGCTACGTGGTAAGTTGCTAACAGACGTAAACGTGTTTATGGAGAGTTAATATTGAGAGGTTCAACGTCTCTGGCTTTTGGGTGTAACTGTATTAAGAGAGTTATGTACCTACGTTTAAAGGGACAAAATATATATGTCGCATCAAGGCTGGCCGATAGATGCAAACTATCGGGAAGTCAGAATGCATTCCCTTAAGTTAAGATATCGTGTGTGGGCAGGTCAGTGGGTACAGTCGTGAAAATGAAATCACACAAGTTATTCGATACACTGGGTTTATTCAAATAGTCTCATAACTCACAGTTACAATCCTGCTTACTAATATATCGGATCGACACTGATATATCGGATCGACACTAATATATCGGATCGACACTAATTCTTAGCTCTAATGCGGTCAGTAATCAAGTGCTATATTCTGCTGTCTTGACGTCCGTACTATTGACTAAATCGGACTTATGGTGAAAGATAAGATAAAGTTTGCGAATACTTAAAGTGTATTTCTTATTTTGATGATTACGTGGTTGCGGCTGTGGGAATCTACTGGATACGAAACGAACGGGACCGGTTGGGGATGCGACACTTGGGGATGATTGTTCAGGTTGATGGTTGTCCTATGTTCAGGGGGTCTACTCCCTAAGCTCGAAGTCCGTAGTTTAGGCCTTCGCTATGGGCGTTTCCTACTCCGTATCACAAACGGACGCATGATTCGTTCGGGGCCCGAACTACTAATGAATTACAACACAATTTGACAGTTGTACCCACTCCCGATGTGTTTTCACCCGTCCGAAAACTTTAATAAGTTAAAGCTTAGTTTAAGCTCTTGTTTTTTACACTCCGAAGTTTTGGAGTATTTTCGGACGGGGCTCGTAACTTCGTTGACGGAGATAGGAGTAGATCCTGTAGTGTACGTCTTTCGGTTGAAATGACGTAGATATTTGAGCTGATGGTGATCGCATTTTCAATGGAGTAATATGGCAGTAATAATAATGTATCTATGGCATTTATAAGATTGTTCAACGACAGTAAGCAAATAAGATTTTTCATGAGTTTTCAGGTTAAATACTCTTATTGTAGTCTTTAGCGATCTTTACAAAGCATTACAGCTAAACCAACAAGATATTTAAACACAAAAGTAATCTAAAAACCCCTATAAAGTAAGTCAAACATTTACCTAAAAGGACGTTAAACATTATTCACGCTAAACGTTGAGGCCCCTTCACAAAGTGGTGTAAACGAAAAAATACAATTTATTAATTTGCAAAAAAACGCTCCCGACGAGCGTCACCTGTCACGCGGCGTGACAACCCCCAAGAAACGGCGACGTGATGAATTGTTGAAAATAAAAATTACGACGTAACTGGGCGACTAGAGGGGGTTGAAACACGTTTAATTTTAATCGACTCTTTGAAGGAACGAAGGAGGATTTTTTGTGAATCTTGTTATTTGAGTTTTATTTAATGGATTCATTAGTTTATTGTTTGAGTAAACTTTTAATATGGTTAAAGAAAGGGTGGAAGTAATTAAAAATGCTGAAACAATGATGGCATCCATTATTGTCTCTTTCTGATTCGTAAAAAAATAAAACCTTGATTCATCATTGATTGATTGATAATTTTTTTATCCGATTTTATTTGAATGTGCATTTTAATCTTTTTCAACGCCAACTGATAAAAGTTTTCAACAATTTCATTATTATTTTCCAAAAACTAAAACAAACAAACCCATTTTAAACCCACACACATTTTTCTTCGCCAACACGCTAAAACACGCCGCTGTCCCGTCACCCCGTCACGTCATGTGACACGGCGGCGTGACGCGCTTACACGACAGGTAACAACGTTTGGCGCCAATTTTTAACGCGACAACATTTAAATTAAATTCCAGCGCTGCACGTCGGCGTCGCTCGCCCGAGCTTAATTCAGCCAATTACGTGGAAATGCTTATCTCTTACTTACGCCTATTGTGCAAGGGTGTACCGCTTTGTGAATAAGGATTTTGTGTGGAATGTATGTTGGTAATACAATTGTAATCAGAATCATTTTACCTAATTTTAGTTTTTCTGTCACGTTTTCGTATTCTAATCACAATGCATTTTTATTTTTTTCATGCATGCACAGTGACCGCTGGGAAATATAGTCTGCGCAGAAAATGTGTGTGAGGAATCCGTCCCAGGAAGAGGTTGCGAGACGCACCTCATCTAGACGGCACTGCCAGGGCCGGTTCGTGCTCTGCAGGGCTCAGGGAATGAATACTTGGGAGGAATTTGGGGCAGCCATTTGGCCAGCAGTGGGACAGTATAGAAAAACTGCTCGAGGATCTGAATATAAATAAACATGCTTGCATCATCGTATCTCTTCGCAAAGATACAATCTTACAAATAAGTATCGTTTAGACATTATATTTGTAGGGATTGTAGGAACATTAAAAAAATTGTAATACTTAACTTGAATTTATTGATGCTTTAAACTAGCTAGGCAGTTAAAACTCACATAAAGTTACTTCATAAGGACATTATTAATTTGGCATTAAAATGGATGTCGTAATAATCATAAACATGGCAATGTATTATTGTCAGTACATTTGTTTGTGCTAACTTTGTTCGAGACTTAGCAATACTTTCTAAGTTTTTGTCTCATAGGTATATTCACCATTGATCCTTTCTATGTAATTGGTGATAAATCTTTATCTGAGCTGTTGTTTTATGGTGTCAGCTGTTTTGTTTGCTGCAGAGTTATTTGTGTTACACGGTGATTTACCCAAAAGTTGTTATTTTTGTTACGTTAATTGGTAGAAAACTGTTAAAATTAATTTCAGACTAGATTTTACTTTTCAACTCTTAAGTTACTCACTTAGTGGAGAGAGTGTAAAAGTGCATGGCCTAACATGCGAGAGGTAGATAGACAAGTATGTATGTTCGTTAAGCAATCTAAGCAAGTTTAGACAGTAGATTATGAGTACAAAAATGGATTTTGCTTGATTTTACTAGTTTTATCTTTTGTTCTTTATTCAGGTCGTCACGGAAATTCAGGCAAATTTGTCACTATTTTTATTTGACTTCAAAAAAAGGCGGCATTTCTCAATTTTCCCCGATTACTCAAAAGAAACCTGAACCGATTTGGAAAATTCTTCTTTTGCTTGAAAGCGTATATTACCCAGGTGGTCCTATGGTTATCAGATCAAGATCTGATGATGGAATCTTGGGGAAATCGAGGAAACTCTTATTCTTTATTGTACACAAAACAAACATATACAAATACAGTAGGACAGCTTTTGTACAAATTCGAGCTTGACCCATAATTTGGTTCTCTTACAACAAACCTCAGTGTCACAGAGATATTTTATTAAGGTTCCCCTAGTCGACGGCACGAACAATTTTGTGCACGAGGTTAAAATGCATGCGATCTCATCCGACAACACGTGCAAAAGAGATAGATGCTGTGATGAGCAGTAAGAAGCTAGTTCGCGTACGAATTAACAATTTTACAAATTTATATCGAAATGGATGATGATTTAGGACGAAAACGAGCGCGCGAAATTTTATAAAAAAACCTTTGGGAGGCTAGATATCATGAACAAACTACTAAATATATATTTTCAACATAAAATTCGCAATTTTTTTTTTTTTGTCTCGCAGAACGGATGGCCGATGGGGCCGAAAAGTTTTGGAATGGCGACCGCGAACCGGAAGACGATACGTTGGAAGGCCTCCCACTAGGTGGACCGATGACCTGGTTAAGGTTGCGGGAAGGTGCTGGATGCGAGACGCACGGGATCGGTCAATGTGGCGACGCCTGGGGGAGGCCTATGTCCAGCAGTGGACGTCTTTCGGCTGAAATGATGATGATGATGATGATGAACATAAAATTATTTGCATTGTTAAATTACTAATCTATCTCTGTATGGAGACCGTTTTGCAATTTTCCTTCTTCTTATGATATTTATTTCCGCCCAAAAATGCGTTAATATTAGTGTTGAAATATGGAACTTTCGGCGCCCATAACTATAAATTCATCAAATATTGTATTTTTTTACTTTTTTGTTTCCATACAGGGCTAGATAATGATGAGACAAATTGATGTCATTTTTTATTTTGAACGTACATTGTCAAACAGTGGTTATCGCCAGACTACGTTTGTATGGAAGAATGATCGACTAGTGTAACCTTAAATGAGGACAATGCTGTCCTCATTGTCGTTGTCAATGTTAAGTTTTATGATTATGAGTATGCACTCATAATCATAAAACTTAACATTTAAATTCTTACTCACTGTATAAACTAAACAAATACGCGTATAGCTCAAAATACATAAACATAATACATACTATATAATATAATAAAAATCCTAAATTAATAAATGCATACATAATCAAATAACTTTCTTGTAGGCAGTCGGCGTCAAAACGAAAAAGAATAGGTACCAAAGACTTCCGAAAAGAAAGTAATTTTCACGTTGTAGTGATTTGTTTTGGAAGTCGGTAATTTTGTAAAAAAGTTTTGATAAGATAGGTATTGTAAAAGGCAAAAGCAAGCTAGGAATACTTATTAAAGTTTCCAAATCCGTAAAATATAGCAGAATTGTTTGATTCCTACACCAGATAGTTTCCTGATCCTTCCTCCTAGATAGTAGAGATGCGACGCGTCGCATCTGAGGTACTTACCTAGTAGAGACAGTACCATAGATACGTCGTCGTCGTACGTATGCAGTGCCAGTGTGGCAGGTTACTTTGGCAATGTTCCCTGCGTAAGATAGGTGTACTGCTTGGACTCCGTTGTGCTGGATATGCAGCTCAACATAGACCTATAACAGACAAGTACCCAAAACGACTGTCTACGCCGGAACGCAGCTTTTTACTCTACTCGTGAATCGCTCGAACTCGCATCCTACGTCGGGGAGCCTCGTGGCAACTTCACGGCGGACTTCACTTCACTCAATATATTTTTCTGAACGAACCGCCATATTTTTGTCGCGACACTTTACATATATTTTTCTGTACAACTGTTTAAGAATAAACTTCTGATATCCAGGGTCGATCTTTCTTTGTATCGCCCACAACGACTTTATTTTAAAGATATAAGAACTGTTGGTTTCATTTCAAATCCAACTATAAAGAAAGTTTTTCACAGCTTTTATTTATTGCACCATCCCATTTTGCAAAAAAAGGGTATATGAGATCTAAATATTACAATGAGCAGTCCTTCCTATATGTTTAGTTTTACTCTGCAGTGTGTAATCAGGATTTCCTAAGTCAATATTAGGTACAGTTTACTCACAACTCCTTATCCACTGTTGATCAATCCAGGAGCGCTGTTAGTTTGTTTCAGCGCGGCCATCCGTTCCCTAAATAAAGAAATTTCACTTGGAAATATATTCCAGGCGGATTGTCTCGTGCCGTCGTTATACACCTCTCTCTCCTCTTAACTTCACTGAATATTGTCCTGAAATATCGTTGTCACTTTCATGAATACGATTTTGTATTATTTTATTTACCTGTTTGCCTAGGTACATTTATTTTCTTTGCAGGTTGCATACTATGGAAGGTGATGCTAATGTTACATTTTATAAACTTATAGATAATTCAGATTTTTATTATGATTTAGCCCACACTTTTCAGATAAGATATTATTTGCTTTGAGCTTGAACGGTTTATCTTAACTATTCTAAAAAGATTCACTTTATTTATTAGTGCTTTTTAGAGTGATTGGGCGATTAATTTAATATGCACTAAATGTTATCTCTCCATCACCCTTAGTTCAATAGTACAGAGTGCCTAAGTCAATAAGTCCACTAGTATGTATATATGTTGAATGTAGTTCTAATAAACATCTTAATAAACAATGTGAAATTATGAAACTCGTCGAGAGTGAACACAATAAACAAAACGTCAGAAAAATTACATAGCATTTTCTAAAACATTGTAAACTCTTATTTTTAACAATCCCCCAAACATTTAGTAGACAAATAAATCGCTTACAAAAACACACTATTTTTCCCTAAGACGCGGGATGCAGGGGATGGAGCCAAATTCTTCAGAGATAAGGTAGCACCTTCGCGCTAAGTCACAATAAGCGAACCATTACTACACGTACTTGTGAGATATGGAGGAGCATGCAATGAGTTTGGAGTAAAGACTGTGTTTATCCTGGAGTACGATAGAGTAGAAAGGTGAGGGTCCAATTCCTACGTAAATAAACTAAAAGGTTCAAGCATTATATAGCACATACTTTTAATTTTCCACTTTCTTAATCTTCTTCTAATGATACCTATGCTAAACGTTAGGATCTTTAACTGACAAACATTTATCAGTTTACTACTGTTCACACACACCTTAACTTCCCACTATCGTCAATCTTATTCAGACCTTACTCAGTTTTGCATTCAATTCGTTTTTATTTTAAAACTAGCTTCTGCCCGCGGCTTCACCCACGTAAAAAGTGTTTTATGATCCTAAGGGAACTCACAACCGAGCTAAAAACTCCGATGTCCTTTTCAGCATCTCAATCTATCTCCATCCCAAACTTCGTCCAGATCGGTTTAGTTCGGCAAAGGTAACAAACAAACAGAGTTATTTTAGTATTTATAATATTAATAGCTTCTGCCAGCGGCTCTGCCCGCGTGAATGTCGAAAATTATCCCGAGGGCACATATTCCCGGGATGAAAAGTATCCTATGTGCTATTCCTGACTATAATCTATCTCTCTGCCAAATTTCATCCAGATACGTCCAGCCGTTTGAGCGTGAAGAAGTAACAAACATACAAAAACACACATACACACACTCACAAACTTTTGCCTTTATAATATTACTGTGATAGTGTGATTATAAGGATAAATATGGATAAACCCAACATGTAGAAATTATATCAACTGTCACAAGCTCCAATGGCAGTTGTTGTTGCAAATGTAAAACAATTTCACCAGCCAAACCTCACTCCAAATCATACAATACCGACCTCCACTAACGATCATAAAACTGCATTAAAGCCGCAGAACCTAACAAAATAAATATAAGCCGGTAGCTACGTGCCTACCCTCACATATTAACCTTTATGATCTAATTTGGCAATGGTCGAGGCTATTTGGCAGAGCAGCGGCCTCTCATCCACAATATTACATTCAATGTCCCGTGCGCCATACAACAGGTACTGGAGGAAATAAAACTCAACATTGGGCTATGGATAGGGTTGGATGGCTTTAAAGTGGAGTTAGATGGCACAGTTTTTATTATTTTTGGTGTTTAGTTTTAGGGTAAAAAATAATTTGGTTAGAATGGGGATATTAAGCAATGAGTGCCAAATGATAATATTTGATTTTTTACAATTATTCTGCAAACGAATAAAACATGAAAAAAAATTGCTATCTCTATCAGAGCTTATCCATATCCAGTTTCATCATCATTATTAGCTTATAGCAGTCCACTGGATAGACCTCCCCAATGCACACCATTTGTCTCGATTTTTGGCAACTCTCATCCAGCTACTACAAGCCTCGAAAGAAAAAAAGAGCCTGCGCAGATCGTCGGTCCACCAAGTCCATCTAGTTTAATGATAACTGGAATAGCCTGCCTACCTACTTACTTACGTTATTATCAGATATATCGTTTATGTTCTCGTGTTGTATAGTCGATGAAAAATAAAATTTTGAACTTCAATAACACTCAGAAATTCTCGAATTTCACATTATTTATGAAGCCTAAAAATCCATAAATCCTAAACCAGAACACCATTTCTTCCAGAACTATTACAACCACACCATTATTCACCACTGTATTTGAAAGAGACACAGTTTTGAACTAAAACAGTAATTTCCTATACAAAATAAATCTAGAGCGGAGTAGGTACGTGGCAGGCTGCGTGACAGGTTACTTTGGCAAGGTTCCTGCTGCAATCGTACCGGTGCTTGGTCGCACTGAAATGAAAATGTTGGCGTTAGAATACTTGGAAGTAGGGTTGTACAAGTTTTTGGAAAAAATGTGTAATTTTAAGAAATTCTCACCGTGCTCTATATATTTTAATTGTACCGGACGGACGGGATCGCTTGAGCTCTTTATACGGGAGGTTGTAAGTCTCCTGACCCAGCGCGTTGACGCCCTGTACTTGTAGTTTAGTTTCAAGAATCTTGGAGTGTTGATTTATGGCTGCTATGTGTTTATGTGAAGACTTTTTATGTAGGAAATAAAATACTCAATTCTTCACGACTATTTGAAGAGACTTTGCAGGTCCCCAATGTGGAGGTCCCCAGGAGGTGTGAGGAAGATTATTTCCATGTCGATGGCTACAATTAGGTCGAAGAGCATGCGCGCTATCGTACCCCGAAATTTTACTTTGTTGAGGACCACGGAATCACTTCGAAATTTGTTTTTATTTTTAGGTATTTTTCATTACGACTATAACCTACAGATCAACAAAACCTTGTTTCTGGTCCGTGACTATGTTCCCTGAGCATATTCTCGAGGAAGAATGAGGGAGATTTTGTTGTTTTTCAACTTAGAAGCTATTTTCTTCTAAAACTATACAATTTACATCTACTCTACTACTTAGACTTTGTAGCCCTTCTCTAAGGCTATAGAAATTCATTACATCTATAGTTACATTTACATCCTTCAAGCGCATAACCGCCTGAAAGCCTCACTTCGGCGAAATTGCGCAAATTTACAACATTAAAAGTTAATTCGTACTTAAACTATCTGAGGGATTTCCACCCACCGAAGAGGACCTGGTAGCCATACCGATAGGCCATCCCGAGGTAGCACTTTGGTAGGTACAACTTCGAGCGAGCATCCACCCTGGAAGGGTCAATTTTATGAAAACTTGTGTGATCCCGCATCCTTACAAGTCGACTATCTCCCAAACCATCAAAGCTATCCTCACCATAGAAGTGTGGTTGGGAAGACAGGTGAACGGGCTAGCGATTGGTAGTACTCAACAGGTACCTCTATAAGCCTTCAGGTACTTAGGGCACCTGAAAGCGGCTAATTTTACAAAGATTGCGCGATCCCACCATCTTATAAGTTGGTTTCCACTTAAATCATTCAGGCGATGTTCATCACTCATGGATGGTTTAGGTACCGTGCTAGGAGGCCTCCGAGAGGTAATGCTTCAGAAAGCATATCGGTAATCTTTCAGTCACCAAGTGTCCCGGTCAGTCCGCTAACACGCATATTCAGCGTGTACATACACATTATCTCAACAAGGTGGTGTTTATATACTAGAATTACATGACTTTAATCTAAACACATGGCCTAGGTACAAGTCTAGGTTACCTAGAAGCGCTAAAATGAAAATAACATGATTACTGACTACTTATTTAACGAAAAAGTGACCACCGACCATTGAGCACTTATTTACCGTTCCAGGGTGAGATTCTAGTAGCCCTTGCTATGTACCGTTATTATGTACAGATTATCAGCCATAGACATAGGGTAAATAAATTAGAACACCTAGTTTGTGTTTTCTAACAAACTAAATAGGACACAGAACTTCAGTGGATCGCACAGCCCACTACATAAAACCTTGTTATTTCAGGGGTCTCGAGGAAAAAATTAACACATTTTTATTTACGGTTTTAATTCATTTATTTCTAAAGATTACAAATCACTTGTACATAAATAAATACTAAACATTACTTGAATTATACATTTTTGTTGTCCCGGAGTAGCAAGAGCTTTATAGTGTTAACATTACGAATACGAATATATGAAGGTAATTGTTAAAAGTTTTGTATTGTGTACCGCCGCCGCCGCGCGCCGTGCGGCGCGTTGACGCTGTCGACGTGCGGTCACTCGTTATCTTTGTTTTTTATGTTTGAAATCTTTGGACTCGTTCACACCAGAGTCAAATGAATTATATTAGTTAAATTAGTTATTTATTTTATTAATGATCTTTTAAGATGTGGCACTTTAGTAGTTTTTTAAGTAGTAATAACGATTGTGTATTTTTTATTTCTTTTGGTGTTGGTTATACAGTTTTGCTTCCTCATGTATCATTGTATTTGTTTTTTCTTTCTTTCATTAGCTACTTCAATATTGCCCAAATCCGTATAATCAAACTAAAGCAAGCTATATTTTGTCTTAATATAACCAAACGGTTTTGTAAAGCCTATTTTTCAATACTAGTATGAGGCTTTTCTTATAAATACATAATTTTAAGATTCATGTTTCTTTACCAAACCTTTCATCTACCCTTCCTTGGCATTAAAAAACCACAAAAGACAATACAAATCAATAACCCCACATGAAAACAATCAATTTTTTACTATCTTTTACCCCACAATACTTTATTACCGACCAATTGTCTCGATAACCACTTCCCTGTCCACGCCGACGAGAACAGACGTCATAAAAAAGAAAAACAAAATAAAGGTAAACAAGAAAACTGTTACCGGCCGAAAGTAATTTTGGCAAAAAAAAAAACACTGGCCATTACCATCTTTATCTAGGGTAAGTCAATTTTCCCCACTCTACCCTAAAGGTGCAAAATTATAATACAACTGAACCACGCAATTCTCAACTTAATAAGCCAAGTAATAGAGGTGATGGTGCTGGTGTAGTTGGGTGGGTATCGGTAACAATGTCCAACCTGTGTATGTGTAACGTTGACAAGGTGGAGGATGATCGTATAATCCCCATAAAATAAGGTAGCGAAAGAATTCGGGACGTACTGGGAGCAGATACGGTTTTCTAACGGGGATTTGTCTTTATTGCTAAGGATTATCTTTCTTTCTGTTATCATTTTCACTGCTTACAAAGAAAACTACTTCATCATTAATTGGGCAACCAAATAATGTATTCAACAAGGAACTGCAACAAAGTTAAGAAAACGAATTGCAAAAATACACATTTAAAGACACATTTTTTATGTTAAGTCGAATTAGTGTAGTTTGTCGTATGAACGACCTACTAAAAATCCATTAATTTTACGACTGGTTTAAAATAAATAATAAGTTTTCTAATTAGGAAAAGCTGAAAAAAAAAGAAAAATTGTTTTTGAGCAATATTTTTTTTTTTTAATTCAAGAGCTGTAATTTATTCGACTCGTATCTGCCTCGTTTCTTCTTAGAAGAAGTAACCAAGCACAAAATACTGAAAAAAAGCAAAAAAAAAAACCACCTTTCTTTCCCTCCCGGTGTGCCTGTCCGGCAATATAATCCTCGGGCACAGTATCTCCGGCCGGCGACCGGTTCGTTTACGGCGCACGTTAATGGCAATCGCACCTCGGACACGCAGACCTGATCGTTTTCCTATATCTTAAAGTTACATAAATTCTTGGTATATCTCTGCCTTTTATTTTTGGAGACAGTTTTGGGCAATGTGCCTCTCGGAATAGAAAAGAGGGCCTTGATAAAAGGCTTAATATTTAAAAATCTGAGCTATTTAGCAACTTATTAGCAGATTCTTAATTCAAATTCCCTATTTGGATATAGAATGTGCTAAGCTATTGCTAAACAGTGTTGAGATTTACATACTTTTGTTCAACAAATAAAAAATAAACAGAATGTTTAAGTAAGCGTGTATTTTTATCCAAACCAATCATGAGTGCAATTTCAGCTCAATCGTCGGGGATGATTGTTTTAAAATTCATTTGCAAGGTCTAACCCATACATACTTACAAGGCAAGTTAAAAAAGGGTAAGTTAAATAAAATCGTTTAATAATACTTGCAATGGGTGTAAGGGTTATAAGGGTAATAGTGACATACCGTCAGTGATTCTATTTTTAACCGACTTAAAAAACAAACATAAAAATTACAGTCGAATTGAGAACCGCCTCTTCTCAATTCGACTGTATTTTTTTATGTTTGTTACTTACCTTAGAACTTTTTACTAGATGAATCGATTTTGATGATTATTTAAAAGCTGGTTCTTCTCTGTGGCCCCTTTATTAATTAATATTAATTTAGTTAAGTTCTGATGAAGGACTTCGGCGATATACAACATAACTTTTAAATAAATGAAGGCAAATCTCTCGGGATAGCTGCAATCGCATGTCTGTTTATTGTTTACACCATTTCATAACATAACATTACGCCGGTACGCTTTAAAGAGGTACGCAGATGTGTACAGGTTACCCTGGTACACTCTCATTCCACCTGTTTTGTTCAAGTTTCACGTTACTCGGGTTATCTATTCTGGCATTATAAGTACCTTACTATAGAACTTACCCATTATTTGCCACAACTAAAAAGTGAAAAATATTAGTAGTTTATGCAAAGTTCATATAAAAGGGGTTCTTAAAAAACGAGCGTGGGTTTATATTTAATAAGTGATAATAATAACATGCGAGTGTTTTAATACCTAATTGTATGCACACACTATTTATCTTCACTCATACAGTTGAAATAAAACAAAAGTGGAAACGGAAAAATATGTGGTGTGGCGGGCTATTTAAATTCTCATTGCGCGTGACTGCGCAGCGCGCTCCTCCATAGACTATGACACTATTTTTCTACGTGTTTATACAATATATTTTGAATTCATATTTGAAACATTACGTTGTGAGTGTAGATAAAATACTTTTTCACACAGAAAAAAGGTTTTTTTTTGTGTAAAAAGGTTTTTTTTGTGTTTGGAAGTAGGTACTTACAAATAAAAACACTACAAATTGAAAAATAACTTCAATTCAGGAAGTCGGTGTCAAAAAACGAAGTGCCGAAATCAGACACACCAACTTCCGAAATTGAAGTTATTTTTCACATTGTAGTATTTTATTTTCAAATACATTTTTAGCTTTTACAATCGTTTTTGCTGAAAGAATATCAGTTTATGTAGAGTCTAATGACTTATACTTAATGAAACTACGGCAATTTAAGGACTGTAAATTCAAGGTTTGCCAGAGATTCTAAATTCCTGAAATAAGACATCGAATAACATGAATTATTATGACAAAAACTTTCTTCGAAATCACAAAGCTTTTTTCAGCTTTAGCTAACGATTGTAACGATCTGAATAAGACAACCCACTGACCGAAACTTTAAGTCAAATCAAAACCACTATAGCCAATTGACAGAAGGTAAACTCCCGCCACTAAGATGAACCTAAGTTAAACTGCTACATTACGGAGAGGTGGAGTCAATGAGATCGGTCGGAGCGTATCTCTTCAGCCCCTAATAGCGTTGTCCGAACGAAGCTCCGAAGATTCATTGGAGGTGCGTTCCACTTGTGTCGACACAGGCTGTTATTTTCCGCAATATAAAAGTCGAATTCACAGAGGCCACTTCAAAGCAGCCGTACACAACATTGAGAATTCATTATGGCTTAGGAGGTATAACCTTTTAAACTGTAAAAAAGAAAGTTTAGCATTATTTTGCTTGGTTATTCAAATTCAACATGCAACGATCCTAAGAGATACAAAAGAAAACTTTTTTACAAAAATTACAACCGACTTCCAAACAAAAACACTACAAAGTGAAAAATAACTTCAATTTCGGAAGTCGGTGTTCCTGTTTACGTTTCTTCATTTTTTGACACCGACTTCCGAAATTGAAGTTATTTTTCACTTTGTAGTGTTTTTGTTTGGAAGTCGGTTGTAATTTTTGTAAAAAAGTTTTTTTTTTTCACTTTTTTGTTGTGGTACATAATGGACCAGTTCTATAGGCTAGGTACCTACGCGTATAGTGCCCAAAGTGAAGCTAGAATAGATTAACCCAATAACATGAAACTTAAACGAAACCAGTGCAATGAGAGTATACCAGGGTGAACTGTTCACACCTGCGTACCCCTTAAGAACGTACCAGTGTAATGTTATGTTATGAAATGGTGTAAACAATAAACAGACATGCGATTGGATCTACCAGTGTGATGTTATGTTATGAAATGGTGTAAACAATAAACAGACATGCGATTGGATCTATCCAGAGTGATTTGCCGTCATTTATTGAAGAGTTCTGATGTATTTCTCCGAAGTTCTTCATCAGATCTTGATGAAAATTAAATGGGACCACATGACAAGCACCCGCTTTCTAATTAAAAAATAATCATCAAAATCGGTTCGCCCAATAAAAAGTTCTGAGGTAACAAACATAAAAAAAAAAAACAGTCGAATTGAAAACCTCCTTCTTTTTGCGAAGTCGGTTAAAAACGTAAACAGATTCCTTTGACTTTGACTTTTTACGATCAGCATTCTTACTATACACGTATAGTAACGGTAGCCCGATAGCGGAATCTGAGGTAGCAGATGACGTCATAGAGTAGCACCACACGATTCTGCCGGTATCTGCAGTATTTCTTATACTCAAAATTCAAATTCAAATTAAATTTATTGCATTAATAATGTACATACAGTTGGTAAATATAAGTAACAGAAACAATTATGGACCCTGTCGGGCACAGCAACATTCTAGATACAGTCAGTGTCTAGGAGAGAGGAATTGCGCTCAATATTTGCCTTATCTATTAACATTTTAGTTATCTACTCCCTTTCTATCTGTTTTTATTTGATTTATTGCACTAATACGTATTCCTTTCTACGTATTCGCATGTCAAATTAAATATTATTCTTAAATATTAATTATTCGTTTAAGTTTTTATATTGTAATAAGTATATTTGATTTAGATAGCTTATATTTAATAAAATGAATACATAATAAAATTTAAAATGTCCTTATTATATTTTAAGTCAATTATTTATTAATGTTATTTTACTTAACGACTTAACAGTTGTCATTATTTTTTATTGAACTTATCCGTCAGAAATTCGTCAATTGTGTAATAGTTTTTTCTAATTAAGAATTGTTTTAATTTATTAATAAAAATATTAGTTTTACTTACTTGTTTTATGTATTCCGGTAATTGTATATTTTTGTTGACATAGCATATGGACTAGAAGGGTGTAATTTGAAGCGGGGGGAGGGTAGATCTAGTCTGTTTTTGTGTCGCAACGAATATTTTTTTGCATGTTTTCCCGTGTGTTGTAAGACTCTGGGTATATGCGGACTAGTTTAAATAATTCTGATATATAAATATTAGCTAAGGTGAGGATTTTATGTTTCTGGAAGCAAGGCTTGCAACTATCTGTTTGTTCTATGTTAGTTATTATTCGTATCAGCTTTTTTTGTAGGATAAATAGGGAGGGAGCGTCCGTGCTATTTGCCCATAATATTACGCAATAGCTTAACCAAGAGTAGAGCATATGCGTAGTATGTCAATATTGCGGTTTGTAGTTTTTTTTTATTTCTCGTAGGGCATATGAAAACTTTGAAATTTTCGATTTTCTTTCTGTATGTGGGTTTTCCAATTTATATGTGTGTCTATTGTCAAACCTAGGAGAGTGAAATCGTTAACTACTTCTACTTTTTGTTGATTGCATGTGAACTTTAAATTAATTCGGTTTTTTTCCGGGGATAAAAAGTAATTAATTTGGTTTTTGTAAAGTTGATTTCAAGATTGTGCTCGTTCATCCAGTTTATTATTATATCAAGAATAGTGGTAAGTTTTTCGTTCAAATTAGCATTTGTTCGGCATGAGGTGAGGATAGAAATATAATCCGCAAACAGTACACATGGCCCGTCTACGGTTTTGGGAAGGTCGTTTATGTATATTAGGAACAACAGGCCGCCTACTATACTTCCCTGGGGAATTGAACCATGTATTGATCTGACATCTGACCTTATGATCTATACTTCTTTTATTTCTTTATTATAATACTCCACCTCAACAAATTGTTCTCTGTCTTGAAAATATGATGCAAACCATTCATGAGTTTTTCTGCGTACCCCTATTCCGTATAGTTTATTCAATAATATTTTAAATTGCACCTTATCATAGGCTTTTGTCATGTCGAGTAGTATTCCTATTGCGTATTGTTTGTTATTTAAAATATTTAAAGCTTCTTGAATGTATTTATAAACTGTTAACGTTGTGGATCTATTTATGCGAAATCCGTTTTGGCAATCATCAAAAATCTTATATTTTTCACAAAAGGAATATACACGATCGCACATTGCTCTTTCAAAGACTTTAGATGCTGTGGGCAGCAGGGCGATAGGTCTATAATTATTTGGGTCTGTTTTGGCATCTTTTTTATGAATCGGCTTTATTAAAGATGTTTTTAGTTGATTTGGGAAAATGCCTTCTTCAAACGATTGATTAACTAATTGATAAAATGGGATGGTAACTTCGTCAGCGCACTGACTGAAAAGAGTTGGTGGGAGTTTGCCTATGCCGTGCCTGTTTTTAATTAAGGTTTTTAAGATCCGGTTTACTTCGCATCCATCAACTGGACTAATAACATGGTATTTTTAGTAGGGTTAATCACAGATGTTTCTCTCGATTCGCAGCAGGGTGCTCGGTTGGTATTGTCCCCAATGGATGCGAAGAAGTTGTTGAATATGTTTGCTACTTGTTTTGGTTCACTCACTAGGTCTGACGTTTGTAATGTTTTATTTCGCCTATCACTTTTTATATTTTTATGTGTTCGTTCTTTTACAATTTCCCACATGGTATTAACTTTATTTGCTGATTTACTAATTTTATTTATGTAGTGCAATTTTTTTGCCGTTGTTACAGTTTTTTTCATATATTTTGTAGTATTTTGTAAGTACTGGATTATTTATTTTTAATGTTAGAATTTTTAATAGTCTTTTATTTTTACAGGATTATTTTAAACCAACGGTTAGCCAATAATTGTTTTGTTTTCAATTTAAGTCGACGTGTAGGGATACATTCATCTAAGATATCTGTCAGTGTACTCGTATTAAGGAAAGACTCATAGTTTTCGTCTACATTTTTATTCGGCAGTATGATTCTGTTCCAGTTTTGTCCATTTAATTTAGACTTGAATTTTAGTATGTTACTTTTGTTAAAAAATATTTTATTGGAAAACCAAACAGATTGTTTAGTTTGTTGGTTTTGTATCATATGTATGATTGTTCCACTGTGGTCTGAAAAATCTAATTCTTCTACGGTTGTATATATTTGTAATATTTTACAATGTTATTGTCATTAAAGTTTGAGAATATAAGGTCCAAACATATTGACTTGGTTTTTAAGATTCGTGTAGGTTCTTTTATATGTTGTACAAATTTATACTCTAACATTAGATTAATCAGTAGGTTAGTTTTTGAGCTATTTTCTTATATGTTTATGTTAAAATCTCTTCCTATTATGACATTTTTTTATTTTCTTTTATTAGTTGTACAGTGTATTTTTTTATTTTCTTTTATTAGTCACTGAATTGCAGAGTTTCTAATTTGTCTTGTGTTAGCCATGTCTCACACATGCATATTGCTTTATAGGTCGGTTTGTCGTTGATAAAAGCCACCAGTCGATGTTGTTTAATAAATGCTTTGAATATTCTGGTACATGATTTTAAAACGCTTTTTTTTTTTTGGGTGGGAAATCATCCAATGACTTCTTCCGCTCTTGGTGAAGCGGACGGGCGTGTCAGACTTTTACTGACTAAAACCCACCCGTGTTCCTTCAGTTGTTTGTGCCAGGGCCGCGGTAACTCTTTTTCAAATTTATCCGCGACCCATCATTTTAAAACGCTGGCCTGGATTTCCGAAATGTACGACCGTCACTATTGCCATTTATAATGTGTTTAGTCAGGTAATTATTAGTATGTCTCGTTATGTTCTTGTCGTCATGGTTCGGTTTCTGTAATATCCTTGCGCTGTAGTCTAATGAAATATGAGATTTAGTATTTTGGTGTAGTAAAGACCTTGCCTCTCTTGTTTCCTTATTTTCAGTTTTGCTTCTTTATCAAGGAAACCTGATACATACAAGACTAAAGTTTTCAAAAAGCCCACGTTTTCTATAATGTACTTGGTCATTCTTTTACTAACCAGTTCTACCCGTAGTGGCCGTCTAAGTCCGTTTCATCCTATCCGATTAAGCTCTTCGATATACCAATGAGATCAACATTTAGTGTATCCTGAAAGGCAAATATAACCCTATCTTCTAAGTCCTTTTCTGTCTCATTATAATATTCTTGAAGGCGGTGGATAAAAAATATTTTGGAAGCGTCATTTACAAAAGTGTCTTTCGTATTTATTCAACCGTGCGAACAATACTTGAGTATCACGATGTATGTGTCGTTTAGTGACTCACCTCAGTGGGCGCTGTGCAGGTTGCTATAGGTCAGGGACACTGTTTTCACTTTGTAGGTATCACGTGTAGTTTTGCAAATAGAGCACTTGCTAGATTCTATAACCTTTATTTTTTTTCGTATGACGGTCAACTCGGCCATCCTGAGAAATGATACGACCACATATTAGTCCATGAAAAAGGGATAGTGTGCTTCGTCCTGTATAGCTCTGTCTCTCACTCACTGTGGAACCATGATAGTTTTGACACGTCAAAATAAGGCCATTGAAAATTACTAGGTATGTATTGCCTTTTTTTCGCATTTTAGCACTATCAAGTTCATCATAAGTTATGTTTACCGTATGTATAGTTCTCGCCAAACTTCTTGGCCAACCTGAAGTTGACTACAATGGCTTCGCAGTAGTAAATCTCATGCAAAAACAGCACCGATCCGAGCCTTACGCATAGAAATGCCAACTTTAGGGCGGTTAAGAAGTTTGGAGAGAACTATAATGATGATGATTATTTTGTGTCGACACAAATGGACAACTAAGCAGCATTAGTGTCTACCTCAGAGCTAATCCTAGTCGGTACACCTCATTGAGTGGCCACGAAATACAAGAAAACTATTATGATCAACGTTGTAGGTATTTTGTATATAATTGTCTTTAATTCAACTTTTGACTGAACGAAGTTTCACAACTTAAGTCTGAAGTTATATCCCAAACAAGGCGCTGAACAGGATCCCCTTGCAAAATTTCCCAAAACAAAAGGTGGCGTATTGAAATAACAGCGCTTTCTATCGCAAAAATACTGTAACAAAATATTCATGAAAACCTCTACGAGATTCTGTCTTTATTTTATGCTCATAAAGATCCTCGCTCTCCTGTTCATAATCACCGCTGCTGTAGAAGCCCCACGGAACCCATTTGCAACACTATCGTCTTAAGAGATTTCCTGTAGGGAGCCGTACGGAGCCTTACGGACCCGTACGTACCCGTACGTATTCTGTGCAAGATTTGTGGCTCTTAGTATCGAGTTAAGTGCCCACCTTGATGGCGCAACTGATTCACTAATAAAAAGGTGGGCTTTGTGCTTCTTGAAGTATTAAGTGAAGAAAGTTGCGTCAAAGTGAAGAAGCGAGCCAACGTCGATGTTAATATATTGCTATTGATTTATCTTTAAAGGGGTTTCCCATTGTTTAAAAGAATTAGCGCCCAAACACAAACATGTGAATTGACGCCAAGCGAATTTGCAACGTAGAAAACATCTAAGCAACAAACTCGTAGATTTTTACGATGCGATGTCGCATCGCAGTTTTGTGTTTTGGCTCTTAAACTCATGATGGGGGGGGGGGGGATCTCCATAATCATATTTTTCGTCGAAAAACTACTGGTGCACATAGGCCTCTACCAAGTGTCGTCAAATCGAATAATCCTGTGCTTATAGCATTCAGGCAATTTCTTCGACCTTCATCGTAGCCATCGTCTTTGATATTTTTATCTTAACTTACAAATTAATTTTGTAATGAGAATTTTGTTTTTCATTTGTCAGAGGTACCGCACGATTATGAAAATTCGTACACTGGTAGAGATGGCAGGAAATCTACAGTACCTATTATTAAGTATCATAAGCAATTTTAGGCGGGATAATGCATTGTTTCTTTGGGTCAGCACACCAAAGCTGAGTTGCAACAATAAGCAAGACATTACCCATTTTAGATTAAATAAAAAACATAAATTTTACAGCTTTTCACCACTTTCCGCCCAAGCATTAAACTACAATAATAATAAATAACCTGAAAAGGTCAAACACCGCGTATTTTTTCCCGCAGGTGAACGTAAATCACCTGTCTAGACGAGCTTTATAGCGAATATGGCGATACACGCACTATGTACACGCCAGTGGCTCTCAAAGTGCGTGGGGGACGGGACTGGCCAGCCGGAAAATTTTGACAAGTATTGTGGAAAAGTAAGAATTCGTTGGAGGGTTTCTTTATGCTAGTTGTGACGCTAACATTTGATGTTTATAGACACGTTTATAAATAGAGTATTTATAAACCGATCTTGATGCTGTAGCTGGTAAGTTGCATGCCAAAGTAGAGTTTGACATATCTTTTAAGATATATTCACTTCAAATTTATTCATAATCAAAAATCAGGTGTAAGAACTTAAAAGTGCTCGATTTCTGAATTAAGAACGGAAGGTCAATAATCAGTGCAAGAAGGTAAATAGCAATCCTAATGCAATTACCGTAAACCCTACCTATTTTGGCGCGAATCTTTTTTTAACTCTGGCCATTTTAACATGTAGGTACTCGTTTTACTGTTTTTACTAACTGGATAATACTCGTAATTCTACTACATACAGTTGAGCTTAACACGAACTTTGCACAGATTCCTCTACCGATTGTTCGACTTTCCTTTTATTTTTTTCATTGCTTTGTTTCATTTACTACTTTTGCGATAGATACTTCTATTTTATTTACATACATAAACTCAGGTCTTTTTCCCATGGGGGTAGGCAGAAACTACAGAACGCACCTGCTACGATCCTTACATATTCCTTTTGCTTCGTTTACGTTCATACGTCTAGTCATACACGCACGCCAGTTATAAGCGCTGCGCATCTGGAGAAATGCACCTTTCTGAAGAATATCACCAATTAGATCCGTGTATCCTTCAAGGGCGTCCGCTCCCGCCGTTTACACTCACGTAAACCTTCTAAATACCTTTTGTCAATCACTCTTTATTCGAACTTTCGAAATTACAACTCTTTTTTGTGCATATTTTCAAATTATAATTTTCTGTAGGTCAATAACTAAAGAGCATCTAATCTTTGAGAATCACAATAAATATAAGCACTTTATCGTATTGGTCTCGTCAACAGTCTACAGGTAAGTCTTAGATTGGTTTTCTTCAAAACCAAGTATTTTTGATGTTATTTTTATTTATTATCGTTAGGTTCACCGTCTTCAATCTGATTTAATATATGTTCACTTGACGTTCTCATTTGAGAGGACATTTGTATTGATTAATTTTTTTTATCTTTTGAAAAGGTGGATCTGGCGCAGTAAAAGTCTTGATATTTTCAAGCACTAAATAGATCACTGTAACAACATGAAACCTTTTTTATAATAAACACAAACATTGTTTTAATTTCTGAGATACTCAAGTGAAAAAACCGGCCAAGAGGGATCCGTACAAACCTCAGCTTAAAGGTATTATAGATCTGAGTATTTCATATGAATTTCAATTTAATACCTCTGGTCTGGTCTGCGGGAGGTCTTTGTCCAGCAGTGGACGTCTTTCGGCTGAAATGATAATGATGATGATTTATTGATTTAAAAGAGTGTCCTTGGAGTTTCTTGCACGATTTCTCCATTGAGATCTACCGAAGCTGTAGGATATGCAACTAGCTTCATCTTCTGTTTGTTTTTTCTTGTATAACGTAAGGAAGACGTTGGTGTCTGTGATACAATGATTTTCATAGTACATACCAACGATTCACTTTTTCTGTGATTACTGGTAAAAATGTATTTACATTCTGATCCTCTACATTTGTTTTTTCAGAATAAACGATAATTGTATTGATCGTCTTTTTGACCACACGAAATTGACAATTCAAAAGTGCCTGAAATGATTTTTATTGAAATAAATCCATTGAGTTTGAATTTTCCACTTACAGGTAGCTTGGCAAGAGTTACAAATTATTTCATCGAACTTGGCTCACTATTAAATATTGTTACCACATTACCTATTCTCCCCCGCCTTTAGAAAAAAGATTACAGCAATAAAGTCAAAATACCACAATTCCAGACTCCAGACACCACCTTATAAAACAATAACAACCCTTCCTTTCAAATCCACTATCCATCCGAACGCCTGCAAATTCCGCACGCAGAGCAGTCATAAACAGAGACTACGGTCGCAAGGTGTGTTACAAAAAAATAGTGGCATTTATTAAAGGGTTCCTCTTAGCACCCCAGACACGTATCACACGGGGTTATAGGCGTACGTACCTATAGGTATTCCTTTGATATAAACTTTTTCTATCCGAGCCCCTCTCTCTATATTGAAATCGTATAGATTTGATTTCGTACGTGTTTTGTTTGGAACTTGTGGTCAGATTTCGTGAGGAATGAAGGGCTTTTTGCATGATATGGCAGTAACTCAACATTGAGTAAAGCTCGCCTTTGTACATGTACTTTATTATCACACTATGTGTAATGTTGTTTTTGGTGTATAATAAAGCATTAAGAAGGAATTGAGAAATAAGATAGTGCTGATAAAATATATGGATAGTTACGTTAATTGAAGAAAAACCATTATTAAATGGTCTGAAAAACATCCTAAAAGTTGGTCAGCCTGTAGACTTTGTCATTAAAACTCAAAATCATTTATTTCAATGAAACCATTTAAATGCATTTTATATCAAGCAAAAGGTGAAGCTAGTTGCACATTTTGCGATTGTTTGTAAAAAATCAAAATGAAAAACTGTTTTCGATTACACTTTAATTATTGCTTCAAAATTTAGATACAGGTTCAAATTATCAACAACAACAATGGTTCTTTACCTTCAAAATACCTTCACTTCAATCTTACAGTGAAATCATTAAACACCCCAAAAGCCCGATATTCCAACACAAAATCGAAAAGAAAAGAAATTGATTCCGCCAATACTATTCCACTATCTGTCAACAGCATTATCTTAACCCTGCGCTCGCTGCGTGGGTCAGAATGATCCCCGTACCTGATGCGCCGTCACGTCGCGCGCTTTGAATGGCAAATCACGAGGTAGACCCGTGCCCCGTAGACCTTCGGGGCCTGAGAGACCCCGTATGAAAATAAAATGATTGCGAAGGGTCCGAGGCACTGTATTAAAATATTCCCAAAGGTTCGCACCTGATGTTTGCGAAGTAGTTGCCTGTTTATTTTGATTTTTATCTGTGATAAATTGTGTGTGAGCGAGTTTTATGAGGTAAATTGTGTAGAGTGAAATTTTTTGTTTTTTGCTGCTATATAGTTTTTATTTGGAAGTTTGGTGTTCAGGCATTTACTGTTGAGTTCAGAATGAGTCCCTTTAAACGTCTGATGATCCTGCGATACGAGTATTTCAGTATCGTCCTTAGCTGAAATGAATGACAGTTTATTGTGAGTTTCATTTGCTTTCAAAACTATTTCAAACCAGAAAGCCGGTAAAAAGCAGAAAGTAAAAATTTATGGCAAAAATTACTTTCAATTTAATCATGTCATCACATTCAAGCATCAATTGAAGACTGCAGTATTTTGTTTGAAAAATACACGCAGATTTCGTCAGACAAGACGAATGCTGCCCATCCTCCTTATTCCTTAGCTACCTTTTAGGACATCCACGTACAAACTGGATCAGTTTTTCCCTTTATTAACAACAAGAAACATTTTCATATCACAATATAAATTTTCACTATTATATCTATAAGGGACACTATAGGCACCTTAGTACCTGCCTACCTCAGTGAAGGGTTTTCGTAATGAATTGGCGGTGCATTAGTTAGCATTAATTAAATATACTAGAGACTGAAATACGGGGTGTTCGTAAAATACATGAAGTAAGAAAGCTGGATTTTTCAGGAAGTTATTTCCACTTCAGTGTTAATTTTCTAGAGTGGTGTATAATCAGAAAAAAACTCTTTGTATCAATGAACTCGTTTTAAGCTAGCGATAAGACCCACCCCCTTACCCCCTTACCCCCTATGGAATGGAGGAACCATTAAGAATAATCTATGTTTTATCCTATTTGTATTGTGTATAAGTACACATTGAAGAGTACTTTATTCTACTGGTTCTTAGAGAACTTTTCATCGCTGTTAGCTGCATCTTCGTCTTCTCTTTTGATGCTTCGTCAGTGAAAGTGCTAAAGTCAATAAATACAAATTAACATTTCGCTATCAAGATCTGTAACCCAATATTCTTGCATAATCCACTTGACAATCAAATACCCAGACAGACAAAAATAAACAAACAAACCAACTACTCCCCGAACAACTATAAAACCAGTCCGCACACCTACCCACACCTCACGAAGGTACGTCCTAGTTCATCCCCGTTTGTCCTCGCTCGTCCCCCGGTAGCCGAATAAATGGCGCCGAATAATTCCACAGTTAACATTTTTAATCTCGCCGAGATGTTACACGAATAAATTAAGAGGTCTCTCACCGCTCGCTGATCGTAGACGGAGATAAGGACTCCGCTAACTAGTTGGTTTATCTCTCCAGTGCGCTTAACGTGATAAGAGTAATCGTAATGTGGGCAGACGGTTTATAATCTGTATCTCTGAGTTTTCCAATGCCAGAAAATTAACAATGATTATGCTATGGACACAGTAACAGAGCTAGCTGTGTACAATTCGAAATAACACAAAATTCCTTAAATTAACAAGTGGCATGAAGGTTACATTTAAGCAGCGACCACACAGCCACTAGACGCCTAATGCTTGATCTGATACATCAAAACAATTCTGTCAACTAGCTGAGGTATGAGGGACAGGACGACTGCGCTCTGATTGGTCCCTTACCAAGTTCATACGATATTTTTATAAATAGTATTGGTACTTATTTTTTGAATTAATATTTCCTTTTTTATTATTAATTATACGGCGTTTTAACAATTAAGTAATAACATAAAATGTTAAAACTAAAAAAAAAACAAAATTCTAAAGTTCACATACTTTTTTCGGTTGTTGGTTCTTAAATATAGTAATATTAAATATTAGTAAAAAGCGTAATCAAAAAATCGTTTCACAATTAAAAAATAATTCAATTTAATGTCTTTATTTGTAAGGTTTCTAGTCCTATCGATAACAGATTTGGTCATAGGATATGGTGTATAACTAGTTTTGTTTACGAAATTATAGAGGAGAAGAGACAGCGAAAAAAATACTTTATAAAGAGACTCAAATATGAGGTGGGAGGTTTCACCTACAAAATTGACCAGTATAATATGAACTCCGATAAATAACATCAGACGATAAATCTAATTATGTTTATGTAACTATTAACTTATCAATGAAATGTTATGCCATTTTTCCGGAAACCCGAAGTCTGGCGGTTGTTTCCATACCAACGTTTTGTACAAGAGGCCATTATAATATTTATTTCATCAATTTTTTATTGACTGACGCAGAAGTGTTTACGAGTCACATAAGTGGTCGCTACTAATTCGAAATTGTCGAGTGGACCTGTATATGATCTTGTAGTCATATGTGTTGACAGACATCGATCGTCTGTTGTTAGGCGTCTAGGGGCTGTATGGTCGATGCATTTAAGAGACAAAAACATACGACGCGGCGACGACGCACGGCGCGAATAAGTCGTCTTGTCTATCGGTAACTTTTCCGCGCACACTTGATGCGGTTTTCATGACAGCATCATGACAGCATGTTGACAGTGCTACAACAGGCCTAGAAAACCATTTAAAATTAA
The DNA here is from genome assembly GCA_947562075.1 of Orthosia gracilis. NCBI lineage: Eukaryota > Metazoa > Arthropoda > Insecta > Lepidoptera > Noctuidae > Orthosia > Orthosia gracilis. Next base: position 48,314,200 of record OX387272.1, on the reverse strand, counting down.
TTGAACTCGCATAAACAGTTAATTTATGAATAAATATTAATTGAAGGTTGTCTTATACAAAATCTTTAGAGTTTATCTTCAAGTTATTTTGGTCGCTGGAGCCAAGCTAAAATATTGTATGTATAAATCTTAAAGTAGGTACATAACCGTAATGTAAAAGTTTGAAACGAAATGGATTGCAAGCTGAGCTATTTCATTTCTTGTTTCGTGAGGATCCAACTCCTCCTCCTTGCGATAGATGGCCTATATGTTCGAGGAACCGAGTGGACCCAGAAGATGCATGTTCACTCTAGTTTTATGGTTCTTAGTTTGTAAGAAAATGTCACTAGACAGAAAGCATGCATCGAAAGTCCCAAAAACAAATGAAATAATAGACTCGCATTCCATCGAGACTTGTTTATCTAACCCGCTATCAGGACTATTCGCTGCAGTAAAACGGCGCGCAATAACACGGCCATGCATCACGCGCGCGCCCCACGGTGGCCGGCAGCGCGGCAGGTGACTGATTCACTGGACACAACAACCGCCTGAAATATGGTAATGGTGAACGTGGTCACGACCTGACTAACAAATATACCTCTCATTTCACTATTGTGAGCGGTGAAGCTTTTGTTTAGTGATAGGATATAAAGCTGAAGGGCAGGACATCTGTTATTAACACCTCAGGAGAATAAAGCTGTTGTCAGTCTTCTCTCTTCTGCTTCTTATTCGTTGTCTTTGTTGCTGAAGGTTGTGCCCTTCTTGGAAAGGTTTTACGAATTCACAATCAACTCAGTCGGTTTTCAATCTTCGGTATAAATAAAATCGATCAGTCAGCCCTTGCAGACTGGTAAATTTTCTTTTTTAGCTAGACTTTTGAGCTTGATTTTGCTTGAGGCGGTCACAAAAAGAGAAACACTCAAGAAATAGAAATCGGAATGGCTTACCTACCTTTGGTTAGCTACCTGTACGTATAACAACTAACCGGTGAGAAAATTACATAAAAAATATTACGAAAGAAGATAACCCTTAAGAAAATGCGCCCGTTTTATAAGCAACTATTAAAATAAGGATATTAAAAGCTCCTTCTATTGAGAAAGCGTCTCTCAACAAGGCAAAAACAGCAAAAAAATGAAGAAGTAACGCACTTTACAAACGAATAAACTTGAAAAACTTTCACCTTGGCAACACTAAACACCTACTCTAACTAAAGCTACCACATCCCTAATCCCCTGACTATGAATAACTTACTCGCAATAAAATCTATTCAGATCTAAACACAACTGCATAAGCGACAAGGCTTTGTCCAAATAACGAAATCCACGTACGATAGGATCCGATGTGGCGTGTAACCGCGAATTTGTATGCAAATGGACGACCGCTCCGCAGGTGGGACACACGGCTCGGATCCGGCACGTTGGAGCGGATCCAGCACCGGATCCGGCACGGACCGAAAACGAATGCAAGAACACAGTGAGTACGGTTAAACGGGGAGAGTTTTTGACAAAAGTATTTATTAAAACATTTTAAAAGTCTGCTCCCAGTCTGATCAGTAACTGTGTATCTTGTTGCGCACAAGACTTTGGAAAGCAGCAGGATAATTGCGTAAGAGAATTTCGTCTAGGCAAAGGGTTTGACCACATGAACGAGTATGTATTGCCGAAAATTATTCGACCCTTTCATTGGTATACTACATACTCTTTTCTAAAGACTTTAATAATTTTTGACAACACCTATTTATTTAAAGAGTGTTTGTCATACTCTTTCATGGGGTCAAATCCTTGGCCTTGCCGAATTCACTTACGCAATTAGTCTGTAAGAGTTTCTGAAGTAATTTGTGCTCCATTGGTGTTCACACTGGAACGCCTTGCTTGCTGCAGTGTGAGGAAAAATGAATAAATAAATAAGGACACCGTGAATACTCAGATGAAGATGATAGGGATTGGCATCTAACTTCAGCTAATATTCAGAATAAAAACTTTTTAGCATAATAGTGGTCTTTCGTACCTCATATTTTTATTTTTTTGCGACACCGACTTCCGAATCGAAACTTATTTTGCACTTTTTATTGTTTTATTCTTGAAGTCGGTTAATTTCTTTGCAAAAATGTTTTTCTTCCCTCTTTTTAGTTTTGGTTCACCATCACTACAAATTGAGCAAGTTCCATAGTAAGGTACCTAAAGGATTGACAAAATACCTATAATAACTGAATTTACACATTTTTACTAATACACACGTGCTGTTTGAAGCTAACGCTCCATATCTTGAAAACTGCCTAACCAACTTTGATGAAACTTGACCTAAGTTGAGAGATATTAAATCCAATAAAAAAGAATGATCATGATCCGATAACTAGTTTCGGAGCCATGCGTGTACAAAGATACATACATACATATAACGGATCCATGCGGATGACGTCACGAGGTATCCATTTGTTGTATACAAAAACCTTCTCCAGAATGTAACAAATACTTTTCTGAAACGCAAGAAAATCATAGACAAACATACATATAGATCAAACTGAGAACCTCATATTTTTTAAGTTGGTTAAAAATAGTACTGTAGTTGTAAAAAACTTCATTTTTTCAGACCAAAAAAATAATATAAAGGAAAAATTGCGTCAGATTCCATAATTTAACCTTATGCTCTATTCACTCCTACATTCTCATGTTCTACTGACTGATATAAAATAATTAAACAAAAATCAACAAAAACAGCAAAAGCAGCATTTATGTTTGCAATTTACCAGTTTATTTTTCAGGGTAACAAAATAGGAACAAAACTCTTAAAATTCTTAACAAAAATAAAAGCAAATTGGTAGAACTATTATCTTCACGTAAAGACGTGCGTCGAACTGCCGAAGTACTGAAACTGCTATCAAGGTGGACTTCGGTAACGACGCTTCTGGTAGTGATGGGCCAAGTATTCCATTAAATTCGACTCTTCAAGACCGATAACACTGTTTTTCACTTGGATTTGGCAAGATTATCTGATGAAAGTAGATGTTACTTGTACTAATAAAAAAAGATCACAAAAAATAATTTGAGGAATGTTAAAAAAAAATGTAAAGGTTAAAATATTATTTAACCTGAACCGTACTAGAAATTCTACCAATAAAAATAACAAGTGATGCCGATACCACACACCCAAGTCAATACAACTTCAATTTACTTATTAAATACAAACACCATTTCAAGAGCAGAATCACATCGAATCGTCTCCCCGCCTGTCTCAAATTAAATTATCGATATAGATTGGTATCGATAGGTCGCGGGCGCGTCCCTAAATATCGAAAGGGAAGCGAGAGTGAATTCTTTTCACCTGATAGAACGGTTATTAGCCAATTCTAAGCTCATTCCGATCCTAATAGAGGTATAATAAAAGGGTCCTTCTCTCTCTATTTTTCTTTTATTTGTTCAAAAGGTAAAAATAAAAATTTTCTTATTCAATTTGCTTTGGCTCTGCCGTTTCGATTTTATTCTGTTCTACCTTCGTGTTTTTTAGGTGTCTTTATTTTGTAGCCGTGTCCGTTGTTTATTTATTTTTCTTATCTAAAACATTTCAATATTGTTTGTTTAGTTTTAGCATTCGCTTTCAAATGAAGTTCTTTCTAAACCTCAGCATTACCTCCATAACTTTTTACGCAATTGGTATTTCGACATTTTTACATGTTTTTGAATGGCTACTATAATCAAAATTCATTGTATCGTACAGAATTAAATGTCATATTACGAAACAGAATCATTCTCTTCAAGATCGCCGTATTTCAATAATCGCTGCAATTTTAATAAACAATTAAGTCGGAACATTTGAATTGATGTATCGGATGCGTAATTGTTAGCAAAATTAAGACATATTGTATCGAGACGAATCATTATTGTTATTTAATTTTTATGGGTATTATTCGCTTAGATCCACTAGATTATGTTTAAATTAAATATTCGGTACGCCTATTATTTTTATATTATAACCACGGAATATAGAGCCTCTATTTAAAAGTTTTAATCTGCTTGTAAGATGACCCAAATCTTAAGACGAACGCCTATTTTCTTAACCATATCTTCACTCGATCCAACCTCCCTCAATCAAATCGGGTGTTTTTGCGTTGTTACAGCAACTGAGTCGAGTGAAATGGAGAAACCTTGAAAAGGAATTAGAATTTACATAGGTGTATTTGTGACAATACTAGCAAATTTCTGAGGCAATATGCTTTACAAAAAAATCAAAATGTACACTATCAGCATTGAATTGGAAGGTCTTTGGCCAGAAAAAAAGCTTTTGGAGAAGAGATCTGCGATCATGAGATTTTTTTCCCACTAAAACCACCCCAGTGCTCACCATCAGCACGTGATAGGGGCAACCACAACTCTTAAAAGACCACCCCCAAGACGGGCTGCCCCTCTCTGCAACGCCTCTTAGGGCACATCTCTGGGCACTTTCTCACAGGACATGGTAACTTTTAAAGTAAATTATTTTCCTCCAAGCTTGTTGCCTCATCTTTTGTCAGTGTTCTACATCTGACTGCGAATATGTTCAACCTGCACGTCATATCTTATGGGAGTGTATTCTTTAGCAGAATGAACGCAATATTATGTTGGATAATGTACAGGTTGCATCCGGAGTTATTTATTAAACGGACCATATATTTGACTAGAACATATTTCCGTGCGTTCAAGCATTTTTGCCACCTATTATTGGAATCAAATATAAAAACTCACAATGTTGGGATCCATTAATATTAATGTTAATTTATATCCGTGGAGCTAGGCAACTGGGCTTATCCCAGTTGTAAATGACCAGTTGTGCCTATTGGCCTTGTTTGTTCTGTCTCCTGATTGATATGGAGGGAAGTGGAAATTATGTTTCTGTTTTCCTACTCCTCCTTTAACCTTTTCTGATAAATTTCGTTGCGGGATCTAAGACAGTTAAATTCATTCTGCGGGACTTCGTCGAGCTTCATTGCCTCGGCGCTTTTCTGCTGGTCGCCACTGTTGATTTTGGCTTTCAGGAGTTGCAGTGCTTTGGAAATAGTGCGGTGGGATTGACAAAAAAAAAGTCCCTGGGGAGTAAGGTGCATAAAATACCTAAGATTACTACACAATTTCATTGAAACCTTTATATGAGTATTAAACATGTAATACAAAATAATTGTAAATCTCTTACTTGAATAATTCACCCTACAAATGAGAGACTGGCACAATATTTCACGCCAGCCATTCTCCAGCACATGTTTCTTACACAAATTCTCCTTCATATAAAGGTACCCTCACACTCGCCACATCCCCTCGAATCGAAACCTATTTTTGATTGTTCCTGCATCTCTCTCGCACACTTTTTGCACGCACCACCGGTGTTAAGAGGCCTTTAATGACGGGAAAATTGAAACTTTGTCGTTTACCAGAAAAAGTTGGGAAACAGTCGTAAAAAATGTGCTTCCCAGATAATGTCCAAATGATGTGTTTTGAGGTGGAAATTCTGGAGGAACTTGGCCAAAGAGAGAGTGTATTATTAGTGTTTTTTTAAACTGAAACGTCCTTTCTTGAAGGACCGATCCTTCTATTTTGGGATAGATATACATTATGCAGTTGTGGACATTGAGAATGAATAAGGTACGATCCATTAGTGATGTGCTGGTTTCTTGAAGGACCGATCCTTCTATTTTGGGATAGATATACATTATGCAGTTGTGGACATTGAGAATGAATAAGGTACGATCCATTAGTGATGTGCTGGTTTCTTGAAGGACCGATCCTTCTATTTTGGGATAGATATACATTATGCAGTTGTGGACATTGAGAATGAATAAGGTACGACCCATTAGTGATGTGCTGGTTTCTTGAAGGACCGATCCTTCTATTTTGGGATAGATATACATTATGCAGTTGTGGACATTGAGAATGAATAAGGTAGGACCCATTAGTGATGTGCTGGTTTCTTGAAGGACCGATCCTTCTATTTTGGGATAGATATACATTATGCAGTTGTGGACATTGAGAATGAATAAGGTACGATCCATTAGTGATGTGCTGGTTTCTTGAAGGACCGATCCTTCTATTTTGGGATAGATATACATTATGCAGTTGTGGACATTGAGAATGAATAAGGTACGACCCATTAGTGATGTGCTGGTTTCGGTATTTAGTTTTTAGCTACCCCCATATGTTTCCGGCCAACTTTATATGCTGCCTTCTCCGGCCAAGCCGGTATGTTTCGGGGTTGACCAAACAATTTCAGATTCATACGAAGTCGCTAAATATGATCCACCATGTTTGTTTGGTTTTCACGCGTTAACGCTGAACTGATTTATATGACCAAAATACAGTAGTGTCAAAAGTGCAGCACAATGGCGAAATCTCAGCTGAATTAAATTTAAGCGTTTGAAAGTGACTTATATACGAAAGAAATTCCATAAATTGTCTAGGTTTTTTCAGAGTATAAAATTAACTGGTTCACCACGGATAAAAAAAAACATTAATGAAAGTTATTTGATTTTTTCGTTAACTTTCATTAGCATAGTGTTGCCATTTTACACTTATTCTGCCAAGTAACAAGTAATGAACGGAGTAAATGAATTAAAAATACAGTTTATGTCTAAGTGTAGGTGTCCCTTGCTGGTAGGTACTACTAGATACTGTAGTGTAGTAGAAATAAATAAACTAGTTACTTTCAATCAATGATAGGCAAAAGACTAGTATCCAAGTCTAAAAAAAGACGACCTTTTGATACATGTCAAAGTCGCTTTGTATAAATATACTCTTTCTAATGAGTATATTTTACATTTCATGCTGAATAACTAGACAAAGGAAATGCTAAAGCGCTATTGCACTTTTACTTCCACGAAATTGAATAATATTATTCATTGAACACATAAACCTACAAAGTTTATGCCTGAATATTCTATAGCATTGAATCATTAGTAAAGATGATAACAGTCATGGGCCGTGACCTAAATTAGGAGTAGACAATAGGACTTTTTATCCGAGTAACAGGAGGCCGGAAGCGTAACTATCATAGTATAGCGAAGCAGTAAATAAACCATAGCTCCAATGGTCCTGCCACGTAATTTTCTTCACATATCCTTCCCCATAAGGAAAAGGTACGGAAGGCATGCTACCATAACCCAAAGCATAGGTAAAAGTGTAAAGTTATTGAAATTCATAAATCACCCGTCCTTGCCCAATATAAAGGGTGAGTTGTACCCAATACACAGGGCGTGTTTAACAAATATATCGCGTGTTAGAAGAACACGTTGAGTCGAAAGAGCGCGTTCGTAGGGTGTGGTCCAGTTACAAGATCTGTGCACCTGCATGAGAAGTATCGGAGAAGCTTACTTCTCCAATACATCTCGCTGCATGAATGACTTCTTCAAATCTCGTTTGATTTATTACGAAAGTAACTATACTTTCGTTAAACATTCATTCCAACTTTATTACAAACTAGCTTCTGCCCGCGGCTTCGCCCGCGTAAAAAGTGTTTTATCATCCCAAGGGAATACAAACTATGCTATGTCCTTCCCAGGGTCTCAAACTATGTCCATGCTAAATTTGGTTCAATTGGTTCAGCAGATCCAGAGATTACCACCTACAACCTCACAAACTTTACCTCTTTATAATTTTACTAGCGGACGCCTCGCGGAGATAAAAAGTACCCTATGTCACCCGAGGATCTTATCTTATCTTATCTTGTGGAGGGCTTGAGAAATAACTTGGACACTTCGACCCATTGGGGTCTATTTTGGTCCCCTAGATAACCTACTCCTCCCCAATCTCGTTGAAAACCCTTTTCATTAATTTTAGAAAAAGACTAGGAGATATGAGCCTATAGTCTTCTGGTTTTGGATATCCAACCCCTAGGAGATTCATTCGCTTACCAGCCAGTGCATCGCATGTGCACAGAAGGTGCTCCATGCGTTCTGTATGTTCCTCACACAACCTGCATATGGGTGTCGCGGTTAGACCCAACTTTATGAGCATGTCGTTGGTTCCAAAGTGCCCAGTAAAGGCCCCAAGCAGGTAGTGGATTTGCCCCCTGCTCATATTCCAAATGCATTCCCGTGCTTTGAACATAGAGTCCAGGAATTTCTTGGAGTGTTGCGTACCGGTATTAGCCAAATTGTTCGTTGTCTGTGATCTGCAAACTCCCTAAATGTGGCTTTTACGAGACACGTCGAAATGCCTACACATGGTTCTAGACCCACAAAATCATTTGCTAAGCCCTCTCGTGCCAGGTCATCTGCCACTTCGTTACCATGGACTCCTTTGTGCCCAGGGACCCACATCAGTCTTATTCTGTTATGCTTCCCAACCATGTTAAAGGGTCTGGACAGCATCCAGAATAAGTCTGGAATCCACATGGTAGGATCACCCGGGGATAGTGTAGCTCCCCAAAGGTGACAGAATTTTTGAAATCGGTCCAGTTTTTTAAGTTTATTCGTTACATACAAAAATACAAATGTTTCCTCTTTATAATATAGATATATAGTATAGATAAATATGTTTTTGTCATTTTGATCTATGCACCTACCGTATTATGTCTCCACCACTCTCGGTTGACTGGTAGAAAATGTTTGAGGCATTAAATCCAATGTTCGTTTGTGTTGCATGAATTTTAAATATAGGTATGGTTTCACAATCCCGCTTCATCTTTCCTCCAGCCCGCTGTCTCTCATACCTCGCGCCACATCACGTCGCCGCCATAGATCAAGTCCACCTGTAATATTAACGCGTCACTATCAGCCACACATGGCGCATGGCGACGTCGCCACGCGACTAACAAAAAGTATTTGTCACCCGCTGATGTTTGTTTGAGCACCTCCATGTGCGTGCGGCCTGTGTTGTGGTTCGATGCTGGGTGTGCTTGAATTATTTGGTTGTGGAGTCATGCGTGAAGATTTGCAAAACTTAAGTGGCAGTGGGCACAATGCTCGCAGAACGGATGGTCGATGAGGCCCAATAATTCTGGAGTGGCGACCGCAAACCGGCAGACGCTAATATGAAAGGCCTCCTCCAAATAGGTGCACCGATGACCTGGTTAAGGGGACCGGTCAATGTGGCGATACTTGGGGAAGGTCTATATTCAGCATTGGACGTCTTAGGTCGTCGATATAGATGGTGATCATACCGAATTTCGGCCACAGCAGCCAACTGTAGCGGAGGCTAACTTTCAACCCAGGAGTTATAAGAACTTTAGTTTACACCAAATAGTTGCACAACTCTTTTAGTTATTTTATTATGGACGCAAGAACAGCTGGTGGTGATGGTGGTTGTGGCTGTGGTGGACGAGAATTCGAGACGACTGGAGAGTGATCAGATGCTTACATGGGTATCCTGGTACCCAGCTACTGTGTTGTGGCAAACAGGTAGGCAGTTGCTGCAAGTTAAATACTGCTGCATCCTGTTTCATTAGAAGCTGAACCCGACATAGTTCGAAAAAGGCTTTACAGATGAAGAATGCGTATTTCAGAACCTTAAAGCGGCAAAATACTAAAAGACTCTGTCACGGAGTCCCAGCGCTAACAACGAAAATTTGGTTCAAATGAATATCACTAAATGGCGCTATATGCATGGATTTATTATTGAATTGTGTGTAAAATTAACATTTGCTAGAATTGATCATAAAAATTATATGTTCTTCTTTAATCAACTCCCCTAAGCACAAAATTATGGCATATTGGGCTCTTAATTCACATTTCAAAGATTATTTGAACGGATAATTTAAAATTGATGCCAATAGATGGCGCGGTTTTAAATTTCTAAGGCATGTCACTACATTTTTTAAATTTGTACTGTAACCTATTTTGCTACAGTGAAACAGTAGAAACGTGCAAAAAAATACTATAAAACAAATCGTCACTGTATTTAAAGAAAAAATATTAACAACCGAGAAAACCCTTTTACAAGCAAGTCGCTGCTAATACCATCTATAGTCGTGGAACGGAACCGAACGCCTTCAAAATACTTATAAAAATAATCGTCTTAATCAGACGAAAAACGCTAGTTACGTCGGCTCGGTTTCTTTGTATGGGATGAGGCATATTTATGCTAGTATTATATTATCTTTGACTCATTACATATTTATTTAAGAGTCGATAGATCGATGGCTTGAGGTACTAGGCAAGTGTCATTCGATGTCAGCGATGACAATGCTCGAAATTCCAAAATGTAAGGGATTGATCACGTGACATTTCGATAACGTTTGACGATCCGATACCATGATAGAATGACACTTGTCTAGGGCCTCTGGTGAAGGTTGCGGGGTTCCACTGGATTCGAGACGCACGGGACCGGTCAATGCAGCGACACTTGGGGGAGGCCTATGTCCAGCAGTGGACGTATTTCAGCTGATGTGATGAAGGCGATAGTCGAAATTTCAAAAAGCAAGGGATTAATCACGTGAGTTCTCGATATCGCTTGTCAATCCCATACAATTTTTACCTTTTTGACAATCGCTATCGCCACGCTTTCGATGATAAAATTTCACTTGTCTAGGACCTCAGAAATAAAAAGCTTGCCCCAATGTTGCAGCTAATCCAACCTACAAGCGAATACAAAAACCAGAAATGTTGTATAACAACCCAAACCAAGTATAACTAGCTCAAACACAGTGTTACAGTTACTACGGAATTAAACCTGAAACACCAACAGCCTGCAATCACACAATAACATTGCAAACATCGCTATCTTCAATCTGTTACATAGGTAGGCCTGGTAGTAATACAGCCGTGCATTAACACCTCGGAATCAAAGCGTCTTTGAAACCGCGCGTAATCTCGACGACATGTCTCTTATATCTGCAAACGATGTAATGCGTGCTCTACTTGCAGTTCTCCTCGGGGGTTCTTTATTCTGATGCAAATTATTGTGGCACATTAAATTGATGTTTCACTGATAAAATTGAAAATACAGATGGCATCACTTCATTAATAGGCATTAGTTTCTAGTTGTGAAGTATTTTAATTGACAATTGGCAATGTTTTTATGAAATTTTGAAAACGACATTGTGTCGTTATAATGCCACTTTATTAATACATGCAGAATAATATTATATCCAGTATAGTCTTCATATTAACAACACATTTTTCGCATGATTTACGTTTGACATAATTGCATTCCATGTTTAGACACAACACCTAGTAAAACACTCGGCACACTCTTCTACCTAGCCTTATCCCAACTATATTGGGGTCGGATTCCAGTCTTACCGGATTCAGTTGAGTACCAGTGTTTTACATGGAGCGACTGCCTATCTGACCTCCACAACCCAGTAACTGGATAACACGGTACCCCTTGGCAAGACTGGTGTCAGATCTCAGGCTTTTGACTACCCGTAACGACTGTCAAAGATCTTCAAATGACAGCCGGGACCAACGGCTTAACGTGCTTTCCGAAGCACGGAGGAAACTCGATATGTTGAAAATTGTCACCCATCCACGGACCGACCTTGTCAAGCATTGCTTAACCTTGAAGTTCGATCCGTGCGGCTGTTATTATTTAGCCACGAACTCCTTTACAACACATTATTCACGAAAAAAAAAAGAGCTATAAATTTTTAGAATTGTATTGTTTCATATCGGGAACATTTGAAGGCTATGGGGAGACCTTTGCCCAGCGGTGAGACAACATAGGTTGAATAAAAAGAAAATGTTAACCAAGTAGAGCACATTTCCGTAATACCATAGTACAGGACTATTTACCACAACGGAACTCCTTTTTCGGTCCTTTGTGGGGCTAGCTTTGATTAACTTTGATGTAGGTGAGTGCTCTGAAGGTAGTCTGTGTTGCTAATGGATTGTTTCACACACTCGTTGTTCTTTCAAACGATACCTGAAACCCTTTGACATTCTTTTTCTTGCTTTGAGCTGTATAGTGCTCTTTGACGGTTTTGTGCTAGTGTCTTTGAAATTATTTAGTTGTGTTTGTTGTTTTTGTATTTATCACAAGGGTTTAAGACATCATTAACTTAAAAGGTTTAATAAATATCCAATAAAGAGGTAAACTCATTTTTATTTGGTAAAAGGAGCTTCCTGTTTGTAGTAGGCACGCATTCGGAGAGCTAACCTAAGTTACAAACTATTATATACGTCATCATGCACTTTTTAAAAGGATGGCTCAATAAAATCACAATAATAAAACCAAAAACATATATTCAATATCCTATCCACATAAAGTGCAAGAGTTTCAACAAAACAAGGTGATCAGTCAACAGCAACATAGTTCTCTTACAAGCTCGGTCAGTTTAGACTAGATTTGAGTCGGTCAGTGTGTTGGCTTATCAAGCCTGGGGGAGGTGAGAACCCTGGGGCTGGAATCCGAACTCGTTGGCGGTGTATGTGACGCGGTAGGTCTCGCCATCGGTTCCGATGTAGGAGAACGAGCCGGTGACTTCAATAGCCTCGTTTTCGGTTCCAATTTTCTTCAGCGTACCCGTCTCTTGGGCTGACTTGCCGTCGCTGGTTTGAAAACTGTTTGACAAGCGACAAGATTTTATTAATATTCTACAAAATATAACATCATTCGAATAATCAGGTGCTGGTTATAATGCTTAGTGAGCTGTTTTGTCTTCTGTCTCGTAGGACCGAAGTTTTTGGTAGTTATAAAACTGTGATGGCTATTGGCGTGATCGCATAAGAAATGAAGATATCCGCAGGAGAACCAAAGTTACCGACATAGCCCGAAAATTTGCGAAACTTAAGTGGCAGTGGGCAGGGCACATTGCAGAACGGATGGTCAATGGGGCCGAAAAGTTCTGGAGTGGCGACCGCGATCCGGCAGACGATGCATCGGAAGGCCTCCCACTAGGTGTAACGATGACCTAGATAAGGTTGCGGGAATCCGCTGCAATCTAGACACACAGGGTCAATATAGCGACGCCTGGGGTAGGTTTATGTTCGGCAATGATGATGATGATAGCTATTTTTGAAATAATACAGGTTGTAGTGTACTCACCCGAAATTGTATCCATCTACTCCGATATTGTCGAACGAGGAATCTAGGAGAACGGCTTCCTTGGGGTCATCTAGGGGGGCAGCCATGGCTACGGCGACGCACAGAGCGAGGACAATGAACTACGCAAAAATACAATTGTTAAATTTATAGAATAGTACACTCTGGAACTAACATTTTATGTGCATAATATGTTATGTCATAATGTATCTTCAAAACGGTTTTGTTAAATTTAGATTGAACCTGCTAAGCATATTATCTCATTGAAACACTTCAGTAATAATTAAGCATTACAAGCCTAGTTTATGGATTTACAAGGCAGTCTCGCTTTAATTACTTTAAAATGCAGCACTTCAACAAAAATGCGGTAGCCTACATTAGTATGCCAGACAAGTCGTCAAATTATTTTTGTATCATGGCTGATCGCAATTTACATTCAAAAACGTTTGTGACCTATCGGATTTTACTAGATATTTTTATATTGCGAAATAATTAAAAGGAGCCACAATAGTCAAGGTTGTGGAGCTACTTGTGATTCCAGTAGCAATCCGTAACACCATCTAAATGATAATGAAAAATATGGCGCACGACTTGTAGAACATTGATGCACAAAAAAGCGTGTTTTCTTACTTTTGTAAACTAGGTAACAATATCGAATCATAATTATTTAATGATGATATTATGTAGTTCTGAGGTTATATGAGAAATTCTTCGTAAGAGTTTAATAGATTTATTTGAGACATATCTGCGGTATTTCACTTTAAAGATAGCAGAGAATATTACTAAGTGATGAGAAGGATATTTTCTACAGCACGGAAGCACTAGCCTACCGAACGACTGACCTGTAGGTAACAGGATTGTAAGAATAAAATGGTAATGTTTCCAATCTAAGTTGGATAAGATTGTTGGCTATGTTTCAAATTTCAACCGTCGTAATTTAATATTTATATTTGAAGTGTTAGTGCAGCACACTGAATTGTTTTTTAAATAATATTTAATGAACACTCGACAAATGGCTCATTTGTAATGAGATAGATACTATATACTATTAACTATGAAATAAACATAAATATGGAGTGGTACATACTTGCGGGCAGCGTTTATTTTTATTACAGATTAAATGATCGCGTAATCATTGCACGGTCGCATAAATATTGATTGTTGACATTTGGCCAGTGTGTGCCACGCCTGTACGGCTTGACCCGAAGGATTCTACTAAGACATTGAATGTTGGAGCAAGGTAATTTGGAAAAACTTGCATAACGCATTAGAGTTCAGTTAAAGTAAAGCTAAGTTCTAAATCCTTTCTAATTGAAGATTATTTAGATTCATAAAAAAATATGGTCTCTTTTTAGATTTGTTAAAAAATAAGTCTTTGTAGATATCAATAAATAGATCGGTGGTGATTAATTTAAAATTATATTTGAAATATTGTTAATTACTATTCCAAAGCTTGAAGGGAGAAAATATTATGTCAAATAATCAAACCAAAGATGACAAAAGAAATTAAATCAAAATTAGATGATGGTTGATGATTAAGTCCAATGAACACTTACGGATTTCATTTTTGGGTTAGAGAGGTGGGTGTTTGTCGTTGTGAAGAAGAAGAGGATGCACCGGTGACTGATATCGATCTCGAAATTTTGCACATTTATATACTTATACGACGCGAAACTACTTTGCATATTCAATTCGAATGGTGACTCTTGCTCAATTCTTTGAACTTTAGCTAGACTCCTAAATTTGGTGAATTACTTTTTGAATAATAGGTAATTTAAATTAATAATGCATCCTATCAAAACCTTTTTTGATTGAATGTCGTCTGTTTTTTCAACGTTTGTTTCGAATAAACAATCTTATTAGCTGTGACATACTCGTAAATGTCAATATTTTATGCTTCTATTGATTTTAGAATGTGGATCTCAGATTTTATTGTTTTATTAAGGTTATTATCTACGGTTACAAACTTTGCAAGCCTGATAATTCTATCAATGATTTTCATTTATATTATGTGGGACATTCTATTGGAATCTTACTTAACATTTTGATTTAAAAAGTAGGCAGGTAGGGCTCTTGGTCGAACCTTTTTGACTCAAATTACTGTGAGAATAGTTTTGTACCTTCGTAATATGTATTAATGTTTACGATCACCAAGACCTATCCCATCCATTCTCGTCACTTCGCACATCCATCTCAACATTTTCTTCATCCGTATTTTCATCCGTCTTTTTCACAGCCCAACATTCTGATCGTTATGACAGGACTAATCACGGACTTGTAGATGTTCCCCTTTAATTTCAGGGGCAGTTGTTCCTGTGACCCGTAACTATTTCATGCATCTTTACTTGATCAGGTGCGTTACGTCTCGGTCTACCTCGCCATTGTAACGCTTCTTACTGGATTACCTCCCCACCAGGTAGCTCGAGGGTAGTAGGAAAAAAACCAACAGAAGGTTAACAAATTTTATTAGACCTCAGGGTCGGGGTTGTCACTCGCGGTCCGAAGTACGTTGCGTAGCCACAAGATAGTGTACCACTGGCCTTAGCGTTAGAGGCGTCCGGCGATGTGCAGTGAAATTTCCACTCGGGGGTAGATCCCGGGAAGCGGTGGTGCAGAGTAGGTGGTAGGTAGACCCGTAGCTCGGCGACACGGAGTAGGCAGCTAACCGTGCGTTGGGTTAGGCCAACACACGCGCTAGGTAGTAGCGTGAAGCTGACCTGACGCCGGAATAGGAACCCCAACACTATGGGGTGAACTTCGTATTTATTATAAGAAGGAAGAATGCCAATTATTGTTGGATTAGTTATATTTTACAACAATTATTTTGTATGGATAAAACTGTGAGTAGAATGACGGTGCAGTGCAACTTGTCTGCTCGCTCACGGTTGAATGCAATGACATCCTCGTTCAAGAACTTTAGTTCCTCGCAGCTCGCACCAACTTCAACTCGTTTCGTTCGCAAAGTTCGTTTGCGTTGATAGGTAATTAACTGTATGGATTTTACTAGAATTAGGATATTATTAATTATGTGTATAAATAGGTGTGTATAATTTATTAGTGAATTTAAGGTTGATTTTATTTGTAATTAGAATATTTTAAGTTATTAATTTAAATTAGATGAAGTTAAGTAAGGGAAGATTGTAACGAAACCGTTACATACCCCCCTTTATATTTTAGATCAGGATTTTATCTAAGAAAAACCCATAGTTAAAACTAGGTTAACTTAAAATCTTTAACATGCCATGTCCCTAGATTGCGACCTGTCATGTCTTCTAGCTCATAGACAAGCTTGGACTTTTTAGCAGTAATTTTACATTTAATAAATTTAGGAGCTAATTTTTTAGAAAATTTATTATCTTTGTCACTCTGATAGAATGTGCGCTTCCACACAATATCGCCCACATTAAACTCAATGTTTTACGGCGAAGGTTGTAATTTGTGCTATTTCGTGAGTGAGCCTTTATAAGGGAAAGTTGCACTTTATCAAAGATCTTTTGAAGGGCGCCTAAATTTTCAGCGTAGGATTTTTCCTAGGGAAAATCCGCTGTTTCTGCTCTTGTAGACACCTGATTTACGTTGCACATCCATCCCGCATCCATTCCGCCATTCTTCCATCGACTTTCATTCATTCATACTAGCAGTAAACACTTTAGTTTACGTGTTGCCGCACTCTTTCATACAGAGTATTTTGTATGTAGTACAAAACACTCACGCAAACCAGATGAAGATGTTAACAAGTAACTGTAAAAATTAGTACAGAGCAGCTACTACTACATATAACCAGAAAGATAGAATAAACAGATACATTTTGCAAAGGCTTATTTATAGAGTTGCAACCGCTCTTAAGGTTATCATGGTGTAGGCCATGATAAATTTTTAACAACTGTGGTGGTAGACCAATAGTTATCATGTAGATAACAAAGGGTGAATGGGTTAGAGCCATCATCCTATAAATACATACGTATATAATTTATACCATTGGGGTAGACCAATGATAGTAATAAAATAGGTAAAGGTAGTAATTTTAGCAGTAGTTACGGTTGGTGAGTAATTTTAAATTTAGTTTTAGTTTAGCATTTAATTTTTAACTAGTTGTAGACGTAAGTATTTATTTTAAGTACTATATTTTAGTATAAGAAATTGTTATAGAATTTGAATTACAGTTATAATGTAGAATTTAAGTTGAACTAAGAATTTATTATTTGTAGTTAATTAGTTTTAAGATTCAGACTCTTTATTTGTAAACATAGGTTACAGATACACAGGTGTGTGAGATGTTACAGTTTTGTAAGTTCTCTATGCTTTGCCATTAGGCGTACAAATGTTTTATCATTAATTTCACAATATTATATCAAAATTATGTTAAGAATTAGTGTTGAATAAATCAATATTGTTATTATTTTCATGACAATTAATTAATTTTCAGTGAAAACTGCAATGTCAAAACCAAAATAGTGAAACATCTCAGAAATGACAAAAAATATAAAAATAAAAATAGGCTAATGTCAGAATCAAATCAATACAAGAATGACAAAATAAATCAATTAAATATTTTCAGAATGTCCACAAAAAAATCCAAGAAATACAAAAATAAAAATAAATGTCAAAAAAAAAAAAAAATTTTTAGAAAATATTGGATAATGTCAATTAATTAATAAACTAGTACAAAATTAATAAAATATACAGAATGTCAACAGTAAAAACTTATAGTGTGATGTCAATTAGGTAAATATGCAATAAATTCAGGGATGTCAAAAAAAAAAATATATATATATATATATATGATGACCTAATGTTTAATCTGAAGGAGGGATTATAGTACTGTCATCCAAATAGTCCTTTATTGAGTAGTAACATTTATCGATTAAAATTTTCTTAAGTATACTTTTGAATTTGTCCAGATTTAATGACTTTAATGTCTCAGCTTATTAAATATTTTTGTGGCCATACAAAAAGTACTTTTATTCATTAATGCTGTTCTGCCATGTATTATTTCGAGCTCTAACTTATTTTTGTCGCGTAACTTTCTATAGTAGCTTTTGGGAGCTATTTTGTATTGCAAGATGTGTGTTTTGACAAATACATTCGTTTCATAGATGTACAATGATGGTAGAGTAAGAATGTTTAGGCTTTTAAAGAACGGTTGACAACTGTCCGTGCTATTTAGGCCACACATAGCTCTGATACATTTATTTTGAGCTCAGTACAGGTTCTCTATCGACTGAGTTACCCCAATACATTACGCCATACCTAAGTGTTGATGCAACATAACCGTGATATGCCATTAGTACCGATTCCAGGCTGACAGTCTTAGATAGTTTGTAAAGAACATATGCGAATTTACAATTTTTTTTACAGATTTCGTCTGTCTGGGGTCTCCAGGTCAAATTTTTGTCTATTAAGATACCAAGGAATTTGGTGACGGTAGTTGACTCTATTTGAGTCCCTAAATAATTAATGTCAGGTATTTTACTCGGCACTCTCTGGTGAAAATGCATAATTTTAGTCTTTTCTAAATTTATAATAAGATTATTTTTGTCAAACCATGATATAATTGTATTTAATGTCATATTTATTTCATTTTCTTAAGTCATAGGATCGTCACATTTAACTACTACTGTGCTGTCGTCAGCAAATAGTACCATAGGATGGTTTATGTGTCCAGGAAGGTCATTAATGTACAGCAAGAAGAGGGGAGGTCCCAGGACGCTGCCCTGAGGTACGCCGTATTTTACTGTCCTACATTTAGATCGATATTTCTTCTCGTAACCATCATTAGTACAAATTTGTGTGATTTCTACATATTGTTTTCTATTTACCAAATAGGATTCTAACAGTTTAAGTATATTTCCTCTGATACCGTATTTTTAAAGTTTGCCTAACAAAATCGCGTAATCTAAATAATCGAAAGCCTTGGTTAGATCCATATATATGGCACAAACAGGATTTCTCCTGTCCACATTTGATAGAACAGGAAGAAGTAGATCATGAATGGCCATATTAATTGTATTCTGTTTACGAAATCCCTTCTGTTCCTTGACTAATATGTTTGACTTCTCAAGGTATCTATATAGGGATTTATAAATAACTTTCTCGAATATTTTTGAGAAGACAGGTATCAAAGCAATAGGTCTGTAATTTGCCATAAATTGCCTATCCTGTTTTTTGTGCAATGGTATAATTAATGAAGTTTTTAGTCCTTCGGGAAAGATTCCATTAGATATACTCATGTTAATAATGTGACAGAGATGTGGAGCTATGTATTGAGCCATTTCTTTTACAACCCTAGTGCTAATTCCGTCATAACCAACACTATTTGTATTTCTAAGTGAGTTAATATGGTAAACTATGTCTTGCGGTATAGTTGGTTCCATATATAAAGGACTAGAGGTGTTTAGGAGTATAGGAATTGGTATTACCTTATTTTTAGGTTCAATAACTTGGTCAACATAAAAATTGTTAAAAGACTCGGCTATTTCTAATGGGTTTGTTATTTGTTTTGTGCCTGTTCGTATTTCTGTTATTGGCTCTTTAGGAAAGACGGTTTTAGAATTGTTAATGACTGTCCATGCTGCTTTCGATTTATTCTGGGAGGTTTTAATATAATAATTATTTTGTGATTTTTGTGTCAAGGATATAATGGTTTTTAATCTAGCAGAGTATGTTTTGAATGTATTTTTATTTTTAGTTGTAGGGTAAGTTCTATATTGCCACAGCATTTGGCGTTTCTTTTTACTACATTTCCTTATTCCATTAGAGATCCATTTTGCTTTTTTGGTAATCGATATTGTTCTCATTTCACAAGGAAAACAGAGATTGTAAAAAAATCGAAATAGGTCTAGAAAATGGTTGTAGGCCTCGTTAACGTTACTGGTGCTATAAATTTTATTTTATTTTATTTATTCGGGAAAACAAACAATTACACATTAAGAATTACTAAAATATAGGATACAGAAATTATACAAATGTGAAATCAACCACGTTCTCCACAGATAACGATGAGACAATTTGGTAAATATTAAGAAGTAAAAAGTTAAACAATAAAAAGTAAAAAAAGGGGAATATCAACAATAAAGCATCAACAAAACAAAACATAAAGCCAACAATAGTGCCGCATAAGTGGATCATCATTGTCACATTAGTTTTTCAATAACATAAGTAACATGAGCCTAAACTTTCCATGCGGTAAAGCAAACAGATCCAAACTGCAGAATTTTTTATTAAAATTGCTCGTAAGGCGACGAAGAGGCGCACGCAAGCCGGCATTAGTACGACTGGAAGTAGTGGCGAATACAGGTCGTGCGCGCACCTCGCGTCCCTGGCATGTTCTGGGAACTATATAACACAACTTGTTACCAATTTCCAAACAATCATACGAGTTATTGCATAAATCATACAAAAATGTAGTTTCAAGAAAAGTACGCCTTGAATTCAAAGAAAGCAGACTATATTTCCTAAGTAACTCACTATAAGAGAGATAACAACTTTTTAAGCATCAATAATGCATAGACTTTAAACATTTACGCTGTATGCTTTCTATACAATCAATATATTTATTGTAAAAGGGGTTCCACACAGGTACCGCATATTCCAACTGAGACCTAACTAGTGATCGATAGAGACATAAATATGTACTAGGGTGCTTAAACTCCGTGGATGATCTCATCACAAGGCCGTACATGCGATAAGCATTATTGACAATTTTATTAACATGTGCGTCTAAGTGCAGTTTATCGTCAAATAATATTCCCAGGTCGCGAATCAAACTCTCCCTTTCCAGAGTTTCACCGTGTATTGCATAGGGATATATAAATATATTTTTATTTTTAGTGAAGCTAATACAACAACATTTAGAAACACTGAGTTGGAGTTTGTTTTTAGTGCAATAATCTGCAAGACGGTTGAGATCTTCTTGAAGCAGTTGACAGTCAAGAATGGTTTTAATGGGTCTAAAGACTTTAAGGTCATCTGCGTAAAGTAAGAATTTAGAATTAAGAAAGCACATGTCAATATCATTGATAAATATAATAAATAACAAAGGACCCAGTATCGAGCCTTGAGGCACCCTTGATGAAACAGTTATGGATTTGGAATGGAAACCATTAACCACCACTTTTTGCGTTCTATTTGTAACATACTTAGGATGTAAACCAACGGAACAAATCGCCACGAATACCGTTAAATGCTATTTTGCCTAAAAGTAAGTTATGATCGACCTTGTCAAAGGCTTTACGAAAATCAGTATAAATAGAGTCCACCTGTACACGTGTGTCTAAATTATTGAATAAATAATCAGTATACTCAATCAAATTAGTAGTTGTAGACCTTTTCTTGACGAACCCATGCTGTTGCTTAATAATCTGATCATGAATAATCGGATAAAGCTGATCGTGGACAAGTCTCTCGAAAAGCTTTGACAAGATCGGCAGAATGGAAATAGGACGGTAGTTTTCAATTTCGTGTCTTGGGCCAGATTTATGGACAGGGGTGATATTGGCTCGTTTCCACACTTCTGGAAAAGTCCCTTGGCTCAAGCACTTATTATAAATAATAAATAGAGGAAGACTTAAAGTGTTAGCGGTATTTTTAAGGAATAGTGGCGGGATGCCATCTGGTCCTGAACCTTTAGAACAATCCACGGACCTCAAAGCACTGTGCACCTGTTCAATACTGATCACAAGATTGCTAACGAGACGGCTATTCTCAGCATCGTCGAAGGTCTGCTGCTGCACATTGTTGAGAGTGGAAGGCTCATAGACAGAATGGAAGAAGTTTAAAAAGAGATTACAGATTTCGTCTGGATTGTTGGAAGACTGTCCCTGGTAATGCATAGTAGAAGGAATGGAAGCTCTGGATTTACGGTTAGAGACAAAACTCCAGAAATATTTGGTGTTAATTTTTATGCTATCCTCAACTGACTTTATGTATTGGTTATAACAAGTTTTAGATTCAGCATGAAATCTCAACCTATATAGTGAAAATTGTTCGTAATCTGATAGATTTTGATACGACTTCCATTTACACCACGCCTTAGTTTTATTTTTAAATATATGTATCAATGATGGTGTAAACCAGACCGGGTACTTAGAAGACTTGACCAATGTTAAGGGAACATGAGTTTTAATAACTCTGAAAATAACTTCATAAAATGTATTTACTGCATCTTCAGCAGACTGCCCCTGCAATAATTCGCCCCAGCCAACTTTGTCCAAGTCACCATTAATTACATCGTAATTCGCCTTATAGTAATTGTACCTCTGTGTAGATTTACGTGTCATGGCTCGGTTACCTTAATTGAAAGAAGCCAATATACATAAGGGTGGGTGATAAGGGTCTGAGCTTAATAGTGTGTCAGTGGGTGCAATAACAGAACACTCATTATTACTGATCACCAAATCCAAAATCTTTCCAGTCGAATTTTTTATATTATTATACTGGTAGGCATTAAAAATGGACATGAATATTCTTATGTGTCTACAAATTGCAGAGTTGCTGCTATTTAAATCCTGTATGGTAGAACATGAACCTCCAGCAGATAACCAATCAATGTCGGGGCGATTGTAATCACCAAACAAATAGAAATTTTGAACACTTCCACTCTCAACAACCGCTCGCAAAAGCTCCAAATATGCAACATAAATACTTTCGGGTGTTTTTGGTGGAATGTATACTGAACAAATGATATCGTACTTTCCTCTCGTTGCGCTCGGGATACGCAGAATGACGTGCTCAATGTATTGGTTTAATATGATAGTGGACTCAATTGTGACAGATCCCAGTCCCTTCAGTATCGCTATAAGGGTGCCACCACCATTCTTCTTTTGAGTAGCCTTGCGATCTCGATCACATTTATATACGGAATACCGTTGATCAATAAACTCAGAGTCGAATATTTCAGGGGTTAACCAAGTCTCCGTAAGTATTATGACATCGTAGCAGTTGGATAAAATATTCATAAATAGAACATGCAGTTTAGTGCGCAGCCCCCTACAATTTTGATAGTATATCATTAATTTATCAGCCATATTCGGAGGTATACAATCGAAACAGTAATACTAAATAAGTCTGAGCCAGCATATCTTGTCAGATAGTGACTATTAAATAATTTTAAGATGTACAACTTCAAGTCAAGTATCATTAAAATTTGCAATAAAAATAAAGTAAACTTGTTAAAACTCTCTTTTACATAGAATAGCAAGTGTAGAAGATGCACGTATAGCATATTATTGAAAGAGTAAAGATAAGTTACGGAAAGCATGAGAACAATACATCGTAAAACAAAATTTTTGAAAAAGTTTACATTTGGCATACAAGATATTTCCAGGTTATCAACATTCAATATGGATATAATTAAAAAGTACATTATTGAAAAGTAAATAAACACTATATTATAGGGTTCTTTATTCATCCCTAGTGATAGAATCGTTCTTAGTGTTAGATTCATCCCTAGTGGCAGCAGCCCCTGATTTGATTTTACTGAGTTCTTGGTGTGACCGTATGGCGAACGACTTCGATTGTTCCTTTTCACGGACGAGTATAGTGCCATGCTTAACCCACACAAATTTGAAGTTATGCAATGTAGCGACATTCTTACATTCACGAAATAATTGTTTTCTTTTTAACGTGATATGTTCATGCATATATGCGAAATGATGTACCAGAGATACCCAGTTGGTCGGACGTCAGGCCCTTACATAAACGAAAGGCGCTGAGAAAATTGTCACGCAATATACGAGAGGCTAATTTTACGACAATGTTCTTTGGTTTGCTATTATTCTGGTGTGCATGAGGAACTCGATGTATTGAAATAATATCCTTAATATTTATATTAAAATTAGCCTTAGAACCAATTTTTTCCAAAATCGACAGCAGATTTTCATGGCGTCTTTCAGGCACATTACACAGCTCCAAGTTGCATTGCCTAGCATTTTGGTCCAAGTAGTCTATTTTCAACATGAGATCATTGATTAAGCTCTTTGTGTCATCCTCATTCCTTACTATGCGTGTTTTTAAATCAGTCTGTTCATCAGACAACAATTGAACGTTGCTCTGTACATCAGATAAATCATTTGATAAGCAGTCGTATTTTCCACCAAGTTTCGTTAGTTGATTCGTAAGCCGAGATTGCTCCGAGCGAATAGACGAAATTTCGTTTCTAATTTCCGATGTCACCACGGTAAGAGCAGCTATCTCGCCTTTAATATTTAGAACGTTATCAGAAATAGTACTGATTCGTGCATCAAGCTCCTTGCGCCATTCTGACAGAGTGTTTTTAAACTCAAGTGATAACACATTAAGCGCCTGCGTAAATTCGCTTTCCGGTTGTTTACGCTTGCGGCGTACAGACATCTTTTGTTCGCCACCAAATTCAGGCGCCTTGCATAAGTCGGAATCAGCGTGAGAGAATTTGTTGTCGGTGGGATTCATTTTTAGCGGGTTTTGTCTGGTACCAATACTAGACAAATATAAACAAGTTAAAAATGATTTTGTATTTAGTGGGAATCGATCCTGCGACCTCGGCGTGCGATGAATGTAGCTTCTTAAACCACTCCGCCAAAGTTACTTTAAGTGTAGCGTCGAAAATTGTGAAAGCTATGCGCCTGACGTTGAATTATGCACAGGCGACAACGGGGACAGCGGTGGTTTGCGCGGGAGGTATCAAGCGCTCTGCGGGTTGTCGTAGGTCAGGGGTAAAGTTCGTTAATACACTTTTCAAATTTAAGATTTTTCACCACAGTTTAATATTAATGTAACTTTGCTCCACCCAAGCGGATCACCATAAAAATTGCACAGTTCGATAGGTCACTTCACTGGCTTTAAGTAAACAGTATATTATTAACGCAAATTCCACTTTTTACCACTTTATCTATTTAAAATTTGAGGAGCTAAAATAACAACGTTGTGTCTTTACCAATAGCGTGAGGGTATATGTATAAATGTCTGAGAAGGTGAGACATTTTATACTGTTTTTAAATTTTTCTATATTTTCCTGACAATAATTTCGTCTTTTTACTCGCCAGCGCTTTAAAGCACATGTTTTCTTAACTGGACATTTCAAAAGCTGTGCCGTATGATCCGACAAACCAAATTCTATAATCTCTCCTTTACAGCCCCTTACATTATGTGCAATATTGTCTAAACATGTCCCACTGCTTAGCCTAGTGGGTTGAGAAAATTGCAATTTTAAGTTATAGCTTAACAGTGCATACTCAAAATTTAAAGTATTTATATTTCTTTTCAAAATGTTGATATTAAAGTCTCCACATAAAATAACTTTTTTACTAAGTTTTAAACATACCAAAGATAAAATGTTGTTTAAGTTATCGTGAAATTTATCTAAGTTAGATTGGGGCACCCTATATATGCATACAATAATAATGTTGTGTTCAGTCAACTCGAGCGCGCAGCATTCAATTATATTATTTAGAGAATAATTACTTATATTTAGCACTTTATATTTATGGCCAATCCTAATTAAAATGCAGGCGCCACCTCTTCTACATCCTCTAGAAAAACTCGTTGCTAGGCTGTAGTTATGAATATTTAGTAGTTCTTCTTGTTCTGGCGTCATAAAATGTTCAGTTATGCACACAGCATCTATCCGTTTTCTGGTACTTTCTAGTTCTTCCAAATAAACATTAAGGGTATCACTTTTGTTTAGGAGTCCCGCAATATTTCAGATGCAGGATATATATATTATTGTACACGAAAAAAAAGTTAGAATTTTCCTCTAGGTTTGTATTTACACAGTTATAAACCTTTTCTTGTGTATTGTTGCTATGTTGCGGGGGATTCGTATTACAATATAATTTTAGATCAGTCAAAATGTTACTCATAATATTATCGTAGATGTTCCTCATTCCATATTTATTGATTCAGCCCGTAGTGAAGGAAAACATCTCGTGTGTTAGGTCACGATTGCTGTCGAAGATGTATGCGTACTTATGATTTTGGTTGTCTAGATGAAGCAGGTTGTTAAACATTTCAACTTTGAAGTTGTATATTAGCGATCCTGTTTTATAAGTAGGGAGACATATCACTATATTGGTGTGTGTCACTTTTCGGAGGGTTTCTTTTAACATATTTATTACGTCTATATAATTGTTATCATATGTATTAATATCATCCTCTCCTATAAAAAGTAGGCAGTAGTCATTTAGGGTAAATTCCATTAATTTTTGTTCGATACCGCTTATGAGCCGCTTTAAGTCTTTAATATGCCAATCACCTATAGACTTTCCAGACATGTCAGCTAATTCATACACTAAAGGCGATTTTTTTCCAATTACTTGACATTTTATGAACTTAGGCGCTAATTTTTTGTTAAAATATTTATCTTTATCACTTTGATAGAAAGTTCTTTTCCAGACAATATCACCTATATTGAATTCAGCAGCCCTTCTGCGTAGGTTATAAGATTGCGAATTCCTAGAATGAGCTTGTAGAAGCGCAGCTTTTGAACGGATTCCCCTACACCACCGCGGAGTTCTACTTCATACTCCAGTTCAGACTTTTGAAGTGATAGGAACTTAATCACGTAAGCCATTGTAGTGAATTGGGTGAGTGTTCAGAATAAATATAAATAACAATTACAAATTCGATCAGCTTAGTACACCACCAAACAACTTAGAATTTGCCCTATGTTTTAATAACTAACAGAATGCAGCTAGTTACAAATAACAGAATTTTACAATAGAATCAATTGCGATAGAACATACACTTTAAATCAACTTTTTAAAAGTAAACTATGATTCACGACCAACCAGCACCAATGAAAACCATTTAAATGCGAAAAGTTAGGCAACACAATTCGGACACGAATGAACCTTAAGTGGGCGCCAGTGTAACGCTTCTTACTGGATTACCTCCCCACCAGGTAGCTCGAGGGTAGTAGGAAAAAAACCAACAGAAGGTTAACAAATTTTATTAGACCTCAGGGTCGGGGTTGTCACTCGCGGTCCGAAGTACGTTGCGTAGCCACAAGATAGTGTACCACTGGCCTTAGCGTTAGAGGCGTCCGGCGATGTGCAGTGAAATTTCCACTCGGGGGTAGATTCGGGGGGCGGGAAGCGGTGGTACAGAGTAGGTGGTAGGTAGACCCGTAGCTCGGCGACACGGAGTAGGCAGCTAACCGTGCTTTGGGTTAGGCCAACACACGCGCTAGGTAGTAGCGTGAAGCTGACCTGACGCCGGAATAGGAACCCCAACACTATGGGGTGAACTTCGTATTTATTATAAGAAGGAAGAATGCCAATTATTGTTGGATTAGTTATATTTTACAACAATTATTTTGTATGGATAAAACTGTGAGTAGAATGACGGTGCAGTGCAACTTGTCTGCTCGCTCACGGTTGAATGCAATGACATCCTCGTTCAAGAACTTTAGTTCCTCGCAGCTCGCACCAACTTCAACTCGTTTCGTTCGCAAAGTTCGTTTGCGTTGATAGGTAATTAACTGTATGGATTTTACTAGAATTAGGATATTATTAATTACTAGCTGACCCCCGGGGTTCGCTCCCGTCAATTGGCTACTTACCTACCTACACTACCTACCCTACCTACCCTACCTACCCTACCTACCCTACCTACCCTACCTACCCTACCTACCCTACCTACCCTACCCTACCCTACCTACCCTACCCTACCCTACCCTACCCTACCTACCCTACCTACCCTACCCTACCCTACCTACCCTACCCTACCCTACCTACCCTACCCTACCCTACCTACCCTACCCTACCCTACCCTACCCTACCCTACCCTACCTACCCTACCCTACCCTACCTACCCTACCCTACCCTACCCTACCTACCCTACCTACCCTACCCTACCCTACCTACCCTACCCTACCCTACCTACCCTACCCTACCCTACCCTACCTACCCTACCCTACCCTACCCTACCCTACCCTACCCTACCCTACCCTACCTACATACCTACCCTAACTACATACCTACCCTACCTATCTACAATTTTTTTTTTTTTTTTTAATTTTTCTTTCATAAGAACCTTCTCCTAACAATAACAAACACAACAAAAAAAGAATTAGCGAAATCGGTCCAGCAGTTCACGCGTGATGCCGTGACAACGGAAAACGGGTTTCATTTTTATATATATAGATGTGTATAAATAGGATTAGATTTATTTTATAAGTAGTTATTAGTGAATTTAAGGTTGATTTTATTTGTAATTAGAATATTTTAAGTTATTAATTTAAATTAGATGAAGTTAAGTACGGCAAGATTGTAACGAAACCGTTACACCATCTCATAGGACAAGTGACCCTAGGTACCCAAACTCGAAGCAGATTGGTATGGGTGTTCCAGCGAGAGCCATGGGCACGGAACTGGAGAGGCTGCCAAAATCCCAAAACAAGTACTTAACTTTGATTCTGCTCAATTTCAGGCCAACACTCTTCAGTCTTTGCCACCACAACTCCCATTAGCTCTGGACCTCTAGGCCACTCTGCACAAGTCATTGGCAAACAGATTTACCAGGGTGCCTCTTCCGGTATGTCCGATGTCAGAGCGTACATCAGGAAGAGCGCTCTTCATTATTATCAGGCAGAGGTCAGGACTGAGGGCCAACCCTTGGTGCAAACCGACTGTCACATAGTGCCCAATGTAGACCGGATTTGGGTACTGAACCAACTATAAATCGCTCGGATCAACTATACGTGTATGTACTTCCCACGCACAACTTTCTTCTTAAGAGCTCACCACAAAACCCCACGAGGCACCCGGTCGATAATATTCCACTTAAGAGCATTATGGCCTTGACATTCACTTTCCATGTCGTTCGAACGAAAAGAAGATGATATTCATAAAATTATATAACAACTCGAGAAACCGGCTTTATCGATACATTATATTACGATAAAAAAAAAATTATAACTCACGTGACGAGAACGATACGACATTGTTCTTCTCGTTTTTTTTTCGTATACTTAGACAAATCTGATTATTTAAATTGATTAGGAACATTTGATATGACCGTTACGGAAAAGTGAATTTTACCGAACCTAGAAAATCTCATGTAGATTTTGTTTGAAAGAAAATTCACAACTTCGTGAACGCTCTTCGTAATCTTCATCATCATCATATCAGCCGTAAGACATCCACTGCTGGACATAGTCCTCCCCCAAGCGTCGTCACATTGACCGGTCCCGTGCGTCCCGCATCCAGCGGATCCCCGCAACCTTCACCAGGTCATCGGTCCACCTGGTGGGAGGCCTTCCAACGCAACCTCTTCCGGTTCACGGTCGCCACTCCAGAACTTTTCTGCTCCATTGGGCATACGTTCTGCGAGCAATGTGCCCTGCCCACTGCCACTTAAGTTCGGCAATTCCTCGGGCTATGTCGGTAACCCTGGTTCTCTTGCGGATCTCTATATTTCTGATTCGATCACGCAAGGATACTCCGAGCATAGCCCTCTCCATTGCCCTTTGGGTGACTGTTGGCTTTCTGATGAGGCCCATTGTGACCGATCACGTCTCAGAGCCATAGATTATCACTGGCAACACACACTAGTCATAGACATTCATCTTGAGACACTGAGGTAAATTGGATGAGAAGATTCCACGCAACTTCCCGATCGCTGCCCAGCCGAGTTGGATTTGACAGTTGACCTCTTTCTCGAAGTTGACCTACCCAACTAGATCCGAGATCGTTTGTCCTAGGTAGACATAGTCGTCCACAACTTCAAGTGTAGAGTCAGCGACCTTGATAGGAGTGGGTGTAACATTCAACATCATCTTGTCCTTGTTAATCCTAAGACCCATTCTTTCGGCAGGTCTACTGAGGTTATCGAGCATTATACTGAGGTCCTCCATGGCCTCAGCCATGACCACTATATCGTCGGCAAACCGAAGGTGAGTGATGTACTCGTACTCGCCATTGACGTTGATGCCTAGCCCTCTCCAGTCCAGAACCTTGAAGACAACCTGCAGTGCAGCGGTTAACAGTTTCGGAGATATAACGTCCCCCTGTCTCAAACCTCGCTGCAGAAAGATAGGTTGACATGGTGACGTTTTGTACAAACACTTCAACACCCCGATGTACCGGTAGTCGATTTGGCACCGTTGGAAAGACTGCAGTACAGCCCAAGTCTCGATCGAATCGAAGCCTTTTTTGTAGTCCACCAACGCTAAGCAGAAAGGAAGGTTGTACTCTTCGGTCTTCTGTATAACCTGCCGCAGCGTATGTATATGGTCTATGGTGTTAGAGACTCTGCGGAATCCGGCTTGTTCGGGAGGCTATAAATCGTCAAACCTGCGCGCGATATGATTCGTGATGACTCTTGAAAACAGCTTATAGACATGGCTAAGAAGTGAGATGGGCCTATAGTTCTTCAATAAGGCATTGTTATAGTTTGTTTGTTACCTCCGGCCATTGGCGTCCTATCAAGAAGTCGATGGGATCGGGCGCCGAGACGCTGGGGGCTGGTCTTAGCTTAATATTTGTCAAGAAACTTTTCGTTGTACTCTTAATTTTTTAATTTTTAACCGACTTCCAAATTAGGAAACTAAAAAGTGAAAAATAACTTTATTTTTGGAAGTCGGTGTCCGTAACGCAAAAAATGGTACCTACGAAAGACACCGACTTCCAAAAATAAAGTTATTTTTCACTTTGTAGTTTTCTAATTTGGAAGTTGGTATTTTTTTGTAAAAAAGTTTTTTATATTTTCTCCTTTTCACTCAGGGTGATGGACCCTACTTAATTATGTTTAGAATTTAAGACACTACAAAAAGAATTGTGACGGCTCTAATAGAGCGGAGTTTCCGAAATAAAATAAAAAGCAGGAATGCATTAGTAGCGAAAATTAAAAATGTAAAGAAAACGCGGTAGCTTCATTTGTTAAAAAAAAAATAAGGCATTGTCACCCTTCTTGAAGAAGAGTACCAACACAACCCCGCACCATGCCTGCGGCGTTTTCCTCTCGAGTATGACAAAACCAAACAGCTTCTGAAGGGCCTTAAGTATTGGTTTTCCACCTGCCTGCAGGAATTCGGCCGTAATTTCATCAGCACCCGGTGCCTTGTTGTTCATAAGCTGTTTAAGCGCCATCCTAATCTCGTACAGGCTGAAGTCCGGAATGTCTTCGGTATAGTGACGGGTCAATCTAGCTCTAGGGTCTTTTACTAGTTTCGCGACGGGTCAATCTAGCTCTAGGGTCTTTTACTAGTTTCGAGACGGGTCAATCTAGCTCTAGGGTCTTTTACTAGTTTCGCGACGGGTCAATCTAGCTCTAGGGTCTTTTACTAGTTTCGCGACGGGTCAATCTAGCTCTAGGGTCTTTTACTAGTTTCGCGACGGGTCAATCTAGCTCTAGGGTCTTTTACTAGTTTCGCGACGGGTCAATCTAGCTCTAGGGTCTTATACTAGTTTCGCGACGGGTCAATCTAGCTCTAGGGTCTTTTACTAGTTTCGCGACGGGTCAATCTAGCTCTAGGGTCTTTTACTAGTTTCGCGACGGGTCAATCTAGCTCTAGGGTCTTTTACTAGTTTCGCGACGGGTCAATCTAGCTCTAGGGTCTTTTACTAGTTTCGCGACGGGTCAATCTAGCTCTAGGGTCTTTTACTAGTTTCGCGACGGGTCAATCTAGCTCTAGGGTATTCTACTAGTTTCGCGACGGGTCAATCTAGCTCTAGGGTCTTTTACGATTCTCGACGGGTTTACTAGTTGACGTGTACAACTGCCCATATAATCTCTCGATCTCCTTCAGAAGCTCCGGTTTGGCGGATACGATCCTGCCATCGTCGGTCTTCAGTTTCGTGAGCTGGCTCTGCCCAATAGTCAGATCTCTTGCAAAGAGCTTGGAGCCCTTATTCCGCTCAATCGCGTCTATAATACGCTCGGTATTAAAGCGGCGGATGTCGCTTTTCAAGGACTTTGAGATCCTTGCATTAAGCTGCCTCCTTGCATTATCCTTGTATTTCAACGCATCGTCTGAAAACTGCAGAATCATCTCGCATCTTTTTTTTTATTTGTCAATAGGTTCGCGCTTGACCACTATCGCACTTGATGGTAAGCGGTGAAGCACGCTTGCCTAGAAGTAACGTATTCACTCTTGACTTAAAGACCCCTCTCTTCTAAGGCATCTCTCCTTCATGAGCTTGAGAGTAAGATCAGAGAGCTGTTTTGTTTATATCTGTACGGCGGTCTTGAAAAACTTAGACCCGGACCGTATGGACAGCTTCCACGAACCCATCGCTGTATTCGTCCACGGAGCTCCCTAGGCACACGAAACGATTCTGGATTTCGAACTAAAAGCTCTCGGGGTTTTGGATCTGGATCTGTGCTGGACGGAGCATAGACTTCATCAGTCGAGACCTTTCAAGCTTGATATTAATGTTCAATGTGCCTCTTACCATGCGGTGATCGCTCTTGGTTTTTACCGAATTGATCACAGAGACATCAATAAACATTTGCTTCTTGGTCGACATGATGAAGTCGATCTCGTTTTTAGTTGCAAGGTCCACTTCTGTGCTCACGCTTTCTGAAGAAGGAGTTCATCGTATAGAGGCCCTGCTTCTCCATAAAACTGGCCATTAGGCGACCCCGGTGGTTCCAACGTCCAACTTCAAATTGCCCCACTTGTAGCTCATCCTCGTCTCCATCGCCTCATGACAACGGTGAAGCGAGTTTTAAGACGGGCTGCTGGGCACTCCGGGCCGTTTTTCTTTATGCTTTTCATTTTTGTTTGGGGAGGGATTGCCTTAATTGCCACGCTTGGCAGGCGGGTTGGCGATCGCAGTTTGTTCTTAAAGTGCACAGAGAACGCTGCTGTCCATTCTCTGGTGTACACACTTTGTAAAATAAAAATAAATACTTATATATTCATTCAAATTAATAAATTTCATTTCAGACTTTGTATCATCATTAATGTCGTCTACTTCGCCTATTCCCAACTATATTGGGTTCAACTTTTATTTCAAGAGGATGCAGCTTTTGAAATACAAAAAAATCCGACTTCCAAAACAAAACACTACAAAGCGTAATCTAACTTTCTTTTTGGAAGTCCCGGTCTTTGGTAGGTACCATTTTTTTTTAGTTTTTGACACATTTTCCGAAAAAGTTATTTTGCGCTTTGTAGTGGAACATATGTTGGCTCATTCGGTTCGCTTCGGTTGAGCTGTGTGGTGCCAATCCATGCGTCATATTTGTGAACGGGCGCCATCAGTTGGGTTTGCTTAACTTAGCTGCCTCGGCCTGTTATTGAATTTTCTGTTAAAATTGTTTGTTACTCTAGACGCTTTTACGTGCAAGTCTTTTTACATAGTTCCCACATATTTATGTATTTTTTCAACAAGAATGATGTAACCAAAAACTTGTTATTGAAACTGATGGAAAAGAGTGTCCGAGGAGTTTCTTGTAAATTCTTCTCCTTTGAAACCAAGATGACTCTAGTTGCAACTAGAGTCATCTTTTTATTTGTTTTGTTTGACAATTCAAAATTACCTCTAAGGTTTATTTGAAATAAACTATTTTGATTTTTGAGTGTTTCGTTTTGGAAGTCGGTTTAAGTTTTTTGTATATTTTTTTTTATTTCACTTTTTAATTTTGGCACTTTATTTATTACCATGGCAATATGCATTATTAAGGATAACTCAAAAGCTACTCGTCAGATCTTGAAAAAAAGCTGATAATCAACGAGTAAGCTTACATTTACTTAATTTGTACCTACTCAGATTAGTTTGACCGTTAATGCCAGACCAAGCAGGACTTGTATATTGGGGAGGAGAAGAAAATAACCATCAAGAATCATCAAATTACCTTACTATAGTTATGTAATTATGTAAGTGCCATTCTTTCATTTCTAAATTAGAAAGGAAATCATAAATATCTTTACACTTTTTCTAATTTCTTGTTCCCTTCTCGATGGCTCTAAAATTGTAGACGTATTTCCTTAACATTTCTTTAAGGAAAATAATTAACCGGGTGAAAAATATACTGAATGGGCGCCTATTATACTAAGTAAGCAACTATTTATCCGGTTTGAGGAATACCTTTTAGGAGGTTTTTGTGAGCTGCAGTAATAAAATTGTGACATACTATAATTGTATTTGGGGTTCTATTTTTTCTATATTAGCATATTATTCTTTTAAAAATAGTTAAACAACTCCAAGCGACTTCATCGTAAATGAAGGCGACATCGCTGTGCAGCGCGGGTATTCAGGTGTATTTGTGTTTTCAACGAATTGGTCCAAGAGCAAGCGGAGCGAGTTCGGGAGCTTAGGGCACCCCGACACGGACAGGTTAGGTTCGAACGAGATGACGGGAGCTGAAGTGAGCGAGCAAAGCGAGCGAACTCAGCTCCCGTCATCTCGTTCGTGTTAGGTTACTTTAGACCCTGCGGACGGAAATAGGAGCCCCGCGCAGCGGGGCTCCGTCGACTATATTGCCAAAGTTATTTTCAATTCGCTGTTTTAAACATTTGTATTCGCCCACTGTTTGTCGCCCACTTAGTATTTCAGTAAGCCATATTCAGTATTTTGTACACCTTTAATTTGAATTTATTTTCGCTCGTGCAACAGTTGTTAAATAGATGCTCGCTATGATATATTTTAATGAACATATTTTGGTGCACATTCAGTATATTTGGTGGAACACAGGCAAAATTAGGTAAATGAAATGGGAATAAATTGAAGTACTTTTAAATACCATCCTTTCTTTAATATCGAGATCGTTAAATAAACCTGTATTAAAGCATTTATTTATTAAGTCGTATGTCTGGTGAAGTAACGGTTACTTTGTTTTTCTTTTACTATTGACAATAATAATATACATAACGGTTTCTGTAGTGGAATTTCTACTTTTTACGTAGGTATTTCTATCATGAATAAATATGTTAATAATTTTGTATACATTATCTATTCCTTTTTAATAAGAGCCAGTTTACTTTTTTTTTTCACTTTTTATAGATTGTATAAATTATAAGTTGGAATAAATTAATACATTCATAAAACTTTAGGAACTTACATCGGGATAGGTATATCTTTTTATTGGAAATTAAACTTTTAAGTATTACTTTTTCTTTCCTTATTTTTTATAAATTAGGTAGGTAGTTAGTTTTTATTTTCTCGTAAACCAGCTGTTAAGCTCGATCTCACCTGATAGAAAGCATTGGACACATCGGTCGTTCCATTGTAAACCACATACAATGGAACGACCGAACCCAGAAAATGCCTGACCACTCTCTGCTTTGCTTTGAGAGCTGACAGAAGGTCGAAAGGAACACAGATACTGGTGCAGAGTTCCGCACTTTGGCTGTGTCACGGGGTCCCAGCGCTAACAACGAAAATTTGGTTCAAATAAATGTTACTAGATGGCGAAATTGTGTGTAAAATTAACATTTTCTAGAATTGAACATAAAAATTGTATGTTCTTTTATAATCAACTCTCCTAAGTACAAAATTATGGAATATTGGGCTCACATTTCAAAGATTATTTGAACGGATCATTTAAAATTGACTCCAATAGATGGCGCGGTTTTAAATTTCTGAGGCATGCCACTTAATTTTTTAAATCTGTATTGTAACACATTTTGGTTCGATGAAACTGTAAAAATGTGCAAAAAATACTATAATACAAATCGTCACTGTATTTAAAGAAAAGAAAAGTCACGAACCAAGAAAACCCTTTTACTTGCTGCTGACACCATCTGTAGCCGCTGTTCCACGGATATCGAAGGAAATCGAAGTGGTTATATAAATAATCATCTTAATCATCCGAAAAACGCTAGTTACGTCGACATGGTTTCTTTATATGGGATGAGGTATATTGTATGCTGGTATTATATTATCTGTGCCTGTGTCATGTGTGCATATTAAATGTAGAGGAAAAGTGCAACTAGTTAGGATATCAACCAAGTGTGGATTCGCCCTGCAGTAGGTACATCTAAGAGAAATGGACATTATAATTATTATCTCGTCGCCGACTACTCATACTCATACTCCGAAGTATAATGTTTCAAAAAGGCTATACTTACATCCTCTACATTAATTTATTGTTGCTCGTTGAAATGCATCGTTGTTCTTGGATTCGATTGCCGGATCGGGCAAAGTAATGTTGGTTTTCCGGAATTTTTCAATAGTACTCGTAGTAAGAATCTGATTTGTGCCTGGTTGATACACATACATACATCATTATCATCAAATTTTCATAAACAACATCAGACGTGATAAGGAAAATGTCCGTGTTACTTGCGTGAATATTGAAAGTTCTAAATTATGAATAACATCAATTTAATAAGTTTTAATTGCAAAAACGTGATGAGATCAGTGGAATGTGTGCGGAAGCTTTGTCGCACGGCTGATGTTGTGGCGCTGCAGGAGACGTGGCTTCTGCCGCAAGACCTGGGGTATCTGGCCGCTATAGACGATGACTTCGCCTGCACGGGTACCTCTGCAGTGGACACCGCGGCAGGGATCTTACGGGGTAGACCCTACGGCGGAGTTGCCCTGCTGTGGAGAAAGGTTGCGTTTCCGACGGTAACAGTAGTGAAGTGCAATAGTGTGCGTCTTGCCGCGATAAAAATTGAACTCAGTGATCGTACCATTTTGATATTTTCTGTGTATATGCCTACCGAGTCCAATGAAAACTTAATTGAGTGCACAGAGTGTCTCAGTGAAATGACAGCCATAATTGACAGCCACAATGTGGAATCGGTGTTTATGTTAGGGGACTACAATGCGCACCCTGGTAAGTCATTTGCTCTCAACTCTTAACTTTTTGTGCGGATCAATCATGGTCCAGTGTAGACCTGGAACTGATGCCGCCGGACAGTCATACTTTTGTCAGTGATGCGCACGGCTGTCGGCGCTGGCTCGACCACCACAAAGTACACTTTGTAAACAAGCATATTACAAATTAGGTGATAATCACCTAATTTGTAATATGCTTTATTTATTCAGGATAAGAATGCTTGGAAACATGCTGGTCCTGCTCCACACAGCAATCTTTAGTGTGGACAAAGTCAAACTGGTTGATTTGTATTATATTCATAATTATACTAACGCTTTATTTTATATTTATCTACACTTTTTCTTTTAAAAAAAACATGACTCACACACTGTTCCGTTGTTGTTGAATTAGATAATTTACCTAAGTTTGCAATATTTGTAAGTATGTGAGAACCTTTCCGTGAAGAAAGTTTCCGTGAATGTGTCCGTGGCATCAACAGTGGGCCCTATCAGAATATCAGCGCAGCGTTATTTCTTTTTAATATCGTTGCACATGCGGAGATAGGAGTATTTTTGGTCTCGCACGGGGTTAATTATTTTATTTTTTATTATTGTTTGTGTCTTGCTTATCTCGTGTTGCCTGTGCGGGTCACAAATAAATAATTTTTCTTTCTTTCTTTATAACCATTTTCCTATTTTTCAAGTGAAGGAATTTACCTGTTAGTGCTTGTAATACTTATATGTAGTATAGTAGTGCTAGGTGCATCGTCCTCACGTATATAAATTTGTCGGGTTTAGTCAATAGTACGGACGTCAAAACAAATCACGAGCACGCCACCTGTCGGCAAATCAAGAACAACTACGCTGTGGCGCGCTTTCTCTAACGACCTGCGTGGTGGGGACACGGAATATAAGAGTTGGGTACTGACCGCCCTAGAGCTAAGACGTTGTAGAATCAGTATCGATCAGTAATATTAGCGAGCAAGATTGTAACTGTGAACTATTTAAATAAACCCAGTGTATCGAATAATTTATGTTATTTCATTTGCTCGACTGTACCCACCGACCTGCCCATACACGATGTCTTAACCTTTTCATGGCTGCACGTGAGAAGTTTGGTTTCACCAACTGCTGGACTAAACAAGGCCATATATACATTCTGGGGCCTGATGGGATCAAGCATCACGTCGTCACCCAAAGCGAGCTTAATTCTATCGGCGAGCCTAAGCTGGACTCCGATAAACCAGAGACAGTAGTGGCCAATAAGCCGGCTGCTGTCGCATTGAAGAAGAGGCGTGCTGCAGTATCTATGGGCTCGATGATCACTCAACTGACAGCATAAAAATGTCAAATCAAGAGCTGCGTTCCAGTTACTTGTTAAGCTGAAATTTGAGACATGTTTTGTCTATGGTAACATAGCATACAGCATTTTTCAAGTTTATCCGAAACGTCTATTTTTTTTTCATAGAATTTAGGAGTATATTTTCGTTTACTTTACTGCGATACAATTACCTGAGCGATGCACTTCTATATTTGTGTTTCTGTTTATTTTTTATTTTTTTTGTTAACACATAACTGGCAGGTGGACGTATATTTTCTGCTTACCTTAATTTTTCTTTATTTTATTTTGTTTGTTTT
Source organism: Orthosia gracilis (assembly GCA_947562075.1). Lineage (NCBI taxonomy): Eukaryota > Metazoa > Arthropoda > Insecta > Lepidoptera > Noctuidae > Orthosia > Orthosia gracilis. The sequence continues at coordinate 48,275,958 of OX387272.1, read as the reverse complement.
TTTTTTATATTTATTTTATATTTACGTGTTACATAATGGTTGATAGTGACAATGACAGCTTTTTATCAGCGTATAGTGACAGCGACAGTTTTAGTAGTATACAGTGTCTTGCTGACACGCTTGAGTCACAGTTTTCCGATGTTCCAAAGAATCTTAATGTAGTCCACATTAATGCTCAAAGCATTCCGGCCCATTACCATGACATGCTGGCTAATCTGTACTGTAAGAACATCCATGCAATCCTTGTCTCTGAGTCATGGCTAAAGCCATGCCTTCCTTCAACTTCCTACTCTTTACCCGGTTTCCAACTAATTAGAAATGATCGCACGGGCGGCGGTGGTGGCGGTGTTGCCATATATCTCCGAGCTAACATTCCTTTCTCAGTTGTTCATATGTCATCACAGCCACCACCGCTGAACGCTGGCGAGCATCTCTTCTTGGAAGTTAATCTTCATCATTCGAAGATTCTGCTTGGTGTCTACTATTGTCCCTCTTCACGTATCGATTATTTTTCCTCTTTTGAAAGTCTACTCGTTAACCTTATTCCTTCTTACAGTCACACTATTATAATGGGGGACTTTAACACTTGTCTTCTCAAACAAGATTCAAGGTCATCATCACTCCAATCTATTTCACATTCTTGCAGCTTGCCTCTTCTTCCTTTAAGTGCCACTCACCATTTTCCTAACTGTACTCCCTCGCTTCTAGATCTTATTCTCGTTTCTTCAACTCAACATGTCGCTAAGCATGGACAATGTACAGCTGATGCCTTCTCCTATCATGACCTTTTATTCCTTTCCTACAAAATTCGCCCTCCAAAGGCTAAGCCCAAGATACTCCTCCGGCGTAGTTTTGGTAGTATGAACCTTGAGAACCTCCGTGAGGATGCTGGCAACATTGACTGGTCTGATGTCATCGCCGCTGAGTCGATTGATGGTAAAATCAGTTTACTCAATACCAAGCTTCTTCAGCTATACGACGTCCATGCACCTGTGCGGCCCGTAAAAATGAAGCACCTGCCGGCCCCGTGGCTGACAGAAGACTTAAAAGACTTATTGAAGAGGAAAGCAGCAGCTAAGTCTAGATTTAAAAGCAGACCAAATTCTCTAACTCGTAAGAAATATGTTGCGATCCGCAATCGTAGCAATTTGGTGTGTAGGGATGCCCAACGCCGCTACATTCATAAGTCCGTTGATAACGGTGACCCAGCTAAAGTCTGGAAATTTCTTAGATCAATGGGAATGGGAAAATCGCGCCAAGATTCTATTCCCAGTGATATAGATCTTGAATTGCTTAATCAACATTTTTCCACATCTTCTAACTTCCATGGTACCATCAAGGCAAAAACTTTAAATGATCTTTCATCTCTTCCCACTCCCGATTATTCACCTTTCGTCTTTAATCAGTTCTCCGATTGTGATGTTAAGAAGAGCATAGAATCAATCTCGTCTAATGCTGTTGGTAGTGACTGTATTAGTCGCAAGATGATACTCCCTATCCTTGACGAAATCCTTCCTGTCATCTCACATATCCTCAATCATTCTGTATCTAGCGGTGTTTTTCCCTCTGCATGGAAAGAAGCCCAAATTACCCCTCTTCCTAAAAAGCGTAATCCTGTTTCCTTCTCTGAATTCCGTCCTATCTCCATATTACCATTTCTATCCAAAGTCCTTGAGCGCCTTATCCATAACCAACTTAGTACATTCCTGTGCATGAACCACCTCCTTAATTTTTTCCAATCCGGGTTTCGTCCAGGACATAGTACTACGACAGCTCTTGTCAGCATTACTGACGATATTAGAATTGGTATGGAAAATGGAAATCTGACGGTCCTTTCCTTACTAGACTTCAGCAACGCGTTTAACACCGTCGATTTTGACATCTTACTTGGCATACTCAGCTCTCTTAGCATATCTCCAACGGCAATTGATTGGTTTCGTAGTTACCTGTGTGGCCGCCGACAACGTATTTGCATTGAAGGTTCGTCCTTGTCGTGGTGCAATACCTCTGCAGGTGTACCACAGGGGGGCGTTCTATCTCCTCTTCTCTTCGCTATTTTTATTAATTCTATTTCCAATGAACTTCTCTCGTCCTACCACCTTTACGCCGACGATCTGCAAATATTTTCTCAAGCTCCAGTAGATGAATTATCTGAGGCTGTTAACATGGTCAATCATGATTTAGCTCGTATTTGTGAGTGGAGTTTGGCTCATGGTCTGCAGGTTAATCCAACGAAGACTCAAGTCATTGTTGTCGGCAGTCCTAGGTTGCGCTCAAGAATTAACTGGTCGCAGCTCCCCCGGATTGTTTTTGATGGCTTAGCTATTCCATACAGCGACTCGGTGAAAGACCTGGGTATTTTAGTTGACAAAGACTTTTCGTGGGGTCCTCAGCTGCAAGAAGTTAGCCGCAAGGTGTTTGCTTCTGCGGGGTCTTTACGCAGACTGCGCAATTTCCTTCCTACTGCTACCAAAACTGCGCTCGCCCAATCTCTTCTTCTCCCAATCCTCGATTATGCCGATGTCAGTTATTTAGATCTAACTGAAGTGCAGCTGGATAAGCTTGAGCGACTCCAAAACGTTTGCATTAGATTCATATTTGGTTTACGCAAATATGACCATGTCTCTGATTTTCGTGTTAAGCTCAAGTGGCTGCCAATCCGCCTTCGCCGGAATGCTCATACTTTATCATTACTTTACAGTATTCTGTTTATTCCTACAACCCCCTCTTACCTCAAAGAACGCTTTAAGTTCCTTCATGACACACATTCAAGGAACTTGAGATCATCGGAGAATTTGAGACTTTCGATGCCTGCTCATTCCACTAAGTTTTACGACAAATCGTTTACGGTCCAGGCTGTGCGATTGTGGAATGAGTTGCCCTTGTCAGTAAGACAAGCCCAGTCGCTGCTGCTTTTAAGAACCTGGTTAGAAAACATTTCCTTTCTCTCTAACGTTTATCTATTTAGATCTAATTTAGTCCATTATTATTCAATCCTTTTTCATTTTTTTTTTCTTCTATCTATGAACGTATGTGACAAGTAATATTATATATGTATGTTTATATATGAGCTTATGTATAATATTTAATATAGTAATATATTTTTTATTTATTTATTTATATTTTAATGTAGCATTACACCACAAACTACCCCCTGTTTTATTCTTAGATAATTATGTCCATCCAAAGGTTGTCTGGTAGATATCGCTGTCAGCGATAAGGCCGCCTTTGTACCCGTTGTTATAAGTATTATTGTAAAAGAGATGTGTAACTTTATTTTTTGGTGTACAATAAAGTATATTCTATTCTAACCTAAGGGAATACATCCTGACTTCCCGATGGTTTGCATCTATCGGCCAGCCATGATGCGACAAATTTATTAATGTATGTACTTTAATATTGTAATTTTTTTTTTTTTTAAAAAGAGTAAGTACGGAGTTTCTTGTGCGTTCTTCTCCATAACAAGCTACTTTTCCGAATGCACGGTAGAATCAATTTTATTACTTGTTAATTTCAATTGTTAGCGTTCGAAAGTGCCGCTTAATGGCCTAGTCGAAATAAATACATTTGACTTTGACTTTGCCTCTAATTCCTCAGTTCTTTGGTCACGTGTCCCGACGAGGCAACGACTATATTGAGTGGCTTGTAATCCAAAGTCCAGGAGATGAAACAGACCATATCATGCAGTAGGCGGCCCATTTTCATGAGTGCACACGAGTTGTTAGTGAATTATGGCAGTCCACTTCGGACTGCCATAATCCAACATGATGCAACTGCTCCTTGCAACATGATGACCACGACCGTTCTAAGAATGTACCAACGAAGAAGAAGAAGATCAAATCAAACGGCACTAAAGAATCTAATAGAAATGTAATTTATTCAATTGAAGTGTTTATTGTGGTAAATGCATAACATTTATCTGACAGTGATTATCTAAAATTCCTTAGCTAGCCTAGTAATTAGAATATTATCGTTGCTACCTAATGACAAAAACACGTAGCTCTATGTATTCCAATAAGGGGTAGCAGTTTTGTCGTTTCATTTACAGGACTTGCCATGGCATTTTCACCGGTAAGTATTAGCCAATTTTTTAGTATGATTAAATACAAAGGCGGATCTAATGCCTTACAAATTCATTACCAATCAGCCAAGGGTGGTGGAGAGATAATGAAAGTGCATCGTAAGACATAAAAATTGACCACAATAGATCCCAATGGATCAAAGTGTCCGAGTTATTTCTCGGTCCCTCCACAAGATAAGATAAGACATACAAACCTAGACCAATGCAAAGAAACCAATGTAATGTGAAATTAACAAGTTATTTGATTAAAACAATGATAACATTGGAAGCTGCATAAGCGCAACAAAATGCATTTAATAACTTCGAAGCGTATTATATAATCGTGCTTATCTAAGAACCAGAAAAACATTACTAATGTGGGTTGTGGTCCAATAAATTATCATTCATATTCCACAAGATCAGAGCATCTTTTGATTTGACAATCTAAATGTCACGTTCACATCAGTATCAAGTGATGTTAAGATTTTATTTCATCGATTGCGTTAGGTATCGATATCATCATGAACATATTTATTTCAGCTGAACAAAGGCCTCCCGAAGTGTCCTTCCACATCGACCGCTCCTGTGTGTCTCGCATCCAGCAGATTCCCGCAACTAGCGCATGCACCCGGTTCTACACGGTTCTTTCAGAACCGGATAGAACACGGTTCTTTCAGAACCGAATATAACCCGGTTCTATCAAGGTATTTGCGGAATCGGTTCCAGAAGGAGTAAACCCGGTTCCCACGGTTCTTTAAAAAAACGAATAGTGTTCACATTATTTCTTAGATTTAAAATACGCGTTATAGTCTAGAAAATAAAGACATTTGCTGCGGAAGAAATCCTAGTTAGGTACTTCCACCGGAATAACGTTCATTATGGTAGCAGTAACATTGCCTGAAAATGCCTTAAAAATCGCAAAGGAGCAAAAATAAATGGGTTGAAACTGATTTTTGGGACAAAGTTTTTTTGCTTAATTCTCAAATTTATTCGCAAGTTTATTCCTAGTTCCTTGTCCTCATTCAATTCCTTTTTCAATCCTACATAAGATTCACTACTATTCATTAGTTTTCGAGATAGGAACCAAACTAATATTTCATTTTTGTGTTGAAAGTCATGACTCACAAACCGATTCAGTTTCCAACAACTGAACTGTACGGTCTATGCAAGTTACCAACAGTCAGACATGCTTTTCTTCTCGCTGTAGTGCTGCGTAAACACTTAGACCTTCCATTCGATCCTGTTATCGTTACCCAAAACGCAGATCCGACAGAGTCTGCCAGGTGGAATCTGCCAGAGTTCAAGTTTTACGACGGCAATATCACTTTCTTAGCTCCACTTTGTACAATCGGGTAAATAAACAACTCAATATATACCCATGACCTTGCAAGAATGTCGAAGAATCACGGATAAATGGCTTTATACACTCACTTATGAAGATTTAGAAACAATTATAAAAACTTAAACTGACTTCCAATGCCCTAATATGTATAACATGCGCAACACAGAGTTCAAACACACATCGAACACAGAGTTTTTGTAAACTGAGTTTTCGTTTCAATAAATTTATTATTATGTCCTTTATTTAGCTGATTACTTATTAAATACATTTTTAAATATTTTTATAAAACATACAAAAAACATTTAAAAATATAAAAAATAGAGTCCCACCGGTATCGGGAACAGGGTCCAAGCTACCGGCGGTCAGGGCTCCAGAGAGAGGAACCTCCTAATAATACGAGCCGTGTCCAGCAGTACTGCTTTCTGGATCAGGCTCTTGACCCAGCCGCCTAACGAGAGCCTCCTAAGGTGTTGATCGAGGCTCGTGGCTATTAAGCCATTGGCCGAAACGACTATCGGTACAATGATTGCTGTGTCCACATCCCACATGTCGACAACCTCGCGAGCCAAGTCAAGATACTTGATTTGCTTATCTTTCTCGGCTTTCACGAGGTTCCCGTCATGCGGAACGGTAATGTCAACAATCATTGCACGCCTCTCAATTCGGTCCACCAGCACTATGTCAGGCTTATTGGCTACAATAGTCCTGTCTGTGATGATGGACCGATCCCAGTACAATGTGATATTGCCATTTTCGAGAACTGGGTCGGGCACATACCTGTAGTACGGTACCTCCGATGCCACGAGAGTGTATTTCAGAGCAAGTTACTGATGGATAATACTGGCTACAAGGTTGTGCCTATGCAAGTACTCTTCGTTAGCTAGACGAGAACAACCAGAGATAATGTGGCGGATCGATTCACCCGGGCGGTGACATGCCCGACAGATGTCAACCGTGCCATCCTTCACAATAAATCGCCGGTAGTTATTCGTCATGATAACTTCGTCCATAATTGCACAGAGAAAACCTTCGGTTTCCCCAAAGAGGTCACCGAAACGCAGCCAGGCTACGGACGCTGATTGATCTACATCAGGCCCATACAGGGCCCGAAAAAAGCGTCCGTGAAGCTCCTTACTCTGCCATACCTCCCTGCGGTCTTTAGTATCAAGCACTACAGGCTTGCGCCAGTTCTCATTCGCCAAGGAGAGCGGGGTGAGTCCCTTGTCCACTGCTACTACATCTCGATGCATACCCACGTCGGTGTTTAGAAAATAATCCCTGAGATTGCATATCTCGCGGTTGTGGAGGTTTTTGGCATTTAAAAAGCCTCGGCCTCCACACTTCCGCGGTATATACAATCTCATGACTGATGATCGTGAGTGATGCATTCGATATGCAGTCAGCAGTGTACGGACCCGCCTATCCAGGGCGTCAAGTTCCGTTTGAGTCCCTTTGAGTATGCCGAAAGAGTACATCAATACCGGCATGACCCAACCGTTGATGGCGCGCACCTTGTTTCCGCCGGAAAGGCTATTGAATACCTTCTTCAGGCGGCCAAAGAAGCGCTCCCTCAACGATTGCTTCATGTCAGTAGAGCTGATACCTAACGCTTCCGACATACCCAAATACTTATAGGTTTCGTTTGGAGAGAGGGATCTCAGGTTTATGGAATCCGCGAGTTGAATTCCCACGGATTCCACAATCTCCCCTCGCTTTACATGCATAACCGCACATTTGTCCACACCAAACTCCATCCTGATGGCGCTACTAAAAGTTGCAGTAACCTTCAGTAGCTCCATCAGCTGAAGATTGCTGGGGGCATAGAGCTTCAGGTCATCCATATAAAGGAGGTGAGATATAACCTGACCACCTCTCTTCAAGCGATAGCCTAGCCCTGAATTCTCCAGCATCATGCTTAGAGGATTCAAGGCTAGGAAGAACCATAGTGGACTCAAACTATCGCCCTGGAATATACCTCGCTCGATCCTTACTGGTTCGCTATTCCTCTGGATATTTCGACATGCTGGATAGCGAAGGACCGTGCTCCATTGTCTCACACACGACATCAGGAAGGTGCGTAGAGTTATATCAATTTTATACAATTCTAGCACCCTCATGAGCCACGTATGACACCGAGTCATAGGCCTTCTTATAATCTATCCAACATGTCGACAGATCCTTTCGGGAACGCCGAACCTGTTGGCTAATGGCCATATCTATGAGGAGTAGCTCCTTAGTACCGCGGGACCCGTTCCTACATCCATTCTGAGAGACCGACATGATGGAGTTATTGTCCACGTGTTTATTAATTTTAACTCTCAAAATGGATGAAAGAACCTTATAGACCGTTGGTAAATATGTAATAGGTCTATAATTCTTGGGTTCCGCGTTGCTACCAGACTTGTGAAGCAGGTGGGTTATTCCTGTTGTAAGGAACTTGGGTAGCGAACCAGACTCTAAGGCTGCCTGGTACTGAGATGCCAAACGAGCGTGCGACTTTTGTAGCCATTTAATCCAGAAGTTGTGCAGCCCGTCCGGCCCTGGAGATTTCCAGTTCGGCAACGGACGGACTGCACGGGCTGCATCTTGGGGGCTGATCGTGATAGCCCCCATTTCTTGTATTGGATCGCACGCTCGCTCGACCTCACGATCCCATTCACCTTCGGCGTGACTGACAGGCACCGACCAGATGCTGCGCCAGAATGAACACATAGCGTCATCATCCGGCAGGCGCGCGTCAGTCACACCTTGGTCGGGTCGCTCCCAAGCCCGATAAACCCACCTTTCATTACTTTGGAATGTACGATTCTGGGTGTATCGCTCCACTCTCCGCCTGTACCTACGAATACGGTTTGCCCATGCTAACACTTTTTGTTTCAGGTAGTCGATGCGCTCTGTGACATGGGCTATATAGTTTCGGGGGCTGACATCAGTCCCCGAAAACGCCCGTCTTACAAAGCGCATCACTCTTGGGCGATTATTCCCCTCCCTGAAACAAATTAGTTTGCCGATGAGTGCTCTGGCCCCACCAATACGACGTTCGATCCTGCACTGCCAAGCCGGTACGGCTGGTTTCGGTCGTGCAGCTCTGTCATCTGCGAATTTGACGTCGGCTACACGACATACCGCTACAGCCGCGCAGTACATGATCGAATGTGTATCAGTGAGGTCTTCGCAGTCATCAAAATATTTTGACAACTGCGAATCCAGAACAGCCACCAGCGCCCTATTTTTGTTATGCATGGGCAAACGAGGTAATCGTGGTCTAAGTCCGGGTGGCATGTAGCGATACTCCCGAATAGTACACTCCAAAGCACTCCTCAATTCCTCATTGCACTGGGTACTTACGTATGTAACACTGTCACTACTCTCCTCGTCAGCGTGGATGAGAATATGGTTAGACTGTGGTGGTATCGGAGCCTGCGACGATGGGGCAGTGACACGGTTACCCATTTCCGTTCGGAGGCGATCAAGTACAGTATCATCCAACATACGATTACGCTGGATGACACGCACCTGATCCAAAAGTCGTTGCCTCGAAACGTTGACGGCTGGCTCAAGCACCTGAAACAAAGAGAGCATCCGGACACGGTACGCGATCAGGTTGTTTCCTCCCTCTGTAGTCCCAAAGTATGCGCGCATGACATTTTCGTTAATGGATTGAGTCCATCGCATACGCTGCACACTTCCGCCGGGTGCTGGGTATCAGAGACCGGTAAGCCTCGAGGTCCTAAGCGGTCCAGCGGCCGGCGTCCTCCCCGGCGACGCGTAGGTGGTGGTGTCGTCGGCGGAGAGAAGTACTCGTCGCTCGAGCTCGACGCAACTGCCACGGCCGGTGTCACAGCACTCACGGTGGGGCTGGTTTCCGGCGGCGGCGAGGCGGAGCTGGGCGACGAGGCCGGAGATGGAAGGCGTGCTTTTCTTGCGGCGGCAGCTCTCGTTAGCATGACTCGTTATTATTATTATTATTATTTTGTGTGTATTTTTTTTACTAAATCTGTGTGTCACTAAGTACGTACTAAGTCAAATTATGTTTTTATGCGCAAGAGAGCCGTTTAACATTCAAAATGATGTTTTCTGGTATGTGTTCATGTTTTGACAGCAATATTATATTATTTTAGGTACCGGTAAAACGAGGTTAAATTGATTAATTTTGAAATTAAAATTGACATAACTACTTCAATTACATTTTGAAAAATATAAAATAAATGCAGTGTTGGCGACTTTATAAAAATGATATACACAAAAATAAAAAATAAATTTCTTCCATAGTTTGGGAGAAAAAAAAAAACGAGCCTATGATCGTTAAAATAAAAATGGGGTTACTTTGATACCCCATTGTTTTTCATAGCAATATAAAGTAATCCAATTTATTTTTAATGAATCCACACTGTACAATTTAATATATTTTTCTAAATCAAGTTATCGTATTCTTGCGCTGAAGTTGAGGCAAAACATGGGTGACATGTTAGAGTTGCAAATTTTAAAAAGAAACTTAAGGTGCATTCCGTTTTCACTGAGTTAGCTTTAAAAACCTAAAAAAATAAAGTTATCATCAGAGTTCCCCAGATCTCAATGTAACCCCATCCTACGGTACTTAAAATACGGAATTAGATAAAGTTAACGGTACTGAAATATACCTCATTGCAGTGTTTTTATCGACAGTTGTAAAATAATGAAACAGTTTCGAACATATTAACATCTGAAGCCAAAAGAAAATTTTAAAGAGAAGTACATACTAGTAATTACTATAAGAAAATTATAAAGAAAAGTGCCTAACTATTGTTAGTAAAGACTGATTTGTTACAAAACTTACAAATATATGCTGATTGGACGAATTGAAACTATTTTATTTCATATTCCTAGTGAAAATTGCATAACCTGTCAAATTCTCTACGATTTAATCCAATCCTAAAAAAACTTAAAATTGTATCATTGTTCTAACTGCTTATCAGAGCAGGTTCTCAAAATCCTGGAACTAGATGCGGTACCCGCAACCTTAGCCAGGGCATCGGTCGATATAGTTTAATCGGTAACAATTTTCGCATTGCCTAACTTACGAGTATGTGGCAATGCCAAAATTTTTATGTTGTGTTCTGAAGTGGCAACCGTGTTTCGGCAGAGGCAGTGTTGGGGCACGAGGTGGACCGATGATCTGGTGAAGGCGGAAATCCGCTGGATGCGAGAGGCACGTCGCGCAGAACCGGTCCATGTGATGACATCTGGCGGAGGCAGTAGACGTCTTTCGGCAGAAATGATGATGAACATTTTTCATTTGTTTATTCTACAGTTTTAGTAGATACAACATGTACGATGGTGTGTATGTGATGTGTAACTAGAAGCAGCGCGCCGCCGCTTAAGTACTTTGTGCTAGAAGTAACCAAAAACATTATTCATAATTAATATTCACCTCATCAATGAGGTGAATATTCTTTGTTGTTTATAGGAGGTATCTTGCGGCGTTATAATTTAATTCTAGATCCAATTATTATCTTATAGATCAAAACATAATCGGTAATGCTACTCAAGTTGATCTTGATCTAAATTCTAAATATTTTTTATCAAGAAAAGATCGTTCGATAATATTCCATAAATCGGTATCATTAAAATCACATTCAAAGCAATCGAATTAAAAGGTAATCGTATCGACTTTAGACCGAATCGACTTATCGATAGCTATTCAAGAACTTGGTCTTCACTAAGAACCGGTTCAGTAAATCAGTTTTATGCGTCTAGTTTAGTTAATTATAATTATGTTAGGTGATGTATCACACACACATGCTCTTTTCCTAATAAGATAGACAGTAGAGGTCGAATGGCATTTATACGAGTCACAATCGAATGGTTAAAAGTCGTGGTTACCTAATCGGTTTAAAGGGCTTCGTCTTGATGTAATAGTTACTAGTATTATGTGTTATAGTAGGTATGTAATAAGAGATAAAAGTATAGTTAAACCAGTCGATGAGTTAAACAGTGTATTTCTAATTACGATAATAATACATAGGAAATATCTAGCAAATGGCTGTCCCATTGACACCAAGTCAGATTCTGATATTGGGGTCCCATGGACCTATATACCTACATATCCGTGACATACTTAGCATTAAGGAGTTCCAGTAGCCATCTGTGGTCTTTTCATCAGTTCCATTTCACCAAAAGACACTTTCTGAGTGTAAATGATTACATTGTCTATAATATTTGAGGAGTTCCCTCGATTTCTCTAGGATGCCATCATCAGATCGTGGTTTTCTTATCACTGTACTACTCTTGGGATATCTCCTTTCCAACAAAAAAAGAATCATCAAAATCGGTTCATAAACGACAAAGTTATCCGCGAACACACATAAAAAAAACACACACGGTCGAATTGAGAAATGTCCTCCATTTTTGAAGTCAGTAAAAAGAGAAAAATAAAAAGAAATTAAGCCGAAGTCGGTGTCTTCGTGGACATTGGACACCGACTTCGGAAAAAAAAGAAATTCGCTTTATAGTGTTTTGTTTTGAAAGTCAGTTTGTTCTTATTTTGAGTTTTTTTTTTTTAACTTTGCCTCACTCTTATTTCTCCTGTATGTTAGTTAGGTGAGTTTGTAAACGTATATATAACTCACGAACCATAAAACAGCCAGATTTAGAACAACTATCTGTAGACCATATTTGTTCCGTGCGGGCACGCAGCGCAGCATACGATAGCTCAACCACTGCGGCAACCGTTTCTTACCGGTCTGCAAGGTTGCATGCCCAGGTTGTTCGATGCATAGACCGAAAGATTGTCAATCGTGGATGCAAATGGTTATGTCACAAGCTCCACATTCCCACTGCGACATCATAATTCTTTACTTAGTTTCCTCAAATAACTCGGCGTTTTTTAATTGACATGGATAAAAATAATTTAAATGTAGAAGATGCATTAACTATAACAATACTTAAAAAAATACTAAACAATCCTAAAAAAAACTACAAAAATCGCAGTGAAAGTTAATCCGCATTGCAGTGACTGGTAATGTACCCAAATCACTGCGGGATTGCAGCGTTGTATGGGCATACTTATCCTCTAACCAAATAACTTGTACCTGTGTTGTATTAAAAATTATGTGGAAAGATTAAGTATGTGATATTTACTTTTAGTTTAAATTCTTAAACTTGCTTTAGTCTCGCTGATGTAAGTTTGAATTCTGATTAGAAAACCCATGTCTCACTGTAAGCGGAAAGCGGGAGCTGTTTACTATCCAAACAGAGTAATTCGCTTTCGACAAATTCCTCTGTTTAAGTTTTTTCGTTTTGCCATTACTTTTGCGTTTTTGTAAACGTGCTTGAATGTAAATTCAATGTAGTGTTTATAGGGTCTTCAACTAGTTTCTATGTGCTGAATATGGGGTTACAGATAGTAACACTTTTCAGCATAACAATTTATTAGCGGCTTTTCGTTATCGAATAATAGCCCACAATAACTGATTGAATAACAAAAATCTAAACAAACCAACTTTCTCATCCATCTATTCATCTTCGTCTTCTTAAAATAAAAATCATTTGACAATGCAATTGCAATATGGAAGACTTGAGAATGGCGCGACCAATTTGTTTTTTTTCTAACTGTGTTCATAATTGTAAGACAATGGTTTATGCAAAACCTGGGCGGGTTGCTAGTTTTTAATATTAGTTAAGCTCGGTATCGAGTTCAATCTTGCAGCATACTACGAGTAAAATCAATCATACTTTTCGTACTAAAAATCCTCAACACAAGCGATTACTAACCGCCCCGCTGCCCGCTATCTTCGTAGCCCGGGACTTTCGTACCATTAGCGCGCCGTCAGGTGTTGTAACAAGGTGAAGTTCAATGGGTTACCACGTTCCGCAAAAGGTCATCGTTTGCAAAAACCGTTTCATGAATTATTGATCAAAACTAAGACTTTTGTCCGTAAAATATGTATTTCGTGCGGATTTTTTATTAAAATTAGCTAAAAGTATCGTGTCGTCAATAAATCGTGATCATTGGTGTTTAATTTAGCTTTGTAGGACATGGTGTCATCGGTTTTATAGTCGTAATGTAAATGGGCAGGTTTTCTGCTTTTTCTTTTGATTGGTTTGGTACTTGCTGATGATAAATAGACAAGTAATGCAGAAATAAACATGTTGAGCTGATTCAAAATATTTAGGAGAACGGTGATGTTGCTTGGATACTGCCAGGATGCTACGATATCGGATTGGATGATTTAACAGTGGTTACAGAAAATTGGAAGTTAAACAATAGCCTATTTCTAGGTCAAAATAAACTGAGGCTTCTGAATTTGGAGTAAAAAACTTGTCTGTTTATTGCTAAAGTTTGAAAATTTAACTTCAAATTCGAGGGTTTGTAAACCCATTAAGATTTTGATCAAAATAGTTCGCAGAATCTATCTTTATGCCGCATAAATTTTATCGATTTCCAAAAATAAGATTCCAAATTTGATGGTTTTCTCCATCAACTAATCAGAATGGCCGAGCTCTTGGTTAGTTCTCTACGACCACATCAAATTGTCAGACTCATCGTGCAATTACAAATTTTGCACAAATTAATTGTTTATCCTGTGATTGCAAAATAAGTCAAATTTCAAATTTATTTATTTGGAACAAGAAACACGTACAGATATAAACAGATTGAAACGATGACAACCGCAGTAGTATAAAACTGTGTCGCGGTTATCAGCGCCCCTCTCCAGGTAAGGAAGTAAAACTGTTCCAGTTACAGTTATATAATAACAACAAAAATGCAGACGAAGAGAGAAGTATTGTATTGCTTCATGTTTCTTTGACCTTTTGTGATGCATTCGCGGAGAATTTGTGACGTTATCTGCGAAGGAGTATGGTTGTGATAAAATATCGTTTTGCATTTTACGTTGACTGGAAAAAGACGATTTTAATTCAGGATGCAGTTGGACAAAATTAACTGAAATGTGATTGACCAAGCTATGTTATAATTTTCATTATGAAATCGGAAAAGCATGTTTGTATTTTTTTCCATTCGAAGTTGCCCAAGATATTAATTAATTAGCAATTTATATTCTTAATGCAGATTGCGGTGAATGTACCTATAGGTATGGGCTTCGTTCAGAGAACGGTCATTTATACCTATGTGTCTTGTATTTTCTTTACCATTTAACTACTTATTTCATTCCTTAGCAAGTATATCGCACGTGGCATCAAATAAAGGTTCAATTTAATATAATACCATGCGTGACCTTCTAAGCATAGATACGAAGAATACGACGCAAATCTCTCTTCTAAGTATTTAGATCGCGATAAATTATCTATGGTTTAAAATAAATTGATCAACCGTGAATTAACCATAGCGGCTTCTCATATAACAATATTTGAATATGGAGTAAGTTTTCATACAGACATGAAGCTTGTAGTGGTCTCCCAGTAGTAACGCACGAAAGATACGATTTGTAGGTCGCAGGTTCGAACTCAGGCTGGCACTTTGTGCAACAAAGGGCTGCAAGGAATAAGGCATGTGATATCCACCAAACCCTCACTGGACCCGCTGGTAAAAGGCGTTCTCGCTCTCACAGAGAGGTGACCTGTGTCCCTGTGTATCATGTCATCATCATCAGCCTTTTTAATGTTCCCACTGCTGGGACACAGGTCTCCTCCCTGTAAGAGGGAATGGGCTGTTTTCCACCACGCGAGCCCAGTGCGGGTTGGTGGATGTCACATGTCTTCGAATTTTTTGGTTCTAGGACATGTTTGGACTAGGACTTTGGACTAGGTTTCCTCACGATGTTTTCCTTCACCGTTTTGAGAGCAGTGTTGACGAAATAATTTACACAAAGTAAGGCGGCATGCCTGGGTTTGAACCCACGACCTACAACTTATAAGTCGCGGCTGATAGCACTGGGCCACCACAGCACTCTGTGTATCATGTAACAGGCGAAAACTATAAATACCTATTACCTACTCCACAAGAACTTTTAATTAATGGTGTCTGCACTGTTTCAGCCCACTTGTCACTAATTAAGGATTGACTTAATGATAATCTTACGCCGATTCTAATAATGGCGATGGGCAGTTCCGTAAAAAATATTGGCTCATACTCAAATTGATGTAACTCCGATATTAATTGAGTGCTACATTTTATAATTTTGTTGTTCATATATCTATGTATTTTATGAGGTTTTAGAGGTCAAGATCCGATTTGGTCCTTGAAGATGCGGTTTTTGCAAATATGTAATTTTTTAAACAATACATACAGATCACGTCTGTATTTTCTTAATAGTTAGGCAGGTGTGCACCTATAGTTTTCCTGCATTTTGGCAATTTAATAATAAGTTATTGCTCGCAGAACGGATGGCCGATGGGGCCAAAAAGTTCTGGAATGGCGACCGCGAACCGAAAGACGATGCGTGTGGACCGATGACCTGGTTAAGGTTGTGGGAATGCGCTGGATGCGAGACGCACAGGATCCGTCAAGGTGGCGACGCCTGGGGGAGGCCTATGTCCAGCAGTGGACGTCTTTCGACTGAAATGATAATGATGATAATAATATGATGAACCTGGATAATAGGATAGCCTTCCCCATCAAAGCAAAGTGATAAGATCAAAATCAACGGAAAGCAAATCGACAATGCATAATTATCTACTAATATTATAAAATGTGAAAGTAAGTAGTATTTCACGCCGAAACCGCTTAACCAATTTTGATGAATTTTAGCTTAGAGATGGATTATCCTGGAAAAGAGCATAGTACTTTAGCATTTCTTTATTCCTGTAATACGTTATCTTGGGATAAATTGTGACATCAAGCGGGCGCAGTCGCTGGCAGATGCTAGTGATACATAAACCATATCAAAAACTCCCCTAAATGTCAAACTCTTCCAATTAAAGCAACAGACACGAATCAATAGATCTTCGGTGTTCGTATCATCTTTATTCCGATGACCTTCAACTATATAAATAAAAAAATATGCGGCTGCGCGGGTAGAGGGTTTTTCGGATGCTATAGGAGATGTGAACCGGGATTTAGCTGCAGTTAAGAATTGGTCTGAGAGATTTGGGGTGTCTACAAACCCCTCAAAATGTCAGGCCATTGTGATCGGGAGCTCGCGCATGGTGGGTCGGGTGGGGATTACCTCTCTTCCTCCTATTATTTTTAATGGTACCGTTATCCCCATCAACCCTAGTGTAAAAGATCTCGGTCTACATCTTGACTCGACGTTTGTCTGGCAAAGTCAGGTTTCTAGTGTCAGTCAAAGAGTCAACGGGAACTTGCGTTGCTGAGGAATTTTCTGCCTGCAAAAACGAAGACTATGCTTGTGCAGACTTTAATTTTTCCTATAATCGACTATGGTGACGTGTACTACTTTGACCTGAACGCGGTATTCCTGGACAAGCTTGATAGGCCCCTAAACAACAGCATCCGGGTCATATTTAATCTGAGGAAATATGACCATGTGTCGAGCTGCAGATCTGAACTCAAATGGATGCCCATTAGGCAGAGGCGTAATTTGCGCGCTTTCCTCCCTACTCAACTCTCCCACTCCTCCTTCTTATCTCACACCTCACTTTCAATATTTATGTACTTCACACGCTAGATATGTGAGTTCGTCTAACAATCTTTTCTTTGCTTTGTCTCTCTTCTGAATTTATTCATTCTTTTTTTTCATATTCAGTCCATTCTTCTCTGGAATGCGCTACCTCTCGATATCAGGACGGCCACCAGTCAATATGCATTTAAGCGGAAGTTACGGCATTTCTTTCTACACCAATAGCAGAGCCGTCTCAATTACCTTTCTATTACTTTTATATATATATATTTATTATAGGAAATATATGTGTATGTTTATTTTAACTATTCTTCAATTTTTACTTTAATAATTATTTCTATTATTTGTGCACCTGCCATGTTATCTCTCCACCATCCTTCGTTGACTGGTAGAGAATGCCCCAGGCATTAAGTCCGCCTACATCCTGTATGTTGCATGATGTTTTAATAAATAAATAGATAGAATTAAGATATCTGTACCCATTCTCAAAACATTTCCACCTTCTGTTGTCCTTATTGACCACACAATATCCAAAGAAAGGAATCGTGTCAGCGCAGCTTACATTCTCACAGTGGCGTATTTAAGGTTTAGCGCCCAGGCCATACACACTGAAAACAACTAGCAACAAAACTAATTGGCTTGTCGGTTTTTTATCGGTAACATTTCAGGGAATATGCGATGGAATATCATGATCCTAATTCGGACAACAAGACGTACGGCGTTTCATTGTGCGTGCGTAAGGAGTGTTATGCCAGAGTCTGAGTTGCCCGATAGCTAAAACCTAGGGCTCATTAATTCAATAGATAATAGGTTACTTCCAGGCAAGCGCTTAGAATACCGCACTTAGAAATACCTGTTTAGACCAGATTGGACGAAACCCGGGGCCGAAACGCCTATTAAGCCATGTAAATAAACAAAACCGAACAACTGTTATTTTTTAAATGTTTAAGTCTGTTTTATTTTAAAATTGAGACGATTGGCTGTAGATCTTCTGAAACAGCGTTTTTTTTTAAATTTCTTGTCGATTTTAGTCTACGATTGTGATGATTTGTTGTGATTATTCTGAAACAGTGATTTCTTATAATGCTTAAATCTACTTTAGTCTAAAATTAAGATAATTTCCTGTAATTATTCGGAAGCTGTGCTTTTATTTAATGCTTAAGTCTTTTTTATTGTAAGATTAAGATCCTTTATTGTGATTATTCTGAAAAGGATTTTTTTAATATTTAAGTCTGTTTTAGTCTAAGATTAAAATTATTTACTGTAGTTGTTATTAAAAAACTGTTTTTTTTCATAGAAATAGTAAATGTTTATCCCTTAGGCAAGCTTTTATTGCTGACTGTACCAAAAATTCTCATGGACCCGTAGGAAAAGAAAATATTTCACATTTTAAAATGTCGTGGACCCGTTGGGTAGTAAAGTATGAATTTTATTTAAATATTTAAATATGAGAAAGATTTGCTATGGCTAAGGACCTCGCCTCTCGTGCTTGAGGTCTTGGGTTCAAATCCGGACAAGTATCAATGTCAAATTCATATTATGTACTTTCTAAGTTTATCTTCGACATCACAGACAACGGTGAAGGAAACAATCGTAAGGAAACCTGGACTAATGTTAAAGTAAGACTAAAATCGCCAACCCGAGCAAGCCTGGTGTTCCATGCCTTCTCTGTATGAGAAGATGGCTTTGCCGTGCAGTGGGACAGAAACAGGCTGTTATTTCTCTTTTCTTTTAAAGTTTAGGTTGGCAGGCATTGAAAGAATTTTCATTTCATAATTGGCTCAGTACTTCCAGAGATGATTTAATTATAATAATTTTATCTCTTTAAAATAATTATTATTTTAGATCCTGAAGTTGATCCCCTGAGCTTGAACTTTGTAAAAGTTTTTTGGTAGGTAACTCTTTGATTTGGCTTAATTTTTTTCTTTGTTTTATTCAATAAAGTGCAGATAGAGCACAAATATGAGAAATGATTTCAACAATTAATAGGAAAAACAGCACAATCTTGATGACCGTGCCTACCGAGATCGTATCTCAATCAAGTGATAAAAAATTAAGAAATATTTCTGTTCGGGTGGATCACACAGTGGTAATACCACCTGGAACCTAATTAGTCTTTCATCACCACCACAACGCACCAGACACCATAGCAAACCTGTTTCTGAAATACTTTCTCTATCCATTAATAGTTTCAACACTACCTACAGATGAGCTAAAAGACGTGGGCACACATACCTACACGTTAACTCCCAAAACTATAAACTTGTAAGGTTAACACCCGGT
The DNA here is from genome assembly GCA_947562075.1 of Orthosia gracilis. Lineage (NCBI taxonomy): Eukaryota > Metazoa > Arthropoda > Insecta > Lepidoptera > Noctuidae > Orthosia > Orthosia gracilis. Next base: position 48,256,754 of record OX387272.1, on the reverse strand, counting down.
TACTTGCTAAATACCAATAAAACCTTATAAGTAATATATTGCTGCATCTGTGCTTTATTTTAATCCGAACATAATCAATTTTGTATTCCAAGGATGGTAGCTTTATAATGAGATGGACATCAAACCGAGATAATGAGATAGGCATCAAACCGAGACGTCGCATCATCATCGATCCGTGGAGGTCGTTGCTGATGAATTAACATATTTGTAAGTTAGCTACTGTGGAATCTTCACATATTGGGGTCCCTTCCCATTTAATAGCCATTACTGACGTCTTTTTATTTTCGACTGATTTAAATTCTTGTCGCAATTTATCATTTTAGTATTTTACCATTTTATTTTAAGTTATTTTTATTTCTAGTGTTAATTCATTTGTTTCAATGGCGTGTGTTATTAGGTCTAGTTAATCATCAATGTTTTTGTAAATCTTGTAATCAAGTTAATCGACCTTTTAATGACCGAATATTTTAAAACGATTGCTTTTCAAAATGATGACAGGAGTCATCTCTGATTGTTATGTAAACGCCACTTTACATTTTATTTCGTCAGTTAGTAATCCTACAAGCTTTTTAAAGTTTTGTAACTTATAGAAGAATCTTTTCAAAAATTCGATTGTGTACTTGTTTCGAAAATTGGGGAACAGGTAATGAAACGATTATGTACATTACTATAACATAAATTGTTTTATTAACAAAATCGTCAGGATCATATCACAGATCGCTTGGAGTGGATATTTAACAAAGGAAGAGGATAAGGTTAAGGATGAGTATTTTTTGGACTAGATACTGGGATTAGTGAAGAAGAATTAAAGGGCAGCGGGAAGATGAGCACCCTGGGGCTGGAAGCCGTTCTCATCGGCAGTGTAAGTGACGGTGTAGACGACGCCATCGGGGCCCGTGTATGAGAACTGGCCGCGGACAGCCACAGCCTCATTTTCAGTGCCAACGTTAACTAACTGACCTTCCTCATTCTGCGAGATGCCGTTGGAGGTTTCAAAACTGTGGGTAAGCATAAAAGTCGTGTTAATAAACTTTACGATATAACCGATCGTGGGGTTTTTAGAGACGCGATACTGAACTTCGTAAGAAGATCAATAAGTGATGATATTTTCAGACTTAGAACACATTAAATGAATGACTCAACAACTTTTGCAATGAAACGTTAGATGTACGAGATAAAATGTTTAGTGAAAACTTACCCGTGTTTGTATCCCTGACCTAAGAATTGTTCGTATTCCTGGCTGCGGATCTGGGCGTCAGCGTCAGGACTAGCGGGAGCGGCAACGGCGGCGGCGACGAACAGAGCGAGAACGATGAACTGTTGACAGAAGACTCTGTTAGAGACCAGAAGAACAGAGAACACTATGTGCCCACACCAAATCTTGAGATGATCGATCGTTACTTTTTCTCACAAAAGATTGAAGGGCCGAGAAACACTTTTGTTGTATACAAACGTACCGATTTCATTTTTGCTGGTTTTTTTTGTTTGTCCTGTGACTGTTTGTGATTGAAAGGTAATCGAGCGACTGATGCCTCTGTGTTGTCGCTCTGACTATTTATAGTCGCCGGCGCTTCGTTGCGCGGCAAGGACGCGCTTTGACATTTGAACTTAGAATCTTCTTTGGTCACCGATGTTTAGCTAAAGGTTCTTTGTGACATGTCCGGCTTGCTTAGATGGCTCATATTGATATCATATTATGGGCGACCTACATTGCTTTGATGGTATTTTAATATAATAAGTGTTTCAATGATTTGTTTAACCTACAATTTATGATAGCTAAATTGTTAGATATATTGGCTAGATTTTTGCTATTACTGCATATTGATGTTTTACAAGGTGATTAAATGTTACTTTAAAAAAATCAATGAATAGTCGATAGTTCATCATTGGGCAACATTCCTTCAATTTGTCAAATACCTAAAAAAAATCATTTTAAGGAAGAAGTAGGACTAGTCGCTTTCAATTAGAACTGGGTGTCAAAACTATAACCTTTATTTCAACGTCCCATAATTTAATATTTTCAACCTTGAAATATATACCTATAATAATAATAATATCTGGCGACATGTTGGATAGATTACAAGAAGGCCTATGACTCAGTGCCAAATACATGGATCATGAGGGTGCTGGAGTTGTATAAAATTGATGCAACTCTGCGCACCTTCCTGACGTCATGTATGGGGCAATGGAGGACCGTCCTTCACTATCCAGGATGTCGACAGATTCAGGAAAACAGCGAACCTATAAGGATCGAGCACGGAATTTTTCAGGGCGGCAGTCTGAGTTCTCTGTGGTTTTGTTTAGCACTGAACCCTCTCAGTACACTGCTGGAGGGTTCAGGCCTGGGCTATCGGTTGAGGAGAGGTGGTCAGGTCATATCACACCTCCTTTACATGGATGATCTGAAGCTCTTTGTCCCCAACAACTTGCAACTGATGTAGCTACTGAAGGTAACAGAAACCTTCAGTGACGCCATCAGGATGGAATTTGGTGTGGGAAAATGTGCAGTCATGCATGTAAAGCGAGGGGAGATTATGGAATCCGTGGGAATACAACTCTCGGATTCCATACACCTTCGATCCCTTTCCTCAACCGAAACTTACAAGTATTTGGGTATGTCGGAAGCACTAGGCATCAATGCTACTGACGTGAAACAGTCGTTGAAGGAGCGCTTCTTTGGCCGCCTGAAAAAAGTACTAAATAGTCTTTTATCAGGTGGGAACAATGTGCGCGCCTTCAACGGCTGGGTCATGCCGGTGTTGATGTATTCTTTCGGCATACTCAAATGGACTCAGACAGAACTTGACATTGTTTACCGCAAATCGCATGCATCACCCACGTTCATCGGTTATGAGACTGTATATCACGCGGAAATGCGGCGGTCGTGGCTTTTTAAATGCTCAGACCCTGAACAACCGCGAGATATGCAGTCTTAGGGAATACTTCCAGGCCGCCGACTTGGGTATGCATCGAGATGTGGTAGCGGTGGACAAGGGCCTTACCGCACTCTCCTTGGCTAACGAGAACTGGCGCAAACCTATAGTATTAGATACTAATGACCGCAGGAAAGTATGGCAGAGCAGGGAGCTTCACGGACGCTTCTACCGGGCCCTACATGGCCCTGATGTAGATATTTTAGCGTCCGTGGCCTGGCTGCGATTTGGTGACCTTTTCGGGGAAATCGAAGATTTTGTCTTTGCGATTATGGACGAAGTTATGATGACAAACAACTACCGGAAATACATTGTGAAGGACGGCACGGTTGACATCTGTCGAGCATGTCACCGGCCGGGGGAATCAATCCGTCACATTATCTCCGGTTGTTCTAGTCTAGCTAACGGAGACTATTTGCATAGAAACAACCTTGTAGCCAGGATTATCCATCAGCAACTCGCTCTTAAATACAGTCTTGTGGAATCTGAAGCGCCTTACTGTAAGTATGTTGCCGACCCAGTTCTCGAAAATGGCAATGTCACATTGTATTGGGATCGGTCTTTTATGCTGACAGGATTATGATTGCCAATAAACCTGACATAGTGGTGATAGACCGACTAGAGCGTCGCGCAATGATTGTTGATATAGCGGTCCCCCATGACGAGAACCTCGTGAAGGCTGAGAGAGATAAGAAAAGCAAGTATCTTGATCTGGCTCGCGGGGTTGTCGACATGTGGGATGTGAATACAGCAGTCATTGTGCCGATATTCGTGACGGCCAATGGCATAATAGCCAAGAGCCTCGACGAACATCTGAGGAGGCTCTCGTTGGGCAGCTGGATCAGAAAGCGGTGCTCTTGGACACGGCGCGCATAGTCAGGGGGTTCCTCTCTCAGGAGCCCTGACCACCGGTAGCTTGGACCCTGTTCCCGAAACCTGTGGGCTACTATTTTTGTATTTTTGAATGTTTTTTTTTATATTATTTTTATAGAATAATATTTAAAAATGTAAAAATATGTACATAAAATGAATAAATGAAATAATAATATTAAATAATATAATATAGCAATAACTTTAAAGTTAAATCAGTAATACATGTACCGTTTTACGCAAATATAACATCGTCCCAAGGCTCAGATGGGAAGGCAGAGATAAAGGAGCACTTCTCGTAGCTCATCAATCGTGGATGCCCACAGAGGATTGTACGTACATGCCTTAAGTTAAAGTTTTCTTACAATACCTTGTTTCTCTGTGAAGCTTGTGTCAGCTGAATAATAAAATATTGTTCATTTAATATTAAACTGTCGTGATGATGATGATTTATTTATGGAAATTGAAATAGAACGGCGGAAGAAAATTTTACTATTAGAATACTTTACAAACAAAATATATAAAAACACAGAAAAACAAATTTATATAAAACTAGAACACGATTAAATATAACCCAAAAATACAAATATTCATATATACATAAAATACACAAACATGGATACATGACATGGACTTATATAAAACCCAGGATTTTTCTCTCGATGTTTTCCTTCCCTGATGTCAGCGATGTCAAAGATAAACTTAGACAGCACATATTAATTGCAAAAATTGAGATTGGTACTTGGATTTGAACCCACAACCTGTAGCACGAGGGGCGAAATCTAAGCCACTGGGCCACTACGACATTTTTGATAAAGTAAATAGTTATCAAATAATATTTGTTACGTTGATTCGCCAAAATATTACCTACCGACGAATCACTTGATGGAATGTATCCACTGTAATTTTTTTATTTTTTTATTAGTAAGGTTTCCACACACTAGGAATTTCTTCCTGTATCGTGGGTGCGTTTACAAACATGTAAACTCACATACACAACACCCAGAGTCGAAACAACTATCTGTAGGTTATACAAATATTTGTTCCGTGCGGGAATCGAACCCGCGACACGCAGCGCAGCAGTCAATAACTCAACCATTGCGCCAACCGTGCGCCCAAATTTGCCTGCAATACATGTGCAAAACAGCATTACTAGTGCACTCCCTATAGCAAATTAAACGCATGTCAAATAATGCAATCAGGTGTTGAAAATTCATTCAAACAATCATTCATTATTTTAATCATTTATTATTCATTCATCATTATTTTTGACAATTTCTCACATTCAATCTTGCGATCCACAAACTGAGCCTAAGATACCTTTATAAATAAAAATTATGAATTTTCTTTCACAAATACTGTACAAATACCTACTATAATATCTAAAGTATCTATCATAAATATATGTATTTAAAGTGCCCTATTTTGAAAAAAATGCCTGTGTTAGAACCCTTTAGTCTGCCGAAGTTTATATTATAATTATCTTGTAATTATCATATGCTATGTTACTTTGCAGGCATTCATATCTCATCAAACGTAAACACAACAAGCAACTTTAGCATAAGAAATAGCAACAGTTTTTGTGGTAGAGGAGCTTTACAATTAAACTTTGTAAACAAGCATAATTATTACAAATTACATGTTTATATTTAAGAAGAGTTGTTATACTCGTACTTTTATACCTCTAAATAGTATAGTATTGTTAGTCTGGGTGCATCGTCCTCGTATGAATTAATGTATGTATGTAAATATTGTAAAACAAATGTTGGCAGTACGCCCACATTTCCCGTATATGCGCATCTCTGGAAGACTCCCAACCCTAGAAGAATGCAGGCGTGATGTTAAATAATGTTACTACAACTTCATCAGTTAGGTAAGTACAATACTTGTTCTTCTTCAATAGGTTCTTTTACGAAGTTCATAGGTCAACAACCTGTCAATAAGTACCCATGTACTAGACAATGATCATATGCATATTAGACATATTATTGCAATATTTCAACGAAACAATTTGCAGAATTTGACTCCAGCGTCTCTCTGGTACCGTGAGGAATTCAGCTACATTACGATTTGGAAAAGGTCACGCTAGCAATTAACTAAGTGCATTACAAGAGGTAGATGCATCATCTAGGTTCCGCTAAGGGGTCAACAGAGATGTATAGGGCTTTTAATAATTTACTACGACATAGAAAAAGCAGGTGACTTGCTGAAAGAGCAGGTCGCGAAATAGGGTAGGCTATTTTGGTTTCAACATAATTCTTTTATACTTAATCTAAATTTTCTTTGCAACTGGCACACGAACGAGAGCAGTGGTGGCCCAGTGGTAAAGACCGCCAAGTTGTTGGTTGTGCGTTCGAATCCAGGCAGGCGCTTTACTTTGTGTAAATTATGTCATCACCACTGCTCTCAAAATGTTGAAGGAAAAAATTCGTGAGTAAACTTAAAAAATCTTAGAAGCAAAAATTCGAAGACATGTGACAGCTCGTGGCTAAATAATAACAGCCGCACGGGTCAATCTTCAAGGTTAAGCAACGCTTGCCGAGGTCGGTCCGTGGATGGGTGACCATCTTGACATGATGATGATGATGAGTATACGAGTATAATAAGAGTGTTTTTAAAAAAATATATAATAAATGTTTCATGGTAGAGCTTTTAGTGACTTAATTCCCAATTACAAAGAACAAAATTGCTAATAATTATTAATTAAAAACCGTTTGAAGATCATTCTTTAAAACTATTCAATAAGTTCATTAATTAAAGAAGTTATATTTAAGAACTACATTCTAATATTCTTTGTGACGAACTTGTAAAATACATAAATTCTATTTATGTGCTAATTTATATCCGAAAACCACGTTTTATGTTTAAATTCGTCACAATTTATAATTAAGGATTTCACGTGCTGTGTGCGTGTCAAGCAGGTTTTATTTCGTTCCTTATTTACGAGTAAGTGATCCATGTGTCTATTCAGTAGAACTTTTGTCTGATCATATGATCGTACCCACTACAGCTGTGCATGCGCCTCCCTTGTCTTCTAGCTACCAATCGCCACAATCCTGTGCCAGCCTTATCCAGATTTTACCCGATGGTAACAATGACGTATGCCCATGTTCAGGAGATTAAAAATTATCTTTAGTGTTATGCCCCCGCTCATCTTTTAATATCAAATTAATTTCGTTGCAGGATCCAAGACTGTTGAATCGTTTATCCAGGGCTCGTCGAATTTCATTGACTCGACGTTGTTCTGGTGGTTGAATGTTGATTCTAGCTTTCAGGAGTCGCAGTTGAGAATAATATGTATAACGGACGATCACAATCTTTCGGCTAGGCTTAGAATATACAGGTGTAGATATGACTTTAGCTTATAACATAGTCTAGACCACTCGCTACGTTCTCCTGCTGTGCAAGCTTGCTCAACCGAAAGCGTTAAAGTAGTCAGACATGGTATCGTGTAGATGAACGCAATTTAAGATCGAGTAGGTATGCAACATTGGGCCCTCACTACTAACAGTACACGAGATCTAAGTTAACTAAGTAGGTAGGTATAGAAAACGTCAGTTTTGGTCCTTAGATCCGGAAAATAATGATACAACTTTTCTTTAAATCATACTTGTCATGCATGTGTAAAGATGACGTTAAATGCCAAACTAGCATACTCGGTGCAATTTACACAGAATTTTGCGTTTTAGTTTCTAGACTTCCCGGATCACTGTTCTCTAAAGAAAACCACACACAAGATCCTTCACGCTTAACAAATAATAGTAGACCTTGAAACAACATTGTAATCAATTTTGCAGATACGAAAATAAATAAGTAAAAATTCACGACTTGTCCCGACATTCTGCCAGCCTCCCATATGATGTTATCTTCGCCGAAGGAAAATGTTCTTTGTTTTATTTTGGTGTATTCATTCAATATCTAAGCCAGATATCATTCTAAACACATCATGTGTTCCGGTTGTTTATGTACAGCTTCTACCAGCGGCTTCGCCTGCGTGAATGTCGAAAATTATACCGAGAGAACCTATTCCCGGGATAAAAAGTATCCTATGTGCTATTCCTGACTATAATCTATTTCTTTGCCAAATTTTATCCAGATACGTTTAGTACTTTTTGCGTGAAAGAGTAACAAATATACAAACACACACACACTCCCACACACACACACAAACTTTAGCCTTTATAATATTAGTGTGATTAAGTGTGTGATGTGATGTGAGTTTCGGTAAAAATATAGGAACAATGAGACATTTAGACTAGGGTTGGACTCAGGGGAGACGCTTCTCAATGTAGTGATGTGTCCTAACAGGCGTTGCACAGTGGAGGTTCCGGGGTGGTATTTTAAGAGGTAACGGAGCTCCTTCCAAGTGCTGGCGGTGATCACTGGGATGGTTTTAATGAGATAAAAATCCCACACTACCTGGTCTTTTCCCCAAAAGTCCAGGGGGGTGACCATAAGCTCTTAGAGTAAGGTTATTTTGAGTGTGTGTAAGGACAGATTTATATGACTTGTATACATCTGTCACTTACGCGATATCAAAATAACCTTACTCTAAGAGCTTATGGTCACCCCTCAGGTCCTTATGAAGATTTCCCACCGTCAAGAAAAAAAAATTACGTAATTTAAATTTTTTAAAATTACCATAATGATGATTAGATTGGTTTGATGATTTGATGAGATGGTTTCTTAATTCAAATTATCCATAGATTTGAACTAAGAATCTAGTAATCGGTGCTTCATCATATTGTTTTAAAGATTTATTTTATAAATAAAGCCGCTAGGTTTAAAAGTTAGTATCTACGAGGGACTCCCAAAAAAAAAGCCTTGCACTAGTCTCTTAGTACTACAGGTGCCTTTAGAAGGTGGTAACCATTTTACATCAGGTGGACAGTCTCTTACATAAAGAACTAGCTGCAAACAGCGTCAAAATGTTATACTAAACTGCTAAGAGAAAGCAACGAAACAAAAGAATGTCAACGCAGGTAACATACCTTACTCCATAATATATTATGATTGTAAGCATCGCCGCGGGCGACAACTAGAGTAATGTTACGTCATAGAAAGATATTACAGGACAGTAAACTTTAAATGTGCTTGCGCTTGTTCTTAACAATTACAATACGTACAGAAGGACTAGTTCTATCAAAACTAACGAAAAATCTGTTGCACTGTCAATGTGATATGTGTCTAGAGGTCCTGGTGACATAGAAATACAGAAGGCTAAATATGAGGTTATAGACAAAGTTATTTTTTTTTAGGTAACAATTTTTCTATGAAAATAGAAAACGCGTGGTATTGCGGTACCGTATGACATTAGATTTAGGCAGTTCGACAATCATTAACGTTGATATAATCATGTTTTGCCTCAGCCCTCAGACCTGGCCTTCTGTACTTATAGATATGTAATGTTACCAGTTATACTTTTATCGCTAACTTATGTGAAAATTTAAAGTATTATTTATTGTATACTAGCTGTGCCCGCGGCTTCGCTCCCGTCAACTGCCTACCTTACCCTACTTACCTACCTACCTACCCAACTTACCTGCACATAATATTATTCACTCTAGGGAGAAAAATATCGACTACATACAAAAAAAAGGAAAGGCAGTTTTGCTGCGCGCCATCTAGTAGCACTTCAGAACATCACACCGAAACTAAAACATAAAAAAACAACTATACAAAACCGGAACCTTGGGCGTAGTAGGCCACCGCGTTTATCATTGGGTTATCCAGGCGGGCAGTAGCGACGGCAAATTTGCGAACCACATTGCAAACACGTCAACGTCATCATTGGCATTAGTAGTATAATTAGATACCTAAAACATCATAAAACGTATTTTTTTTTGTTTCGTGCATTAGGTCCCGAATTATTATTTTTACTGTAGCCACACCTGTAATAGCCCAAATTCAAATTCAAATTTTCAATTCAAAATTTTTTATTTCACATAGGCCTACATGGGCACTTATAAAACGTCGGCAAAAGGTGCACGGTTCGGGTTGGTCGTTTCCTATGGAGAAGAACCGGCAAGAAACTCCATGGTTACTCTTTTAAAATGGTTTGGTTTTACAATATTTCCATGTTACAGCATTAGTACTTAGATATGGGGGGACAACGTAGGCCCGACAATAAGTCGTAAAAACTAAACAAAGTAAATAAAAGATTGTAAAACAAGATGAAAAGTTAACAAATGTTAACAAGCATATCTAGAAATCTAGAAGGCCTACAATGTTCACACATTCACAAAACAATCGGTAAAAGAATCTATACAAAGGTAGTAAAAAGAAAACCGTATATCAAAACTAAATTTAACATGAGGCACAAATGTTGATATCAGTGCTGTAACTATTCTTTGAGAAGGGCGTATAAATATGATTGAAAACCATTGTAAAGAGTCTAATCAAAAGAAGAAAAAATGAGATTGAGAATAGTTAGAGACATCCACATATTTGTGCCGTTTATGAGTTACCAGGGAAGCCACATGCGCAGAAGGAGCTATAGCCAAACTTTTTTATCTTCAACGTAGTCCTTGATTTTATAATATGCTTTTTTAATAAGGACACGTTTGATGTAGTTTTTGAACTTTCCATCGGTCAGTTCTATAACTGCCTTTGGCAACTTGTTATAAAAGCGTATACTGTTTATAAGAAAAGACTTGCTAGTTTTCGTTAATCTGAATTTGGGTATTACAATTTCATGCTTACTGCGTGTATTTAAATTATGGAAGTCGCTTCTAATTTTGAAAAGCCTTCGATTTTTGCGGACATACATAATACATTCCAAAATATAAAGTGAAGGCAGAGTCAGTATATCGATCTCTTTAAATTTTTCTCTGAGTGACTCGCGAGGGCCCATTTTATAGATCGCGCGGACTGCCCTCTTTTGTAGGATGAAAATTGAGTCAACGTCTGCTGCAGACCCCCACAGCAGAATGCCATAAGACATAATACTGTGGAAATAAGCATAGTATACTAACCTAGCTGTAGCTACATCAGTTAACTGTCTCATTTTTCTTACTGCATATGCAGCTGAACTTAACCTACCTGAAAGAGTTCTAATGTGCGCGCCCCACTGCAGTTTTGAATCGATAGTAATCCCCAAGAAAACAGTTTCCGCTATAACTTCAAGATTTTTGCCGTCAAGATACAAATTTAAATCACGCTGTGGTACATTTGGTAAAGAGAACTTTAGACATTTTGTTTTATTCGCATTCAGTAAAAGATTGTTAGCTGCGAACCATTTTGAGAGAATAGTTAGGCTTTCGTTGACATGTAAGACATCCGTATCTTTCCTATCTATTTTAAAAATTAGCGAAGTATCATCAGCAAATAGAATTATATCAGATAATTTGGCCATCATAAAAGGGAGATCATTAATGTAAACAAGAAAAAGGAAAGGGCCGAGAATTGAACCTTGAGGCACGCCCATCTTGACTAGAGACCCGGAAGACGTCGCCCCATTAACATTAACTTTTTGCTGCCTGTTTGATAAATAGGAAAGCACAAGATCAGCAGCTTGTCCTCGAATTCCGTAGTGGTGTAATTTACAGATCAGTGTGATGTGGTCAACGCAGTCGAACGCTTTTGAGAGATCACAGAAAATGCCAATGGCATCCTGGGACTTCTCCCAAGATTCCAAAATGTGGCTGATGAGTTTTACTCCCGCGTCCGTTGTCGACCTACCTTTCGTGAAACCAAACTGCTGACTATGCAGAATCCCATTCGAGTTAAAGTGAGACAACATCTGGTCCAGCATGATTTTTTCGAATATTTTACTCAATGCTGGAAGCACAGATATAGGTCTATAATTAGAGGGATCACTCTTACATCCTGATTTGAAAATTGGTACTACTTTACTGTGTTTCATTAAGTCGGGAAACGTGCCGCTGTCCAAACATTGGTTGAATATGCCTGTCAGGATAGGAGCAATTGGGTCAATAATACCTCCAAGAACCCTAACGGATATTCCCCATAAGTCTTCAGTATTTTTTATGTTGAGACTTTTGAACGCGTTCTTAATTGTATCAATACATATTGGTTTAAAATTAAAGTTTGGTATCTCTTTAGTAAAGTTTTCTTTAAGGAGATCTTCAGCTAATTTAGATGAGGAGGGAAGAGACTTCGTAACCTCTAACGGAATGTTGGTAAAGAAATTTTCTAATGTCTCAGCGACTTCTTGCTTATCAGAAATGGTTTGATTAGCTATTTTCAAAGACAACTCATTTTGATCGCGTTGTTGTGTCTTTCCAGTTTCTCTATTAATTACTTGCCACACAGTTTTTATTTTATTACTAGAAACACCAATTTTGTTAATAATTATTTGAGATTTTGCTTGAGCGCAGACTCTTTTGAATATTTTGGAATAGTTTCTAACATAAGTGTGAAAAGCTTGATCGGAAGTCAAAGATTTTTCGTAATATAAATTATATAACATATCTCGGCTTTTTCTTATGCCCACAGTGGCCCATTCACTAAATTTCGATTTGGAATTGTTGACTTTAACTGTTTTTACAGGACACGTTTTGTTGAATTCTTTGCAAACCGTAGAGAACAGCGTGCCGTAATTTATATTGGGGTCTTTTGAATCAAAACTAGCGTTACAAAGGTTGCTAAGAACATTATTATTAAAAGAGTTTAATTTATTTTTGGTAAGAGGTCTTAATCGAATTGATTCAGCCAGGTTAAACTTTTTATCTGACTCAAAAGATACTAGTTGACCAGTATGGTCTGACCTAACGCCACTAATTAAAAACGAATCTTTCACTTTACAATTAGTGAATACATTATCTATGCACGAAGCTGAAGTTGCCGTTATTCTTGTCGGTTCATTAAATAAATGTTTTAAATTAAATGATTTGAACAATGAAATGAGCTTACATTTTTCAGGTGAATTGACTAACAGATCTATATTTAAGTCACCACATACAAAAACTGATTTATTATCTCTAAAAACTTTACTTAATAATTCTTCCATTGCAATTAAAAACAAAGACAAATTCGATGCTGGTGGTCTGTAAACACACAAGATAGTATGGCCCTCGACCTCTGCACATGCTACCTCACATAAGCGATCAACAGAGTAAGCAGTGATATCCCTCCTTTCTTTATATTTAAGATGACTATTACAAAGTATCAGGGTACCACCACCCACTGTGGATCTGTTGTACGCGCTGGCAACTGAAAAATTATTTACATTAAACAACATCCTATCTGGTTTTAACCAGGTTTCACAAAAACATAAAATATCCATGTGGTATTTATCTGCTAACAATTCCACGTCTAAAATTTTGCCGGAGAAGCGATTTATATTTTGATGATATAGTAAAATATTACTATTCGTCTTCTCTTTTGTCGGCTCTAATAGTTTAAAGTATCTACTGTAGTATTATCAGAAAAACTGGATAATACTGTTAAATTACTAAACCTAGGCTCAGTTAAATCATCAATAACTGCGTGTATATTAAAAGCTAACAATGTAGCTAATAAATGTCGACTTTTTTTGGGAAGAAACATATGCTCCCGAATCAAAACAAAATCACTAACAAAATTGTTAGTGTCAAAAAATAATAAACGGTCACTATGACGACACGATAAAATATGCATCAAGTTATTTAAACTTGAAATATATTCATTTTCCTGAGCAAGTAACTTGTCAGAATAGGGCAATGCACATAAAATTAATTTGCCTAATCTTAACTTAAGTAGGGTGTCGATACCATTAACTATGTCCCTTTTTGTTACACTAAGACTATTTCCAAAAAGAAGTACTACAGTAGTTTGCTCATTCAATTGTGTATGTTGAATTTTATGAATAAGCTCATTAAAATGCAGTTTATGATAACAATGGTTCACTATTGTATGTTTAGAGTGGTTATTTAATAATGACCCAAAACCTGTTCCTAGTCCATCAGAATATACTAAGACATTACTTTGAGTGGGGTTCAAAGTTGTTACAGTATGAGCAAGAGGTAAGGTTGAAGGAGTAACATGTTGTGACATGAGAGGTAGCGGAGTGGCAGTACAACTACAGGTGAGGTTGTTAGTCAGTGACTCATACCTCTCTGCACTACACTTCACCAGGTCCACCAACTCACAAGCCTCCTGCATGCGCTCACTTAACATCTGTTGACTACATTCATATTTACAAAATATTTCCTTAAGTGTATTTTCCCTACTCAATAATTCCCTTTGAAGGTTCTGAATGTCAACATCATACATTTGTGAACTAGTTTCTAATTTACTAATACATATATTTAATTGGCCTTTTAGGTTTCTGAAATCTCTTCTAAGTTTAACATTATGTTTGTAAACATTTTGAGTTTTTAAAAGTTTCTTATATTTCTTAATACTCTTGTTGATTTTAATATATTTCTTTATTTTATTATGACTACTTAGAATTGGACATTTAGCTATGGTATCATCCACTGTAAGGTCTATGGTTATGGTGGGCCGCTCACATGCCAGTCCGGATGCATTATCCATCAGCTCATGGTACAGGTTCTTGGTGTTAGAAACCTCTTGGCTGACTTTCAGCGAGTCCATGGAGGTTATGGTGTTATGGGCCTCGCACAATTCTGCTTCTAGTACAGATATACGCTTTAGTGCATGGTCATGAGTGTCATGGCACTGCTGAAAATCAGATAATTGTTGACGGAGACGGTGATGCTGGTCCAGTACATCCAAATGCTGGGAATGTAGTTCTGCAAGCTGGTTTTTGAGTTGAGCGTTTTTGTTCACTATTAACTCAATCTCAGATTCACTCTCCTCCCGTTCCCGCAGTAGCTTGCTGCACTCATCTCTAGATGAATCCAGCTCTCTCAGCGCTGCTTTTAGTTTGTCATTCATGTCACGAACGGTAGCTGCCCGGGTCATCATATTGACTGTTTTCTTTATGCAACACCTGTAATGTGACAGAAAACAGCTGAGTAAGCGAAGAGAATATTGAGTTAATTGAAAACTTAAGAAAGTAGGAGGAGTTTTAGGTTAAAAAGAAGCAAAATGTTTGAAAACAATAGAAGTTTCATAAAAAAAGACAAAAGAAAAAATTATAAAAAAAATATGGAGGTATATGAGAAAAAGAGAAAAAAAAAAGAAACTAAGAAGAACAGCTATTTGATTAAATATTCTCAGACTTAATTACAGGTGATACTTTATGGAAAGGCTTTATTAAACATTAGTGTTTTTAACTAGATTAAATTTTTGTTGGATTGTTATGAACATTAGTTTTAGTGGGAAAGTCTATTAACAATGTGATCTTTGCGGTTTATATAAAATATTTAAGCTAAATTAAAGACATATATTATGTGTGAAGTAGGGTTTGCAGTGAATGTTTTGTCTGGGCAAGTGTTTTCGTCCTCGATTTTGCTTCCACAATTTGTCAAACAAAATGAGACACAAACGTAGCCGGTGTGTACTGGACGTCGCTCAGAGCCCTGAGCAGTATATGAGTGGTGTATAGTATTTAAATAATAAAGCAATAACACGTAAATCAAAACAAAATACTCCCCCGGTTCAAAGAATTCAAATCCACAGTTCAAACGTTGACAGCCGGTACATGACTTGGTGAAATATCAATTGTTATTGAGTTAACACAACAAAACTGGTCACAAACACTACGTGTGTCACTTTGCACGTTAATTCTAATATAAATAAAGTATTTTTAACAAATTAAACACAATAAAACAATAATTTTAAAATAAATTAGCTAAGAGGCCGTTTTTTGACGACCTGTCGCCAGTGTTGCCAGCGTCGCCCTTGAAGGTAAGTCGTTGATTCGACCTAGAGTTGACACCCCCTGCCTATAGTTCTCGCCAAACTTCTTGGCCGCCCTGAAGTTGGCTACTATGGCTGCGCAGTTGCAAATCTCATATAAAAACTGCACCTTTCGTGCCACTGAAAGCCAACTTTTTGGGACGCTTAATTTTTGCAATAACTATACCTGCCTATCCTATTTGTCTTGCACACTACGGTACCTACCTTCTTTTTTACCTGTTTCATTCTTCCACGGAGAATCTTAACATTCAGGAAATGACATCCAATGCACAACGCCATCGAATTGCGTGTGTTGTGATATTTTACTTCTTGAACACTTTAAATCCATCAAACTTATGATATAGTGAACCGATTGCGATGAAACAAAAACTAAGTAATACTTCTAGTTACGCATAATTTTTATCTATAAATATTATCTATATTGGTTTCGTACATTTTACGTGATGCGTGCACAAATAAACAGACAAACAAACAAAAATTCCAAAAATGCTGGCAATGGGTTCTATTGGTTATCCTTTAAGACCCTGACTTTTTTTTGGAAATATTTTCGATGTATAAAAACGACTTTTCTACAGATTTATTATATGTACCTATTGATGATGTTACAATTAAAACCCTTTTTTCGTTAGAACTCGTATTTCCTAGTTAAAACTAGTATTTACTAAATGCCTTTGTTAAAACTAGAATTCACTAATGCTCAAATAAAATATCAGTTAAATGCCTAATATAAAGAGACAATGTGATAAAAACTATCTGACTGTGTGATAAAATGAAACAAACTTGAAAAAGATATGTTTAGTATTTATAAGAAAACATGTTTTTACTAATGGAATTTAAAAAAAAAATCTATGACAGTCATGACTGTCATAGATTTTTTTTTTAAATTCCAAGAAGATGTGTTTAATCATATTCCACGTTTCATTAGCTATGCAACAAGGTATAACAAGCTAGGGCACAATCAGAATTCTTAGAAAAAAACTTTGATGAAAAGCGGTTCCGGTTCCGGTTTCGGTGTAGTAGTAAAAATAACGGTACTTAAGCATCAAATTTATCACTCATCATGGGTCACAAAAGGTCACAAAAGAAAATAAAACAATCCAAATAGGTACAAAATGACGTTTATTACTAGTTTTACAGAAGTTTACGATTACAATTCATTTTCCACGTGTCCGCCTCTGTTTTGCAAACATACTCCCGTTCTGTCTTAGTCCACTTTTTAACCGACTTACAGAAAAGGAGGAGGTTCTATGTTCGACTTCTTGTATGTTTTTTTTTTATGTATGTTCACCGATATCTCCGTCAATTGTGGACCGATTTTGAAAATTCTTTTTTTGTATGAAAGAGTATGTTTTGAAAATTGGTCCCATTTTAGTTTGGTGAAGATTTGATTAAGAACTTCGAAGATATACAACAGAACTCTTCAATAAATAACGGCAAACCTATCGGGATGGCTGCAATCGCATGTCTGTTTATTGTGTATACCATTTCATAACATAACATCACGCCAGTACGCTCTTGAGGGGTACGCAGATCTCTCATTTCACCCTTTATGTTCAAGTTTCATGATATTCGGCTAATCTATTTTGGCGTTAAGGTAACTTACTAAACAACTTGGCTATCACTGTCCATTCCAGGTTGCCTGGAAAAGATCGCGGTAAGCGATAAGGCCGCCCGTTGTATGTATTTTATTTTTAAGTTTCCTTTTCTGTGTCTTAACCTGGTGTTCCTACAATAAAGAATAAATAAATAAATATAAACTTGCCTATTAGCTAAGTACAACTCATCATCATTTCAGCCGAAAGACGTCCACTACTGGACATAGGCCTCCCCCAGGCGTCGCCACATTGACCGATCCCGTGCGTCTCGCATCCAGCGCCTTCCCGCAACCTTAACCAGGTCATCGGTCCACTTAGTGGGAGGCCTTCCAACGTATCGTCTTCCGGTTCGCGGTCGCCATTCCAAAACTTTTCGGCCCCATCGGCCATCCGTTCTGCGAGCAATGTGCCCTGCCCACTGCCACTTAAGTTTCGCAATTCTCCGGGCTATGTCGGTAACTTTAGTTCTCCTGCGGATATCATCATTTCTGACGTGATCACGCAAGGAAATTCCGAGCATAGCCCTCTCCATTGCCCTTTGGGTGACTTTAAGCTTTCTGATAAGGCCCATTGTGAGCGACCATGTCTCGGTCCCATAGGTGATCACTGGCAACACACACTGGTCAAAGACTTTTGTCTTGAGACACTGCGGTAAATTGGACGAGAAGATACCACGCAACTTCCCGAACGCCGCCCAGCCGAGTCGGATTCGACGGTTGACCTCTTTCTCGAAGTTGGACCTACCCAACTGGATCGTTTGACCCAGGTAGACATAATCGTCTACAACTTCGAGTGTAGAGTCTCCGATCTTGATAGGAGTGGGTGCTACATGGAAGTTCACCATGATCTTGATTTTGTCCATGTTCATTTTAAGATCCACTCTTTCGGAAGCTTTACTGAGGCCATCGAGCATTTTACTGAGGCTTTCCATGGTCTCAGCCATGACCACTATGTCGTCGGCAAACCGAAGGTGAGTGATGTACTCGCCATTAATGTTGATGCCTAGGCCCCTCCAGTCCAGAACCTTGAATACATCCTCCAGCGCAGCAGTGAACAGTTTCGGAAAAATGACGTCTCCCTGTCTCACGCCACGCTGGAGAAGGATTGGTTTCGAGGTCTGATCCTGAAGACGGACTGACATGGTGGCGTTTTTGTACAAACACTTCAACACCTCAATGTACCGGTCTATAACGCATTAAAATGGTACCTACGAAAGACACCGACTTCCAAAAATAAATTTATTTTTCACTTTGTAGTTTTCTTATTTGGAAGTCGGTAGTATTTTTTTGTAAAAAAGTTTTTTATTGCTACACCTGTTGTTAAACCACTTCTTATTTAATTTTTTATTCTCGTTCTCAAAACATCAACTTAACCTGTAGCCCTGTATAATTGTTTATTATATACTTTTTTAAAAGCTTCTCATGATCTAGGGGAGGCACACAACACCGCGATACTTTGTGCCTATACACGCGATGCTATCTTAAATGGCTATCATTTTAATATAGAACTACTGTAATCTCAGTCGCTGCCCAGACAATGAATTTGTGTCCATTTGGTGGCGGTGTAGCAGGCCTGCCTAGCACTTGGGAAAGGTTGTAGCTATCGTACAGAGGTTGTAGCTATCGGGAAACAGACTCCGGCAGGGAATTCCAGTCCTAAGCGGGATAAAAACCATCCTATTACCTTCCCAGTATCTCAAACTATATCCATACCAAATTTCATCTAAATCGGTTCAGTGGTTTAAGCGTCAAAAGGTAACAGACAGACGGATAGAGTTACTTTCGCATTTTTAATATTATAGTACTCGTATGGATTGAACTATGCTCATATTTATGTAGATCGTGACGATCGATACCAGAGAAGTAATAATCAAAACGCTGTTGATGCTGATCGTAGGTTCGCAAACCTAAAGGTTTTCTACGATTGCGTTACGAAAAGTAATAGAATTAGAAATATCCACATGCCTAGAGTATCGAATACTGAGATGGTCCTGTATCTTATACAGATGCACTGTCGATGACCTTTCGATCTATGCAGTATGTGGCATGGATTTGAAAGGACGAGTCGGTTGGATTGCATGAGACAGGAATGACGAACCTATGGCAAGAGGTATACGGTTCCCATACGATTGAAAATACTGCCCAGTTATTTTAATAGCATAGTTTATTGTTATGAAATACTATCATTTTATTGTTTGCTTTTATCTAGGGGAGAATATTTTATAACCACATTAGTGACGTCATTTTTTTAAAATTCAACCTATACTGTCCCATTTTTGGGCAAAGAATGTTCTTAACATAGGTATATTTTTAATGCTAAGAACCACTGGGCTATGATGAACCACTGGGTCATCCTAAGCAAAGAATTATGACATTCGCAATACTTTTGCCATTCGGATAAGGTTGGTTCTATATCTCTAGCACAGACACTTATTTACACTGAAACCCAGGTGTGTGAGTAAATTACCTACATTTTAATTATACGAGTAAGTATTCGCTATTAACTTTACGTCTGAGATGTAAATCAAGTCTTGGTGACCTAAGCTCTTCGTCATAAATTGTAATTTTGATCTACCTAATGATGTGTTTACTTCGCTTTATGATTTTACGTAAACATTATTCTATTTTCTTATCTTTAATCTACCATCTCGGTTAATTATTTCCTATTAACTAACAGTAAAAAACTAGATTCTTATAGTTTCAAATATGATCAGCTTAATTAAGCATAAATCAATTTGGATGGATCGGCACCACTCAGCTCAACCATCATGAAGGGAACCGAATGATCCAACACGTGTTCCACCATCAGAGAGAAATTAGAGAGAGCATGACACACTCAAATGCCAGGGCACACAGAAGTCAACGAACGACACATAGGTAGATTTACAGTCGGAACATAGTACTCACACATGTGCTGTGCAGTTATATAATACTAAAAGAAATTGAGTTTATACAATACAAATACACAGTCTTCAGCAGGTCCAACAATACTTCAAAACTTTTCTGCCCATCACTAATTGTTCTTGCGCCCTAATGGCTGCGGAGCAGGACCAGCATTTAGCCAAGCATTTTTATCAGCCATGTAATCCCCCAACTTATAATATGCTTGCCTGCATAGTGTGCGTTTTATACAAGTTTTAAATTTCGTCTCATGCAGTTCTAGAATGTGGGGAGGTATTTTATTGTAACATTTTATACAGTACCCCATAAAAGATGATGCTACTTTAGCCAGCCTGAAACCTGGTTGGATTAATTGGTCCCTATTTCTAGTAACATAATTATGTCTGTCGCCGTTTTTACTGAAAATATGTAATTTTTTTCTAACGTACATGATGTTTTCATAAATATGTCGACAAGGTACCGTCATGATGTTAATGTCCTTAAACAGTTCCATTAGAGAATCGCGCCGGCGAAGATTGTATATCGCTCTGATGGCTCGTTTTTGCAGAATAAAAATTTACTCAATGTCTGAAGCCCTTCCCCATAGTGAGGACCCCATTGTAACCTTGAGTCTAGCGTGATCCCCAGAAATACCGTTATATCGACAAATTCTAGCTTCTCCCTACCCAATCCAAAAGATCCAAACGGAACCCCGTTTGGAACCGTCGGGTACGGTTTTATTGCTGTCACTCACGTGTCCGTCCTTCCGTCCATCTTCTATCACACGGGTTTTACAGCCAAACAGTTGGAGCAACAGTCTTCAAATTTTCTGAGAATAAGCATCTTGTTTTTTTTTATTATTTTTCTCATACAGACAAAGGGGCGGCGCGAAAAAAAAATTTGGCCTCCCCCATCGACTGGAGAATCGTTGTTTAGAGCTCGTTGCGTCGGTAATGAATTAAATAAATAATTTGGTATTTTAATAGATAATGAATACTGCATTTCTTGTTTTACAAATGTTGGAAAACAAAGGAATGAGAAGTCACCAAAGTCAGCTTTTTAAAAAAAATTTTGTTCCGAAGAATTTATAACTTGCTATAGATTTATGAACTTGAAATGTGGTGATTATGTTTATTATTACGTATATTTTACAAACAAATACCAAAATATTGATAAATCAGATTTTTCTTTTAAATTCCCTCATTTTTCTTATTACAACCAACTTAATTTTGCGGTTTGGACGGAACCCTAAATGTGTGAAAAGTCCGACACGGACTTGGCCGGTTTTTTTTTTGTAATTCATGTCATCGCCATTGATCTAAAGTGGTGATGAAAAACATCGTGAGGAAACCGTGCTAGTTTCCTTGAACAAATTCGAAGATATGTCGAACCCGAACTGGCCCCACGTGGTGGGCTGCGGCCCACTCCCTCTCAAAGAGAGGAGGCTTGTGTCCCAGCCATACAGCACAGCGAATTCACACTATATATATCACACTTAATATATGTATCTTTATATATATGAAGTTATTTATACATGTTACGGCTAATACCCGAAGTGCGGCTACACCTAGTATAAGTGCGGCTACACCTAGTTTTAGCCGGTTAGAACTAGGTGTAGCCACGCAACATAGTCGACGGAGCCCCGCTGCGCGGGGCTCCTATTTCCGTCCGCGGGGTCTAAAGTAACCTAACACGAACGAGATGTTCATCTCGTTCGAACCTAACCTGTCCGTGTCGGGGTGCCCTAAGCTCCAGCTAATACTAGGTGTAGCCGCACTTCGGGTATTAGCCGTAACATACACACACACACTTAATATATATTAAGAGTACTAGCTGACCCCCGGGGCTTCGCTCCCGTCATCTCGTTCGAACCTAACCTGTCCGTGTCGGGGTGCCCTAAGCTCCAGCTAATACTAGGTGTAGCCGCACTTCGGGTATTAGCCGTAACATACACACACACACTTAATATATATTAAGAGTACTAGCTGACCCCCGGGGCTTCGCTCACGTCATCTCGTTCGAACCTAACCTGTCCGTGTCGGGGTGCCCTAAGCTCCAGCTAATACTAGGTGTAGCCGCACTTCGGGTATTAGCCGTAACATACACACACACACTTAATATATATTAAGAGTACTAGCTGACCCCCGGGGCTTCGCTCCCGTCAATTGGCTACTTACCTACCTACACTACCTACCCTACCCTACCTACCCTACCCAATCTACCCTACCCTACCTACCCTACCCTTCCTACCCTACCCTACCTACCCTACCCTAACCTACCCTACCTACCCTACCCTACCTACCCTACCCTACCTACCCTACCCTACCTACCCTACCCTGCCTACCCTACCCTACCTACCCTACCCAATCTACCCTACCCTACCTACCCTACCCTACCTACCCTACCCTACCTACCCTTCCCTGCCTACCCTACCTACCCTACCCTACCTACCCTACCCTACCTACCCTACCCTACCTACCCTACCCTACCTACCCTACCTACCCTACCTACCCTACCCTACCTACCCTACCCTACCTACCCTACCCTACCTACCCTGCCCTATCTACCCTACCTTACCTACCCTACCCTACCTACCCTACCCTACCTACCCTACCCTATCTACCTACCCTACCCTACCTACCCAACCTACCCTACCT
The DNA here is from genome assembly GCA_947562075.1 of Orthosia gracilis. Lineage (NCBI taxonomy): Eukaryota > Metazoa > Arthropoda > Insecta > Lepidoptera > Noctuidae > Orthosia > Orthosia gracilis. The sequence goes on along the minus strand of OX387272.1, from coordinate 48,234,051 downwards.
ACCCTACCTACCCTACCTGGCAGCCGCCCTGTATGAAGCAAAGAGAGGGTCATCCCGGTTTGTGCCAGGAGACAGGGATATTGAAAGTATGGTAAGATTTGCAAAAGCCCCTCATCCAGCTACACAAATGCCCCTGGAGTTCGTGTGCCTGACAGACCAGGAGCTATTGGATAGCAACAATGTGCAGACGGTGCGAATATTCACCGACGGCAGCAAGGTTGAGGGGAAGGTCGGAGCCGCATTATCCATTTGGGATAATGAGGGCGAAGTCCGGAAACTCAAGCTTAGCCTCGCCGCGTACTGCACAGTCTACCAGGCGGAACTCCTGGCCATTTGCAAGGCGACGGACGTGATCCTCACGCGGCAAGAGACGAGCTATGGTTTGTACAGCGACTCAATGTCAGCATTGCAGACGCTTGCAAACCATGGCTCTCTCCATCCCCTGGCGGTTCGCGCGCGCGCCAATTTGGTTCAAGCCCTGGGCCAGAGCAAAGCTGTGTCTTTGTTCTGGGTCAAGGCCCACGCGGGCCTGCCGGGGAATGAGCGAGCGGACGAGCTGGCAAAGGAGGCAGCATTGTCGTTACGGAGGAAGCCGGACTACGATCAGTGTCCGGTTTCATTTATCAAGCGACAGATCCGTTTGGAATCGCTTGATGAATGGAATCGGAGATATGTGTCGGGCGAGACTGCTTCTGTGACGAAAATGTTTCTTCCGGATGCAATAGCGGCCTTCCGTATTGTTCAACAGGTGCGGCCCACAGGCGTTCTCACGCAGGTTTTGACGGGGCACGGTGGGTTCTCTGAATACTTGAATCGCTTCAAGTGTAAGGAGAGCCCATCGTGCGCCTGCGATCCAGGCGTGGCAGAAAGTGTCCAGCACATAATTGTAGATTGCCCGTTATTTATCAGGGAACGCTACCAACTTGAATGTGAGCTGGACATGAGACTGAAGAGCGAGAGTATCTGTGGGTTCATGACAAAGCAAAATAGGGAAAGGTTCTTAGCATACTGCCATAATGTAGCTACAGTGGTTATACACCGGAATAAAACATGATGCGCACTGTGCTTCATGAATATGTAACTATATTCAAATGTAAGCACAGACTGCAGCACAGTAATGTATAGCCAGTAGTGTGTTAAGTTAGTACCTAATTAGTTGTGTAAGATATTATGTGATAAATTATTTACTGTGATAACTGCACTTTTTTATGTTTTTATTATCCCTAATGCTTTAAGATTTTGATCTGTGATAAACAGCACCAACTGAATAAACTGTGTGATAAACAGCACCTCTGTATATTTGTAAGATTATCAGCAATTTGTATATTTTATTTGTAAAAACCTGTGATAAATAATTAAATTATGCCCTTAGATTAGACTATATAAAGTGGGCATCCCACCCACGGAATGAAAGATGATGAATGTAAGAAAGAACTAGTATGCGGAATGAAAGTACGAGAGGCATAAAAGAAGGAATGGAATGTCAGAGGTAAAGCACAGAATAGGCGCCAAATTTTGTGGCGGGGATTAGTGTTAAGTTAAAAAAAAAAAAAAAAAAAAAAAAAAAAACCTACCCTACCTACCCTACCTACCCTACCTACCCTACCTACCCTACCAACCCTACCTACCCTACCTACCCTACCTACCCTATCTACCCTACCTACCCTACCCACCCTACCTACCCTACCTAGCCTACCTACCCTACCTACCCTACCTACCCTACCTGCCCTACCTACCCTACCTGCCCTACCTACCCAACCTACCCTACCTACCCAACCTACCCTACCTACCCTACCTACCCTACCTACCCTACCTACCCTACCTACACTACCTACCCTACCTACCCTACCTACCCTACCTACCCTACCTACCCTACCTACCCTACCTACCCTACCTACCCTACCTACCCTACCTACCCTACCTACCCTACCTACCCTACCTACCCTACCTACCCTACCTGCCCTACCTACCCTACCTACCCTACCTACCCTACCTACCCTACCTACCCTACCGACCCTACCTACCCTACCTACCCTACCTACCTTACCTACCCTAACTACCCTACCTACCCTAACTACCCTACCTACCCTACCTACACTACCTTCCCTACCTACCCTACCTACCCTACCTACCCTACCTACCCTACCTACCCTACCTACCCTACCTACCCTACCTACCCTACCTACCCTACCTACCCTACCTACCCTACCTACCCTACCTACCCTACCTACCCTACCTACCCTACCCTACTTACCCTACCCTACCTACCCTACCCTACCTTACCTACCCTACCCTACCTACCCTACCTACCCTACCTACCCTACCCTACCCTACCTACCCTACCCTACCTACCCTACCCTACCTACCCTACCCTACCTACCCTACCCTACCTACCCTACCCTACCTACCCTACCTACCCTACCCTAGGGGTATGAAAAATAGATAGTAGCCGATTCTCAGACCTTCTGAATATGCATATAAAATTTGGTAAAAATCAGTAAAGCCGTTTCGGAGGAGTACGGTAACTAACATTGTGACACGCGAATTTTATATATAAGATATAATATTTTAAAGTCGAAAGTTTGGGTGTGTGTGTGTGTGTTTGTTACTTCTTCACGCTCAAACGGCTGGACGGATCGGGACGAAATTTGGCATAGTCTGAAATAGCACATAGGATATTTTTATCTCGGGAATATGTTCACTTGGGACAATTATCGACATTCACGCAAGCGAAGCCGCTGGCGGAAGCTAGTAAAATATAATTAATGCGAAATTTTGGATGAATGTACATTGTTACACAATCAAGCCAGAGCGGCGGAAAGGATCTGCATAAAGTTTGGCACAAAGTAAGATTATCTGGAATAGCACATCAGCTACTTTTCATCCCGGTTTTATGTTCCCTTGGGATAAGAAAACACTTTTCACGTGGGAGAACAATCTATATGTATTAGTTAGCAAAAAATTGTAGAAAAATATTCGCCATAAAAAATAATTTAATAATACACTTTACAAAATTCCGTCGAAGATAAAAATACAATAAATTTAAAGTTATGATCTGAATGGCCGTGGTGAACAAAGAAACTAATTAATATCATAAATATCGGACATTTTTATTATTAGTTAACATATTACTCGATATCTGGTTGTAAGACTTGTAAGTTGTAACAACTGGTGGGACAGGGGTCGCGAATCTTCTGGGACCACTGCCATACATGGGCATTCAAGAGTGTTGAAGACACGGACATTATTGAGTGGAATAGAAATAAATAAAGATTTTGTTTGCATTTTGTTCACAATTAAATGTTTAGCATGAAACTTAGTTTGATTAAAGGCAATACTGTAACGCATATAGGGAACCATAACTGTCATTATTGCTGGATCTGCTATCAATTACCAAAACGAAGAACTACAAAAACCAGGAAAAATGATCATCACTCTCCTACACTTATCCCATCTTACTTGGGGCTGGTGCAACATGTTCTTCTGTAAGTGGTCATCTTAGCAATAGGGAGCTTCGAGAGCCCCGACACGGATAGGTTAAGTTCGAAGGGGATGACGGGAGCTGAAGTAAGCGAGCAAAGTGAGCGAACTTAGCTCCCGACATCTCCTTCATGTTAGGTTACTTTAGACCCTGCAGACTGATAAAGCGGCTCCGTCACCAAACTTTTCCAACGAAAAATAAATCCTCGGCAGTTGCTATCAAAAAAACAACTGCAACAAGTTAAGAAAACAGTTTTAAACCTCTGACCATTACGGCCAAAGGTTTCGCACCTCTGCAACAGCATAAATACAGGTGTCACACTCGCCGACAAAGGCAGGCAGTCATTCTCTTGCGACAATGCAGCTGATTCATCTGAGCTCGCAGCTTTCAACGATGAGTATTATGACTGAGAATAACTTTACGAGAACTCAAGGTCGTGAGTAACCATCTGGTTTTAATATGGCAGTCAAAGTTATGTACTGTATGTATTCTTCAAAATTAATCTTATTAATTCAAACTCATGCCTGTGTGTAAACCCCCTATATAGGACATGCGTCACCTCCTTTTCTACCCAGCATACACAACCACCTGCATCTTCCAAGACTTAAACGAAGCCAACGCCAGAGCTATCCACGTGGGCAGAAGATATTGGTCGGACAAAATTTCAGAAATTGATATGAAAAGAAGAAAATTGGGGGAGTGACCCTTTATCTACTCTTTACAAAACGAAAAATGGGCGGCAAATCGAGCCCTGTACTGCTGTTCTAAACTAGTAGATTCGTCGCTGGCGCAGCGCTGCGATCAAGGCTGTATCCTTAGAGAACAGCACTAAAGAATTCTGCGCTTGCGACCACTAAACCAAGGAGGGAGAGTTTTTTGTTAACAGTAGGGTTAAACCAGGATAGTTGCCCCGGGGGTAGGTATAGTTGTCCTAATTGTAATTACTTTAGCTTCGCGGATGAATCGCATGCTATTTTACTAATCTATCAAAAGACTCTGCAACTGCCACTAATTTGATCGTGTTGCATAATATGTCTGATTGCATGGGAAGATAAAACGCGATCAAAGTCTTTGCGAGATAGATGTCCTTTATCTCGGCGGAGCATCTATCCTTGACGTTATTTAAATGGATGAGGCAACTGTTCCCTATGTGGGATAGATGCCCCAAAAAAGAGAGGTCCGCAAAAATCGCTAATACTCTAAAAATATTAAAGATAATGTTTTTTACTTTTCATAAATTTATAAATAAAAAACCCAGCCAGTTTTGTAAATAAATTGCTTTGCTTTTTCAACTGAGAGACTTACCCTGAGTTTCCCAGCTCAAAATTATCGGAGAATTAATGTGACAAATTTATTAATGTCGCAAATTATCAAGCACGCGTTATCTGCTGTGATTGGTTGAATGAATTTTCAACAGCCAATCACAGCAGATAACGTGTGCTTGATAATTTGTCACATTAATTCTCCGATAATTTAGAGCTGGGAAACTGAGGGATAGAGTGATTTCATAAAGTGTGGCAACTCTCCGACTCTTACCCTAATATTTTTAACTTAACTAACACATTGTTCTTCAAAACGGTAACCAATAATGCTGGCTAAGTACAGAAATCGCGTAAGTCTTGGGTTACTAACGTGATTTCTGTAGTGTTAGACACCAAGACTTACGCGAGCTTCCAAAAACTTGCCAAGATATCATAATGTGAATACTACTTTATTCGTGACAATATAAGAAGTCGGCTTTGACAGCTATAAAATTATTTAATAATAATTAAACTTGATGCTGACGAATGAGACTTGTTGTTATAGTGTATGGGTAACATAATATTTAATTAGGAGTATGTATTTTTTTCAGTTTCTTGCGTTAAAAGTTATAGCGGCATCTAAAATGCGAAACATCAGCAGACTTCTTATATTGTCACGAATCACCATATAAGTAAAATAAACCGAAGTTACATACTCAGTGGAATGTCATTTACATAATATTATGGGTACGAATAGCAGGGACATACCAATCGTGCAGTCATTAGCGGCTCTATCGATTCCTCGATCTTTCTAAGGACTTCATTTAGAGAAGTTTATATATGAAGCTTTTGTTCGGTTATCTTAGTTATTTCATAATTTAATGTCATGGTCCTGTGTGATAGTATTGTACTCTATAGGACCGCGATCGGAATTCCAACGAATTTGTCCAAAACCATAATAAAACCTGCTTGTTAGTATAGGTGGAGTTTATTCACGTAATCGAATCAGAATTGAAGATATCCGCAAGAGGACCAAGGTTACCGATATAGCCAGAATAATTATGATAAAATAATAATAAAACCATTTATTTCTCTTCACAAAACAAACATTAAAAGTTACTTAGGTATAAAAATACAGGCACATATGTTCGCAGTCTAAAATGTATGAGGAGCTGGTGTTTGAGTTTGGCATAGGAATGTCTGTATTACAAATCACCAGGTCCTCACCCCAGAAAACAAAAACAATGATATCGAATGGTTCCGGTTTAGTTACTTTCATTTTAGTCCAGTTTGTAAGATTGTTTGAAGTAATAAGTAAAATGATTAATAAAACACCGATTATCATGCAGAAAATAACAAATTAAATAAAAAACGCCTCAGTGTAAGTCACGAAGTTTATTTAATTCGTGTTAGTTGTGGTTAAATGTGTGCGTGGGAGTTTTAAGCATGAATTTAATTAAATTTAGTTCAATTCAATCAAGGGGTCTTTAAGTCAGGAGTGAATAGGTTACTTCTAGGCAAGCGTGCTCCACCATCGACCACATCATCGCTTACCATCAGGTGAGATGGTGGTCAAACGCGAGCCTATAGGTTATAAAAAAAGAGAAACTATTCAATCCAACTTAATTAAATTTAACATAATCTAATCCAATCCAGTGTAATTCAATTTAACCTAATTTAATTGAATTCCATTTAATTTAAATTAAATTAATTGTATTTAATTTAATCAAATTTAATCCAATATAATTCAATTTAATTAAACATAACCTAATTGAATCCAATAAAACTCAATTTAATTTAACTTAATCTAATTTATCTTATTCTAATCTAAATTAATCAAATCAATTCAGTTAGAACAGAATACAATAATTTATTGTTAAGAAATTACATTCAAATGCGTTACACTAGGATTTCCTGTGTCGTGAGATTCAGGCTCCTTCGTTCCGAAAAGATTTATTGCTATTTATGTAATAGGTTTAATACGGGGGTGTAGGTGTGTTACGATAAATTTCTTAATTTAATCTAATCTAATTGTAATCTACTACAGTACGAGTATAACCTAATAAGCATAATTTAACCTAAACTACACCAATTTTATTTTATTTAATCTAATATAATTCAATTTCATTCAATTGCTGAACTTAAGTGGCAATGGGCAGGGGCACATTGCTCGCAGAATGGACAAGCCTCCTAATAGTGGACCGTGCGCCTAATTAAAGATGCGTAATCCAGTGGGTGCCAGACGCACAGGATCGATTGATGTGGCGACACTTGAGATGTTCAGCAGTGGACGTCTTTCGGCTGAACTGCTGACTATGATGCTGATAAATTTACTACTTGTTTATTAAATAACGGTATCCGAACTTAGAGATCCAAAACATGATTGAGAATATTTTTAACTGTCGGATAACAGTTATTAAAATAATTATACACTGCGTACACCCCGGCGCCAGAGCATCACTACAAGCTAATACAAATTAAAATAATTCTTAAATACCAAAATGTTCACAAAAACATAGGAACTAAACAATACTCCAATAGCAATTGTATCGTTCACCTATTGAATTACATTGTATGTAACACATGCAAACAGTCATTCAAATTCATACATCGTTCTAATGACTTGAAACATGTTATTTGATGTTTTTTACTCAGATTGTTAGCAATAGTTTCCTGGGTTATAATTCACTGACAGTTCTAAAGATCAGGAATCATTAGAGTTAATAAATATATATGTTTTATTTTTTTCTATGAAGTAAAGATAGGTCAAAGTAATAATAGAGTGCGGGTATATTTAATTGGACAAGAAACATATGTGACGACGCATAATACAAGTTTTCCTTATGCAAAGCCAGAAAAACATTTAGAAATGCAGGAAAGTATTTACATTTTAATCAAACTTGTTATTTTATCATAGAAACAGTGGTAGATGGCTAGTGAAACCAGCACCCTAATAGCGTACCTAACTTAAAAGAGTGGTGCACGCACAGACCTAAATCTAACTAGATGACGCGATTGTATGTACTTCGCTTGCCAAAAAACTGTCTAAAGTTACGACAAATGATCGTAATTTTAGCTTTTCATTTAGCATTATCGGCACCGGAAATCACCCGAAATCTAGAAAAATGCCTTTTTATGCCATATTGAGCTGTAAAGAATGTATAGAATAAGTTGACCGAGGTATTGGAAATGTTTTCTATCATTGGTAAGTAAATTCGTTTTTAAACTGTTTGTGAAAAAGTGGCACGCTTGGTTTTCATACAGATGGAGGGACTTGCGTTTTCTATTTAGATTTATGTCTGTTGGCGCACGCCTGCTTTGCTAGCATTCATTGCTCTGAAAGTCTGAACAAAAAACATGGCGGGAAATTACTAGTGCTTGCTCAGAGATTGCAGTTATACAGTAGAAATGCCAGTTGCATGACAATTAAAATTTATAATAAATTAGCGCCTGCCCTGAGAATGTTACCATTTAATAAGTTTAAATATTAAATGTTTGCTTGGCTCTTAGACATGTGTTTTTATTCCGTCAATGAATTTCTTAATCGTACATTTTGATATTGTAATTAAAATCTTAATAATGATATAAGTACTTTGAAATTATTCTGAATTCTTTAACATTGTAATTTTTTTTTGACCTTTTTATTTATATTTTGACATGATGATTTATATTTTGTCATTTTGATTATTTTTTTTGACATTGTGATAAAAAAATTTGACATAATATTTTTTTTTTTTTGATTTCATGATTTATATTTCGACATACAAATTTTCACATATTTATATAATATTCTTATAATGTACCTAGTTTTGATTTGCACGTACATAGTTTATTATTTAATATTTCTACACCAGCAATGGTAGTATGTGTGAAACAATGTTATACTGTAGATATAATGTATACTGAGACATAAATATTTACTTACTTACTTCATAATTATGGTCTGAAACCTTAGCGCGAGTTTTTACTTACGCTCAAACGCGTTAACGTAAACGTCAATTTGTATCGAAACTGGATAAGCGCCGTCTGGTGAGGGTAGGGAGAAACCTCTTTTTTTTGTATACATTTTGACATAAGAGATCGACGTTTACGTTATAACGAGTGAGTATATGTTAAAAAACTCGGCATAAGCACACAGAAATCCGTCTACTCGACAGCGTAAAACACGCAATGAATACTTCACTGCACTGTTTTCATAATACCGTTGACCCTGATAGTTACAAATAACAACCTTCCGACTCTCGACACGTGTATCAAAAACACCGACGACTATAATTTTCACATCAATTTCCCAATAAATTCATTAACAACGCATTTATTCTTGTTTAAATAAATTAAGTTACATGTTGCCCATCACTGAGAGACCAAGTGAACTGATGATGTTAGAATAGTCTAAGATCTTACCGCAAGTCAAATCATGTTATTTTTTTTTATGACATTTGAGCCAGTTCCGACCGTTCTGGCAAAATTTCAATGTTAATCTTAATTTAGTTATATAATGTTTTTCAAGTGAACCTTACATCATTTGAAAGAAAGTGGTGTATAGAATATGAAAAAAATGGTTGCCAGCTCTCAGTTAGGCGCAATCTGTGGGATGATAGTTTGAACGCTACACCTGGCAATTCTAGATTGCGGCTAACTGAGAGCTGGCAACCATCTTTTCCCTATTTTCTACATCATTTTCTTTAAAATGGAATCAATGGTTGGATTCTTTTGAAAAACATGTTTATCTGGGGTTTTTTAACAAATAGTAATTACATTTTATTTTATTAAAGATAATTACGACTAGTTATTGCCAGGCAACTCTGCAATAATCTATTCTACTAAAAAGTATCATTTATGAAAATTTAGTTTTATTAAAATACAGATACCTCTACCCGTAGATTTTAGTAGCAGTATCTCGTACTATGATATTAGATTTTCAATGTCAATCATATTGAAGCTATAAATCTTAAAGGAACTTTGATGAGCTTCAAGAATGTAAATCATTGGAATAATTAAAATTCTTGCAGCTTATCATCATCATTATTTTTGACGACTAAACTCTGCTTATTGCGATCTGCTCCTATTTAGTTGTTTTTAATTGCTTTAAAACGGAATTAATCAACCTCAAATGTAAATATACAAATGACATCCAAAAAAATTTAATCACTTGAATAAATTTTCCATAACATTATATTTTTGCCATAATTCTGTGAATTTTGATGCGTAATAGAATGATCCTCATCATCAGCCAACAGCAGTAGTCCATTACCTGGACATAGGCCTCCCCATACACCCACCACCCTGCGAAGATCGTCGCTACAACTGTACCTGACCAGACCTGGTTTTTTATATGAATGTTAATTGAGGTTTTTTTATTTTATTTTTTGTGTTTGACTTATTATAATGTAATGGAATTAAGTAAATGAATTTGTTTTTAAATATTGTGTATGTAATGTGACTGTGTAAATGTATTATTTCTATTATGAGTCAGTGACACTTGAATTAAATGTTTTTTTTATTTTTTTTTATAGAATGATGCTGATAAGGTGATTATTAATATCCATAATCGGTCAACAAGACACCGGCCACCGGTACATGGTGGACAACGCAACCATACGTAAAAAGCGTTTTGTAAATACTTTCGTTGTGCGCACAACTATGGAGTGGAATTCCCTGCTGGAGTCTTTGTTTCCTGATAGCTACAACCTTGGAGTCTTTAAGTCAAGAGTGAGGCAACCGTAGACCACATCATCGCTTACCATCAAGCGAAATAGGGGCCAAAAGCGAGCCCATCGTAAAAAAAAATCGGCTGAATACATAATTCAATAACCACCTCGTAATTCTAAATGATCAATTACCCTTAACCTTTAAAAGTTTAATTAATAAAATCGATTTGTTCTTCTTTTATCTGTAATACGAATTACAACAGGCTTCATTTATCAATATCAAACGTTTATTTAATTCATATCATTAATATTGTTTTGTCTAAACATCTAATAATATCTTAATGTGAATTATTAATTCTTGGAAATGATCTATGGAGCCATTCGTAATCGATATGCTATCGAAGTTGCACCATTAGTAGCTTAGGCCACATTGAGATTTGAAAAGCAGTTTTTTTTATATATGGAAGTGTTTCTTCCTATGTGTGTGTCGTTTCAGTTAAAACAACAGCGGATTTTAGAATTGTTGATATTATATACTATGTGTGTCACTGTTCATCATTTTCCATTGACTCATCACAAAAGTGAAGCTCTATTGCCATTCCATCCTTCAGCTTTTGTTCTTGATCACTTTTTAGGCAGCAATGACATGATTTTTTTTGTAAGTCCTCATCAGTTTAGTTACCAACGTCCTGGGTAGACTGAGAGACTTCAAATGTTTGCTCTTCCACACCCTTTCTTCCTGTCTCCGTTTGTAATTGCCGAGGAGTGGCGCAGTACCGGGTACAATGTTAAGAACAGAAGAGAGGCCTTTTACTAGCAGCGAGAGAGTACAGGTCTTCAATAATAATAATAATAGCTTTGAGTGAGAAAATCACTCCCTGCCATTTTATAACCGTGTATTTTAACAGTGGAGCAGTCCTTCCATAGTTCTAGGTAATCAGTTCAAATTCAGCAAGGCTAATAGTAGATTTTCTATCTATCAAACACATAGACTGAAGTCCACATCGCGTCATTTATCTCGCATGTGATTGGACGATTTTTCATACTCTATATTATTGCTCTTTGCCTTGTCGAATTCATTACACCACTGAAATCCATAGATCTTTTGTTTCCATATTTTGCAATAGCCCAACGCAAACAGAAGAATGTCCTTGGGTACACTTCATACTGCATACGGGATAATCGTCAGTTGGTGTTAATTTCAATTAAAGATGTCTAATCTACGAGTTGTCTTCGGCCCCTAGCACGCCTTTCAAAGGTCCCGAGATTGTCAAAAACCTCTGATAGATTCTCAAGTGTCCCTCATAACTGATGACCACATAGACGCACAATACCTTGTTCTATAAATGTTATGCTAGATTACCTTTATTTCCACAATAACATGGGTGTTGTCCGACCTTGTTATAAATCACGCAATTATGTTCGTTCTTGTTCGGAACTTGAGGTTTTCTTTAATTCGGTTATTTTTGTGTGTTGATGACATCATTATAGTGTTGTATATTCAGAACACGATGTATAGAGCTTTGGTTTACTTGTCTGTCAGTCTTTAGAATGGAGGTAAGGGAACTATTAACATAACATTACGCCTGTTTCTCCGAAAAGGTTGGTTAGGTAGAGGTTGGTAGATAATTAACCAATGGTTTTTTTGGGAAAACTATGGGTCACTACAATGTTAGGTTTTGGATATGTAATTAGATTATTAAGACTGTTTTTGTAATCATGATTATTATTCCATCTACTTTGAATTCGATAATTTGTGCTGGCAACTCCAAAACAATTGAATTTGTGCCAGTCTATGGGAGAACTTTGAGTTCAGTCTAACGGAGACCTAATGGAAGTACGTCCCTTTTTCCGTAGGCGCTGGTCGAGGTCGGACACAATTCTATTGCCATAATATTAACTAACTGAAAGTTTACTGGAGTCTAATCTAGTCTATTTTAAATTAAAAGATTGTAAAGAGTCGAGAAAATAATATTGTAACCATTATACAGTGAGCTGTTTTATTACAACAAGATCTTATTTAGTTTTATTTATCCCGGTGTCTGTTGTATGTGTTAGGCTGAAAGATCGAAAACGCTCATTAAGTGAAAAAAATAGCTCAGAACGCGTTGTGGCTTCTTTCAAAAGACCTCAACGCGAATTACACCCCAAAAAAAGGGGGTGATACAATTTTTTTTCGTTGTCATAACAATATGGGTATCAAATGCAAGCTGTTAAATAGACCATTCCAAAATTATGTATATCGTAACACATATATTAACAATGTAATATCTTTCCAATATATCGGTGTAAAGTTTAAATAATCAAGTCATAACCAACAGCTAAATTGCCGGTGACCCGTTTAAATTGGCCGTAAAGAAGATTTAACCGCATTCCCAAAGTGATGGAAACCGCACCCAACTTACGTAACACGGTTGGTCACAATCGCGATCGCTATACCTTGTTTGGACAGTTTGACAATGATCATTGGACTTGCACCATATGTTGTAAAATCTGTCAACAATGAGATGAATGGAGTGATTGTAAAACTGTCAACAGTATGGCGGTAGTGTTATTAATAAATAATTTGAGTGTGGTCAAATTCGTTTTAAATAATGTTAAGTAGGTATACGTATTTTTAATCGCTTTCGAGGTTGTGGTATTCTGCTTTGCAGATCCTAGCATCCTTTTAGTCTACTCACGTTTTATAACACACCTTCATATCTTCATACAAAACACACCTCATATCTTTTTATATCGTATCAACTCATGACTCATTTTTATGTATTCTTTATACTGTTAGCACCTGAAAATCATACATTTAGTTATCTCTGATTGTTTTAAAATGCCTCAACTTAATTTATATTGTTAATTTGTAAAATCTTAGAATATTTTATACTCTGACGTTTGCATGTGATCTGACGTCTGTTTGTCTATTTTATTTTCTTAAGTCATAGACATAACGTACCATGAACTAGACCTTCCTTAAGCTAGTTGTACATTATAGTAAGGGCAGCGGTAGACTGCCGGCCCTGTAAACCGTTTTTTATTTGTTCTGGTCATATAATTGGGATTTGAATTTAAAATTTAGAAGATATGACAGAACGAGGAAAAAACGGGTGTCAGCTTTTTTTAGGGACAGCTTCGGGCAGGGTACGCCGAAAGTCGGTTGACTACTGAATTCTACCAAGGGTACTACAGTATCTGAAAAACTCTTTAAACTGTATCTTCTACCTATTAATGTTTTCTGTGAAGTGCATTAAATATTATTTATTGTGAGTGGAGTTCGTGATCAATTATTCTGACTTTAATAACCTAATCGCTCATCGCTTTGACGCTTCATATTAGAGGGCTCGTTGAACGGCGTATGAAGCCATAGCCCGGCCTCCACACCTCTTGCTACCTACGTTACTACCTACCTACCGGACGTGTTGCATGAGCTGCAGCAGTAAAGTGGTGCGCGCAACTACAGCGCGCCCGCCAGTAGTTCACGCAGGTTGCGCACTGCTACCTGCCTACTACCTAGCTACCGGACGTGGTGCATGAGCCGCAGCAGTAATTTGGTGCGCGCATCTACAGCGTGCCCGCACGCTGAACACGAGCGTCCACATCTCACGGTAGCGCTCCATCAGCCGTCCCACCGCACCGTGTCAAGCCGGCCCTTATTTTTACCTTCTCTTATTTTTATCTTTTATTTTAATAACGTAGCTTACGTTAAGCTCGTCGGAGCTTAACGTAACGTTACAAGGTTCACGTTAAGTTTTAATTCATTGACAAAGAGGGCTATTTAATCGGATTTGGTTGAAAGTTCATGCAGTATCTACCTTTTTTCTACAGTAAATCCACATGGATACCTTCGGAAAGGACGAGAGGTATTCGTGACAAAATTGACGCGATGGACTCTCCGTAGGGTGCTGTGGGAGCTGAACCTCAAGTTTGTAAAACTATAGCAGAACTTTGCCAAGAGCTAACCTTTGGCATGTCGCGGATCTAAAAATTCATAGAACAAATAATAACACAATAGCTTCCACTGCGGCTTCAGCCACGTGGTAAGTCGATATAAAGTTTTTTATGTTCTTCTGCCGGTTCTAAGGCTAACCGTCGTGAAAACCTAACAAACAAACAGACAGAGTTGCATTCGCATTTATAATATTACTATGACAGTAAGAACCTGCTTCGTCTACTTCACGGATTTAAAAAAATACAAAAAATCTGCTTCAAGACGACCAGAATAATCATATTATTTAAATCAGCACTTTTCGTCACTCCATCCCAACCTGTCAGCCAGCAATAATTTCATAACCAAAGTTTATTTTACACCATCTTTAGAGACTCTAGGTCATCTCTTACAAAAGGTTTTTTGGTTGTTTATCTTCTCAGAAATACCTTTATTATATGAGTACCTACGAATATTAAAAGAAATCCCTCAAGGTTAGCCGATATTGTCCCGTAGAAAGTTATTACTTAGCAAGTCGGTGTGAAGTTTACAAGGCTTGTGAAATTATGCTTGTTCTGAATAATTTAGAATGAGCATCATCGTTTTATTCACGCCTTTTTCGTGTTTTAGTGTATGTTGTAAGATTTAATATGATTAAAGCTGGTAGCGATAAAGGTAGTTTTATTTTCGGTTGATCATATAATTTGGTATAATTGAATATAAATAGTTTACCTTTTCCTTTTTGTATTTTGCCATTTTTAGTCCCTTCTCTTTAATCAACTTAATTAATATTATAAAGATTTTAAGATGTTTCTTGCAGGCGGTAATCCCATACATTCAAATCCCATCAATTCCTACATAGGAAGTAGGAATTGATGCGATTAAAGTCTTCATTGATAAAAAGCTACTGTATCGTTGAATGACATAGATCCGCTTTATTCTGGGAAATGCACAATTCCTGTGAGACAGGCGACAAAAGCGAAACCCCTACAAAAAGTTAGTTCGCTGTGCTAAATAAAAAATCAAAAATCTCTAAAGAATAGCAGAAACACAAATCTTCACACAACCTAATCATCAACGGTCTAAAGCCGTGAAGCCATTATAAACTCATGTTTTAAGTTCAAGGTTACATTTAAAAATAATATCAGAGCTTCAATCTAATGGTAAACGGGTATTTTATTAGGTACTTCACGGGGATTTCTGACCTCTCTGCTCGTTGATGAGCTTGTAGTGTAGCACACTCAAAGATATGCTACTATAATTATTACGTATCATCGAATTAATAAATTATTAAAATTAATATAAGTTTGAATGTAATAAGTGTGAAAAATATTAAATTAATATAACTATATACTACACTTACAAAAATAATACACTATCGTAACTATAAGAACCTAAAATTGAATTGAAATATGGTGACGAAATATTCCTCTGCCTCACAGTCGACTGGTAATGTGCCAAAACATTTGGTCCTCTGACCAAGGAAAAAGCTTTTTAATTTTGGAGCTTCTTGGCTACTACTAGGCAAAGAGCTCTACTATGTCTTTCATTTTTCATGATCTTGAGCGCCTTCCGCCAATTCCTGATGGAGATACAACACACCTATCAAAATCTATCTAAAAAAAAAACATGTTTAATTTCATTTAAGGCTGTCAGATCAACAAATAAACTTTAATGTACCCATTAATATTTGACATTTTATACAAAGCAATAAATTACCATTAGATTTATAAGTAGAAATTAATGTATGGTAATTTATTTTCATTGATTAACTTTAATTCATGGTAAAATATGCTTTCATCAATGGTTTTACATCTTACGAAATTAGAACCTATTCCGCAATTTGTTTAAATTGAACAGAGCCAGGTGACTGACACTAGTTTCAAAAGTGCTTAAAAGAAAAGTTTAATTAAATCCAGTTAAGTCAAAGTTACAGGTGGCAGAGTTGAGAAGCCTCTTCCACAAAGTGGACCGATGACCCGGTGAAGACCGCGGGCATCCACTGTATGCAAGACGCACAGGACTGGTCTATGTAGCGACACTTGGAGGAGGCCCATCTTCAGCTGTGGGTATTTCGGTTGAAATGATGATGATATAGTACAATGCAGACTGTGCAGAGTTTAGAGACTAACCAGTGTTTAGAGCAAATCTTAACTCCATTCATAGCAATTGTATCATCAATCTTAATTGGTGGCTCATCCATGCAGCATCACTTGGCCTCACACAATAATTTGGTCTTAATCGTAAACAGTAATTAGACTGAATTTTGTAATTTGTAAATGACAAAATAATTACCTAATCGCTTCATCCTCTATTTCCTCTCTGCATTCTGTTCGGAAATATTTCTCCAGAGTTACGAAGTAGAAAAAATCCACCAATGGCACTTCCACGACTCACCATCTCTTCATAGCGCAGTATAGCTCCTCTCACCGGAACACATAGGTATATCCTCCGTGCGTCCGTGCTCATACAACAAACATTATGTCTGAAACGTTTAATTACCGTGTTATACGTGTGTTTAGTAATATGTCAAACATATTACACGGTTTTTCGAAAGGACAGGGAAAGGACCAATAGACTACCTTTAGTTTGTTCAGGTTTATTTATACAGGTACTTGACGGAGAAATGCCCTTTTGGTGCCAATATGCCTTTTGGTGTCTACGGATCGGGTCCAGTAGATAGCTTGACGAGTTTGACTCTAATCTAAAGGACTATAGAGATTGCATTATGATTAGTAGATTCTTAATTATATTTTCAATGGAGAATTTAAATTAAGAATCCGGTAATCTAATCATTATGGTTATTTTTTTATAAAAATTAGGCTCTAAATTCGCATGAAACTTCAAAAGCAGCCAGAGCTATTTTTTGCCAGCCTGCCCCACATGGTTATTAAACACAGATTTACAACTTATGAGATCTCCTCACTTCTGCAGGATATAATTTGCCACATAACCACGTAGAACCGGTATTTCACGGCAGACATTGAAATGGTAGCCACCTGTCGCTACTCTCAGGGACCACACGGTTTGAATTATTCAACACATTTAACGGATTTCCTCACTTTATTCTTCCTTCATGGTTTATACGACAAATTCTTATTTTTTACTTTATTTGTTTTACAGCACTTTACTCACAAGTAAATAAAAAAAAATGTAAAATAAAGTACCTATATTGTGATAAATGGCTCTATTAGATTCCTTACTCCATCTCATTCATTCATTCTTCATTTTTGATCTAAGCGGCATACTATGCAATCTGCATTGAAATCTTCGGTTCGAATTGAGTATTTTTTTAATCGGATTTTTATAGAGACTCTATTCCAACTTTGTTTTACTTGTTTCACTAGGAAATTATAAGTAAATTAAGTTTTATAAAAAATGATTCTCTCTTTTAGGAGCCCGTGACTAAATAATAATAGCTGCACGGGTCGATCTTCAAGGTTAAGCAACGCTTGCCGAGGTCGGTCCGTGGATGGGTGACCATCTTTACATAGCGAGTTTCCTCCATGCTTCGGAAAAACTATAATATATTTTAGTTTTGTTTAGTGCAGTGTAAGTGTGTACATATTTCAAATAATGTTTCTTTTTAATTACATTTTATTTCAATAAGCCATGCCAACATGCATTAGATTGATTCTCTTTTGCCTCATAGGCCTTGACTACTTTTTTATACAATATATCTGTATCATCGTTAGCGTCTCCTCCATTATTTGTTACAAAATGTAAACTTATGTCTAGACAAGCTGTCGAGTTTTTTATTGAATGATCGGATTAACCCACTAAAGTATTTGGTTATTATAAATTATGTTCGCGATTTTTCTGCGTAGGTATAACTATCGATTTTAGGCAATTTATTCCACTCTATACGCTTTAATAAGGATATAGACTGGATTTAGCTATACAAATTGACAAGGCTATTTAAAATGATTTTAAATATACGATACACTTACGAATTTCAATTGGGAAACCATATTCACACCAGAGCTAGTAGAAATTATATGCATTCTTGTTCTTGTTCTTCATTCTTGCATTATTGCTGTTTTTTCGGATTAATTTCGCTGCAGAATTCAAGACGGTGGAAACTTTTCCCTGTGATTCATCGAGCTTCATTGCCTAGGCGCTCTTCTAGTGCCCAGGCAATGAAGCTGAAAGCCTCAACAGAGTCGACGACTTAGTTGAGGCTTTTAGGACTTGTAGTTGTTGGAAATAGCTTGTCTCATAGAAAAAACGGCTAGAGCATACTTTTTCATCTCAAGGGGTTAAGCCTCTTATATTTACCTATTAACCTAGTTTGCACTTAATCGAATAGTCACTGAAACTAGCTCCACCGTGATAAAAAATCTCTAGAGATCGATTGTATCTTAATTGCTGTAAAATCTAATGCAAAAAACATAACAAGTCGGGACAAGATTAAAAATTAAGTGATTTTATGGATACGCAAATTATTTTACGACAGTTTTTTGATAGCTTTATTTAGTCGTTTTATTTGTGTTTGCATATGTTATATTATCCCGTCCATCTCTATCATAAAACTATTGGCATTTAGATTTTTGAAGATCATTAATACTCCTATTTTAATTGTACATCATTCGGATAACTGTTGCTAAAGTCATAGAAAACGGCAGGCTTTTTGTGTTACATTAGAAATGTTTTCATGGTTATTTACTAAGGTACTAAAATTTGTTTAGTTGAACTAAACCATACATAGGTACTTTTGAATTGTCAAACAAAATATGAATCTAGTTACACATTCCAAAGCGTTAGTAGGTATCAATGGAGAACATGCAAAAAACTACACGGACACTCTTTTCCACCATTTTGAATTAAATTATTTGGTTACGTAATTCTTGTTGGATAAATACATATAATGTGAGACCGATGTAGAAAGACGATCACGTAAAAGCGTCTAGACTAAAACAAACAATTCAAAAATAAAATAAGTACGTAATTTAACGCAGGCCGAAGCAGTTAAGTTAGGACCAATCCCAACTGATGGCGCCCGTTCACGAAAATGACGCTTGAATTGGCACCACTCAGCTCAACCATCAATGAAGGGAATGATCCAACACATGTGCCACCATCAGAGTGACATTTGAGAGAGCATGACACACTCAACTGACAGGACAAGTCAACGAACGACACATAGGTACAGTAAATGGTAGATTATATATATATATATATATATATGGTGCTGTTATATGGTGCTGTGTACATTACAACTATATTGATACAATCTTCGGCAGGTCCAACAATACTTGAAAACAATAATGTTCTGTATATCACTTGTTTTTGCGGCGTAGTGGTTGTGGAGCAGGACTAGCATTGAGCCAAGCCTTTTTATCAGTGATGGATGGATTTTAATCGATCGCGTTGCGTTCCGTTCCACGGATATAGATGGTGATCTATCTTTCGCCATGGAACGGAACCGAACGCGATAGATTTACAAAAAAAAAATAGTATAATCAGATGAAAAACGCTAGTTACGTCGGCACGGTTTCTTTGTATGAGATGAGGCATCTGTATGTTAGTATTATATTATCTATACCCATAGTAAGATACCGTAAGACATTATTCTAGGAACGTAACTAAAATAGACTAGCCGAACTTAGCTGGAATAGCTGCCGAACTAAGACGCCCTGCAAGTGATATTAAATGAGGACCCCATTGTAACCTTGAGTCTAGCGTGATCCCCAGGAATACCGTTTTATCGACAAATTCTAGCTTCTCCTTGATTAATGTAATGTCACAATCAGTACTATTGACATTCGGCAAGGCAAATTTTATGCACTTGTTTTTTCACCATTTAACACTAAATTATTGGCAGTGAACCAATCTTATACCTGCCGTAGGGCGTTATTCACGTCGTTAACCTGACAAGTACGTCTATTCATTTAAAAAATTAAAGATATGTCATCAGCAAATAGCACCATGTTTAATTTGACTAAAAAGGTCCATTTTCACGTTTAACCACGACGAAATGACACCGTTTGTTTGAACTAATTGCTGTCTATCATTCAAATAAAATTTTACTAAACTTAACACTGATTAGAGTAGGTAAGCCGATTAACTCTGCTTCGTTGATATCGCGGTTCGATTCCGCATTCGGACAAAGAGTTATTGGAATTTCTCTGTGGTAGCCCGCAGTTTGGAAATTAGCTGTGCGAAACTCCACTGAGATTTGTTGGTATTTACTCTGAGAAAAAAAAACACTGAAAAAAAAAACAGTGGAACTAATACAGTATCTTGACATAAATACAATCTTACGCAGACTACAAGGATGGATGTCATTTACAACAATTTGCCAATACCCGATTGATATTTACATGGTGAGTCTTTTGACCCGGAGTACTGTTGTAATTATATTATCATATTATACTTACAACTTGTGATTATCATAATTGGTGCTTGTTCAACCTATTAGGTATCTAACTATACGAACAGACCATCTGAAGAAACCGGTTAGAGCGTTGATCTTCTCTACATATAAGGTAAGAGACCGCTATATAAAAATACACATAAAAATTCATCGAAATACTATTGAATACCAACCAAAAGAAGAGCACTGGTGGCCCAGTGGTAACGGCCCCGACTTATGTCCTGGGTCGTGTGTTCAAACCCAGGCAGGCGCTTTACTTTGTGTAAACTATTTCATCACCGCTGCTCTCAAAACGCTGAAGGAAAACATCGTGACGAAACCGGCATGTCCTAGAACCAAAAAATCGAAGACATGTGACATCCACCAACTCGCACTGGGCCCGCGTGGTGGATTATGGCCCAATCCTTCTCTCACAGAGAGGATGCCTGTGTCCCAGCAGTGGGACCATTAAAAGGCTGATGATGATGATGACTAATCAAAATCAAATTAAAAAATAGTACAAATAAAAAAAATTAATGGCAATTGAGACTTTTAAGAAAAGAAACTGGCGAAATGTGGATATACTGTAGGTGTAACTCTGCCTAACCTTCAAGGAATGTAGGCCATATGTTATTTAAGGAGAAATCGGAATCATCGGAAAAACGTAAAATATGTCAAAATCACAAAATTACACTCCTCGAAAGGTTTCTAAGAAAAACCCCTTTAATTTCTAGTTAAGGCAGTGAATTACAAATACTTAATTTTTTATTGTTACTTTTAATACAAAATTAATTTACTATAAGTTTACACTATCCACACGTCTTCATCGACTGCCTGTCATTCCGTCACTATAATTCGCTTCGACGCAAACTATTGACCTCTAACTTTTGCACAAATCTTATTAAATGCTGTTGCAAAGTTTCCCACTTCTCGAATAGTAACCGTGAACAATTTCAACAGGTGTGAGCTATTGCTTAGGTTCATTATGGGCATGTGTAAGCGTGCATGATTCAAGACAATTTTAAGCCTTGCCCACTTGGACCGCAAATCACTAAATACGTTTTGCGCTACAAAATCCTTCTGACATCTTGTCAGAACAGTTTGCCAGAAACAGAACGACTGTTTTGAATTCTTGGAATTATATATTTACCCAGTGTTGTTTAAGTTTAGTCAGAGAAAAACACAATACTAAATACTGTACCTTAAAATGAATCCCAAAAATCCTGCACCCTTAATAAATCCTATCCCGAAGTACTCCATGGGAATGAACTTCTGAAAAAGAAACATCAGATTATCCATTAATTTCATTACAAACATTGTATATTGGCTAGTATAAAACCTGCTTAGCCTTAATCAAAATCAAACCATAATATCGTAAAAAATCTAAGTAGAGCGTGAAGATTTAATTGAATCGAGTGATTTGCTTGCATTTTTTATTAATATTTATTTAACTTCGATAATATCAATGAATTAATTAAAGTATTTAGGATCTCGTTATATTAATAGTCCTTGTCAATTAGTCGAGGTTGCTTCCGTATGCATTCCAATGTAATTGCGATTAATAATCACAAAAATATGATGACGAGTGATGTGGCAATTTGTCAATTTATTCATTAAATCGGAGCCTTAAAAGTGCAGTGATGAATACGTTTTCAATTAAATAGCTCGTTATAATAAACAGTGGTGATAAAATCATGGCATTTTCGGCACATAGTAATATTATTATCCCACAAGATAATTATTTGGCTCATGAATCATTCATTCTCATTTATTAAAACCCATAGGAGTAAAGGAGATTGTCCCTATATGACGCGTTTCAGCAGACAAGACAATTTACCACAAAAATAATAAATGAAAAAATAAAGAAAACAAAAAATATTGTAAAGAAAAAAATGTTTTTAAATATTTTTCATTTTTTAAGGATCCTAAGATTGCCTCACTAAACGGAGAACGCGGTGCTAAAATATTGAGAAAATCTTTGAACTACCATAATATGGTAGTTCAAAGATTTTAGTGGGTTGACAGCTAAATCAATAAACATATTATGTTTATTGATTTAGCTGTCAACCCACTAAGAAGAACAGGATTTCTACGTGAAGAAACAGGTTGGCCTATTGATAAGGCTTATTGATTTCCAAATGGTCTAGTTCTATTCAGAAGAGCTTCATACGATCATAACTTCCAAGAATTATTGGCTAATTGCATAAACACGGTCATACACTGCAGGAAAACGTATTGATTGCTATTTGCTATTGGCTATTGTCCGTACCATTTCTTGCTCAGAAAATATTAGCTCATATTGAAATCTTGCAAAATTCTACGTTCAACCTGTCATACCATCAATACATTACCAAATAATATATTACCGATATTTGTGTGTGGGATCTATTTAGAACCACCTTACAGTAATCGGTAACGCAACAGCACAGAATAAAGATGCAACAGAGTCCAAACTTTAGTTAATCTCCCAGTGATAGGTTCACTATGATGGCTGACTATCAAAAATAAGTCTGTACTCTGTCGTCTATTGGGGAAACACAACTTTTGTCCGTTTTCAGTTATGCGAAATCTGGATAAAAGCGCACTGTTGTATTTTTAACGCCCGGGTTTGAATGCCCTGATCAACAATCCAACAGCTCAGCTCATATTAATGCATTAATTTTGGTGAACCTAATTCTAGTATAACTGAAGACAGGCATTTCACCTGTAAACAAGGAATTAAATTTAACTATTTTTTCAAAGTTCTTGGTAACCCGGCGAAACTTGCGGTGCCCGAAATGCGTAACGTTTGACTACAGCAAACGGTTGTAACCTGTTCTGCATCAAGTGCAGTGGAAGGTAATACAGTGCATGTGTGTTTACGATGCAGACTGATATTTCGACTACAATTTTTCACCCTCCCATTTTTAAACGATTTTATGAGGTTCGGTTTCTGTTAGCTATCTACTCCTGGCAATCGATCACAGTCGCCGTGACATTAGCTGTTGCGATGGACAACCGGTTACATTATGTCGTGTTATGTAAAGTGCTGTCAATAAAAAGCCTCAATAGCCTCAAAGGTTATAACAGGTAATAATGGTTTTTATTTACCTAAAGGTAGTCAAGGTCAGTTGGGAGTCGGGTCACTGTTGCCACCTGCTTACTGAGCAGGGCGTAATATTAACATCGTTTTAAACAAGTTAGGGTTACCTGATAACTTTTAATCATCAACTAGCTTTTAATATGTGTTTATTTTTACGTTTTCATAACTGATTTGTATCCGCTACATTTAACGTAAGGTTCAGTTTAAAACCACTTTGCTGATTTGAGCCTTATTTGGCGCATCCCTTAAGAATTGTTTTTTGTGTGCGCGTGAATATAGTTGTATTCAGACCTCCGACTCATGGTACCCATAGGAACTGTAGGGTTTTAATCGGTTGGAGTTCGATATAACCGTCCGTTCCCCAAACAGGAGGTTTCCTTGAGGATGGACCCCAAAAGGTTTAGGACCTCGATAGATCGATCCGTGTGGCGGATAGATCTTGAAACTCTCTCTAACCTTGAAAGGTTAAGCAACGCTTGCCGAGGTGGGTCCATGGGTGGGTGACGATCTTCACAAAGCGTGTTTCCTCCGTGCCTTGGAAAGCTTGTGAAGCCTTTGGTCCTGGTTGTCATTTGAAGATCTTAGAGAGTCGCTGCGGGTAGTTAGAAGCCTGAGATCTAACACCAGTCTAGTCAAGGGGTATCGTGTTATCCAGTTACTGGGTTGTGGAGGTCAGATAGGCAGTCGCTCCATGTAAAACACTGGTACTCAGCTGAATCCGGTAAGATTGGAAGCCGATCCCAACATAGATGGGAAAAGGCTAGGCAGACTGATTGTACAAGTTGTTCGTATGTCATGTGCCTAATAAACATGCAAATTAAAAGAGCTTTTCAAATCATATATCATGCAAAAGCTATTAATTATTTTTTCTTATTCCGTATCTGACTATTCAAATCTTTATTGCTTAATAGGGTCTTCCCATAACAATCTTATTCAAAACATATTAATTGTTTTAAGCTTTTTTCTTAACATAATTGGTTCCTTTTAAGGACTATAACGAGTTCAAACAACTTATCAATTAAATTGTTATTTATCAAATAGGTAAATCGTTTTTATTAGAATTTTATTCCTCAGTCACGATTTGACTGGACCGGTTGCGATTAAACACGAAACAATTATTAGCTTTCGGTCGGTTCGAGGATGGGTAACTATCTATTATACATACTGAGAACAGTGGCGACCATCAGAAAAGCGCCGAAGCAATGACGCTCGACGAAGTCCCGGTGAATGAATTTAACTGTCTTGTGGGATACAAGACAGTTAAATTCATTCACATGCAACTAAATTAATCAGAAAAGAATAACGGAGGAATAGGAAAAAATACAAATTTCCACTTCCCTCCATATCAAGCAGGAGACAGAACAAACAAGGCCAATAGGCACAAAGCGTCGTTGGTCCTGGCTGTCACTTGACAGATCTTTGACAGTCGTTATGGATAGACAAAAGCCAGGCAATCTGATGCCAGTCTTGCTAAGGGGTATTTAGTAACCCAGTGACCTCCACAACCCTTACTGGGTGCCTATACCTGAAATACTGAGAGGTGCATATTTAGCTGCATCCGGCCCAACCTAACATAGCTGGAAAGATTAGTCAGATTGATTTAGGCCAGATTATTATCCACTACCTTCTGCAAGCGGCTTCGCCCGCGTGGAAGTCGAAAATTATCCCGAGGGATAATATTCCCGGCATAAAAAGTATCTATGTGCTATTCCTGACATAGGATACTTATGAAATATAGGATAGGATAGGACGGATCTGGATGAAATTTGGCGCAAAGATAGATTATACCACACTAAGTCAGACCATAGTGGGTTTATGGTAGGTACAGTTGCTTAGCAACAGTTGTATATTTTTCTAACAATGGTTGTCAATACATTATAAAGTTGTGTTCTGTTCACTATATAAATATTCGACTGTGTTAACATTATACTTTAAAATTCCAACGATCTATTTCTGTGCCAAATTTCATCCAGATCCGTCCAGCAGTTTCAGCGTGAAGAAGTAACAAGCATACAAACACACACTCACAAACTTTCGCCTTTTTAATATTAACTGTGATTTTTACCGGAATTCTAAAATGAGTAATTTCCTAAGTTTTGAATTGCTTCTTTTGCTTTAAATTTAATGTATGTTGTTATTGATGTTCTTTTCTTTTTCATCCAATTAGTTAGTTTAGTTTTTGTTTTTTTCATCAATTATCCACTTATAGATGAACCACAAAATCACTGTAACCTTCTAACAGCAAGCTGATTACAAATATCAGCTTCATAAATAAAACATTAAAACATGTTATTAACTAAATTCGAAGTTTAAATACAATTTGTTTGGTAACGTTTGTTGCATGCAGTTTCCTGAACAAGCTGGCCTTTTACGTCAACGTGATGGACGGGCTTTATTTCTAGTGTTTTTACAAAAATAGCTAACAAAGGAATATATACTTAACGACATTTTTATCAGAAGATAATGTTTTTATTTATTACTAGCTGACCCGCCAAACTTTGTTTTGCCATAAAAAGACAGAAATAAAGAAATAGAAATTAAAAATTTTGTCTAAAAAATAAAATAAAAAATTTAGGGGTGGACTATCTCTAACATTTAGGGGGATGAAAAATAGATGTTGGCCGATTCTCATAGATACCGGATAAGCACAAAAAATTTCATCAAAATCGGTCAAGCCGTTTCGGAGGAGTATGGCAACGAAAACTGTGACACGAGAATTTTATATATTAGAAGAAGTAAAAATATTAACAATCAATGACAAAATTTATTGGGCATTGCTATGAATGAATCTAGTCTATGAGAGCAGTGATGGCCCAATGGACATGACCACAACTTACGAGTTACATATCTCAATTATAGGTTTGAACCCAGACAGGCATTTTTCTTTGTCAATTTTTTTGCATTATCACGGCTCTTAATACGCAGTAGGATGATATTTTGAGGAAACTAGCATGACGCAAAACCAAAATCACATTTGACATGATACGGCCCACTCCCTCTTCCAGAGAGGAGACCTGTGTTCCAGCAAAGGGGACATTATCACCTGGCTGTCCTTTAATACCACTACCGGAAATATGCCAAGGCTAAACCGAAATTGTGCATAACACCCGGCCCTAAGCCTTCCGCAGTCCGCCATCTTTTTAACTGACTTCAAAAAGGGGGAAGTTCTTAATTCGATTGTATTTTTTATTTGTGTCATCTCGAAACTTTTAACTATGTGAACCGATTTTATTTCTTCTCATGTGGTCCTATTTAAATTTGGTGAAGATCTGATGAAGAAATTCGGAGATATACAACAAAACTCTTCAATATTCAACGGCAAATCTCTCAGGATTGCTGCAATCGCATATCTGTTTATTGTTTATGCCATTTCATAACATAAATGTAAGCTCTAAAGGAGTACGCATATGTGTACAGTTCACCCTGGTACACTCTCACTTTACCGGTTATGTTATTCGGGTAATCTATTGGGAATAACTTTGTGCATTATAGGTACCTTACTATAGAACTTGTTCATTATGTACCATAACTAAAAAGTGAAAAAACAAAAAAAAAAATTACAAAAAATATACAACCGACTTCCAAAAAAGACACCAAAAGGTGAAAAATAACTTCAATTTCGGCAGTAACTGTCAAAAAACGAAAAAAAAACAGGAACACTGACTTCCGAAATTGAAGTTATTTTTCATTTAATAGTGTTTTTTTTGGAAGTCGGTTGTAGTTTTTTAAGATTGTCGAATTATGCTTATTATTACACTTAGCTGGCTTTACCTAGCCAGCCATACTCGTCTCATTGAATGAACATATCAAACAGCATAAAGCGCTCAATCAAGCGCTGAGTCAATAATCTCTAGCGGTAATGATAACGATATAATCTGCGCTAATCCAAGGTAATAGCGTTACGAGATAAACCGGTAGTAATGAGATTCTGAACAGCTGATTACGTTACTGTAGCAGATATTATCAAAGGTGATTGTGAGTAGCTTTGACAGCTTTGGGACATAATACAGACACATACAGAATGTTTGTTTTGAAAATAAAAGACTGTGTTTGTGTCAAATCCGAAACTTTTCCGAAAACTCGTTATCCTTTTTTATCACTGTAATGTTACGCAGATATTATGGTCGAAAATAGAATGGCATGTGTATTTTCGCCATTATGGTATCAGTCTCTAGAAGTCTAGAAAATGAAAGGACTCCTTAAGACTGCCTTCTTCGTTCTAATACGAAGGCTGTCTTATACCTTACTGTACATAAGGATTTAAGATTTTCGTATCCGATAGATTATCATTTGGAAAATCTCAGCGTTTGTGTTATATCCAAAATACTGATAGGAAACGCATTTTAAAGTCTATTCGCAAACAGAAGACGCTGTTCGCAGCCTAAGGCTCAAACACTGCAGCATTGTAAATCAAACGTCATATATTTTGCTATGCATCAAATTGAACTTCTGAATTTAGTTTTTTCTTAAATCCTAGATCATAATCAAATGTTAATTATGAATGCAATGTAAATCTGAATACATTTGTCATTCATTTATAATCTTCGAATCATTTTTAAATTTTAGGCATCGAAGTTGTTTATGCTTCAGACATTGATGCGACTGAACTGAAGGTAATAAATAAAATGTTATTGCTTTTGTAATTTTTTTCATTCGATTTCGCCGTTGTAAATCTTGTTTCTAATGGCGGCCTTCAATTGTTTCATATGTCTTCGAAGAATAGATCCATTCCAATCACATTAGATACTTATTAGATATTGGATATGACTGTTTTAGGTAAGAAAGAAAGAAATAAAAAAAGAAAACTAGTTTATTTGGCACTCACATATACACACAATGTAAGGAACTTAATTTTAAAACAAACATAGTGTGCCCCGCGGCTGCGCCAAAAAGGTCCAGTTCAGCAAAATGCCAGATAACTAGGAGTTGCCTGATGCTGGTTTTCAACTGAACCTTACGTTGAAGTGTACGGACGTGAATCAGTTTTTTCGGTGTTAAAAATACAGGTATATCAATATATGTGAGTGTGTTATAAACGATATATATATAATAATTTGGTGTGAACCATTATGCCATGAGCAGCTGAGCGAAATAGACGGATTGCAAGTAGCGTTTAATATTAAAAAGTTGTTTTTATACTCAGGTAGGTATTTACTTACTTTTATACATCTCGTTAACGTTTTATACATGTGGCTAACTAATAACAGCCGCACGGGTCGATTTTCAAGGTTAAGCAACACTTGCCGAGGTCGGTCCGTGGATGGGTGACCATATTTACATAGCGAGTTTCTTCCGTGCCTCGGCAAGCACGTAAGCCGTTGGTCCCGGCTGTCTTTTGAACATCTTTGACGCGGCTTCGCTCCCATTTACTGCCTACCCCAAGTAGGGTACTACATACATACGTACCTTCCTGCTTACCCCACCTACCTATACATTTTTGTTCTATGGTCATTCTTTCGCGGAGAATCTTATCACCGCCATTCAGAAAATGACTTCAAATGGACAACGCCATCTATCGAATATGGAGTTATATCGACTGTCTAAATTGAGTGTGTTATGATATTTAACTTCTTGAACACTTTAAATTCATCTTACTTTTGATAGAGTGAACCGATTGAGATGAAACAAAAACTTAGTAATAGTTTAAGTTACGCACAATTGTTATATATATATATGTTATATATATATAACCGATAAAAACCGACCTTGACCTTGACCTTGTATCGTCAAATTTAGTTAAGTGATCTTTTCCTTGTCATTGCGTCTGAGCCGAGTCAAAATTACTGGAAGTATAAGGCTGGTGGTCTTTGCCCAGCAGTGGGACAAGGTACCTAGGTTTAATATAAAAAAAGAGCCTAAACTCCAAGATGTGTTAGATTCTGAAGTAAATTAAATTTTTGTAGGTATTAAATTTTTTGGCTTAAACGTACACAGTTCATAAGCTACGGTGGCCATTTTCCAAGCCAAGGTACCTAAAGTAAACTTAAGAATACTTAATAATTGATTGCAATACTCTATGTAACCATAAGTTGCATTAAAGCTGAAACAGGTTAGGTAACTTTACCTATTAGCTCATAAGCAGAACGCAGTAAACGAAAGGTTAGCCGATTCATTTGAACGCGTGTCAAATAGTTAAGTAGTAAGTTAGTGAGGATTACCATAGTTCGTGCTAGCTTATAAAGTAAACAAGGTCGAATTCATGATTTCGTTTGTAAATATTTTGCAAATATTATAATATCGTAGCTTTTGCCAGCGGCTACACCTGCGTGAAAATCCGAAATCATCCTTAAAAAAGAGAAGAAAAAAATATTGTGACAATTTGTATGGCTTTGGGTCAGCTATAGTGTGAAAATTTGAAGAATATAGCTCAAACCTTTTGGTTGTAAAACCCCAGACCAAAAAGAAAGTTACTAACTATATCTCCTACTTAATCTAGTACTGTCAAAATATCTACAGTACCTACAAGCCTTTCGTACATATAGGATTCGAAAGCCCTTCCACATGATATCACACAGGGAGGACGGATTTTGGTTTAGGTATTGTGTGAGACATCGACGGCTTATCAGTTACAGAGAAAAGACTACCGCAGTTCCATCTCTAGAACAATTTATATGTAAACTAGCTGTCCCACGCGGCTTCGCTCCCGTCAACTGGCTACCTACCTACCCTACCTATACTACATACATGATTGTTGCGTAACCTTAACCGCTTACGCAGCGCACGCAACAGAAGTTCTCAAAAAGGAATAATTTTGCCCGTTTTTGCAACATTTTTCATTCATGCTCCGCCCCTATTAGTCGCAGCGTGATGGTATACAGCCTATAACCTTCCTCGATAAATGGACTATCCAACACAAAAAGATTTTTTCAATTCCAACCAGTAGTTCCTGAGATTAGCGCGTTCAAACGAACAAACTCTTCAGCTTTATAATATTAGTATAGATTTGTTTGTGCATTATCACATCGCACCTATCTGCGGGAGCCTGAATATTGTTTGTTTCTTCACAGAAAAATTAACAAAGGTTTATTTTTTAATAGGAGATTGAAATAAATTAGTAGCAATAGATTAAACCCATTCATTATAAACCAGGAATATAAATAACTCATACTTTTATTAATATGAACTTTAAATAGGTACCTGCTACGCGACCATTGTACTCGTATGTCTGGTTTCAAACTTGATCTAACGACAATGGCTACCTTATGTAACAGTGCACAAGTAAGCATTACAGGTTGTCTGCTCACCAGTCTACCGTGACTCATATCGTAATGTCAATTACTGCGGGGTTCAACTGTAGTTACTATATCAGACTTTTTTTTAAAGTATAAATCTTCTAGTAGCATCATAGGAACCCTAACCTAATCTTGTGTTCTACAGAAGGTGACATCTTTCAGCCAAGAAACCCAAATAAATGAAACATGAGCTTTCGAAATGTCACGTGATAAACCCCAAACATTTTGCACTTATGTCAATCGCTGACTTATGAAAGCGAATAGACGAAGATGCCCTGCCTACCTACCCTACCTACCCTACCTACCCTACCTACCCTACCTACCCTACCTACCCTACCTACCCTACCTACCCTACCTACCCTACCTACCCTACCTACCCTACCTACCCTACCTACCCTACCTACCCTACCTACCCTACCTACCCTACCTACCCTACCTACCCTACCTACCCTACCTACCCTACCTACCCTACCTACCCTACCTACCCTACCTACCCTACCTACCCTACCTACCCTACCTACCCTACCTACCCTACCTACCCTACCTACCCTACCTACCCTACCTACCCTACCTACCCTACCTACCCTACCTACCCTACCTACCCTACCTACCCTACCTACCCTACCTACCCTACCTACCCTACCTACCCTACCTACCCTACCTACCCTACCTACCCTACCTACCCTACCTACCCTACCTACCCTACCTACCCTACCTACCCTACCTACCCTACCTACCCTACCTACCCTACCTACCCTACCTACCCTACCTACCCTACCTACCCTACCTACCCTACCTACCCTACCTACCCTACCTACCCTACCTACCCTACCTTGAGAAGGAAACGGGGGAGCAAGTCCTGGACCGACTTAGGAAGGTCGTAAATGCCAAGGAAGGGGGTATAGCGGTAGAGAAAGTGAGGAAAGCGAAAGATAGGAGAATAATTGTACAGAAGAGGATAGGGAAAAATTGAAGGAAAAGATTAGGAGGGCGCCCGAGCTGGAAGCCCAGAATATTAAAAACAAAAACCCACAGGTTGTGTTGCGCGGCGTAATGCAGTACAATACAAATAAGGAAGTACTCAAGGCACTCAAAAACCAAAACGCCGCCATCTTTCGAGATCTCAAAGATGAGCAGGCGAAAATGGAAATAATTTACAGAAAGCGAGCCAGGAACCCGCACATGTGTCACGTAGTGATGAGGGTTGCCACAGAGGTTTGGCGGCGCATGCTCGAGGTTGGGTCGGTGCACGTAGATTTTCAGCGGGTGACGGTCGAGGACCAATCCCCGCTGGTCCAGTGCTCGCTATGCCTCGGGTATGGGCATAGCCGACGCCTTTGCACAGAAACTGTGTCAAAGTGCAGCCACTGTGGCGGTCCCCACATGAGGACGGAGTGCGCGGACTGGGCCGCTGGCCTACCTCCAAAGTGCTGCAATTGCGCGCGTGCGAAGACTGACAGCACAGACCATCATGCTTTCAGCTCGGAGTGCGTAGTTAGGAAAAGATGGGATGCAATAGCCCGATCTGTTATAGCGTATTGCTAAGGGCAACACAGAGACTCCTGCCCAACAAAACGCAAGACCATACCGTGTGGCCCAAGCAAACCTACAACGTAAGGACCTGGCAACGACCGAACTCTTTTTAGAGGCCAGTAAAAGGAAGATCGCATGGGCGCTTATCCAGGAGCCGTACGTGGGAGGGGCGCGAGGTATGAAAAACTACCGAGGTTCGCGAATCTACCAGTGCGAGGTTGATGGAAGTGGGAGGGTGAAGGCGGCAATTGCCGTCTTTGACGATGACCTGGATGTCATTCCCTACCCGAAACTCACCACAAACAACATTGTTGTGGTGGGGATCCGGACCAAAGCCTGGGAGATCGCAGTAGTTTCTTACTACTTCGAGCCAGACCAACCCATAGGGCCATACCTAGACCAGTTGACCCGGATCAAATCGGAAGTGGCCACCGGTAGATTGCTTATAGGCGGCGACGCGAACGCTAAGAGTCCTTGGTGGGGCAGCATCATCGAAGACTCCAAGGGCGAGGAAATTTCCGGAACCCTGGAGGACTTAGAGCTTCAGGTGCTGAACACTGGTGACGCTCCCACATTTGACACTGTCAGAGGTGGTCGAGTGTATAAAAGCCACTTGGATGTCACGGCATGCTCGCTTGACCTTTTTGACCTGGTGGACGGCTGGCGGGTCGACACAGGAGCAACATCCTCGGACCATAACACTATATTCTTTAACGTCAATGTAAAAAGGGAAAAAGGGATGAATATAGTTAGAACAACAAGGAAATTTAATACAAGAAAAGCGGACTGGGAAGCATTTAGAGTAAAATTGAAGGAAATTAAAATTGAAAGTAACGTAAATTTAAATAGCATACAAGAAATAAATAGTATACAAGAATTAGAAGAAATAGTAGGAAAATATAGTAAAATCATAGAACAAGCATGCGAACATGCCATTCCTAAAGCAAATAGAAAAAGTAAAATTAATTGTCCGTGGTGGTCCGAGGAGCTCACTGTGAAGAAGAAGGAGTTTACAAGACTGAAGAACCGAATCCGCAATGCCGCGCCGGTCCGGCGAGCGATGGTCGTAGACGAGTACCTGAAGGCAAAAGAAGAATACGAGATGCTAGCGAAGAGCACCCGAGTCGCCAGTTGGAAGGAGTTCTGCCGGAAACAGGATCGGGAGGGGGTCTGGGAGGGGATTTGCAGGGTGATTAAAAGGACCGCTAGAAGGCAGGAGAAACTGACCCTATGCAGCTATGGTGTATTCCTCAACCCAAGTGAATCGGCCGCCCTACTTGCAGATACGTTCTACCCTGAAGACAGAGTAGACCAGGACAACGCTGACCACAGGCGAATTAGAGAAGCAGCCAGTCGAGTAAATGAGTGGGTTCATGATGAATATCATGATCCACCATTTACCTCGCTGGAGCTGAAGACCGCCGTGGCAGGTTTCAATCCCAAAAAGGCACCAGGGGGGAATGGACTGACGTCTGACATCTGCAGTCGAGCGATCCACCAGGACCTGGATGCGTTCCTTGCCCTTACAATAAGTGCCTTGAATTGGCACACTTCCCGAACATCTGGAAGGAGGCCACAGTCGTGGTCCTCAGAAAGCTGGGCAAGGACGATTACCTAAACCCCAAGGCATACAGACCAATAGGTCTACTGCCGGTTCTGGGGAAGGTCCTGGAGAGGATGGTAGTAGCGCGTATAAAATGGCAGCTTGTACCGCGGTTTAGTACTCGCCAGTTTGGCTTTATGCCCCAGAAAAGCACTGAGGACGCCCTCTATACGCTAATGGAGCACGTACAGGACAAGTTGAGGCTGAAAAAGCTAATTGTCCTGGTGTCGCTGGATATAGAGGGGGCCTTTGATAGTGTTTGGTGGCCAGCCATCAAGGTCAGACTGGCTGAGGAAAAGTGCCCGGTGAATATAAGAAGGCTGCTAGATAGCTACCTCGACAGTAGGAAAGTCAAGGTTCGTTACGCTGGGGAGGAATGCACGCGAGTGACTAGCAAGGGCTGTGTTCAAGGGTCAATAGGTGGTCCCATCCTGTGGAATCTCATTCTAGACCCACTATTGCAGGAATTGGAGCAGCGCGGTATCTTCGGGCAGGCGTTCGCCGATGATATCGTCTTGGTTTTGGATGGGGACTCAGCGACCGAAGTTTCTACATCTGCCAATGCAGCCCTCGCCCGTGTTCAGAGTTGGGGCGTCAGAAACAAGCTGAGGTTCGCACCGCACAAAACCTGTGCGATGGTCGTAACCAACAAGCGCAAGTATGATACCCCAAGGCTGAGCATGGCCGGGGTCGACATTGTTATGGTTGGGAAGATGAAGTTGTTGGGTCTAACCATAGACGAGAAGCTCACCTTCAACGAGCACGCCGCGAACGTCTGCAGGAGGGCAGCTAACATTTATAAGCAGCTGTCCCGCGCCGCTAAAGTGAGTTGGGGATTGGACGCACAGATCATACACACAATCTACACTGCTATGATTGAGCCCATAATAACGTACGCAGCCGCAGCCTGGGCTCCCGCTACAAAGAAGCTGGGAATACGGAAGAAGCTAGACTCGGTCCAACGAGGATTTGTCCAGAAGATCTGTAAATCTTACCGTACCGTCTCCCTGAACTCGGCACTGGTACTGTCCGGAATACTACCTCTAGATCTGCGCATACAGGAGGCAGCCGCCCTGTACGAAGCGAGAAGAGGGTCATCTCGGTTTTTGCCAGGAGATAGGGAGATCGAAGGTGCGGTAAGGTTTGCAGAAGCTCCTCATCCAGCTACACAAATGCCCCTGGAGTTCATGTGCCTGGCAGACCAACTGTTGCTGGACAGCAACAATGTGCAGGCGGTGCGAATCTTCACCGACGGCAGCAAGATTGAGGGGAAGGTCGGAGCCGCATTATCCATTTGGGATAGTGAAGGCGAAGTCCGGAACCTCAAACTTAGCTTAGCCGCGTACTGCACAGTCTACCAGGCGGAACTCCTGGCCATCTGCAAAGCGACGGACATGATCCTCACGCGGCAAGAGACGAGCTATGGTTTGTACAGTGACTCAATGTCAGCATTGCAGACGCTTGCAAGCCCTGGCTCTCTCCATCCCCTGGCAGTTCGCGCGCGCGCCAATTTGGCTCAAGCCCTGGGCCAGAGCAAAGCTGTGTCTTTGTTCTGGATCAAGGCCCACGCGGGCCTGCCGGGGAATGAGCGAGCGGACGAGTTGGCAAAGAAGGCAGCATTGTCGTTACGGAGGAAGCCGGACTACGACCGATGTCCGGTGTCATTTATCAAGCGACAGATCCGTTTGGAATCGCTTGATGAATGGAACCGAAGATATGTGTCGGGCGAGACAGCCTCTGTGACGAAAATGTTTCTTCCGGATGCCATAGCGGCTTACCGTATTATAAAACAGGTGCGGCCCACAGGCGTTCTCACGCAGGTTTTGACGGGGCACGGCGGGTTGTCTGAATACTTGAATCGCTTCAGGTGTAAGGAGAGCCCATCGTGCGTCTGCGATCCAGGCGTGGCAGAGACTGTCCAGCACATACTTGCAGATTGCCCGTTATTTATCAGGGAACGCTACCAACTCGAATGTGAGCTGGACAGGAGACTGACGAAGGTGAGCCTGCATGGGCTCATGAGTAAGCAACACAGGGAAAAGTTCCTGTTGTACTGTGTTAATGTGGCTTCCACCGTCATTGCACGAAACCGAAGTTGAAGCGGCACTATGCTTCACTAGTATTATAAGAATATTTGTAAGAAGCATAGAATACCACGCACAAAACTGCAGTGACGAACGGTGCACTGGGGTAGTACCTAGCAACAACAGATTGTCTGTATGATGAAAAGCACTGTTGTGCTTCTCATCCCTAGGTGTAAGGCATTATTTATATTGTGATTTTTTCCTGTGATAAACAGAAATTCTGTACCTTATCTGTGATCTGCAGCACCTTTAGCATATTTTACTGTGATTAACAGCGTTTATGTTTTTGAAATCTTGTATACTTAGCACTTTTTGTTTTTTGACCTCACACTAAATAAATAAAGTTGCCTTTTACGCTCGCCACTTTGTTTAAATACTTATTTAAACAAAGTGGGATTCCCACCCACTGTATACAAGATGAAGTATGCAAGAAGAACCATGGTATGAAGAATGAAAGTACGAGAAGCATGAAAGAGGAATGGAATGAAAGAATTTGCACAGATTAGGCGCTAACGTTGTTAGCGGGATTAGTATTATAAAAAAATAAAAAATACCTACCCTACCTACCCTACCTACCCTACCTACCCTACCTACCCTACCTACCCTACCTACCCTACCTACCCTACCTACCCTACCTACCCTACCTACCCTACCTACCCTACCTACCCTACCTACCCTACCTACCCTACCTACCCTACCTACCCTACCTACCCTACCTACCCTACCTACCCTACCTACCCTACCTACCCTACCTGCCCTACCTACCCTACCTACCCTACCTACCCTACCTACCCTACCTACCCTACCTACCCTACCTACCCTACCTACCCTACCTTCCTACCTACCCTACCTACCCTACCTACCCTAACTACCCTACCTACACTACCTACCCTACCTACCCTACCTACCCTACCTACCCTACCTACCCTACCTACCCTATCTACCCTACCTACCCTGCCTACCCTACCTACCCTACCTACCCTACCTACCCTACCTACCCTACGTACCCTACCTACCCTACCTACCCTACCTACCCTACCTACCCTACCTACCCTACCTACCCTACCTACCCTACCTACCCTACCTACCCTACCTACCCTACTTACCCTACCCTACCTACCCTACCTATCCCTACATAAGGGTTTAAGAAATAGTTTACGACCTATTCTTAGACCTACCAAATATGCACAAAAATTTCATAAAAATCGGTCAAGCTGTTTTAGGGGAGTTTGCAAACAAACACTGTGACACGAGAATTTTATATATAAGAATATAATAAAAGAGAAAGGATAAACAACAAAACTGAATTTATTCTACAAAAATTCATATTGAGTTGCAATCGTTAATTAGCAAGACACTACACATGCTTTCAATTCGTCGAGAAATCCTAACCGAGAGTTAGGCCATTACTAACAAGCTATACATTCCGTGTATTATGATGAATACATATTTTCTAACGACCTAGACCACAATCTCAATTACCAATAAAACGCCAAAATCCCACGCATCACTTTTATTTAACTATAAGATCTATAACAGACAATATAAAGCTGCGCTTACGTTCGATCTCGTGAAAGCTTGACATTTGCTCTTGACTCATCCCAAATGCCACAGCCGTTTCGACAGGTAGGTGACGCAAACAGACGAATACACTAACTAACTAGCAATGACACGCGTTCCACATGGTTAATAGTTCGCGCTGTGATAGATCACATCGCGATTATTATACGTAATTGTGTAGGAAGATTTGGTGTATAAAATGTCTGCTATTAAAATATTTACAACTGGAAACGGGTTTGTAGTCTCGAATTCCAACAGGGTATTCAAAAGTTGGTCAATG
The DNA here is from genome assembly GCA_947562075.1 of Orthosia gracilis. Taxonomy (NCBI): domain Eukaryota; kingdom Metazoa; phylum Arthropoda; class Insecta; order Lepidoptera; family Noctuidae; genus Orthosia; species Orthosia gracilis. The sequence continues at coordinate 48,196,033 of OX387272.1, read as the reverse complement.
TCTCTTATTGCAGACAGAGTGTTTTTTTAAATTGATGTCTATAAAAAGAAAAAATGGCCACGCAGTCGTTACATCTCTACACGCCATGCCCAAACTTAGGAACGTATGCCTCTTACTTGAATAATAATATGTTGACTTGCCGCACTTTTAATTCGCTAATTTTGTCCTTTTTTTTATTTCAATCTTGAAATTCTATTGTAAGAGCCTCTACTAATGTCGTTATTCTATACATCCGGCATATTCTTAACAGTCGCCAAGCTTACTTCTTGCTTCATATTCATTGTTCAACCCTCTTCCTAGTTTAGGTGAGGTCAAATCTCCTTGTTTGTCTACGCCACAGGCCTCTGTGCTGGGTTATCGAGTGTTCAGGTTCTCCCCCTTATCAATCTTCTTCTTATTGCATGAGGAATGTGGCCACCTCGAGTTAATTAAGTCGCCTCTGGGAACCCCACAGCTTGTTTATTTCAGATTTACATTAACTATATATGTCCAGCTTTCCTCACGATATTTTCCTTCCCCCTTATCAATAGCAAGAGCCTTCGTCTTCTTAATCACCATAAAAGAAAACAAAGAATTGCACTCCTATGGGTGTTAAATCCAAGCAATATTAACGTCATTATTCATTCCAATAGCATCACACCATACAGTTATCTGAATCACGTACTTCTTCTCACCTTTACTATAATCTCTCGTGCCATTCGATCGTGTCCTGTGAAGTATGTGTCAGTCACTACGACACAGAAGTCTTAGATCATTGTGTCGATATGTCAACGCCTCATTATAAATTCGTATGATCGATCTCAGTTACTTATTGTGATAAATAACTGTCATGATACGTTAAATATTGCATTTTTATTTATATTTGTTTCAAAGGCACTTCCATTTTTTTTGTAAGGTAGGTGCGGTTATAAGCGCCCATGTTAAAGATGAGACCCACACTATTTTCAAGTCAAGACCACATCTCAGTTCCATTCGGTTTCTTTTTAAAATCAGTATTAATATAATTTGCCAAATCTTGCACCTTGAAAGTGTCCTCCAGCCTAATTTTTAACCTTAGCCTATACAATCAGCAAGACTAGATGGTTAATAACTGGTTATTATAATGAACGTAGCCCACGTTTATGTTCAATTCGTATATTTTATTATAATGACCAAAAAATTTAAAGTGATCTTCCTCATTCGTCAATCTCCACCCACAGAATGTAATACATTCCAAATATCTTTCAAAGGACATCATTACAATATAAATAATTTAAAAGTAATTCCTTAAAGGTTAATATGGACATTATCAACATTTCCATATATATTTAGTGTTATTGGTGTAGTGGGTCGGGTGACCTAGTTGCTGCAAGGTCCTCGGTTCGATCAGTGTTGTCTTCGTTAGTTTTATGGGCATAGTGGCTCTTGATGGGACAAATCCATAGAACAATGAACTTTGTCACGAGTATTCGATTCTTATAAATCTGCGGCGCAATAATCGTATAGCTATTTATTTTATTTATTTATTATAAGGTACACCAACAGCATTACACACAAAACAGTTTTTAGTAAACAGAGAAAAATAAAGGTGCTGGTATGTATGCCTATTAAAGGTATACGCAGCTAACACCATATGGTCAGAAATACTAAATTATTAAAAATTTCAAAATATTAATATCGATCTAAATTTAAAATATAGTAAAAATAAAAAGATACAAGATGAAAAACAGACAGAATAAAAATAAAAAGAAATAGGATGTATATGTTCGTAATTAGCCTAAGTTGGAGGATTTGCGCACTCCCGTACCTCCGAGACTGCTCTTCTAAACTTGTTGAGTGAAACACCGTGTAAGTCAGTATCTGGTGTTGTACAATTACTATTATAGCTTCTACACATACGGAGAAGTCGGGCGTTGAGGCCTAGGTTCGTTTTGCGGAATGGAATATGGAGTAATTTTGTGATGGGATGTCTGGGTGGTTTTGAAGGGACTGAATATTGGATGCATTCTACTAGATCACTGCACTTAATAAATCCCTTTGCTACTTTGTAAAGGAAAATAAGATCACGCGTACGACGACGTGCACGCATTGTCTTTATTTTGAAAAAGTGTAGGCGCTGTACATACGGACAGCGATGACTAATTCCCCTAGATTATTTATTATTTAAATATTTATTTCCTTTATTTATCTTGTTTCTTATTAGATACATTTTTAAATATTTTTATAAAACATAAAAAAAAACAAAAACATTTAAAAATATAAAAAATAGAGGCCCACCGGTATCGGGAACAGGGTCCAAGCTACCGGCGGTCAGGGCTCCAGAGAAAGGAACCTCCTAACAATGCGAGCCGTATCCAGCAGTACTGCTTTCTGGATCAGGCTCTTGACCCAGCCGCCTAACGAGAGCCTCCTAAGGTGTTGGTCGAGGCTCGTGGCTATTAAGCCGTTGGCCGACACGACTATCGGTACAATGATCGCTGTGTCCACATCCCACATGTCGACAACCTCGCGAGCCAAGTCAAGATACTTGATTTGCTTATCTTTCTCGGCTTTCACGAGGTTCCCGTCATGCGGGACGGTAATATCAACAATCATTGCACGCCTCTCGATTCGGTCCACCACCACAATATCAGGCTTATTGGCTACAATAGTCCTGTCAGTGATGATGGACCGATCCCAGTACAATGTGATACTGCCATTATCGAGAACTGGGTCGGGCACATACCTGTAGTACGGTACCTCCGATGCCACAAGAGTGTATTTCAGAGCAAGTTGCTGATGGATAATCCTGGCTACAAGGTTGTGCCTATGCAAGTACTCTTCGTTAGCTAGACGAGAACAACCAGAGATAATGTGGCGGATCGATTCACCCGGACGGTGACATGCCCGACAGATGTCAACCGTGCCATCCTTCACAATAAATCTCCGGTAGTTATTCGTCATGATAACTTCGTCCATAATTGCACAGACAAAACCTTCGGTTTCCCCAAAGAGGTCACCGAAACGCAGCCAGGCTACGGACGCTGATTGATCTACATCGGGCCCATGTAAGGCCCGGAAAAAGCGTCCGTGAAGCTCCTTACTCTGCCATACTTCCCTGCGGTCTTTAGTATCAAGCACTACAGGCTTGCGCCAGTTCTCATTCGCCAAGGAGAGCGGGGTGAGTCCCTTGTCCACTGCTACTACATCTCGATGCATACCCACGTCGGTGTTTAGAAAGTATTCCCTGAGATTGCATATCTCGCGGTTGTGGAGGTTTTTGGCATTTAAAAAGCCACGGCCTCCACACTTCCGCGGGATATACAATCTCATGACCGATGATCGTGGGTGATGCATTCGACATGCAGTCAGCAGTGTGCGGACCCGCCTATCCAGGGCGTCAAGTTCCGTTTGAGTCCATTTGAGTATGCCGAAAGAGTACATCAGTACCGGCATGACCCAACCGTTGAAGGCGCGCACCTTGTTTCCGCCCGAAAGAAGGCTATTGAATACCTTCTTCAGGCGGCCAAAGAAGCGCTCCCTCAACGATTGCTTCATGTCAGTAGTGCTGATACCTAACGCTTCCGACATACCCAAATACTTATAGGTTTCGTTTGGAGAGAGGGATCTCAGGTTTATGGAACCCGTGAGTTGAACTCCTACGGATTCCACAATCACCCCTCGCTTTACATGCATGACCGCACATTTGTCCACACCAAACTCCATCCTGATGGCGCTACTAAAAGTTTCAGTTACTTTTAGTAGCTCCATCAGTTGAAGATTGTTGGGGGCAAAGAGCTTCAGGTCATCCATGTAAAGGAGGTGAGATATAACCTGACTACCTCTCTTCAATCGATAGCCCAGCCCTGAATTCTCCAACAGCATGCTTAGAGGATTCAGGGCTAGACAAAACCAAAGAGGACTCAAACTATCGCCCTGGAATATACCTCGCTCGATCCTTACAGGTTCGCTATTCCTCTGGATATTTCGACATCCTGGATAGCGAAGGACTGTGCTCCATTGTCCCATACACGACATCAAGAAGGTGCGTAGAGTTGTATCTATTTTATACAATTCTAGCACCCTCATGAGCCATGTATGAGGAACCGAGTCATAGGCCTTCTTATAATCTATCCAACATGTCGACAGATCCTTTCGGGAACGCCGAACCTGTTGGCTAATGGCCATATCTATGAGGAGTAGCTCCTTAGTACCGCGGGACCCGTTCCTACATCCATTCTGAGAGGCCGACATGATGGAGTTATTATCGACGTGTTTATTAATTTTATCTCTCAAAATGGATGTAAGAACCTTATAGACCGTCGGTAAACATGTAATAGGTCTATAATTTTTGGGTTCCGCGGTGCTACCAGCCTTGTGGAGCAGGTGGGTAATTCCTGTTGTAAGGAACTTGGGTAGCGAACCAGACTCTAAGGCTGCCTGGTACTGAGATGCCAAACGAGCGTGCGACCTTTGTAGCCATTTTATCCAGAAGTTGTGCAGCCCGTCCGGCCCTGGAGATTTCCAGTTCGGCAACGGACGGACTGCACGAGCTACATCTTGGGGGCTGATCGTGATAGCCCCCATTTCTTCTATTGGATCGCACGCTCGCTCAACCTCCCGAGTCCATTCACCTTCGGTGTGACTGACAGGCACCGACCAGATGCTGCGCCAAAATGTGAGCATGGCATCATCATCTGGCAGGGGCGTATCAGTCACACCTTGGTCGGGTCGCTCCCAAGCCCGATAAACCCACCTTTCATTTCTTTGGAATGTGCGATTCTGGGTGTATCGCTCCACTCGTCGCCTATACCTACGAATCCGATTTGCCCATGCATACACTTTCTGCTTCAGGAAGTCGATGCGCTCTGTGACATGGGATATATAGTCTTGGGGGCTGACATCGGACCCCGAAAACGCCCGTCTCACAAAGCGCATCACTCTTGGGCGATTATTGCCCTCCCTGAAGCAAATTAGTTTGCCGATGAGTGCTCTGGCCCCACCAATACGACGTTCGATCCTGCACTGCCAAGCCGGTACGGCTGGTTTCGGTCGTGTAGCTCTGTCATCTGCAAATTTGACGTGAGCTACACGACATGCCGCTACAGCCGCGCAGTACATGATCGAATGTGTATCAGTGAGGTCTTCGCAGTCATCAAAATAGTTTGACAACTGCGAATCCAGAACAGCCACCAGCGCCCTATTTTTGTTATGCATGGGCAAACGAGGTAATCGTGGCCTAAGTTCGGGTGGCATGTAGCGATATTCCCGAATAGCACACTCCAAAGCACTCCTCAATATTTATTTTATTATTAAAAATACAGAGTAGACTTATAAGCTACACACACTCCCGCAAAGCTGCACATACAGTTTGACTGCGGGATCAATGATACTCGCTTACTTAGGTAGGTACATAATTACGCAAGTGCTTAAAATTAGAGTTGCAGGTAAGTAAGTAGGTACTCGTAATTAATGCAAACAATTAAGGATAAATATAAATGCAAGATGTTTAGTGAAAGCTCTTTGAATTTTAACAATTGTTTTTTGTTTGACAATTCAAAAGTACCTTTAAGGTTTATTTGAAATAAACTATTTTGTTTTTTTTTTTTTTTTTTTAATATCTGTTCACCTATATCTCCGTCAATTGTTGACCGATTTTGAAAATTCTTTTTTTGTATAAAAGAGTATGTTTTGAAATTGGTCTCATTTTAATTTGGTGAAGATTTGTCGAAGAACTTCGAAGATATACAAAAGAACTCTTCAATAAATAACGGGAAATCTCTCGGGATTGCTGCAATCGCATGTCTGTTTATTGTTTATACCATTTCATAACATAACATCACGCCAGTACGCTCTTGAGGGGTACGTAGATCTTTCATTTCACCCTTTATGTTCAAGTTTCATGATATTCGGCTAATCTATTCTGGCGTTAAGGTAACTTACTAAACAACTTGCCTATTATATAGGTACAACTAAAAAGTGAAAATTAAAAACTTTCGTAGGTACCATTTTTTTGCGTTACGGACACCGACTTCCAAACTATTTGGAAGTCGATAGTATTTTTTTGGAAAAAAGTTTTATCCAATATGTTTTTAAACAAAAACTGTAGTATTTGTCTACTCAACGAGCTCTAAACAAAAATACCCCATTCGATGGGATAGGTATTTTTTCGCGCCTTACCTTTTGGTTTATGGGAGCACCCCTTAAAAACCTATAAGGTCTTGGAACAACATTTTGTAAAAAGTAGCTGTTGGCTTCTCATTCCTGTTACAATATTAGTAAAATTTACAATAATAGTAAAAAATACAGTATTTATCTAAACAACGATACGATGGGGTAGGCCACATTTTTTTTTTTATCTTTATAAAAAATATTTTAAATGTTTTTAATGGGGATCCGCCCCATTGAAAACATTTAAAATATTTTTTGTCAATTTGTATAGTTTTGGGTCAACAAGGTGCTTATACTGTGAAAATTTGAAGACAACCATCCAACCGTCTGGCTGAGAACCCTGAGTGACAGACGACGGACAGACAGACAGACATTTGCATTCGACAAACCTTCGAGAAACACAGGCGTGATGTTATGTTTTTTGCATTGTTTTCGAGTAGCAAACTCCGCAACTTAAACGAAAGTTGTCATGCAGTTTTTTAAAGCTCCTGTCCTGTGACTTAAAGAAAAAACAAATAATTGACACCACAGTGCTAAAAACTGCATCTAGTTGAATTGATGTCACTCTACAAGCAAATATAATTTATTGATTTCTCACACATAATAAAAGAAATTGTCTAGATTTGGCACCTATTTACATAACAATAAGACTTAATATTTCACACAGCAAAATGCAATAGAACGCCTTTCTGTACAATTTACGTTGGAATCTTCTTAATTAAGTATCGATATTTTATCGTGGTGGCCCAGTGGCTAAGACCTCGCCGTGGATCCAATCAGGACAAAACAAATGTGACTTTTTCATCTCCATTCCATTCGATTCGTTTTTGTACATAAGCTGTCCTTGGCATTTGTATCTTTATTTTATTTTTTTGTGCAATAAAGAATATAATATAAGGATTTTTCAAATTCATAAATTCTTTCCAAGTTTATCTTGAGTATCACTGTCAAATTCATATATACTTTCCAAGTCTATCTTGACCATCACTGTCAAATTCATATATACTTTCAAATTTTAAATTGGGCATCACAGTCAAATTCATAAATTCTTTCCATGTTTATCTTGAGCATCACTGTCAAATTCATAAATTCTTTCCAAGTTTATCTTGAGCATCACTGTCAAATTCATAAATTCTTTCCAAGTTTATCTTGAGCATCACTGTCAAATTCATATATACTTTCCAAGTCTATCTTGAGCATCACTGTCAAATACATATATACTTTCAAAGTATATCTTGGGCATCACTGTCAAATTAAAGATTACGTTGAGGACAAACAGGCTTGGGATTGAATTGCTCCATTTAAGGGTTTTTTTTTATTTTTTTTTCACCGTGAATTTTGTTTATTTTTTTTTTTTTGTCTTCTTACAATGCCAAGAATATTTACTTTTTAAAGTATTATATTATTTTATTTTAATTGTTGTGAATGTAAAGACTATGTGGATCATACATTTTGTTTGTTTTAAATTTTAATTTATCTAAGTTAGTTTTAATCATGGTCTGGCTGTTTGAGTAATTAATGCGGCCTACCCGAATGTCCTTTCTTTGGTATTGTTCGTCGAATCGTTGAGCTCCTTAAATTCTGAGTTGAGCTGCACGGTTATTGACAAATACGTGCACTGACTGGACAGGTCCACTCAATCGGGCTGGTACTTTCTTCAAAAGACCATTTCAGACTTCAGTCTACATGGTCTTCACATGATCTAACCAAGATTTTGTCTGGACTTTAAAAGAGACCGTGACCTCTGAGTTTGTTTCGGCCTTTCTTCTCAGATTAGTCATATAGGAAACGCCGACATCATCTAGATTAAAAAAAAATATGATCGACATGTAAAAGTGTTTGTACAAACCTACTTACAGAAATAAATTTTTATCAAATTCACAAATTCTTTCCAAGTTTATTTTGAGCATCACTGTCAAATTCATATATACTTTCCAAGTTTATCTTGGGCGTCACTGTCAACGGTGAAGGAAAACATCGTGAGGAAACCCGCCTTGAGCAAACTTGGTGATCAATGCTCGTGACTTCTCTGTATGAGAAGAGGCTCTTGCCCTGCAGTGGGGCAGTAACAGGCTGGTATTATTATTATTATTAAGTGTCGAAAGATAGTTTCTATCACAATTGCTATTGAACTGCCTCATTGGTGTAGTTGTCAAGCGCTACAGCTGCACGAGATCCTGAGTACGATTCCTGGGTCGGGCAAAGTGTTATTGGGTTTTCCATCTGGAATTTCTCAGAGCAGCCCGGAAACTAGATCTGCGGCCGGTCGCTGGCAATGTGTCGCCCTGTAGTCCATGGGACTTGAAGATTACTGGTGAAATGTAACACCAACACTTATGTAATATTTCTGGTTCAGTTTTGGTGGTTCTATGGTACACCATGGTGCACTTTTGCCCAATTCTTTGCGTAATGCTATTATTACTAGGCGTGTTATTATGTATGTTGGAATATGGGGGGTGACCATAAGCTGTAGCATAAGTATACAAGTCATATACATCTTTTATTGTTATTCTAAGAGCTGATAAAACTTCCGCAAATATACAGACATAATATTTATTGGTAGAACAAACTAGTTTATCAACTTAGATCACGTCAATGCAAAATATTTCCTGCTTTAATATGGTTTCTTAATCCGTTCAATATTTGACAATTTGAATCGGTTTCAATAAACATAACAAAAGAAACCAGAACTGTTTGAGTTCACTAAAAAGGATTACCTACCCATAAATATACTATAGATTTACATACTTTACAATAATAAAGTTGTAATATTGAAGTCAGTTACAATGACTACACGTAATATAGGTGGCAGAGGTCTACAAATAACTCAATAGATGATCACAGAACTATTCACGAAGGTGTCACTCAGGAAAGAAAACAAGAGCAAGTATGAAAACAATTTTATCGACTGGCTGAACACATATATAGAAGACTCTCTTGTGATGAAGTAACCACTGTTGCAAACAACGCAAACAATAGGAAAGTTATTTGACTCATCTGATTAAACTTTGAGAACGTAGATATTAATTATTGTCAAGCTGTCAGCTTTATGATTGATGGCTATAATGGCAGCATACGTATTCGCAAGTCTATGTCATTGTCAACACCATCAAAGTACAGTCACATACATTGCCTATCTAATGTTACATGCAATTACAATTGGCAGAGACAATGACAGACTGGCAGCCCATCACTAACGCCCACATTATTTTGTAACAAGTATAATTTGTATGTCATACGTAACTAACATTTTTTTTAGCCTGAGCTGACCCACACTGCTGGGCAAAGGCCTCTTCCCATTTCTCTCGGTACCGTGCTTTTTCTCGCCAATTTTCAAGACAAACTTACTTTATCAAAATACAACATACTAACTTATTTTACATTCACACTTAAACTGCATACTCAAAAAATCCAATCAAAAATTTTTCCCGCTCTGTCGTAAAACAAAATTAAGATTCTTGATTCACTAACGAAGCCTAGTGAATAGGAACATAACTCAACCTTGCAAGCTTTCTAGCATATAGAAATATCATCAAAATTTTCTTACAACACGCTAAAGACTAAATCACACTGGAATGCCGCGATTTCACGCCCGACGAGCATCTGACACGTTTACCTTGACACGGAGTTAATGTCGCGCGTCTTTGCATAATTAGATATAAATAAAACTATAACTCGCTTAGATCGCGTGTTTTGCTAACTCATCTGCTGGACGCGTGATCGCGTGGTGTGTCCATTGTCTGATGCTGTACGACATTGGTGAAACGTTTTTTTGTTTGGTTTACTAGCATCTGCCAGCGGCTTCGCCCACGTTAAACTCGAAAATTATCCCGAAGGGTCATTTTCCCGGGATAAAAATCCTATGTGCTATTAAAGACTATAACCAATCTCTATACCAAATTTCATCCATATCCGTCCAGCCGTTTGAGTGTGAAGAAGTAACATACATACAAACACACACAGACACACTCACAAACGTTTGCCTTTATAATATTAATGTGATTCGGTTTTCCTGTCAAACGATAGACGATATTGGAATAACCTAAAATACATCACTGAAGCTACGATTGGTGTAGTCAGTGTACCTACAGGGCCAGACCCATTTGATTTCAAATATATACGAGCCTAAATTCAATTTTAATTCAGGCCTTAGGCTCCAAAAGAAGAACAAAAATAAAAGTTTTTTTATACCATTCCCCCTCTAAAAAGCTTATTTTATTCACTGAAAACAGTGAATAAAAAGCACTTTTAATCACTGTTTTGGTGTTTGAATTTAGAACACACCAATATATATTTGACCTCCATCTCAATGCAATACAACCTACTTGCGCATAAAATACTCGATACAAACTTCTTGTGCAAACAAAGAATATTCGAATTTCAAACTCTTTCGTCGATTTAATTTTGAGTTTATTTATATTTAGGATTTTGATAATGATTTCATTTTGGTCTAGGATGTTTAGTGAATACTTATTTGCATTGTAATTCTAATATTAATTGTATTGGTGTTTAATTAATTATAATTATGTAACTTAACGGAGATGGTCACTGGCCCCTGAAACACAGGTGCTGTTTAGGTAACTCAAACTCAAAGGCTCAGCTTCAATTTACAAAAAATGTGAAGCCCTAAGGTTTCGCATTTTCTGTAAATTTTGAAGGTAATAAACCATTTATTTATTTATGATTATTCCTTGTGCTTTTGGCTTAAATCCTTCTTTTTCTCGAAGTCATGGTATAAAATATAGTATGCAACTCTTGAATAAAACGGATTTATATCGAGGGCCATGAATCACTCGCGTCGTTCAGGATTCTAACACTTGAATCACTCGCTATGCTCGTGATTCAATCATCATGAATCACTCCCTGCGGTCGTGATTCAGTTGTTAGAATCCTTCACTTGTTCGTGATTCATCTATGGCCCTCGCTTTAAAACCGTCCTTTATTCACTAGTTGCATAATATACTATTTACTGGTGTGAGGTTACCGGAACATTCATGGATCCACTTATAGTTGCAACGAAAATAGCGGCAAAGATATTTAAGTGTATCTAGGTCAAACATTAAAACACCTGCATGGTGGTGTTGCACAATATCTACATAATCAGCAGTATTTCCACTGCAGAAAATGTAGATATTGTAATCCAAGCCCCTATGTAGAAAACCATGACTTACTACTTTTTTTACCATGACTTGAATACTTTTCTTGTCTCTCTATTAATTACACTTAATTAATAAAAAAAACTTTATGAACATGTACACGTGCACCAACCAATAGACCAACGGCCATTGTCCACGATGTGTGACCAGCGCCCAGCCGTGGCTTATGGCCATGGTGGTCCCACCTGGCTGTCAACTATGGCTTGCAAATCTAATTATATGCTTTGCCGGTGATGCAGACGGTGGTTTATATTAACTATTAATAATTTAGCGATTCAATGAACAAGATACAGTAGATATGTGACCATTACTTGGCCTAGATACGTGAGTATTAATTTAAGTAAGATTGTCCCTTGTTGGACCGATGACCTGGTAAAGTCCGGTGGAGACGCACAAGACAGATCAATGTGGCGGCGCTTAGGGGTAGCCTATATCCAGTAGTGGACGTCTTTCGACTGAAATGTTGATGAAAAATACCGTAGTACCATGTACTCGTGCACTAGCCATAGATCAAAGGATATTGTCCGCGAAGTGTGACCAGCGTGTAGCCGCCCACCCGTGACTTATGGCTATCGTTACCACACCGTCCACACCGTGGACCCACGAGGCTTTCAACTATAGTTTGCACACCCTACATAAAATCTTACTAATATTATAAATGCGAAAGTTTGGATGGATGTGTGTATGTTTCTTACTTAATCACGCTAAAACAGCTGAACGGATTTGGATGAAATTTGGCACAAAGGTAGATTATATATCGCTTATGATACTTTTTATCCCGGGAATATGTTCCGCCTCTGCGGGCCTCAATCTCGGGTTTGGGAGGGAGTGAGGTGTTTGGCTCCCTCCGCAACGTCTAAGAGGGGCGCGCGTGGAACACTACGCGCCACCACCTCGGGTCCTGATGTGTTGGGGGCGACGGACGTCCCCGAGTCCGTCGCCCATGGAACCATTTAGGGGGGCCGGAAGAGGGCGTTGTCCGCCCTCCGCCGACGCCCGGCTCGTCTGCTGCGGCTCGGGTGAGTGGATGAAATCTCCCTCTCCCTCTCCGCAGCCTCCTTCTGCGAGACGACTGTTTCACAGAAGGATACCAGCGCGTCCCAGGACTCCTCGCTGCCGACCATAGACTCGACTACGGCCGGCAGCGACAGGTCACTGCCTACTTCTGAGATGAGGGCACGGCGCGGCTCCTCCCAAGCGGCACACTCTGCCAGCGTATGCCGCGCCGTGTCCTCCCGGCAGTCGACGCAGTGGTGACACCGGGCGTCCGGCTCCCTGTTTATGCGACACAGGTACTTCCCGAAGCAACCATGCCCCGAGAGCACCTGCGTCACCCGAAACGACAGGGAGCCGTGCCTCTTCCCGAGCCAGCGCTCGAGCACTGGCCGGATCGCCTCGATGGTGACGAGGCCGGCGGTAGGGCGTGAAAGCCTGCCCCGCCATTCCGCCACTAGGACCTCGCGGAGTTGAGACCGACGCAAGTCCATATGGCGCTGCATCGGCCTTTCGCCCCGCGCCCGCGCTTCCTCGCGCCACCGATACAGTGACGCGAGTACTTTCGCCTCCAGGTCCCAGGGCGGGGATCCGGCCAGTACGCAAGCCGCATCGTAGGAGATCGTGCGATACCCCCTGATGACTCTGACGGCCATCGCTCTCTGCGGCTTTCGCAGAACAGCGATGCTGCCGGCCGTCAGGTCAGCCGCCCAGATCGGGGCCCCATACAAGGCCATCGATCGCACGATCCCCACGTAGAGCCGCCTACAGGCAGAGCTCGGGCCCCCCAAATTAGGAAGCAGCGTTGACAGCGCCCCAGCCGCGCCCAACAACTTGGGCGCCAGCCGCCGGAAGTGGGGGCCGAATTCCCACCGGCTATCGAGCACCAATCCCAGGTACTTCATGGTTGACTCGACAGCTTTCGAGCCCCTCCGACGACGATGTGGGCATCGGGTGGTGGCGCCCGCCGGGGGCCATGAAAGACCATGGCCTCCGACTTGTTGAGGGCCACCTCCAGGCCAAGGCGCCGTATGCGGCTCACCACCAGATGACGTTGACCTGAGTTAAGTATGTGGCCATTACTTGTGTCTACATACGTAAGTATTCAATTAGGTGAGATTGTACGATGTTGGGATCGCCGTGTCGCGGCAGCTACTAGAACTGCTATTCTACATGCGAAAGTAAATCTGTCTGTCTGTAACCTTTTCAAGACTGAACGGATAAACGGATTTAGATGAACTTGGCATACTTGTAGATCCTGGATTGGGACAAAGAAATATGTTCTCTTGGAATAGTTTACCGCTGGCAGAAGCTAGTTGCTATATGTAGTTAAATTCATGCCCGCATTACAGTCGCTTAGCAAAAGTTGCGGCTGTCAAAGCCGTAGTCAGAATTGTCAAGAGTTGTCAATTTCTATGAGTAAACAATGACACTCACTGACACGCCTGTATTGTATTTCTTTTTAAATATATTTCATATAACCTACATTTGCTCTAAAAACATTTAGTATAACGTTCATTTCATGTAATTTTCAATTTGCTTTTTTATATAACGTTCATTTGACCCACCAAATTATTGTAAGCTAAACTAAAAACACTAAACTTGCTTCTGCATCGTCTCCGACGCTGCGGGAAGTGCAACCCCTTCGCCCTTACGTAACAAAGAATAGGCACTCATCTCACCCCTGCAGCTTCGACTCGCTGGTCGCCTTCGGCGCCCTGCCTCATCCGCTACGGCCCGCACGGTTGCCTATGCTTTGTTACAGCGGGCAAGGGTAACTCTCCATTCGTGCCTTCGGTTTTTACTCTAGGGTAGCAGCCAAAAGACTACGTGAAGTCGGAGTGCTCCGATTCGGTTTTGGCACAGAATCAACCTATTTTATTAAATTATATCGATATAAACTTTACTTATAGATTTTGAATATTATAGTAACTGAATTCAAATGTGCATTATAGAAAATATTTATTAAACTATAATTATGATCATTTGATTATTATATTACAAAAAAATATATCATATGAAATTAGGTTACTTTTGTTATTACTTCAAACGTTACAAAAGCGAATTTTCTTGTCATTGTTTACTTCTAATGATTTTCTTAAACCTGATTTTTCCTCAATATTGACATAATATTCTAGTCTAATAAATCATTCGGCTTATAATCTATAAATACATATAGGTATATCGTGTTTTAAGCTTCAACGTACGACGAAGACGACATTTGAGACGATTTAAAATTGTAATCTGACATTTTCAAAAGTTACACAAAAGTGTCAAAGATCATGATTATGAAGACGATGTCTTTCAATTCAATACATATTCAGAGTTTTTCTTTAGTCGGTAGACATTCTTTAGTCATAGACGTCGTCTAGTCGAGGAAGCAAAAGCTTCATTATGTGTAGCAAAACATGCAACCAAAGTGTCCTATATAAGCGCTGCCACCGACGGCTTCTCCTATCGTGCTGACGACAGGCAGAAGAACATCTATTATATCACAGATCGTGTACCTGATATCATTTCGCATCGGCAAAAATGATGAACATTTACCTATACGCACTTTGCGGTACTAATAGGAGTCCTGAAAGAGGCAAGGGTCCATTAGTGAAGAGACACGGAGAAAGAGCCTCGAGAACGTAACGGCCTACAAGAGCCTGCGACAAAAACTGAGAGCTTTTGCGTACCACAGTAACATTCATTAAATTTTTTCTCATTCATATCATTGAGTATATTATGATCTTTTTAAACCCTGCTCCCATTAGTGAACACTTTCGTTTTATTAAGAAATTTAAGGCTGTAGATATGTGTCATTGAATATTTTTTTTGTAAAGAAGAAGATATATTTCCCAACGAACGCACACGCAAATTCTTTAAACCAAAATATGATGAAATGCAAGTACTCGTATTTACGTCAAGTGTGGGCCGAAGTTTATACAGCCTAATCTCATTTATTGAGAAACGAACAAACAATGGACAGCTTAGCGTATGTCACTTGGTTTATTGCTTAAATATTTTAAAAGCATTCTTTCGCCACTTTGCTTGACAAGTTGAAAGGTAACGCCGCGAGCGAAATTGTTGAAATAATACAAACAATACGTGTCTCTGTGAGTTATGTGTTATTTTAATTATAGATGGTATTGTTTCGATAATACGTAATTATGCAATATAGATGTCATTGTAAAGTTATGTAATTAATCGGAAAAATCGCAACATGGTCTATGCATTGTTCAGCTTTGTTGGATGTCTGATGAAATGGTAAGTCATATGAAAAGTCATCATCGTCATCATCGTCATAATCATTTCAGCCGGAAAAGTCATCTGCTGAACATAGGCCTCCTCTAAATATCACCACATAGATCGGTCCTGTGCTTCTCGCATCCAGTGGATACTCACCGCCTTAAGTAGGTCATCAATCCACCTAGATCCCAGGCCTTCCAGCGCTGTGTCTTCCGGTAACGGTAGGTTGAGCAGTGTCTGATACAATGGCAATGAATCTTAATTAGACAGAGTGTTAAAGTTGATATGGCTTATGACTATAAAGATGATATGGCTTATGGCTATAACTATGATGTGACTTATGGTTATAAAGTTGATATGGCTTATGGCTATAAAGATGATATGGGTTATGGCTATAACTATGATGTGGCTTATGGTTATAAAGTTGATATGGCTTATTGCTATAAAGATGATATGGCTTATGGCTATAACTATGAAGTGGCTTATGGCTATAAAGATGATTTGACTTATGCCTATAAAGATGATATGGTTTACGACTATAAAGGGAGTGACCACTAAGGTGACCCTTAATTCTTTTGGGGTAAACGATTGATTAGTGATTAGTTTCTTCAAGCGTGCTGCATCATCGCTTACTATCAGATGAGATAGTGGTCAAGCGCGAGTCTGACAAGAATTAAAAAAAAACTCTATGTATGTCAACTATGACAGTCAACCCTTATTAAGAGATTAAGAGACCACTAACTACATAAAATCAACGGGATATAAAGACAAAGAATAAGGTTTAAAGTATCTTGCAATTAAAATCGCGGGCAAACCCTTGAGATAATTAGCTATGCAAGGCAATGCTTACCTTAATTACATCATCTAAGCATAAAATTATACTACTTTATTTTTTAATTTTTTTTAATTTGTAATACAAGTTTTTTTTTTACAGTTTTTATTCGCCAAACTTTACAGTTTGATGGCGAGAAGCGCTCGTTTATCATGCAAAAATTAAAAAGTTGACTTAAAATTAACTTTAACTATTTACTAAACAATTATTAAACTAAACAACAATTAACTAGACCCAGTGTCAGACAATCACACATTTGTTCGCTGATAAATTTACTTTTGCACAAGAACCAATAGAATTAATTATTATGTATCTATTTTTAAAAGGTGCCGATGCCGTCTAATATAAATAAATTATTTGACTTTGTTTTTAATGATTGATGACTTCTTTACTAAGCATATGTAAAAGAAAAAAAAAGAAAATAAAAGGTTTTACCCTCAGACAAACACGCCAATTGTCCGACACTAGGCATGTAGACATAATACAAAACTTACTGCCAACTTAACTTCTGGGTCGGAGTGGCCAGCTGGAGCTGGCCTCTCCGACCCAGAACTCACCGCCTATCACAGCTCGACGATGTGCCCGCGTTCTCCAGAAAAGAAATCTTTAGTTTTGATTTTAACACACCTTTGCTTAGGTTACAGCTGTTTACCAGAGTCTAGACCCTCATTAACATAGTCAGCAAACGCCGTTAGGGCCGAGACAGTACTACGACCTTTCCGGAAGCCATACTGTGTGTCTGACAATATATTGTGACGTTCTAAAAAAATACTAATCAAACAAGCAAAACAAAATGATGTCAATGTGAATATTTTAATCAATTATTCTGTGAAACGAAGCCATCTTTGGAAGAATACGAATTAAATCCCTAATATATCTTACGTTTGCCCTTTGAACGAAGATGAGTTGGACACGATAGGGTTGGCACGGTTGGAAAATTAATTATTTATCACAAAATCCACGGCTCTCAAAAATACCTTAACACACTTATTTGATTACTATTACAGCCAATTACGGATTTACAATTTATAAACTTAACAAAAAAAAAATCAACAGACACTTAGAATATTTGAAAACTCGTGTTTATGAATAATTATTGTTGGAAAAGCCAGCGGAATTCTTAGAATTCAGCTACGATTTGAATATTATAGTTCTTGATATTAGATTTGTGATAAACCTATGTAGGTAGATAGGTATCTTGTAATCTCAATGCCCAATTACATTTTTAAGTTTTTTTATTTTTCCTGTATTCTAAGTATTTCTCCTGTATCGTGGGTACATTTACAAACTCACATAGGCAAACTACAAGACCGCTCAACCACTCCGCTAACCGTGTCAACAGATCATAATACATATTCGCGAGATGGCTGACCAAAACCAGATGTATCCTCCGACTGCACAATATGATTTTCTTCTTGTTTACGTCTTTTTAGTTCGTTTCTTAAGCAGTCGGGTTAATTGATTTTTTGAATAAACATTTTTGTATAACTTTTAAGTTAACATTAATTTTTTCGAATTAGGTACACTAAAACATATAAATGTTATACATTTTGGAAAACAGCTCTTAAACCCCTTTATTGATACCCCAAACGACAGGTATGAAAGAAAAAAAAAATGGGTCCCCACAATATGTCGCCCATTTTTCTATTTTCCAATTTTAATGTTGTCAATGACACTCGCAAGTTTGAGACGAATCGATTGACTTAAGAATCATCAAATCTCTAGAACGCCACATAGGAACAAATCTACATACACAGACTGATAAACACATAACCTTTCTTCGGCAGTCGAGTAAAAACAAGTGGGATTTCGGATAGAGCCATTTTTCTAAGATTCCTATCTATCTATCGGCATTCGTTAGATTAGATAAATAGCGTAAAGTTTAGACACAGGCACCAAAAAGATGAATAGTTTAAGTTTTAGTTTTAATTTTA
The DNA here is from genome assembly GCA_947562075.1 of Orthosia gracilis. Taxonomy (NCBI): domain Eukaryota; kingdom Metazoa; phylum Arthropoda; class Insecta; order Lepidoptera; family Noctuidae; genus Orthosia; species Orthosia gracilis. The sequence continues at coordinate 48,177,755 of OX387272.1, read as the reverse complement.
ACTTATAAGAATGTTACTATGGACTAAATTTAATTATAGTTTTCTAAATATTTTGATATTCTATCGTAAGAGACTGAAATCAATTCCTTTGCGATCACAGCAAAAACATTGCAATAATAAATTGGATTCTTGCCACAGGTAATACCTATAATTTAATCTTTTTATCTGTAACATCTCAGGACATACCTGCCTACAGATGTCTGACCCTGACATTCACACACACTGCTCACGTTTCATCCTTCGTGCGAAAGGAATGACCTGATTATGTTAGACTAATTCTGCCCGTGACTTCGTCCGCGTGAAAAGTGTTTTATTATCCAAAAAGAACTTGAACAGGATGAAACATGCTAATCTATGCCATAGTCTCCCAGTGTAACAAGTTTCATTAAAATCAGTTCTCCGGTTTAGACGTAATAATGTAACGGACAGACGGACTCTTTTTCGCATTAAGTATGACACGATTCTGTCGGATAGATATAGAGAATGTCTAAGTGTGACGTCATAAGCCCGTGTGACCTATTGGACTTGACATATAGACTATAGGGTGGGAATCGTTTTTATGTGTAAAGCTGATATTTACTGATTGAGATGATACAGTGATGAGTCGACATTCCAATCGGGTCAGGGAATTATTATACTTATGACATTTTTACATTGTCTTCAAGTAGATACAGAGATAAGAACTCATAGTTCTTTCAATGCTGTGCTACACGAGAAGAACCTAACTTCGGCATAAAGGATAATGCAAGCTAATATCTTAATCTTATTGAATCTGCCTCTCTAAGCTGGGGTAAGCGTCCACTGTAACCGGATACAGCTGGAACAATACATGGAGCTACAGTTACTGCTGATCTCCTCAGCACAGTATAATAATAAATAAATATAATATCATTTACTTAAGGAACGAGAACCCTAACAATCACCTAAAAAACAAAAATAAAACTAATGGGATTTAAAACATTTAAAAGGATTCGTAAGTAAAACTGATGAAAAAATTAAAACCATTCAAGACCATTCATTTTTCTATTTATGCAGTACGGAAACCGTTAGGTTAAGTTTGGGTAGGATCACGATTCACACCTAATTAGTATTATGAACTATAGGTATATTTATCCAAACATATCTTACCCCACCACCTTACAATACCTTAGTATCAAACACTTCCATATCATTATCTCTACAGAAAAGACAAGCATAGTAACATCTCTACGTACCCTTAAGACATGAACTACAAAGAGATGCGGCACACTTTGTGCGCGGCACGCGTCACAAGATCAAAGAGCAGCCGCTGATTGTCACCGTCACACACCTAACGATGCTAATACGTGTTATTGTATGACGAGGAAATATACCTTCAAACTTGTCACGAGGCAACCAATATTACCCCCGGAACAACTATTACAACATGATACTAGCAATACAAATTAGTCGTAATCCTCTGGGGCAATGATGACAGAGGGCAGATACCTACTTATCACTAACTGAACTTAAAAACTCAATTTGCAAGTAATAACATAAATATACACGGTCATCCTCCTATTAGGACTTCACCGCACTTTGTTGTACTGAAACGCTTCGCTCTGCGACCTACCGTAGATTTATTCTCACTCAAAAATTTGAAGCAGCAACAAAAGCGGACTGGACTGTGAAGACCGTGATTAGAAAAGGCCTTATCTAATATCGACCCACGATACTCATAGCTAACTAATAATAACCTCAGATGTCTACATTAAGAATTTAGACTTGATATTTGTCAAACTGTAAGTTGCACCTTACCCCAAACCTGTCAAACTTTGGCTTTACAGTAGGGTTCGACAAGTTTTGAACTCCAAAAACTTAATTCAGTAACTAGTCTTAAGACCCCACGATACAAAAAGATTACACTGCCCATCCTCTTGATATTATCCTTAAGTCACCTTTAAAACAATGCGACCTTAATAAACAATACAAATTAACTCGAGGTCACCAGGTCACGGTCCCCTTGCGTGTTGGTATTTATCGTAAATATTCAAAAATAATCGCTAAGAATTGAATTGCAATAGTAATCATTAATGTTAGTCTAATGCTAGTTGAACGTTGTAATGTAATGTGTATGTGATGTCGGTCAAGTGTCATGATTACAATCTAATTACAATTCGTGCATAAGTGCATTTTAAGTAATAGCTAGTTATTTATAAACTGTAGTAACTACATAATGCCATAAGATAATAAATTTTGCTGTATTTTATTTCTTCATATTTACTTCGACTAGTCATCATTCTTTGCCCCCTTTTAAATTTTCTTTTTTAAATGGGATCGCGCTTGACGTATCTCACCTGATGGTAAGTTTTTATTTTTTTATTTTTAGTTTTCACAAACTCTGGCTGCCAAATAGTTGGTGACAGTCCCGCTGACAAACACACGTAGAATGTGTTTATATAGGCGATAGGAACATGTAAAAATGTTATACTTACGCATACACATCTCTACTGGGCACTGATTTATCCAACAGTCGATCCGAGCTTTAGAAGTCGATTGGAGCCTTCATTGTAGTGTGATATAATTATTCAGAGTCTTGAGTCGATTTGTAAACCTATACGTTTGTTATCAAAATCGGTCCTCAAGGAAATATCGGTGAAAATACTTAAAAAAAAACATACATAATGTCGAATATAGAACCTCCTCCCTATTGGGAAGTCGGTTAAAAATACCATACTCGTATAATCAATTTACAAAACTTATCAAAATCACAATATCGCTACCCATATTCCCCTCTGAACAGTTTTTACACTGTTACCTAGTTCGTCCCAACTTTCGCCCCATAGGTGGAAAGTTTCACTGATACCCGAGTTTCGAGAGTGTCGCGGGTGTCTGGTGTTGGTGTCGGCAGTGCCAGCGGTGTCGGATAGTTTTTGCGGATCCACGTGGAGTGTTATTAGATTCGCAACTTTGCATGGGAGATAAAAGTGGCGAGAGCGCGGGATGGCTAGACAGGATTATGTGAAAATGTTTTGGCCTTGTTGGATAGTGTTAGCAATTACAGTGTGTGAACATCTTTATTACGAGTAGTTGTTTGTTTGCATTTACCTCTTCTCTTATTATGACTTTTAAAGTTTTAACACGCTTATGGCAATGCATATCAAAAGTTTTTTGTTCGAAGAACGTGCATTTTGGATACATACAATGTTTTTATGAGAAACAAGCTGTTCCCTGCGGCATCGCTCCCGTGGACCACCCCACAGGATCCGTTTTCGGGATAAAAAAATAGCCTATGTCACTCAGGAAAAATGTAGCTTTCTATTGGTGAAAGAATTTTTTAAATCGGTCCATTAGTTTCGGAGCCTATTCGGTGCAAACAAACTAACAAAAATATCTATCCTCTTTATAATATACGTATAGACAATTACAAATACTCTACACCTCACATTTTTCTATAACTTACTACGTACATAGTACTGCAACGCGTCTATTTAAACAATGACATGAACAATAACAAAACATCCGACAATGTTGAACAACAAAAAATATAAGTCCCAGTAACAAATAATAATTCCATCCATAAAGAACCTTTATCTTAGAAAAAACTTCAATAACAGTACACCTACCTGTCCCCCTACCTATCCTCGAACCCATAAACACAGCATAACAGCCCTAAGTCAGAGATGATGGAGGGTCAGGCCGCGGCTATAAAACTCATGAATTTATGGGGAAAAAACACCATCGAGTCTATTGTGTGCGCCTGATGGGAGCATAGTTTGTGGTAAATAATGTTATTGGTTAACTGTTGTTGAGAAAATTATTAGTTTACATATAAATCACTGTAAGGCCCGGTTTCTTGACGCTAAAATAACGCAAAATTTTCAACAGCCAATCACAGCAGATAACTGTCGATTATTCGTCGATTACGTTAACAGACCGATAATCGAGTTTTGAGGAAACAACAGCTTGTACAACATTTACCAATTGCCTGAAAATGTTAATTAGGCCGAATTTCGCTTTTATTTTCGACCAAAAAAACAACCTTTTTTGTAAGAGCATGGTCTTGGTCATGATCTCTATCTCGTTTTGAAACCTATTAGTAAGTTCAGCTTAATTTATCTGGCAAATAAGTCATTCTTAAAAATTCTGAGGGGCTTCATGTCGTGGTAGCCCCAGAGACTAAGACCTCGCTTCTCTGGCTTGAGGTCGTGAGTTCAAACCCGGGCAAGTACCAATGTGACTTATCTTGGACATCGCTGACAACAGTGAAGGAAAACATCGTGTCGAAACCTGGACCAATTAATAGTTAATTAGGTTTCGACACGATGTTTATATATTTATTTGTACTCCATTGGCGAAATTGCTGCGAGGCGTTCCAGCGCGAGGATGAACGAATAAATACCTGGCGAAATATGGTTGTTCTAGGTATAGATACACGACTGATTTACCCTTCAGAGACTGGTAACATTAGTTATGACTAGCACTCCGCCCGCGAATTCGTTCGCGTTATTTCGTTTATCCTACAAATGATTTTCTTATGTGCGTGTGAGTGAGTTAGTAAAGGCGACCAAAAATAAACTGGGCTTAAGGGGGTTATTAATAACCCCCTTAAGCCCAGTTTTGGGTCGAGTTTTGAACAACCCAAATATCTTATTCACTCTTTTCTTCTCTTTTTTTTATTTTTCGTTTATGTTAGTTGGATTGCGCAGTACGATTCCTCAAAAAAACTTTAAAACCCCTGGGGGTTAGTTTATGTAAATTTCGATTATTTACTTTATCTCCAAGGAATTCGATTTTTCTTACAAACAAATTTTGCCCCTTTTCACCTCCTATATGGTTGAATTGCAGAAAACTCTTGCTTAATGATCCCCTAGAACCATACGTCAAAAACAAAACCCGATCCAGTAAGATTATTAGTTAGTATCGAAAAACTTATAATGACAACCTTTATTGTTTACTCAGGTTGGTATTTGTGCCAAGTTTCAAGTTTATTAACCCAAGAAATATGATTCTTTAAAGAAACTTTAACACCCCCTAAATCGTCTTTTGGGGGAAGATTCGATAAAGTAATAATGGCAACCTTTATTTTTTACTAAGGATTGTATTTATGTCAATTTTCAAATTTATTAACTCACGAAATAAGATTCTTTAAAAAAAAATTAACACCTACTAAATCGTCTGGGTAAGTTTCAAAAAACTAATAATGATAACCGTAATTGATTAACGAGGTTGGTATTTATGTCAATTTTCATATTTATTAACCCAAGAAATCAGATATTTCATACAAACTTCAACACCCTTTAAATCGTCTTTTGGGGGTCGTTTCAAAAAACTAATAATGACAACCTTTATTGTTTATTTAGGTTGGTATTTATGTCAACTTTGAAGATTATTAACCCAAGAAATAAATTTCTTCAAAATCACTTTAACATCCTCTAAATCATCTTTTGGTTGTTGTTTCAAAAAAATAATAATGACAACCGTTATTGTTTATTTAGGTTGGTATTTAAGTCAAGTTTAAAATTTCGTTAACCAAAGAAATAAGATTCTTCAAAAATACTTTAACACCCCCTAAATCGTCTTTTGGGAGTTGTTTCAAAATACTAATATTGATAAACTTTATTGTTTATTGAGGTTGGTATTTATGTTAAGTTTCAACCAAGACATAAGATTCTTCAAAAAAACTTTAACAACCCTAAATCGTCTTTTAGGGGTAGTTTAAAAAGCTATTAATGACAACCTTTATTTTTTAGTTAGATTGGTATTTAAGTCAAGTTTCACGTTTATTAACCCAAAAAAATCAACTTTTTAAATAAAAAATTCTTTAAAAACACTTTAACATCGCCTAAATCATCTTTTGGGGGTAGTTTCAAAAAAATAATAATAACTACCTTCAATATTCATTTAGGTTAGTATTTGTGCCAAGTTTCAAATTTACTGACCCAAGAAATCAGATTTTTCCGAACAAACTTCAACACCCACTCAATCATCATTTGGGGATAGCTTCGAAAAACTAATAATGGCAATCTTTATCATTTACTTAGATTACTAGTTTTGCCAAGTCTCAAGAATTTTGGCCGACGGAATTAGATTTTTCATACAAACCTTCAAATCCCTTTTTACCCCCTAAGCGGAAGAATTACCCAAAATCCTTTCTCACTAATAAAGAATTTAAAAAAAACAATTTGTTAAACTATTTATTTAAATAAGAATTAATACTACAATACGAATTTAACCAACTTTTGTTTCTACCGGCGATCTAATTAAATTTTAGAACACAAAAGCTGCTATTGTGACTAAACTATGATAGTAACATATTCTAACTTAGTCTTTTTTGTAGTTAATAATGAGTAAATAATCATGTAGTACATCATTTTTATGTATCATCAATAGTTTTCTGAGCGCACGCCAAATAATCAATTTTATAGGCAAAATATTGCTACTTTGGGTTACATTATTGCAAATTTTCTTATGGATCCCTAATTTTTTTGGAAATAAATTATAGCCTATGTTACTCGAGAAAAATTTAGCTTATCATAGGTGAAAGAATTTTTAAAATCGGTCTAGTAGTTTCGGAGCATATTTGGTACAAAAAAAACAAACAAAAAAATCTTTCCTCTTTATAATATTGGTTTAGATAAGTTAGCACCGTCTCTGCACACTCTACAATAAACCTTATTCACACCAACTACAATTTTTTGTCACTTAGCACGACATAAAGTACATCTAGGTACTTTCCTTACTTATTATAACTTAGCACACTATAAGTAGTGGTAGCGGTAAGTGGTAGTATTGGAATTTTTTGCTTACCTCGTCCACAAAGAAAATTCCATACACACAGAAACTGTAACCAAAATGCACATTAATCTAAACTAGCCAAGAAGTCCGCCACATGAGCACTTAGCATAAATCTAGAAGAAACAAAGAAAAAACTACCGTGTGTTGTGTTAGTAATAAGTGTCAAAATACAGCAGTTAATTCTTCGCGATGGCCTGACTAACGAGCCTGGCTGAAACATTGCTTAAAGCTTGTGTAACAACTGAAGCTTTACTATAGTGAGCTATAATTATGAAGATATCATTAAAAAAAAAGTTAATTCAAAAATAAAAAATCGCGACTGTTTAAAAAGCGAACTAAAAGATGTAAACAAGAAGAAAATCATACTGTGCAGTCGGAGGAAACATATTTGCGAGCTGGCTGACCAAAACCAGATGTATCCTCCGACTGCACAATATGATTTTCTTCTTGTTTCCGTCTTTTTAGTTCGCTTTTTAAGGAGTCGGGTTTTTTGATTTTTGAATAGATTTTTTTATTTATAACTTTTTAGTTAACATTATTTTTTTCAAATCAGATATTTTTAATCATAATTATAAGTATTTTATATTTTTGAAATCTCCCCTTAAACCCCTTTATTTCGATACCCCATAGGATTGGTTTATAAGAAAAAAATATCGGTTCCACCAATATGGCGCCCAAAGGGACGCACAGGATCGGTCAATGTGGCGACGCCTGGGGGAGGCCTATATCCAGCAGTGGACGTCTTTTAGCTGATCTGATGATGGTGATGATGATCCTGCACCATTGCTTCTTAGTTAATCACCAATTGGAAACAAAAAAACATTCAATTTAATTTGTGAAGCGATACTTTTCCCCAGTTCGCCATTGTTCATCGCTTCCACTGCACCACGCCCTAACGCCACGCTCACCGCTCACAAAGCAATAAATAAGCGAAGAGACAACACCTTGTTAACTGGAAATAATTAACGACGGAAAAATAACGCTTCCACTGGGCAACCGGCTTTATTGTCTGATGCTCCGATGAGCTTTACATATTTTTCTATTAATTGTTTTTGTTGACTTTTTGACGGTAGTTTTTTATTAATGTTTGCTGTGTTAGTTAGTGGGGGTATAGGGTGGTTTTATTCAATAAGGTTATAAAGAAAATAAACAACGTTGTAGAATCATGTTCATGAGTTTAATTACTGAATCACTCAATAAACTCTATTCGTATAGTTCATAGGTACTTTGGATAAACTAGGTCAGTTATCCAATAAATTAAGTTAATGACAGACAACTTCTTTAAGTGGCATAAAGTAAAAAAGAAAATATGCATCTCTTCGCAACCACTGCTGGGCACAAGGCTCGCCAAGCGTCGACATATCGGTTGGTTCTATGTTTCTCGCATCCAGTGGAGCCTCGCCAGGTCATCAGTCCACCTTGTAGCAGATCTTCGTTACGTCTTCCGGTACGCGGTCATCACTCCAAAACTTTCCGGCCCCATAGGCCACCTGTACTGCAAGCAATGCGCCCTACCCTCTGTCACTTGATTTGAGTTTTTTTCTGTTTATGAATACACATAATTACTTCAACGTCATGAAACGCGTTCTTCCAAAAAACCAAGCTTGTAAGTACCATCAAAATAACATTCACATATCATTTTCCTCATACACATACAACAGCTAATCTCCCCACATTTCATTGAACCTTACTTCTCACAAAATAAGGCCGCACTATATAATTACACTAGGTAAAATTTTAACTTCCCATGAATAGCTACGGCGTAGCCCGTAGCGCGTAGCACGGTACCCCGCTACGGCGTAGACCCGGGGTTGTTTACAAAAACAGGATGACTGGCTTAACGCGCCCCCCCGTCTTTATTAGCCCTTGTAGGCTTGTCTGACGGGGATGACTGTATGTTTGAATGTGTCAAGAAGATTATTTAAATGGCAGTGGTAGATAAATCTGATGGGAAACAAAAACAACTTAATAAATTGAAAAAGAAAATATTTAATTGGGAAAAGAAAGCAATACACATATTAATCGTTATTGACTGTCGGCAAGTTCTCTCATAAGAAAACTAACAAAAGAACTATTTATGCAGCTAAGCTTATGTTGCCTAAAAACGGGTGCCATTGAATAAAAAAATGCAAACAGTTTAGTGTAATTTCAGCAAATATGAAAATAGTGGCTTGTAACATTAGACTAAAACTCTAAACCATCTTTATTTTCACCAAACCAGACAATTATCGTACAAATACTGCATGACACGGTCCTCTCGACAATGGTCGGCAAACGAGCGAGGTAATGGCGCGGCGCCTGTTAACTTTAACGTTCAGGTGCTTGTCAAGTAAACTCGGCATCACAGGTACTCTTAGCATAGTACTAACTAACTAGTTTGTTCAAGTTAATAGGTAGTTACACATTCTGCAGTGTTTCGAAGTTAGTTGTTTCAAAATGAAGGGCAAGGAATTTAGAATAGAATAGAATTTCTCTTTAATCGATTATCCATGACTCAAAAGATGGTTAGTAAAACTTACAACTTAGTTAGTATCACAGATATTAACAAACTGACACTACAAAAACAAAACAACAAATAACAGTGGATCACCGTTGCGACAACCCATGTGAGATGCTGCCCCACACCCTGCGTACCATGGATGCGCACCTTTTGCGCATGTTGTGTAGAAACAATCCACAGGCGCATCCGCAAACATCCCCGATGCACTGCAGAAGCGAGCAGCCCCACCAGCATCCTAAACGCATTTTTGTACTGAACACGGAGAGCGTCGTACGATTTTTGCGTATATCTAGCCCACAGGCTGCTCGTGTTAAAGGACGTACAATAGGCTCGAAAGAGCGTTATTTTGACCGAAATTGAGCATCGTGCAAACCTGCGAGCCAGCAATGCTTTGCTTTTTCATGTTCATTAAATTTCAGTTTAACCAAGAGCTAAGCTACGTTCGTTTAAACTTAACTATGCGATAGCTGAGGTAATATTTCATACTTGTGCGCAGACCCAAACTACGTTAACTAAACTGTCATATTGTTTAAGTACGAAAAATTACTTTATAAGATATCGAATTAAACTAAACTAAGTTATCCGAGCTCTTGTTCTGCAAGATAGATAATGCTTGTCCTTTTCATGTTAAATGACTAACCCTCAAGTCTGACCACATGCATGGATGAGCAGGAAAGGAGGTCAAACAGGTCCTGTGAAGAGGCTAATCCTGTAGTAAAAATATTTGCTATCCAGTGTAAGGTTGCTAACGGGACTGACTAACGATGGTACTAGTTTGTCGTGGCTGATAGGGACAAGACCTTAAAGTGCAATCAAAATTAATATTTGTGGCCTACGAAATGTCACCTGGTGTTTTAGACATATCAACCCAAACATAATTCTTTGAAACAATGTTTAATGCAACTATGAATTTGGTGGGTAAGTTTAAACTGCCCGAATGCACTGTAATTTATTAGTCCATAAAAATTGGCAACAAAAAATACCTTTTTACTTTATCTGCGCAATAACAACAAAAATGCCAAACGTTATTTCTTTCACGGTGGAAGCGCAGGAATGTACGTGAAAATTTTCCACCTTTTTTGTGATTCATGTTTTAAAAATTATTGCGTCCTAAAATACAACATGGCGGGTGGTTTAAAAATCTTGCGCGCGCTATCTGCTGGCGGCCGGCCAAACTACCTGCACAATAAATAATACAATCTGAGCTCGCGTACCGGGGAGAACACACGCGCGACTATTTGACGCATGTTGTTAGCTAATGCTTTATCTGGCCAATCCGGCAGGGACGAGTCCAGATCGATAGGCCAGCGTTTTTGGGGCCTGCCTCGGCTACGACGTCCGTCTTCAGGTACCCATTCCGTCGCGATCCTGGCCCGTCTGTCCCCATGCATCCTGCAAATGACCCACTCAATCGCATTTTAGCCTCGCAGACCTGTCTCCAACTGTATCATTATCATTTCAGCTGAAAGGCGAGCACTACCAGATATAGGCCTCCCCCAAACCTGTGTCAAGTAACACATTTATTTGATTTTTCATTACAGTGAAGTAAGTCACAAGCTTTCATCAAACATGCGATAAAAAAGTCGCCCGTCTACATCCCTCACGCGTTTCGCCGCGAGCAACGGGCGACGATAACTGCCATAGTAATAGGTGCATATTTTTAGGCGTACTTATTACAAGCAGTAATGACCGTGTGCAATGGCAGGAAGGTAAGTAGGTGCGCTGAGCGTGAAATATTAGCGTGATTCGTGGCCGGCGATTGTTTTAATGTAGCTGTTTAAAGTGTAATGGTTTTTCTGTCAACTTAATGGTAAACTTTACGTCTATATTTCGGCAAGCTTTATTTAGCTACTTGTAAACTAAATCACGTTACAATAATAACTTCCGATTTCTGAATTAATAATTTGATGTGGAGTATTTGACAAACTCGATTTTAGCCTGAAAACCTGTCAAACTTTTGTGTCAAAAAGTGGATTCTTAACTTCAATGCAGAATACGACGCTAAATCACTTTAGGCATTTTTATTTTAAACACCTGTCATTTCGCGCATTCCCGTCAATAAGTCTCGTCAACCTGTTCCAAATTCCCCTAAACTTATAAAAAAAACGTGTCTCATCGTTCTCTTTGAAAGCATTTAAAAATTAATTGCACGCCTTTCAAACTGACGAAAAATCTCTCTAACTGAAAAAGTTTCGAGCACTTTTTTCTTTAAAATTTTTAAGTGAACTTGGTTTGGACAGGGATTAAGGGTCTCAGCTTTTAAAGATTCCTTCTCATTTATTATGTCTGTAATTAGATCCTGGAAGAAAATCTTATAGTTCTGTAGGTAGGAATTTGAAGGATTAAATTTTTAATCGACAAAGTAGATTATCTGGCAGTATTTGTCTTAATCAGATTTACAGTTATTGTTATTTTAAAGTTACTGGAAAATTAGGTACCTATTCTTGATTGTGGTCCACTGCTGGTCACTGTTGGTTGATGGAACCCTTTTCATACCTCCCTGTGCAACCTTTAGACATCGAAATACAACGGTTTCGCTATCCCAAATGCCTGATTCTTTCCTGGCAATCTCTCAGAAACGAGAGGCACAAAATTCGTAATCACTTGCATTGTTTTCATCCTACAAACAATTTTACCACTTTAGATTTTAAAAAGGTAAATATTTTAGTTTATCTAACTCAACATCGAACAAAGCATTAGGTACCATTCAATGGTAACCTAACAAAACTGCAACTTCTAAACAACATCCAACTCTTTACAAATGTAACAACAAATAAAGAGAGTAAACTAAAACAAAAGAGTATCGGTCGTCGAGCATACGGGCTAAGTGAGCAACACATTGATTCACCCCAGACCGAGGTGAGCAATACGTTGATTCACCCTAGCTCAAGGTGAGTAAGGTGAGCGGGCATGCCCTCCCATTACGCATTGTCTACGCGAAAAGATGTGTGTTGTTATGGATACCGCATTTATATTACTGAAATAAAGCATTACTTGAGATAGTCTTATATATTTGAGCAAGTAAACCCGTATTACTAAGGAGTGTCGTGTTACGCATTGCCGAACTAGGGTTATGGAGGTTACACAGAGATAGGCAGACGATCCATCTAAAATACTGGATAAACCCGAAGCCGACGCCAGCATAGTTCCGAAAAAGAAAGATGATAATCATGTGATAGTCATTTATTTCACAGGATTAAAGAAAAGTACCAAATGCAATCTCTACTTTACCGAACAATGCAAACAATTTGGTTAACCTGTTATTTTAATTACTTATTACTTAAATGCATTTTTCATTCCTCTGTAGGTACCTTACTCGATGAAAAGTTATCTATGCGCACCGATGCTTTCTTAAAAATCATGATTCAGCAATCAGCATCATGCCGTGTCCGAAGGTCGAATGTCTTTGAGGATGGTCCAAGATGCATGGCAACACCCAATCTAGCTATCGTCCATCCCTAAGTTGGTTTGATGGCATTTCGCAGTAACTGATATTTCTTTATCATAAAGAAACAAAACAATCAAAGATCACAAGAAGGATCCTCTTCCTACATCTCAGTAACATCTTAAAGGCATACAAGGGTGAAACTGGACGGCATGAGTCAGGTACTTTAGATTAAGCGTCTAGACGCGCGCGTCCGCTCCCGCGCCCGCGACCGTGTGTCGTGCGCCTTATTTATGACCCGAGCACACGTGTTTTCAATTTAGATACACCAGCGTTTTTTGGATCTTTTTAGAGATATTGTTCTTGGGTGTGCAAGTTATTGCCCTGTTAGAGTTCTTGGAATATTCACAGGTATGTGATACGGTAAGTGGGTGGTATATTTTTCGTGGCACTGCTTAACTGTTTGGTTTATAAAATTTTATTTGTATAGGTAATGAATTGAAAAATCGTACCTTACCCCCGATTACTGAACAAAGAGTTTGAAGTTCAGTATTGTTAAACTCTACTTTAGCCTGAAACTCTGACAAACATAAACATTAAAGCAGGATTACGCACGTTTGTAACGCCAAATACTTAATTCAAAAATCGGCTTTTTATGGGCATAAAGCCAAACAAATCCAAAGGAACACACCTACCAAATGTTTCCGACCACTAAAACCGATCAAAGTCCTATATTGTTCGTTCGTACGCAGCCACCTTGAATATGCATCACAAGTCTGGAACCCTCAATACGAGATCTATAAGTCTCGAATTGAGGGCATCCAGAGAAAATTTCTTAAGTGCCTTGATTGGAGGGCAAAGCAAGTATTTGTAGATTATATTCACCGATGCAGAAGGTAGGTTCTTCAACTTGACCGTAGACGTTATATTAATGACGTATGCTTCTTGTCTAATATGGTTCAATCGACTGTCCTGAACCGCAATAACTTCAGTTTATCCGTGATCATGGTGCTTGCAACAGCACCGAAATATCGGAAACTGGAAACGAACAGTAAACATGATAAATATCCCGGTTATAATGTTAATGTTGGTCCTGAACTTGTTTCTAAATTAACGATGCGCACTAATCAGATGGGGCTTTGACAGCGATCACTAGTGCATGTTCCTTATGCATAATTATGCTAGTTATAGGCATAATGCATACTTTCCAAGAGCCAGTCGCAGTTTTACCGAGATTTCTTGTGAACCTGGTATTGATCTATTCTGCACCAATACAAGCACAGTTAAGAAACTTTTAGCAAAGGTATTTCTTGTACAAGAGGCACCCGCATGCACTTGAACCGTTTATTGTCCAAATTGTTAAAATTAATTAAAATAAAATGAGCTAACTTTGATGAAGTACTCGTAGCTTAGATTACAGGGAAGTAATCATTTTTCTTTTTAATTATCTGTGGTAGCTTCTTATTAACAATTTAATTATATATTAATGTTATTATAATGTTATTAGTCTGTAAGTTTTCTTAAAACGTAAAAAAGAACATTATCCCTAAACACTTATTCACCTTTGGATATTTACCATGTATAAATCGTAACCACCAGTCCACTACCTCCATTATCCTACTTTAAACTGTAAACAAAAACCATGCTCCAGAAAGCGAATTGCAAATAAAAACCAACCTGCTTTATGTTACACACTCTTTACATTCAAACAACATCGTACAATTGCCGATTCCCACCCAATTGTAAGTATTCGAAGCAAACTATTTTCAGTTTCACACCTGACCGAGCGATTCCGTGCGATCGGACGCGTACCGAGGCGAACGGAGGAGAATGCCAAATGACTACCCTGTTCCGGTGTACTATCTCTGAAAGACGGGTTTCTTTTGCCTACCAAGAAGAAGATAGGATGGAATATGTATAGGCTGTAGGCTATTCATACTTGCTGCCTGCTTGTAGGTGAACTTTTGCTAATCCCCCTGGACTCCTATATTTGCTACTTTACTTAAATGTGAAAACAAGCGCGTTCGATGTCAACGGATTTTAGGTTTTTTTTTTCAATCGTTTCGTTGATACCCTCTTTATCGGACTTCCCAAAAAGGAGGAGGTTCTATGTTTGACTGTATGTATTCCGTCAATTGTGGACCGTTTTTGAAAATTATTTTTGTGTTTGAAGGTATACTCCCGAGATGGCCCCATTGTCACCAAGCCAGAATAAGATGATGGGATTTCATGGCAATCGAGGGAACTCCTCAAATATGTGATTTTCGTATTTTCATCAACAATGCAATCATTTGCACTCAGAAAGTATCATTTGGTGAACTGATGAAGAACACCACAGATGGCCACTGGAACTCCTTAATGATATAAGTTGAGTCGAGGGTTGAAGATAATATCTCGATTAGTAAACCGACTATGATGAAGCAATTATTAATCTTAACTTAACTAATCACAATGGTACTTTCAAGTAGTTTACTGTGTAACATTTTCAGCCTCTTACTCCCTCTTCAAAAAAACCTTTCCCAATAAAACAAATGTACCGCCACCTCCAATCGTCCTCTCGTGCCCTCAATACTCACCTCAATATAAATTCCACCCACTCATGCGCAGCGGCCGGCGCTCAGACCGGAAGCGTGCGCCATTTTCCCCACCTGTCGCCGCGTCACTTCCGGTCCGCTCCTTTAGACTTGACCGCTGGAATGGGACTGAAAGGATTTATGTTCGAGAACAAAATAACTGTCTTCACACTTTCATTTCCTGAGGGTTTGGAGCACTTACCTTGCTATTGCTTTGAGGTAGGTAAGTGATTTGAAACACCGTTCTTTTGGTGGAAAAGATTGATACCTTTATAACAAAAAGCATTTGTACTCGAAAAAAGATTGATACCTTTATAACAAAAAGCATTTGTACTCGAGAAAAACATACAATATTGGGACGTTATAATTTTTTTCAGCGTTTCCCCACACTCAAAATTATAATTTCAGGTTTTCACGCTGTGAAATTATCATTTTTATCGCATCGCAATGTGACATTTTCAAATCATTTATGTATTTCTAAGTTTATCCTGGACATCGGCGAAGAAAAATATGGTAGGGAATATATGGTTCAAATTTATAAGAAGTTTATAATTGCCAACCCACCTTGAGTTAGGGTGATAGTTAATGCTCGTGCATTCTCTCTTTGTGTCTCTGTGAGGCCTCTGCCCTGCAGTAGGACAGTTTCCGGCTGGTATCATTATTAAAGCAACTCAATGGAGTACCTCCCTAAAACGCCACTTGAACTATAACTTTAACTTGTAAAAATAAGGAAATAAACAAGTCTGTATAAAACATTAAAGACAAAGTTTAGGTTGTATGTAGCATAAATAAAGGAATGTGCCTATCTCTGAACTCGCGCCACTAATAGATTTAAAGTTGAAACTGGAAATTATGTAAGTATGTCTTCTGTCTGTATGTTGGTGTTTTCATAATTTATTACGAGTATGAGATAAAAATAGACGCCCAAGTCGTTCAATTGAAAAAAGCAAATTACATTCCCTGCACCTGTAGCCAAGTTGACACACTACAATCGATAACGCTAGTAGAAAACGAATCAATGTATGGGAATGACACATCTAAACGTTAAGTCACGTGGTCAGACCATACAAATAGAAGGTGTTAACGATTGTAGAAAGAGATTCGATACGAAACTTTTGTAACTTGGCTGGGGGGGGGGCAGTTTCTAGGTTTCCTTGTTATTTTTATTATACCTTCACTGCTTCAGAAACAACTTAAAACTTCAAAACTTTGACACAAGAGAGAAATTGGTTTCTGAATTTCTTTTTTGCGTATTTGTAAATGGTTGCCAGTCTCGTTGGTATTATGATATCAAGCGGTACTGCGGAGTAAGATGTCCTGGCAACGATCAGTATTACGAGTATTGGGTTCTTCCATAAGATTTCTCAATAGTAGTCCGAAGTTTGGATTTCTGACAGGTTGAGGGCAATACGCTCATCCCCAATTACATGGATCTTAAAGATAGCTGACAATTTGAGTATTTACTATCTACGTACTACACTTCTGCCTTATCCTTATGCGAAAACAGGCGTGATGTTATATTATGTCTTTAATAATATTGTTCACCCAATTATTCCTAACCGATATTAATTTCAGCACCCAAACCCGGGACATAACCCGAGTGCTGTCCTCTCCCTCGCCACGTACCTACAAGTACACAAAACAAACGAGTATGTTCACGCTACAGCAGTTGGAAGGCGGCCAGACTAGTCGCTACGTCTCCTTACCTGTTACTACTCTTAATTGTAGCTTTTTGTTCATTTACTAAGTTGCGAAAAGTTTCTCTCGTAATGTCTTTGTGTGTCGTTTAATTTTTAAAAAAAAGTTTTATTTAAGTAAATACTTTCGTGATAAGCGAATAGCAGTTTCACGTAACGTTCCAAGATGGTAAGGTAAACTCTAATACGTTTCTTAACTGCGTATATATCAATTGCATAGACATGAAGGAAACTAGTACAGACTGATCATAGAGATAAATCTCCATAAGATTTATTCTTTGCATCTTTTACAATATTTATCACACGGAAAGAGCTTCGATGATTTTTGTCATCAAAATGTTTTTTCTTACAGCGATACCCCGAATATTTCTAAATTTACAATGTGATACACAGACAATTTGGACCTTATATATGGTCTTGTGTGTCATGTTGCCTAATGGCTACTGAACTGATTGACACTACTTATGGCACCAAAATTGTAGCCAAACTATGAGCTGACGCCATTTAGATTGCCGATGACACGCTAAGACGAAGCAGAGATGCAAAGAAATTATTTAAGCTTAAATTATTGAAGCACTACCTTAATTGTTTGCATTAAGTACCTACTTACTTACCTGCAACTCTTATTTTAAGCTCTTGCGTAATTATGTACCTACCTAAGTAAGCGAGTATCATTGATCCCGCAGTCAAACTGTATGTGCAGCTTTGTGGGAGTGTGTGTAGCTTATAAGTCTACTTTGTATTTTTAATAATAAAATAAATAAATAATAATAATAACCGATAACTAGTCTGCAATTCTGCGTCATCCCACTATTTGGCAAAGACTTTACCCATTACTTCCAGCTTTTTCAGTTCAGGTTTATGAAAACCGTACTGGTCGAGCTTTGTCCGCTACCCATAATGGGGTAGATAGGTGACTTTACTGGCAGAAAAAGAATTAAAATCATTATGGTTTTATAATAGGTTAAGCATTATATTCCATAAAATTTGAGGTAGGTATGGGCAGTAGTGGTGGTAAATGGCACACCTCACACTCACTATCGGCACTAACTCATAGAGTAGGTGCGACTGACGCGCGACACACGCGCCCGCTGATTTATAGCGCTGTCCTTTACACCGTAGAGTAACAGGCCAGATACGACAGTATTCATTACTGGACAGTTACCACCCTGCCGGGCCTTATAACTTAGGTGGGCTGTATTCTTTAACCGCTAGAGCTGAACATCGATGACTGTTGAGATGTCTTTAAAAACTTCAAAATTTCATGTGGGTAACCTTTTAGAACCCCATATCTAAAACGCGCGTAGGTACTGAAGCGAAATGCTTTCATTCGTAAAATATATTTATTCTCTTTCATTTACAATTCTGACGTCCTGTTGCTTGCTCCTCTAATATTGTTTAAATTCACTCATTTGCCGACATTACAGACACAATAGTAAAACAATTAAACAGACACCTTATAAGGTGTCGCGACAGTTGAGGGATAATTTTCTCACGACCTAGCATTAGTAAAAAAACATACCTTGTAATTTATATTGCCTGACCTAGACCTATGCTGATTTATCTAGACCTTCTTATGATTCAAATAATTAATTTAAATCATACAAACTAGCACGATCAATTATAACAGTCATACAATCATCTAAGCGGTCATTATACATGTTAAAAAAGATAGTGCTCTACAACATGTATAACGTTATCCCGTTCATGCACAAGAATAATGAAAGGCTTTATTTTGATGGTTCATTAAAATGACTGTACTTTTGAATAAGTGATTGATGATGATATTTTGATCATTAAGAAATGTTTACAAAATGCTCGATAATGATTGAGTATTCAAACTGACAAATCTAACTATCTAGGAAGAAAATATGCTATACATTTGATTTAGCCATGGACTTCTTCTAAAAGTCGAAAGTTATCCCACGAGAATTAGTTACAAAGTATATCCCAATGTTCGTATTCCAAATCCGTTCAGCCGTTGAGGCGTGATTAATTAACAAAAGTTCAAAGTAACAAACACACAAACAATTTATTTCTTTTATATTTATTCGGTAGACAATATTACCATTGTCATGTCTGCCCTTTTCAACGTTAATCTATGGTGCTGAAGCTCAACAAATCAACGCTATGCATATTGCGGCGGTCACCGGTGTCGCTGAGTTTCATACATCAACAGTTTTTTGTGCTTTGTTCGCGAATTTATTGAAAAATCATAGACATCTTTATTTAAACACTAGATTCAGATTAAAATAAAACTAGAAGCAAAGCCCTATATTAAAGTGTATTTAGCTCATACCTTTTTCAATGATTGAGAGTATTTATGAATGAGATTTCCTCCATGCGAGATCAAAAAGGCGCATATCTCAATATGTGCAGCGATATTTAAAATAAATTTACTGTTCTATCCGTCCAAATAAGACTGTTAAACATTACTGTTAATCTAAATGTTACTTATTTCTATAAAAATGCCTCATGTCTCTAGACATCCAACTGCTAAAAATATCCAACAAAACCTTTTAATATATTTTCATCAGAATTCCTAACCCTCCGTACCCCGATATGAAAACATTTACCGGTCACTAACCAACAAATCATCTAAACTGGACCGATCTCATAAAGCCATCTTCCATACCACCGGGTCACCCTGAAGAAAATATGTACAGAAGGCTAATTCCGTACGTTTTTTTGTCTGCTGCCTGTCGTCGTACGGAAAGCTCGTACGAAAGTTTCTATCGTTCTAAACCAAACCTAGCACATATTCACGGACTATTGGATATTCGAAACTGCGAAAAAATACTTGTAAGCTACTAAGTCATTCAATACCCATTTAATTTCAGTGCTTTGTAGAAATAAAGCAAACAGACTGTTGAACACTGTGTAAGCAAGATGATGATTGGACTGACTGTTGTGATTCTTAGACTGAGTCTTGCCTGGGGTCGACCCCAGGCCGCAACCAGTAATCAGATAAAGATTGAAATTGCTAAAAGCCGAGTAAAAATAAAGGTGCTCTGTTAACTAATTAATTTAACTGCGCCCAGTATCTTTATGAACATAACATCACGCCTGTTGTCACCAGAGATTTAGGCAGAAATGAACCCAAAGTACCACCATTTACCAAGTATTACCAATTATTATTCTTTTGTAATTATGTAACTTTTTTGGTCATTCGTCAGTTATATTTTAGAACCCTTATACTTTATTACAACTTCTAATCGTGGATTTTCTGTCTATTCCTACTCTGTGGCTTTATCGTCTAGACCGAGTTAATTTTCTGAATACCTGCGCACAATGCGCTGGCCCGGCGTCGCGCGTTGTCGTGGAAAAAACACGGCATTTTCTTGACAACAATGGCGCATCTTTTATGGGATCTTACGTGGCATTTAAGTTATTGGTCGAGCGCCGAGAGAAGAGCAGGTGGATGGGAACGTTATTAGGTAATGGTTCCGATGATGGCGGGGTCGCTTGGAAGATTTTGAAAGGAAATATTTTCAGTTAAAAAGAATGTTGGGAAATGTTTTTTTGGAGAACAATTTTGGTAAATATTTATGTTGGTTGTGTTGTTAATCCTTAATTAAATAAATAAGTATACCTGTCGTTTAACAGTAGGCTATTTTGGACTTATCACAGTGATTTATTTGTAGGTATTATATGGCTGACGCTGACGTCCGGTGGATGCGAAATTCACAGGACCGACCAGTGTGGTGACGCTTGAGGGAGGCCTATGTCCAGTAGTGGACGTCTTTCGGCTGAAATGATGATGATGATATGGCTGACGAGAGCACACCTTGTCGTTCACTAAGAAATCACTGAAAAAATTGGAGGATACTTCTTCAACTCAACCCTGAGAACAGAAATCATGATTTCAATTGATCTGCCTGGCCTTTTATCAATTGGACGTCTTAGGTTTGTGCTTACCGAGGCATGGAGCCTCGTTATGTAAAATATGTCAAATACTATCAGACAATTAATGTAAAATCTATTCTCACATGCGAGGATTTTCTCCCACATTCACTTCCCTTTCTCTAAAGTTTCCCCTACTTATCAGTGTTTCCAGATTAGTGCGGCTAAGTTCACGTCACCTCTGAGGTGCATTTAATGGTCCCGCGTCTATTATGTCTGTGATGGCCTCTACTGCGCCGTTTTCCGATCGCGACGGGATTTCCATTGAGTACATCAAGTATTTTAGAGAAAGGCTTCGTTTGACGTTATAATTAATTTCCAATGTTAGGAAAAATGTATGTGTGGTGTAAATTATGTTTTGAATTAATTATTGTAATTCATTTTCAACCGGATTTATTAAAGAAAAAAATAATACCTCCACTACGTGATGTCAAAATGGCAATTTCGATTGATAAAATATATCGTTGTGACTAATTTATTAATTCTACCCAAAACTGTAAGACTAAAAAAATAAGAAAACGTTACTACCAAAAATTTTATTGTTCTCTGTCAAAACCAACAACATTGATCAGCATTTTAAGAGACACGATTATATAGCATGCAAAAGAGACATGCTAAGCTAACATTTCACTAAAGAATCAATACGAACAGTCGTAGCAAGTGGAAAACGGCTCGTTCACCCCAGATCGGGTGTAAGTGGCGGCGCTAATAAAGTCATCTCATAGTAACTGCGGCTAATCTCACACGCGCCCACCCGCCACTGTGCGCACACCTTCAAGAACGGGACGCAAGATGTAGGAGATAGCGGCCTCTGAGAAGACACCAACATTGTTTACAAACACTGGCCACACATTAGGGCCTTATTTGTAAAAAAATCTAACAATAATAGTAGTTTATGAAACTGTTGCAAACATGAGTGTGTGTTTATACAATATTTTTTGAATTCATATTTGGAACATTACGTTGTGAGTGTAGATAATAACTGATTCTTAATGTCCTTTAAGAATTTGGAATCGGAATTTGAAATTGGAATATTCAAATTATACGGTTAGCGAGATTTTGTCAAAATAATGGCGATGTGAACTGTCATTTTTTTCACAATAGGTGGCGCATCGTCGCAATGGCTATTGAAAGCTGTCAAATCCATACATTTTGTAACCTATCATTCAGTAAATTTTAATTTTCTCGAAATATGTCTCTGTGTGCTGTACACCGGGGTTGGTACATCCTGGGATGTACCAACCCCGGTGTTCATTTGTTGTCCAAAGATATAACGCTAAAAAAAAAGGAGGAAAAGGCTTTACATATTTATAGGTTATATTATGTACCTATCAAAGAAACTCTTGATTACGTTGCTTGGTAATCTTCGGTGATATAGTGGAGCTATTAAGGTATTGATAAAGTTCTTCAGCAGGAATGTCATTGGCTTGGACTTCAGAAGCTTGAGGGCTTTGATTGCAAAAAATAAAATAAATCTTCTAACGTAAAACTTAAAGAATACCAACACATTAAAGTAATGTTCTCTCATTTTTTTTTTAATTTTCCTACCATGAGTCAAGTAAGGAATAACTCGTTACAACTAAAAAAATAGTCAAATCTGGAACATATCACCGATGAAAAATATTTTATACCATTCCCCCTCTAAAAAGCTTATTTTATTCACTGAAAACAGTGAATAAAAAGCACTTTTAATCACTGTTTTGGTGTTTGAATTTAGAACACGCCAATATATATTTGACCTCCATCTTAATGCAATACAACCTACTTGCGCATAAAATACTCGATACAAACTTCTTGTTCAAAGAATATTCGAATTTCAAACTCCTTCGTCGATTTAATTTTGAATTTGTTTATATTTAGGATTTTGAAAATGATTTTGATTTTGGTCTAAGATGTTTAGTGAATACTTATTTGGATTGTGATTCTAATATTAATTGCATTGGTGTTTAATTAATTATAATTATGTAACGTAACGGAGGTGGTCACTGGCCCCTGAAACACAGGTCCTGTTACCTAGCTCAGCTTAAATTTACAAAAAATGTAAAGCCCTGAGGTTTCTCATTTTCTGTAAATTTTGAAGGTAATAAACCATTTATTTATTTATTACTTGCTGACCCGGCGAACTTCGTTCCGCCTAACAAATTTCTAAAATAAAAGAATGTTTCTAAAATAAACGTAGCCTAAGTTACAATGTTATTTTGGTGTATGTACCGTGTATATATTCATATACATGTAGTAAAAAACGGTTATTTCAATATTAAAACAGACACTCCAATTTTATGTATATGTATAGATGTATAGATTATTCCTTGTGCTTTTGGCTTAAATCCTTCTTTTTCTCGTAGTCATGGTATAAAATATAGTATGCAACTCTTGAATAAAACGGATTTATATCGAGGGCCATGAATCACTCGCGTCGCTCAGGATTCTAACACTTGAATCACTCGCTATGCTCGTGATTCATCTATGGCCCTCGCTTTAAAACCGTCCTTTATTCACTAGTTGCATAATATACTATTATTATATCAAGGGACAATACATATTGTCAATAATGGTGGTAGACCAGTTTAAACAAAAGTAACAAAAAAACGTGACGTAAACAAAGCAAAAATTATATGATAGCAGCCATTGCGCCGCCAGCGACATCTGCATCTATCTATTGCGGGTTCTAAGTACTGATTCGGTTTTAGGGTTTCGTACCCGAATTTTTCTGGTGATATTATTACGTATATTTTACTAAAAATACCAATATATTGATTAATCAGATTTTTTCATTAAAATGCCCTCATTTTTTCTATTACTACCAAGTTGATTTTCTGGTTTGGTACGGAACCCTATATAAATAATAATAATTTATTTCACCAATAAGCTTATCTTACAAACATTCATAGTAGTTAAAGAAGTTTAGATACTCTGACTCCTAAATTAGGTGTATATTCCTGTCAGAAATGTAAGAAGTCCGACACGCACTTTTCCGGTTTTCATACCACTCACATGAACATGAATTTTAGACTTTTTTCATAGCGGGAATGGTTGAATGGTGAAATTCAAAAAATATACTTCCAAATGATGTTCTGTGAGGTCTGAGATTTCTTAAACTCCCCGCTTTCATCTTCTCCCTTGTACCAAGACACGTCCAAGGATCGGCCAGACGAACGGTTTAAACTAATCTTATTATACTTGAAAGCGTTTATGGGATCATTGTGGCAGTGCTAGGGTAGCCAGGATAATACCAGGGTAATGTAGGATAGAGCCAGGGTAACGCCAGGTAAAGACATGTGGGCTTGAGATTGTGGAACCATTGGAGGTTGGAGAACGTTAATGTTTAGAAGTAAAACTAATCAAATTGGACGTCTTAGGTTTGTAAAGATTAAGAATTGGGTAGATATTGAACTGAATGTTGGTTACCTTACTAGCCAGTTTACAACATAATTTGTGTACCGTCCCCTGATAATAGTAGTTAGGTGAAGATTCTTCTATAATCGTCTTGTTGGCATTAACATACTGAAACAAATGTTTAAAAAAAATTGTATTAACGTGTGCAAAAAACCCCGAGTCTCTCTACGGAACCTACAGATTGTTTTCAACACTAACATTTTGTTTTTTATAGTTTTGTACTTTTCCGCTTGCTCCATTATATAAATATACCTGAATCATTCCCTTAAATATAAAACGACATACGAGTATGTACCAAGATACTTTTTATCCAAAAGCTTCATAACATAAAGACACAATATTGAAATCCAACAATCAATCAAGTTGAGTATAATCAAGCCCTGATGAATGGCATGAAGATGTTCTCCGAGTGTACTCCTCTCCTGTGCTCCGTCATCTGTCAGGATTATACCGACTTACCTATTGTACACCTTGACGTGTGCTGGAGTTTTATTACCACGAGGGTTATTGCTTCTGGAAGCTTAATAAAAAATGTGGCGGGCTGTATGAATTTAGGCTGCATTCATCTGCTACTTTGTTAAAATCTGGTAGTAATTTACAGAAGTTGTATCTTTTAATGTCTGAGTGTCAGAGACACTGTTCTACAAAGGCAAACGTTTAATAAATGCGTATTATACCTACTGTCTACGGGAACCTCACTACGTACTCTTATGTTTTTATCAGTTACCAGATAAAATCCGGTCGAATCCCAGTGACCTAGGGATTCCAGACAAACCCACTACTTACTTACCTAAAATTATTTTCCTAAATTCACTTGCATAATCACTCTACCAAAGACAACAATACGTAGCCAATTATTATAAACTAGCACTTCGCCCGCAACTTCGTTCGCGTGATTTCTTTTATCCTATAAATGACTCTATTAAGTGCAATTAGTGAAGGCACATTATAAATATGGACGAACAGTAAGGAAACTACCTACAAACGCTCGAATCGGCACGCTCACATAAGCGGTTGTCGCGATGCTGTCAGCATGCGAGCCGCTTAGGGGTCTCGTCGATGCGCATGTTTGTGTGAGTGTGCAGTATCGAATTTTTGTAGGTAGTTTCCATACTGTTTGTCCATATTTATACCGTGGTGAAGGCAACCAAAAATATACTATAATTATTCGGTTTTTCTTACAAACAAATTTTGCTCCTTTTCACCCCCTTAAAGGTTGAATTACCGTAAATTCCTGCTAAGTGCTCCCCTTGTACCCTACATCAAAAACGAAAACCTGTCCAGTAAGATTCCTAGCTTGGGTTAGTTAGTTTCGAAAAACGAATAATGGCAACCTTTGTTGTTTGCTTAGATTGGTATTATTGTCAAGTTTCGAGGTTAGTAACCCATGAAATAAGATTCTTCCATACAAACTGCAACACCCCGTAAATTGACTTGAGGGGGTAGTTTCAAAAAAATTATAATGTCAATCTTTACCATTTACTTAGATTACTATTTGTGCTAAGTTTCAAGAATATTAGCTGAAGGAATTACAATTTTCATACAAACTTTGCCGCCCTTTTTCACCCCCCTAGGGGTAGAATTTCGGTAAATCCTTTCTTATCGGATGCCTACGTCGTACAAAGAACACACTCTCCAAGTTACATGTCTCTACGATCAGCGGCTTAGGCTGTCCGTTGATCCGTCAGTCAGTCATTCAGGACAAAGCATTTTATATGTATAGATGAGCACACCTGACATCAACATCAGACATTACTTTATTCTCCGAAAATAAAATCTCTATGATCATAAATCTTGGCTCTTACTGTCTCCGTCATAACATAGTGGGCGCGTCCATTTGCACAAAATATTTGTATGTAAAGCAGAAGAGCAATCCACTTATGCCGTCTCTTACCTGCAGGATGCTCGTCTCTTACATTCTGCTACTTACAGATGAGTGGCGGGTGTGGAGACGAATCGTGTTATTATTTATTGCTGTGAATGTGAAATGCAGAGAAGTGAGAAGTTTGTATGTTTAGTACTATTTTTTTTTATAAAAAGTTTACGTTTTAACTTATTGAAACTTTAATAATAACTTTTTTATCTAAAAGCCGCCATGCATTAAGCAGGCCTGTCACCTCAGCCTAGGTAAGAGCTGAAAAGCACCTCAGTAATACTCAGTAGGGTTACTTGCTCGGTTATTATGTATTATGTTAATAGTCTATAAATAACAAGTAAACAGTAAAAGAACTTATGGTGTTCTTGATCTATCAGCAATTTCCAGGTTCAATTTTTGACAAAAAAATAGCTTTGAAAATGTTGTCTCCACCATTTGGATATTTTGTACTACGATGTGGTGAAATTACTAGTTACTGGCTAGAATTACAAATCTAAAATCTAGCCAAACATAAAAATCAATCTTAGAACAACTCAGAAAATTAAAACATCGAACACCGACTCCACGCCACCCGCAATGCACAATTTGCCAAGGACTTACCTCTTCATAAAGAGGGCTGGAATTTTTCTTTATTGTCGGGATTATTTGAGCGCCCTCTCGTGAGAGGTTTACGCGATCTCGAGATGACTGCGGCCCTTTTACGACAGTATCAAACTGCTATTCACCTTTATACTTTATATTAAGTTATTGACGATCAGATTCTGAGCGCGTGAGCCTTTTACTTGGACTTTATTGCTGCAAGGAGGTGGAATTAGATCGATTTTGGACTTAAACTGGCATAATATGTGAGTGGTAATAGACTGGTGAGCAGTGGTGGCCCAGTGGTAACGTCCGCGTCTTAAAAGTTGAAGGTCGTGGGTTCGAACCCAGGCAGGCAATTTACTTTGTGTAAATTATTTCATCACCACTGCTCAAAAAAAGTAATTGTACTTAAAGTCACTGCACTCAAATGTCCTAGAATCAAATATTCAAAAACATGTGATATCCACCTACCGACACTTGGCCCGCGTGGTGGATTACGGCCCATTCACTCTCACAAAGAGGAGGCCTGTGTCCCAGCAGTGGGAACATTAATAGACTGATGATGATGATGATGAATAGACTGTAGGGCATTATTACTTTTAAATTTTGCAGGTTGGTTTTTAAATTTAGAACACTGAATATTGTTTTATGAAAGTTTTTTTGTGTCCGGTTTTCAAACATTACATAGGTTTTATTTTTTTCGTCGTTGATTTTTACAATATCGAATGACATTATGCAAAAGGAGCTCGTGGCTTAATAATGACAGCTGCACGGGACGATCTTCAAGGTTAAGCAACGTTTAACATGGTCAGTCCGTGGATGTTTAACCATCTTCACATACCTACATCCATCTGAGGCTCGGCAAGCACTTTAAGCTGTTGGTCCCGACTTTTCAGGATTATTTTCTTTGATAGTTGTTATGGGTAGTCTGAAACCAGTCTTACTTCTATTCTGACACCGGTCTTACTAAATGGTATCGTGTTACCCAGTAACTGGCTTGTGGAGGTCAGATAGGCAGTCGCTCCATTTATCATATTGGTACTCAGCTGCATGTAAACATGCAAGACTGGAAACAGACCCTAAAATAGTTGGAAAAAGGCCTGGCACATTTTTAGAAGACAATGCGTAAAATTCTTTCAAGTGTTCACTATTTATATCCACACGAGAGGCACAAATGAAAATGTAGCGAACACTCGCATGTTGCATTTTTCTTTCACTCCCAATCAACATTCCAGCTAACATTGCTCCAAATAAATAGTGACAGAGGTACCTACATACTCGCAGTTGAAAGTTTTCGTTTCCAATGTGCAGCGGATTCCTGTGCTGAGCGTTCGAGACAACGCGAACAAATAAATTATCATTAGTGTATGTAGCTCACGGCAGATGCACTCGCCACTGAGAATGGAAATGTGGATGAGGTATGGTGAGTTGACTCCATTACATGTCTTTGCATTCAAGCTTTCATATATAGAGGCCATTCTAACATTATATCGATTGTTTATTGCGTTGTGCTGAGATTTTCCGCATTCCTTAGAGAGAGCTAAATTCTGGTTTGCAACGTTCTGATGATCAAAAAGCAGCTTCTCGTATTATATCAGAAACGATACTTCATTAAAAATAAGGTAAATAATAACACAAATCATCATTATTCTCTTGTACTTTGCCAAATCAACTAATTCAAATTCAAATTATTTATTTGTAAAAACATACGTACAATATAATAAAATCTAATTCTAATGTCAGGATCGCTATGTTTAACTTGATAGACATACATATTTTGGATACATATAATTCTAATTTTAAAATATGTTTTTCATGCATTGTATTATTTAAATTATGATTCAAATTAAATTAGATACTATTAATCTCTTTAAATCGAATTGAGCATAAATAAATTGGACATTGGACTCACACAACGACATGCTTAATTATTATTCATTTGAATTGTTTGTTAAGTTAAAACATGCTTTATTCTTCCATAATTCTCTGTTAATTATTATCTTAGTATATAGGCATAGTTGCCCTTTTTTATAGCTCATCTTTTGTTATTTACCGAATTAAACTGGATCTACGAAACAGGGCTCATCACTTTCTCAATCCAAATCATTTATTTGCAGGTCAAAAACGTTTACGGCGATTAGTGTTCCACGCGCGCCTCAAAGAGAAGTCAGCAAAAGTGACAAGGCGCGCTAGGGTCTATGCCTGTCTGGGTCGCGGATAAATTTGAAAGAGAGTTACCGCGGCCCTGGCACAAGAAACTGAAGGAATATTGGTGGGTTTTAGTCAGTAAAAGTCCGACACGCACTCCCGCTTCACCCAGAGCGGGAGAAGTCATTGGATGATTTCCAACCCAAAAAAAAAGGTCGAAAAGGTTCTGCAGAACACAGATTTCCACATACCTTCTCCAGCCCTCTAACAATGCACACCGCCTATATTTATTTTCCCACTTCCATGGCTGGTGACACAGTGCACACACATCCCGCCAGCACTTACGGTGAGACGGCACAAATTGAAAACGCGCTCAACGGTAAACGACACTGATTTGTCGACCGTTTCCTTCCTCGCACATTTCAGCTAAGACTTTAGTCTAGTCTAGAACTCTCTAGGTCCTATGAATGGAATGTCCTGGGCAGATGGAAGGCGCTCTCGAGGTCTATGTTTTCGACGCGTACCATGAGGTCTGGTTCGAGACGGCTCTGGCGAAGATCGTATAGAAGAGCTTAATTAATTAGGTTTTTTTTTTTATTTGTACCTGCATTGTGTGTATTTGTGAGTGCCAAATAAATAAGTTTTCTTTCTTTCGTTCTTTAGGAGAGACCTTTAGCCAACAGTGGGACAGCAACCACTAGTTTAAAAAAAACATAAGCCGATGGCCCATTATAAATCGGATAATAAATCCCGCTTCCTATTTACTAGTATTTTCGTAAGCTTACCCACAGCTCTAGCTTAGTAGCTTCAATAGAAGAATAGAATAATTCATTGTATCAAAGTGAATTGAATTCAAGTGTATTAAATTCCTAGACCTCGCACTAAGATTCTCTGTGTTCAATTATTTATAAGTAAATAGTGAATGTATCTGATCTGAAAACATCACCTCTTTGATATTAGTTTTCACTTTTATTAACAATCAAACAAGAATAAAACAACTAATACCAATAAAACTCCTTTAATATCATTTTCATCCATAAAAAAGTCCTCAAACCCTCTTTGCCTAGACTGTCAAACTAATACCAAAGTCCCGTCAGTCACTGCTAAGTTTCAGGTAAGTACGATTTTTTATCAGCTCGAGCCGAGTCGAGTCGCAAGTAATCGACACTTGAATTAATGTGGCGTCACTAACTCGGCCGAGGCCGGCGCACTCTTAAAATCTCTCTTTCTTAATTTTTACATCTTTGCAAGGTGTTACTTGTTAAGGGTTGGGGGGAATCAACGTGGGAAATGTCGATATATCGATAGAATAATTATTTGTAGAGGTTAAGAGCCAAGTGACATTCTATTAACAAAAGCACCGCCATGGCAAATAGAAAAAGATAGAAATGTAAGGCATTGCCAACCGCTATTGAATTGTCTCGTGAGCAAACCATAACATTTTGTCATTACGACCGTGCCATCGCTGAAATAATAAAGATAAGGAGTGGAATTCTATTACGGGGTCTGTGTTCCCCGATAGCTACAACCTACGGTTCTTTGGTCTAGAATGAATAGGCTACTTCCAAGCAAGCGTGCATCATCGTCGATTTCATCGTCGCTTACCATCAGCTGAGATAGTGGTCAAGCGCGAGCCTATCGATAAAAAAAAGAATAATCCTTTATTCTGAGTCTAAGGACTATGTATTTGGACAACTTACAATTCTTACAAAGCTAAGTCTTTAATATTTAAGTCGTAACGGTAACAAAATAGCGTGTTTTCGCAATTACACTTACTAGTTTTGCCAAGGCTTTTCCTAACGCACAAAATACATTAGAGTAGATCATATCATACCTAGTCTTGCTCCATAGGAAACCAGTTAGGCCTATGACAGGCCTTTTAATTAAATTTCAAACGAGTATTGCCGTTTTTGATATTTCCATTTAAAATTATACATCATCACTACATATTACAAAACAAAGTCCTTCACCGCATGTGTTCGCGATAAACTCAAAAACTACTTGAACGGATTTTCATGCGGTTCACCAATAGAAAGAGTGAGGAACCAGGAAGGTTTTTGTCACGGGCGAAGCTAGGCGGGTTGCTAGTTCATAAGTAAAATTCGGCAATATCTTCATAAATAAGGCAAAATAATATCGATAACTTTCTAAAGGTGATCCTCGTATCCCCTAACCATGTCTACGTAGAAACCTATTAATAATTTGCGGGTGGCAAAGTTTTTAAAAGTGTTTTCCCCGGTCGGCACCTTGTCGGGGGTGGGCAGAGAGGGCCCATTAATTACACCACCTCACTTGCTCATGATATTGTCGACTTTTTATAAGCACGGGGTGTTCATGAAAATTGTTATGTTGGCGCTGAATACGCGTATTAATCCCCCGCTTGTTTAGATTTTTTGGGGTCAAGAGAAGTTGGAAGTTTGTGCATATTTTAGGGCGAAATTAAGGTACTTTAACGTACTAACGCTTCGAGAGTTGGAGCAATGCATTTTATTATATGCTTACCTTTTTTCAAAAGAAAAGACCTAAAATTAGGTTCGTCCTCATCCATGTTCCGCCCAAGCATTAGCAACAATCAGCGTCAGCTGTTAGGATACGCCATCAATTTATCAACGCTTGCACATTGATTTAATCGTGGGTATGTTTCACATACTTAACTAATTGGCTGAAGTAGATATTATGTTGCAGTAAACGCACCTTTTGCGATGCAGAAATATCAGATGAGATGAGACATAACGATTTGAATATAATAGTTGAAAATCTGACCATTCCCAGACCGCTATACCGAGTTACTGCGGGCAAAAGTGTACCGAACGGCTGTTTTTTTTTTCTTTTTGTGATTTGATTGTTGCATAAGCCGTTCTTTGATTGATACCTAATTCCTGGAAAAATTGTCTGGTCATTGAAAATTAACCTGGCAAAAGTTATCTCCAGTACAAGACACTCAATTTACCACTCCACCCATGATAAAATGCGCTCAAAAATACCCAGCTCATTTTTTACCATAACACTAAGTTTTCGTACGCAATTACATCACCTATTCATCTCTGTGGAAGGGAATAGGAAATCGCTCAAAACTTTTATCTGGTGGAGCCCTGAGCCGTCAGGGTGTCAGTCAGGCTGGCGGCCATTTTTCAAAACTCTCGCAACTGAGGTGTGCTTGCCGGCGGCGGTAAAACTTGTGTTTTACGAGTTTTTTGTGTCGCACTGTATTCAAAGTAATAGTTGATGATTCTGTAAAACTTCCACGCTATCTGAAACAGTATGTTGAGTAGGTTCGTATTTTAAAACAGTGTAGGTATATCATGTCATTTCTTTTATTTAGGTAAGTTATGTAGGTACTTTAAAGACAAGTGCAACCAGGGGCCGTGCCATAGGCCCATGGTTCTCTACCTCAATCAAGTAAATGCTATTAAGACAGGTTTAGGTATTCATGTTCAGTCCTTAATTCTTAATATTTATTGTACACAAAAATGACACACTACATAGAGTGATTATAGAGTTGATGTAGGTACTCAAAGGCGAGCTCAAAGCAAACCAGTCGTCCTGATCCATGAGTAACTTTTTCGGATATATGTTTTTTAATTATGAATTAACTACAGGCGCTACCTTATTATTTCTTAGACCTAAATTAATAAAAAAATCACCTAACAACTTTTTTTAAAACTAAGAAGAAACCCTCCAGTTTTTACGTCCGTCAAAACAGGAAGTCGCCTAAAGCGCTTCCGGCCGATAACAACATCCGGTGCGAAGTTCCGGCGAACTTTCGGTAAACTTTCGGCGAAGTTTCGTCAAGTTTCGAGCGAAGCAGGTGCTCTTTTCGGATAAAAAGTGGCACCTTTTGTTGAGAAAATCTTTTTATGTGGAACTGAAACAGATAGGATTTTACGACAAGATCGTTACGGACCCCTTCGAGTGTGCTAATCTGTTTTTAAGAGTTTGTGCAGATAATAGCGTGACGGGAGATTTTTTTAAGTAACTTTATTAGATGCTGAGAGGGTCTTAGCGGTTGTGAAAAAGTTTGGATTATGCTGCTGAGATACGCACTGATTGTGTTTGAATCAGTTGTAAAAATAATTTATATAATGTGAAAGTAGGGGTGTAAAAATTATATGGATTTACAACAAATATCTGGGGGACAGAAAATCATAAATGCGTATTCTTTAGCACCTATTAGCGAACGAGCATCAACGGGGCAAGATACAAACTTGACTCATGTTGGTCGTCTCTAGGTATAAGATGGTGTTTAGAAACAACTGACCCTTACAGTGCCTGTACCGTTAACAAACTTCCTTTTTTAACCAACTCAAAGGAGGGTAATGTAATTGAAATAACGCAAATCCAGGCAAAGAATCATTGTTCCCGCGATTATTAACCACTTTAACTATAGGGCTCTAACACTGAGAAAAAAATCAACCATCCTTTTCAGGAATGACGGTATGTCAGTTACACCTTGGAAGAGAGGAGAGAAAGTTTGAAGCGTGGGAGTTGTATCTATAAGAGTTAAAAACTCAATGACATCATCATCATCATAATCATTTCAGTCGAAAGACGTCCACTACTGGACATAGGCCTCCCTCAAGCGTCACCACACTGGTCGGTCCTGTGAATTTCGCAACCACCGGACGTCAGAGTCAGCCATATAATACCTACGTCGCCACACTCGCCCGCAGCACTGACCAGGTTGTCGCTCCACCTAAAGGGAGGCCTTCCAAAGCTGCGTCTTTCGGTACGCGTCACCGCTCTAGAACTTTTCGGCTCCAACGGCCATCCGTTCTGCGAGCAATGTGTCCTGCCCACTGCCACTTAAGTTTGGCAATTCTTCGGGCTGTGCCGGTAACTTTGTCTTGTCTTCATTTCTGATTCGATCACGCAAGGAAACTCCGAGCATAGCCCTCTCCATTGCCCTTTGGGTGACTTTAAGCTTTTTGATGAGGCCCATTGTGAGCGACCACGTCTCTGTCCTGTAAGTAATCACCGGCAACACACACTGGTCATAGACTTTCGTCTTGAGACACTGTGGTAAGTTGGACGAGAAGATACCGCGCAACTTCCCGAAAGCTGTCCAGTCGGTTTCGCCGGTTGACCTCTTTCTCGAAGTTGGACGTACCTAACTGGACCATTTGTCCCAGGTAAACATAATCGCCAACAACTTCGAGTGTAGTCGAGTCTCCGACCTTGATAGGAGTGGATGCAACATGGGCGTTCATGCCTAGCCCTCTTCAGTCCAGAACCTTGAAGACATCCTCCAGTGCAGCACAAAACAGTTTCCGAGATATGACGTCACTCTGTCTCACACCTCGCTGCAGAAGGATAGGTTCCGATGTCTGATCCTGAAATCGGACTGACATGGTGGCGTTTTTATACAAACAATTCAGCACCTCGATGTACCGGTAGTCGATTTGGCACTGTTGGAGAGACTGCAGTACAGCCTAAGTCTCGATCGAATCGAAGGCTTTCTCGTAGTCAACAAACACTAAAAAAAGAGGCAGGTTATACTCTTCGGTTTTCTGTATAACCTGCCGAAGCGTATGTATGTGGTCTACGAAGCCTTTTCGGAAACCGGCTTGTTCGGGAGCAAACCTGCGCGCGAGACGATTCGTGATGACTCTTGAAAACAACTTGTAGACATGGCTAAGGAGTGAGATGGGCTAAAATTGCTCAATCGGGCATTGTCGCCCTTCTTGATGAAGAGTACCACCACACCCCTACACCATGCCTGAGGCGTTTTCCCTTCGAACCAAGGGACGAAGTCGAGTATGACGGAATCAAACAGCTTCTGAAGGGCTCAAGTACCGGTTTTCCACCCGCCTTCAGGAGTTCGGCAGTAATTACTTCATCACCCGCTGCCTTGTTGTTCTTAAGTTGTTTCAGAGCCATCCCTAATCTCGAAGAGACTGACATGTCTTCGGTATAGTATCGGGGCAATCTAGCTCTTGGGTCGTTTGCTAGATAAGATAGATAAACTCAATGACACCTTCAATACATTTAATTACGTGGTCGCGGGTTACAAAGGCCCGTCACTTAATTTTCTGACTTTTATAGGTAGGCGTGCACAGTTTTGTTGAGGGCCGCTAGATGACGCGGCAGCCATCCTCGAATTTTCTGGAAGGTTGGACTAAATGAGCCCAAATCTGCCACTCAACCAACAACCCTAGAACCAGTCCAGCTGTGAGTGATGAGTCCTCTGCAACCCTCCACTAACGGTGACCTCGCAGCGGAAGCGACAGCGTTGGATGACGGCACTGAAGGCGAATGTGAGTACGGTCCCCATCAGATGCGGCGTTTACACAGGAAATTATAAATTATAATGAAATGAGTGTGAAGCACTGTGATATATAACTGTTTCTCATCGTAAGCGAATAAAAAGCATTCTAGGTTAGAAACATATCAGTAACTGCTACAAAAACACACATTCACACACCATTTCCAACACACAATATCGCTTATAAACATATCGTATGTCCACAAACATTTACCTCAGACGCTCACAAACTCTTGCAAGCAAAAGTAACCCTTCCTGTCTCGAGGGCGTGATGGCGATAAAACTGATTGCAGCGTGTTTACGACACCTGACGTGACACCTGAACACGGCCCTCCGAGGGACGTTTAAGAGGGATGGTGGCCCTTTTTAAGATGGGGATGTTGGGGAAGAAGAGTTGGAAAGTTAAAGTGAGTACGTGTAGGATGCTTTGGAATGATTTAACAGTTAAAAGGCATGTAGCACTGTTGTTTCTTCTTCAAATTGCAACTTACATTATAATAATTTGTTCTTTTTAATGGATTTGTGATTGGATAGTCTTACTAGATAAAAATAATTGTATTAGGACAATTGAGGTTTTAGCTAGATCAGTGACATTTTAATACAACAAGTATGGGATTGACAAGCGCTAACGAAATGTCATGTAAGATCAGCCCCCGTACCCCGGCGTGTCAAAACTATCATAGTTCGACAGTAAAAAAGTGACAGATGTATACAAGTCATATACATCTGTCACTTACGCACACTCAAAATAACCTCGCTGTAAGAGCTGATGATAACTCCTCAGTCCCATTTTATCATTTCGACAATCGCTATCGCTGAAAAAATGACAATTTATTTAGAGCCTCTACTATAGATAATGTAAAACAGATATTGAGTTATTGCCAGCATCCGTGGTTTTGGTAACGTTTCTTTAATAAATCAAACAAAATCAAATATTTAATTAGAACATTAAACATGATTACAGAGTAGTGATCGTTAATGTAGCTCATTAGTGTGAAACTTTGATGTGGCCATTAGCGCCCACTTCCGAGAGAGCAGACAAAGGCGAACCAACATTTATAACAAAAAAAAATACAATTCAATAAATTACAATCAATTGAAATAAATTATTTAAAAACTACCTAATCATTAAAAAATAAACCATATTTAACTATGGTATATTATTCAATTAATTATAACATCAATAAAAATAATCTAATACGATATTACAATAAATTTAATATCAAATTCAATACATTTAAAGACTTTTGAAAGAAAATACAGCAATTACATAAATAAACTAATCAAAAATTTGTTCAAGGTCTCCAGTTCTCTTAGTATTTGTGTGTATTTGTGCGTGTGTGTGTATTTGGAAATTTGTTTATAAAAAGGTATATAACCAGTATTACAGAGGGAGACACACAGGCAGACCGTGTAATAGTGTTCAGAGGCTCTAGAAAGTTTCATTCAATGTCGGCGATGGCGTCGGTTGAAATGCCAGAACGTACGTTGACCACGTGACATTTCGATAGCGTTTGACATTTCCATACATTTTTGTCATTTTTCCAATCGCTATCGTCACGCTTTCCGTGATAAAATGTCACTTGTTTAGGGTATCAGGTGGAAAACTATTATATTACTCTGTAACCCATTCAATAAATGAATAGGTACACTAACACAAACCAAGCGATGAATAGGACGTACACTCAATACTCAGGATCACTCTGCCAACTCCGCCAAATGACAAGGTGTGGAGACACAATGCCAAATCATAGCGGCCCTGTAATCACGCCGCCCTGTAATCTGACTGATTAGAGATTACACACTGCCACGTGGGGGGTACAAGAATAATTATTAGATACCACATAATATGGTGGTAATTATGGTGAACGTGTTGTGTTTGATTTAGTAGGATAGATTGACATAGAAGCGTTATAGTGAAATGGTCGTTTCATGCGCTATTGGTTACGGTTTCGATTCTCTTATCATCATCATCACCATATCAGCCGAAAGACGTCCACTGCTGGACATAGGCCTGCCCCATAACGACCGATAACGGGCCTACCGTATACTGCAGATCCCCACAATCTTCACCAGGTTATCGGTCCAACTGGTGGGAGGCCTTACAACGCAACGTCTTCTGGTTCGATTCTCGTATGGGACATAATTAAATAAATTGACACAGGTATTTTTAGAAGCCTCTACCTAGTACCTTCCATAGCTTGCTCCTTCCTATTCTGGTGAAATTGGTCTTGTTAGAGGAGAGAGATCTTTACCAAGGAATAGAACAAAATACGCTAGCAAAAAAAATACTTAATTACATTTTCAACGAATCTGAAGGTTTTTACATTGACTTTATTCACGAATCCCAAGAAATCGTAAGTGAAATGTTCGTGTATTGTAAGAAAAGTTCAGCAAAAAAATCCTGTTGAGTAAGCAACTTTTTGTTACATGATATTTTTTACTGTGATCTATCAACCATGACCAAACTCGAAATAAACTCTATCAAAGGTGATCGTAATATTAAAAACCGCCTAACGTACCCCTAATTAAAATCAGCCTCAACAAATCTGCAATTAAAATTCAAAGCCACGGCAAACTTTCCACAACTCTACACCAAAAATGGAGGCAGCCTCAGAAACTCCATCGATTCACATAATCGGCTCAGACAGGTGTACTACGCTGCTATTTTAATTTCCAACTAATTTCGACGGAGTAAAGCCGATTCCCAACTTTAAAATGAAGCGACAATGCCGAAGTTAGGGCCTGCCCTGGCGACTGCTAAATCTGTTTGGAGTTGAGTGCCGACTATTGGTAATTACGTTGCGACGGAGTGACGGTAAATGGGCTATGATTGAGTTACTTTACAATACTCTGATTGGTTTCGGGAGGCTCTGGAGAAACTTGGGAAGGTGTTTAACGAACTGATTGATTTCAGATTGAAAGTTTTCGTTTTGGTGTATCTTCTTCAATTTTTTAAATCTGAAGAAGAGGTAATTTATTAGGAAGTACTTTGGCAAAATGGGCTTTTAGAGACCCAGTTTGCGAACGGTGCCCCTGTGCAGAATATCATATGCTGGAGTGTCCCAGGTGCCCATGCACCTGCACTCTAGAGGACTTAATAACTGACGCGAATAAAGTAGCCAAAATATTTAAAGAGATTTCCATCGACTCGAAAGTAAGATTAGAGCGACATTTAATAACATCATGAATAACTGTTACTATAATATGTAGCAAGCTTATGTAGGAAAGAAAATGTCAAAATATCTTTTTCATATCAAAGGATTTGTAGCATTAGCGTAGCACGGCGTAGCCGCGTAGCTCGTCTTAGTGTTTGCGTAGCAATACCTTCCAGGATAAGTTAGCTACGAATTACATTATGTACTGCTTGCATACACGGTACTTAGTTGTTTCTGAACTTCATGAACCTGATACCTATTCTTAGCTCCAATTTAGACACCTATTCTTACACTAAACAGTAAATATTTTCCAATACAGTCAGCCTGAATTGTTCCACAGCTCAAGTTAACCATAACTGCAAAGAAAACGTCTCCGTTTACTTTAGTGTTGTGTAAGTTATCGACGCAGGAAGGTGCACGTTAAGACGCCGGGCGCTTGCCGCGGCACGCGCGCTTATCGACACCGCCCAACGTGTAGGGAGGTGAAATATCGACAATTATTGATCTCTGTTTTACAGTTATAGTTCTGCGATGAATATTGAGTGGTACTAAAGTTTAGTTTGATGTTGTGCTGTTTTGAGAACCTTTTTTATACGATTTGAAAGGTAGGAGTGTGCTTGGAACAGCAGGCAAAACGAAGGGCGGTTGTATTTTTAAAACACAAGGTACTTTTGCATGTGTATTTGCTGTAAACAAATATATCAACTATTTCTTTGAAAATCTGAAGATACGGTTAGAGCAAAACTTGGATATTGCTGTAATTAAAATAGAAGTCAACAGAATAATGAAAAATAATTTAGCAACTCATAGAAAGGTATAATATATCAAAAATATAACGTCTCGCCAGCCAGAACCGTTTTCCGTTGGAATATTGCTAGTTGCTTCAAACAACTCTACAAGCTAAGTTCACTATAAATACTGCCAATTATAAAATCTAAGACAATACTGATTGACTGTATCCAATACACACTTTATAGAGATTAATCGGCCGAACCTAGCCTTTTATAGAGATCATGTTACCTAATATGGATAAAGTGCTTTAATAGGAATTAATAATTGCCAAAAGGAGTTCATCACTGCGCTACACACAATGCACATTTATACTTCAACTAAAAAGCACCGACATTTATCGACTCATCAAAAAATAATAGGTACTATTAATCACTTTAATCATTTAAATCGACACAGTCCATCACTAAAGCTGACACCTTCGTATACATTACTCCGTGCCACTGAATCTAATCACGATCTGACGGATTAATATCTAACCGTGTTCCCGTCTGGTAGCTAAACCCACCGGCCATTTTGTACCCCATTAGTTTATCACTTTTAATCATAGCACCCTACACTCTTGATAATAAAGCCTAAAGTTGAACTGATAGGGGTCAAGTTAATCTGGTAGTTTAAAATATTGAGTGGGTTACATCCAGGGGCAATTGTGAAGATTTATTATTATACCTGCGTATTGTTTGAATTGTTGTTTAATATTGGATTAGAACGGCTGATGGATTTAATGACGGGCTGATGGATTTAATGACGGGCTGATGGATTGTGAGCGTAATGCAGTAGGTAGGTATTGGTGGAAGTTTTTGATTACTTTGAAGTTACAATGTTTAGGTAGGTACTCATTAGTTCCGTAATGATTGTGACTGATGGCCAAAACCTACTAGGTACATATTTTTTAATAGCAATAAATTTCCAGGGGAAATTTCTGCAGAGAAAAAGTATACCCCCATCTTCTTTACTTGCGCCACCTTGGAGAAACCTTCGTGGTGTACGTCCAGGTCAAGTCTCCATGCAATGGGTGCCAGAGAATGGACAGCGTCGCCGAGGCTTGCCCAGAAAGCTGTGGCGAGATAACACGGTTAGCATCCACAAAACAATGTGGGTGTACCGGTGTAATAAATACCAGCTTTTAGCCAGCCATTCAGATGTATTTTTATTTAATTAGACGCGCTCACGATCCTCTAGTCCTCTAAAGATTTACTCAGCAGCTCTCTCCACATGTGTCTGACATTCACGATTTCATACATACCTTCAGATGTTTGACAGACTGAGTAGATATTTAGGGGCAACCAAAGCTAGGAGGATCGTAATTAGGAGATAATTTAGGTATTGCTTGGTATTAGAGATCTAACGTATCTGATACACAGTCATTATACTCCTTATCCTTACAGTAAGTACCTACTTGTGTAACCTTGGCAAAATCTATAATAGTGAGGTTCATCGTCAAAGGCGTATCGATCACCGATCAACTTTAGCCGCCGTTATATAACAGGTTCCATCAAAGGCCAGGCTAGCCCTCCACCCCAGTAACCCAGTAATGCGCACTAGAACAAGAATAACCGGGTGATAAAATAGGGTTGGTTGCTCAAAATGAGTAGGTAGATAATAGTCATAACGTGTCTTCTAAGAACTTCTAAATAAACCGCAGTCTAAATTTTAACAAAATTACAAATAATAGTGAGGTGCATCTTCACCAAAGGTCACCGATTAACTTTCTCCGTCGTTATAAAAACGTTCCATCAAAGGCCAGGCTTGCCCTCCACCCCAGTGACCCAGTAATGCGCACTAGAACTAGACGCTCGCGCTCGGTCGTCGCTAAAAGGTGTGGAGTGGCGGCGCGTGCTCGACAGTCGATGTATCGACGTTTCAGGTCAAACGACCACTGAGTGAGACTTGATATGGGGAAAAGGGAAGGGGTGGTGTCGATAGTCTTAAGGTGGTAATTACCTGCTTCATGTTTTGATGTGATTGAGCGTACATTAAAAATGGTTGCATGCTCTCAATAGTCTAGTGATTCAGAGTGGACTATAGGTACAAAGATGAGATATTCTTTAAATGTTCAACAGCAATGTATTATTGATTACACATTATTTTTTTCACAGCTCTATTCTATCTTATTCCAATCAGTTGACGTATTTTCCCCAAGTTGTAGTACAACTAGATATTTACCCACGTTTGAGCATAGTCATTATGAAAGTGGCAAAAAAGCAGATGGCCCACCTGATGGAAAGTGCTCATAGCCTGCTATGCTCATCTGCAAGGGCAGATGCATTCCATACCAGTTTCAAACAGGTCTTGACAATTATTATCTAGACTCTTCTGCCTAGCCTTTTCCCAAATATATTGGGGTCGGCTTCAAGTCTTACCGGATTCAGCTGAGTACCAGTGTTTTATATGGAGCGACTGCCTATCTGACCTCCACTACCCAGTAACTGGGTAACACGGTACCCCTTGGCAAGACTGGTGTCAGATCTCAGGCTACTGACTACTCGTAACGACTATCAAAGATCTTCAAATAACAGCCGGGACCAACGGCTTAACGTTCTTTTCGAGGCACGGAGGAAACTCGGTATGTTGAAAATGGTCACCCATCCACGGACCGACCTCGTCAAGCATTGCTTAACCTTGAAGTTC
This sequence comes from Orthosia gracilis, assembly GCA_947562075.1. Lineage (NCBI taxonomy): Eukaryota > Metazoa > Arthropoda > Insecta > Lepidoptera > Noctuidae > Orthosia > Orthosia gracilis. Next base: position 48,136,099 of record OX387272.1, on the reverse strand, counting down.
GATCCGTGCGGCTGTTATTATTTAGCCACGAGCTCCTCTTATGAGACTATATTATCTATATGTATTTATCGATACTTCAGCAGCACAGCCCTAGTGATCGCTGTCTAAGTGCTAGAGGGGCGCAGGGCAGCAGTCAGCGTTTTGCAAACGGGTTGAGTGTCCCAGGTGCTTGGCTGAGTATGACGCGCGTGACGGATGTGGGACAAGCCGATAATGGGCCACGATGGAGACTGTTTCATTGGGAACAGCTACTGATCTTCAGTATCCATAGAGCATTGATGACCTTTTATATTTGTAGAGACCATAAAAAAATATTTACATACATACATAAACTCATGCCTTTTTTACATGGGGGTAGGCAGAAACTACAGAACGCCACCTGCTACGATCCTTACATAATTCTTTTGCTCCACTAACATTCGTACATGTAGTTATACACGCACGCTGGTTATGAGTACTGCGCACCTGGCCTTTCTGAAGAACATTACCAATAAGATCTGTGTATGTCTTTCTAGGGCGTCCCCCATTAGGGCGCCACGTTTCCATTCACTTCTGCCTTGTAATTATTTTAACCTTCCGTTAAAAAGCATTTCTTTATCTAAAAAACTTATACCTGTTTTCATGAACACACTAGAAAACACATAATTCTTAAATATTAGTGGACCGTTTACCAGTGTTTTCCCTAACATGCCTTACGGTGCCGAGACTTGGACTCTCACGCAAGAGGTTGTGCACAAGCTAAGAGTTGCACAGAGAGCCATGAAGCGTTCCATATTTGGCATAACATTATTAGACCTAATTCCAAACGTTGAGATTCGGAGACGTACTAAGGTCTTTGATATTGGTAATCGGGTAACGGAGCTCAAGTAGAGTTGGGCGCAACAAATGGCAAGGCGAGGTGATGACAGGTGGAGTGGGGCAGTGACCGAGTGGCGTCCTAGGACTGCCAGAAGAAATGTTGCTCGTCCAGCGGTCTTTTTTCCTACTCCTCCGTTATTCTTTTCTGACTAATTTCGTTGCGGGATCCAAGACAGTTAAATTCATTCTCCGGAACTTCGTCGAGCTCCATTGCCTCGGCGCTTTTCTGGTGGTCACCACTGTTGATTCTTCTTCTTGCTTTCAGGAGTTGACGAGGTTTGGGTTTATTGCGGTGGGCTTGTCTTCCAGTGGCGAGATGGTCAGACGACATTGCTGCCATCACGGGGAAAGGTAAACCTGCATGATGTTGGCGCAGGACTGGCACAAAAAAGAGAGGCCTATACTCAGCAGTGGACGAAGTCGGGCTGCGGATGATGACTGTGTTGACTTATGCAGAAAATCATCACCAACGAGGATGTAAAAGCGAACTCGAAAATGATTAGCAACCTGCATAGGATACATAAGGTTTACTTTTGACAGACAAGCCGAAAAAAATGCCAGGCTGGTCGAGCTCGATTGCGTCGCCTTCCTTCTATTGACCCCGCCCATGATTCTCTTGGTCTAAGGGTAAATATGCTACTGTCTGCTTTCGACTATGACTGTAGGTAGGTAGTGGACCGTTAGATTTTCAAGACCCGAGTCACTAAGCTGAGCGTTGAAAATTCAACAGCGTCCTTTTACTTAGAAATTTATTCAGTTGTCGCCTAGGGTTTTAAAAAAGGACATGATGTAGCAAAAAGACTAGCATAACAGCGAGATTAGGTTTGTATCATTGTATGATAGCAGGGATATCTGTCCAAAGTGTACACTACACTTTTTCACAAGTCTCGACTATACCAGATAAATTAAAGTAGAAAATCTTAATGACACAAATGGGTGTCAAGGTTTTCAGAGAAGACAATTGAGTAGACCACCTTCAAAGTGCGCTATGTTAAAAAACCTTAAAATTAAGAAAACTGAGAAAAACATTTAGTCTGAAATTTGAGTTACGAGATAAAAAATCAGACATTACATACAACTGCTAAGTCATGCCCTTTGGAATATTTTTTTAATAATAAAACAAATAACGGTATGGTAGTACTTAATTATTTAATTTGCATTTTAAAATTGAACATCGAGAGTTTTGCAAAAGAATACTTGTCTTAAACTAGATATGTTTGCAGTTGCAAGAAATTAACATATTAAAAGAGTTTCGAAATTTAATTTTGTTCTTCTTGAACGAGTCTGCGCAACATAGCCATATTTGCAAGTTGACAATAACTTAAATTTTAAAAAATGGGGTGTCAAATGATATAGCAAATTTTGCAATATATTGATAATTTGCAAAACCCGTATTTATATGTAATTTGCAGCATTTTGAAAGAGAATGTTAACAGACAAAAGTATTTAAAAAAAATCAAATAACTGGAGGGCTCCAGTGTTTTAGATTTTCAACTTAGCAGGCGACACTTGGGGAGGCTCATGTCCAGCAGTGGTCGGCCAAAAAATGATGACGTTGAGGTTTGCAGGTGGACTAATCAATTGTCGTGTACAGTGAAAACATAATTTGAAAGATCGGTTCGTACATTTCAAGGTAACAATAATAACAACAAAAATAATGTATTTGTGAAAAATTTATTCGTGATTTTCGAAGTAGTAAAATAAAAACTCTACTATCAACACGCTACATAATTATCAGTGAGTTAACTCTATGTGCCTTGGCTCCGTTTGATTACTGATAAGGCACAAACACCTTATATTACCGCACAAACCCATTTCCAAGCCTGAATAACACTTGATCATAGCACTAGCCACCTGGGCCTTGGGATTTTAAACCTAAACATTTATCAGACACAGTTCAAATTACAATGTCACTTTTTTGGCGGTTGTGACGTTTTCAATTGGTAGCATAGAACCATTTAAAAAAAATGGAATTTAAATTGCTACGATGCATTCTTGTTTTAAACAGTAGTTGCATTTAACGACTAAGTCGAATGATATTTATGGCACCGAGATAAGGTTCTAATGGAATGATTCACACATCGTAAATGCAACTGCTACTGTCATCAGCAAACTACGATCAAGTGATATTTGTTTTAAGACCAAAGAATAACCCTGTCAAATATACATTCAAATAATAATAATTTTTTTTGACTTGTTAATTTGTTAATTTTAATTTCAATGCATTTCGATTTTATATAGCTGTAATTTTTAAGCATTTGTATAATTAACATGATTACAACTTCGTCTCCAATTCTTTTATTACATAAACAGAGCACACTCTATATAAAAACGTTACCCTTTGTATCTGAAAGCTTGTGTTCTGACTGGCTGATTGGAAAACCAATCACATCAGCTTTTATGAGATTTGACAGGAGATTGGCCAATTAGAGACTTGCTCAAGCATTCAGACTGCGAGATGTGACGTCATATAACATTCCTTAACAACGATAAAGTAATGACATTATTTCATATTTTATATTTGGAACTTTCAAAAGGAGCTTACTATTGAAGTACACAGACTTATATTATAATAGATAAATCAAACACACGTTAAATAATAAATTAAATATAAAAAATAATATACAACGTAACTTTTACGAGTTACTTCAAAGAATTCATTGAAGATCTTTGTATGTTTTGATTAGTATGATAGATTAGGGCATGTCTATTACCTACCTACCTTACATGAGATATTTCAGCACGTACAGACCCCTAATTGTGGAACTTTATTGAAAGACTAGCTTCTGCCAGCGGCTTCGCCTGCGGGAAAAGTCGAAAATTATCCCGAGGATATTTATTTTTTATTCCCGGGATAAAAGTATCCTATGTGCTATTCCTGACTATAAATGTCTATGTCTGTGCCAATTTAATCCAGATCCGTTCAGCCGTTTGAGCGGGAAGAGGTAACAAACATACACACTCCCAAACTTTCGCCTTTATAATATTAGTGTGATCAAAGCGTACGCATTCATTTTGACAATTCACTAGTATTCATTGCGAGTTTTACGCCGTCGAGTAGACGGATTTTTAAGCATAATGAAGCAATAAATTAAATTATCGTGCGTGCTCGCGTGCTTTGATATTTCAATAAAGTTACGCAATTAGGGTGCAGATGTTATTTTACTTATAAATCATTCAAACTTGTCAAAATACAAAAAAGTTTTGCCAAATGGAAAGAAAATGATCACATCATTGTTAAGTAACGAAAAATATTTTTTTGGACGGAAATAAACTAAAGAAAATTATGTCATACGCGTTTTGTCTTAAGCTAACAGTATTCTATACGCTTATCCGTAAGCAGCCTAAGGAAAATAAACGTCTATGTAAAGTAATAAAACTATAAAGAACCTAAAGTATAACATTATACTAATTTGTAAGATTGTAATTTTTTATTCTGTCTTGTATAAAGCGATATACGACCTTATGCGTAAACAATTAGATTCAATTTTATCCTAATATCGTGTGAAATATATATGAGTATCTTTGTTTTTTTTATAATATATAGGTCATGGAAGAATTCAAACTTTATGGTTAGCAACAAAAATAAAAGGCGCGATATTTTTTTTTAGTTATCGGATTACAGAGGTATAAATAAGTCAGTACATGCACTAAAATTTAAATTTGCGGTGCATTTCGGAAAATGTATCCTTTTTAATATTGCAAAGTGAAATATATTTCGAGAGCAGATGATATGAGATTCATGTGTAATATGCACGGTGAGTATAAACATTCATTGTAATTATATTAAGTGAAACAATTGAGAGCGTTATGTAGAGATTAATTGCTCAAAGCATAGACGGGTGATAACAAGTAGCCAGATGGCACTTAGTGGGAGAAATACTTTACAACTTAACATACAATTAGCTTGAATATTATTCATAATATATTGAAGTGAACGGTTTTACTGAAATGCCTTTTTACGCGATGTTTTTGCGAGCCGAAATCTGTATTCGGTTCGCTTAGTGCGAGTTTTATACGTATTCGATCTCGTTAACGTAAACTATAGTCTGTACTATAACTGTATAAGCGCCGCCTGGTGTCAACAATGGTGAATCCCTTTTGTGTATAGACATTGACATAATAGAACTCTTTAGAAACTCGCACTAACTGCCACTAACTATACTAAGGCGCTCCTTAGTATAGATTTTGTACTAAAATCTATACTAAGGAGTGCTTAAAGTAATCGTTAAGGTCTCTGAGTGTGGCAGTTAGGGTTTTTACGCACTACATCTGATCTTTATCCGAATCCGAGATCCGAGTTCCATCCGAATTGGAAATGTACTGATTTCAGACGGACGGAGTTCGGATATTTCGTAACCTATACAAGAAGTACTACGGCTACTTCGAACGGTTGGCGCAGTGGTTGAGCGATTGACTGCTGCGCTGCGTGTCGCGGGTTCGATTCCCCCACGGAACAAATATTTGTATGAACTACAGATAGTTGTTCCGGCTCTGGGTGTTGTGTATGTGAGTTTATATGTTTGTAAACGCACCCACGATACAGGAAGAAATTCCTAGTGTGGGGCAAAGTTTTTTTAAAAAGAAAAGAAGAAAGAACCGAAATTTCTCGGCTGCAGTGCGTAACTGCTCTAAGGTTTCTGAAAGTATTCGGGCACCACAAAAATATGCGAGAGAGTAAAAATTACTATACACATTTTACTTTGATTAAATTCTTAAAGATATTTTAGAGTACAGGAAGTTTCTTTTTAGTCTAGGTTTTTAAGTCATAACATGACAATAGAATATTCGAATATTGTTCTAACAAATGTTTTTGTTGTACTAATTCGCACTATTCTAGAAGTGAATTTTAAACTGGGTATATATTTTTGATATATGACTGTGCTATGCGTAGCAAAACACATTTTTGTAAGAGCAATTAATAGGGATCTATGTGTTATTTGCTTGCATTTGCGGTGTTTTCAGTAAGCATTGTGTGTTTATATTTTTTTATAAGACGCTTATGGGCCGATTATAACAATGAAGTCTATTTATAAACATCTTTATCATTCTACTGTAACTTATGAGAAACAGTTCATTATAACCATAAATATGTGTAGTTTTAGCAATTTGAATACGACTTAAGTTACAGGTAATCCACGTTCAATAATCTCTGGTACATTTTAGTGCGAGTAGATACAATAAGTTTCTATGCTGGATGTTTAATTTTGTTTATATGTATGCTCATTACATATAAATATTTGTCTAGATCTCCGATTTTGGAGTTCAGTAGAACCATTTCACTGTCACTTTTGTGGTTTAAATGACTGATTTTAATCACTTATATATTTCATATACTCTGAATAAAAATAATATGATTCCAACTTAATGACGGTCGTGAAGTTCGCTTTTCTCTGCGCAGTATTGCTCCACACTTCTGCTGTCACATGAATTTGATACTGCACAGTGACTTGCTGAATGTTCCGAGATGCCATCGGTTTGATTCTACCAGTACGTGGGTATGTATTTTATCGTTTCCGGGTAGTTTTAAAGTCATGATACAGTTCAGTGCGGGAGGTAAAAGTCAGTATTACGTGGGGTATATACAGGGTGTTTGGAAGGGAGCTGTACATACGCCTAGGGTAGAAACTAGGGATAGTCTGCTACCTACCCCCGCCCATTATATTGACCTTGGCCTCAAGGTTTTTTTTTAATTTATTATTATTTTTTATTTGACTTTTTTATGATTTTTTGACTAAAACTACCTGTAGCTCAAAATCTATCCATGGGACCGGTCGGCTAATGGTCTTGTTTTAATCGTTAGAGTCTTAGGGTCCTGCAAAAAATTATTTTACACCAGAAAATTGTGGAGAAGAAAAGTTATGGGGCCTGAAGTACCGTAGTAAGGTAAAGAAATAATTTTAAGGGCAACTTTCTATGGGGTTTAAAAAAAAACTAACAGGGTTGGAGTTCTTCTGATTTTTTTAAAACATCCTCAGTCCATGCCCTTTCTAACGATATGCTAAAAGTGTAATTATCACTTTTAGTTTTAAAGTTATTAATTAATTTCCGCAACTAGGGCACTTCAAGCAAAAATTTCAACTAATGAAAATTAAATGTGTTCGATCGTAAAAGGATGGCAAATCAAAACCCGAGAGTCAAGAGGCACAGAGGTTTTCAACGAAGGTTCTCCGTGAACGTATGGGCAGGCGTCATCGGTAATCGGTTGATAGGGCCGCACTTTTTGCCAGACAACCTAAACGGGCAAAACTACTTAGATTTCCTCGAAAACGATTTGCCTGATTTAGCGGAAGAAGTGTTTGACGAAGATCGGCCCATAGTCTTCCAGCACGACGGCTGTCCTGCTCATTGGAGCCTAGCAGTGAGGGAGCTTCTGGACAACTGCTTTCCTAATTCTTGGATTGGTCGGGGTGGGCCAATTCCCTGGCCCCCAAGGTCGCCTGACCTTACCCCACTCGACTTCTACGTCTGGGGAAGGGCGAAAGAGTTGGTGTACGCAGAAGAAGTACCAACAAGGGAGGTTCTAATTAACAGGATCCACGCCGCATTCGATACAATGCGCGAGGAACTGCTGCTTAGAACGGTGACCGTGGAGATGAGGAAGAGGTGCCGAGCATGTTTACAGGTCAATGGTCATCAATTTGAACAAAATTTGTAATTAATTAAAATTAGTAATTAATTAAAATTTGTAATTTAATGACATTAGTCATTACCAAATTTTTTGTTTCATTTGCCATCCTTTTACGATCGAACACATTTAATTTTCATTAGTTGAAATTTTTGCTTGAAGTGCCCTAGTTGCGGAAATTAATTAATAACTTTAAAACTAAAAGTGATAATTACACTTTTAGCATATCGTTAGAAAGGGCATGGACTGAGGATGTTTTAAAAAAATCAGAAGAACTCCAACCCTGTTAGTTTTTTTTTAAACCCCATAGAAAGTTGCCCTTAAAATTATTTCTTTACCTTACTACGGTACTTCAGGCCCCATAACTTTTCTTCTCCACAATTTTCTGGTGTAAAATAATTTTTTGCAGGACCCTAAGACTCTAACGATTAAAACAAGACCATTAGCCGACCGGTCCCATGGACAGATTTTGAGCTACAGGTAGTTTTAGTCAAAAAATCATAAAAAAGTCAAATAAAAAATAATAATAAATTAAAAAAAAACCTTGAGGCCAAGGTCAATATAATGGGCGGGGGTAGGTAGCAGACTATCCCTAGTTTCTACCCTAGGCGTATGTACAGCTCCCTTCCAAACACCCTGTATATTGATCGCGGGCGGTGTCGGCTCGCACTAGATGAAGAACTCGCGGCGCTTGGTGACGCGCGGGCCCGTGGCGGCGGCCAGCGCGGCGGCGTCCTGGTCCGCTGCGCCGTCTGCGCCGCGCTCCTCCTGTGCCACACATACGCCCGATTAACAACTTAACTAAAACAAATTGGTGGCAAACAAAACAGAATAAACGGTGAAACATAAAATAATCATGAATTCAAAAACGTTGTAGCTAATTAGAGCTTTATCACTCGAGAAACCGATAACTTTTACGCATTGCACAATACTAAATTATAACTCATATTATACTCATTTTAGACTCGGTTTATAATTATTATTTAACGCAGATTTTCACTAATGTATTATGTAAGTAAACTGACCTGTGTAAGATATTCTCCCTTATGTCTTGATAGCGCGCGCACTAACACAATGGCGACGATGATCAGCAACAGGAATATAAACGCCAGAACCGCTGCAAATGTACGAAATTATGTTTCAAATACAAATCCTAAGTTTGAAGTTAAAAAGACAATAGGAAGCAAGAAGGATGAGTGAAAGAAAAAATTTACAGAGTAAAAGGTCCACCATAACCATATCAAGCAACAACACAAATAAACCAAAACAATATAAAAGCATAACTTGTTTAAGTACAGCATCAAAATATAATAAAAGCTGTCTGGCTATGTGTGAACGTGTTTAAAATAAATTACCGAATGTATTGAAAATATTAAATTGCAGGTTATTCAAAATTAAATTATATAAATGGCTGAATGAAAATAATTTCTATAATATTGAGAATTTTTTTGATCATAAATTATAATGTTTGTAAATTCAGATTTGATTATTCATTGAAGTTTGCATGCTTTAATTTTAAGCAAAACATGTATGATCTCATATGATATAATAACACCTATGTATACCATGTTTTACGCAAATAAATTATCATATCTTATCTTATCAAATTATAGAAAAAAATCTTTTTCCACCACCTTGTCTAATATGTAACACATTGAACACACTAAGAAATTCGTTTTGAAATATGAACATTTAGACACAAGATTATAAAATAAAAATTAAAAAAGACAAAATTACATAATAACAGTTACGAAATGACTTTTTTATGGAGAACAATTACGAAATGATTTTTCGTAACTGAATAGGCTACTTTTGGTAGACGCATTCTGCCGCTACGCCCGCACTTTTCCCACCGCCCCATCCGGCAGAATGATACTGAACTTGTTACCTCTCGAAAAAGCGCGCATTGATTGTGTATATAGTCTCTGGTTTTTATTCGGAACGTTTCTAATAAATAGCTGTTGGAACTTATTTGCATTTAATTAAGTAAGCTCATCAAGTGGAAAAAGAATCGTTCGTGTCTCGCATAATAAGGCTTTATTTTAACACTCGCATGTAGCTCACATTGCTACATGCGAGTGCTAAAATCTCGACTTTTTATGCTCGACACGAAATGTACTATTATTTAGTGCAACAAAAACAATACATAAAAACCACAGGACAAATCCAGTAGTTTTAAGATCGCAATGTTATCTCAGTATCACTCTGTCAAAAACTGTAGAAATTAACCTAGGTAACATTACTTAATTTTATATAACACTAGCTTTTCTCGCGGCTTTGTTTCAGTTATTTATCCCATAGTAACCGAGCTTTTATCAGGCAATAAAACTTGCCCATGAAAGTAAGCGATATTGTATTTTTCTATCAGTACAAAAATGTATGCTATCAGATCAGTATTCCCAGTGAACACCTTGTGCAAACATAGAAACAAACATTAAAAAAAAGAACTGGCCAAGTGTGCGTCGAACTTCGCACATTTAGGGAGCCGTATCAGGCGTACCAAAGAAAAATCTGATTTATCAATATATTGGTATTTGTGAGATTTCAAGTTCATAGGTCAATGGGCAGATAAAAAAATCCTAGTAACAAAATTGTTTGATAGACGTCCGTCTGTCTCTCTGTCTGTCGTCTGTCACAAAAGGATAGGCAGACGGAAAGGCAGATGGACATAAAGACAGGTAAGTGATAGCAAAAGGGCTCCGTTTTGACACTTCTTTTTATAAGATAAGATATTTATTTTTGTAAAACATGAGTATACAATAGATTTGCATGGTCTTAAAATAACATTTGGATACGGAGTCCTAAAAATAGTTTAGATATTGACATGAGAAAGCAGAAAGATTTTTACAGGAATTGGCCTTCAGTTCACAGTTAAGACTCTAAGAAACACAACCACAAAATAACTTTGTTACATCAATTGAAGTACTCACTGCCGAGGATAGCTTCGTCGGTGTTGTGCATGTCGATCTCATGCTGCAGGTCCAGGTCGGGCGGCGGCCGCGTCTCCAGCCTCTCGGGCGGGTGGGTCACTGGCTCCACGCCGCAGAAGTCCTCGTTTAGTACACCACCTGGTAACATCATCATATTATAATTATGACTACAACTTAAAGAGATAGGACTTTCGAAACTAAACATTGTCAGCCTGATTGAGGATTAAATCCGAACTATAAAATGCAAGTAGTTACTGTTAGAAATAACTTGAATTGCGAATCGGATCAACTTTGTATTATTGTCTACTTTTGTTACATAAAGTCAATTCCCTATTCAATTCCGCGACAAACTTGCACTTTGTCTGCGACTTCATCCGTCCTATATTCCCTAACGCATAATCCGGCCATATTCCTTGTCCACATCATAAAGAGAACCTCTATGCTACAATTCAGCTTTCTAGGTGTAAGGGTTTGGCCTAGGCGTTGATGAGTTAGTCAGTGAGTGAGTCATGGCTTTCTCATTCCTTTTCTGCATCATAAAGATGAACCTAACCTAGTAACACGAATTAAAAATTCTCTTTCCATGAGACATAGAGGTTGAGAGATCAAAGTCGCTTACAAAGTGTTAATATTAGTGCAAAATCTCACCTCCTAAACTCCTGACATTGGGCGGCGGGTCCTGTTGGAACAGCAGCTTCAGCGGATAGATATCGTCGAACTCCACGCGACTCACGCAGCCCACGAACCCTTCGTTCATGCTCTCGTTGCGGCCTATGTACATGTACTGGATGTTGTTGAACTGTGCGTCGGCAGACTCTTTTATGTTGAAATTGTATTCTTGAGTCTCGTAGCCGTCAACCTTTAGAGAAGATATTGTTAAATCAACGATGGTGGATAAAATGCGTGTTGCGCCAACCCCAAGGAACATGGGAGGGGAGCAAATAACAAGGACATGAAGATGATAATCACTCTCGGATAAAATAAGAACGATATACAGTTTGTCTGGTGATGTGTTACGAAGACATGGATATTGTTTAGTGATGAGATGAAAACTCATTATTTGTAATGTGTTACGGATATATCGATACCAACTGTGACGTGAAAAAGAGTGTCGAATCATAGGCCTCCCCCAAGCGTCGCCACAGTGACCGATCCCGTGCGTCTCGCACCCAGCGGATCCCTGCAATCTTCAGCAGATCATCAGTCTACCTCGTGGGAGGCCTTCCAACGCAACTTCTTCCGGTTCGCGGTCGCCACTCCTTAACTTTTCTGCAACATCGGCCATCCGTTCTGCGAGCAATGTGCCCTGCCCACTGCCACTTAAGTTTAGCAATTCTTCGGGCTATTGCGGCAACCCTGGTTCTCTTGCGGATCTCTACATTTCTGATTCGATCACGCAAGGAAACACAGAGCATACCCTTTCCATTGCCCTTTGGGTGACTGTAAGATTTCTGATGACGCCCATTGTAAGCGACCACGTCTCAGAGCCATAGGTCATCACTGGCAACACACACTGGTCATAGATTTTCGTCTTGAGCCACTTCGAGAAGTTGGACGAAAACATACCGCGCAACTTCCCGAACGCTGCCCAGCAGATTCGGATGCGACGGTTGACCTCTTTCTCGTGGTTAGCCCTACCCAAATGGATCGTTTGTCCCAGTTAGACATAGTCGCCCAAAACTTCGAGTGTAGAGTCTCCGACCATAATAGGAATGGGTCTACCATGGGAATTCAACATCACTTTGTTTTTGTCCATGTTCATTTTAAGACCCATTCTTTCGCTCTACTGAGGTCATCGAGCATTGTACTGAGGTCCTCTATGTTCTCAGCCATGACCACTATGTCGTCGGCAAACCGAAGGTGAGTGATGTACTCGCCATTGACGTTGATACACTTCTTCACACTCCAGTGCAGCGATGAACAGTTTCGGAGATTTTCCGTCTCACACCTCGCTGCAGAAAGACGAGTTCCAAGGTCTAATGCTGAAGTCGAATTGAGATGGTGACGTTTTTGTACAAACGCTTCAACACTTCGACGTACCGGTAGTCAATTTGGCACCGTTGGAGAGACTGCAGTACAGCCCAAGTCTCGATCGAATCGAAGGCTTTCTCGTAGTCCACAAACGCTAAACAGAGAGGCAGGTTATACTCTTCGGTCTTCTGTATAACCTGCCGCAGCGTATGTATGTGGGCTACGGTGCCGAAGCCTTTACGGAAGCCGGCTTGTTCGGGAGGCTAGATCGTCCAACCTGCGCGCGACACGATTCGTGATGACTCTTGAAAACAGCTTGTAGACATGGCTAAGAAGTGAGATGGGCCTATAGCTCTTCAGTAGGGCATTATCTCCCTTCTTGAACACGAGTACCACCATCCTGCACCATGCCTTTGGCGTTTTTCCCTCAAGTATGATGGAATCAAACAGCTTCGGGCCATAAGCACTGGTTTTCTTCCTAGATTCGCGACGGGTTTAAAATTGACGAATGTTTTGTACAAATCACTACTCCGTAAAATTCCTTGAACACAACATACCATTTGTCGTATTAGCGTATAATGAAGCGTAATTCTCAATTATCGATAGTAAATATAACTAATATGAAAACCTGTGCAAAACAGTCCGTTAAAACACTTTTTTTAGCCTACTTTGTGTCCTACTGCAAGCAAGGCCTCCTCTCTTTTCTTCCAAACCTCTTTGTGTTTCAGCGATCCCTGCCAAGATTTTCCTGCAAACATAATTAAGGCATGTTGTGATAAAAATATACATCTATGAAGGTTCACATACCTGTAACACCATAGTAGCACCACTGTTCTTCCTAGACAGTCTCACGTCGTGGTACTGTCCTAACGCGAAGTGTTTCCCTTGGAATATAATCTCCTGTCGCTCGAAGCCGAAGTCAAACACCACGCGAAGATGTCCTGTGAGTTACACAATAATTTTGTAGGTTACTGAATCCAGCCAAAAGCCCACGAGCCAGCCCGAGCTATGTCAAAGCTGACCATAGACAAGCTTATCATCAAGGTATGTTGAAAGTCAGCGTATTATGGCAGAACCACGTAGCACAATGCACAGCTTCATTTGTCTAGTCTCCAGTGTAGTTCACCAGACAGTCTAGCCAGTAGTCTAGCCGAATGTTTCTGATGAATACTAGGTCCTTATTCCTTTTTTGAGTTGACTATCAGGACTATTCAAAATGGAGAGACAGATTGTTCATTCAAATTTGCCTGAAGAAATTTTGATTTAATAATCTGCTGATCAATCTTTTAACTCTCAATCATATGGTTATTTATAAATAAGGGCCCTACATGCCTTAGTTTTAATGCTACTTTACAACATATTTTATCAAAGGTGAATGACAAATTTTGTACAGCATACTTTTTTTGCTTACCGAAGTCATAGAATTTGTATCACTTATTGAGGCAATTAAGCTATTTATTTTCATGTGAGTAGAAATTCGGCTTAATTAACAATATCAATAAAAATATTTTAAAAATAAACGTAATAACATCATATACTTAACGCAATTACGTTTTTAGAAGTTGCCTTATGTAAAATAACACGAATATCGAAATGATAATTAATTGTTTAGAAATAGAAATAACATTAAATATAATTTAACTTATCATTATCAAACTGTTGCAGTCCGCTGCTCCTAATCTCAATCTACTTAATGGTAAGTAAAACACTACAAAGATAGCATCAAATATTTACAGAACATTTCCTTTACACTTTATGTAAAAATATGAAACAATCTACATTGGCACACTACTACATAACCTTAAAAAATAAAACTGTTTACAACTTTTACATCCCAAGTTCTAATAACCTAAGCAATCAAGGGATTATCTATCGTATGATCTACTAATTTAAACAAAAAATATCCCAAAACACAAAATTTTATTAGCTGTACGAAATACCCACACAAATCTGCCGTTCGCCTTTCAATATAAAAAACGAGCTACCACTGTTCACATAACATAATAGACCAGAGCAACCAAGCTATGCCTCACCTGAGTTAGACACCTGCAGCGTGAGGTACTCTCCAGAGATGTTGGAGTAGAAGCCGAGCAGGAAGCCCTTGGGGTTGGTGGTGGTGAAGCCCACGCGGATCTTCTCCGCGATGGTGGAGCGCCACGAGCCCAGGAAGTCGTATTTGATGATGGAGTTGGGCCGGAGGTTCACGCCGATTTCTGCGGGCAGTTAGGAATTGTTTTGTTTTTGTGAGAGAAAAGACCATACCTTCAGCTGTGAACAGTGTCACATGGTATGGTTGATGCATTTCACAAAAGCCCAAGAAACCTGTTATAAATGACTTTAAAGTCATATGAAGCACGAAAGTGTTTTGGAACAACTGCTTACTTATCGAATAATATAAAAAGCTTGACACCTTAGCTAGTTACCGGTATTGGTAGACATGCCATCTAACATGACATATTTGTCATTGCAGGTTTTTTTACAAGTAGTAATCTTTTAAGTCGGTAATATACCGCTTTGAGTTTTAAGAATGGGTATTTTAAAAAAAAACTGACTTCTCAAAGTGTCTTTATATCCATTTTTGGTCTCATTTTGATGTTTGAGTCTCTTTCTAAACCTCGATATTTCACTTACCATCAGCACAGATGGGTCCCTTGAAGGCAGTCCAGCGACAGTCGCAGGAGTAGGAGTCGAAGCCTTCCAGACACGTGCCGTTGTTGAGGCACGGGGACGAAGAGCACTTGCCCTGGCAGCCTTCTGACACGCCATATACACCTGGGACGATACTAATTATATAATTTATAAACGTTTGGAGCACGCGTGGAATATGTGACATGACTCCTCAATTTAATTTTACTAATTGGTGTAAATAAATGTTTTATGAATATAAACGTAATTTATTTAAATATAACAGTATTCAAACACATAGTATATAAACAATTATTGTGTTAAATATAAAATCAACAATAAAATAAGTGGCGATCGACAAAATGTAGTCTGACCTAAAAGAGTCGAAACTAAATATGGGCCGGTAGTTTCTTATATACGTATTTTTTTTGCCGTGATTTAGTTGCATTTTCAATCTACTTCGATTTTCGATCAACTTTCGATCACTTAGGATAGCTCAGTATACGACAATATTTTTATGTAACGATAAAGTGACCACCCTCCAAATGACAGTTTAGTCTATGAAATTAAAAATCAGACTATAGTTTCTAAAAGGTCCGTATAGTACATAAATAACTCTAGAAACAACCTGTACATTATTCAACAATTTATTAGTATATTGTTTTATTGTAAGTACACCATGTAAAAACATAGAAAAAGAAACTTAAAACTAAAATACAAACAAAGGGCGGCCTTATATTATTGCATTCATTCTGCAAAGGAATGCACTCCCATGAGATATGATTTGCAGATTATACATAATTATGCCCAGTCAGATGTAGAACACTGGTCAGAACAAAGGCGAGGCAACGAGCTTGAAGGAAAATAATTTACTTTTAAAGTTACCATGTCCTGTGAGAATATGTCTGACTATCAACGATGTACAAATGAAAGCCGGGACCAACGGTTTGACGTGCTTACGAGGCACGAAGGAGACTTAGTAAGTTAAGATGGTCACCCATCCACAGTAAGCGTTGCCTTACCTTGAAGATCGACCCTTGCGGCTGGTACCAACGGTCTCATATGTACCTACCTCTCCTCGCATACCCCCTGAGGTCCACCGGCATGCCGTTGAGCAGCAGCGCCCGCACGCAGCCCACGAAGCCGTCCTTGCGGTCCAGGGCGGCGCCCAGCGCCAGGCCGGTGGTGAGGTGCAGCGCTCGCACGGGCTCCTTGGCGGTGCGGATCTCGTTCTTGAGGGCGCCGTCTACTACGACGCGAGCTTCTTTCCTATACAAGATAGAGAAAAATACTTAGAAAAAATATTTAAATGATAATTAAGGAGGACGAACGAATGTAGAATCCAAAAGGAGCATTCGTGCCTGACATTAACGCTCTATACATGTTTATTCAAAAATTATTCGATCGAGAAGGAGAAAAATAGCATTCACTTATTTGGTTTAAAGTCGTAACTGATCTTTACACTTGTCCATGACATACATTATATTTGGAACCCTAAAAAAATTACACAAAATGCCTAGTTCCATCTTACCTGTTCCTCTCAATACTGACGGAGTGCCAGTTGTTGTCAGCGAGCCGGTTGCTGGTCTCCACAGACACTCCCAGCGGAGTGTCGCCCACTTGGAACTGGAACTGCAGCTGATCTCCGCCGATGATAGACAGCTTTATGTAGTCTTGAGGACCCTGCGGAGGCAATATTATTTTCACGCATTCTTAGGAACAACGTTTGGTGGATAGTTTTAATTACATCTTCTTTCTTTCCTGTGTGAGAATGTAGCCACTTCTGGTGTCAGACTTAATTAAGCTGCCTCTAGGAACCCCACAGGCTTCTTGGCTATTTCAGACTTACATTAACTATATAAGTCGAGGTTTCGTCACGATGTTTTCCTTCACCATTGCCTGTGAAGTCTTAAGTTACATGATGGGATGACACGGATCTTGTCACTGAAAATCCAACTAAGATTAGTTGGGTTTCACAATCATATCGACCTTTTGGCTAAATGATGTGTGAGGGTGTTGTGTGTAAGCTAGCTTAAAGAAACTTAAACATTGTCACGGTGCAGCTCCATTGACCTGCACCATATCAATGTTTACTTATCCATAAGCGTTTTTAAAAATGTAGTGAAGAGGGATAGTCAAGAGTAAAATACTCATCAATGTAACAGTAGCCTTACCTTAGAATGTAGCAACACAGCGTTTTCCCTAGTAGTCTTGAACTCGAAGTAGATGTCGCCGCTGTGTCCCAGGTCGAACATCGGCAGAGTGATGATCGCGTCAGATATGCGGAACGTTACCGCGTTGCTGAACAAATCTATTACGGTACAAAACATGCTGATCAGATATTCAGAAAGATGAGTGTTGGAATTATTTTATTGAGATATATGGTTTGACTTTTGAGTTGTTGTTAATCTACTTGTGAGGGTATGACGATAGTCATTTGACGTTAGAAATGACTGTCGTTTTATATCACTAGATGGCGTTAGTAAGATGTGCTTAAAACATTTGTTTAGTTAAATATTTATTTTACAATTACAGCGAAGCATTAATTGTTCCTTTTATTTTGTGTTAAAGCTTAATGATTATAATAAGAATGGTGATTTCTGGGTAGTTAGTTATTAATCTGTTTGTGATTGCACTGCGGATGTGACGACGGTCAGTTTGACGTAAAGGGTGACCGTCGTCGCATTTTTGCAGATGGCGCTAGTTGGATTTGTTGATAATCTATTTGTTTTGTTTAAATAATATTAAGAGATGTATAATAATTAGTTCCTGCGTTATGTTGTAATATTAAATCAAATGAATTGGAGAAGTTAATGTTTGATAGAACTATTTTGGTTGTTAACATAACGTGTATTAAATAAATTGTTTACTGTTTCCGCCGAGTTGGCGCGCTACACTTACTTCCTGTTTTTTGTTTTCTGGGGTAGCGCGCTATCTCGAGACGGCGGCGGCGGTCGGTTACCAACGGTTACCAACGGTTACCAACGGTTACCAACCGTGTTACGAGCGAGTTTTGACAAATATAAATGTGATAAGTGAGAACCAGCGAGTTTTATTGAAGAAGTTCCTGCAGTACTTCAATATGAGTTCTAAAACCTGAGTTCATTGGTATGTTATGCTGACGTGTTACTTTTAGTTGCTTATGTTTGACTTTAAGAGCACCACACTGTGTATAAAAATATGCGGATTCCAGTACATGTAGTTTTAGCACTCTATTTAAAATAGTTATGAGCTTTAACACAAGACAAACAGTTTACATAGTGCGGCAGCAGAAACTGAAAATGCCAGTCTCCGAATCTTTAGCCAATAATTTATTTATCTACTGAAACGGCATCTATGCGTCCACATACGAACTACAGAAAAAAGACATAACGTCCCACAAATACTACAATTTGAACATATAAAACGGCCCGAGAACAACCATCGGGCAATTCCCCATAACCCATAACACCTGCCTGCTCTGAAAATCCTCCCTCTTCAAAGCGGGATTTCACACTGTTCCGCATGGCTCTATACTACCATCACTGGAATTTTGGAATATTTACACATAAAAAGATATCAGTTTACGTACCGTCTCCTTCACACAGCAGTGGTCCGAGAGTGTACCGTCCTTCTTTCTCGTCGAGATGTGAGCCAGTGTCACCGAACCGCAGTTGTTTTACCGGTAAGAATTCTTTCTCCGTGATTTCACCGCCGTCCACTTGGAACTCTGTATAAAAGATGAAACATTAAAAAATTGTATTAAGTGTATGCTTGTTAGAAGAGATACTAAGTAGTGTAAGACAAGACAAGACAAAAATTATTTATTTTACCTAGGCCATTAAGCGGCACTTTTGAACGTCAAAATATAAATTTTAAGTTAATAATATTTGATTCTACCGTCCATTCGGAAAAGCAGCTTGTTATGGATAAGAACGGACAAGAAAGTCTATACTACCTCTTTAAAAAAAATATGTTTTACAACATTTACGTACATACATAAATTCAAATAAGTGGGGACGATGCACCCAGCTCTACTATACTACACATAGTTATAAAGTATTAAAATCATGAACAGGTAAATTTCATCATTTTATAAATAGGAACATGGTTCTCACATACTTACAAATATTGCAAACATAGGTAAATTATTAAACAACAACAGAACAGTGTGCGAGTCAATTTCTTTAACAAAAAGAGAAGAAAAGTAAAAGTAAAGCATGTACGATTAAAATTTTGTGACGGCTTCTACTTACATCTTACCTCCGCTGTTAAATGAACTTGTTACTGCGTAGTGTCCCGCCTCGTGTTCACAGTCTACATTCATTTAAACTATACTGAATGTGAATTTCATGTTGGGAGGAAAATAGCCATTTTCCGTCTTCAGGTCCACACAATCATTATGACTGTCATGTGTGATATTAACATAGTGCAACACCTATTTATTTTGGCTGACCTGTACTTGACTTTGACCACGTCTTTATTTCGTAGTTGTAAGGGCTGTTATAATCATTAAACTCGGTTAATACGAAATTCCTTTGAACAGCTAATCTTTTATACTTTTAAGCCTTCAAAAGTGGTGTCATAACATAATTACATACAAATCCGAAGTTCTTTGGTAAGTCAAATCTTTTCGTCCTTCAAATCTACAAAAGTGATATAATGTTTGATAGTACATACCATCAGGCTTCATATGCTCGGCGTCACAGTTGCACCATTTGGTGGGATCAGTGCAGGAGCCCAGCACTCCGCACTGGCACATCCTGGAGCCCGGGGTGGCGCCGGCCCAGTAGTCCATGCGCTGCCCCGTGCGGGACACCCACCACGCGAATGGATGGAACGAAGACTCCTCGCCTGGGGAATCACAATGATTTATACTCAACTTATATTTATTTTTTTGATCCTGTACATGTTTTTTTCCTGAATAAACGATTTTATTATTTATATTTTTAGCGATTTATATCCTAATGTGCCGATCGTCATTAAAAAACTTTACTTTGCACTGGTCGGTGAATAGCACCAAGCCCCACAATTTATGCTCCAGTCCAAATATTGACGGGAGAACCGTAAACGATTTGCACGTTGAGCCCTGGACAAAGGAATTCGAACAACTCGACGTTTTGATGTTTGCTGGTCTTCGTGCAATCGGTTACGGATCGTTTGGTCACTGACATGAGTACCCGTTGTCAACCGTATCCGATTTTGTAACTTACGAGTCGTCACTGTGCGTTCTTGGGGGGCACTTAACTGGATGTACCGATCCTCAGGAATAGTTGTAATGCGATCTCTACCCGAACCAGGACTTCTTGCAACACTGCCAGTCTCTTGGAAGCGATTCCGAACATTTTGTATAGCTTTTCGAAATAAAAGACCAGTTGCAAAGCCACAGACCGCTGCGAATTTTCTTCTTGGATTATTGTAACGGCTCTGGGTGCAGTTATTGCGTCCATATGTATTCGTACTTGTGGCATATTAACATAAGATGTTATTTAAACAAATAAACAAAATAAAATAACGATTATTTCAGACTAGCTGTGCCCGCGGCTTCGCTCCCGTTAACTGCCTATCGTATCCTACTCACCTACCTACCTGTACCTAACCTACTTACCTAGACCTACCTATCTTACTTAACTATCTTACTTACCCTTCTATCTACCTGGATCGAGCGTTCACTGCACAGAATATTATTTACTCTAGGATAGGACAGATTTGCTGCGCGCCATCTAGTAGCACTCCAGAACATAACACCGAAACGAAAACAAAAAAAAAGAACTTTAAAAAGAAAAATAGAATACTGCTCTTCACAGCATCTATCTTTTGCGCACGTGTTGTCGGATAAGGTAGTAGGCATTTTAACCCCGCGCATAAAATAGTTCGTGCCGTCGACTAGGGCAACCTTAAGAACAAAATCAAAGAGGTTAAGGCCGAGTTTCTCACCTCTAAATTACAGCAGAATCAATGTGACAAATTGTCAAGCATGCGTTATCTGCTGTGATTGGTTGAATGAATGTTCAACAGTCAATCACAGCAGATAACGCGTGCTTGACAATTTGTCGCATTAATTCTGCTATCATTTAAAGTTGAGAAACTCGGAGTAAAGATCGAAGAGTTTGTAATTTCAATATTTTGCTACTTAATAATTAGTTAATCTTCATTAAATTATATTGAAATGTGAAAATAACGAGTGGCTCTTACTTTGTTTTGAGTAGTATACAAAACAAAGAAGCTTTATCTCTCAAAAGAATCACACTGGCTTTCACCCACAAGAGCAACCTACATATTTAAACAATTCAAAGTAAGTTGAGCGTAGCATTTACAGGACATTTTTGTCTTTATCACATAATTAACATTTAGGTAGCAAAAATAAAAAATCTTTCAAAACAAAATAATATTATGAAAATCTTTAATAGGTTATTACCCAACCCGCGTTGTAAATAAGCACACAGAAGTGCATAGGTAACAAGAAGCACCATGTTCATGATGACGCTGAGCGTCCACCACCGTGTTCTGCGGTGAGTCATGGACGGCTGTTATTATGAGGACTATAAGCACTTACTAGGCGAGTTCAGCAGGCGAGAATGCTTGCACATATACTCGAGGTGCTGCATGCAGTTCTCGGACCTGTTCAGCAGTGCTTCCAGCTGCTGGCGCGAGGCATCGTAGATGATGTCCTGGCGGAACGAGCCCGGCTCCTGGTAGCCGTCCACTACCGTGTTCTGCGATGAGGAGTGCTGGACCGCTGTTATTATGCGGCCATCCGCTGCAAAGTAAAATAGTGTTCATTAAAAGTTTTGACGTAAGTAAGAAATAAAGGCATATTTATGTCTGGCGTATAATCCGCGGCACGTAAGTTGGCAAAAGTCGTTAGATGCGCAGATGTCGTTTTTAGGTCTCTTTGGTAGCGAAGCGGGGCGCGGGGAACGTTCCGAGTGCGCGATTGTAAGCTCAGTTGACACAAGGATCGACTGACCAATCGCCGAGCGTCCGCTTTCCGTTCGCTCTATATGGTGGGAGTGTGGTATGGCGCACTATGCGCGAACTGACCACCATTACGGCAAAACCTTGCCAAGTTTCATGCCGGAGATTATAGGACATCTAAGTTTGCGAAGGAGGCACTACATATACGCAGCGCTAAACTTTTTCCGAAACGATCATGTTAACATTATAAACACGGTTTGAAGACAGTTTTTACAATATTCCATGACAAATATTATAGACAGAGCGACTGGCCTTTCTGACGTACACAACCCAGCTACTGAGCAACACGATGGCTGTCAAGGATCCATGAATGATAGCTGAGAACAACGACTGAACAACCTTTCTATTACTTAAGATTCTTTGGGTAGATAGGGTAGGGTAGTTACGGGAGGGGTACCTATGGTAGGTAGGGTAGGATAGGCATTTGACAGGAGAGAAGCCGTGGGCACAGCTGGCTATAATCATGACTCTTATTTCTGATGGTTTGAACTCTCCATTTTGTTTAAACATTCTTAAAATTATACTTACAATAAAACTCGCAAGTGACAGGGAAGGCAGGGAGCGGTCCAGAACCATCCACATCGATGTGTATGTCTGCTGAACGAGACACTGCTTGCACGTTCTTGTACGCTTGACATGACAGCGGGTGGACGGCTGAAATATACAAATTTGTTTATACCATTCCCCCTCTAAAAAGCTTATTTTATTCACTGGAAACAGTGAATAAAAAGCTCTTTTAATCACTGTTTTGGTGTTTGAATTTAGAACACACCAATATGTATTTGACCTCCATCTCAATGCTATACAACCTCCTTGCGCATAAAATACTCGATACAAATTTCTTGTGCAAATAATATTCGACGTTCAAACTCCTTCGTCGATTTAATTTTGAGTTTGTTTATATTTAGGATTTTAATAATGATTGTGAATACTTATTTGGAGTGTAATTCTAATATTAATTGCATTGGTGCTTAATTAATTATAATTATGTAACGTAACGGAGGTGGTCACTGGCCCCTGAAACATAGGTGCGTTACCTAGCTCAGCTACAATTTACAAAAAATATGAAACCCTAAGGTTTCTCATTTTTGTAAATTTTGAAGGTAATAAACCATTTATTTATCTATTATTACTCTTTGTGCTTTTTGCTTAAATCTTTTTTTCTCGTAGTCATGGTATAAAATATAGTATGCAACTCTTGAATAAAACGGATTTATATCGAGGGCCATGAATCACTTGCGTCGCTCAGGATTCTAACAGTTGAATCACTCGCTATGCTCGTGATTCAATCATCATGAATCACTCCCTACGGTCGTGATTCAGTTGTTAGAATCCTTCACTTGTTCGTGATTCATTTATGGCCCTGACCGCTTTAAATCCGTCCTTTATTCACTAGTTGCATAATATACTATTTACCTTAATTTTACCTTAATGACTTTGTCTCCTCGCCCAAGGCCCAAGGACACCTTTAGAATAAGCATACTAAACCTATAAAGTTCCCACTGCTGGCACACAGGCCTTCTCTCTATTAGAAGAAGTAGGCTGTAATCCGCCATGCGGGTTCAGCGGAGGTCTACACAAGAAAAATTTCTCGTTTGTTCAGAGGAGAAAATCCGTGTCAGAGGTCAACTACATAGACAAGAATCGCCGGACGATTTGTAATACACCTGTGTTTAGTTTTACAGCTCATTATTACAAATAAAACTACTAGGATAACATAAATTAAAACAATACTAGACTGTCCGTTATTTTTTTGGGGAAAAGGTCGCTCTCTGTATCCAAATCTTCTGTAGGCCAGAATCAACAGTGGCGACCACCAGAAAAGCGCCAAGATAGTGAAGCTCGACGAATCCCAGATAAACGATTCAACTGCCATAGACCCCGCAATGTGCCGAAAGGAACAGTGGAGGAGTGAGAAAAAATTAGGTCTTAGTCAAATCAGAAAATATAATTTCTGATTTGACTAAGACCAATTAGTTTAAGGATAAGAAATTATGAATACTAAGCAGGTATGAAGTATTAATCCAGTGACACTTACAAGTATGGCACACGGCGCCCGCGTAGCCAGTGTTGTGACAGTGGCACGTGAACTCGTCCGCGGTCTGCGTGCACACTCCGCCGTGCTCGCACGGGTTGGGGTTGCATCTGTGCGGGCATTACATACATACTCACTACGTAAAATCACACGGTAAATTTTATTTGTATAAATATTAATGCCGGCTGTACACTCTCGCGCGAAAACCCGAGGAAACGCAGCTCATTGAGTTTTTAAACAAAATACTTCATGATTGAACTCAGTACTGAGAGCAATGTACATCATCCTCGCGGGCTCTCGCGCGAATGTGTACAGCCGGCATTATGACAAATTTTGTATACCTACATGATTTTAAAACTACTTTACGTTAAAAGCATTCGAAAATGTTTTAAAATCATGTTGGTATTATATTGTTAAGGAATAAATAAGTGAAGCTTATAAATGAGTCCTTAATTATTCTCATCATTTCGTATCATAGTGTCACCAACAACATTTTTTATCTTAGATCATTTCGGACTTTCACCAGTAAGACTTATATCTTTAGCGACACTACATCTTCATGTTCTTAGAACAAATTTTAGTGTATAACTATATGGCACATTACCTGTCAATCATCTGACAAGCGTCGAACACCACTTCGTTGGGGCAGCAGTACTCTTCCTTCTTCCAGTCCGTGGGCAGTCGGTAGTTACCGTCGACTGCAATCTTGCGCATGCAGCCGATGAAGCCGCGCGGAGGCGCTTTTCCACCTAAAACACAAGCAAAATTGTAAGTTAAGGAAACAGGTTAAACGGTTTTTCCGACAAATGAATAAAAATCCAAGCATTTTCAAGCCAGGAACACAGCACTGAAATATAATAATTAGTTCAGCCTTAATAAAACTTTCTAAAAGAGAGTAGGCTAACGCATTTTGAGATTCTGACAAACGTTTTGAAAATCAAGCGTGGTACCGCTAATACCGTATGGGCTACCGTTACCGCCTACGCGCGTCTGGACTAGTTCAGGACCTTACTCGCCAGTGGCGCCAACTGGTGGGCACCTGGGAAGCCCTCATTGGGTCTTAACGCTTTAAGAATAGGGATGTTTCCTGGGTAGAAAAATGATAATTGTATTTAGTCCGTCAGTGAGATTATCAAATAATATTGAACCCGTATTTTTTGCTTTACTTTATCAAATAAATAAAAAAAGACAAAGATAAAGCGCATCTAACGGCGTGCCGTCACACGATTCGCGAGTACACACGCACCGAATAGCGCTGTGAGTACCTCGCACGCTATTGGTGCAACTCATGAGCGGTGTAACTCAGTACATTGCCGCTCACACATACATTTACGGCGCCACTGGCGCTTTCATTTCGAAACTGTAGGTTCGTCAAAGTCGGCAATTCTGCCACTGGTTACTCTCGCGGGGCTTCTTATGGTATGCCATAAGTTCCACCTGGTGGGAGTGGACGCCACGGTGCCGTGAAAAAGCGGCGAGACATTTAGAAACGCTCGCCGCGGCGCGCCTACAGTCACATACACAAGCCAAAAATAGTTAGCGCGGTTCAATGACCCGCGCTAACAACAAGCTAGGTCCAGTGGACATCACAGCGACGGGCTCGTGTTTGCGAGCCCCGGTGCTGCACCCGCGGACAGGGAACAGAGTTCGGTGACCGCTCTAAACACTGGTCGTCACACAATATTTCAACGCATTATATCGTCGTCACTTTATGTTTACGTGTCAAAAGAAAAAATACGCGTCCAATATTTTTTATTAATCTACCTGACGGGAAAAAACTAATTTTCAGTCAACTACCCTATTGCAGCAAACAATAGTTTATCCTCGGTTAATATATAAGTTGATTTAAACAACAGCTACCAAGATACCAAAATAGAAAAAGGCCTACAGGATTTTCTGTGTGCTGAATTAGACAAAATAGTACGTAAACTACTTTGGCTTGTAAATTACTTACAGCCACAAAATATCGCGACCGAAAAAACCTAGATTCACATACAACTTACCAGCAATATAATAAATGCTTCCCGTCATGAACCTCAGCTTCTTCAAAGTCTTGACAGGCCTGAAGTCCACCGCCAGGGTCAGACTGTCAGTTGCCATGGTCAGCAGCAGGGAATGCCAGCGACCATCGTTGAACTCTTCTGCATAGTTATCCAGCTTCACGCGAGGAGAGCCGGGAGTTTCGAGTTCTACTTTTACGCGGCCTTCTTCTATGTAGACCTGATGAAAATTTTTAAAAATTTGTAAAGTTAATGTGGTACGATATGTGAAAGAGCAATGAATAATGGAATTTAGGGTACGTTCACACAGAACTTCCGTATTTCCAGGATCGTTTTTAACGGATCTGTCGCTACTGGGGTTGATTTTCACCCCGCATTTACAGTTCCGTTTTAACGGATCCGTCGCTACTGGGAGTAATGCTCACATCACATTTAGTCAGTGTACCACCAACTTTCAAATGAAACGGTGCAGTATTTTAATACTGTTGCGTGTGTGAACTCGCTCATACAACTACCTACGCCATTGCCGAATATGTATCCGCTTTATCGAAGTATTCGATAAAGCGGACCTGTAAAACAGACTGCTGTATATTTTACTAGATCTGGAATACTGTCATGTTTGTGAAGTCGGTTATACAACTACATACATCAGCGCCGAATAAAAACATATACGTAAAAGCGGTCCCTTAAAACGGACCTCTGTGTGAACGAGCACTTAGTCGTACTCATATCGTCAAGCGAGTTGTTGGCAAGTTACGATATAGAAAACGACGTGGTTGATCTGTTAGAAGTTTAAGATTTGGTGATTTATAGAGGTTATCTACTTCATCAACTAAAGAAGAGCACAGATAACGTACTTATTTTTATTATTTACGACGTAATTGTTATTCAATTGAATTTTAAGCCTGTGTTATCCCAATGCGGAGAAAGGACTTCCCTTTCTTCTTCGATTCCTTTTGGTTTTGACCAATTTTGTTTGGCGCAATGTCGCCGGACGTTGTCGGGGACCCACTATATTTGAGTTGATTTTTCCTGCAATCATCAGCTCTTTGGCCACTCTTTTCATTAAACCGGCCAATGATACTCAACCTTTCAATAGCTGCGGCTACCAGCTTGGCGTACGAGCCTTCCTTCAGGAACGTGATGGTTCCTGTGACGTGTATCTCACCTTGACATGCCCCTCGGTGTTAAACTTGTGGTAGATGAGCAGGCCGTGCAACTCGTACGTGCGGAACTCCAACGAGACGTTGAGTGTGTTGCCGCCCGAGTAGCCGCGCAGCTTGGCGTACGAGCCTTCCTTTAGGAACGTGATGGGGACTACTGGCGGTTCCTGTGATAAATAAGTATGGTTATTACACGCTTTTATTTACTTTCAACTGTCGGGTGTCTGTAATCAAATCTTACAAGTTTAATTTGACCCACTTCCCAATGTTCGATTGTGCTGAAATTTTGCACACATGTTTGTTCCTTGTGACAATGCGTATTTTAAATACAAAAGATTTTAAAGATTTTAATGTCAAACAAAACATTTCAATTTTTTTTTTATAAAATATTGTTTTATCAAACTTTTCTTAATATAAAAGCTTGTTTTATCAAAATTTTTGAATATAAATGCTTCTTTATACTAAAGGTTTATAACAAAGGTTTTATGAAACGCTAAATTCTAGTTTTTAATATCGGTTAAGTTTTCCTGTGATCTTCCCATGTCATGTAAATTTTAAAAAAACTTTTCCCTTTTCCAACAATATTATTAATAAATGACTCGATAAGATCATCATCTAACGATATGATTTCTCTTAAGTATAAACCAAAGAACAATGGCGAAATCTTAGCTGACCTCAATTTGAGCGTCTAAAAGTTATATACGAAAGGAATTCCATTAATTGTCTATGTTTTTTCAAAGTATAACAATAATTGTGAACGTTATCTTTCATTAGCTTAGTTGGCTTAGTGTTGCCATTTTGCACTTATTCTGCCAAGTGACAAGTAGTGACTATAGTAAATATATCATTATTGTTTTCACCCGACTGCCGAAGGAGGGTAGTGTGTTTATCAGTCTATGTATGTATCTTTGTATGTTTGTTCCTATATGGCGTTCTAGAGACCAAACTCTTTGGCCGATTTTGATGATTCTTACGTCAATTGATTCGTCTTAACGGTGCGAGTGTCACTGGCTACAAAATTGGAAAATAGAAAAATTGCGGATTTTGGGTGCCATATTGTGAGGGCCCAAATTGTTTTTTTTGCATCCAACCCCATCGTGTGGGGAGTTTTAATTATATGTTTATACCATTCCCCTCTAAAAAGCTTATTTTATTCACTGAAAACAGTGAATAACAGCACTTTTAATCACTGTTTTGGTGTTTGAATTTAGAACAAACCAATATATGTTTGACCTCCATCCCAATGCAATACAACCTACTTGCGCATAAGATACTCGAAACAAACTTCTTGTGCAAAGAATGTTCGAATTTCAAACTCCTTCGTCTATTTAATTTTGAGTTTGTTTATATTTAGTATTATGATAATGATTTTGATTTTGGTCTAGGATGTTTAGTGAATACTTATTTGGATTGTAATTCTAATATTAATTGCATTGGTGATTAATTTATTATAATTATGAAACGTAAAGGAGATGGTCACTGGCCCCTGAAACACAGGTGCTGTTACCTAGCCTATCTTCAATTTACAAAAATGTGAAGCCCTGAGGTTTCTCATTTCTTGTAAATTTTGAAGGTTATAAACCATTTATTTATTTATTATTATTCCTTGTGCTTTTGGCTTAAATCCTTCTTTTTCTCGTAGTCATGGTATAAAATATAGTATGCAACTCTTGAATAAAACGGATTTATATCGAGGGCCATGAATCACTCGCGTCGCTCAGGATTCTAAAACTTGAATCACTCGCTATGCTCGCGATTCAATCATCATGAATCCCTACGGTCGTGATTCAGTTGTTAGAATCCTTCACTTGTTCGTGATTCATCTATGGCCCTCGCTTTAAATCCGTCCTTTATTCACTAGTTGCATAATATACTATTAAATGAAAATAATACGAAAAAAAAATTAACTAAAAGTCTGAAAACCCGACTGCTAAGAAGCGAACTAAAAAGACGTGAAGAAAATCATGCTGTGCAGTCGGAGGATACATCTGGTTTTGGCCAGCCAGCTCGCGAATATGTATATATTAATTAAAAATATAGATTATGTCTAAGTGTAGGTGTTCCTTGCAGGTAGGTAAGAATACTGTAGTGTAGTAGAAATAAATGAGTTATTAACTTTTAATTAATGATAGGATAAAAATACTAGTATCCAAGTCTATATAGCTTGATTGTTGACGACGACCTTTTGATACACGTCAAAAGATAAATGATGAATATACTCTTTCCAAAAAGTATATTTTACATTTCATGCTGAAATAACTAGGCAAAGGAAGTACTTATGCGATATTGTCCTTTTTCTTTCACGAAATTGAATAATATTACCTATTAAACACATTAATAAAAGTTACCCAGACCACAGATAATATAATACTAGCATACAGATGCCTCATCCCAATACAAAGAAACCGTGCCGACGTAGTTAGCGTTTTTCGTCTGATTAAACCGATTATTGTTTGTCCATCAACCGCGTTCGGTGCCACGTCGATAGATAGATGGTTTTAGCGGCAACTTGCAAGTAAAATGGTTTACTCGGAACGTGAATATTTTTTTCTTTAAATACAGTGAAGGTTTGTTTTATAGTATTTTTTTCCACCAAAATGTGTGACTACAAAATTTTATGACTGAATATCTATTATTCTCGGCATTCTCGAACAAAAATTCATGCACAAACTAATTCCGAAGATGACACTGAGTTAAACGATATTTTTTATTTAAAGACGTAGGAAACCTAAACTCAGCTAAAACAATGTATGGGCTGCTGCCATTGACCTTTAGTACACGCAAATGAATAGTTTCGCACACATATAATATGCAGCCTGTTAAGAGGATTATTTACAGGCTGTCATATACGTGTCCGGAACTCATAGACAGGCCATTGAGTTCACACGCTATATATGTTAAAATGTAGATCACAACACTAGACAAAGTGACTGTAAACTTATTAAAACGGTCTCTGACTCACCGGACAAGAATAAAGCGTGTTAACTTTAGTGAACTTGAAAGGCTCTCCGCTCTCGTAGCCCTGCTTCAGGTCCTGGATGACGTTGGTGGCGTTCAGGTACATGTTTTCGATGCAGCCCGTGAAGTTCTGGTTCACCACCAGACCCACTTGGAAGTTGGGCACGCCCCCTATGTAGAACTGGAATGAAGACATTAGGTAGAGGTTAAAGGTCTTTGAAAGTCCCTGGTAAGGAAGGAAGATTGCTGTGAAGCTATTAATGGGCAAATATATCACAATAGCGTGTCTTCAAGAGTAGGTATCATGAAATTTTGAAGGTCCAATTAAGGCTTTACGAATTCTAACGCCACTAACTACTTTATCGCATTGCATTGTCGATGATTGCATTGGAATTATTATGCTTATGTTTAAAAAACTTCACAGCATTAAGGGCAAATGAAGACAGACCTGTCTGCATTAGTTTGTAAGAATTTCGCTTAGATTAACAGGCCATTAAGTTAGAGGGTGGACTGTGTTAGAGAAAAAGTTCTCTTTTTAGTTCTTCCCTTTAACTTACAGTAAGAAGCTAGGTCTCTAGTTGTCATGCAGATGGTGTCGTCTAGTAGACTGATCTTCGTACACAGCGTCAGTAATACTCACAGCCCTGTTGAGGTTGAGTCGCGAGAACTCTCCTTTGATGCGGTCCTGCACGATCACTCGGTCCACTGAGAACACAACGGAGCGTCTGTTGCGGGAAATCACCACGTCGTGCCAGATGTTGTCGTCTAGCAGACTACCCACTGAGAACGATGTTGATTGTCCTGAACCTGTTGAAGGATGTTATTTTAGTAAATAAGCCTTAGGCTAGCTTTATATAATAGCTGTGCAAGGAAGCGGCACGATGAGCGAGTTAACAATCTGCCAATAGAATTTGAGATATATACCAGACGTTGTCTGGTTGAAATCATGGAAAGTCACCTTTATTATATATAAATATATTATACCCTACACTTTTTTCATACACTTAGAATTAAGAGCTACTTGTGTGGAAAGGATTTCCCTGTCGGTGTCTGTGATTCCTGATATCTATATCCTGGGGGATCTTTAAGTCAAGAGTGCTTCTAAGCAAGCGCGCTCCATCGTTGACCACACCATCCAATGTCTAGAAAAACTTACCCAAATCCATATTCAGCAGGAGTCTATTATCCCTCAGCTGTAAGGCCATATAATCTCCCTGCGTTCCTCTGGAGTACATGAGCACTCCTGATGCTGTGCTCGTCTTGAACCTGAAGCGGATGACCTCGCGGGATGCTGAGATGGGGTCCCGGAGTAGGTCCATCTTGACGATTGAGGAGCCGTTGAAGTAGAGTGTGTCCGCGACTGATGGGAGAATGAAGTGGTAAGATATTTATTATATAGTATATCCATAATATAGAAGAAGCTAAGCCGATCTTCTTTTGTTTCAGTTTTTAGTAATAACTAGCTGTGCCCGCGGCTACGCACCCTTCTCCTGCCTACCCTATTTCTACTTACCTAGACCTACCTACCCTACTTACCTTGTTGTATACCATTTTTTTTCTAGGGTTATTCTGCCGCGGAAAATCTTAATACCGCCACGTGGCCCTCAGGTGGTGCTAATCAGGTGATATTAACTGGTGGTAGGTTACGGCCGAAGGCTTGCGACTACCCACCGGACAGACGTACCGCCAAGCCGCCGAGCCGTGTTACGGTACTATGCTCGGTGTAGCCAACTAGAGAAGTTGTTTTGAAATAGCTGTTCGACTGCATGCGGACCGGCCTGACGCGAGCTGTTATGGACGTATCGGGAGACTGGTCGAGGAGGGTAGCGGGATCCGAGGAACGGTGCGCCGCTGGCCGACCGTAGGTAGTTGGGGGCCCAAGTAGTGTGCCAGCCACACACGAAAGGCTGCCCCGCCAACAGAATGCACCATCGTTCTGATTGTCGACCAGAAGGCAGGGCCCGGACGCCGTGACAGATGTGTTGCGTCCGGGAATAGAGTACTACATTCCAATCTCTGACGTAGCAATATCTACAATTGACTGGCCATGGTTTGGCGCCGAGTCTCGAATCGTGCCAACACGCTTAAACATGAAGCATACATGGCATGGGTCGACGCTCGGACGCTCATAGCTAACGACGTGAGCCAGCGGAAGAGAGCCTTCAATAGGGCTGCCTAGTCCTACAAGAGGGTATTGCGAAGGTCTCGGTTTGACCACATAAGCCGTATTGGGACCAAACTTGCTTCCTACCCAGCCGGTAGTAAAGCGTTCTGGTCCCTGGCTAAGTCGGTTGAATCGAATTTCTGCCGTCCCTCACTACCACCACGGCTGAAACCCTACGGAACACTAGCCCACTCCGCTGAGGAGAAAGCAAACTTGTTTGCCTCTCTTTTTGCGGAATCCTCACGCCTGGATTCTGGTGACGCGTAGCCCCCTCCTTCTCCTGCTGGATGCGAGACGAGTATGTCGGACATTCGCATTCATCAAAAGGACGTCCGTAGGGTACTACGCAACCTTGACGTGAACAAAGCTAGTGGCCCCGACGGGATACCGGCAATTGTTCTGAGAACTTGTGCGCCTGAACTGTCTCCGATCCTGACACGCCTGTTTCGCCTTTCATATGAGACTGGAAAAGTGCCGAATGCATGGAAGCAAGCTAACGTTCAACCTGTGCCCAAGAAGGGCAAACGGGCTGACCCGGCCAACAACAGACCCATTTCAGTTACGTCCATCCTCTGCAAGAGTATGGAACGGGTGCTCAACTCAAGCTCCTGGAATACCTAGAAGCTAACGACATCCTCAGTGACCGTCAATATGGCTGCTGCCAGTATCGGTCAACTGGGGATCTTCTATCGTATTCCATTCACATATGGAGTGAGGCCATCGAGAGACACGGGTAAGCGTGCACGGCACCTTTGGGTATGCAGACGACAGCATTGTTGCTGAGAGATACGTATCCGACGCGCGCGCTACTGGACCTCAGATCCGGTCCTTCCGGTAAGCCATGGTTGGGCGCTTGAATCTGTCCTTGAAGGCAGTCTCCCAGTGGGGCGATGCCAATCTGGTCAGGTTCAATGCTGCCAAGACCCAGGCGTGTCTGTTTCCGCTAAAAGGAGCCAATTCCACCCGGCTTCTTCTTTCCGTGGTGTGACCGTGCCGATAACGGACCATCTTGAGCTTCTTGGCGTTACGTTGAAATCAGTCCCCAATTTTGGTCCATTCATTGAGACAAACGGCACGGCAGTGCGTCATCGGTACATGGTGGACATCCCAACCATACGCACCAAACGTTTTGGCAATATTTTTATTATGCGTACAGCTAAGAAGTGCAATTCCCTGCCGGAGTCTGTATTTCCTGATAGCTACAACCTACTTATTCTTTAAATCAAGAATGAATAGGTTTCTTCTAGGCAAGCGTGCTACATCGTCGATCACATCATCGCTTACCTTCAGGTGAAATAGTGGTCAAGCGCGTGCCTCTAAAAGATAAAAAAAAATGCACAATGCCATCGATCGAATATGGAGTTTTACTGTCCGAGTATCTGAATTGCGTGTGCTGTGATATTTTACTTCTTGAACACTTTAAATTCATCTTACTTTTGATAGAGTGAACCAATTGCGATAAAACAAAAATGACTTAGTTACGCACAATTCTTATGTATAAAAGTTATCTCCATTGATTTCGTATATTCTACGTGATGCGTGCACAAATAAACAGACAATCAGACAACAAATTCCAAAAATGTTGGTATTGTGTTTTGTTGTATCCTTTACCACCCAGGATATATTTTTTGGAAATATTTTCAATGTACAGAAACGACTTTTCTACAGATTTATTATATGTATCGATGATTGATATTAACCAGTTACTAAGGTGGCAGTGGAGATTCTTCAAACTGCGCCACTACTGGAGCCTACTCTGGAAACCCTACACTATTCTTACACATATTGGCATTGTAGAAATTAGATGTCATATTATTATGCTAGTTTTTATCATGTTAGGAAAGTAATACTTCCCACGCGGGTGAAGCCGAGGGCAATACTAGTTAAGAATATTTTATAGCTATAACCTTTCCGTGGGTGTCAAGCACTTGAACCTGGACGTAACGAAACGGCCGGTCATACTGTATTTTTAAGATCTCATAAAATATACCATTTTAATACCATTGAGCGAAAGGTGTTTTGCTTCTCATTTTTATAGCGCACTCTAACACAAGTACTTAAAACGATTTTATGAGCAGCTATATTTGAACTAAAATTTTGCGAATAATGTTCTTAACAACCAAAATGTTAGAGGCCAAAGAAGTCACAGAGAGATTTTTTAAACTAAATATCTGAC
Organism: Orthosia gracilis; assembly: GCA_947562075.1. NCBI lineage: Eukaryota > Metazoa > Arthropoda > Insecta > Lepidoptera > Noctuidae > Orthosia > Orthosia gracilis. The sequence continues at coordinate 48,101,634 of OX387272.1, read as the reverse complement.
AGATACCTCACAAAATAACGACCTCTATTAACTAAAACATACGTACCATAATCGCATCCATAAACCTCCACTCTCATGGAAATTTTGTCGCGCCATCGCATCGGGTTGATACGAATAAATTGCGCTATAATAGGAACTTCGAATTCGTTCTTCTCTACCGTGTTTCCGTCGTGGTTGCCTTCGAACATCTGTTGGCATATGAATTCTATTGATTACGAGTATAGGTTGAATTTTGCGTGTATTTTAGACTATTGATCTGCTGTTTACGTAAATTTTCGAACTAGTTGTACTTATCGAAAATTGAGTCTCCAAAAATAGGCAGTTATTACCTTGCCCGTTTTGTAAATGGGTCAAGTGTAAAACATATACTGTAAATTGTTTACTTCATCACTATGTAGAAAGAACTCATGTCTACACAGACAATAGCTATTATTGTTTGAAAAGTTCTAAAAGTGTCCATACAGCATTAAATAGACCTCATCCTCAACTCGAAGACGTCTATCTGGCAAGCCAATTTTTCGTTCTCCTGGGCAAATGTCTCCCCTCCCTTTTCCACACAATTCTGCCTTTTACTATAAGGCATATTTAAGTATATTTAACAGATCATCGTCAGATAAATTTCAAAATCGCTAGCGTAGGTCTCCCCCCATAGTTACAAAGCTAGTAATTTCAGGAACATCCTAACGATTGTTTTAGTCCCCAGCAATTCCCATAACCCAATGCATGCACAATGGATTCTTGAACCGTGACGCTTGTCATCTCTCATAACAACAAGATAATCAATAAAGCCTAATAATCAGCCTACATTTTGCCACTGTTGGGACACAGGTCTCCTTTCCCTGAGAGGGAAACAACCACGCGGGCCCAGTGCGGGTTGGAAGATGTCACATGTCTTCGAATTTCTGGTTCTAGGGCATGCCGATTGCTTCACAATATTTTCCTTTATCGTTCTGAGAGCAGTGCCGATGAAATATTATACAATGTGCCTTCCTGTATTTAAACATCTTTTAGAATGTTTAAATCCAGGAAGTTCTCTATCTCATCTATTGTTTACAAGCTAAAGTGGAGTATTGCGTATGCAGATGAGTAAGTTGCGGCCGTTACCACACACCAAAGAAAGCGGAAATGCTACCCATTATTAAAAAGATTCGTATTATTACTTTAACACTTTGTTACCCAAACTACCCTACCTTCGTGAACCCATCCTCAGTCGTCACAGGCCGCCAGCTCTCTCCATCGTCGGAGTACTGTAGCATGTACTCCGAGACATACTCGTCAGTAGCGAACCGGCCGCGCGTGGCGATGCCTCTCATCTCCCGCCGCTTGTCCAGTTGGATGGTGAGGTGCTGGTAGTACGAGCTCTCACGGGCCGTCCATGCCGCTGTGCCTTCACCGTTATTTTGTTAGTTAGTGCTTCTCCCTCTACTGCAGTGGAGGCAGGCAAGAATATAGGTATACAGGCAACTTGCTACAAATTTTATGCTGAATAGTCAAGTGTTTGAAAATTAATGTCTGAATTTTAAACGTGTCTTTAATTTGAGGATTACTCTATGGAATAGAATATTGACCGTGTATAGTTAAGATAATTATTTTTGCCCGTATACCCATCTCTTACGTTGACTATACTGAAGTGATTGTGGATTGCATTTCTGAGTTGACATAATCGTGTGGTATTTTTCGAAGTTTTTGAGTTATTTCGATATTATTATGTTTGGTCTTAGTGCCCGATCCAAACATCGCGATTTTGAGCCCACAAATGAATACGTTTGCAATGGACTGAATTTTTCTGAATGAAACAACGGTGGTTGTAGAAACTAAGTAACTCATTATCAAGGCTAATAAACACAATGAGTGTCAAGGTTCAACATCAATAACAAAACCATAACGGTTTTGTTCAAGTCAACAATAGATGTACTGATGAGAGCAGATCAGTACTGACGGTACCTAGACCTCATTACAGAGTATTTACTTATAACTATTGTTTTATGCAAACCACAACCACATTAGTAATTTTTTTTAAGTGTACAGATTAATCGAAATGTTATGATTTAGTTAGAGAACAGAATAATAAACTATCAGGAGTGTTTTGTATTTACAGAATGGTATCTAAACTTTCTTTAGCAGCATTAGCATGAATATAGGCTTATAAAGCAAAAATTAAATATTGAATACTATGTAGTTCAATGAAAGATAGCGACATTATCTTGTTTACATTATTCGTTGGTTTTATTATTGTAGGTCACCACCCCACGCCACGACAATATAACAATAAAATATTCATTCTAGCTCCAGAGCCAACTAATTTATGAAAATATGTTACATTTCATTTGGCACAATATTTGATTCTTTGAAGGGGAGAGGAGAGGGGAAACTTAATAATACCAATTGTTTACTTTAAGTACCATCATGTCATGTCATTTTTTTTTTCTAATAATATTACCTCATAAAAGATGAAGTTAGCCAAAAAAGTATCTACAAAAGGAAAGAACCAGCAAACTAAACACTACTCCCTAATTAAAATGTTTGCAAATATTAAAACGTGACAACACCACAACGAAACCAAACAAATTAAATAAATAAAAGAAGCTAACACATGCAAACCAAACCTCTCAACCTGTTATTCACATAGATAGTTCAATTAGTCGATTTTATTTCTTTACCTTGACTTCGCCTCCAGCTGCTTTGTACTGAACATAATCAAGTCCGTTGGAACCATAGCTGATGTGATACTCCTGTACAAACTCCTGCGAGTGTGCCCGACCCTGAGTGGCCACACGAGTGATGTTCTTTACGCTACCGAGGTCAATGACCAGCTGCTGGTCGAAGTCATTCTCCGACGCCGTCCAAGCGTTCAAACCTTTTATTGAAAATTTGCCAATCTTTATTTCAAGGTTTCCTTTTTATTAGTAAGGCAACTGTTAGTTGGTTAAATAAGACTTTACTTTTATTTAAATAATAATATTTATTTGCCTTTGCCATTTATTGAACCTCTAACAACTAAGTATTATGATCCTAAACCTATATAACATCTATATAATCCAAAAGCAACCCAAATAGTAAAAATATAAAAAAAACAGAAGTAAATTAGCGAACTTTTAACATTACAAGTTTATGAAAATATTGTTTTTTTCCTTCACAATAAATTCGAGATTCATTTTCAACCCTTCTTGATCTAAAAGTGTTTCATTTGCTTCTCTACAAAATCGGAACTAAAATTAAAGTCCGGTTCATGTAAGGGTCTGGCTTCTTCCACTATTTCATCAAAGGTCAGATAAGTATAAGGTGAGGGTACATAGTTTCCATTGTCTTCGACTTTTAAAGAAACAGCCACAGCATGCCTTTCGTCCAATAACGTCTCTTCAAAGATCCACCCCTCCTTTAGAACATTTTTCACATGCAACATGGTGTCAGTTACCAGCTTCCCCACCTCCAACTTGCGTGTTTTCAGTGAAAAACTTATTTCATCCAAGGGTACAGTTATACCAAACCCTATGTTCTTCACATAACTTTCTTTGAGACACCAAATGCGATAGAAACACGCGATCTGTTCCATTTCCGTGGGAAAACTTCGTATCGTCGCCCATTCGTGTCTCGAAAACTGACGGTTCATAATTCGAAAGAATTCGGGAATGTTCTTATTCGCCGGCGGTTCTACTTTCATGACATCAATGCCTATATTTCGGTCTTTATTTCCAGCCAGTACCACAAAGTCTCCTTGATGGGACACATTGAAAGTTATTGGTATGTCTCCACCCTCCACTAGATAAGGCTTTCCTTTTTCATCTCTGCTGAATCTTACTTCCTCATATGGAATAGCAGTGGTTTCACAAACAAACTTCCTCAGCATCAGGCGTCCAACAAGTGATGACTTGGCATCATTCTGAAATACAAATCTTGCAATCCTTTGCTTCTCCTCTTGCTGTATATAACTTGAGGCAGCTGTAATTTCCTCCATGGAAGGTTCCCACTCAGTGGCATTGAAGGCCCATCTGACATTTGAACTGGCCATTTTGGTACTAAAGTCTCTATTTAGTATTGTTAGTGAGGTCCAACTATATAGAGTTTTAAATTGATAACGGACCTGCAGACGAATGAACCCTGTTACTTTCTGTCTTCATTTGATTTATTTTTGGATATTTTATAAACAATTCACAGGTTAAGAAGCATAAAGTAGAATTCTGGCAACTGAATCACAAACACAACACACAGCATGCAAAAATAATGGCATGACTTCATCTCCAAGTGAAAACAAAACCAAATGATCTAAATGTTGCCATCATAGCTGGCGCATGTCCTACAACATTCTCTAGCATTGTCGTAACTTATGTAATGATTCAATACTTTAGTGAGTATTTGGATTTGATTTGACTACTGTTAAAGCTCAAATGTTATGAATCACTACAGGTGCAGCAAAGGCAAAATGATAGTGACAAAACAAATATATTTTCAACATATATAATTTTATTTACATGCCAACATGATCCGACAATGGTATCAAACATGAGTTATTGTACTCAAAAATAAACACTTGTTCCAGATGACTAGTAGTACTGATAACTTGAGATATAGTTCTCGCCAAACTTCTTGGCCGCCCTGAAATTGGCTACAATGGCTGCACAGTAGTAAATCTCATACAAACACAGCACTGTTTTGTGCCTTGCGCATCGGAAAGCCAACTTCAGGGCGGCCCAGTAGTTTAGCAAGCACTATAAATAGGTTTGTATGTTTTTACATAATAAGTTTAATTTAACTTAACAGCCATTATCACCATGTCAACATGTTTAAATAACTTTAATTGCAGGTCACGATCGTGACTTAAATCTGCAAAGAATATTAACTAAGTATGCTTGTCTTTTTCCTACTTCAAACAGGACTTTTTCTGACCTGTTAGGAAGAATTAGTACTTTTATACAATTTGATAGTTCAATCAGCAATCGTATAAGAAATCTGGGTAAAAGATAGTTTCTCCAGTAAGAATTCTTCCTTCATACAAGCTAAAAGTTGGTGTTTTCATCCTATGTCTCATACTCACCATATAACTTAGCATTCTCTGGTCCTCTGTCTCTTAGGCTGGAGGTGGCGGTCAACTTAGCGTTCGCTACGAGGGGCTCATTACATTCGTAGTCGTAATAGTATCTTACTGAGTCTGAAAACAATACAAGTACATAGTTTAATCATTGTTTCGGCCGATTACAGTACGAAAATAGTTACTGGCACGGCTCTTTTCAGGGTTGAATGAATTTGTATCGATGTAAACAAGAATGACTGGAACGTGTAACAATTTCTTTTGCAAACAAAGCCTATACATATATTTAATTCAACAATAGTTTAAGTATCACACAAAATCAAGTTTATACCTCTAGTAAATATTCGTTAAATGTTTGAATATTAAGAGGGAACACAGCCAAAACTTGTATTAAAATAATCGTTAAACTAACCTGCATCAGATTTCGTAATGCTATGGCAAAGCAACACAAAGAAATAATACACTAAACCACTCATCATAATTTCATAGCTATTTTATAAATGCTACTAATATTAAGAACGTAATGTATCAGTCAGAAAATCATATAAAACTGTTTGATCATTACGCTAGCGTTGTTACAATCATCAAGCCGGACAACACCCAAGTATGTTTCAGAAAACCGAAACGCCAGAAACTGTTTTAATCTTGATTTCTTATTGGCTTTAATCTAGTTCGGTCAACGTATTTAGGTATTATCCACCAATAGCAACAATGACATTTGAAACAAAATGAAGAACAAACTCGATTGCCATGCGTTCAAAAACTTTACAATATTTTATGGGATGGAAGATTTTGAAATGCTTTCAAATAATTATTACGTAGGCATGAGTTATAAATTCTACGAGTATTAATTTTTAATTTGTTTATGGACTGGTTGGTACAGTCAATCAATATAATGTTTATTTTAAAAAGAAGACGAACGAGAAAAAAACTTTACTGATATAAATTTCGATCGCACCTTGACATTATCATATTTTATTGCCAGATAATAATCTAAAATTCCTAAAACTTAGTGGGACTTTACAAAAAAATTAACCGTTGAAGAAAAGTAATCAAAAACTTTTTAAATCAAAATTGAAAGAAAACTCCACTTAAAACTAAATTGCAAGTTCTCAGTTACACATTTCCTCCACGATTCACGGTTAAAATTCATAACTTTTTCCATTATGGAGGAAATTACATAACAATAGTTGCAACACTGACATTTTCTGCCGAAACAGGGAAATTGTGTTGATCGATATATTTTCAATTTTTCGGTATTTTATTGAGAATAAATACGTATTTTGTGAAAAGTTTGTTAAAATAGTACCGAAAAACATAACTATTTATGTATTGAATGATTACACGGTGTAATTGAGCCACTTTTTTATTGTATGTAGTGAAATCCCGTTAACATATTTTATTTTTGCCACGTTTTGTTGGAATATTTCGTGATAAACTTGTATAAAAATGCTTATTTTGGTTTGAGGAGTCTAGTAAATATCAGGTAAATGCTAAATCTATCCATATTAACTTTTTCTCATTCGTTGACAATGAATCACCTGCACCCATGACATGACATCAGACATGTCCTATTAAGAGTTAGGACTAAGAAAGAGTTAGGCTTTCGCCTTTGGAAAAGATGCCCTTTTATGTTTACTATGAGAAAGAACAATGTATGCGTTACAAACCATAAAAAAATATCATCATTTTTATTTTTAAATCATAACTACAACTATATTTTTACTCATGAGGCAATTTCTAAATTCATGAATAAATTAACGAAACGTAAACAATAAATTAAAAAAAAAACATTTCTAATATGCATTATTTAAGCAATAAAGATATTTATTATTTCTTTTTAATTTGTGGCAGTTTATATTCTTTAGCATATAATTATTGTTAACAATATTTTTGTACCAAAAGCAACAATGTCAAGCATGTCAGACCGTAAGGCTGAACTGGAGCGCAAGAAGGCGAAGCTCCAAGCTCTGCGAGATGAGAAAGATCGCCGTCGCAGGGAGAAGGAACAGAAAGATGCTGAAGAAGCCTTGGTATGTAGCTAAGTTACAAATTTATTAATTTGACAGTATTATTGCAAGTAACAATAGTAAATTGAGAGCTGAAGCTGGAATGCTAACCTAAATTATAATAAAGATTGATGGATTGCCTGAATTAGTAGTAGCCACTCAGGAGATGTCTTCTTTGTCTTATTATACAACTCACTTTTATAAATGGCAATCTAGTGTGACTAAAAGATGTGTTAAATTCTAACTTGATTTCTAATTGGGGGGAAGTTAGTAAATCAAAATAATAGATATTCTAGCTAGATTTTTAATGAGCATCACTAGTGGATTAGTGACCAATGTGGTCAAATTTATCCAGCAGCACACCTTATTTTATCAGCCCAGTTGCCAAACTTGATGACTGCCTTATCTTTCATAGACCATAAGTAACATCAGAATGTTTATGTACAAACTGTACTATGGCATTTCAGCAACGAGCCTCAGCAGCCTCCAGCCTGGACAGTCGGCGCGACCTGGACGAGATGCTGTCATCTCTTGGAGTGGCACCTGTGAAGGATGTCCTCTCTTCCCTCTCATCAATGACGTCACTGACTCCACCGCAGACAGCATCACCAGATGCCAGTCTGCCACACACTGATAAGTCTAGTTTACCTGCACATGGGTAAGTGGTACTTATTTTTATTAACATCTACTCAACTTGCAGTGGTGATAACAAGATGGAACCCATAAATTAAATAAAGAAACTTTGTAGACATCAACACCAACTTCACTTTTCCAAGATCTTTACTGAAACTTAACTATCAAAGAAAAATATGGTTTTATTTATTTAGCAACATGGTGTAAGAGTAAAAACGAAATATTATGCTGGCTTCTATCTATTACAAAAATACTAGCAGTCTCTTAAAGTATATGTAAAATATTCACATTCAAAACCAGCGGTCCGAAGAAAGCACCTTCCCTGCAAGTGGTATCGGTCCAGTCCACAGACATTCCACCTAAGGAGAATGTTACCTACGCTAAGCAGACTCAGACCACAGCATCAGGTGTCAGCGAACTGCGAGATGGTAAGCTTTCCGTGTAGTCTACATAGCTAACATTTTTGCTATACTTCTTATTTTTTTATACTTTTTGAGTTGACTGTCTTTGGTTTCTTTTTATCTTTAAGTTTTTGCAATCACTAAGAGGTAGGATTCATGCAACCAGTTAATGTATGTATGTATGTTTGTTTTTGGAACTATCTAAAAGTCTATGATGAGAGAAAAATTTGGATAAATTCTCTCCTGGACTATAGTTTCACTGTATAGGATTAGTGATCACAGTAAACATCAGATAAATGATGATCAACCAGCATTGAAATCAACAAATAGATTTTCATTATGGGAAACTTCTTCAATTATAATAAATTAATTTGACTACTTACATATTTAATTTAATCCAGATAAAATCATTAGAATTAATTAATATGGGTTTTGGATTTCTGTGTGTATTTACATAATGTCCAATAACATTATTTTGAGAGTTTGCATACCCATTTAAAAACATACTATTATTTTGTTTAACTGTGATGTCTGGGTGTTGGTTTAACTATACCTTTGTCATTTGCAAATAATAAATTTTATTTGTTATCTAATTTTAATACTTTAAATGAATTATTTGAATTAAAATGAACTTCATTAAAAGTAGCTTATAAAATGTATCATTCAATTCTCAATATTTGATGTTCCCCATAGTCCGACAAACACTAATACAAATGTAAAAAAGTAATATCCTAGAATTTGGAATGTATTTGCAAATGACAAGCCCCCCTGTAACCAATGACATCTCTGTAGTTTTAAAACAGTATTTACTTTTCACTCATATATTTTAATTTGGCCTTTGTTATGCTGTCTGACTTTATCTTTAGTTAACTATCTTTAGAAATTAAAACATTGAGGATTGATTTGTGCTTGTGTGCTTCTCTGTTATATTTCTTGTTGGATGGTATGCATTTTTGGAATGGGTCAAATTATAGCATATCAACCTTTTTAAAAAATGTCAAAACCATAAAAAATTACTTCAAGGGATTTTTATTTAGGTTACCTAGAAAATAGTGTCTTATATTCAATTTTCATCTATAAATCCAGAATATACTATACTTTCAAATCAAAATAAATTCAGGCAGCATTTTTGCGAAATTTTTGTTTTATTTTGTCAGCTTAACATGTTGTGTCGTCCCTCATTACTCTTCTAATCAATTAATGATATAAATTAAAAGTAAATACTGTATGAGAATTGTGGTGCAATGTTTGTGTTTGTGCTACCATAAAAAAAGGCTGCTCTTCCAATGCATCACCGCTTGCAGGATACATGGAGGACTGGTGGCGGCCGCGAAAAGGTAACTTGTACCTTATTAACATTGTTTTACAGTATATTTTGTTTGTCCACGAATACGCACTGTTTAAAGTAGATATTTAGTTGTAGTTTTCGTTTTGTATTACTATTATTGATAGGCTCGCATTTGACCACTATGTCACCTAATGGTAAGCGATGATGTGGTCGTCGGTAACCACGCTTTCTAATCTAAGTAATGGATTAAACTATAATCTTCTTAAGTTTATGTTAATTAAAGTCAGTATTTTGTTGAGAAATCTCAAATAAAACGAAGATGCCTGTCTTTGCATGATATTTTAATTTGAAACACTGTGTTGGTTTCACTATAGAAACACTGTAAAGTATTTTTTATATTTTTAACTTAAAACTTCACAGATTTTAGATCAATTTATTTTATTTAAGTGTCATATTCGTGGACAGTATAATCAATCTGCCCTCACTCACGGGCGCAATTATACAATCATCGGCACGGTTCTTGAGCGCTGAGCTTAATGTGCGCAAAAGTGAATTATTGGGTCCCTCTGGTGGTATGAAGTGAGGCGCGGGGGCGGGGAAAGTGCAGTGATTGGCCCGTAGCGTATCGCGTCATAGCCGTCAGTCGTGATTCGTTCTTTACTCTTGTTGCACGTACCTCACGACGACGATTACAATTCCGGCCAATTTAATTGCTACAAATTTTTATACTGCATCATTTTAAATTATCTGGTAAGTTAGAACTCAAATATGTTATGTGAGTTTTTTATTAATTAGACCTTTGTTATATTAATAAAAGGTGATATTTATGGAAAATATAGCAGGAAAAAAATTAATGTCAGTTTGTAATTATAGCAAAACTATTATTTTTCATTACTAACTATACTTACAAACTATATTGTTTTTCATTTCATTAATGAACAAATGAAATTAGAGGTCAAAAATGTTAACAAAAAAAGTATGTAGGTACGTTGTAGATTTTTTAGTAATTTTTGACAAACTATAAGAACTGAGTTATAATTTTAAATTAGAAATACTTTTGTTAGTTACCTTTTTTTTTGATCTCAATATCCATTTCTCAATTTAATAAATCATTATTTAATCTTATAAGTTAGAAATTACGTAGACCGTAACTTAGAAAAAATAAATAATAAACGGGTGTGCGTTTTATTTGTCATAAGTGTACGATGCGCAAAGCGATCCCCACTCTTCCGCCGAGCGCTCAAGAACCGTGCCGGTATCTGTACAATGCATGCACAGATTTTGTTTACGTGAAATGGAACAAAACATTATTCGTTTAGACACGTAAAACATAACCCTTCTTTGCAGTTGGGTAAAGATATTTTTCCGTTTCTCGAAGCAAACCACATTGGCTTGTAATGATGTAAATTATTATTTAATTATAGAAAAAATATTGAACCATAAACCACCATTGGCCATAGATTAAGGACACAGTTTTTTTTATTATCATTCAAATTAGATTTCATTATTTGAAATGGATTAAATGGTATTAGAGTTATAAAAAAAACAAATGCAATAAGTTTTGTTCCATTTGAACTTGTAACTAATACAACTTTTTATGATATTATTTGAGAGCATAGCCAGAAGGTAAAATAAACTCTATGAATACAACAGAGAGTTGAAAACCGTACAAATATCCCTGGCTACGCCCATTTGAAAGCGTTGGTTTTACCCAAGTTTGTCCGAGCATGTATGTATTAATGTTTGCCGTCAAACTAACGTCACAGTGTCCTGCACTGTACTAAACACTGACCGAATGTTGTGATTGACGATAGTTTGAACTTAAGGCCGTGGACTAAGGAATAAGGGCATATCGTGATCTGTCTGTTTGTGCCGTCATATTGTACACAGAACTTGCCGCATTCATCTAGGCCATGGCCGCATAGGATGCATGATCTTGCTCATCACAAACTTAATGGACTAATATCAATTCATTGTGAATACCATCCATACCATTTGTTCAAGACTCATTTACATAAGTTTATGTAAATATTGAATAATATATTTATCAAAACAAAAATATTCAACGGTTCTTAAATATTATATCTAGTTATTATTGTAAAGATATGTATTTTATCACTGAACTATAACTGACAGAATATTTTTATTTTTTGTCCTTTTCTAGCACACGCAACCGACTACTACGGTAAGTCATTATTCCGCCAGGACGCTTTCTGTCGTTTACCCTTAACAGTACCTCTCTCTCTTCTCATGTCGGTTAACACGGTGTCGGTTGTATATTAGTCCTCATCTCGGTCTAGATCTGTATATATCTTAGTCTAGGTTATCCTTACTATCACGCTTCTAGTTATTTCCTACTAACAAATAGGTGCGGTACTCAGATTACTTGATAAAGAAACTCAGGTTAGCAGAACATCTAGACCATTTAATCCATTTCATTTTATCAAGAAATCTGTAACGTTTAGTCTTTAGAGGGGGGTTTGAGTGACACTACTCAACTAAAACATCATCATTTGATGCACGTTTAAGAGTTTACACGGAATTGTGGCCTTCCAGAGTTCTCCACTAGGTCTCTCCCGAGAGACCTATTTCACGGCCGCAGAAATATACAGAATATAATATGTGTATATGAATTATGGTGGTATTATGGGGTCGCCGTATCATTTCACGCTGTTTTACCTTCGAGTCGACTAACATACACTGCACAGTCCTAACACACGGACGCGCGCTGCGTGGCCGCGGCTGTTGCTGCAACAAACAGCTGCAACGTGACCACGCAACGCGACACGGTCATGCTGTAAAATATATAAGCACTAGCTATTCCTATGTATAGTTTGAATTTTTTATTTATATATTATGGTCGAAAGATACTGACATTGTTTTTTTGTTTTTTCCTCCCTTTTCAAGATGAGTACAATCTAAACCCGGGTTTAGAGTGGGAGGACGAATTCACAGGTAGGTTTCAATTCCGAATCATACAAACAATCATTTTTAACTAAATATTGCCCTTCGTAGAGCCTGTGCCTATCACCTAGCATGGTTTGTTGTCTCTCTATTCGTATTATGTAACGCTATTTATGACAAAGCTAACAAAACATAACTTAGCATTTATTCGTGTGTGTGTTTAATACAGGGTCCTTCATTTTCTAATTTAGTTGACGGTCAGTCAGTAACTTGCTAGTAAATAATTATTAAAAAAAAAAGATTTATTAATAAAAATAAAACGTAATATATAGATGAAAAAAGTGCTTTTCATAAGACCAACCAACAAAAATACTATTCTTTTACTGCTGACAGTCAGCTGTAAATACCCACAAAATCTACCTGTATTACACTACATACAATTTTATTAATTCTTCATTATCTATAAATAATACATTTGAATCCATAATGCATGTGACAGAAATACATGTTGTGTATAAGTTGTGTATGCATGACTGATGACGTCATCCATATAATAATAGACAAGTATTATTTTTATTTATTTTTTTATTATGATGAAACATGTACCTCTCTTGTGGAGAGCTCGGGAAGTTTATTTGCATATTTTTTTTACTATTCCAAAGCTTTCTGTCACCAAATGTTTAACGCTTTTATGAATTTGTGTGTTTTAGTTGCACAGTTTTAGAGGAAATAAGTAGATTACATTACATATCGTTCATGAAGACATGTTGGTTTACTAGCTTGTATATGTGTATTAGAATACCTTTCAGTTTCTCTTGAAAAACAAGTATTTCAGGCCAATATTTAAAAACAAAGTATAGAAAATGTTTTATCAGCTACATGCAGCTAGAGTCAACCAGAATCAAAAATGCAAATACAATCAAATCTTACATCTCCTTTCCAAAGCTGTTGTTTCCATAGTTTGATCGCAATATGTTCAATACACAGACATGTTTGATACAGGAATATAAAAGTCATACATAGCCATTTTCACTTCACAATATTACTTTCTTTTCGAGAAACTGAAAGCTCCTGAGAATATAGTTACAGTAATGGTTCGAATATATTTCTCTTTCTACACTGCACATAGAAGGTAATTAATCAAACATGGTAAAAATGGTCCAAAAATGGTGTGCATGAAATTGTTGTTTTAATTACCTAATTAGAATGAATTAATGTTGTAGATACTTCTAGATTTAGCTAAGAATAATGGGGGTTTCAAATCTAACGTAAAACCCTATCCGTTTAGCAGCATGCCTCCCAAAATTTTATAGATTTTTTGATAATATGCGACAGACAATTTTATACACTATGGTTCTGGTTATAAGGTTTAATTCAGCTTTTATTTTAGAAATATTAGGTTTTCAATTAGAGCGTATATAACAAAATAAGCTCTATTTACGTGATAGTAAAGTTTAGGTTGGTATAGCAACGCTGAAGTTTTCATAGCTTGTTCTAAAAGCATTTCCTTTTCTAAATACTTATTTAATATAGAAACATGCTACTGTAACTGTAGTCTCATGGCATCGCTTTAGGGTTGAAAATCGCATGGCTTAAGTTTGTTAAAATATTTGGAAAATCTTAACAAATTTAGTCATGTAGTCGTGTGATCATTTAACAAGTAGTGATGACGCTTTTAATAGCTAATATTCATGAACAAATTAAAATTATGTCATGGACTTACAACATTGTAGGTACGTCTCAGTAACAGAACGTGCTTTTGATAAGGATGAATAGAAAATTGCCATGCAAATACATGTCAAATTGAAAGTTAACCTTATTTGGTGAGTACAGGGTAAGCGTTTATAAAAAGACAAAAATATAATTATATCTAAATATTGAAGAAAATAAAAGAAATTAGGTAAATATGCCAATAAATCTCAGTCTCACAGAGATGAGGCCTGTGTCTCAGCAGTGGGAACATTAATAGGCTGATGATGATGATGATCAATAAATCAGTCGATATATTTAATTAATAATGACATTGTTCCAATATTTTCTATTCATCCTTTGCTATCGTACTCTTCAGTTTACAATGCCTTAAATATAAGCAGCTTTTGTTAAACATAATACATTTTTAATAAAGTAACCTTACTGACAACTGTGTTATTTTTACTACACATTAAATCATGATTGCCATTAACTTGCAAATACAAAAATTAAAACGAACTTTGGAAGACCTATCCATAAATGTTCCGTGTTCAAAAATTTAAGATGGCTGCTTATATTTTAGGTGTTAAAACGAATTCGTAAGACATCCATTTACACTCAGTAGTTAGGTTTAGCAACACCAGTAGAGCAGTAGTAATCTATATCCTATCTTCATAACTCATTACATCATGTGTTTCATGAAGTTATCAAGAAAATAACATAACTTCTACGTTGATTATTGACTATTACATAAACGAAGAAGCCTGGCAAAGTATGGCAGTATTGGTTCTCAATGAAACAATACATAAATAACTTCATGAGATTCAAGTTTAAGTCGAAAGTACGCCTGATTTATAATAAGCAATGCTCTAACGAGCGCGTTGTCAATATTTTAAAATATTCTTTTCAATAATAATTATGAGCCGCTGATACTTCTTTTACATGCTTGGCATGAATATGTAGTGTCTCCTTTCTGAAACCCTTTTCAAATTCTACATTAAACTATCTGAAGTTCCATCTATATTCTGAGTTTGTCCAAGAGGGATATTTCTTTCAAACGCTGTAATGTAAAGATATGGTAACATTCTCGAGCTTGAACATTTGCTATCTATCAGTGTCAAAGACCATATTTCAGTATGAGGAATTTATTTTTTTCAACATTTAACACTTTAAAATTACCACTGTCATGATTGATATGAGTCATCGAACATTATTTGAATGAATATCATAAACGCATTTTCCGACGACGGCGGAGGACGGTTACCTCCTCCAAGATAAAGTATCAGCATCAAAAGCTCAACTCAACCTCAAAACAATTACACGCACACTCCAAATAAATCAGCCGTACCGCACACATACACACCCCCCCGGCAAGGGCCATTCTTATTCACCGTCCAGTGCTTACATTCGACGGCGACGGTGCGCGGCAAGGCGACGAGGAAGAAGCTGCGTTCCATGGCAAGCTCCCACCCGGCATACTGCCGCACGGCCTGCCGACGGTCAAGGAGGTGCAGCCTGCCGTCACTGTGGAGCCGCAGGAGAAGAAGGATGAGGAGAAGGAGAAGAAAGGTTGGTGACATAGCATAGCATTTTAATAGCCTGTTCAAGGTAGCCTAGCCGGTTCACAGCTAAAAGGTTGGTTGTTTTAAATTAGGGCTTCTCCTTCGTGTCGCTACCACGACAGTAATTAAAAATTTTCCGGCGCAATACTGCCACTTCCACAACATTGTTGGTGGTAACCCTAAATCAGGGCTAACAATCAACCGTCTACCACTCGAGATAGTTTATCTAAACTGTGCCCAATTATTGTGATTGGTTGTTAACTTTACTCGACTCCTAAAACAAAAGATGTTATCAGAGTTGCAACAGCATCTACTAAATTCATCGGTCCAATAAATAATGTAGATTCTTCATTTTCCCTCTCGAGAAAGACTATCTTCTGTCGTAGCGTATAAGTTCACGCCATATGAATATCCAATCAGCAATTTACAGAGAGCTTGAGCCGTTAAGGGATACAAACACATCAACTTGTCTGAAGGTTAATCACAGAATGCATTTGGCAGCAACAACCTTAAATTAATTTCTGAAGCTGACTTAAAAATCACGTCTGATTGCATATATATACTACTTATTACGGCAGTTCGCGAGCTGAGCGCGGACGAGAAGCAGACCATCATGCTGTCGTCGGAGTTCCAGCGCTTCATGTCGAAGGCGGGCCGCGTCATCGAGCGCGCGCTGGCCGAGTCCGTGGACATCTACACCGACTACACCGGCGGCGGCGACGCCGAGAACGCGCTGTGAGTACAGTTACTTGTGGCCCCTTTCAGAAGCAATAACGATGTCCGACGATACGTCTATCATTTTGCTTCCATAGGGAGACAATAAACTGATGATAACCAAAATCGGGGGATACAGTTTGGTGTTGCAGCTCCATATGAATAATCAATAGCCAAAATTGAATTACACTACTATGGCTAAGAATCATAGAATTTGTTAAATAATAAAAGTGAGTTACGTACACGTATTCACATAAAATACATGGCCGTATCCACGACACAACCACAATCCTATTTTTTTAAGATGCTTGGATGTAGATGTATCCGTTATATAGATGTTGCAATACATCTTCCTCAACCAAGTCTTTACAAGTCGTTCAGAGCTAGGCCGAAGGCATGGTCGCAGCTTTGCTTATGCTACCTATGCACAGTGTTTTATAGACCCTAAAAAGTGACATTGGCTATTTCTATCTGTTATTTCATTACAAATGCACGAATAGAACTCCCATGTGCCAATTCTGAATACTTGATTTTTTTTAAAATCGCAAAGTTTTCGTGACCTTTAAGGTCAAAAGAGCAAAAAAAAATCGTATAAAAAAAACTGTACATATTTGAGCTTTGTTTGTATTGCAGTTTTATGAAACAAGTCAAGGAGAAAATTATGCCGTGTTTAAGTAATCAAAAACGATAATAGAACTCGCAAAAAAAAATGTTTTTCCGAAATCAGTATTTATTTTTTTATTTATGTTCTAGCTCGAAGTAGAACCTCTGTCAGGTACAAACAGATTCCTTATACTAAGGTTTATCATCCATAAAAATATTACTAGCAACGTGGGCCTAGGTTTTGAGAAAATGATTTTCAAAAATATGTGTTAGGGTTGTCACCACTTTGACCTTTTGTGACGATTAATGTTTATCACATAAAATCAGCAGGTCTTTTATCTTCTATAATGGTATAATTCTAACAATTAATTTCAAAACATTTTTCACGTGAAATTGTAAATAAAATATATAAACATACAAATGTTATAGGACAGTTAATGTACAAATGTGAGCTTAGCCCATAATTGGGATCTTGGCTACTTAGTTTCATTACTGTCTGATAAACACCTGCCTAAACTATTATAGGGTAGAGATGACAATAAATTAAACTCCGTATAAGTCATGATATTCCCAGTCTACACATAAAAATGCTAACGAATATATCCAGTAGTTTACCACAGGACATTATTTTTCATTTTAAGCATTTTCTACATGATGTATCTGTTAATAGGTGAGCATCGACAGATTAACGACTCCCACGTCCACACGTTGCCAGCTCGCTTCCTGATGCAATTCAGTGCAAATTATACCTTATGACTGAGTAATAAGAGTCAAAGCGTGCCATCTCAACTAGATTAAGAAAGAATGCATGCGAAATTTATTACTTGCTGTTATCTTATCTTATGTTATGGAGGGGCCGAGAAATAACTCGAACACTTCGACCTATTGGGATCTGTTGTGGGCCCCTAGATAACTTACTCCTCCCCATTCTCGTTGAAAACTCTTTTCATGAGTTTTACAACGAGACTAGGTGATATGAGTCTATTGTCTTCCAGTTTTGGATATCCAACTCCTAGGAGACTCATTTGCTTACCAGCCAGTGCATCGCATGTGCACAGAAGGTGCTCCATGCGTTCCGTATGTTCCCCACACAACCTGCACATGGGTGTCGCGGCCAGACCCATCTTCATGAGCATGTCGTTGGTTCCAAAGTGCCCAGTAAAGGCCCCAAGCAGATAGCGGATTTGCCCCCTGCTCATATTCCAAATGCATTTCCAGGCTTTGAAAGTAGAGCCTAGAAATTTCTTTGAGTGTTGTAGACCGGTATTAGACAGCCAATGTGTTCGTTGTCTGTGATCTGCAAACTCCCTAAATGCGGCTTTTACGAGACACGTCGAAATGCCTACACATAGTTCTGGGCCCACATAATCATTTGCTGAGCCCTCTCTTGCCAGTTCATCTGCCACTTCGTTACCATGGATTCCTTTGTGCCCAGGGACAAGCATTACAGGGTAAGACATCAGTCTTACCCTGTAATGCTTCCCAACCCTGTTTAGGGTCCGGATAGCATCCAGAACAAGTCTGGAGTCCACTTTGTAGGATGCCATGGCTTTGATTGCAGCCTGACTGTCACTATATATGGATTTACCTCTGGTTCCTCTATCTATATTATCTTGAGCACAGGTTATTATGACATATGTTTCTGCTTGGAATGCAGTTGCCATCTTCCCTAAGCTTTTGCTACCTTTTGCGAATATTCCCGCTCCTGTACCTGATTCCATTTTGGATCCATCAGTGTACCACACTAGACTATCTTGTTCTGGTGGATCGAGTCCCTTCGTCCAGTTCTCTATTGTAGGGATTTGGACCTTGAAAGACCTTTCAAACACAAACATAGTTTGCATTTTATCTGATATCATGCTTGTTACCCGATCCAGGCCTTCATTTCCATCGAACTTTGTATGGTTTGTCTTTGGATTAGAGGCATCCCATAGTCCAGCAACAGCAAGACGATGTAATGTCTTCCATGCCTCGAATTCACGTCATATGCAACCATCATATGCAGCGGAGGGATATTGAGGTATCTCTCAATCGCTGCCGTAGGTTTTGTCTTGAAAGCACCCGTGATGCCGAGACACACTGTTCTTTGTAACCTGGTGAGTGGCACTTTGCACGAGGCAAGCGTTGTTCTTGGCCACCACTCTATACTGCTGTATGTGATAATAGGTATTATCATTGTCCGGTACAGCCATAGTATCACTTTGGGCTTTAGCCCCCAAGTTTTACCGTAGGTGGAACGACACATGCCACAACACATATTTTCCACATAAGTTTTCCACCTGAGTTCTTTATCAAGCGTTACACCAAGATATTTAACTTCGGTGGAACAGCGCAGCTTTATTCCATTGAAGGAGGGCTCTCCTAGGTTTCCTAGTTGTCTCTTTCTCGTGAATGGAATAATGACTGCTTTGCTTGGTTTGATAGAGAGGTGGTTCTTTGTACACGATTCCTCTGTCATCCTCAATGCCTGTTGTAATAATCCAGAGGCTACATGCTCCATGTTCGGGAATTTACCATTAACCATTTTAGCTATGTCATCTGCATAGCCTACTGTGTAGAATGGTCCGGTATTGAGTTTGGTGAGTAGCGAGTCTACTACCAAGCACCACATTAATGGTGATAGCACTCCGCCTTGCGGACAACCTCTTGTTGTTTTAGCGCTAAGTCTGTTTCCCATCAGTTCCGAACTAACTATTCTGCTTCTCAGCATATAGTCAATCCAGTTGCAAGTGGTATCATTGATGCCATGTTTCTTAGCAGCAATGCGTATGGACTCAAATGTTGTCTTGTCGAAGGCTCCCTCTATGTCGAGGAAAGCCCCGACACATATCTCTCGTCCCTCTAGCGCAGCCTCGGCTCGACTTGCAACATACTGTTATGCCGTTTCCGTAGATTTGCCAGGGCTGTAGGCGCACTGTTGTTTATGTAGAGGGAATACTTTAAGCGGTCCCTCTCTTAGATACCTGTCTACCAGTTTCTCCAGAGATTTTAAGAGAAAGGATGATAGACTGATGGGTCTGTAAGCTTTAGCTTTTTCATAAGTCGGTCTGCCCACCTTCGGTATGAAGGTGACTTTGACCTCTCTCCATGCCTTCGGTACGTAACCAAAGGCTATGCAGGCTCTTTAGAGCCTACTCAAATGGGATATCAAAACAGATGCTCCTTCTTGCAATAGTATTGGGTAGATGCCATCCGGACCTGGGGATTTGAGAGGCTGAAAGCCAGCTATGGCAAGCTTCAGCTTATTTTCATCTACCACTTTCTTTGCCGTGAGCCAGTTGTTTTTGGACGTGTGCCTTGTGAGCTCGTCCCTTGTGACTGGTTCCTCTTCATCGCTGTCGCGCAGTATACAATCCGGGAAGTGAGTCCTAAACATCACGCCCAGAGTGTCCTGTCCAGTTTCCGTGCGATATCTATTCTCATCCTTTACAGATGAGAGTGGGTTTGTCTTAGTCATGGACATTGCTTTGCACAACCTCATTTCATTCCGCAGATCTTCGATGGAGGTGCAATGCTGCCGCCAACTAGTTCTTCTGGCCTTGCGTACCGCCGTACCTCGTCAGCATGCTATGATAGCCAGAAAAATCTTTCCAGGCTTTTGCATCATTAAAGGCCTGTCATGTTTCCTGACGTATTTTAGCTAGTTCAGGAGTCCACCATGGTACCTTTTTCTCTGGGCAATTATCTGCGGCGATGGTGCCCGCCTTGATTCTGTCAAACTTGCTGTTACGCACTAATGTCATTGTTTCATGAAATTAGGTAAGTGCGAAAGAGATAGCTAATTTCTATTTTTTATATTTTGCTTTCTTGTCGAAATCTTTATCTAATCGTATATAGGTCACGGGTCAGTTCAGTGCGCCACTGACCGAGGTTCTGTGACATTGCGTGCGCGGCTTTGTAATTTCGGAACCGCAACAGTTCTGGCTTGTTTAAAGTCACCGCTCGTATGTTTGTGTTGAATTATGCGAAATTAGAGGAACGTCGGTCTTTTATCAAGATTCAGAAATAATATTCTAAGACGGTGTAATTTACGACGATGTAGGATCGAACTAACTTTAATATATCTAGGCTGTAGGCTTGTGGAAGACATGTTACCGACGCCATACCTATGATGACGTTCTCTGCGATAGTATACTACTTACCAAATAAATACATAGGAGTCCCGCGATTACCTTCTACATAACCTACCTGAGTAGTGAGATAGTTTTCCTTTAGTATTTGTAATATTTATTTTGTGTACAATAAAGAAAATGAATATGAGTTACGAGGGTCATTCAATAAATACTTAGCCTACAAAAAGTAAACGAAAATTTTGGAAAAGTGGCAATTTATTTTTCAACATAGTCTCCTTTTAGTTCGATACACTTAGCCCAGCGATGCTCCAACTTTTTTAACCCATCGGAAAAATATTTTTTGTCAAACTCTGCAAAATAGGCCTCCGTGGCGGCGATGACCTCCTCATTCGATCCATATCTGTTCCCGGCGAGTGATTTTTTCAGATTAGGAAACAGAAAGAAGTCACAAGGGGCCAAATCTGGAGAATACGGTGGATGGGGCAGCAATTCGTAGCGTAATTCGACCAATTTGGCCATGGCAGCGGCAGACGTGTGAACCGGTGCGTTGTCGTGGTGAAACAGCACTTTTTTCTTCGCCAGATGGGGTCGATTTTTCTTTAATTCGACGTCGAATCGGCCCAATAAATCGGCATAGTAAAGCCCTGTAATTGTTTTACCCTTCTCGAGGTAATCGATGTAGATCACACCTTGTGAATCCCAGAAAACGGTGGCCATAACTTTTCCGGCCGATTTTACAGTTTTCGCCTTCTTTGGAGCACGTTCCCCGGTCTGGATCCATTGTTTTGATTGCTCCTTGGTCTCTGGTGTGTACCAGTGGATCCAGGTTTCATCGACGGTTACAAAACAACGCAAAAACTCCGCTGGATTCCGCTTAAACAGCGCCAAACACGTCTCCGATGTGGTCTCACGGTTGCGCTTGTTTTCTGGTGTGAGTAAACGCGGCACCCATCGCGCCGACAGCTTTCTCATGCCGAGTATCCTCGTGAAGAATATGATGCACTGTTCCTTCTGAAATGCCTACAGTCTCAGCTAGCTCCCGAACCTTCAATTGGCGATCTGCCAATACGAAATCATGGATTTTTTTAATGTTTTCCTCCGTAGCAGCTGTTTTCGGTGCACCTGGACGTGGTTCATCAAAAACCGACGTACGGCCACGTGCAAACTCGTTGAACCAATTCTTGACGGTGGCCATCGATGGAGAAGAGTCACCGTACACAGCATCCAAGCGCTCTTTGATTTCGATGCGCGTTTTCCCTTCCAAAAATAGGAATCGAATCACCGAACGATATTGCTCTTTTTCCATTTTTGTAAAACCGATCGACACGTTCGCTTCCATAAGTTGTCAAATTAAAACAAATGAAGGGATTGGAATGAAAATTTGAAAAAAGAATTAAAAAAGAATGTGCTACACTGTGGTAAAACTCTTTTGAAACTGCAGCGCCCTCTGGCGATGAGGCTAGGTACTTATTGAATGCACCTCGTATCATGAGTGTTATTGTTTATGATTCAATATGACTATATCTGCAACATGCACCATGATCGATAAGTCATAAATACTTTATAATAATAATTGACGCCAGTAATAATTGACCTTTGTGACAGCCCTAAATTTGGAATATTGACCTCGGTACATAAAAATCATTTTCTCGAAACCTAGGCCCAAGTTGAAAGTAATATTTTTATGGGAGATAAACCTTAGTAAAAGCAATTTATTTGTACCAGACAGAGGTTCTACTTCGAGCTAGAAAATAAATAAAAAAATAAATTGTGATTTCGGTAAAACATTTTTTTTCGTGGGTTCTATTATCGTTTTTGGTTACATATACGGCATAATTTTCTCCTTGAATTGCTTCATAAATCTGCAATACGAATAAAGTTCAATTATGTACAGTTTTTTTTTAAGATTTTTTTTTGTTCTTTTTGGCGTCAAGGTTACGAAAACTTTACGATTTTTTTTTAAATCAAGGACACAAAATTGGCACATGGGAGTTCTACTCGTGCATTTGTAATAAACTATTAAGTAGAAATAGCCAATAAAAAGCCGATGTCACTTTTTTTGGGTTTATAAAACACTGTGCTATGCTACTTAAAAATCTTCGAGTTACGTGCAGTAGGTACTGAGAAATTATAGGTACTCTAATTGACATTATGGTTGTTTTTTTTTCTTTATAGGTATGATGATGAGTATGAAATTCTTATTGGTAAAGTAGATTTGAAGTGAACTGAACATGTTTCGTTTTTGAAATTCAATTAATAATAATTATAACTTTTCTGAAGACTGTTGCGATAGCTGACTGTTTTGCAAAGGCTCTGGCTGCTATTATGCAAAGTTTTGTAACTCTTGGGAATACCATCTGTGAACAGTTTTGAGGATTTGTTTTATTTGGAGTGTTTTTTACCTGGTTCTTTTAAACTAAATAGAAATACTCACAAATGGCATTGATATGCCTCCGATTCATTCATAATTAATTCATAACACAAAAATATACAAATATTCATAGTTAATAAAGTTCACTGTGTTCAACTAAACATAACTCACCAATGACGTTGGAAATGTCTGATTTCATACCTAACACAACAAACTTTCAAACTAAGAGGTGTTGTCCTAGCCGAAAGTGTTCATTGCGCAAATAAACGATTGTCGCGTTCATTTGTACGGCAAAACCGAAAAGCGCCCTCTGTCGGCGCGAAGAACAATGAACGTGACGATCGCGTATTCGCGCGATAATCGCTTTCTATGAGGATGATGACTTAACCTAAAGTCAAAAATAACCAAATCCTTTCGTCCAACAGCGACGACAAATCTGACGCGCGTCTCTCGTTAGTCCGCACATTCTACGACGAGCGCTGGTCGCGCGGGCGCTGCGTCACCTGCCTGGACTGGTCGGCGGCGCACCCCGAGCTCATGCTGGCGTCCTACCACAACTCCGACGACGCGCCGCACGACCCCGACGGCGTGTGCCTGGTCTGGAACACCAAGTTCAAGAAGACCACCCCGGAGGACATCTTCCACTGCCAGTCGCCGGTCATGAGCGCTACTTTTGCTAGGTGAGTGTGTCACTTACAATATTCCGAGCTCGAGCTGGCGTCCTACTACAACTCCGTTGTCTATGAAATATCTGATAGGATTCTTTAAATAAATATACCATAATTTACCTTTTTTGCAAGCAATATCTCCAAATATAGTAATAACAACAATATTGAGACACGAAGGTCTTATCTGCAGAAATTTCGAACCAAAAGGTTTTATCTAAAAAAAATCACTCTAATGTTCCCTACAACCACAGATAATATAATACAGATGCCTCATCCCAAAAAAAGAAACCGTGCCGACATTACTATCGTTTTTCGTTTGATTATTTTTATAAGTACATCGAATGCGTTCGGTTCCGTTCCTCGGCGATAGATGATGTTAACAGCAGCTTGCAAGTAAAAGAGTTTTCTCGGTTTGTGATTATTTTTTTCTTTAAATACAGGGATTTGTTTTAAAGTATTTTTTGCACGTTTCAACAGATTCATTGTACCAGAATGTGATATTTATTTGAACCAAAGTTCTTTCATAGCACTTGGACCTGTGCTATGACCAAACTCTACAGACCAGTAAATAATGAGTTTACTTCTGACCAGGTTCCACCCTAACCTGATCCTAGGCGGCACATACTCTGGGCAGATAGTTCTGTGGGACAACCGCGTGCAGAAGCGCACGCCCATACAACGGACGCCGCTGTCTTCACTCGCACACACCGTGAGTACCAGAGTACCCATTGTTACACTGGCTATATGCACAACCACATGCACCTTCCACAACTTGAACGGCGCCAATGACAGAGCTGTCCGGGTGGCCACATTCTGGTCGGACTAAATTGGAGTCCAATCAACACACGAAGAAGAAAAACTGACTTATAAGCCATGAACTTGGCTGGCTGGTTAATTAAACATTATATTAGTTATTTCACCAATCACAAGTCAAGTCAAAATTCGATCTGCGATTCTTGTCCTAAATGTAACTTTTCATATAAAGTTGAAGCACATAGGATATGTGATCGTTTGAGGAACATATTTATTTATTTAAACTTCATGTACAATGGTGATACATAGGCGGACTTAATGCAGCAAGGCATTCTCTACCAGTCAACCCTTGGGTTAAAACAGGACACAACAGTGTTATTAGGTGTACAAATTAAAAAATATGAACAATAATTAAAGTCGGATTAATAAACTACCTAACTAATAAAATGCATAAATAATTTCTAAAAGAATAGACCTTATCAAATATATAATAAAAACCAAATCCGAAACGTGACAGTTTAAAATATAATAACTGTGATGAAGAACGAGCTATGTATCAGAGTACAAATAATAGTTCCGGTTTCTATGCTTATGAAAATTTACTCTAAGCTTTTTTAATGTCAATGGGACATAACAATATAATACCAGAATAAAGAGTTTACCTAACTTTTATGTCCCCTTATTAAGTTCACTTTTGTATTGCCAACCTTATCAACTGCATTGGTATTTCCGAGACAAGAAACTACATTAGAATGTACCTGGTTCACAAAGATCGTACGTCAAACGTCTAAACATGCCACACTGAACAGATCTGTTCTGCACACTGATTTTATCTGTCTTTTTCCAGCACCCAGTCTACTGCCTCTCTGTAGTAGGCAGCCAGAACGCTCACAATCTGATCTCCGTATCAACGGACGGTCGCATGTGTTCCTGGTCTCTAGACATGCTGTCCCAGCCCCAGGAGACGTTAGACCTGCAGCATCGGCAGAGCAAGGCCGTCGCTGTGACGTCAATGGGCTTCCCGCACGGTGACGTCAACAACTTCGTGTTGGGCAGCGAGGATGGCAACATTTATACAGGTAAGTCGCTGCTAGAATGTTAAATGAAAGCAGATAGGGTATCCTTTATTGTTCCCTGATAGGCAAGCAGAAGGGAACACAACAAGAAAGCTTAAAGACAAGACAAGAAAGTCCAAAGGTGATGGTAAAAGCTGTAGACATAGTTTTTCAACTAGCTTTCATATTCTTCATTTGTCGGTCCTCAAGTATGTCTGATTTTTGCAAAGGTTAGGTTTAACAATCTAGATCAGGGGTCACCCAATGGCGGGCCGCGGTCCAGGCTACGGTAAACAGAACAATATAATCTACTTCTGTTACTAAAGTATGTAATTTCATAATTAATCCCATGCTTTGTCTTTACTGCCGTCGTCGATTCGACATAGGACGAACCATCTCATCCAAATCTGCATTGATATCGTAACTATGTTTACAAATTTATTATTTCAATTATAACAAATTAAATACACGTGATGTAAACCTTCCGGACCGCGACGGTCATATAATTTAAAAATGAACTTTAAGTTAAAATAATTGTTGACCCCTGATTTAGAGAGACAGTGATCTATGTTCCAATATGAGCTTTATATGTCGCCGATACCGATTCATCAGGATGTAGTTCGTTTCACATAGAAATCTGATAATAATAAGGTGTTTTCCAGGCTGCTTATACGGTCAGCGCGCCGGCGTGACAGAATGCGTAGAAGGTCACGCGGGCCCCATCACCGGAGTGTCGTGCCACGCGGCGGCCGGCTCCGTGGACCTGTCGCATCTCTACCTCACCTGCTCCATGGACTGGAGCGTCAAGCTGTGGAGCCAGAAGGTACCATTATACGGCTAACACAGGAGAACAAAAATATACTGTATTTTTTGTTGATTGTAGCACTGGGTGGTATGGCGACACTTAGGAGAGGATGATTGGTTTGGTGTGTGTTGTTCATGCCGTCGCTGACAGCAGTTGCCATGCTCTAAGTGTTTTCTAAGCCTTATTGTTACCATCCCCAGGAGAACAAGGCGCTGTACTCGTTCGAGGACAGCGGCGACTACGTGGTGGACGTGCGCTGGTCGCCCACGCACCCCGCGCTGTTCGCCGCGGCTGACGCAGCCGGCAGGATCGACCTGTGGAACCTCAACAGGGACACTGAGGTATGTGTACTACAGGTATATTGTTAGAACAAGGCGCTGTACTCGTTCGAGGACAGCGGCGACTACGTGGTGGACGTTGTTGCGAAACCCAAAGGTTGAGTCGAACACAACATACATTGGTTGAATATTTGTATTATTTCCATCCTCAAAACTCGTATTTAATCATTAACTTCTAGATAATTATTATGCCGTCAGTCATAAGTACGAAAGTAAACTTCAAAAACCAGCTTAATGCTACGGTATAAGAACGCGTTAAAAACAAAACCTAAAAAAACGTGTTAGTGACTACTATGTAAAAAGCATTTGGTAATCTTTATTAAAATCGAATCACGTGAACAACTTAAGCAAAATCGCATACAAAGCGAAAGTATAATAATGTATCTCTTTGTTGATTTTCAAATCACTTAAAATGGCATAGAACTTGGCAAATTTAATAAAGTGCCGTAATTTATAGAAATACAAAAGCAATTTCGGAAGTCGGTATTCCTGTTTTTGTTTCTTCGTCTTTTGACTGGGATTTCTGAAATTCGGTCGGTTGTACTTTTTTTTAATATTTTTATTTCTTTAAAGTTCTGAGGGTAACTAACACACATAAAAAATACAGTGGCATTGAGAACCTCCTCCTTTTTGAAGTCGGTTAAAAAGTATTACATACATAAGCATAATATTTTTGTCCAGGTGCCAGTAGCCTCAATCCAGGCGGAAGGTGGCGTAGCTTTCAACCGCGTGTCGTGGACGCCGTCCGGCACACACATCACCGCCGGAGACGATGCTGGCAAGATATGGGTCTATGAACTTGCTGAGGTAACTAGCCAAACGTTTTTATACTGTTATTGGGCTAGTAGTCAGTTTCTTGAGCCAGCTTAATAGTCAATAGGCATCGTGGATTTATTCCATGATGCCTAAAACGTAGCAAATCTAGAAGAAAACGGAATAAGCATACGTTAATTTTTGTAAAAATAATACTTAGCAATAGAGTAAAGTTTAAGATAAGTAGAAGGTCTGTGCCTTGCGGTCTCAGCCTTCAGGTTTTCAAAAATTAATTTATGTAACACCAATCAAATTTCGTTAAAGCATGCAATGCAAATAATTAATTTAATCTACCTAGCACCTCTGATGACTCATATTTCTCAAGTCTATTATATTTCAACTGAGTCAGGACAGGCTAGAAGCTTGAATATGATTGTCCAAATGACTTCACGTTTATCATCAACTGATCGAGTTCACCCATTTAATTTGAAACATCAACATAAAACATAATTTGTGACCAACCACAGCACGTCTCCCAACCCCGTCACGACGAATGGTCGAAATTCGTGTACACTCTCCAAGAGCTTCGCAACAACCAAGCCGACGAGGAAACAGACCGGCTCAGCCTGGCCGCCAGTGGGCCCTCCTCGCTCACCAGCCTCACCAGCCTGGCCAGCAACCCGCTCAGGTAACTGCTGGCGCAGCCACCAGCCTCACACTGCCCAACGTGACTTTATTTACGCTTTGGATATGATGTTGTGATACTTTAGATGAGGATGTTGGCAGTTGTAAGGGCAAAAATACACATTCTAAAAGTGTGCAAGAAGCTTGCATGCCGTTGTGTCATTATAACTTTTGATTGGTCTATGCCACAATGGCATTCAAGTTGTTGCAAAGTTTTATGCAAGTTACAGGCATGTTTTTTTTCTCTCTAAGTGTTTCACGAAAATAGAAATAATACTTTGCGAGTAAGCGATACGCCCTTGAAAGATAGAAATATTTTTTTTTTGGCGCAAATACACATACCTTAAAAAAGAGAAATACTTAATCATATAGGGACAATATGCATAACATCTGTATAAAATGGCAATGTTTTGTGAACGCATTCTGAATGGGAATATCGCTACTTTACGAATTATTATTTCTTTTTCAACGATGTGTGCCAACTATAGGTGTGGCGAGAGGCATAGTAACATGCAAATGCTGCTGTATAGTATATATTTTGATATATGACGGCGATAAAGGCGGTATTTCTATGAATCTCGCTACACATTTAGGAATTGTTTAGTTATTACATTTCACGAATCATTGCAAATCAATCCTTATGCCAATGAGATAAAATTCAAATAGCGCACACTCGTGATTTGTAATAACCTGATAGTAATTTGTATGTGTCTTAAAAGAAGTTTGAGTTTGAATTGGCGGAGTTTTGTATGGCTATTACTAGAATGAAATTAAAAATGAATGATGAAGTTAAATTACATGACCATTATGAATCCGTTGTGACAAGGGATAGTGCAAATAAACGCTGCTATACAGGACTAATAGCACATTAGTCCTGTATACCACCATCTCTGTCTCGCAATGGAATTTTGATGGCATTGTTCGTCAGGCTAATGCAAATAGAGGAGTTTTCGATATTAAATTTACATATTCAAAGCTTGTTTGGAACTGAATGGATACGATATAAAGACAGACAGGTTTCTGTGGTAGCAATGTTAGGTGGATAAATGTTTAGTTGCAATATACAAATACAATATGTCTATATTACTGCACTGTTAGATGGAATTTTACTATGCATTGTTGATACTTAGAACTCTGCTTACTCTAAAAGAGAATTATTAATTATACATAACCTAACCCTCTTGCTGGAACGCGAGAGTCAAACGTCACAGCGCCGCAGGTGCACAGTTAACTCGAACGGGCTATAAATAAGTATTTGATCAAACACTTATTAAATGCAAGGGCTATAACACGCAAAACTTGTCATATAAATTAGTTTCTATGTTTTTACATACTAGTAAAAGTTGAATGTTGTAACTAAACATTGGTATATTATTTTAAACAACATCTCTCTTTTGGTTAGAAGAAATAACACGAAAGATAATAATTTAAATGTTGAATTATTTGTATATTAGTCCTTTTAATAGAAGCACCTGATAAAATCCTTATTAATGTAACTGTAAATTGACACAAAATAATGGTGACGAATTTAAGTCAAATAGAGTAGTTCACACAATATTTCTTATATTAAATACTGTAAGATTATCCAAGAAGAAATATTATGTACTTAATGTTATTAAAATTCTTACTACAGCATTCCTGTCACCTCTATTTTGTGTCTTTTGCAAGTAGGAACATTTCTCATAAATTAAATACAACTTAAGGTTGTAACAGGAATCACTAAGTTAGTTTAGTTATGTGTTATATTACTTAGTTATCTATATCCATATCGCTAATATTTATTAAGTACAGGTACCTATTTATAGTATTACTCAGAACTAAATAGATATTGCTTTATTGTAAAAGTTAAATCAAATAAATAATTGCTTATATAAACATGGGTTGTTAATTCATTTATGCCTTAATAGTCCTCCTGTTGTTTTTTTTGCTAACCAGCAGCCTAGTTGCGCAAGTGCATTCGGCAAGGCAAAGGGTTTGACTGCCATCAATCGACCAATCACACGCGAGATGAAATCCACATCGTGCCTTTTTCTTACCGAAAGTTGAAATGATTGGTTAGCATATTTAACCATTGGTTGAGTTAAATATTGATAAAAAAACCGGCCAAGTGCGAGTCGGACTCGCGCACGAAGGGTTCCGTATAATTATCGCAAAAAAAACACGTTTGTTATATGGGAGCCCAACTTAAATATTTATTCTATTCTGTTTTTAGTATTTAGAAAGAAATATTTTTTTTATATTTATTTGTTCTTTTAGCAGCAACAGAAATACATCATCTGTGAAAATTTCAACCGTCTGGCTATCACGGTTCATGAGATACAGCCTGGTGACAGACAGACGGACAGTGGAGTCTTAATAGTAGGGTCCTGTTTTTACCCTTTGGGTACGGAACCCTTAAAAACTAGGCCTAAGTCAGTTTTAGATAAGGTGACATAGCTGAGGTTATTTTTCGTACTGTTGTATTGGTCTACAACCTTCTGTTATTTTTCATACTTGTTGTATTGGTATACAACCTGCTGTATATAAAGTTTTGCCAAATATATTTTTCAATCTAAAAGAGTAGAGCAGTTATATCGTAAGTCTTCTTCTTTTTGAGTCAATAGAAAACTGTTCAAATACTTTGGGTCCAGTAAGTGGCAACGATATTTTTTTTCAAGCGTCATTAGCGTTCATTAGCTCCTCCAAGTGCAGGTATATCGGTAGTTGGGGCACTAGCAACTATAACAACTCTTATTTTGTTAGCCAACTTGAAAAAAAGAAGGTGTATTAGTTTAGTAAAAGAAAAAAATCACTTCAATAAATAATTTACTGTGGACTGAAAGGTATGACAAGCTTCCCTTTCGACATGTTCACTTCCTCCCAACACGAGCAGGTCAGTGTCTTCCTGTCCATGATATCGGTGTAGATCTTGCCGTCCAGGTGGTCCATCTCATGCTGGGCTATCCGGGCTGACCAGTCTTTGAACACTTGTGTATTTTCTTCACCTTGTGCGTTAAGACCTGGACAAACACAGATTATGGGACAGAAAACAAAGTTTATGGGATTCATCAGATTGCGATTCGAATCGATTTAAAAATTGATCTTTTACGATAAGAATCGTACATCCTTATTGACTAGAAATAAAAATAATCCCAGTCCTACTTTTGCCGCCGCCATGGTGGATTATGGCTCAGTGTCCCTCTCCAGAGTGATGATGGCTTTTCCAAAGCTTCGAGGCTTTGGAAAAGCCATCATCACTCTTACCAATGTTTGTAGAGTTGATTTAAAGTCTTTCTCTTCCATATTTATCTACTAGGAAAAGCATTCATAAATATAAACAGCTCATAATGTTCCCACAGTTGGGACACTGAGCCATAATCTACCATGGCAGCAGCAAAAGTAGGACTGGGACGTTTTTATTTCTTCTCAATAGGGATGGACGATTCTTTTCGAAAAAGATAAATTTTTAAATCGATTCACAAAAAAATCGAGATCTGAAAGATGGATTTCTCAAAATTCGATGTTTTCGGGTTTGCATTTACAATGCAAATATAAAAGCCATCATTACTCAGGAGAGGGACAATACTAATCCATAATCTACCATGGCGGCAGCAAAAGTAAGACTGGGATTTTATTTTATTTCTTCTCAATAGGGACGGACGATTCTTTTCCAAAATTATCAATTTTTAAATCGATTCAAATCGAAATCTGATGAATCGATTCCCAAAAAAATCGAGATCTGAAAGATGGATTTCTTAAAATCCGTTTTTTTCGGGTTTGTATTTACAATGTATATATAAATTAATTTTATGTAAAATAAGAAAGACACCGTTTTTTTTTCTTTAAATCAGGATTTTTTTTAGTTCAGGGAAATCAATAATTACAATTATTTTGTATTAGGTACTTGCTAAAACTAATTTTGTAACGTCTCTCACACCATGTCTCACACCTATGTTTACAAATAAACATTCTTATTCTAGCTATTCCCCGCGGCTTCGCTCCTGTGGACTACCCCACAGGACCCGTTTTCGTGATTAAAAAATAGCCTATGTCACTCAGAATTAATGTAGTTTTCTAATGGTGAAAGAATTTTTTAAAGTAGTTTCGCAGCCTATTCGGTACAAACAAACAAAAAAATCTTTCCTCTTTATAATCCTACTAATATTATAAATGCGAAAGTTTGTGAGGATGTATGTATGTTTGTTACTCTTTCTCGCAAAAACTACTAAACGGATTTGGATGAAACTTCACAATAATCTAGGTTATACATCAGAATAACACATAGGCTACAATTTATAATGATTTTTTTGTAATTTGGTCATAATATAACGATAAATATCAAGTAAGTCAGCAAAAGTTCTGCCCTCTGAGAGCGATCTTCGCGTGCGCTTCCTAAACCGTTGGAGATACACCAATATAATGTACCGTAGGATTGTTTGTCTTAAATAGTTCTAAATAAAAGTCCGCGACAGCATATATCTACCTTTTATGTGAAAACCACTATGACCATAAAAATTAGAGATTCTTATGAAAATTGCAATAATGTAACCCAAAGTAGCAAAATGTAGCATATAAAATTAATTCTTTGGCGTCCGCTGAGGCAACTATTGACTGTACATAAAAAATATGTACTACATAATTAGGTAGGGTAGAGTAGGTAGGGTAGGTGCCAATTGACGGGAGCGAAGCCCAGGGGGTCAGCTAGTATTATTATAAGTAATAAGTATAGATAAAAGAAGACATTTATTTCCTTAATTTATTTGGTACATTCAAAAGTTTAGAAAATATTTAGTTTACAGTTGCCAATGCTTAATGTCTAAGCTTTTCAGAAACAGCAGTCTGTCAAATCTACTGGTATCCAATTTTCTATGGTGAAATATTGATTCACTATATTCAGTGATACCAATTTAAAAAATCGATCTCAGATCGCAATCCCTACTTCTCAGTTACAATGAAATTAGTTTGTACTGCTTAAGAATTATAACAAGTTAGAAGAAAGGAAATAAGTGAGGTTATGTGGGAAGTTTGTTTTTTCTTATCATTAATAGTCAACATTTTATTAGTATCCATGCTAAAGGGTGTTAATAAGGAAAAGATCTGATGTTTAGAAGATATAAATACCTGTAACTTGAACAGCCTTATATCTGGGCACATCAGCCAGATATCCTTGTACACTTTCACACCCTTCACTGTGGACCACTATCTTATAGTCAACCACCTTCAGTTTGGGATTTATAAATACCTGGCAAATAGTTTATGAGTTTGAATAAAACTAATAAAAATAACCCGACTGCTTAAGAAGCGAACTAAATAGACGTCAACGAGAAGAAAATCATGATGTGCAAAGGATACATATTCACGAATTGGCTGATCAAAACCAGATGTATCCTGCGACTGCACAGCATGATTTTCTTCTTGTTTACATCTTTTTAGTTTGCTTCTTAAGCAATCGGGCTTTCTGATTTTGGAATTAATTTTTTCAATTATAACTTTTTAGTAAACATTTTTTTTTTGAATTAGGTTCATTTAAACATATAAAGTGTTGTATATTTTTAAATCACCTCCTAAAACCCTTTATTTTGAAACCCTACATGATGGGATTGCAAGAAAAAAATATAGGGCTTCCACAATCCGCCATTTTTCTATTTTCCAATTTTAATGTAGCCAGTGACACTCGCAAGGTTAAGACGAATCGATTGACATAAGAATTATCAATATCTGCCAATGCGTTTGCCGATCTAGTGGCTAGACTGCCACAGAAGCAAACATACATACATTATTATACCCTCCTTTGGCAGTAGGGTAATAAAAAGGGTGTTGGTATACATCTTCAAACTTAAGTTCATTCGTTTAGAATGCTGCATTGGACATTATCACATGATCTTTCGCAGTATTTAACCGGATTACTTACTCACAGTGAACGGTACCACCTCCATTCCTCTCAGAGCAGCTATTTCCCTCGGTACACTCGCTATTTGTTTCACAGTGTGCCTCATAGCAAATATCCTCAAGTTTACTCCAATTTGTGGCGCCGACATACCAAGACTTCCATACTTGTTTATAACATACTCTAGTTTCTTGAATATGGTTTGTATTTCATTCGATTTTATTTTATCGAGAGGAACAGGCTCGCAAACTTTACGTAACGTTGGGTCACCGATTTGCAAGACATGTTCATAAGGTGGAGTGGATTTGCCATGCGCGGGGGCTAATCTGGCATACCAATTGAGTACTTTTCTTGTAACACCCATCTTTTGAATTAGTATCTAATACAGGATTTGCAAAGCTTTCCAATGTTTTTACTTTTTCAGGTTATAAAATCAGCTCAAATCTGAAATCAGCTGATTATCGCAACTGAACTGTCAAAACATGTTATGACATACGATCACAGACTACAAGATATAAGATTATGACTGCTATTATGAAGAAATGCTAAACTTTTATTTTGATAAATATTTTTATTTTACTGTTAAATCTCGCTAAATACTCTCCAGCGTTTGATGGTCTATTAACAGTTCGCACGTGTTATTGGCAAAATTGTGGTGTCCCTTCCACAAATGCCATTTAATAAGAGTTGAAGTTGAAGTTGACTGCTATTATGACATTTGTTGTTATTTTCCCGAAAGTTTTCTTGACTATAGAGATGCAAGAAGAAGAGGAGAAATGAAAGAAGCTTATTCACAAAAGCGCCTTCACAACTCGTCGTGGACAAAAACATTGTCAATGATTGCAATAATGTGCAATACAATCATCATCTATTTAAGTCAGCCGAAAGGCGACCACTGCTGGATAGAGACATGTAACCCTAACCGCTTAAGAAAAATAGTGAAATTAAAACAAAATTGAAAATTACGATCTTCCTAGTCTCGTTTAGTAGTGGTTTGGTAACCTCGCTGGAGAAGCGGCTAAGCAGCTGGAAGCTGGCTGCAATGTAATGGATTCTAGCGCTGGACTGAAACTAGAAACTAGTACGATAGTATAGTTCTCGCCAAACTTCGAGCCCCGGTATGAAGGCTAGAAGGAACGGCGCGGGGTTTTTAGTCAGTACAAGTCTGACACTATCTCCCGCTCCACCCAAGAGTAATTTTCATAAGATGATTTTCCCCGTCGAAAAAAAAAAAAAAAAAAAGGCCGGCCCAGAAGTTTGACGAGAACTATACCATCCTACTAACTAATCGTGTAACAGAGAGATTTTTGATGTCAAATGTATTGACATTGACACAGGAAAATAAATATCAAAATATGCCTAATGCTAAAGTCAAAGTTAGAGATGGGTCGTACTAGGCAAATCTTGGACTAGGTGCACCTAGTCCAAGTCCGTACAAATACTCGATCCAAATACCTGTTCCACCTAGTCCATGCAATACGCATACTTTATAGATGCTTAGTCTTTGCGTAACAACGATACGTGTAGTACGTAGTACGTACGCAGTAATGAATTGTAATCTTCCCTTCATACTTTACACAGGCTTAGGACTGTCAACGTATAGATTTATCTACATTGAAGATTGTTGGCGTATTTAAAAGATTTCAATTCATTTTTCAGAGTACTTCATATTTTTTTTTTTTTAATCATAATTTACAATAATTGCTTTTTGTTTTGTTTTTTTTTTAAATCACGTAACTATATACAATCATTGCTTTTGTTTTTTTTTTAAATCACATAACTATTTACAATCATTGTTATACACTACATACAATAATTGCGTTATTGTTGTTTTTTTTTTAAATCACGTAACTATATACAATCATTGCTTTTGTTTTTGTTTAAATCGCATAACTATTTACAATCATTGTTTTATTTAATTACGTAACTATTTACAATCATTGTTTGTTTTTTTTAAATCACGTAACTGTTTACAATCATTGTTTTTTAAGATACACGTAGAAAATCAGAAAATCGAGATCACATTCGCACGAGTCCGTACTTGATACTCGACTGCATCATATAGTCTTCATTCGCATCGAGTATTGTCAAAGTATCTATTCTACCTATTCTTAAAGTCTGCCTAGTGCCTAGTCCCGACTAGTCTCGATCTCGAGTATTGACAGAAAAGGATGGAAAGACTGCGGAATAGTGTAGTTAAAAAAGGACAGGATATATTCTTCTACAACACGGTGCGCGTCGCGTAACTTTTATGCCATTGAGATATGGTTCAAATTCAAACGACTGGCACACGTATGATCTATGTAAATACGAGTGCGCATCGCGTTACTTTTATGCCTTTTGAATTAAGGTTCAAATTTAAGTGACTGACTCACGAATGATTTTGGCAAACATGGATGAGCTAGGACTATGCTGCTATCTCGCTTCACCGCGTCCCGACGACGCGGTGAAGCGAGATAGCAGCATAGTCCAGTACAGTCGGTACTTCGATTCGCGCGGGCCGCGGGTGCCGTGCACTGCGTAGGCACAGTGAGACTAGGTGGATCAAGTATTTTAAAAGTTAGAATAGGTGCAGCCTAGTCTCGTTAAATACCTAATCCCTGGATCTATTCTAGTATATACGCTTCATCTCTAGTCAAAGTCAAACACGATTTTTTATCGTCGTACCGGACGGCTACGACCGGTTTCTGGGTAGATTTATTTATTTTAATATTCTATCTTCACTTCACTCTTCATTATCATTTCATTCGGAGCAGCATATTGATCGCTAAAAACTTTTTACGAGTTTTGGTGATCTTTTAAATGAGTTGCTTTTTTATCATTAGATAAGAGAAGTGATTTTGGCAATATATATTTACAGATAACGCTGTTTTCGTAGGTCCAAAGTAAGTAATTATGCAATTTATGTTATCTGTAACGTAATTATAATCCATGTGCTGTATACATTTGTTTAATAAAAAGCAAATTGTTAATTAATGGCCTTATAGTGTTCGTTTGGACTTGGTTTTAAATTTTGTTTTTGTCTGTTTGTGATAAAAGGTTAATAACTTCAATTTTTTTACCAATAAGGGGACCAACAAACTCAATATTTCACACATATTTGTTCTAATAGTGGAATCTTCCTACCACCATGCTAATAAGTTAATAATAAACTCATGAAAAAAAGGCTCTAAAAATGCTTATGAGACTTGATAGCTTAATTTTGGTTGCTGCAGATTTTTTGGAAAAGGAATAATAAAAACTGCTTCCTTTTTTTGCTTTTGAGCTCAACAACCTGTTACTATTTTACTTTCCTAATTTACTTTGTAAGTTAAAAATAAGTTGGAATTAATCTTATACAGCAGTACTTCAAATTTTGAATTCTTATTGTAAGCAAAGCAAGAGGTCATAGGGTCGACTTAATTATTATTATTCTGATATAGAAATTAAATGAAGCAGCTGTTATTTGAAGGATCAATTCTGATAAATAAAATGTTATACTCAAAGCAAATTTAAAAATAAATCTTTTATGTTCTTGGTTATGGTACCCATTGGTTTTGGCCATTATGTGAATTATATTCA
Source organism: Orthosia gracilis (assembly GCA_947562075.1). NCBI lineage: Eukaryota > Metazoa > Arthropoda > Insecta > Lepidoptera > Noctuidae > Orthosia > Orthosia gracilis. Next base: position 48,063,878 of record OX387272.1, on the reverse strand, counting down.
GGTATGTGCATACTTTCATTAAACTGTACGCTATCTGTAAAACAAACACCATCCACAGATGTTTAAGCTTAGCGTCAATCTTACACGCACAGCGTCACACTACATAAAACGGACAATGTCTAATCAAGAACAAGATGTGCTGTTTGAGACGCTTAATAATGCAGGTATTATCACTCTGAACCGCCCGAAGGCATTGAACTCTCTCAACACTTCAATGGTATCAAAAATACTACCTCAGCTCCAAGAATGGGAAAGCAAGAAGACTTTGGTCATCATCAAAGGTGCGGGTGACAAAGCGTTCTGTGCCGGCGGTGATGTGAAAGCAGCAATTGACAAAGTTGAAGGCCCAAGGTTCTTCTACACTGAGTACAATGTAAACTATCTCATTGGCAAATACAAAATTCCATATGTCGCTTTTATGAATGGAATTACAATGGGAGGTGGCCTAGGAGTATCCGTTCACGGCAGGCACAGGATAGCTACGGAGAAGACAGTTATAGCCATGCCTGAGACAAAGATTGGATTGTTCCCTGATGTTGGAGGATCATATTTCCTGCCAAGGCTGCAGGTCAATTTAGGTTTATATTTGGGATTGACCGGTGAGATAATTTTATATATTATTCTGTTAATAATTCACAGGTCAATAGTTTATGAGCATAACTAGCTCGCCAGTAATAAGGATGCATTTAAATTAGTCTCAATTGACTAATTATGCAGCAGTACATGTTTGTAATCTATTTGCATAATTGTAATTGACTGCAAATGGACACAAATCCTTCACTGAAAAGGTGCCCGTAATTGTTATTGTTGTGTAGGATACTATAAACTGTGTCAAGTCAAAATCTAAAGTTATTTTTCAATATGAGTAAATCAATATTTTTAATTACTTTTGCAGGTGATAGACTAAAAGGATGGGACGTAGTTAAATCAGGCATTGCCACACACTACGTACCCAGCAAGAGGCTATACGAGTTAGAAGTTTTGCTATCACGGTGTGCTGATGAAGTTGAAGTCAGCAACCTTCTTAGCAAGTTCCATGAGCCTTCAGATGCGTTCACATTGTCTGATAACATTAAACATATAAACTATTGCTTCGCTGCTTCATCAATTGAAGAAATTGTTGAGAGGCTGGAGAAGGTACAGAATGACTGGTCCATCAAAACTTTGAAGGTGAGGTTTACTAAATATCATTACATTTATAATCTTTCCAGTTTTGTTTTGTTGCATTTATCTTGATCTAATGAGATGTCCTTCATGAAACTGCTGTGCCAATATTTGTCATAAAATACACGTACATACAAATTTTAAAACCCGCTGCAAAAATACACTTGGAGAAAATAAACAGAATGCATATGAAGCAATACTTTTTTGTGGATATTAAATAAAAATACTCTTGCATATTGCTTCTTCAAATTCTTACAGTCGAGAGTCCGGTAGGTGCTCGCATGTGCAACTAACTACGACACTCGTCCATTTGATATTTCCATCTTTCAACACCCTATTTGTCTCCCAGACCCTCAGTCAGATGTGCCCCGGCTCTCTGAAGATCACGCTCCGTGCGCTACAGCGCGGCGCTCAACTGGACCTGGGACAGTGCCTCAAGATGGAGTACCGTGCCGCCTGCCGCGCCACTGAAAACCATGACTTCCCTGAGGGTACGTTAACTTCTGACCCATTTCTGCTTTCCTGTCATGAAATATTATTATTTAGATAATTAGCTATGCAAAACGCACCTTTTACAGTTTGTTGACCAATCTACTACATAACAACAAGTCTGTATATCCCGTAGGTTTAGGCAGAGTGCGCCTAGTTAATAGTACACCCACGTTTCGCCAGTCTACTAAAACTCCGCTAAATAAACTGTAGAACAAAAAGTGTTGTGCCAGTTGCGGTCATAATAAGTATAACGCAAAATACGAGCTCAGACGTGGAGTTGTGGACGTCAGCCCATTAAACAGTGCGAGTAGGAAGTAGGAGGTGCCTGTAATGTAACATTTCCGATTCGGTTTTGAGCATACAGTACTGCCTCACTGGCCTGAAGAGCATTCGCTTGTAATGTAACATTTCAGATTCGATTGTCTCAAAATGTAGCTGCATGATACACATGTAAATGCTCGGTTCTTTCCCTCACCAATGTAATGATCGAATCTGTAACACTACAGGTTGCGCACTGTAATGCTCGGCTCTCTTCCCTCACTAACTTAATGCTCGAATCCGTAACATTACAGGTTGCGCACTTTAATGCTCGGTTCTCCTCCCTCACCAATATAATGCTCGACTCTGTAACGTTACATTACAGGCGAATGCTCCAGCAGCCCAATTGCGTAAGTGAATTCGGCAAGGCGTAGGATTTGTCCCCTTCAATCGAACAATCACATTCCGTCTATGTGATTGTTCGGTCGATCCACAACGCGTCTTTCATCTCGCACGTGATCGGTCGATTGATGGGGTCAAATACTTCGCCTTGTCGAATTCACTTACGCAATTAGGCTGCTGGTGAGGGAGCACCTTCATGTTTTATAATTTTACAACATAACAATTTCTGTACTGTACTGTTTAGTTTACTACGCAAGATACATCCTGCCTTACCTCAGATATGCCAAGCTTATAAAGTCCCAACAGTCCAAAGACTATGCTTGAAGGTTTCAGATTATGTATATATCTAAAACATCCCTCTTTCCAGGAGTGCGCGCCCTCTTGATAGAGAAAGACAACAACCCTCAATGGAAACCGAAGACCCTCGCCGAAGTAAGCGACGACTACGTAGAGAGTTACTTCAAGAAGCTGCCTCAGGATAAGGAACTGCAGTGGTTTGACTCTAAGCTGTAAGCTGTAGGAGCTGGTTCACTACAGGGTGTAAGCGAATTTATATAATTTTGTTTACTGTGGGTACTGATATGTGATATTTAGGGCTTTTTCATGTAGGTTTAAGTTATTGGACAATTTATTAGAAAAGTTTGACTGCCAAAGTCGTGTTGCAAGAATAATTTCCATCTGCTTTGTTGACTATGTTAGGGCAAGCTTTCAGTCTAAAGTCTATAACCAAAGGCAGCTGAATACCAGTATCTTACATGGACCCTCTAAATACCTGAACTCCACAACCTAGTTACTGGGTAACACAAGAAGTTTAAGACGGGCTGGTGTTCGCAACTCCACGTCCAAGCGCGTATTTTGGACGTACATATGGGTTGGAATCATCTTTCTTTCTTACTTGATACACCCAAATACAATATAAGGGTACTATCATAGTATTGGAATTTGGAGTGCCTTCCTCTCTCCAAATTCCAATACTTGAGTACAATTCTGATGATGAATCCATAGCAATGACAGTCGATGCGGTAAGTGTACTCGCGTTTAATAACAATAGCCCTAGCGTGACATGCGGTTATGAGATAATTATTTGCATAGCAAAATAGGCAGTCAGGATCTATTATGTCTGTATTAATCATTGTCATGCGTAACAAATCGGTAGACCATTGTTATAAATTTAAATTGGACAATTCTGATGCAATTTATTCAAAAATAATGGCGTAGTGTCTGGTTCGCAATCTGCGTTCTTTTCCGACTTTGAAATCTAGTTTGGATGACAGATTTCAAGATTTTAAATGTAAAATGTAGACTAAGAAAATGGTAGAGGCAAAGCGTAGATCGAAAAGGCATCTTGCAAAATTCTCTTTAGATTTTTGGAGGTATAGTTCTCGACAACCATCTGAGCCGCCCTGAAGTTGGCTTTCCGATGCGCAAGGCAGGAAACGGTGCCATTTTTGTATGAGATTTACTACTGCGCAGCCATTGTAGCCAACTTCAGGGCGGCCAAGAAGTTTGGCGAGAACTAAATGCAGAACAGGGTGTAAAGTAGTCTAAACTCTGCTTGCGCGATGCAGAATAGTCCGTGTATAGCGTCATAGATGTCGCTACATGACATTAGCTCATTAGTTCGTATGTGGTGGCATAGATGCCGCTACAGAGAATTTGATTTAAAAATATGCTAGAGTTTACTACTACCAAGAGCTAAAGAGTTTCGTGATTTTTATTATGAATGAGAATGCATATCTGTTATGCCAAATTTTCTGAGTAAATCTTTACATTCTTCTTTAAATAAATAAATAATCACATTTTAGTACCCCCAGCCTCCGACTGATAAGAAATACGGTGCAAGAGGTGATGCAATTTATAGCCATTTTATTATAGATCCAGGTTTATTTGTAAGTCTTCCACGTATGAGAGTTCCTTAATTGTTTATATATGTATGATGTTTTTTAACGCTGTGTGACACGAGACGCCAAACACATAGTTTTTTTTTTATATTTTACTGCCGATACGGTATACGCGAGCCTATCGTTAGTATTTTTATTAAAATAATTGTGTCATTCAAAACTGCGGTTTAATGGTCTTATTGAAATAGATGATTTGACTTTTAAGGCCGCACATTAAACCCAAAATAATGTTTTAAAATGCTTTTTTCATTCTCTCTTTTACTTATGAATACACGGGCATCAGTGTCACACGATCGATGTGTTTAATACAGCCTCAGAAATAAGCAAATCACGTCATTTATTTGTAAACTATATAATTGGCTTAGTAATATTAAGTAGAATCCAAGTGCAATTAGAAAATGAATGTCATAAGTAAGTGCCCAGTACTTTATACACTTTTATACTATTTTTACTTGTATGTTATAGTTGTAAAAATCTTTTGGGAAAAAGTATCATGTTGTAATAAATAAAATGTTATAAAAAAGACAGTTATGCTTTATAGACGATTAACTTAGCTGATTTGAAGAAAAAACATGTATGAGTTTTGGGAATGTGCCTTTTTATATTGTTGTTTATTAATTGTTTAAATAATATAGAAGTATGGTAATTATATCAAACCTTTTAAAATTTCTTACAAATGAATAGCTCATGCTTAAAGCGTAAACCAGTAAAATAATAAGAATAACTTAATAAATAATAACAAACTTGCATTTATTTTGTTTTTTTTTTAAATAAAATTATACAAAATTCTTTCTATGTATTTTATTTGGATGTATATTTTGTGCATAAATGTATATTGAATGTGTTTGTTGTCTGTTAATGTTAATCAATTAAAGAGCAAATTATGTACTTTGTATGTTTTATTTGTAAATATTACATTGGACACATTAAGAACAACATTTATTTTACGCAAGTTCTTTACTTTAAAATAGGTGAAGAAAAGGTAATCATTATCATGAACCCTTTTTCAATTATCCTGCTGCTGTAATTCTATGTTCTTAGTACAGTACAGAGAATACTGAATAAGAAGACTTCACGATCTGGAAGAGAGATAAAATATTAATGTAAAACACTGCATGACTGCATCATTGAAAAATTATAAGAATTATTTTGTAAGTGCACTCACAGACACGTAAGATTGGTACGATAACGCAATAATACCAAGACCAGTCAGAACCACTGGTTCCTGAAAATAAAGCAATACAATTATTATCAGTTAAGTAACTGAAGAATTGGTTTGGATAAAAGTTATTTGACGATAAACAAATTAGACCTTATCTAGTAAGAGCAATTCTTGTGTATATATAATCTGAATCTCGGATACAGCTCCAACGATTTTTATGCAATTTTGTATGCAGGATGTTTCGTGGGCGATAAATCGATCTAGCTAGGTTTCATTTTTAGATAACGTCGATTTTTTTCTATTTTCACCCGAGCAGAGCTCGGTTGCCCAGTCATTAATTTTATTAAACGCCAAATTATTATCGCACTGGCTTTTCAACATACGACAGTGCTAACTGAAAGTTGAAAATCCAGCAAAAGTGCGCTCTAAGCATTCATTTAGATGTCACCTACCGTTAATGGAAACAGGCACAAGATTTATACTATGGAATTAGTAAGTACTTAAAGACAGTGTGGCAGTACATCAATACCTGTGCCTGCAACATGGCGATGACGATGAGCTTCCTGACGCGCACTGCCGATCCGTGCCAGCAGTTCTCCCAGCCCGAACTGAACATAGCTGTTGGGAGGTCTTCCGCCTGAATCAGAGGAACAAGGATTGACCTAAGTGTTCGTTCACACAGGGGTCCGTTTAACAGGTCCGCTTTATCGTATACGTTTTTATTCGGCAATGGCGTAGGTACCTAGTTGTGTATGAGCGAGTTTACATACAACAGTATTAACATACTGATCCGATATATTGAATCAAAGCCACGCGGGGCGTGCCATTACCCCAGTAGCGACGAGAACGTTACCCCAGCAAGAAAGTGGCTCCTGGAGGATATGAGTGGAAAGTATAATTAGTGCGTAATCTCCTGTGAATGTGCGCCACATAAAAATTAGACCGTGTCATCGTTTTTGAAAAAAAACCATTCCTGCTGGAGTAACGTTGTTCCAGCAGGAATATTATAAACGAATGATCGGAGTGAGAAATATTGTGCATGGGCAGAGAGCTTATAGTTGTGCAAAAATGTGCGTCGAAAATATAATTGTTTTAATGTACTACTTTTCTACCTCAGTTTACTCAGGCACATCACGTTTCAACCGGTTCGTGAGTAAAGCTAAGAAGATCATCATTATGTATGGATCCGTCGCTATTTCGTAGCCATTCGAATTTGGTCGGATAACCAGCCTTACTTTACTTTTATGTGGCGCACATTCACAGCAGATAACGCACTAATTATACCTACGTTCCACTCATATCACTTTCTTGCAGGGGTAACGTTCTCAGTAGCGACGGATCCGTTAAAACTGTACTGTAAAAATGGTGTGAACAACATCACCCCCAGTAGCGACGTACCTATCCGTTAAAATGTACCTACTGTAAATGCGGTGTGAACATCGAAAACGGATGTTCTGTTGTTTTTCCTGAACTGTGATATCTGTTTTATTTAAACTAGTAATTAATTTAGGATCCTAATTAAAAGTAGGTATCTTAACTTTTATTTAGGCAAAAACGCACGAAACTTTATAAGGAATGTAACGGTAACGGAAAGATGCGATCATATTTTAAAGACTACTTCTGCGCATGTATTTCAGCAAATTTTGCCAAGGAAGTCGGTATAGGTACGTGACGACAACTTGGTTTGGAAAATCCATAGTTTTTTTTGTTATGTCTTCCTTGGAATAGTCGTTCATATACATGGCCAGACACAGTCTTTGAATAAAAAAAAAAAATAAAAATAACAAAAACCCCGACTGCATAAAGACGTACACAAGAAGAAAATCATGCACACCTATTTTTATTTTTTTAGAATTATGTACATTTAAACATATAAGTGTAATATATTTTTGTTATCACCTTTTAAAACCCTTTATTTTGATACCCCACACGGTGGGTTTGGAAGAAAAAAATACCACAATATGGCGCCCAAAATCCGCCATTTTACTATTTTCCAATTTTAATGTTGCCAGTGACACTCGCAGGGTTAAGACAAATCGATTGACGTAAGAATCATCAAAATCGGCCAACGCGTTTGGTCTCTAGAACGCCACATAGGAACAAACATACATGCATACATACATAGACTGATTATACATTACCCTCCTTTGGCAGTCGGGTAAATATGATCGCACCTTAGCGTTACAGTCTGTTTAAGTTGCCAGAAACACTGCAGCATTTTGACGTGATAACGTCTTTAAAATCGTTTTAGTCGGGTGACATGTTCAGAAACTTGTGTCACACCAAAACCTCACGAGCGCGATCGCAGGTATAACGAGAGAGAGACGGACCGATCTCCCGTCTCATCTCGAGCGCTGCCAGTCATTCCGTGAAACTTGTCACGCGGAATCCTCACGAGCGGAGGCTGGCATAGCGTTCGAGTGAGTGGACCGATCTTCCGTCTCTCTCACTCTAGCGGCATACAAACGAATGGAGATTTTCTCGTGCGGTTAAGTTTTCGTTGAATGTTTAACAGTGAAACAAAATGTGAAACGTTATCACGTAAACATCTCGATCGTAAACCTACTTTACAAACAACCAATTTTTTTTTTGTTGTAAGAAACGTGTATCGCGTAACATCTAAGTAACTGAAAGGATGATTTGCAATTTCTCATTCAAATGTATATGGGGTTACCTAGGTATCTACAAGCAGCCAATCTTACCTCCACGGTAATGTCACCAGCGTTCCACATGAAGAAACCAGTGCTGCACAGTATAGTCAGAGCTGTCACCACTATTGTTAATGCATTCGTCAGATTACGGGCTGAATTCTGAAAAAATATCATGGTATTGTGCATTGGCCTGATGTCCGTAACTCTACGTCAAAACGCGTACTTTGAAACATTTTTTTAAACATTTTCCCTCTCCATGAATTTCTCCTTTATACTGGGTGAATTACAAATATTTAAGTAACCAGATACTTACCACCATTTGGTACATTAACACGATCAGCAAGCTTAGATTGAATATGATCTGACCACTGAACACGTCTCTGCATATCGCTTGTATGTCGCCGGTACACCTATGAAAAGGACACAATTTAAAAGTAACCACACCTATTGAGGTAGATGCCATTTTATTTTTATTGTTAGTTATTGAGGTGGAAAGCATTTATGCCTTTTTGAGCGAGATACCTTTGCCTAAAAGTGGCTGCGACAAGCAAGCAGTTCTATCTTTCAAAGAGTCAAAGACAACAATTAATAAAATTAACGAGTAAACGATAAATCAGGAAACGACTTAAAAAATGAAAACACAAAAAGTTTACTTTAATGTGTCCGAATGCATTTTGATGCCAACTTTGAGACCTCTCTCATACTCTTGTTCCTTCTCCCTTTGAGTCAAGTTCTCATCTTCAAAAATGCTGTTGAGACTTCTGAAGTAGCTCTTCAAGTTCTTAAACTGATGGCTGACTGCAATGGTGAGGCATATCACCAGCGAGTATACCGAGGAGATCCGCGTCAGGTAGATCCACCAGAAGATGTAGAATACTGCTCTGCCGACATTGCTTAACACTGATCTATCTTGGACATCTGGCCAGGCTGTGATTATTGTGTTGAATGTTTCTCCTAAAAACAAATAACATCACGCCTGTACTGTATTCCCCAAAGGGTTAGGCAGAGACACGGGGTTCCAGCGCTAACAAAGAAAATTTGGTTCAAATAATCAGACGAAAAACGCTAGTTACGTTGGCACGGTTTCTTTTTATGGGATGAGGCATCTGTATGCTAGTATTATATTATCTGTGGCAGAGATACATCTATGGTAGGTACATCTACATTTCGCCAGCCTTTTTTAAGTCCCATGTGATATGGGGTGAGCCTATTGCCAGCAAATGGACACAAGTCCAGACTCCGGACTGCTATTGAGAAATGCTTGATGGAAAAATCCAATAATACTTTGCCTGTGCTGGGCATTGAATCCAGGATTACTCAAGAGGCTACCACTATTACTAAAGAGGCAGTTAAAAGGAAAGTAAAATTAATATATTCATTATTAGCTTCTGCCAGCGGCTTCACTCGCGTGAATGTCGAAAATTATCCCAAGGGAACATATTCCCGGGACAAAAAGTATCCTATGTGCTATTCCAGACTATAATCTATCTCTGTGTCAAATTTGATCGAGATCCGTTCAGTAGTTTATGCGTGAAAGTGTAACAAACATTCAACCAAACTCACAAACCGCCGTCTTTATAATATTAATTGTGATGTGATCTCCACTTCCTTTCAGTAATAACCTTTTACATTAAACATTTCTTATATACCTAAGCCAAGTTTCATTCAGTGCAATTTTTTAAACTGAAACAAACGGCAACTACAAAGTAAAATAAGAAGCACACTCACCCGTGCGTATGACCCTCAGAATAGCCTCTATCGTGTACAAAATAAGAGAGATAACGCAGTTCAAGATCAAAGCCCAGGAGAAGAACTTAGATCTTTTAATCATCTGCTTCTCAGCCTCCCCATCATTGTAGAACTCCTTTAATCCTATCCCCAGCTTGTACATAACATCTCGTATTTGTCCCTCTTGGTAAGTCATACGAACTCGAAACCCAGTGATGATAGAATGAGAGATGATGAAAAGAACCAGATCAGAACTCTGCCGGTCCGTCAAGTTCTTCTGCGTAACAAAAGCACTGTATTCCAAAAGGACCATAGTGAAAACCGCCCAGTTTCCGAATTTACTTAGCAGATGAATCATTTTCATGATCGCGTTCGGAAAATCTAAGTCTTCCACCCAATAGTTTGGCAAACCGAATATGAAAACGAATTTGTTGAGATTTATCAGGAATTCTGTTGTCTTTGTAGGTTTATAACTGCCTGAATAGTTCTCCATTTTGACTTTGGAATTGTTTTGTGGCTTATGAATGTCGACGTGTCTGCGAATTTGCAGGGACTAAGTTACAAATGAACGTAGTTCGCAATACCATTTCTAATGCAGAGTCGTATTCCGTAGGTTATTTATGATCGAGGCAGGCTTACAGTTGCTATTATGTTTGTTTAACTGTATCCCACTGCAGGACAAAGGCCTTTCTATACTCCTTCCACTTCTGTAGCACTATTCTGTTAAAATCTCACCATGATAACTTAGGCAAAGTGGACATGAAGTGCGCTGGCAATCCATCAAATCAAGGCGAAATGAGTGTTCACTTCAGGCTCACTCCACCTAAATTTTCACGGTGAGTTGTTTGTAGAACATCCTTATTGAAGCAGTTAAGCTCATCCCGCCAACTCGGTTCGGAGATTGCTGCAATATTACTTGCCATTACGGGTGAGCCATCGTGATTTGTAAGATAGACCCGTTGTTCGTCAAAAATACTTGCTCCGTTTCTTGGCTCTCTGCTAAAACTTGAGTATGGATCTCTGCTGAATTGTCAAAAGATCATGTTAGAGAACCGTTTGTGTGGAATGAAGATCGAAAAAGGAAGGAATTCGAAGTCAGTTATTTCAAACATTAAACTAAGAAGCCTCGTTGGTCTAGTGGTCGCAAGTGACCTTTAGGTCCTGTCCCTGGTCGGGTATAGTGTTGTTGGGTTTTTAGGGCTCCGTAGTCAACAAGGAAGCTTAGCTCAGAGACTCTTAGTACTAGAAATCTATAATTTAAAATAAAACCTTGAAAATTTTGTTTTTGTTTTGGTACCTTCCGTACACGTAAAGTGGGGATGCTTTTTTTTCTCGTCAGTCCCATGGTTTGGGTTATCGTTGGATAGGCCATTCAAAATTATTACGGATCTGTGAAAACCACTTTTCGGTGTGTCCTTCCTGGCTGCTAAATGGTTGCTTTAGGATATGTGAAAATATAACGAAATTAACAGGAAAACTATCACAGCTAAGTAGGCTTTACAAATTTACGAGTAATAGTCGACCAACTTATAAAATGTACTTGGAAAAGTACAAGTTTTGTATATTTATGTATGGGGAAAACAGTTTTCGAACGGCAGTCAATATTGTCCCTTCGTTAGAGCAATGTTTGGTGCTGTCGTTGTTTATGAATTTTAGTAATGTAATCTATTTATTTTTATTTTTTATTTATTTTTACCTTCGGTAAAAAAAATGGTGAATGTAGCTGTTCCGTACAAACAGCTACATTCACCATTTTTTTTTCACCGAAGGTCAGACTCACACTTGGCCTATTTTTCTATCTGGAATGGACCTTTGATTTTTGAGTGCCCGGTTGATGGCAATAGACAAAAGGAGGGAAAAAGGAGGGACCTTTTTACATGAGATTTTAACATAACTGGCGAAATGTGGGTGTGGGTGCACTTCTGCCTATCCCTTCCGGGAGTACACTGTACAAGCGTGATGTAATGTATGTATGTAAACTAAGAAAACTAATGCATGTCATATGATGAAGGGATATATTCCTAGATGCCTCTCTGTGAATCGTTAATAAGTCGTACGTTTCGAGCATTATTCATAATAACACGAAATCAATTAAATAAATGGTTAGATCATGGACGTTATTGGAGCCACTAATTCAACAATGGCTCTACGTACAGTCAACCATATGATAATAGTGATCTGGCCCGTATATGCGACTAGTGCAAGAGGTTCGGACTTATGATGAACCCCATAAAGACACAAGTTTTGGTGGTAGGGAGTTCAAGAACGGTCTCAAGGATCGACTGGACGACTCTTCCCCAAGTTTCTTTTGACAACACTGTTATTCCATTTAGCGAGAAAGTTAAAAACGCGGGCATATTCCTTGACAAAAGCTTCTCTTGGACAGCCCAGCTACAGGAAGATAGCCGCAAGCTATGCGCATCTGCTGGATCTTTGAGAAGACTGCGTAATTTTCTGCCAACTGCAACCAAGATTGAGCTTGCAAAATCTTTTCTGTTACCCGTCCTTGATTATGCTGATGCCAGCTATCTTGACCTCATTGAAGTGCAACTTGAAAAACTTGAGCGGCTTCAAAATTTTTGTATAAGGTTTATATTTGGTTTGCGCAAATATGACCATGTTTCTGAATTTCGTGTGAAACTCAAGTGGTTGCCAATTCGCCATCGCTGGCAAGCTCATATTCTTTCCCTCCTGTGTAATATTCTATTTCTTCCTTGTACACCTTTTTACCTCAAGAAACGATTTGAGTTTCTAAGTGACTCGCACCTAAAAGTTCTTAGGTCATCGGATAATATGAAACGTAAAATGCCAATGCATTCCGCATTGGCATTTTAAGTTTCATATTATTCGGACTACCTTCCTAGACAAATATTTTACGGTCCAGGCAACTCGTCTATGGAATGCATTGTCTGTGACTATAAAACGCGCGCAATCACTGCCGGTTTTTAAGCGATTTGTAAAGGAGCACTACTTATCACTGTGATCACAATCTTGTATAAGATGAATTGTTTTCTTGTCTGCATATTAGTTGTATGTATGTATTTATGTATCATTATTTTAAACCGAATTCCCAAAAAGCAGGAGATTTTATGTTCGACATTACGTTATTTTTTTTTGTATGAAAGAGTATGTTCCGAAATTGGTCCCATTTTAATTTGGTGAAGGTCTGATAAAGAACTTCGAAGAAATACAACGGGACTCTTCAATCAATAACGGCAAATCTCTCGAGATTACTGCAATCGCATGTCTGTTTATTGTTTATACCATTTCATAACATAACATCACGCCTGTACGCTCTTAAGGGGTACGCAGTTCTCTCATTTTACCGGTTATGTTCAAGTTCATGATATTCGGGTAACCTATTCTGGCGTAATAGGTACCTTACTAAACAACTTGCCTAATAGATAGGTACAACCAAAAAGCGAAAAAAAAAAACTTTTTACAAAATAATACTACCGACTTCCAAATAAAAAAAAACCAAGTGAAAAATAATTTTATTTTGGAAGTCGGTGTCCATAACGCAATAAATTGGTACCACCATTTTTTTATTTGTATTTAGTACCTACTTACTGTATAAACGATTTATTTGTTGAAACATTTGCACTAAGTGCAACCCCATATTGTGTCCAGGCTGTCTCTTTCCATTCTAGGTTCCCTGGTAGAGATCGCGGAATGCGATAAGGCCACCTGTCGTATGTTTGTTTTTGTTTTAAGATGTCTTTTTCAATTGTTTTATCTTGGTGTACAATAAAGTAATAAATAAATAAATATATTAGAAATCAAATTGCCCTTACTGTTTCGTCATAAAACACTGTTAATGTTAAAATGTTACCATTGGTCGTGCGGCTGACTGTACAGTAATAACGGATATTATCATTTCTCATGTCATTTCGTCATACACTACATATGGAAAGGGTTTCATAATTATGTTCGTTTTAATTATTCGCGATCAACTATGACTAACTATGTGATTGCTCGTAATTCCTTGCCTACGTTTACAATTTTGCTTAAGGGTAAGCACACTCAGAGAGAGTCGTAGCGAAGGAGTGCCTAAGATAAAAAATTACAAAATATATTGGCGCATCTCATGACTAAATAATTACAGCCGCATTTCTATTCGGTCGATTTTCAAGGTTGACCAATGTTTGCCGAGGGCAGTCCGTGGATGGGTATCTTAACATCCCAAGATTCCTCCAACGGCTTAATGTGCTTGCCTGCACATTAAGCCGTTGGTCCCGGCAGTCAGAAGCTAGGAAATCTGACACCAGTCTTGCCGAAGGGGTATCGTTATATCGTATTATCCAGTTACTGGGTTGTGGAGCTCAGATAGGCAATCGCTCCATGGAAAATAACCAGCTGCGTCCGGTTAGACTGGGAGCCGACCCCAAAATACCTGGGCTAAGGCTAGGCCGATTGCCGACCCTCCACCGACCTTCCACCTCGCAATGCAATTTGACGTGTCGCTTCGACTTGACTTTACGGTGTGGAGATAGAGGTCAATATTCCATGTCTACATAGATTTTAAGACAGACACGTTGCTTCGTTTCGACTCTGCCTCAATGTGCTTTGACCCTAAGAATGTGTTACCATGAAAGCGGAAGCGATGCGTGCTCTGTAGTTGGGCCTAAAAAGTTATCGGTCTTCATGTATTTTTTATAGGAAAACAAAAGACTGCACTTACTCTAAACACTCTTGAAAACCTCAAATGATTCAATTTTAATACTAAGTATTGTATAGTTAAAAGTTTGTAAAGCAAACTGAATAACGCTAGTCGCTACCACACTTCACCCAGTCCCCTTCTCCATACGCAGTAAATAAGCGTCAGTGAAAAGACCATAATGCGGGCTCAATTCTACTTTATTTAGAGAAAGGTAAGAACTTGGGCGTATCCCTTGACAAAAGCTTCTCTTTGACAGCCCAGCTACAGGAAGTTATCCGTAAGCTATTCGCATCTGCTGGGTCCCCTCCTCCATACGCAGAAAATAGGCGACAGTTAAAAGACTATTTTACGACAGTTAAAGTTAGTGAAGTGGACACTATACGTGACCTTGGAGTTCAGTTTGATCAAAAGCTGACCTTTGCACCACACTTAGATCACATTTCTAAAAAAGCATCTACGTTGATAGGTTTTGTCATAAGACAATGTAAAGGTTTTGGTCAAATTAAAACTAAAATCTTGCTTTATCAGAGTTTAGTAGCATACGTAGCATATTAGAGTATTGCAGTGTGTTGCGGCGGCCACACTACGCTACGAATAGTTTACGGCTAGAACGAGTTCAAAAACGCTTCGTTTGGCATCTGGTTTTTCAGTGGTAATAACTAAAAAAGTGCGTTCTTACAAAAAGCGATTGAAATTCTTGAACAGGCACTCCTTGGAAGAACGAAGATGTTTGAACGACGCAATGTTTGCTAGCAAAATCTTGAAGAGAAATATCGACTCACCGCCGCTGCTCGCACTCATTAACGTTCGTGCTCCACCGAGGATTCCGCGTAAACTCTGCGTAGTCCTCCAATGAGAAGAATGGTGTTGGGATCTAACTCTCCATGTGCTAGGTTTTGTAGGGTTTTGAACAGTTGTAGTGATGTGGTTGATTTTCACTTTCAAAAAATTAAATTTCTGGTCTGTTTAACAGATTTGTTGTAAATGTTTTTAGACTGTGTGTACGTAACTTTTTGAGGAATTATGCTTTTAATATTTCGCATAATTGTAACTATTCTAGAGTTATATTACTAAGTTTACTTGTAGAATTTGTAGCTTACAGCAAACATACTTATTATTGTTTTTTGTTCATGTGGTGTTTACCTATAAGTAATTGTTGCACTGTATAGAGTTTATACGCATGTTTTATTTTTTGATTAGTGTAAACAATTGTTGGTAGACTTAATAAATAAAATAAATATATTGCGGGCTCAATTCTACTTTATTTATTCTTTCTAAATGATGCATGACAATAGTGTTAAAGTAAAGTTTTAAGAACTAAACTAAAAGGTACTTTATGAGCTTTATGTAGTTTTTGACTACTGGAAAAATTATTGGCGGCTGTTAAGATTTTACCACATTTTTTATCCTCGACTGACGCAGTTTATTTGAAGACAATATTAGATCTATTTAACTTTTGTTTATCATTGTACTTCTTGATTAAATTAAAACAGTACTGAGAATACGGAGTATGACGACTTCACGATCTGAAATAAATATAATAACTTGTTACTAATAAGTTTTTTAATACTATTACGTACTTACAGGTTAATTCATATAAAATGACGGTTGTAAAGTTTGCTTTTCGCTGCGGAGTAGGTACTCCATCCTTCACGCCCGCAGTCACATGATTTTCGACTACCCAGCAACTCGCGAAGCGTTCTGAACTGTTATTAAGTTTGAGTCTACCTCTCTATTTTGCTGGTTACTTCAGTAATAGTGTATTTACAAATATGATTGATTTGTATACTCACCCTAATGTATGACTCGTAAGAAAGTTCAATATATCCAAGTCCCTTGAGGACAACAGGTCGCTGAGGACAAAATTATTGATATGTTATCCCAATAGTCTTCTGTATACCTGTAACCTATACTCTTTGCATTGATCTGAACTGCTTTTTTAACACTACGCAAAAACATCTATTGATTGAATTTTTGAAAGCTTCTTCCATGCTTAGGTACTACACTTTCCTTTAAGTCTACAAATACCATTCCTATTATAAGTTGCATTGAAACTACAAATAAGTACCTGAAACAACACCTAATTTCTAGGTACTTTATTAAATCTGCGTCAAAGTCCGACTTACCTGTGCTTGGCACATAGTTATGACAACGAGATTCCGGACGCGCGCTGAGCACTGTCCCTGGCAGTTGTACCACCCAGAGAAATATATCGCCGTGCCCAGGTGGGACGCCTGGAACACCACCCATACCCTTTACGATACTTTTGGATGCCTACATCGAAGGAGAAAGCATTATCAGGATAGGATAGGGACGTTTTGGAAACCAAGAAAAGATCCGTTAGTGGTGCAATGGCTGAATTGAAAGCCAGAAAATGTCGAATGGTCGTGCACATCATTCAAGCGTTGTCAATGGAACTCGTCTTTACATAATAAAAAAAATATCTGATCTGAAGTTGAATCTATTATGTCAAGGTTAGGTTTTGTAGACTGTATGTAGGATATTCCTTGCTTGCTATGGGCAGGTACCCATAGCAAGCAAGTAATATCCTGGCTTGGCACACGCCTTGAAGACGCCATTCCTGAATTCATAAGGCAAGATTGACTATCTTGGTAACGTTCGTACTAAAAACTATTCCCGTGTCATCAGTTCAGCCGAAACTCGTCCATTGCTGGACATATGCCTACCCCAGGCGTCGCCACATTGACCGATCCCGTGCGTCTCGCATCCAGCGCATTCCCGCAATCTTAACAAGGTCATCGGTTCACCTAGTGGGAGGCCTTCCAACGCTTCGTCTTCCGGGTCGCAGTCGCTATTCCAGAACTTTTCGGCCCCATCGGCCATCCGTTCAGCGAGCAATGTTGCCTGCCCACTACCACTTAAGTTTCGCAATTCTTTGGGCTATGTCGGTAACTTTGGTTCTCCTGCGGACATCTTCTTTTCTGATGCGATCACGCAAGGGTTCCCGTGTAACCTGGGTAATATAGTCCCAGAAAATAATATTCGAAGTCAGTCAGAACCATCTCTTTTTCTCTGAGTGTGTTTATTACTAGGCTAAATCAACGCTAAGTTGTGACCAACCGACTACCCATTAAACATCAGTTGTTCAATAATATTTGGCTTACCTCGACGGTGACGTCTCCAGCGTTCCACATGTAGAAGCCAGTGCTGATGAGCACAGCGGACGTAGTGAACACCGCGACGCATAAGTTCACAAGCGTGCGCTCCGAATTCTGAAAACAAAAATTTCATCATCATGCTCTGGCAGCAGTCATCTGAGATAGATCTCTCCAAACTCTCGTTTCACGATAACTGTCATACAGGTCATACTGCTATCAGCCACCCTGCGATCGTTACTCCACCTAGCCTGAGAGTTTCCCACCTTACGATTGCCAATTCGCGGTCTCCACTCAAGAACACGTCTACCCCGACGTTCATCGATTTTACATTTCATATGGCCGGCCCATTACTGTGTAAGAATAGAGGGATAAAATAAAAATTCTTAAGTACGTAAAATAACGATTACGAGATCTGCTGCCTGATTACGCAATGAATTCGGCAAGGCAAAGGGCAAAGAGTACGAACAATCGACCAGTCATTTAGACGGAAATACACATCGCGTCTTTCATCTCGCAATGTGATAGGTCAATTTTCATACTCTTCAGCAATAAGCCTGCTGAAGTTTCCAAACTACAAAAAGATTAAAATTGTTACAATCTTTGGGATTTGATACTTACCGCCATTTGGGCCATTAGCGCAACCAGGAGACAGATGTTGAAAACGATTTGTCCACTGAACACATCGCGACACACAGTTTGTGTTTGTTGAGTGCATCTGAGAATTAAACAGGAAGGGTCAAGTTTAATTAATTCATTCCTGTCCAGCAGTGGACATTGACTTTCGGCTGAAACGTTGACCATGATGATTCCTGTCGCTAAGAAATGGAGAAATAAAAAAGTGTTATGTCTACAGGCACAATACAATAGGTGGCTGATGGCGAATATAAATAACTAGATTTTTCTACTAGGTTTGCCCGAGAACCGTGTAATTTTTCGGGAAGAAAAGTGGCATTTAGGAGTAGTGAAAATATCTATCCGTAAAAGAATTTTCGGAATATGATAAGTAGGTACTTTCAGTGACTACCTTTTACAAAATCAACCAGAAATCAAGCCTCTCTATAATATTAGCTTAAATGAGAAGATTTCCTACAGCTAGCCAGGAAGGCTGCTGAACAAATTAGGTTACAAATAGCGAATAATATGAATAAGGGTGGATTCTCAGCAAGCCTACATTATGTGAAAGAGTTGAGGAAGCTCTTCTTCAATACTTACTCTAACGTGTCTGAATGCAGCTTTATTCCAACTTTGAAACCAGCCTCATACTTCTCTTGTTTCTCTTCCTGACTCAAATCTTGCCTCTCAAATATATCATTAAGACTTCTGAAATAGCTCTGCAGGTTCTTGTACTGGTGACTGAGGCAGGTGGTCAGAGGAATGACTAGCATGTATACTGCGACTATCCTGGTCAAGAAGATCCACCAGATTATGAAGCAGAGCGCTCTGACTACATTAGCCAAGTCGGACCTGTCCTCAACATCTGGATATGCAGTCACTAAAGTTGTGAAAGTTACGTCTGAAAGTGGTAGAGGATATGCAATAAATAAATGTCTTTTTCTATTTTTGGTTGCAGTTTTGTGATTGAAGTTTTGGGTTTTTCCTGTTGTAAAATCTAGTTGGTTTCTTAAATCGAAGCTAAAAGCAAAATTACAATTTGATTGCGGAAAAAAGGTAAGTTAGAATGTGTTAAGTTTATGCAGGTGACCAAGCACATTACTGACTGTGTTCTATAAAATCAGAAAAGAGTTTGGGCAGGATTTAATGTTATGTCATACCGTATCGTACGACATCCCAGACTGCTTCAGCCGCATACATGAACATAGACAACGTACAGCTGAACACCAACGCGAACAAATATATGTACGTGCTGGCAAGCATCTGTCTCTCGACCTCTGGGTCGTTGTAAACCGACTTCAGACCTACAGTCAGGGTGTAAATCACCAGCCTTACTTTCCCCTGTAGCCTCGCCATCATCACACGGAACATGCACAGCATTGGATGAGATAAGGCATACACCAACAGGTTCGATTTCTGCTTCTGCGTCAAATCAGTCTGCGTAAAGAACGAGGCCAGCTCAAAAACTATCAGAAAGTATATCAACCAATTATTGAACTTTGCAAACTTATCGTAGAATCGAACGAATCTTTTAGATAACTTCAGGTCTTCCAACCAGAAGTTAGGCAAACCGAACAAGTACACTACATAGCTCAGTTTGTAGAAGAAGTCGGTTGTCTTGCTTCGTTTGTAGGTCGTAGACTCCATGTTTGATCTTTTATGTCCAAATGGCTTGGTAACGAAAATTCGAATTGTTATACTGAATTTCGTAATTGAAATAGCCATCTTTATTTTTCTTGTAATGACGCCTAATCAAAGGGATTTAGGGTTGTCAAAAACATTTTAACAAAAAAATTAAACCTACTTCCAAAGCAAAACACTACAAAGCGAAAAATAACTTTCATTTCCGAAGACGGTGTATATTGTTACCTATTGTTTTTCATTTTTCCACACCGATTTGACTTAAAAAGTTTTTTATTTTTCTCTTTTTTGTTTTGGTAGATGTCTCAAATTACCATGAAAATCATTTATTGCCTAAGTACAATTCCAATAAGCCCATACATTAATAGGATACTTACATTGTTTTATTTCGGAGTTCTAGTGCCTACATTCCGGCTTCATCATCGGATCAGTTCAATGGTGCCATTTTCATAAGTTAGGTACCAATAATTTATTAGTATTTGCTTCATCACAGTCGGTTAACTATTCGTGGTATCTTAAACCCGTGACATACCTACTTAATTATCACTAAGGAGTTCCAGTGATGAGTGACACTCTGTGGTCATCTTCATCACTTCTACTTTACCAAATGATACTTTCTGAGTTCAAATGCTTGCATTGTTGATGAAAATACCAAAATCGCTATACGTATGCCTATAATATTTGAGTAGTTCCCTCGATTTCTCCAGGATCCCGTCATCAGATCCTGACCATGGGACCACCTGGCAAGTATACCCTTTCAAACAAAAGAATAATATTCCAAATCGGTCCAAATCGGGTTAATCGAGTAACATACATAAAAAAAAAACGAAGTCGGTTAAAAAATATCGATGCCATATATATTTGACAATTCCAAGAATTGCTGTCACGGATATTGGTGGTTTATATTCTCTTTGTTGGTGGTAGTGTCTCGTACATTGCGTTTTTGCAGAGACATAATCAAATGATACGGACGGAGAGCCAATAGTTGATTGTTTACAAAAACAAGCAAATGCATTCGATGATTCAAACACGCGATATCGTGCTTGGATGCACACAATTAAACCAGGGATTCTACTCGTATTAAAACAATTAGGTTAATTTTTGCCATTTAGGAATTAAAAGACCTATCATGTAGAATTCAAGATTCTTTATTGTATACCAAAAGTTACACTGTATTTCTTTTACAAAATAATTTAATTCTATGGGTACAATGGCGGTGATATGGAAATGTACAAGAAAACTTTTGGATAGACTGAATAAAAAAGTCCATCACGTCTGCTACTTTAATTGAGAAAATAATAATATTATGAAGAAAACTTGCAAAATTTTCTACTCACAACCCTAGACAATTATGAAGAAGATTATATTCTCAATATTAAATCAGACATTTGATACATTTTGTTAATTATCCAAGAGCTTCGTAATAGAGCAATTTTCTGTTATTCCAAAGAAAATGACAAATTATGTAGTTACCGACAAATTATTTGATGAATAAGTCGATCAAGGGGGTAATAATGCAATTCAATGACGCCAAAGTTCTAGAATATAATCAGTTTCCCTGTGTTTTCAGTGATAAATGCTTGTATGTAATAATGTTTCCTTCCAGCAACCATCCATGCAAGCTTCCATGAGTGTTTTATATGTTGTTTGTTGTACAATAATTACAATATTAAAATACAAGAGTTCGTGGCTAAATAATAACAGCCGCACGGGTCTTCAAGGTTAAGCAACGCATGACGAGGTCGGTTCGTGGATGGGTGACCATTTTCAACATACCGAGTTTCCTCCGTGCCTCGAAAAGCACGCTAAGCACGCTAAGTCATTTGAAGATCTTTGACATTCGTTACGGGTAGTCAGAAGCTTAAGACCTGACACCAGTCTTGCCAAGGGGTACCGTGTTGCCCAGTTACTGGGTTGTGGAGAGGTCAGATAGACAGGCGCTCCATGTAAAACACTTGTGCTCAGCTGAATCTGGTAAGACTGGAAGCCGACCCTAAACGGCTAGGCAGATTGAATGTTGTACAATAATTAAAATGACTTAAGGCATAGATATAAAAATTGTTCCAATTACTTCACTTACCGAGAAACAGCAGAACTTTTTGTATCAAATTCTAATGACTGTTTCAGGTAAATAAAGTATTCTATCAATATTTTACTTTTTATTGTGTATCATTATTGCTAAATTAGCCAACTGTAAGCTTCTTTCAGGGAATAAATAATTAATTCCTCAGTAATTTATTGCTTTTTTCTGCGTCATATTAAATGCCACCTGGCGATTCCCATGAGCTTTAGAAGTTTATAACAACAATATTGTAAACATTAAATGTCCTTGAGGTACACGTTCTTTGTGCAACTACTGGCGAATTATGAATTTTTAATTGGACGTTGTATAAACCATGTTTCTATTTTGTTTTCTTTAAATATTATTTTATGTCCTACTTTCAATATTTCTATATTTTTATAACATCCGAAAAAAATCCTTGCATATCTCGCACACCCATTCAAAAACATTTCTTTTTCATCATAAACTGCTTAAAAAATCTATGCCTAACTATATTTTAAAATAAAAACCGGCCAAGTGCGTCTCGGGCCGTCTACTTGCATAATAATGCGGACTAAGAAGAGGGTCTTTGTTGTTACATGAACCTTAAAACGGTTTCAGCGCGTCACAACGTCTAAAACCTTAAAAACGGGCCCAATTTCATAAGTGAAGTTCGAAAAAATATCATTTATTTGAGTACCACCGCGTGAAGAGATTCAATGATAGGAACAAACAACCAACGTGCGCTGACGGACTACGGACCGGTACTGCCAACGACTCCGCCTGCTTCCTGTTTATTCGAGCTTAAACATTATTAATTTAGAAATCATTATTATTAAGGATGTTATGATTTTATTTATGTATATTTTTACATGGTCCACAAGCATAATATATGTATTATCTGTTTCGTACAGCTGACAACGTTATTTACGTAATATTTCAATGGCATTTGTACAAAATGTTTACTGTTCCAAGAACATTTTATAAGTTGGTCGACTATTACTCGTAAATTTGTAAAGCCTACTCAGCTGTGATAGTTTTCCTTTTAATTTCGATTATTTGTTACAGTTACAACCAGTTTTTAGATAGAACGTGTTTTCTCTAGTTTTTACTGAATGCCTTTGTTAAAACTAGAATTAACTAATGCTCATAATTGAATATCAGTTAAATGCCTAATATGAGAGTACAATGTGATGAAAACTATTATAATGTTATATTTTAATGTATCGTATATGAAACCAATGACAGGTTTCAATATAGAATGGGTAAATACGATTACTATTTAAGCAACAAAGTTAACGGGGCCCCGCTGCGCAGGGCTCCTATTTCTGTCTGAAGGGTCTAAAGTAACCTTACATGAAGGAAGTCGGAAGCTGAAGTGAGCAAACCGAGCGAACTCAGCTCCCGACTTTCTCGGCTTTGGCTCCCGGCTAACCGGTAGGCAGCGACCGGACGCACAGTGCTGGTGCCGGCGGCGGCGTGTACCCAGCGATCGCTTGCTGGACAAATTACGCCGGTATACGTGTGATAGCTAACGTATATGGCTATATACTTAGCCGCCGGTTACCCGCACCGGCTATCCGGCGGGGCGTGTGAATGGGCACTAAGGGTTCCTTGTTGACTTCGGAACCCTACAATAATTTGAATTTGAATTTGTCACTACTGTGCTTGAACGTCTCCGTTTGGCAGTTGAGAGTGATCTTTAGGAAGATGCTGCTTATCTTCTTGACTGCCACGCCATAGTTACCACCTACAACATTTAAGTTCTATCCCAGACATTGCAATTTAAGTTAACACGAAGTCTTCCACGTAATTAATTATTCAACGCACTAGAAAGAAAGTATAAAAACAACTTCCGAGCAAGTTTTCTTTATTAGTAAGAAATAACCATCTGTATTGTTAAGAAAGTACCAATTAACATAGTCCTGACAAAGAGTCTTCAACACAATGCCTGAATTACAAAGAGTATCTTCAACACAATGCCTGAATTACAAAGAGTATCTTCCGTAGCTTGTACCGGCTAAGAAAGAAACTACGACTTTCGTAGCTCGTTACTGCGAAAGATGCTACGTCGTAGCAGTACATAACTTAAATTAGGAATGCTACGGTTGTCGTAGGTTGTAGTAAGACTATAATATTATGTTTGTCGTTCGTAGCTCGTAACTCGTAGCAGGAAGATCTTGCATAATAATTATTATAATAAGTTTGTTTGTCGTAACTCGTAACATGATAATTCTATATTATGTCTGACATATTTTATTTATTTATTTATTAAAACTGCATGCAACATACAAGGTACATACCAAGGATAGTTGAGAGATAACATGGCAGGTGCACAAAAAATTGAAATAATGATTAAAGTAAAAACTGAAGAAGAAAAGTTAAAATAAACATACACATACATTTCCTATAATAAATACATACATACATATAAAAGTAATAGAAAGGTGATTGAGACGGCTCTGCTATTGGTGAAGAAAGTAATGCCGTAACTGCCGCTTAAATGCATATTGACTGGTGGCCGTCCTGATGTCGAGAGGTAGCGCATTCCAGAGAAGAATGGACTGAATATGAAAGGAAGAATGAATAAAATCAGAAGTATGAGAAGGACAAAGCAAGAGAAGATTGTTAGACGAACGCAGATTCCTAGCGTGTGAGGTACATAAATATTGAAATTGAGGTGTGAGATAAGAAGGAGGAGTTGGAGAGTTGAGTAGGGGAAAAAGCGTGGTCCAAGCGCGCAAATTTCGCCTCTGCCTATGGGCATCCATTTTAGTTCAGATCTGTAGCTCGACACATGTTCATATTTCCTCAGGTTGAATATGAACCTGATGCAGTTGTTTAGAAGCCTATCAAGTATAGCTTTGTGGATTTGGCCATCCACGCCCACTTGAAAAACTCTGTCTGTATATTACGAACCAAAGTATTTAAGTAAAGATAAGAAAATGTGTTTAAGCGTGCTAACAACATACACATGTAATTCTGTTAACGCAGTGTCGCATAATTAATAGTTATTCACGTCTGTTTTAGAATCCATATCCCCATTTTTCTTAAAAGTGTAATTATATAAAATAATATTTACCTTGGCTAGGTTAAATTGGCTTGATTATTTAAAGTGAGATAGACCTGTTGATACAGCAAACAAGTTATATCAATAACCAACGTTTCAGATCGTGAAGATGTCATATTCTGTTTTCTCGGTACTATATTAAACCTTTTTAATTTATCTCTAATCAAATCCTTTACATTTTTGGGTGACTGATTAATTGTGTATTTTGCACTTAGTGAAAAAATATTATATTAAACAGTACAGTCACATTCTTATCTATTAAGTAATGTTTAAGGTGCCTATTTCGCAGTAATTATTTCACCACGATCGTTATTGTTTTTTATTCTTGTCAATAAATATATAAATATACATATAGTATTTTGGTTATATTGCGTATTTTCTTAGATAATGTATCATTGTACCTGGCCGTCAGACTCCTAGGTTTTTGGCATTCATTTTATATTTATTATTTTGATAGGTACAAGTAAGATCACCCTTTTTGAAACAAGTGTTCTGTAATTTATTTTTCACACAACTTACTTCGTGTCTTCCTATTAGTTTTATTATTTCTTGATTAATAGGTCAACTCAGCTTGTTTACAAATTGATAGACTTTGTTGTAAGTTCCTGTGGTAATTGGAAGCAATTTAAACTTTTGTTTAAAGTCGAAGTCTTTAATTAGGATGGCTCATGTTACATACACATATGCATCTCTTTGTGCGATATATTCATGGCAATATTTGCCACAATGTTGTATAATGTCATGCGATACACGACATACGTGAAGTTAAACAAAAGAATTGAGTTACATTGAACATGGATTCCACAATGAAAATAATCAAACCAAACGAAATGACGAAACTGTTAGACAAAATAAACACGATTGGCTTTTTAATCGGGTTGAAAGATATCTGGATTACTGATATCAAGCTTTCCAAAAGATTCCTCTACGTTTTCAATAAAGTCGAATACGTTTTTGATATCATCAACATATTATTTATTATGTCTGTTCTTGGATCTTTCTTTACTCAAAATAATTTGAGTGAGGGGCAAGCCACTGACCGGCTCATTTTCGGTGTCATTATTCCTGGCAACGGGTTATTGTACTATATATCTTTGTTCTATAAGCAGGAGAACAGAAATATTCTGTACTATTTAGTTGTGGTCTTAAAAGAACACCAGAATAATGCTGCCTTGGAACGCGAGATGATTAAGAAGCTCAAAATGTTTTCGATCAGCTTGAGTGGTCTTGTATGTACGGTACTGATTTTGGCGTATGGTTTTCGGCCACTTTACCAAGTGGTTACTGCAGGTGGGCTGATTATTTTAAACTCATGTTCAATGGCGCCTTTATTTGAAAAAAAAAACAGATTGAAAGTGGAGTGCTTGGTCCTTTCCTTTGTCTTCCTAAAAAAACTGACTAGTAAAAAACGTAGCTTTTTATTTACATTTGTTGTCTAGATCAATTAAATTATAATGTGTTTCTATTCAAAATACCTAAGTCATTAGGATATCTTCAACTCTCCTCTGGGGTATACCCCCCATCACCGGCGCACCAGAATACATTGCACGCCGTGAGCACCCCCGCCGCAGCCTCGAACTCTCAGCCGTGATATCGTATGGGACCTGGGACGTTCCATACGACATCGCAGCCCGCATCAGTTGCGCCTACCCTTTTATACGAGAAATCTTTTATTCATTTTTTTGAAGCTGTCCATGACGTAGCTCTGCCCTAAGCCCATTCCAAATGTATTATACCTAATTGCTTATTTATTTATTATATGCTTTATTGTACACCATAAAATACATTAATAAAAAGGAAGACTTACTTCAGGAGAGAATTTCATCACAATAATATCAGCTTGGCCGGACGTCCACGACTCGTCTACAGCAGCCGGAGTGATGAGGGTCTTCTTCTACCTCTGTTGGTTCCCCTTCGCAGCCAGAGTTTTATTCACATTTCTGATGCTGGTTATCATGATGCTAGTCATTTGCTATCAGTTCAGAAATCTGCAGATTTATTTCAACAGTCTTGATGATATATTTAATGATAAACGGTTGACTCAGGAAGAGAAGGAAGTAAAGTATGAAGAAGCGTTTAAACTTGGGATACAGATGCACTCGCTGACTTTGTGGTAAGTACCAAATTAGCCTTTGATTGGAAGTTAGGAGGACTAGAGGTAGAGGCACACAAGCTCGGAATCAAAGATGACGTTCCTTATCGTGGAGACATCTATAAGAAATATAATTTCGAAAGCACAAACGAATATCGATGAGAGAGACGAAAGTGAAATTTCTAGTGCATTAAGTATTTTGTTGTCAGGTGTAAGAAGCAGCACCAGCACATCACTAAGGAGATGTTTGCCACTGAGATCGTACTGTTCTTCAGCATGCTATTGACTCAACTTACAACATTACTGGTGGGTAGATGATTCACTAAACAGCAAAGATAAAGTGACCTAATTTAGCTCTAAGCAGCGTCGAGCTACGGCGTAACTGTGCTACGATTTCGAAACTTTCTACGAAACTCCTTTGTATGTGAATGTTAAATCAATTAAGCTCATTTGATAAGCCCTTGGTTAACGTGCCTGAATTGTTAGTTAGTTAATATGTATGGATCTGTCTTGCAACTGGATTTTAAAACAGTTATGCCCAACTAATCGAGCTGAATTGTGTACATTTCTGGTTTGGAACTTTGGATGGCAATGGCAATGCACGGTTAGCTAAGTGAAAGCATGCTACATCCAATATAGTCCAGGAAATAAAGACATTTGCTGTAAAAAAATCCTAGTTATGTAATTTCACCGGAATTATTTTCATTATGGTAGCAGTAATGTTTCCTGAAAAGTCCATAAAATACCGTAGCAGCACAATAAAAATAGGCTGTCAAAAGGCCCAAACACCAGTTTTTTTGCTTAATTCTCGTAAAGTTTTAATTTCCATTTCCATTTCAATTTTGCTTAAAAAGTCCTAGACAAGATTCACTTACTGTCATTAGTTTAAGAGATATGTGCCAGAATAATAATTTGTACTAAATCTGTGCGCATGGTAATTCGGGCTAGTCAAATTATGTTTTTATGCTCAAGAGAGCCGTTCAAAATGACGTTTTGTTGTATGTGTTTATGTTTTGACAGCAAAATTATCTATTTTGGGTACTTAAACACAGAAAGTTAAAGGTACTGAAATATAATATATATTTTTTGTACTAAATCTATGCGTATGGGAGTTTAGGTTAATCAAATTATATTTTTATGATCAAGAAAGCAGTTTTACATTCTAATTTAAGTTTTATGATATGTTTTTATGTTTTGAATGCACTGTTAGCTATTTAATTTGTGATTTTAGGACATTAAAATAGGTAAAAAATTGGTTGTTTGTAAAGTAGGTTTACGATCGAGATGTTTACGTGATAACGTCAAACATTCAACGAAAACTTAACCGCACGAGAAAATCTCCATTCGTTTGTATGCCGCTAGAGTGAGAGAGACGGAAGATCGGTCCACTCACTCGAACGCTATGCCAGCCTCCGCTCGTGAGGATTCCGCGGGACAAGTTTCACGGAATGACTGGCAGCGCTCGAAATGAGACGGGAGATCGGTCCGTCTCTCTCTCGTTATACCTGCGATCGCGCTCGTGAGGTTTTGGTGTGACACAAGTTTCTGAACATGTCACCCGACTAAAACGATTTTAAAGACGTTATCACGTCAAAACATATTAACAGGCACTTACTATACTTTCTTGAGCATAAAAACTTAATATATTGTCCTAAACTCCCATACGCATAGATGGCATACTTATCAAAAAAAGGCTCATTAGTTTTCGAGATATAAGTGAAAGTCTTGAAAACCAAGCGAATATTACATTACAAAACTGCATTATAGGATGTCACAAAGGGTAACATAGGTAACTTTAGCATTTATGAAGACTTATTATTGAGCTGAAAATTAAGCTTTCGCCGGTATAATAATGCTTTTACGCGTCACGGAGGCAACACTGTAATGTGGCAAGCGTTAATATAGGTACGCAGTTCAGTGTTAGTACTGTAAGCTGCAATTAAGCATTTTTATGCACTTTCACTCAGCTATATTCTGAATTGAAGGCCACAAGTGTACCCTTAGACCGCTTGCATTTTAAGAAAGAACATGTGAGCTACTATAATGCAATCAGTTATTCTGACTTCAATTAACAATGATATAATGCGTCTTGCTGCACATAGTTGAACTGTAATACTGTTAATCAGCTTTTTACACGCAATGTTATAATAGCACTTATATAGGCTACATGATCACTATGGACGAACTTATATGATGCTAAGTTACGGCTATAAATTAGCTCACGTGTAACCCATGATCTCGGTTAGAGCTGAATACTAGTACTAGCGTCGGCAATTATTAATCTATTTATGCAATTAAATAAGATCTTGTAGACTTATCTTTTCAGCGCCCCAGTTTGCAAAAAAATATTATGCAAATCGGTTGAGTGTTTCTTGGGATGATGTAAGTAACCAAATAACATAAAAGGATAGGCACAACGGACATATAATTTTGTAAAATAAATCCACGGATCACTGATGATTAGGTACCTACAATAGTTGCGTACATGTTACCGAATATCAAGCTATAAATGAATCTGTGGCTGACTTGTTTCCCACAAGAACTACTTGTATCAGCTCGTTACAGATATAAGTACTACTACTACTTTAGTGGATACTTAAACTGCCCATACCACTTAATTGTGTTTAATACTGTGCACATTGCTTGTCTGCCATTTTTTAGGTTCTAACCTATGTAATCGCTCCTCCCACCGAATAATATCGTAATGTGATAAAACGATACTTTGCGTTTTATTGCATATTCATCATGTAGGTACTCTCTTACACTTTGTCAATTTTTTTCACATTTTTCCTATGAGTACATTACAAATTAGATTTTTTTATAATAACCATAGCCCTAATATTCCGTTATAGATTTATTGTACTTATTTACGTGAATAACATCGCTTCTAGTGATTACGGATAGCACTGCTAATAAGAATTTCAATATGTTACGATAACGATATTATTCGAGTAAGAACAGCAAACTCGTTTTATAGTAAAGATTTTTAACAATACTATTCCTGTACACATTTTATTTCAAAAATATGATAATGCTGGTTACTATTTAATGATATAAAAATAAAAAATAGCAATTACTTTTGCAATAGTTTACCGATGTGATATCTACACTCAATATACGATTGCTGTATTATCTATTAGGTACTGCGAGCCACAAGCATTACGCATCGCTTTCTTTTTTTCTAATTATAAAGAAAGGGATAGAATAATACCGAGTATGTGGCACGTGCTGCCTAGTCGCCGAATTTGTTTACTTTAGATCAGTACCGAACAATATTTTCGTGTTGAAGTGTTGCGCCGTTGCGCTCTCAGTTTTAATTTCAATAACTACATACTTACATAAAATATATCTAGTGATTTTGTGTTTTAAATTTATACCGTGTATAGTGTATGGAGTAACGATAAAGTGACCTCAAAATACATACTACAAAAATGAAAAAGGCTGTTTTGAAAAATCCCCGAGCTAGACGAATGTTGGATTTGTTGAATTATTCTGGTCCTAATGGTGAGTACCTATATAATAGACATCTATGCCTACCTGCTGCTCGGCTGATAGAACTAGGGACCTTCTGGGTAACTACCAGAAGAGTCAATGTACCTACCTAGGTCTCTCTGGTGTTGCTCATGTGCCTTTGCATTATCAGAGGTAAAACTATGTTAACGAGGTAGGTACCTAGTTGTATGTGTATGTACAAAGTCGAGATTAAATAAACTGCGATAGGTAGTTTTATTGATAATAATCAATCGGTCGCGTCCTCTCGTTGTAACGTGTAATTCTAAAAGAGTGAGAAAGGACAAAATGAAGGAACTATGTGAATGTTATTGTATTTTGTTAATAATGAGGAGAATAGAATGATAATTTCAATCTAGACTTCTAATTTGACGTAAAACATCGATGTACCTACTCTTCTACTAGGATTAAAAAATAATCAGTTAATACCTTGTTTGTACTGACAGATAGGTACTTTTACTTATTTATTTATTTTCAGACAACCAACCATCTACTTCAAGTGCATTGACTAAAGATGTTATGATCGCTGAATTTTTTGAGCCAATCAATCCGCTTGGTAATGAAAATGATAAACCTCTTTATAATTTACGTGGTATGTACTTTGTTACTATTAAGATAGCTACGTATGTGTATAGCAGTGTAATAGCGTATATCAGATAATTACCAATGTCTGAACTAATACAGATAAAATGCAGCAAAGCAGTAGCTTGCTTCTTGGAAATGTATATTTGATCCTGTCCTCAATTATAGTACTTATAACTTCATGTATTCATGTCATTATTTAGGTTACAGTAGCACGTAATATCCATAAACAATAACCAGTTCCAATTCTTTCTCTTCTTTCTTTCTCTTTCTAAAAGCTCAGTTTCTGGCGAAATCATGCTATAGTAGGTATTTATCAAAATTATTACATTTTGTTTACAGATACGAATACAAAAAATTACGATGAGGGCAATCACTATACTGAAGATTTTTCTCCTGATACTTCTGAATACCTACCAAGTCCTAACCGCAACGCTAATTCTCGTTCAGAAAGCACCATCTCAAGCTTAGGAGGCGATTTCAATTGTATTGACCAGTTGATTGATTCAAAAATCAACTCTCCAGCTTCGATATCAAATTTATCTATACTATTAGGCAATGCAGATTTTGTAGCGTCTCCTAAGGCTGTTTATAAAATTGATCGTACACCTTCTCAAATTAAAAATCGACTTATTCAATATGAAACGTCTCATTCCAAACATTCACCTATAGCCTCTACTTCTAATACCAATCAAACTGATGAAAATTTAAATGATGCAAAAGAGATGTCCATTGTAATTGAAATAGAAGAAAATGAAGAGTTATACCATAATAAAACAATTATACCTTATGAAGAAGAAAATAAAGAGAATTATGATAATACAACTATCACGATGTTAAATTCAGTGAGTCCATTAATAATTGAAACCAGCTCTAATGATTTAGAAACAGAAAAACAGCGTAATGTTATAGATCCCGTACAATTACACGAATATCCTTTGACTACTAGTACACAAGACCTGGCAGCTGATACAAACACTGAAGCAGTTTTAACTCCTAGTAATAAACAAAATACTAGAAAAAGATGTTGTAATGAGCAAGAATGGTGTGACAAAAAAAACAAGAGACTCAAAAATAGCGGTAAATCTTACGAAGGTGCACGTTCAAAAAAACAATATGCTGCTAAGACTATTGGTCCTTCATGAGAATCAGAATCAGAATCAGATTGAACTTCAATGGCAATATATCGTGAGACACGTTCAAGCACAACCTGTAAAACGTATGACCTTAGAAAGGAAAAATAACAGGACACAAACAATTAAATATTATTTCAAACAGGACCAGACTTCTATTCAAGTATGTAAAGTATTCTTTTTGAGTACTTTGCGAATTTCAGAACAGGTAGTTTTTACAGCTCTAGAGAAAATTAGGCAGGACGAGAGCTTAATAGACAACAGAGGAACTCATTACAACAGACCTCATAGGATGTCTGAAGTTACAAGAAAGAGTATTATGACACATATTGAACTATTTCCGGCTGTTGAATCTCATTATACACGCAAAAGATCCAAGCGCCAATATTTGTCTGAAGAACTAAACATTTCTAAAATGTATCGACTGTACACCTCGTGGTTTCCAAATCAAGAATATACCTAAGAACAATTAGCATCAAAACGCCAATACGAATCCATATTTAATACTCAATATAATTACTCATTTTTTAAACCCAAGAAAGGCTTATGTGGAACATGCTCTTTGTATGAACAAGCTGACGAAATAAAAAAAGCTACATTGGAAGAAAAATATCAACAGCATTTACTACGAAAAAGAACAGTACGTCAAATAAAAGAAGAAGAAAAAGCGACAGCAGATAAGGATAACACGACAGTAGCTATTTTTGATTTAGAGAAAGTGCTTAATGTGCCTCAATCAGAAGTGGGAATTTTTCACTACAAAAGAAAATATCCAGTTTATAATTTTACTATCTATAATGCTTTGAATAAATCTGGATATTGTTATGTGTGGCACCTTTCTATAGCTAAAAGAGGCTCTATTGAAATAGGGAGCTGCTTACTAAAGTTCATAAATATGGAAGGACAACGAGGAATCAAATGCATATCATTTTATTCGGATGGTTGCGCGGGGCAGAATAAAAACCGTTATGTGTTTGCACTTTACTTATATGCCATAAAAAAAGGTTATGTGAAACTATTACCCACCGTTTTTTTGAAACGGGTTGTAGTCATAACGAAGGTGACAGTATGCATTCGTTGATTGAACGAGCTATGAAAAATAAAGTTTTATATACACCTGACCAAGTATATGGTGTTATAATGAATGCCAAAATTACTGGAGATAAATATAATTTAATAGAAATGGAACAAACTGATTTTTACAATATTAAAGACCTCATCGCTGGTAAAAACTGGACCACAGATACTCAAGGCAGTAAAATCGCATGGACTAAAATCGTACAAATAAAGGTCTCAAATTCCAATCCCAATGTAGTTCAGTTTAAGTATAATTATGATGATCAATACCTTGAGTTAAACACGGAAAGTTGTATCAATAGATCAAAAAGAGGCAAACAGAATAGAACAGGTAATGTTGAAGTGACCGGTCTAAAGCCAGCATACTCTGAACAAATTGCTGTCAGCAAAGCTCTGCTAACAGATTTACTTAGCTTATGCAGAACTGAAGCCATACCTGCTCACTATCATTCGTTTTATAATTCGCTCCGAAGCAGTAATGAAAACCCACCACCAGCTTCAGAATCTGATGGTGATGATGATAATGACGAAGACTAAATTATGTTACTGAGATGTTTATGACAGATCTAATCTAAGTTTGAATTTTTGATTTTTTCAAAACAATGATTATGTTTTATCTTTTTATTAATAAACAGTTTTCTTTTATCAGAAACCCATAGTTTTATTGAAAGTTATATTTCTAATAATGGATATAACTTAATAGGCAATTGAAGAATAAAATTGTATTAAAACAATAATTTAATATATAATTTATATTATATAGGCGAAAATCCCAGTTACAGTCTATTACCGTTTATGTTTGGATATCTTTGTTTAACGAATAACATTGTAGTATACCTACTATTATTGTGCACGCTGTCTTTTTGTTTTTACGCGAATAATATCGTTATGTTTTGTTGCGAAATTATGTTTTTCTAACGTATCCAGGAAAATATATTTTCTTTAATAACTTAGTCCTAATAAAATAAAAATTAAATACGTTTATTTAGAATGATTCTATAAAAAAAATACTTTCATTTGATATAGAAACCATTGTTTTAGGTTGGACAATTTTTACAATAATCATAAAAAAACACTGTTTTATTTTTCCTGTAAAATTTGAATTTATCGATAACGATATTATTCGGTGGGAGGAGCGTATAATATATTTACAATTTTTATTTGTTTAGTCAACGAAAATTACAACTGGATTTGAATAGAAAATCTAATGATGTTATACGTAAACAGCTTATTGTCAAATTACAAAAACTAAAAAGATTTCTTTTTTTATAATATATCATCAACTTATTTTATTCTATAATTTTCAAGTAAACAGTGGTATTTAGAAAGCGCGCGAAAATTTTCACCTATATTTGACAGTAAATTCTCTTCCCCATTCGAATTTCACGCACATGGGGGAAAAGCAAGGTTTTTTGTACCAAAAACAATATTTGTCTATTTTACCACAAAATGTATAACACAAACAACATATCAGAATAATAGGGAGTAGGGTGAAAATTATTCATAATTTTGCCACTTGTGCTGAAAAATAGGTAACAAGAGCTCTAAGTATTAATCGGCCATTTTGCTATATAAAAGGTAACACATACTCTAATAATCAGTCAATGTTCAGCTCTTGGGGCGACTGTTACCAATAATAATGCTCAAATAATGCTGATATAATGCAAATAGTTGCAGTTATTCAGCTAACAGCTGTTTAATTTGTGCCCAAATCGGAGTTATATCAGCTGAAACAGCGCCTCTAATGCTCTTATTGAGAAGGCTTGTTCCGCTCTTTTTTTATCTGGGAAATCATCCAATGACTTTTCCGCTCTGGGTGAAGTGGAAGGGCGTTCCAGACTTTTACTGACTAAAACCCACCCGTGTGCCTTGTGCCAGGGCCGCGGTAACTCTCTTTCAAATTTATCCGCGACCCAGGCTTGTACCGCTTAGGATTCTATTGTGGACGGTGATTCAGCTAATATACAGCACTTCTGTGTTACTTGGGTTATGGAGAGGAGGATGAAACTTGCCCTTGCATAAATTGCAGTAATACCAAAACTTTATACTACTAAATACATTTATTCAGCTCCATTCGCGTTTCGCTGAACAATTTTATAGCATTAAATAACATTAATCACGTAAGTTTAATGTGTGTAATTATGCAACATCTAATTATATATATATAATCTTTTTAAAGGAAAAAAGACTGACGGGACTCATGTCCAAGTTTAATAGCACCTACAAAAAGGCCCTAACTATCGATG
The DNA here is from genome assembly GCA_947562075.1 of Orthosia gracilis. NCBI lineage: Eukaryota > Metazoa > Arthropoda > Insecta > Lepidoptera > Noctuidae > Orthosia > Orthosia gracilis. The sequence continues at coordinate 48,028,337 of OX387272.1, read as the reverse complement.
TCCCAATGCACAAGGAAGTGAACACAGAAAAAAAGGATAGTGATATAAAATTTTCATCCCTTCAAGTCGAGGACACAGCTCCTACTCAAACCATTAATAGTCTAGTTTATGCTGAAATGACAATGAAGGCGCAGATACATAAACAAAAACAAAACTCAGACTCTAAACAGGAACAGAAACATATTCTTTGGGTAAATTAAGAGATAAAAATAAAAATAGTGTTTTACAATGGGTACCTGCCCACATCGGTGTTGAAGAAAACGAAGAACTTGATAATTTAGTTAAAGAAGCGTGCTGAGAGAATAAGAATAATCTATTTAAAAGTAAGAACGTTCACAAAAATGTACATTCGAAACTAAACTAACTATTTCAAAACACAGTTAATAACCACCAAATGCGCAGTGTGATCCGATAGGACAAATTCGAACACTTCCGTCCTGCACCTTTTCTCGAAATTATGGGCGAAATTATCAATGCAGGTTTGGCTTTACATCCTGGTTAGTTTTTCTACTGCTAATTTAATTTTAAAACTTTTTAGGAGACATCTTAGTTCGATTTTTTTTTTCAATACTTTTATTTTATACAAAATATTCCTATAATTTCTTTTTTCCAGCAATGTTAATAATTGCTCTAAAAACGTCGAAAAACAGATAATAATAGGTACAAAAGACACCGACTTCGAAAAATCAAGTTATTTTTCACTTTGTAGTGTTTTGTTTTGGAAGACGGTTTAATTTTTTTGTTATAAAGTTTTACATCAACAACAAATACAAAAACATAGTAGTCACAAAAAATAACAACAATAAAAAAAAAAATTTTGGCTCATACTCCAAAACTAAATGACAGTGAATCATATATAGGACTTTTTTTGGAACTGAACACAAATTGCAGTAAAATCAAAACTTTACGAGAATTAAGGGGAATACTGATTTTTGGGCCCTTTGAGTGTCCATTTCTTTTTTAGAGAAAAATACGAAAAAGCTTGTTAACATTAAACCGTAAACTCCTGCATATTGTCGAGTCAGCTAGTCTTCACGTATTGCCTCTCCAACCCACTCATCATAATAAAGTCGGTAATGTTAATAATAATACCTGGCTTGACCTGATCCTCACCTGTAATCCTTCTCTAGTTTCCTCGCATGGTCAACATGATGCCCCTGGTTTTTCCCATCACGACCTTATTTAGCTATTCTATGATCTTAAACCTCCTAAACCCAAACCTACGTTCCAGTATAACTTTGCTCGTATGGATAGTGAGCTACTTCAAAAAGATGCATCGAATATTGACTGGACACTCCTACAGGAAGCTGCTACAGTTGATGACAAAGTTTTTGTTTTCAACAGCTCTGTGACCAAACTGTATGACACTCATGCTCCTGTCAGGAGAGTAAAGCTAATACGCCCACCTGCCCCCTGGATGAATAGGGGAATCCGGATGGCAATGCGACGCAGGGACCGCGCGTTTCGAGTATTTAAAAGGGATCGCTCGGATGACAATTGGACCTTGTTCAAGACTGCTAGGAATCGCTGTAACCAGATGATACGTAACGCTAAACGCCGCCACATTCTAAATAACATTTCTTCTTCTTCTTCTGCCGACATCTGGAAGTTCCTTGGAACCCTAGGTATCGGCAAATCGCGGCATTCAGACCTTCCTAACACAATTGGCTTGGACGATCTAAACCGCTTTTTCTCCACTGTCCCCATGCTAGATAGTGTAACCAAACGTCAAACTATCGACTACCTTGCTGATCTGACGCGTCCCAATACTGCCCCTTTTGTCTTCACACCAGTCGATCCGGCAGAGATCAAAAAGATTATTCTATCTATTAAATCCAAAACTGTGGGCTGTGATAACATCAGTCGTCATATGATTTTGTCAGCTCTGGATCAGCAGACCAGCTATCTCCCACATAGTTAACTTTTCTCTTTTCTCCGGTGCTGTCCCTTCCTTGTGGCGTAAAGCTCATGTTCGAGCCCTGCCTAAGATCCCCAATCCCACACATTCCAGTCACTTTCGCCCAATTTCCATCCTTCCCTTTCTGTCCAAAGTGCTTGAGGCCTGTGTTCATAAACAGCTCTCCTACTTCATTTATCACAACTCCCTTATTAACCCGTTTCAATCCGGTTTCAGGCCCGGGCACAGTACCGTGTCAACTCTCCTTAAAGTGACTGACGATATAAGGCGGGGAATGGAGGACACTAAAGTAACTGCTTTATGGTCTCTCTCGAGGTACGGGAATGGTTTTCCTCTTATCTTCGGGGGCGTCAGTAGTCAGTTTGTGGTGGAGACTCTTCTTCGGGGTGGTGCAACCTTGAAGCTGGCGTCCCTCAAGGCGGTATTTTATCTCCTCTTCTGTTCTCTATTTTCATAAATCTTATTACCACCGAACTTCAGTGTGCGTATCATCTTTACGCTGACGATCTACAGCTCCACTGTCAGGCACGTGTTGACAACTTATCGGATGCGATCGAGGGGCTTAACCGGGATTTATTGGCGATTAAAAGTTGGTCAGACCGATTTGGGGTGGCGGTTAACCCTACAAAGTTTTAGCTTGAGAAAGCTCGATGGCTTAACTGTTCCGCCCATAATATTCAACAACGTAGCTATACCGTTCAGCCCCGAGGTTAAGGATCTTGGTCTGCTAGTCGACATTTGCCTTGACTGGCGCAAGCAGGTAACGAGTGTCAGCCAAAAGGTCACCGGAACGTTGCGTTCGCTCTATCGACTGAGGAACCTTCTCCCAGCTCACATAAAGGCCATGCTTGTACAGTCCCTTATCTTTCCCATATTTGACTATGGTGATGTGTGCTACTATGACCTGAATGCAGATCTACTCAATAAACTTGACCGCCTTCTAAATAACTGCATTCGATTTGTCTTCAACCTCCGTAAGTATGATGATGATAAGTATGATGAAATGGTTACCGATTCGCCAGCGTAGAGTGCTGAGGGCCTTGACTACCTTGTTTTCTTTTATTGATAAACCCACTTCTCCTTCTTATCTGACTTCACATATCCAATTCCTTTGTTCTGCCCACAGTAAAAATCTTCGTTCCGCCAATAATCGTCTTCTACAATGTCCCTCTCACCGCTCTGGGTTTGTCCATTCCTCCTTCTTTGTCCAGGCGATTTCCCTTTGGAATGCGCTCCCTCAGAACATCAGGATGGCAACCAGTCGGTTGTCTTTCAAATTGAAGGCACGCGAACACATTCGCAAGAAGTTTGCAGAATCATCACAGAGTTAATTTGTTGGATTCGATTTCTAAATAATATATTTTTTATGTATGTATGTATCTAAGTATATATTTTTATGTATCTAGTATATGTTAAATTGTTGTATTTATATTTCTTTACTTATTTTTTTTCATAGTCATATTTTATCTCTGCACCACCCTAAGGTCGACTGATAGAAAATGCCTAAGGCATTAAGTCCGCCTTTGTACTTGTACATAAAGTTTAATAAATAAATAAAAAAAAATAAAAAAATTGAAAAAAAAAATAAAAGAACCGAAAAATACGTAAAAGTATTTTTTTATATTTTATTTTGTATGTATTTTTTTTCGTATGTAATTGATGTTACCTACTTCACTTTAAGTAGGTACACTCAAGTAATAGATGCTATACGTAATGGGTTCTGTAATTTCAGGGCGGTGAGCACAATTTAACGCAGCTGTCCACGATGTTTTTAATTTCGATAGCAACTTGCTTAGGTTTGGGATTCTTCATGTGGAATGGTGGAGATATAACAATCGAAGTAAGTGAAACCCGGTAAATCGGCAACCTAATTTCGTTACTTATAAATTCATGGAATTGATCGTAAACTCTTTTATTTTTACAATTCAACAGTATTCATTGGTTCTATGTTCGACTGTGTGAATTTTCGTATGTATGTTCATCGATTATTCTGTCAATTATGGCCTGATTTTAAATATTCATTATTCATTTGTAAGAGTATAACTTCGAGTTGGTCCCATTGTCACCAAGTCAGGATCTGATGAGGAGCTCTCTTGGAAATCGAAGATACTCCTCAAATTTTATAGGCATATAGATAGCGATTTTGGTATTTTCATCAACATGGCAAGTATTTACATTCAGAAAGTATCATTTAGTGAAGTAGAATTGATAAAGAAGACCACAGATGGCCACTGGAAATACTCAATTATAAGTATGTTTTGGGTATAAGATAATATATCTCGAATAGATAAGTGTCTATGATGAAGCTTTAAATAATTGGTTCTAATGAAAATGGTACCATCGAACTGATCTGCTGATGAAGCTGGATGTCTGTAATGAAACAATGTATCCCAGTCGTGTTTAGGCTTGTTGGAATCGTTATGAGAAGCCCTCTGGCTATAAATGTTTTTTTTTATGGTAATATAGGCTCCAAAACTAAAAAAAGAAAAATAAATAAATTTTTAACAAAAAAATTAAACCGACTTCCAAAACAAAAAACTACAAAATGATAAATAACTTTTTTTTTCGGCAATCGGTGTCATAAACAAAAAACAAATAGTTACCAAAGACACCGACTGCCGAAAAGTTTATTTATCACTTTTTAGTATTTTGTTTTGTATTTGTATTATGTCCAATAAATAGCGTGCGGGAGTCCGTTATTTTCTGAGGAAACGTTGTTTCAAAATTCTGATGTCTCAAAATATTATTCTCATTTCGGAGTAACCAATAGTTTGACAAGTTCATCATGAATTTTTGTAATTTCTCTCTTCACTTACAATCGCTTCATATTACATCCTTACTTCCATACTTTATACTAATATTATAAATGTGAATGTAAGTTAGTTTGTTACGCTTTCAAGCAAAAACTACTGAACCGATCATCATGAAACTTTGTACATATTTTATTTCAACAAAGTTAATTACTTATAATTAATTTACAAAACTTCTGCCAAACTGCAGGACAGTTTGTCGGCAGATAAATGCTTGGAGGTATTAGAAGTAACATACTTGTAAGTATGATACACTTACAAGTATGTTACTTCTTGATCCTTCTTGATGTTGGAATTAGCTGCAATGGCTGCGCAGTAGTAAATCTATATATATACTATAATAATACTTATATAATATAATAATATATCGATGCCTCACAGCCAAGAGGTAACCGCCACTTTACAAACTTTATAGGAGTAGTTTCAAAATAAGTGAAAAAAAACATATAAATTTTACTGTAGGTTCCAAAAGCTTCATTATTTACACATACAGCTTTTAGGCATGTCTCTACGAAATGGCATTGTTAATTAAATTTACCTCCTAACACCATTTACTGTCGCTTACCCTCTAATGGTCCTGATTTTTCTAACAGGAAAGAACTTCGTAAATTAAAAAAACTCACTGATTCACTTCCAATCTAAATGATTTAACTGCACCATTCGTTTAATTTCAATTAAAGAAAAAGAGTATACCTGTGAGTTGCTTCGTTCTGCTCATCAAGTGGAGCCAATATGATATAACCAGCTATTGGTTAATGACAGACGAACAATATAAATAATAAGGATATTGTAAAAAGTTAATTATCTATCAAATATATAATCAGCTCTTGTAAACAACGAGAAAGCACTATGTAATTAATACGTATAAAATTATACATTCATACTTAATACCTTTACCCAGAACCTTTACCTTTACGTTTAGCTATTAAAAAAATACATTTTAGATTTTTGTTTGATCAGTCTTTATTTTTGAAAATTACACAAAACAACATTTACAATTTAGAAGTAAGTCTTGCACTATACATCATGATTGTGCAGCCATTCGTACCTAAGGACTACTCTTAGGAATGACAAAAGAATAATAAACTTAACTTAAGATCAGGCGCACGACCAACGTGCTTTCTGAAGCATGGAGATGAAACACCGGATTCTTAACTCCGGGCTGTTACTGAGAATTCATCTAAAATCCTAATAACTTCTTGCTGGTCCAATCTGGGATTCGAACCCTTGATCTCATAATCCTCAGCCGTATATACTGGCCAACAAACAAATAAAGGACTCAAAAACTAAGCTATACTCATTTAACTGTACATACATATTGTCTGAACAAGATAGCAAAAGAATAACTTTTTATTTGTAACACCTCAAATAACTTCGATGAATATAAATGTCTATAAACTTACCGTATTTTTCCGTCAAAGTAAACACAAAACTCCGCACCAAAATGACTCACGAGCACGCGTGGCGCTTATGCAACAACAACGTCATTTGTTTCGATCGAATGAGTGAGGTAACCGACATGTAACCGATGATTTTTTGTTATTATTGCGCAAGCGAACCACTAAACCTTTGATTTACCTTCTTATCCAACCACCATACTAAGCGACAATTTGTTAGGCGATATTCGTTTGGACGATTTACCCTAAGGGCCTTTGATAATTTATATAATGACATGAGAAAATAGCACTAACCGCCAAATATAGTCTCAGAACTAAATGGCCACATGCCGAAATGTAATAAATAACAATTATTTTGTCCAAAGAAACTGACATAATATCCTAATCGCAAGTTTAGGAAACAAAGATTCAAGCAAAATTGAATTAATGATCCCACCACCATAGTGGAAAAAACACCAAAATAACTGTCGTTTATGACGAAAAACTAAGTCGCAGGACCCTAATTTTTTTATCGCCTAAGTGACAAAATGTTTGTCCTAGAGTCATGAAACTTAGACCAGATGTAGAAACAAGTCGATTCTAACCAAATATGTAAGTCGATTTCGCAAGAAATTTCGCTTATCCATTTTTGGCCGTTAGGCATCGATATACATACAATCTATATTATAAAGAGATATTATAGAGAGTTTTTGTTGGTTTTTACCGAATAAGCTTCGAAACTACTGGACCGATTTTAACCATTTCGTTTTGACGTGACAACGTCTTAAATTAGGTTGTGGCTGGGAGGCACTTATGAAAAAGTGTAACGCTCGGTAACGTTACGATGAGTCACCGAACGAGAGAGAGGCCCGCCGAATGCCTTGCGTCTCTCTCCCACTCAACTATGATCGGTCTGGTGGAAATCGATCGGATGAACGTAAAATCAGTACAATTTAATTATATTCATATCAATAAATATTCTACCGAGAAAAATACGTTGTCACGTAAAATCTTCGCCCGTAAAACCGACTTTACAGGCAACCATTTTTTTTTAATTAACCCTAATAGAAAGATAAATTATCAGGAAATAACATAGGATAGATTATAATTTATTTAAAAAAATAGAGATCCTTTAAGAAAATTGCAATAATGTAAGCCAAAGTAAACATAGGATAAGTTTATAATTTATTGAAAAAAAGTAGAGATCCTTTAAGAAAATTGCAATAATGTAAGCCAAAGTAAACATAGGATAAGGTTATAATTTATTGAAAAAAATAGAGATCCTTTAAGAAAATTGCAATAATGTAAGCCAAAGTAAACATAGGATAAGTTTATAATTTATTGAAAAAAAGTAGAGATCCTTTAAGAAAATTGCAATAATGTAAGCCAAAGTAAACATAGGATAAGGTTATAATTTATTTAAAAAAATTAGAGATCCTTTAAGGTAATTGCAATAATGTAAGCCAAAGTAAACATAGAATAAGGTTATAATTTATTGAAAAAAATAGAGATCCTTTAAGAAAATTGCAATAATGTAAGCCAAAGTAAACATAGGATAAGTTTATAATTTATTGAAAAAAAGTAGAGATCCTTTAAGAAAATTGCAATAATGTAAGCCAAAGTAAACATAGGATAAGGTTATAATTTATTGAAAAAATAGAGATCCTTTAAGAAAATTGCAATAATGTAAGCCAAAGTAAACATAGGATAAGTTTATAATTTATTGAAAAAAAGTAGAGATCCTTTAAGAAAATTGCAATAATGTAAGCCAAAGTAAACATAGAATAAGGTTATAATTTATTGAAAAAAATAGAGATCCTTTAAGAAAATTGCAATAATGTAAGCCAAAGTAAACATAGGATAAGTTTATAATTTATTGAAAAAAAGTAGAGATCCTTTAAGAAAATTGCAATAATGTAAGCCAAAGTAAACATAGGATAAGGTTATAATTTATTGAAAAAAATAGAGATCCTTTAAGAAAATTGCAATAATGTAAGCCAAAGTAAACATAGGATAAGTTTATAATTTATTGAAAAAAAGTAGAGATCCTTTAAGAAAATTGCAATAATGTAAGCCAAAGTAAACATAGAATAAGGTTATAATTTATTTAAAAAAATAGAGATCCTTTAAGAAAATTGCAATAATGTAAGCCAAAGTAAACATAGGATAAGTTTATAATTTATTGAAAAAAAGTAGAGATCCTTTAAGAAAATTTCAATAATGTAAGCCAAAGTAAACATAGGATAAGGTTATAATTTATTGAAAACAGTAGAGATCCTTTAAGAAAATTGCAATAATGTAAGCCAAAGTAAACATAGGATAAGGTTATAATTTATTGAAAAAAGTAGAGATCCTTTAAGAAAATTGCAATAATGTAAGCCAAAGTAAACATAGGATAAGGTTATAATTTATTGAAAAAAAGTAGAGATCCTTTAAGAAAATTGCAATAATGTAAGCCAAAGTAAACATAGGATAAGGTTATAATTTATTTAAAAAAAGTAGAGATCCTTTAAGGTAATTGCAATAATGTAAGCCAAAGTAAAAATAGAATAAGGTTATAATTTATTGAATAAAATAGAGATCCTTTAAGAAAATTGCAATAATGTAAGCCAAAGTAAACATAGGATAAGTTTATAATTTATTGAAAAAAAGTAGAGATCCTTTAAGAAAATTGCAATAATGTAAGCCAAAGTAAACATAGAATAAGGTTATAATTTATTGAAAAAAATAGAGATCCTTTAAGAAAATTGCAATAATGTAAGCCAAAGTAAACATAGGATAAGTTTATAATTTATTGAAAAAAAGTAGAGATCCTTTAAGAAAATTGCAATAATGTAAGCCAAAGTAAACATAGAATAAGGTTATAATTTATTGAAAAAAATAGAGATCCTTTAAGAAAATTGCAATAATGTAAGCCAAAGTAAACATAGGATAAGGTTATAATTTATTGAAAAAAAGTAGAGATCCTTTAAAAAAATTGCAATAATGTAAGCCAAAGTAAACATAGAATAAGGTTATAATTTATTGAAAAAAATAGAGATCCTTTAAGAAAATTGCAATAATGTAAGCCAAAGTAAACATAGGATAAGTTTATAATTTATTGAAAAAAAGTAGAGATCCTTTAAGAAAATTGCAATAATGTAAGCCAAAGTAAACATAGGATAAGGTTATAATTTATTGAAAAAAAGTAGAGATCCTTTAAGAAAATTGCAATAATGTAAGCCAAAGTAAACATAGGATAAGGTTATAATTTATTGAAAAAGTAGAGATCCTTTAAGAAAATTGCAATAATGTAAGCCAAAGTAAACATAGGATAAGGTTATAATTTATTGAAAAAAGTAGAGATCCTTTAAGAAAATTGCAATAATGTAAGCCAAAGTAAACATAGGATAAGGTTATAATTTATTTAAAAAAAGTAGAGATCCTTTAAGGTAATTGCAATAATGTAAGCCAAAGTAAAAATAGAATAAGGTTATAATTTATTGAAAAAAATAGAAGTCCTTTAAGAAAATTGCAATAATGTAAGCCAAAGTAAACATAGGATAAGGTTATAATTTATTGAAAAAAGTAGAGATCCTTTAAGAAAATTGCAATAATGTAAGCCAAAGTAAACATAGGATAAGGTTATAATTTATTGAAAAAAAGTAGAGATCCTTTAAGAAAATTGCAATAATGTAAGCCAAAGTAAACATAGGATAAGGTTATAATTTATTTAAAAAAAGTAGAGATCCTTTAAGGTAATTGCAATAATGTAAGCCAAAGTAAACATAGAATAAGGTTATAATTTATTGAAAAAAATAGAGATCCTTTAAGAAAATTGCAATAATGTAAGCCAAAGTAAACATAGGATAAGTTTAAAATTTATTGAAAAAAAGTAGAGATCCTTTAAGGTAATTGCAATAATGTAAGCCAAAGTAAACATAGAATAAGGTTATAATTTATTGAAAAAAGTAGAGATCCTTTAAGAAAATTGCAATAATGTAAGCCAAAGTAAACATAGGATAAGTTTATAATTTATTGAAAAAAAGTAGAGATCCTTTAAGAAAATTGCAATAATGTAAGCCAAAGTAAACATAGAATAAGGTTATAATTTATTGAAAAAAATAGAGATCCTTTAAGAAAATTGCAATAATGTAAGCCAAAGTAAACATAGGATAAGGTTATAATTTATTGAAAAAAAGTAGAGATCCTTTAAGAAAATTTCAATAATGTAAGCCAAAGTAAACATAGGATAAGGTTATAATTTATTGAAAAAAAGTAGAGATCCTTTAAGAAAATTGCAATAATGTAAGCCAAAGTAAACATAAGATAAGGTTATAATTTATTGAAAAAAGTAGAGATCCTTTAAGAAAATTGCAATAATGTAAGCCAAAGTAAACATAGGATAAGGTTATAATTTATTGAAAAAAAGTAGAGATCCTTTAAGAAAATTGCAATAATGTAAGCCAAAGTAAACATAGGATAAGGTTATAATTTATTTAAAAAAAGTAGAGATCCTTTAAGGTAATTGCAATAATGTAAGCCAAAGTAAAAATAGAATAAGGTTATAATTTATTGAAAAAAATAGAGATCCTTTAAGAAAATTGCAATAATGTAAGCCAAAGTAAACATAGGATAAGTTTATAATTTATTGAAAAAAAGTAGAGATCCTTTAAGAAAATTGCAATAATGTAAGCCAAAGTAAACATAGGATAAGGTTATAATTTATTGAAAAAAATAGAGATCCTTTAAGAAAATTGCAATAATGTAAGCCAAAGTAAACATAGGATAAGTTTATAATTTATTGAAAAAAAGTAGAGATCCTTTAAGAAAATTGCAATAATGTAAGCCAAAGTAAACATAGGATAGGGTTATAATTTATTTAAAAAAAGTAGAGATCCTTTAAGGTAATTGCAATAATGTAAGCCAAAGTAAACATAGAATAAGGTTATAATTTATTGAAAAAAATAGAGATCCTTTAAGAAAATTGCAATAATGTAAGCCAAAGTAAACATAGGATAAGGTTATAATTTATTGAAAAAAAGTAGAGATCCTTTAAAAAATTGCAATAATGTAAGCCAAAGTAAACATAGGATAAGGTTATAATTTATTGAAAAAAAGTAGAGATCCTTTAAAAAATTGCAATAATGTAAGCCAAAGTAAACATAGGATAAGGTTATAATTTATTGAAAAAAAGTAGAGATCCTTTAAGAAAATTGCAATAATGTAAGCCAAAGTAAACATAGGATAAGGTTATAATTTATTTAAAAAAAGTAGAGATCCTTTAAGAAAATTGCAATAATGTAAGCCAAAGTAAACATAGGATAAGTTTATAATTTATTGAAAAAAAGTAGAGATCCTTTAAGAAAATTGCAATAATGTAAGCCAAAGTAAACATAGGATAAGGTTATAATTTATTGAAAAAAAGTAGAGATCCTTTAAAAAATTGCAATAATGTAAGCCAAAGTAAACATAGGATAAGGTTATAATTTATTGAAAAAAAGTAGAGATCCTTTAAGAAAATTGCAATAATGTAAGCCAAAGTAAACATAGGATAAGGTTATAATTTATTGAAAAAAAGTAGAGATCCTTTAAAAAATTGCAATAATGTAAGCCAAAGTAAACATAGGATAAGGTTATAATTTATTGAAAAAAAATAGAGATCCAATAAGAAAATTGCAATATTGTAACACAAAGTAGTAAAATGTTGCCCATCAAATTCATTATTTGACGTTCGCTGAGAAAACTAGTGATTAAGTATACATAAAAATTATGTACTATTATGTACAAAAAAGTCTGTGATGGCAATAGCAGCTAATGTGTTCTAAAATTAAATAAGATCGCCGGTAGAAACAAAAGTTGGTATACCTCTTATCCAAATAAATAGTTTCATCATTAACTGCCGCACTCAGAGAATTTAACGGTTACTTAAGGCGCTCCTTAGTATAGATTTTGTACTAAAAGTCTATACTAAGGAGAGCTTTAAGTAACCATTAACGTCTCCGAGTGTGGCGGGACGGGTATCAGTATAAGGCCATAAAGAAAAAAAAGAATTGGTAGGTAGGTAGGGTAGGGTACGGTAGCTAGGTAGGTTGGGTTTGTAGGTAGGGTAGGGTACCTACCTAGGTACTAGGTAGGGTGGGTAGGCAGGGTAGGGTTTGTAGGTAGATAGGTAGGGTAGAAAGGTATTCATTTATTATATATTTTATTGTACACCACTTAAATAATTACAGGACAAAACATTTATAAAGATAAGTGTTCATTGGGCGGTCTTATAGCACAGGGCAATCTTTACAGTTAACCTTTGGATGGACTGAACGAGAGGAGATAGATATAGGGCTGTCAGTATACAAAAACTATCTTAAAGAATATTACATACAACTTACTAATCAAATTTATTTAGTTTATTTTTAGTCCCATACAAAAATAGCACCGATCCGTGGCTTGCGCATCGGAAAGCAAAGCTAACTTCAGGGCGGCCAAGAAGTCTGAGGAGAACTATACTTAAAATTATAACTACGCAAACGACGTTATATTGCAGGCAGCCAAGCTCTCAGAAGCGATATACAGTTCTGACTGGCAGAACTGCTACGGGCAGTCATCTATTAGAATCAGGAAGCTGGTGGTCAACGCCATAAGACAGGCTCAGGTGATCTACTTCTTATAATAATATCATGCTTAATCTCAATAGAACATGGCGGTAGAACACTGACATGGTCAGCGATGGAGCCTGTTCCGCCATCATCAAAGCCTCTTTTATGATCTCCTAAATATTCTGTCAAATTGTACTGTCTTCTACCACAATCTCCATTGGAAAATAAGGATCCACCACCTCAAACCAGACGGGTGTTGTGTCTGGTGGTCACCTTCCCGATGGTTGCTGTCGGGCTGTTGAAATTTTCAAATCCAGCGGAGAATTTAAAGCGGCGGTGAAGAGGGGGTTGCCCGTGCTCCTCCTGGATTTGACAATTCGTGGCGCCAACACTTTGAAGACTTCTTCCGATTGTCAGCATCATCGACGCCTGATGCACTGCAGGTCAGTTCATCACCACGTCGGCCTCTAGACATCAACACGGAACTACCGTCAACTTCCGAGCTGGCTTAAGCGATCCTCTCTTTGAAGGCAGGCAAAGCACCAGATCTCGACCTGATAACAAAAGATATGGACCGCTGAAGAGCTCCCGGACGATTGGAACAAGGGACTTCCGATTACCGTGTCCAATAAAGGCGATCTAAGTAGCTGCGATAACTGGAGACTGTCGATAACAGGGTAATGCCTCTCCAGGCATTACCCTGTTATCGATTCCCTCTAAAGTCTTCTGTAAGTGTCCAAACCCGTTGGACCTCCTCTGCGCAAGGAGCAGGCGGGTTTCCGTTCCAACCGCATATGCACGGACCAGATCAACAATCTTTGTAACATGAAATCAGAGCAGGCAGCAGAATGGCAAAAGGAGATTTATGTTACCTTTGTCGACTTCGAAAAGGTTGAAGTGGTCTATCCGTAAGTCTATCCGTTGAAGTGGTCCAGTATCTGGTCCCGCCTGTTGGACATTGGGGTGTCACCGAAAATAGTCCACCTATTGGAGAGCTCACGACAGCCTCATTTCAGAGGACATCGCAGTGCACGCAGGTGTCCGCCATGGCTATCTTCTTTCGCCCCTCCTCTTTATAGTCGTTCTTGATAGAACCTATGCTTCGCATATACGAAAGCAGGTGCCGTGGCATAGAGTAGGGATTGTCCAATGTCTTTAAAGACTTGGACTATGCCGATGACCTATGCTTGCTGAGTCATACAAACGCCGACATGCAAGTGAAATTCATCTGTGGCAGGAGGCGGCGAAAACTGGGCTTAAGATGGATAACCGGAAGACCCAGGAGATGCGTGCAGGAGTGAAAAATTCTACACCGATGCTAATCGGCACAGAGGTTGTGGAACGCGTCCATCTATAAACATTCCTCGGAAGCGTCGTGTCATAGACTGGAGGAACTGAACAGTCGTCCTGCGGGGACATTGGCTCTTAAATCAAGTATGTCATGCGGTGATTATAGATGCCGCAACACACCCTTTCCGTGTCGATTTTGTGATGCTCGGCAAATATTAGGCTTATCTTCCAAGCACTACTTCTCATGAAGTTATGACACTGCAGATAAGCTGATTAGATTCATTATTTATATTTCTCTTCACTGTTTCAGGAACCAGTGGTGTACAAGACTTTAGGAGTCGTGGAGTTTTCATACGAGACATACGTCACTGTAAGTAATAATAATAAGATATCCAAAATGTCGACCGATTCAGGGGGATGATGAGGATTAAACGGGATATATTTCAGGGCGACAGTTTGAGTCCACTTTGGTTCTGCTAAGCCCTGAATCATCTAAGTACACTGTTGGAGGATTCAGGTCTAGGCTATCGGTTGAGAAGAGGTGGTCAGGTCATATCTCACCTCCTTTACATGGATGATCTGAAGCTATTTGTACCCGGAGAACTGGCGCAAACCTGTAGTACTTACTACTGATGAACGCAAAGAGGTATGGCAAGGCAAGGAGCTTCACGGGCGCTTCTATCGGGCTCTTCATGGGCCCGAAATAGATTTTTTTTTACTCATAATATGATCCCTGTCCTTCAAACTAGAAAAATCCTGTATCTTGAAGAACAGTTGCCTCTAAATGGATTTTAACATTTTAACAAGTATTTTAAATGTTGATGTAAGTGTGTTGGTGTGAGGTTCAGGCTGAGTGTTTTTTGTATAAATAATAATTAAATTTAACCATTGTGAAAATTGGCAAGTAAAAGTTAAGTTTAATATTATGTTTTGATAAATCACTTATTAGTAATTAACAAAATAAATTTATAAGTAACTTAATTTAATTTCAATAAAAATAACAATTTAATAACTAATCTCTATTATTTAATTTCATTCAATTCAATGTGATAATTTAATTTAATTTATTTAATAAATTAATTTTAATGATTCAACACAATAATTCATTGTATGTAGTTTGATTTAATCATTTAATTTAATGTGGTCCTCGGTATCAACATAATTTAAATTTAAAAGCCACGTTAGTATTTTTTTTCTTAATTCGAATTTATTTAAATTATTTATTAATAAAATCCTATGCACTTTATTGTAAATTCGGAAACTTAAGATGAAATATTGGTGGGCAGCATACATGCGGTTCTGAAACATTAGTTCGCCCTTCAAATTGGCACATTAGTTCGCCCTTCGTCGGGTATGGAGTGCGTTACGTGGTGGAACGGATGTTTGAGGAGCGATGAATGATAAACAAATAGCTGTCTGACGGCGAGCAATTTGCAGTCCTGATATAGTTGTTCAGTCGGGTACCTAAACGGTTTGTGTAGCATAACCTTCAGAACAGCTCTTTGGGCTCTCTCCAGCGGTAAGAACGATGTTTTTGATGCTCCCCCCCAAGCAGTCACACAGTATGTCAGTAGTGACTGGCACAAAGAGTAGTAGACAGTCTTGAGCGTGTCAGTGTCTGCTGAGTTTCTAAGCTGCTTAAAAATGTAGATAACTTTGCGGATACTAGATGTTAGTGACGTAATGTGTTTGTGTCAATTTAAACACTCGTATATTACCACACCAAGGTATTTAATATAAGAAAATTTGGCTAAGCATGGACAAGAACAACCTGGCTTTAACGGGCAGTTGTGAAATTGAATGTTAAAGTCATGTAGATGCTGACTTTTATTAACTATAGAAAATGGTACAAATTTAGTTTTGTTAAGTTTTAGTGTCAAAAGATATAACACCATTGTAACAGTGTTTTCTGCAAAATTAAATAATTTGATTTGATTTGAAAAGATTAGTTAAAAGCCAATTTGATACCGTCTTATTACATTTCTCAGCGTGACCTCTCTTTCATTCCAATCTGAGCCATGCGCAATGAGTGCTGTGTCATCCGCGTAAGAAAGGATATGACAGTTTGTAAGTTTCAGTGTGCATAACTGGTTAATATAGATTAGGAAGATTGTCGGTCCCAAGATACTTCCTTGTGGAACTCCGTTATTACCTAGAGCACTCATTACTTATGTGATTATTTATAATCACTTTATACACTTTTTACTTTTTACACTTTGTGTTCTCTCCATGAGATAACTTTTAAATATACTCAAGGCTGTTCCTCTTACGCCAATATGTTCCAGCTTAAGTAGAAGTTTAGAGACAGAGACTGTGTCAAACGCCTTTGATAGGTCCAAAAAGAGACCAAGGCATTTCTTACCCTGATTCAAATTGCGGGTCAGAAGATCACTCAAACCCGTCACAGCATCCTCTGTGGTCCTACCCGACACGAAACCGAATTGATGTTATTAGCATCTAGATATTTTACTAGGTTCCCTATCCATTTGCATAAAATTTTAAGACCTAATATATCTTAGCATAATTTTGTTTGGCATAATTATATTTACGCATAATATAATTACGCATAACAGCTAACGCATAATTTTTTGAAGCATAATTTCTCTAACCATAATAATGATTAAGCAGAATATTCTAAAGCATAAATTTATTAAGCATAAAGTTCTAAAGCATAACTTTTTTAAGCATAATATCCTAAAGCATAAATTTATTTACACATACAGCATGCAAGCAAGCATGCAAGCAAGCATGCAGCAAACAAGCATGCAGCATGCAAGCAAGCATGCAGCATGCAAGCAAGCAAGCAGCATGCAAGCAAGCATGCAGCAGGCAGGGTTTCTGTCTCGGCTCCGGCGCTGCGGGCTTCCGGCGGCCCCACGCGTGCTAATCGTCGCAGACGGCTTTCGCTCACCACCGCAGCTTCGGCTTGTTGGCCGGCTTCGCCGGCCAGCCTCAGCCGCGGCGCCTCGCTCGCAGCCGCCTGCTCCTCAGCCCGTGGGCCGCCTCGACCCTACGCGCCTACGCGATTTTAAATTACACTCTAGGGGTAGGACAAACAAGACTACGTAGAGTCGGTTTTGCAGCAATTCGGTTCTGTCACTAACTTTTGTTGCACATCATATTAAATTTTTAACCAACAATATTATTTAATTGTTACAGAAACTATAGCAAATTGGTTTGATCAGAATTGTGTATGGGGCACTACAAGTTCACCACCACCATTTCCACCCAAAGTCTGGAGTACGTATCTACTAGAAAAGGAAAATAGACCTAGGACACAAAATCATGCAGAGGCATGGCACAATAGATTTGCACATTTTGTGGGAAAACACCATCCTGGATTTTATTTTTTGGCAAAAAAGATCGTTCAAGAAATAAAACATCAAACCATTGAAATAGATAAACTGGATGTCGGAACATCACTTATACCAAAAAAAAAGGAAAAATACACGGACAAAACCAAAAGAATTGAAAAAATTATTAGTAAAAAAGATGAGTATGCTTCTAAACTAGCATATTTACAAGCAATTGCTAAAAATATACACCTAAAATAAATAATTATACATAATTAAGGACCACTGTTTCAATCAGTTAACTTCTATCTGAGGAATAACCTCCATATTTATTTCTCATAATAGAAGTTAACTGATTAACATATTTTTTTATACAAAAACTGTCAAAACATCTAATATATTCTTCAGATAAAAGTTATCTTGCGATTGAAAAATCGTTTAAGTTACATAATGTTATGTATATTAAATCATTTGCATGAAAATTGTTTTTGTTATTTATATTAATTTTATGCCTAAATATTATTATGCTAATAGTCATTAGGCCTACTAACGTTATGCTAATAGTCATTAGGCCTACTAACGTTATGCGAATGAAATTTATGCCAAAACAAATTAGTCTTTAAGATGATTATGCCAACATAAATTGTATGCCTAAAAAAATTATGCCAAAGTATTATTATGCCAAAACAAATTGTGCCAAAATCGTTATGCCGAAGTATATTAGGCTAAAGAACATTATGCGAAAAGAAGGGATCCCATTTTACTAACATACGGTTTATGATTCTCTCCAGTATTTTAGACATCGCCGAGAGCACAGAAATAGGTCAGTAATTATTGTCTCTGTCACCTGACTTGTAAATTGGGTGAATAAGCGCTTTTTTGAAGGCATCGGGAAAAACACCGCTGGTAATCGACAATTTACAAATATGGGTTATTACCGGAATAAGATTTCTTTTTTTTTTTTTTTTATTTGTTGTAGGCTTGCGTTTGACCACTATCTCGCCTGATGTTAAGTGATGATGTAGTCGAAGGTGAAGCACGCTTGCCCACAATTTTCTTGAAGTTTTAATCATCTTTTTTTTTTTTTTATTGTATATAGGCTCGCGCTTGACCACTATCTCACCTGATGGTAAGCGATGATGTGGTCGACGGTGAAGCACGCTTGCCTAGAAGTAACCTATTCACTCTTGACTTAAAGACCCCTAGATTGTAGCTATCGGGAAACACAGACTCCGGCAGGGAATTCCACTCCTTAGCTGTACGCATAATAAAAGTGTCCCCAAAACGTTTTGTGCGTATGGGTGGGATGTCCACCATGTACCGATGACGCATCGCCGTGCGTCTGGTTGTCCGATGATGGAACGGGCTGGGCGGAATTAAATCATGCAATTCCATCGCACACTCCCCGAAATGTAACCGATAAAAAACCGACAAGCTGGCAACTCGGCGACGATGTTCAAGGCTCTGGAGCTTTGATTTGACCAGTGCCTCATTGCCGATAAGTCTCATGGCCCGCTTTTCGATCAACTCTAGTGCATCAAGCTGGTATTTGGCAGAACCGTCCCAGAGGTGAGAACAGTACTCCATGCACGATCGAACTTGCGCTTGATACAAGTTGAGCAGCTGTTCCGGCGTGAAGTACTTTCTCACCTTCGCAAGGATCCCCAACTTTTTGGAAGCCAGCTGAGCCTTTGCCTCAATGTAAGGCCCAAAATTGAGAGTCGATGTCAACGTAACGCCAAGAAGCTCAAGATGGTCCGTTATTGGCACGGTTACATCACGAAAAGTTGGAGCCGGGTGAAATTGGCTCTTTTTAGCGGAAAAAAGACACGCCTGCGTTTTAGTAGCATTAAACTTGACCAGATTGGCATCACCCCATTCGGAGACTGCCTGCAAGGACAAGTTCAAGCGCTCCACCATGGCCTCACGAAGAGACCGGATCTGTGGCCCGGTAGCCCGTGCGTTGGACAAGTATCTCTCAGCAACAGTGCTGTCGTCTGCATACCCAAAGGTGCCGGGTTTAAGCAGATCGTTAATGTGCAACAAGAACAATGTTGCTGAGAGGACCGACCCCTGAGGGACCCCGGTCGATATACTATCCCAGCCTACAGCGGTGTCGCTGCGGAGAGACATGATGACTTTCTCAATGCCACGCTCTTGCGGGACGAAAGAATTACACTGAGAGTGGACAAGATGTGGAGCCTCTGTGGTTTGTGTTTGTGCCGACACTATTTTTCCGCTAATTTTGTACCAACTTCGGCAAAATAATGGTTTATGAAATTAAGTGAGTCTCCTGGCATGTCACAAATTTTGAGAAGTTCGATACACGGTATTTTGGACGTATGGTATAGGTTATGTTTTTAATAACATTCAACATTTTTTGATTTAGAAAATTCATTTTTCTCGTACGCTATTCTCAATTTCCGCCACAGGGCATTACAAAAATTACGGTATCCGTTACATGTAACTTGTAAAGTAACATTATTTGGAGACTTTTTAAATTGCAGTGCATTTTTCGCGATTTTTAATAGGTACAGCGCATAAGACCAGGCGTTATCCATGGCTTTATATTTCTTCGTTTACGGGGGATATTTACGATAGACGTGTGGTATCTCTATATAAATGACTTGCCGTTAGTAACGAATTATCCAGCCATGCTATTCTCTAAGAGACAATTTCTTGGCTGTTCTCATCGACGAGCTCGTCAGTGAGACAGCTTAGAAATCGACCGATCGTGCAGCGCTGATTTAAACGGTATTCTCTAACGCGGTTATGGTCGTCGACGAACTGTAAGCTGACATCTCCCGTCACATTTTCGTAAACGAATTAGAGCTTGAAACAAAATCTTTAAATTATAATCGATAAATCTCGACTGAGAGTTTTATGTTCCTAAAATGTATAATACAGGTCTACTTTTATGTATTTTAAGTAATAGAGTGAAAGTACAAACGATTCCATATTTATAAGAGTTTAAATAATGCATTTTTATTAATATATCTTAAGGCTGAATGACAATTCCATTGCCTATTTCGTAAGTAAAAGCAACGCTCTGTGAGCTGTGACGCTGTCACCATACTCAAAATCGCAATCGACTATATTTATATTTGATAATTTTTGTTTATATTTAAAACTATTTTCAAGTTTGAAATTTTTAATGATTTCACAACGATTTATTTTAACATTCTGTGGATGTGTGAAATGTGAGTATTATTATATAGTATATGTACAGTGACAATGTGACAATATTATTGTTGTCCAAGAAATATATAATATGTTTATCTTTAGATAAAATATAACAGTACTGCGTTGAAATACATTTACAGGATGTAAAATCAGGGCCATCTCGACGTATGGACAAAATAAAATGGAAATCCAGCCGAACACAAAACAAGTGGGGAGGTTTTTAGAAACGTCTTACTAGGTATGTTATTTTTTTATATTTCACTAACTTGTTTATATTTCGTATTACTATTTGACGACCTGTAGTTCCTCATAGGAGAGTTGCCTCAATTGCCTCTACATGTAAGTTTAGCTTAATTGTTGGTTCAGTGTAAGAATTGCTCTAGATAATTAAATAGTGTTCTCACTGTTAATTCCCAGGCTGGAACAAGTTGTTGGGGTTTTTAACAGTAGCCAAAACCATATCAATTAACCTGCAATACTAAAATGTGTAACCTATAATATATATTCCTTCAGAAAGAGAGAGCTGAATTGATGTTGTTATACATTAGTATCCTGCATATCTTTTTACCTCTAAATAGTAATTTGTTGCATGTTTATGTTCACAGCTCCTTGTAGGCGTCGTTTGCTAACGGTACGAGGTTATCTAATCCAACGCTCATTTCACAAACACCATTCACAAATGGAGATTAACTAAATGTTTTTTCGCTATTGAAGAGAGGCGCTTGGAAAACCAGCAACTCCTTATTGCCAACCAGTGGAGGATGTTGGATATGTATCAGGAAATAAGAGAGTCTTGGTCAAGAGAGACCTAAGCACTGCACTATGTTGAATACATGGAACATGATTTTAATATTTATTTTTTATACACACAGATATTATGTTTAGTTTATGAGAGATGTTAAGAAATTGTAATACAAATTTAAGTGAAAGTACTGAAAGATTATCACTACTATTGGCATAAGTTACTTAAATTATACTAACTTAGTGATAAAAGATTCTAAAAAAAATACTTGAGATTAGAAACTAAAAGGGTATTTATTATAGAATAACATTTTATTACTGGAAAATATTTCAAAAATAAATCTTGAGTTTTGTCATTTTAAGTTTTTTTTATTACCTAGCTTTTACCCGCGGCTTCGCTCGCAGTGAAGCCATTTTTTTATTATTATTATAAAAAGTATCCTATGTTACTTCTAATACCTCAAAGAATATATGTACAAAGTTTCATGATGATCGGTTCAGTAGTTTTTGCGTGAAAGCGTAACAAACAAACTTAAATTCACATTTATAATATTAGTAAGGATGTATAATAATTTTCCATACTAAATATATTATTCCGTTTTGCAGTCTTAATGCACATGTTTGCTTGTACAAATAAGAATTAGGCCAATTAAGATTCAGCATGTAGCTGGAAGGCAGGTTATGAAGGCTGCGGGGTTCCGCTGGATGCGAGACGCACAGAACAGGTCAATGTGGTGACGCTTGGGGGAGGCCTATGTCCAGCAGAGGACGTCTTTGGTTTAATATGATGATGAAGCCGGATTAATGAAAATGATTCACATCGCAATAAATCTTACTTAATATTGAATGTCCTCAAATATATTTATGACTCATAATTTTAATAATAAAAGCTACTAATTAACCTGTGAAATCCAAACTAATATAATAAATGCGTAAGTAACTCTGTCTGTTACCTTTTCATGCTTAAAGCGGTGAACCGATTTAGATGAAATTTGATGTGGAAACAGTTTCGAGACCGTAGGTAACTATCCTATTTCCTTCATAGGATAATTTTTATAATGGAAATCTTTCGGTGGGGTGGAAGTTTGAATGGTGAAATAATAGTTTCTCTAATAAGGCGGCCCATATACCTTCAATATTATTGCCTGATATAAAAAATGGCTAGTCGAAGTACTAATGCTACACAGACGTAGTTGTGGCCAACAGTTAGTTACATAATATATAAGTTTACATTCATATGAAACATAAAATGCCTATACGCTAAGAGCTAAATTGTTTTGCAATATGTTATTTAATCCTGAGAAAGCCTGAAACTATGGATAAAGTCAATATCCCGGGGATATTGTTTTCAACGTTGCTAATCCTCTCGTCTGTTGGAATCATTAATTTTCTTAGCTTCTTCTAATAAAAGTAAATTTAAATAACCGAGCTGCCATTTTTTTAATTAATCGATATAATTTATTTTATAACGAGCCCCTGCCAGCGGCTTCGTCTTATCCCAAGGGTGCATTATGTCGGGATGAAAAGTAGGCTATATGCTATTCCAGACTATAATCTCTATGCAAAATTGCATCCAGATCCGCCCGGGGGTGATTGAGTAACAAACATACATCCACACACACATCTATTATATCGAAACTTTCACATAAACTTTTACAATATAAGTAAGATTAAAATCCAAGAAGAATTAGGCGCAAAAATAGTGGCTTTTGGATTTGACACATAAGAACGAGGCTGTAAGTCAGGCTGCGAGCGTCTTCGACGCTGTTTTTTCTTACGGAATACCAAAATGTATGACGAACTGTCAACTTGCTCGACATTGAGTAGTTCAAACTCACGGCCGTCACAGCTTAGAGCGCTAGTGTCGCTATTCTCGGCTTAGCGAATACCAAACTGTAGATTCGTCGCTGGCACAGCACTGCGCTCAAGGCTGTTTCCTTAGAGAATAGCACCAGTATCACTTTTTGCCGATGACAGCACAGACACTATTAATTCTATAGATAAAGATAGGTATGAACATGAAACACAACAATACAATCAATTCAATAATTAACTGGTTAGATAACAATAATTTAAAATTAATCTTGAGAAAACAAAAATTATGTTCTTCAGTCAACGTTTAGAAGCACCAAATATTAATGTTCAACATAAATTACTTAACTGTGATAAAAAAAGTAGAAACAGCTAAATTTTTAGATGTCACTATTGACAAACGTCTGAACTGGAAAGCTCACACAGAAGAATTGAATAAAAAATATGTTCTTTTGCCTATGCCCTCTATAAGCTGAAACCTATTATAAGTACCCATGCCCTCATAACTGCCTACCATGGTATTGTCGGCTCCCTATTGAGGTTTGGAGTTATATTTTGGGGAAATTCTACTAATAAGGAAATTATTTTTAAGTCACAAAAAGGTGTATTAGGGCTATGTTTGGTTTGAAAATAACTGATAGTTTCATTAAATATAACATTTTAAGTCTACCTTCCTTATTTATTTATGAAATAGCTAATTTTCTACGAACCAATCCTAACCTATTTAAGAAATAGGTCAATCAGATGTTTCTTTTCGTAATCGACGTGATAATAATACATTATGCGTACCAAGATCAACCACGGTATTGATTTTGGTTCTCTGGGGCATAAAGCCAAACTGGCGAGTCCTAAACCGCGGTATAAGCTGCCATTATATACGCGCTACTACCATCCTCTCCAGGAGTTTCCCCAGAACCGGCAGTAGACCTATTGGTCTGTTTGTCTTGGGGTTTAGGTAATCGTCCTTGCCCAGCTTTCTGAGGACCAAGACTGTGGCCTCCATCCAAATGTTCGGGAAGTGTGCCAATTCAAGGCACTTATTGTAGAGGGCAAGGAACGCATCCAGGTCCTGGTGGTTGGCTGGACTGCAGATGTCAGACGTCGCCTCCTGGTGCCTTTTTGGTATTGAAACCTGCCACGGCGGTCTTCAGCTCCAGCGAGGTAAATAGTGGATCATGATATTCATCATGAACCCACTCATTTACTAGACTGGCCGCTTCGGTAATTCACCTGTGGTCAGCGTTGTCCTGGTCTACTCATCTTCGGGGTAGAACGTATCTGCAAGTAGGGCGGCCGATTCACTTAGGTTGAGGAATACACCATCGCTGCATAGGGTCAGTTCCTCCTGCCTTCTGGCGGTCCTATCAATCACCCTGTAAATTCCCTCCCAGACCCCCTCTCGATCCTGTTCCCGAAGAAAGTGGGTAGGTAGGATAGGTAGGTAGGGCAGATAGGTAGGTGGTAGGTATGTAGATAAATAGTTGACGGGAGCGTAACCGCGGGGGCCAACTAGTTTGAAATAAACTAATAGATTTTGATTTTTGTACTGTATCTACCTAATAGTGCCTAGGTAGACTCTCTGAATCTCACCATTTTCATGCCTTTATTTCCTTTATCTGGGCAAATTCAGCTATTCATCCTGATAATTATATTATATTATTTTTCTGTATTTTCATTTCAGCTTGTCAAAATGCCTTACACCGCCGTGTCTGTGTTCTACTGAGAAGGCCTCCAGCAGAAATACTTAGAGGAATCGAAAATATAATTATTTCTTCTCTATACAATAATATTGTCCCGTCTTACTCCTCTTTGTCAAGCACCTAACGCGTTTTTAATACAGTACCTACATAAATTTTTTTCACTATTAATAAACTTTATTTGAATCAAATTATGTTTTTTTATTAATTTGCAAATATTAACAAGAAATTAGGACCCAGAATTGTTCCCTGAGGTACCATAATCTTTAGGGCTTACATCCATCAATCCATGTTCATAATAACGTTTGTTGTTGGTAGTAAGTAGACAGTGGACACTATCAATCACTAGCAAGACTAAAATACGACGTATGTGTTCTCTGTTCTCGAATGGGTGGGCCGTATGTGGCGGCTGGTAAAAAGATCATCCCCTTGATAGATGGATAGAGCAATCTTTATTATGCACCAATTACAGAACACACAATCCATCAAAAACGGAGTCCACAACCACAACAGTGAAATGGTAGGAATAGTACGAGCGCCCTTGACCAAAACCATGTTACATCGTTTTATTTTATTAAACCGTATAAAATCGCTACATTAGATAAATCTGAACCCGGCTGGGTGGGCAGAACTAGCCAAAAATGTCACAGTGTTATGGAGGGTAAAGTTTTCCAAAATTTGCGACTTCGGTTCCAAGAGTGCCAAGCAGCCGAGGGAAGCCATTTGGACAACATTATTTTTAAGTCTTAAAAATTCCTATGCTTCTACTTTTTAACAATACAAATATATTTGTGTTATGTTTCGTAATTTTTTTTAAATCGAATATTTAAACCGCCAACACCCTGATGGCCCACCCTGTATAAAATATTGTAGAACATAAAATGCTCCCTGGGATCATTTGAACCCTATCCCAGCGATCGCTTTCTTTAGCTATACATACATGTGTATAAAACGATCCCCTAGTAAACTTTTAGAAAATATGACGACACTAATAAACCACATATTTATCATGAGAAATAAGTATGCAATTACAAATATATGTAAATTCACTATTCATGACCATTTAAATATTGTGTTATTATTTTAAATTTCTATGTCTGATAATAAAAATGTAGAACATAGGTTTCGTAATTTTGTTATGAAAGTTCGTTTTCAGACATTGGCTTCTGATATAAGCACACAAGGTCTGTTGTTAGGAATATATACTCCTTCTATCACCTATCACCAGCTTTAGATGTTACCATAACAAGCAAAAAGGTGGTTGACTGTCATCGATGTCACCATCGTACTTGAATAAAATATGGTGTCCCTTCCACAAATGCCATTTAATAAGAGTTGAAGTTGAAGTATTTTCTACAGTTTACGTCAATAATATTCGTATTTATCGTAACTATTTTTAATCGATCCCACAGTACTTATATCTACTTTAACATGGTAGCCGAGCGTGGTTCAATTGATTGAGTTACAAAATAGTAGTGGATGCGTAAAAGTTTACCTCTTGGAAAGAGTTGTGAAAAATTCTTGCAAGAATCTGTACCCGGTCTGACGTCACCATGGATAAGGCGATTGCAGAGGACTCAAAGGCCTACAAATAATGCACCTTGATGGAAAGAACTATATGCATTGGAAGTATAGGATCGATACAGTGAGTAGAGCTATTCCCGGTGCTGAAAATGTTTTGGAAGGGAAGATCTGTAGACCTGTTGAACCTGTAGATGTTAGAAATGAATCTGCAAAAATGAAATACGAATCGGATTTAAAAGAATTGACTGTATACTTTTGACTCTGATGACATCAAACATGACGGATGAGATATTGGGACAAGTCATGCGGTACAAAAGCGCTAAAGAACTATGAGACGAGCTTTTCATATATAAAAAAAGTACTCTGTGGACGAGCTAGAACGCCTCTTCAATGCAAGTAGCGAAGACAAAAGCTATGATCTTTGTTTAAAATTATTTGATTATAAAAAGGATCCTGAACATGACTTATGAAAGCATACATCTGCGTTAAAAAACATTTGGCATGAATTGAACTGCCAAATTGATGCCAATTTTAAATGCAATTATTGTGGGGAAGTTGGACACTTTGTACGAAAATGCCAAAAATGGATATATGATGGACGTCCACGAAAGCGCTCAAATGACAGTAAAACCTCAAATGTTAACCTGACAGTGTTAGCTTGCGATGATGGAAAGCCAATAGATAAAAATTACTGGTACGTTGACAACGGAGCGACAAGCCATGTTACGAATTCAGGCGACTTCTTCGAAAGCTTCGAACACTAGCGAATGGACAAACCATTGAAGCCATTAGAATGGGCAACATTCGAGCAGAAGCCAAGGTCAATGGAAACGTAGAACACGTACTATTGAAGGACGTTTGGTATGTTGCAAAAGTCAAAAGGAACTTATTCTCAGTTTTTTCTGTGCACGATAACTCATCCATGACTACGCTTGAGTCTACGCCTAAACAATGCATGGTGAAAGTAAATGGAGGCATTAGAGTAATTGGGACTACAGCGATTATAGGTGCACTATTTAAGCTAGAGCTTACCTGCGTTGCGCCCAAAAATCGAGAAGTCAAATCCATTACAAATCATGAAAGGCTAGCACATCAAAATAAAAGACACGTTAGTCAAGTCATCGAAAACGAGCTAGGGTTTCAAGTGGAGGATAAGCAATCGGACATCTACGAAGGGTGCGTTTATGGGTAGGCTTATAGGCAATCTTTTAGTACAAGGGTTAGAGCCACTAAGACCGGAGAATTAATCCATACCGATATTTATGGACCGTTTCCATATTCAATTTCGAAGTTACGATATTATACCCTGTTTAAGGACGACTTTACACGCCATCGTTGCTTCTATTTTCTTCGAGAAAAGTCTGATGCAGCTTCAAAGATTGATATTTTCTTAAAAGAAGCTAAAGTTGCGGGACACGTTATCGAAGATATATTTTTATGCAAGCGTTTTCCGATGCTTCGGAGCAAGCAGGTTGCGTAGAAAGACAAAATAGGACGGTGGTAGAAGCCGCGCGAGCCATCATGCATGCACATGGGAAGATTCCTGATGGTTTTTGGGCAGAGATAGTAAACGCAACAGTCTACGTGTTGAATCGTACCGTGCCATGGAAGTCACCTCGTGAACTATGGTAGGGAAAGAAGTCAGCGATCAAACAACTAAGAATCCTAGGTTGCACGTGCTATGCCCATGTTCCTAAACCTAAACGCAAGAAGCTGCAACGGAAAGCTATAAAAGGGATTCTTATTGGTTATGAAGGAGACGAAGGCTATAGAATCTGGAATAAGGAATCACTCAAATCGATTCGATCCAGAGACGCGATATTCGAAGAGGTACCATTACTGGGAAAATCTAAAGAGGCCAAATCAGAAGAGCCGAAAACTCTCCAGAAAAACTTATTCCATAATTTTCCAAGTTTACATAATGAATTCGAAACCAACGATATTAGAGAGATTGGAGAGCGGAATATAACAAAGTTCGGATCTGAAATTATTGAATAATCTACTTCATCAAGGGCAAGTCACGAAGATAATAAAGGAATAGATGATGATCTAGATGAACTAATGTATGAATCCGTTCATTCTGAAGAAGAAAATGGAGAACTCGCTGAAGGTAACGAAGCCGATGATCCTGATCTATCTGATGACGACCATGAAAGAGAAGGAAGTCGGATGATTCTCAGAGATAGAGCAAACCTTAGACCTCATGTACGGTTTAATGACTATATTATGCGAAATGAATTCGCTGAAAGTAAACCAGACATGGCAGCTAGTCGAACTACCAAAAGGTTGGAAAGCCATTCCATGTAAATCGATATTCAAAATAAAGACTATCCTGACGGCTCTGTTGTCAAATATAAGGCTCGACTGGTTATAAAAGGATATTCTCAGAAGAAAGATGTAGACTTTCATGAAACTTTTAACCCTGTTGCTAGGAGTAGCACAATAAGTGTTGTTCTGAGTGTTGCTACTAAAGAAAAGCTGAGATTAGCACAGTTTGACGTACACAGCCTTCCTTTATGGCACTTTAGACAAAGAAATATACCTGAATCTGCCTGAAGGTTATACTGAAGAGAGGTATGTGTTTAAATGAAAGAAAAGCCTGTATGGTTTAAAGCAAGCCCCACTCTGTTGGAAAATATGTATCACAGACTATATCGTAAAGACAAGTTTCATGCAAAGCCAGTCCGATCCTTGTTTGTTTGTGAGAAAAAATGGGAAGGAGAAAATTGTTCTCGCCCTGTACGTCGATGATGGTGTTATTGCTTACTCAAGCGAGAAACTAGCTAACTGCTTCCTTCGCATATTGCAGAGGTTTGCCATGGAGAAATGTAAGCAAGTGCCAACACCAATTTTAAAAGCAAATAATGCGCAAGATGTTAATGAAGTATCAATGAGCTTCCCATACCGTGACGCTGTTGGATCACTAGCTTATTTGATGACAAGCACGAGGCCTGATATAGCATTTACTGTCAGTGTTGTATCTCGAAATTAAGATAAACCCACAAGGGAGAATTATTATATTCAATTACTCTTGTAAATATAATAATTTTGTTTACAAGTTTTATTTATTTGTACAGTCAAGATCTCGTGAAGCTGTACACATTGGACTTAGAACTGTACCGTTCTTATTACACTCTACGTAGAATCGGAGGCCCTTTATTTTCACGGGCCCCGAAAAGCGCCACCTCCGCGCGGGGTCCGTCGTTGTCGTATGCACCTGAAATTCGTCCTCGATAGCTGGTGGAACTTCGGGCCGCACTTCCAGCGGTTGGCTCCCCGGTTGATGGGCATTGTGAACGCACTCTCGCGGCTTCTGCCCAATCTGGGGTGCCTGATACCCCTGCTGGAGGTTCTATGTGGGGATCGTACAGTCCATAGCACTCTATGGAGCTCCAGTTTGGGCGGACCACCTGACGGCCCATAACTTTGGAATCTTTCGAAAACCGTACGATCTCTTTCAAAGCGGTGTGCCTCTTGGCTGGTTCACCATCCTGGAATCTTAACGCTAAAGTGCTCTCGACACTGGTACGCGCTAGAGCGGGTCGACTTATTATATGCCTCGTCATTTCGAGGTGCATATAAATGAGCTCCGCTAGATCCTAGTGGTGGAGCAACAACCCAGCGTAGGGCAAGCCACTATAGCTACGGTAAGACCCGTTTTAGACGGCATGGTACCCTTAATTTCCGGCTGACACAGGTACTATCCGGGCATGCTTCAGGCAGTACCTGTGCCGCATAGGTCGAGAGCCAACACCTGCCCCGACGAAACGGCGCAGCATGCCCGAATTGCTCAGCTTAGCGCCGTAACCTCATCCCAGCGATCGGTTCTAGTGATAACATCTTGCTTCCAATCGTGATCCAGTCCATGGTTAGAAGCGAGAGCGCGTGGGACGCCATCGCATCCTTCTTCGTGGAATTGATGGTTGCAAAGGAGGAGCCGGAAAGGGAGAGAGAGAATACAACTTCCGTCCCTACCATATCCGTAGTAGACGCACCGGTCGGCGGAGGTCACGGAATGATCTGCAGCCGACATAAGACCTCGCCTGCAGTTAACAGACTTGGAGGGTCTGTTGCCTAAACAGTCAAAGGCCCGCACGCCGTGTTCCACGCGCGTGTCTCTAGATGAATTGCGGCCGTATACGGCCACAGAGAGTGACGGGGTTGCATGAATTCATGCAGGCCGATACCTGGCCGGGGGAGCGTGACGAAATGCGCAAGCACTCCAGCGTCCCGGACAAAGGTAGCTGCAGAACACCGTGTGGCTTAAGTCAGAGTCTGACAGACACCTTCGCCCGCCCCAGGGCGGAGGACATCCATGAGGGTTTCCACACGTCAATAAAAAAAGGGTAAGACTCGCAACAACAGTGTAAAGCTTCAAGTGCTTTTGACTGTATTTAAATTTATACTTTTCCCATCTTCCATATATAAATTTGCCTGAGCCATCGGCTGGCGAGGCCCTTGAAAGTCGGTTCACTCCTGTGGGGCCCACATGGCAACAGCAACAGTCAGAATGCATGGAGAACGAATCGAAAGTTCAAAAAAAGACAACACAGTTTGACAGTTTGTGTTTACTTTGACATTCATCATTGTGTTAATGTCAATGTCACTATTATGTCAAGTCAATGTCAAATCAATCATTAAAAAAAGAAAAATTGTGGTAAATAAAAAATCTTATTAAAAAAGAAATCAATTAAATTGTTTTGTTACAAAAAAGAACCATGTGTTTTGTGCCTGAACCTGTATCCGTGGTAAAAATATCAATAAATCTCCGAGTAACGATTTGAGGTTATATTATTGTTTTAAATCCAAAACATCGACTGGAATCAATTCAATAACTCTATAAAAAATAAAGATAAACCTTTTTGAACGAGATGTATTATGAATAAAAACAAAATCAATCTAAACCAGAAGACAATCCAAAGAAAAACATAGATTGTTGAGAATCTCGTAGATATTGTTTTGTGCAGCTGTGTTTGATTAGGTATTTGCAATGATGAGAACGTATACCCGTAAGCGGCCGCACCACGAGTTGATAAAGGATGTCCACGAGCTGTGCAGACTGTGTCTGACCAAGGTTGAAGAAGCAATGCCTATTTTCACTGATGACCCAAACAATATCTGTGCCACCTTAGCAATGAGGATTATGATTTGTGTGGGACTAGAGGTAAGGATTAACAGTACTTAGTCAATTAATTAAGCAGGCAATACATCCTTTCATTGTTCAAAATAGTCATTATTTTTAGATATCATGTTATATTTATTTAGATATCACTGAAGGCTCAAAATTGTACCCTAGAGATTTTTATTATTTATTTTATTTTGTGGGACTCATGTAACCTGATGATAAATGATGATGCTGAAGCACCTGAATCTTGGTTTTTACAGACAGGTATCATGGTAAGCTTGGCAAAACTTCGGTATGTAACTGGGGTGCTAAAACCTTCTTGGAACCCTCTTCTTCACCCTCATGCCCCCTCGCCCCCCTCCTACTGCCAAATGATACAAGATTTTTACTCTTTATTTTACTTTTTTTGGACACTTGGTTTTGTGCATTTTGGTGATTTCAAATTTACATTAAAAAGGATCTATTCTATCTTTAATAAATACCTACAATATAAAGAGGTAACTCCATTCCGATTTGAAAATCTAGTTTTAAATTGACATTCAAAACTTAGTTATCAGTAAAGAAAAATCCAATCTAGGTAAATTAGATATTTCTGCAGTAACTTGTATGATTTGCAAAGACTCAACAAACAAACTGCCATACTATTATTTTTTAATTTCTAGGTGAAAAAAGAAGATTGCTTACCAAATGTTATCTGCTCAAATTGCTACAATGAACTCAATAAATATTACACATTCAGGAAAAAATGTGAAGTGACATATCAGAAACTAAAATCTCACGTTTTAGCCTTCAAAGAGAATTTGTACAAAGAACAGCTATTGAAAGAAGCAGAACAGAAGAAGTTAGAAGAAGAAAATGAAGAAGGAATGAAGTTCGTAGTCACTTTTGAAAAGGATCAGTTTCCAGAAGTCAACATACTAAATCTCAATGGGGTAGCTCAAGTTAATAATTTTGTGGACAATGTATGTTTATGATAATTTTGATAAACATTTTATTCTACCTGATGGATCATTTATTGATATTATTTTTTTCTGTTTGTTAGCAGAACTTACCACACCTCACAAAAGTGCATCGGCAAGATGAAGGCACAGAAATAGAAATTAAAGTTATAGATGACACTGAACTAGTAAGTAATGTCAGAATTTAACTTACATATCCAGTAAATTGCGACTTCATGAATATCTAATTGCGATTGTTGTTTAACAATAGAAAATATGCATGCAATTTTTTTTTATCTATCCGGTTTAAGAATAAATGGACAAAAATACAATAAAAACATTGAAAACAGAATCTAAATAATTTGGATGATAAACGAGAAATATATAACAAATTTAAGCAAATATATCTGGATCTCTCGCGAAAAACTATTGTGTGCATTGTGGACTTACGGACGTCAGAGTTCATATTGGAAATCTGATGCCAAATTCCTCATATCGGACTTCTCTTTTTAATTGTCTACTTTGAAGCTTGATGACTTCATTGCTGATTAAGTAGTTTAAAAACATATTTTATACTTGTTTGCTAGAGCTAACAAGTAGGTATTGTTGCCAATTAAAAACATGACATGCATAATCCCTTTTGAACTTTTTTGTTTTACATTTAGACCTTAGTTTTTTCTGACGTGTAAGACATATAGATACAACCTTAATGTAATATAAATTTATTTCTCTGGTGTAAATGTAATAATATTTTATTTTTCTTTTATCACATGCATTACAAATTGGATGGATTGGTATAATTCACCATTGCAGTATGATGAAAACCATTTCCAAAACAATGAAGTGCAACCATCCTCTTTTTGTAATCCAGCTATCACACAAACTATTCCAAATTCTGTGAGTAATTAGCTAACAATCATACTGAAAATTGTGAATTGATTTGTTTACTAGACCTGCAATAAGATTTTCTTTTTCCTTCATCACATGCATTACATATTGGATGGATTGGTACTAGGTAAATTCACCATTGAAGTATCATGAACAAGCCTTTCGAACGCAACCATCTACATCCATCATTCACCAACATCCATCTTTGTGTAATACTGCTATCACAGTCCCAAATTCTGTAAGTAATTATTTAACAATCACACTGAAAATTGTGAATTGATTTATTCACTAGACTTAACAAGCATTGTTTTATAAGTGAATCACAACGCGCATGCATATGCCGTATTAGACCTTGTTGTTTTACATTAAGACCTGGTTGTTTTACAGTTAGAGCTTGTTGTTTAATAATAAGATTTTGTTGTTTTACAAAATACTGTTGTTTTCTAATGTGCAAACTTTATTTGATTAGTTTGATAATAATAAGATTTTGTCTTTCTTTCATCACATGCTTTACAAATTGGATGGATTGGTGTTAGGTAAATTCACAATTGAAGTACGAGGGCAAGGAAGAACAAGCCTTCCAAAGCAATTTAGTGCAACCATCCTCTTTGTGTAATCCGCTAAACACACAAACTCTCCCAAATTCTGTAAGTAATCATTTAACAATCAAACTAAAAATTCTGAATTAATTTGTTTACTAGACGTACAATAAGATTTTCGTTTACTTTCATCACATGCATTACAAATTGGATGAATTGGTACTAGATAAATTCACCATTGACGTATGATGAACAACCCTTCCAAACGCAACCATCTACCACTATCCACCATCATCCGTCTTCTTTGTGCAATCCTGCAATCACACAAACTCTCTCAAATTCTGTAAGTACTTAATTATTTAAAAATTATAGGGAAATTGTGAACCAATTTGTTTACTAGATCTACAATATAATTTTCTTTTTCTTTCATCACATGCATTACAAATTGGATGGATTGGTATATGTAAATTCACGATTGAAGTATGATGAACAACCTTTTCAAAATAATTTCGTGCAACCCATGGTTCAACAACCTTCTTTGTGTAATCCTGTAAACACACAAACTCTCCCAAATTCTGTAAGTAATTATTTAACAATCATACTGAAATTTGTGAATTAATTTGATCACTTGACCCAACAAGTATTCTATTTAGCGAGTAGAAAAATTGCATGCATATTCACTATTAGAACCTTGTTGTTTTACTATTATTTTTTGTTGTTTTCTGACGTGCAAAACATTCAAAGGTAAAAATTTTCCCAGAATAACACACATATGTATCTGCAACTAATTATTTAACTGAATTTAACAATACTACTGAAACTTTGAATTAATTTGTTCATTAAACGTACAATAATATTTTCTTTGTCATCTTTCACATTTACATTATACATTACACATTGGATGGATTGATACTAGATAAATTCACCATTGAAGTATGATGAACAACCCTTCCAAACGCAACAATCAACCACTATCTACTACATTTTTGTGTATTCCTTCAAACACACAAACTCTCTCAAATTCTGTTAGTAATTATTTAACTACAATACTGAAAAATGTGAATTTATTTGTTCACTAAACCTAACAAGTATTTAGCGAATAGAAAAATGGCATGCATAGACCTTGTTGTTTTAAAATTAGACCTTATTGTTTTACAAATAGACTTTGTTGTTTTTTTACGATTAGGCGTGGTTGTTTTAAAAATATACTTTGTTTTTTTTTACAGTTAGAGCTTATTGTTTAAAAATCAGACTTTATTGTTTTACAAGAATACTGTTGTTTTCTAATGTGCAAAACATTTAATCTTAAGGTAATTAACAATTACCCTTGGTAACATACCTATGTAATGTACCTACAATAAGATTTTCTTTTTCTGTCATCACATGCATTACACATTGGATGGATTGGTATTAGGTAAATTCACCATTGCAGTTTGATGAACAACCATTTGAAAACAATTTAGGGCAACCATCTTTCTGTAATCCTGCAATCACACAAACTCTCCCAAATTCGGTAAGTAATTAGAATTGAGTAGAATATAAAACATTTATTGAACACAGCCAGACAGACACAAGTACACAACAGCAACCAACACAAAGTAAAGAAAAGAATGCTGTTAAAAATAAAGCAAAATTGCGCTGGGCTTAGCCATAGGCACTGAAAGGGATACCAACTCAGCATTCGCTGGACGTCGGACACCCAGCGCTAGTTTTTATTAAGCACCTCGCAGTGATTCGACGTTAAATGAAATATATTCTTTATTAAATATAGATAAGTATCATTAAAATACGTAAATGTGTATGTTATTTACGGCCCGTTCACGACCTTGCCGCTGTGAGCGGCAGCTAAGCGCGGGGCGGCGAGCGGTAAGATCAAAAGTATAAAAATGTTTGAAGCACGCCACGAGACGCCGCGAATAATAGCGAAAACGCGCGCGGTATTGTCAGAGCGAATCGCTACAGCGGCGCGCGGTGCGGGGAGCGGCAGGAACAAATGTACAAGTGAATGAGTGGGACGCCACGAAACAGAGCGGCGCGGACAGCGGTGTAGGAGTGACGTACTCAGCGGCGTAGACGAATACAAAAAAAAATTGACGTTTTTGTGGCGGTATTGGATACCGAGGCCTTTATCAACGAAATTTTAAATCGACCGCCTACATGAATGTCAAAACATCCCCAACATAAATATAAAAACATTATAAAAAGGTTGTGGGAAGAAATTAAACAATGTTTTCCGGAATATGATGGTAAGTTATTTTACGGTATTTTACTGTGGGGTCGAGCGGCTGACATTGAATCTATATTTATATTGCAAAAGAGAGCTGTCAGAGCAATATATAAGTTAAGTCATTGAGAATCTCTTAGGGAACTATTTAAAAATATTAATATTATGACAGTTTCTTGCCAATTCATTTATGAAAATATTATGTATGTAAAGAAAAATATACATCTCTTTAGTAAAGTCAGTGATAGACACAAATGTAATACGAGAAATAAATATAAGTTAGATCAACCATCTTATAGACTAGCTAAATTAAACTCGTCTTTCATGGGGTACTGTGTTAAATTCTATAACAAAATACCTTGTGATATGTTAAAACTAAATGAAGGTAAATTTAAAACTTTAGTTAAAAGCACACTTTGTAACCAAGCATATTACAAATTAGATGATTATATTCAAGATAAGAATGCTTGGAAACATGCTGCTCCTGCTCCATAGGGCAATCTTTAGCGTGGACAAAATCAAATTTGTTAATTTATATTCCTATTCATAGTTATTGCTTTTTTTTTTTAGAATTTGACTCACACACTGTTCCGTTGGTGTTGAATTAGGTATTTTACCTATGTTTGCAATATTTGTAAGTATGTGAGAACCATGTTCCTATTTATCACATTAATAAATTAACCTGTTAATGCTTTTAATACTTTATACCTGTACGTAGTATAGTGTATAGTGCTATTCTGGGTGCATCGTCCTCACATATATGAATTTATCAATGTATGTACGAGGTGCATTCAATAAGTACCTAGCCTCATCGCCAGAGGGCGCTGTAGTTTCAAAAGAGTTTTACCACAGTGCAGCACATTCTTTTTTAATTCTTTTTTCAAATTTTCATTCCAATCCCTTCATTTGTTTTAATTTGACAACTTATGGAAGCGAACGTGTCGATCGGTTTTACAAAAATGGAAAAAGAGCAATATCGTTCGGTGATTCGATTCCTATTTTTGGAAGGGAAAACGCGCATCGAAATCAAAGAGCGCTTGGATGCTGTGTACGGTGACTCTTCTCCATCGATGGCCACCGTCAAGAATTGGTTCAACGAGTTTGCACGTGGCCGTACGTCGGTTTTTGATGAACCACGTCCAGGTGCACCGAAAACAGCTGCTACGGAGGAAAACATTAAAAAAATCCATGATTTCGTATTGGCAGATCGCCGATTGAAGGTTCGGGAGCTAGCTGAGACTGTAGGCATTTCAGAAGGAACAGTGCATCATATTCTTCACGAGGAACTCGGCATGAGAAAGCTGTCGGCGCGATGGGTGCCGCGTTTACTCACACCAGAAAACAAGCGCAACCGTGAGACCACATCGGAGACTTGTTTGGCGCTGTTTAAGCGGAATCCAGCGGAGTTTTTGCGTCGTTTTGTAACCGTCGATGAAACCTGGATCCACTGGTACACACCAGAGACCAAGGAGCAACCAAAACAATGGATCCAGACCGGGGAACGTGCTCCAAAGAAGGCGAAAACTGTAAAATCGGCCGGAAAAGTTATGGCCACCGTTTTCTGGGATTCACAAGGTGTGATCTACATCGATTACCTCGAGAAGGGTAAAACAATTACAGGGCTTTACTATGCCGATTTATTGGGCCGATTCGACGTCGAATTAAAGAAAAATCGACCCCATCTGGCGAAGAAAAAAGTGCTGTTTCACCACGACAACGCACCGGTTCACACGTCTGCCGCTGCCATGGCCAAATTGGTCGAATTACGCTACGAATTGCTGCCCCATCCACCGTATTCTCCAGATTTGGCCCCTTGTGACTTCTTTCTGTTTCCTAATCTGAAAAAATCACTCGCCGGGAACAGATATGGATCGAATGAGGAGGTCATCGCCGCCACGGAGGCCTATTTTGCAGAGTTTGACAAAAAATATTTTTCCGACGGGTTAAAAAAGTTGGAGCATCGCTGGGCTAAGTGTATCGAACTAAAAGGAGACTATGTTGAAAAATAAATTGCCACTTTTCCAAAATTTTCGTTTACTTTTTGTAGGCTAAGTATTTATTGAATGACCCTCGTACTAATGTAAATATTGTAAAACACTTTTTTTTTAAAAAGAGTAAGTATGGAGTTTCTTGTGCATTCTTCTCCATAACAAGCTACTTTTCCGAATGCACGGTAGAATCAATTTTTATTTTATGATTTGTTACTTTTAATTCTGACGTTCAAAAGTGCCGCTTTTTGGCCCAGTTGAGTAAATATATTTGACTTTGACTTTGACTTAAAAGTTTAATTTAAATTGATAACACAAAAACATAGTACCTAGGTACCTACCAAACGAAGCTACTAAACAGAGAAGGGATAATTTTGATAACGCCATGATTTTGAGTACATTTTGACTACATAAATACGGCCACCGCGGCTGCTGCAACTAACCGCTACTGAGGGTACGTGGCGTGCAAAACGCACCGCTTACCAACGCCCGCCGCCCCGTTTGCCGCGCCGCGCTCCGCTAAGACCGAAATCGCGACCAGGCCGTTAACAATCAGAAAGGAGCTGTTCGGTCATTTTATTAATTAAGCCCGAGACATTAATCTCTTAATGTAATGTATAATTTTTAGTATATTTATGAAAATCTTTTATATGCCCATAAAAATATAAAATTGATTAAAAAATACAGTGATATCCATAACATAAATACCAGGAACAAACAAAATTTTGTAGTACCTACAAAAAGGCACAAGAAAATAGGTGGCTCGTTTAGATATCAATGTGAACGCTTTAATAATAAGCTTTCAAGCCACGTACAAGATCTAAGCCATAATAAATTCAAATCATTCATTAAACGTAAGTTGTGCCAGAAAGCGTTTTATACCGTTAAAGATTACGTTCAGGACAAAAAGGCTTGGGACTGAGCTGCTCCAATTAATTATTAACTTTTTGAATTGTTGAGCTCCTTAAATTCTGAGTTGAGCTGCACGGTTATTGACAAATGCAGGCACTGACTGGACAGGTTCACTCAATCTAGCTGGTTCTATCCTCAAAAGACCATTTCAGACATCAATCTATATGGTCTTCACATGTTCTAACCAAGATTTTGTCTGGACTTTAAAAGCGACTGTGACCTCTGAGTTTGTTTCGGCCTTTATTCTCAGAGTAGTCAGATAGGAAACGCCGGCCTCATCTCTATAAAAAAAAAATGATCGACATGTAAAAGCGTTTGTACAAACCAAATTACAGAAATAAAATCATTTATCATTATCATACTGATACTTGTGAAAGATTTGTCATTCAATATTCTAACCTGTACTAATACCAATTTTCAGCAAACACAAGAAGGAGAAGCATCCACCCCTGAAATAACAGAATTCCTGTCAACCATGCTCCTAGAACTGGGTATTTTGACCCAGCAGGAAGATGGGCTGGTGTACTCAAACCAGAACATTACGTCTTTGGAGTTGGAGAACGGTGATGGTAGTCTGGTTCAATTGGAACTGGTGGAGGAAGATGATGAAGAGGAACAGGTATCGATGATTGCTTCTTGGTTAATACTTCTATGTTTTGTAGGAATCGATAGCATTCTCATTAATAAAAAAAGAATTACTTCACTAGTTGTGATACTGAATTAGCTCTAGGATGAAGCCAAGTGATCAATCAGATCTGCTGCCTTTTAGCACAGAATGGATCTAATTTTGTTTATTTCCTAAATTCATGCAAATAAGAATTGAGTACATTCGTCCTGCCTGGTTCCTTACAGGACAAAGATAAAACTTTAACAAGTCTTTGTTACCATGGAACGAATTGCACATTTTTCTTTATTGTTTTCGACTTTATTTATTTAATAACAGTTTATTTTGTTATCATATTGTTGGGTTGTTTTCGTAAACCTTTCAGCAGCCTATGACATAAATCTAAAATTAAAAATAAACTTCAATTGAAAGTCAGCGAATTCGCAAAAGATACAAGTTTCGTCCAAATTCTCAGCTCCATCCTGAATAACCGACGCTTCTTAGTACATCTTGAAAACACCAAAAGTAGGTGGCGTTGCCTTAAAAAGAGACTCCGTCAAGGCAGCGTGGCTCCGGCCCTTTTCAACATTTACAAAAACGACCAGCCTAGATCTCCACAAACACAACTCTTTCTATACGCCGACGACCTTGTTCTAGCCACCCACACGTCCAGTATCGAAGAGGCCGAAGAAAGAATGACGGAAGCTTGGGCAACACTCGTAAAGTACTACGGTGAAACTGCTCTAAAGCCGAACCCATCTAAAACCCAATCCTGAGCTTTCCATCTACGCAACCGTCAGTCAAATAGGACCCTCAACATCTTGTGACAAGGCGTTGCCATGGAGCACTGCGTTCAACCCCGCTACCTGGGCATCACCTTGGATAGGTCCCTGACTAAATTCCACTGCTTAAAGACTAAACAAAAAGTTGGAACGGAATGATGTCCTTCACCGCCTAACATCCACTAGCAGGGGAGCATCGACACAAGTTCTCCGCACATCTGGCCTATGTCTGTCTTTTTCTGCTGGGCAGATCGCATGCCCAGTGTGGCATCGAACTGCCCACGCTAGAGAAGTAGACATAGCGCTAAATGATACCTGCCGCATCATAACTGAGTATTTGAAACCCCCCTGGACCCGAACTGCAGTGGCCAATCTGCAAATCCCTAAACCGATTGCGGACCCAGGTTGGCCGCTGTAGACAAGCCCCATCCAATACAGTGCCAGTGTGGGGCCCCTTCGCAAGATCTGGCCACCTTCTTGACTGCCCTTGATGCCCGACCACCTGCATTTTCAGGATTTGAACGTAGCGAATGACAGAGCTGTCCGAGTAGCTACATACTAGTCGGTCAAAATGAATGATTGAGACTATAGTTTAAGTTAATAGACTCGAAAAAAGATTAATCAGTTTGTCGTTCAAACCAAGTATGTATAATTCATTTCAGATTCAGGATCAAGGACAAAAGGAAGTAATGGAGGAACCTACGGATACGCCGAAAGAAACAGAAGAATCATCGGTGGAAAATGTGTTCGCTATCAAATACGTCACGTCTAACTGTCCAAACCGTCGCGGGCGACCCAAGAAAGTAGACAAAAACAACAAGGGGTAATTTGTTCACACATTTATGTCTTAACCTTTGGTTTATTTGGCTGCTGTCGTCGTTTTTTGCTACATATGTTGGAGTGGATAATAAAACTACTGTGGCTTATCCAGAATCGAATCATTGCCGATTTTCACAATAGTAAGTGTGCATAATCATATAAATGCATGGACCTATTCTGGGCCTTCCCAGAACAATGGTATCTGCTGGAAGCTTATAAGATCTCACTCAAATCAGAATTATCATCACCCTTTAAAATAGCGACTATTCCTCGCCTCTGGATATCATTT
The DNA here is from genome assembly GCA_947562075.1 of Orthosia gracilis. Classification (NCBI taxonomy): domain Eukaryota; kingdom Metazoa; phylum Arthropoda; class Insecta; order Lepidoptera; family Noctuidae; genus Orthosia; species Orthosia gracilis. Next base: position 47,987,013 of record OX387272.1, on the reverse strand, counting down.
ATTTATTCAATTTGTTTTTTTTTTTTATTAACATCTAACTTATTAATCGTCATCAAAGAAAGAAGGAAGTTCTCAATTCCTTTATACAAGCTTTTATTGACTTATTTTTACGTGTCCCGGTGTCGGTAATCAAATCTTGCAAGTAAAATTTGACTCACTTCCGAGTGTCCGATTTAGCAGAAATTTTGCATACACTTTTGTTTCTCGTGACAATACATTTTTTTTAATAAAAGCTTGTTTAAAAAATGTTTTGTTAGTATGATAGCTTGTTTATTTATGATTGTGGTCGTAACTGTGGCGTGTGATGCCAGCGGCGCGTGGTGCGCGTCGTGCGGCAAGCGGCTGGCCACGCGCAGCGCGCTGACGCGGCACATGCGCACGCACTCGGGGGACAAGCCCTACGCCTGCGCCACGTGCGGCCGCGCCTTCGCGCAGAAGGAAGTCATGCAGCGACACGTGCTGGTGCATGAAGGTACCACTACTGATTTTCGTTTGCTACTATTACTAACGCCGAGGTTCTTAACGCCGAAGCAAAATTAATGTGACAAATTGTCAAGCACGCGTTACCTGCTGTGATTGGCTGTTGAAATACATTCAACCAGTCACAGCATGTAACGTGTGTTTGCTAATTTTAATGCGATAATTTAGCTTCCAGAAACTCGTGGTAAGCGACTTCAAGTTATGGTGGTACAAACGAACTCACACACACGTACTAGCCGTCACTTGGAGCCGTTACCATCCGTCGCGCCCCCCACCTCGCGCCTCAACTCAGACGCGCTTAGTATGGATAGCTAACTTGCTATGTTGTCACGTGTTCGCCTATGACGTGATCGGCTAGTACATACACCTATAGTCCCTGAAAACATCTCCTTACTATTATACTCCTCCTCTTACTTTTTATTGTAATCCTTTATTGGCCAGTCGTGTAAAAAATAATTAATGAATGAATAATGTGTCTGATTAACTACTCGTTGGTCTTATAGCGTGACGGGTGAACGTCGGATTCTGTATTCGATTTCTAGGTCAGGCAAAGTGTTATTTGTTTTTTTCTTCGGTAATTTTTAGTAGCAACCTGCAGTTTGGAGTTCTGCCTGGTGCTGCATGTCACCTAATTAATGCCACTCATTTAATTCTGAATTCAGCAGAGACACTTAACCAATAACAGCATGTTTGTAAACCATGTGATGTTTGTGATGTACAGACAACCGGCCGCACAAGTGCTCAGTGTGCGACAAGAGCTTCACGCAGCGCGGCTCGCTGGTGTCGCATGCGCGTGCGCACGCGCCGCCCAACGCGCGGCCGCTCGCCTTGCATCGGTGCGACAAATGTCCGAAAGTGTTCCTCTATGCCTCCGGTGAGAAACTATTATTAGTTAATCTCGTTCGCGTGGCTCGCTCTTCTCGTGGGACATTTAGCTCAAACTTGTGGCTCCCTACGTTCGCTCTTTTAGAGAGAGGAACTGACCTCCACTTGTTTGTTTTGTGTGTGGTTTTAGTTGCGACTGACCACTATGCATTATTTGGCTAGCGGATAGTTCGATGGCTGGCTAGACTAATTTAGGGAACTCATCTCGCTAAGTTAGGTTTATACTTACGGCGCGAACTCTAAACATAGAAGGGTTCCGAGCAAATTGGTCACTGGATATGTTGTTTGATATGTATGGAGCACCACTCGACTCCGTTGCGGAGACAGTAACAATGTTTGACCTTCTTTTTTGCGATTGTTCACTTTCGCGGCGTTATAGTCCAAGAAAATTAGTCAAATTAGGGCAAGAATCTCGGAATGAGAGATAGTCAGCTATTTATTATTATTCAATTTTTCAAAATTCAACCTTCATATATGTATGAAATGGCATTTTTCAATAAAAATAAAAACATTTATTAAAAATTTAATTCTTTTAGTAAGTAATTAGCATAAATGACATAAGAATTAAAGTATTTCCCTTCATAACTTTATAATTACACGAGTAGGTAAGTGTTATTAAATGAATAGATACTGAATTATAAAAAAAAATAACGTAATAGTTATTAAAATGCAAATTATTTAGAAATATATATTAAATAATAATTTATAAACTTTATACGGCGTGTTTTAATCGGGACTACAGGTTGACCTCGAAAGATACTCTAAATAGTTAAACACTGCGCGCGCTCAGCCCTCTATCTCAAAAATGGTTCAAGATATAAAAAAAATACACAAAAGTTGTAGAGAATTTAATCCTCTACAATATTTAGTATACATACAAATAGCATAAAACCCATAGGAAACGAGATATTTACAATAAATGTGTAAAAAGTTGACCTTTTCACCTTTGACCTTGGAATATCTGTAGTCGCGGACACCCTACGATAAATAGGTTTTGAGACAAGTTTTAAGGGTGGCAAAATAAAGGTTTGTACAATTTTATAGCTGACTATCTCTCATTCCGAGGTAAAACCCCTAATTTTCCTGGAATATTAGTGACGCTGGAGCCGACTCGGAAGTGTACCTAAATTGCGACTCATTATGTTTTATCACGCAATAGGAGTGTAATGTTGTGTAACAGTCGTGGTTGTGTGCAGGTCTGAGCCGGCACATGATGATGCACAACGGGCGCGTGTACGTGTGCGGCGCGTGCGAGCGACAGTTCAAGGACAAGTCGTCGCTCATGCGCCACCTGCGCAACGCCAACCACGAGCCAGCGCAGCCCAGGCCCTCAGCCATCATGAGTGCCACTGCCACGTGAGGACTTACCGACGATTATGTTGCTTTCAGTGGCCTGGGCCAGATAAAAACCTTTTCTGACGGTAACGGCTAAATGTATGGCAATGTCATTACCTGCGGTAAGGATTTATATAACTACTAGCTACCGCTCGCGTGATATTAATATTTCTCCCAATCTTACTTATCACACTAATAATATAAAAGCGAAAGTTTGTGTGTGTTTGTTACTCAATCACGCAGAAACTGCTATACGGATCTGGATGAAATTTGGCACATAGATAGAGTATAGTGTGGCATAGCACTTATACTATTTTTTGTGCCGGAAAAATGTACGGTTCCCGTAGGACAACTTCCGACTTGAGCGCGGGCGAAACCGCTGGCAGAAGCTAGTATCTTTATAAATTATAACCTATGTGTTATTCTGATGGATAACCTATATTTATGTAAATTTTCATCAAAATCCGTTCAGTAATTATTGCGTGAAAGAGTTACAAACATTCATCCATCCATCCTCACAGACTTTCACGTTTATAGTAGGTTAGACTAATACGTAATGTCACTGCGATCGAAGTGTTATGACTCGAACGCGTATTACACGGCGAAGACCTTTCCGCGAATTTCCAGTGTCGCCACTCACGTTCAGGACGTCTGTATTTGCCGAGCTTGAGGCTTCGTTACGGGCGTTTCTTAAGACGGAACCACAGTTACGTGGCGTGGCGTGTCGTGGCGCAGTTGATTGGCTACAAAACTCGTTGCGTTATGACGTAGGCTGGAACAGAGTCGTTTGATTGGTGGATCCCGCGCCACGCCACGCCACGACACGTAAGTGTGGTTCCAACTTTACTCTGTGTCACCTATGAAAGGAATTTGCAACACAATTATACAGTTATACTTACTCCCGATGTGAGTTTACCGGTCCGAAAAATTGAACTTAACACTTGTTTTTTTTCACTCCGAAGTTTTGGAATATTTTCGGACGGGGCCCGTAACTTCGTTGACGGAGATAGGGAGTAGACCACCAGTTTCGTAACGTGTACGGTAAAAAAACGTACTGATGTAGTACAATCAACAGGTGTATTGTAACCAAGAACGCTTTGTATTGTAGCCAAGAGTCACTTGTTCTGCCCGTCGTTGTGATGATTTTGTCTTGTTACTTCGGATCCTGGGGTAACGGAGATATAGAAGGTTAACTTTTAATACCCTTGTACCTTTGTATATGTCGTGGTCAGATCATTGAATTGATTATTTCATACCTCCACTACGCCAAAGCCTTGCCAAGTTACGTGCCGACTGTACATCGGATTATATACACGATCAAAATACTTTTGTAATAAGAATTAACGTTTATTGTCACAATATAATTAATTATCAGTTGTTTCTGTGAAAACGTACAAACAAATATTTTTAAACTTGTGACGTTGGTTACTTCATTAATTTGTGGGCTGAAAATGATTTCTACGTTGGTAGTACACCAGGTAGTACGCCGATCAGGTACTACTTGACGCTGGCCTTGCGCTTTGTGTGTTTGGGTGGGATGTCCACCATGTACCGATGGCGCATTGCCGTACGTGTTGAAGTCCAATGATGGAAAGGGCCAGGCGGAATCAAATTGTGCAGTTCCATCGCACATTCCTCGAAATGTAACCGATAAATAACAAACAGGCTGGCTTCTCGGCGTCGATGTTCGATGCTCTGCAGCTTTCGACGGGACCTGTGCATCGTTGCGAATAAGCTTCTTGGCCCGTCTGTCAATCGAGTTAAGTGCATCAAGCTGGTATTAGGCAGATCCGTTCCATAGGTCAGAGCAGTACTCCATGTATGACCAAACTTGCGCTTCGTACAAGTTGAGGTGCTGTGCTGGCGTGAAGTACCTTTGTAACGATCCCGAACTTTTTTGCAGCCAACTGAGCCTTCCGCCGATCGAAATTGAGGGTCGATATCAACATAACACCAATAAGTTTGACATGATCCGTGGACAGGTTCCAGCGCTCAACCATGGCCGTCCGGAGAAACCGTATCTGTGGCCCAGTAGCCCGTGCGCCGGACACGTATCTCTCAACACCAGTGCTGTCGTCTGCATACCCATAGGTTCCTGGTTTTAGCAGATCATTAATTTGTAGCAAGAACAATGTTGCCGAGAGCACTGATCTCTGAGGGACTCCGGGGTTGATATCTAACTGACCAGACGAGCAGCACTCGATGATACATAATGTTTGACCATAATCATGAAGTAGCCGTGCGTGTGTTCATATCGTCAAACGTTGATTATTCATTGATCAGAGGGCTTAGTTAGAGAGTAGTTAGTGAGTTTTTAGTGCTCGATCGCGTTAACGTAAATAATATCTTATGTCAGAATAAAAAAAAACCGGCCAAGTGCGAGTCGGACTCGCGCACCGAGGGTTCCATACAAACAGCTACATTCAACAACATAATTAAGTAAAAATACTGAAGTTCTTAAACAACGAAAGCACCGAACATTGCTCTAACGAAAAGGAATAAAATTGTAAATCCTACTTAGCTGTTATAGTTTTCCTTTTAATTTCGTTATATATGCTACTGCCATGAATTTTTCACAAAGCCAAAAGCAACCATTTAGCTGGTAGGAGGGGGGCACTTCATTCTAATAAAAGTTAGCAATTTAAAGCTTAATTTTACGCAATACCATCTTTCGATTTAAGGGTCCCTTGAATAAAAAAATGGTATTTTTTGGCATTTCACAGACCCGTAATATTTTTGAATGACCTATCCAACGATACCCTAAACCATAGTATAGACAAAAAAAAACAATCCCACTTTATGTCTACAGGAGATACAAAAAAAAATTTTTCTTTATTTTATTTCACTACTTTGTCGGCGTGATTAATATGCATGCTAAATTATAGCTTTTTAGTACTAAGTCTTTGAGCCAAGCTGCGGACAGACGGACATGGCGAAACTATAAGAGTTCCTTGTTGACTACGGAACCCTAAAAAGAGTTTCGTCGTACTTTCACCAGACGGCGCTTATCCAGTTTCAATAAAATTTACAATTACGTTAACGCGAATAAGCTCGAGTAAAAACTCACACTAAGCCCACTGGCCAAGCCAGATCATGATGTGGGCAGCGAGTATTTTCCATTTCTTAAAATAATCGACCACGTCATTAAGTGATCATTTGTAGGATTGGCCACGACATATGCACCAATAAGAACAGCTTTTTGCGCGCTACGGTAGCACGCAAAAATCGGAGATTTTTGACATAAAAGTGATAATAATATATTTGTACAGTGTAACTTAAACTATTGTTCAGAATGCGTAGATAATGGCTTTGAGATGGGTCTTTTTACACCCTGTATTTTGGTCTTATTTTCGCAATTTTGTTGATTACTATCGGTTGCTGCATCCTCCGATAGAAGTTTGCAATAACTGGCAACGTTTTTGACGCTTATTAGCATATCTATTATACGAAGTTCTAATTAAATGTATTCAAACAATGTGATTAAAATGTTATCGTGAAAGAATTTATATTGTGACAAACGAAATCAACTTCAAATTTGTAAATAGTAAAATAATCAATTATATTAGTGTGTAAACTAGTTTAGAAGGTATTGTGGATAAATGCAATGTGAAGTTTATTTTGTAATGAAAAAATGGGAATATTTTTAAGTAATAAAACACTATAATTTATTTACTTAAATATTTTTATTGGAAAAAATTTATATTAAATCCAAGGCAACGTGGTATTGTAAAATTTTAAGAAAATAATGACAAGAAAATATCGGAATAGTGGTGCCTGTGCGCGGCGACGCTTGTCGGCCTCGGACTGACGTGTGACGGATGGCACTAATATTAAACAAAATACGAACAATTATATTTTTATAACATTTTAATTTTCATAAAAACCAAGTCGACGCCACCGCATTGTAACTTATGGAATGCCTTCTTATTCACTTAAAATTATATACTCCCTACAAGCATACATTTTAGTATCTATTTCAAATTTTGTTCAAGAAACAAGTGGAACAGTTTCGTAGGCCGATACATTTGTGTGCCGGGACCGCCCTGGGCGTCCGGCTAATACATACATAACATATTGTCGCGCGATCACTGTCTCGTATATAAACATAATATCAGGATAACAGACCGACGTTATAACCGTTGAAACTGAACTGAAAATAATAATTACACTTGCAGCTCTAACTCCTACAACTAGATTATAAATGATTATAAAAATAAATAAGGGGCGTCCCCCCTCCCTTTCACCGCATCGCGTTACACACACGCAGGACATCGTTCTTGTTTGAGCAAAACTCTGACGTTCTATGAACAACGTTACAGGTGTTTGTCGCAGTGCGTAGCGCAAGTTACGTACTAGCGCATAACGCAGGCTGGCGCATAGCGCAGGCTAGCGCATAGCGCAGGCTAGCGCATAGCGCAGGCTGGCGCATAGCGCAGGCTGGCGCATAGCGCAGGCTAGCGCATAGCGCAGGCTGGCGCATAGCGCAGGCTGGCGCATAGCGCAGGCTAGCGCATAGCGCAGGCTGGCGCATAGCGCACTAGCACTGTAGCTGTGACCGCTAGTCCCGGGTGCCGAGCGGCGAGCCACGCTCCCGTCTGTCCACACCTTCACACACACATCCGCCAAACACTAAAATAATCAACAGACTAATTAAAATAACCGAATCGACTACCACAAATATTATATAAGCCGCAGCACACAGCAACTGTGACTCGTACGACCTCCGCTCGGTACGACGCTTAAACGTCGATACATAGATGAATAAAATCCAAATTATTTTTAAAATGATTATTATTAATAAAAACAATTCTGTGTGCTTTGATTTAATGATTTATCTGGCTATTGTTAACATACATCGCTGTAGCTAGTGATTCCTAGAATGTTCACATCAATAGGTTATAGCACAACGGTCTAAAATAAAATTACTAATAAGTAATAATAATCAATATTTACAGTTAGTTTCGACTACGACGCCCGACAGTGCGACTGTTCGCAGTTCGCACATACATATGTAAGCACCGCTGAATCATTTGACCCTTTATAACGTTGACAATCTCTTGACGACGGCAAAAGATACATATTGCCTGGACGGTGTATAAAATTATATAAAAATATCGTTCGATCATCAACAAGTATCATGCTCGAGCTCGCACGCGGCCGACCGGCTACCGGCTACCGGCTACCGGCTCGTCCACTGATCAAGTGATCGATATAGAACGGAATGTTTCAAATAACATTTTGGCACTTCAGATAATGAGTTCGGTCCGCGTGCAGAGCGCGACTCAATTGTAAGCTTTACGCGTTGGGAGTAAAGCCTACAATTGCTAGAGTTATCCGCTTACATCTCGTACGGCCGGGGCTGATCTGACAGGGCTAGAGTGACATGTTATGATACAGTACGTGGAGGAAGGTGAGCAGAGAGGTGGATGATCAGCCCCGACTACTAGCTGGTAGTGGTAGCCAGGCGGTTACATGTTCTCGAACTGGTCGACGCGCCGCTTGGTGTTGCCCTTGCGGATCTCGCGCAGAGTCTTGTACTTGTCGCGTCCCTGGCGGACGTTCTCGCGGTGGATCTTGTCCATGGCTGTCTCCATGGTCTCGTCGCGCGACTGCGCCAAGTCCTGCTTCAGTGCCTGTGTACCAACAACGTGGCTTATTATCTCATTACCCAATCGATTATGGAACTCCACATAGCAAAATTTATGATCCTTCAGATATCCAATGTGAGTGTAGTGTCCTCTCTCGTAAACATGAAACACACGTTGCAGTGCCCTAATTGCCTATACAGCCTTAATGAATTCTACCGACTTTGTAATTAACTTGGCCACCTACTACTGAGCTCAAATTATCTAACGAGTCTAAGGCCGGTATTCCGGCAGCACTGACTCATGCTCAACTCAAACTAGACAGTTGTGATTTTGTATTTTTTGACATTAAGGTGCTCAAGACGTTACCAAAATCTTTCAACACAAATCAGTAGATTTAAGTACTGTTTGTATGTACTTTGACCGTAGGCATATTTGCTAACTTGGTCTTTTATTTTCATTATTTACACCTGTGTGGACTAAATAACAATCTGTTGTAATTACATGAATACAAGTTCAAACAAAACGCAGTGTCTTTGTCGTGGCAAGATTTTATGTGAGGCGACGCTCGGAGCCGGACACGTGCCGGCGCTGCGCCTGCGCCTGCGCCTGCAACCTGGCGATGGTTTAGACGTGTTCATGTATACACACCTACTACATATGTCAAGCTGGAGAATCATATGCCAAACTCGACAGTTGTGTTTGAGTTTGAGTCGAGTATGAGCATCTGGAATACGGGCCTAACTATCGAATTGAATAAAAATAAAAAGTGGTCGCACATCTGCCAACCACTTCGGGAAATACCAGCGTACTTGATATTATTTGTACGAAACAGTTTTAGTTTTATGTTAGGCAATATTTGTTATCGATAACAATGCTATTTGTTCGAGGCTGTTGTTGGCAACCGGAAACATAGTGATAGATAAAATGTTTAAATGTGTCACAACAACATTTTTTTTTCAAACATTTGTTATGATTATTTAGTAGTTTTTAGTAATAACTAATCTGCTCAGCCTTTTTTAATTATGTTGGGGTTGAGTTTCAGTCTAGTTGAATGCAACTGAAATCAGTATTTTACATAGAGCGACTGCCTTTCTGACATTCACAATTCAGTAACTGGTTAATACGATGTGCCATGGTAAAAGTGGCTGTAAGACTTTTAGATTTCTGACTAATTGTAAAGACTGGTAAAGATCTAGAAATGAGAGGCTTTAAAATTTTATATACAGGCCTTTTGAAGTCATGGAGAGGTATGTGTGTTAAACGTTTAGTTCTACAAATGGGTTGAATATTTTTGGCTTGCCGCTATTATAATACTAGTAATATTAGCAGTCCCCGGGAAAGGTATTTAAGAATAGTTAGTCATAGCTAGGCTCGGTCGGTCGTAGTGGTTACCTTGAGCTGGTTGTGCAGACGCTCATTCCGCTCGGCCAGCGTGCGGCGGTCGTTGACGGGGTCCACCAGGTCGTCGGGGCCGCGCGCCAGCTCTCCGCCGCCGGACTCGGAGCCCGCGTCGGAGGCCGCGTCGGCGTCGGCGCCGTCGCCGCGCTCGTGGGTGCTCTCGGCCACGTGGTGGTGCTGCGGCGTGGTGGCCGCGGCCAGGGCGGCGGCGGCCTCGTCCTGGGAAACCACAAACCATTATTTGACTCGTCAACATTTTATGTACCACACGGTCAAGATATCTATGCATATTGTTCGTCAAGCTCGCGCGGCGCCCGCCCTAGGCTCGCGAGCCAATAGCGAAAGTCGAACGTCACCGTCCGTGACGTTGACAACTGCAAATGCGTTATTTTGACCGTGTAGTATCACCGTCTTTAGAGCACGATGCCATCGAGAGACTTATTTACTCTAATTCCAAACCAATTAACTATGATTATTGCTAATTCTGTATAATTTTACTGCTGTGTAGCTCCTCATAAAATAAATCGACTAGTTTAATAGGTCAAAGACGCTGATGCCGAAATTGAAACAAAATAAAAATCCTGGTGGCCACAAAAGTAAGTAAATTAACGTCAAAGGTGCCAGTATTTCAGGGGTGCTAATAATAAATATGAAGCTAACAGAAAAATTCAAGATGGCAACTACCATATACATTTGCATCACAAATCAAACTAAATTCACATGACGCTAATGTTGAAATTTAGAACAAAATCCAAAATATGACGACGCAAATTTTAAATATTTTAGTTTTGTAAGGTATGGCTGTAGTGTCACCTGCTTGCGCCTGGCCTCCTCCACCTCCTCCTGCAGGCGGCGCGTCTCCGAGTCCTTGATCTCCACCTCCTGCTGGATGCGGGACACCTCCTCTTGCTTAGTACGAATCTCATCTTCCAACTTCTGGCGCTCGGCGGCTTCCATGTTCTGTTGGACATACATTTAAATTAGAAACGAGAATCATTTTTGGTTGTTATAAAATTTTCTCATAAAAATTTTTTCGTGACCCAAATTGGCAAAAAAGAACCATATCAAAAATTTTGTAGTACAGGATCGTTGTGATCAACCTTAAAAGGATTATTGTCATCTTTAAAGTGATAAAATTGCTGGATTTAAAACTCAACAGTCGGTAAAATCCCTTGTTCCAGATTTCTTGTTGCAAAGAACTGATTAACTAAAGATCGGGCTGTACCTTAGTCTCCTCCAGACGCTGCATCATGGCCTGCAGCTCGTTCTGTCGCTGCTCCAGCTCCTCCTTGGCGGCCTGCAGCTGTCGCAGCTGTTCCTCGAGCCTTCGGATCATATCCTGGGCTTCCATCAGGTTAGCTTGAGAACGTTCCATCTCCTCCTGCATCTGCCGCAGTCTGTCCTCGTATTCTTGCTGTTTCTTTTCCGCGCGCTCGCGGGCTGCGATCTCCAGTTGGAGTTTTTCTCTGGAATTTAATGAAGATCCTTTATAAACCTTTGATCTGAACAATGTATCAAAATGTCAGGCTAGAACAGAATATGAAGAATTGTGATTTATTGCCTTCGTATTCTTATAACTCAAGGGTTCCGTGGTCTTTAAATTCAAAAAACATTTAGGAACCAAAGTTATCAGCAAAATTTTTGTATGATGCTGCTTTCGGTTAACATTAGCAAACATGTAAAAACTGGAAAACGACTTCTCATCTGCTGCACGTAGATGGTGTCAGGCTTGCGGTGGCGCATGTCAAGCTCGTGGTTGATGCACCGCTGTACCTGGGGCTAGTACAAGTGCATAGATACCAACCTCTGCGCTTGCTTGGCCAGCTTCTCCTCCCTGGCCTGCGCCTTCATCTGCTGCACGTCGATGGTGTCAGGCTTGCGGCGGCGCATGTACAGCTCGTGGTTGATGCACCGCTGTACCTGGGGCTAGTACAAGTGCATAGATACCAACCTCTGCGCTTGCTTGGCCAGCTTCTCCTCCCTGGCCTGCGCCTTCATCTGCTGCACGTCGATGGTGTCAGGCTTGCGGCGGCGCATGTACAGCTCGTGGTTGCCCATGCACAGCGCCAGGATGCGCTTGTTGACGCGCACGCGCGGTGCGAAGAACACGAAGTCGGGCGCCTTCTTGTCGATCGGCTTGATTATAAACTTACGGTCGTTGAACGAAATGTTTCGGATCTCTGACCAGGGGAAACCGATTTTTGGTGTCAGTCTGTAATGGAAAAGGCGGGGTTATTTTAGTTGTTGTGACACTAGCTGCAGCCCGCGGCACCGTCCGCGTTGAATTTGTACCTCACCCACTTCTTCCTTTTTGCCCTAATTACCAACAATCCATACTAATACTATAAATGCAAAAGGTTCACTGTGACGCTCTATCTGTTACCTTTTCACAATTAAACCGCCGAACTGATTTAGATGAAATTTGGTTTTGGAGATAGGAAGAGAGAATTTGAAAACATTTTTGTTAATCTTCCTCTTAAAACTAGAACAGCTTTAAACTCCTCACCCGCGCTCTCTGCTGCCTTACTTAGAAAGAATGTTAATACGTGCCCTTCGGCGTTCAAGTTTCAACATACAAACCCAGGCTATTTTAAAAGCTTTTAAAGATCTGAAATTGAAATCAACAGAAGATCTTTGGGGACTATCTGTAAAAGTCTGTAAATCAATCATTGAAACTATTGCGCCCTATTCAGCTTTCATATTTAACACTAGTGTCGATCAAGGAGTTTTTTCGGACCTCATGAAACACAGAAAAGTAGTTCCATTGTTTAAATCCGGGAATAGCAAAGAAGCCAATAATTATAGGCCAGTGTCAATTCTACCGGTTCTCAGTAAAGTCTTCGAAAAGTTAATGCTCAACCAATTGTTGCTTCATTTAAACAAACATTCCATCTGTAATGATCAACAGTACGGTTTCATTAAAGGGCGTTGCACAACTGTCGCTGGCGTCATCCTAATAAAAAACATATTTTATGCCTGGGAAGAAGCACATCATTGGAATATTTTGCGACCTCTCGAAAGTGTTCGATTGCGTGAACCATGAGATACTATTGTTGAAACTCGAGCACTATGGGAGATAGACATACGGCCTTGAGTTACTAAGATCATATCTGAAAGCCAGACAAGTTAAAGTTCAGGTAAACAGCGTAAACTAACTAGGGTCTGAAATGACAATGGGCGTTCCTCAAGGCTCGATTTTGGGTCCTTTCCTCGTTTTAGTTTACATTGACGATTTGCCAATTACTACAAAATTGCTGATGACACATCTTTGATATTTAAAATAGATCGGCGGTCAAAAAACCTAACATCTTTAAGCTGTATTACTGTAAAGTTTCATAAAAATCCGTTTGTAGTTTATGCGTAATAGAGTAAAAAACATTCAACCATCCATCCATCATCACAAAGTTTCGCGTTTATAATAGAAGTAGGATAGGATGTGCGACCTGACTTTGTAATTCCGAAGATGTTTTTTATTATTTTGCTGATTTTATTAGATATTACATTATATCAAATAAATGTTTAATTTAAAGGACTTTTTTGTATGTAGACACGATAGACAATACTAACTAGTCTCTTACATAAGTAGATTCAAGGCATTTAATTGCAAAGTCACAAATGGTTAATTTTCAGTGGCTTAACCTTTACATACAACCAATACAAAATTATCTTAGTAAATGGAATTTACGGACGATTCATGTTGATAGTCAATTTGCTTATCAATGCTTTGACTGAAACCATCAATGAATTCTCGGAATGTTAATTAAGAAAATCATTAGAGGTTATTTTTATTGGGTAAATTATGATTAATATAATTTATGATGAACTAGCTTCTGCTAGCTACTTCGTTTTGAAATCGTAAATTATCTCAAGGGAACTTACTACCTTACTACAAGGGATGATAAATTAAGTAGGAAAGATGACCTGATCCAGGAAATGATCTACCCGTGTTTCATCCAAAGCTGTTCGTCCTTTGAGGCGTGATTGATAAACAAACATTCAAACATGTGATGGATACTTTACCTATTAATATTTAAGTTTTTGCTTTATTGATTTTTCTTTCAAACATTTACATAACATTATAGCAGGATAGAATTGGCATTTTTGGCAAGAATTTAATCTAATTCAGTCATTTATTATAAGACAACAGATTGATCATAAAATGTACTCAAGATAAATAAGTAGGGTACTAACTTGTCATCCTTCTCATAGATGTTAAGTCCCAGCGCGTCCACACCCAGCCACAGCTCGGTGTTCTTCTTGTTGCGGATCTCGAAGTAGTTGACGCCATACATCTCCAGGTCCTGCGCGATCTTCAGGTACTCCATCATGGCGTCCTCGCGCAGCATGCCACGGTGCTCCTGCCACCAGTTCGTGATGCTCTGCTCCCACTCCTCGCGGGACATCTGGGAAGATGACGTTACCGTTAGTAAAGAAGATAGGGATTAGGCGCACAATGCCACATTCGCAAAATGACATTTTGAAATTTCGCAAAATGTCACATTCTCAAATTGTCATATTCCGAAAACGCCACATCGCAAAACGTCACATTAGCAAAATGCCATTTTCGCAAAATGTCATTTTCGCAAAATGCCTTATCGCAAAATACCATTTTCGCACAATGTCACTTGGGACATAGTCGATTTTTTTATATTCAAACATTAACTGTTTTTATGAATAACGCAACCTAGCTGTAACAAATTAAGCAAATAGTAAAATCAATGCTGCAAATCAATTAACCCTAAAGGTACACTGGCAATAGATGGCGCATGCGGAAAAATACTTTACAAAAACCCAAGCCAATTTTACAAAAAATTAAGCTTTTTTGAAAAAAGTTTTTTTTTTTTTAAATTATATTTATGATTCTCAGCGACATATATTATTTCAGTTTACATTTTTAATTTATTTTATGTTAAAATAAATGAAAATTAATAAATAATGTGATTAAATACGTAATTAAATTAGTTTTATTTTTTATTCATAAATCATCGGCTCAGAAGTCACTAAGTGGCTTTAACTTTTAAACATGTGTCATTTTGAGAATGTGTCATTTTGCTAATGTGGCATTTTGCTAATGTGGCATATTGAGAAATGACATTTTGCGAATGTGTCATTTTGCTAATGTGGCATTTTGCTAATGTGGCATTTTGCTAGTATGGCATATTGAGAAATGACATTTTGCGAATGTGTCATTTTGCGTCAATATGTCATTTTGCGAATGTGGCATTGTGCGCCTAATCCGAAGATAGGTATGTGGTTTTTAAAGAATTTGAACACCAAATTGTCAATGCTCCTGCGCTCCAATATTAGTAGAAATATTTGAAATAATTTTAAAACAACACCACCTCCATTATAAAATATTTAAAAAAGTTCCTTTTAAAAGTATGGTTTGCAATGGAATTTGATTATTCAACATATTTTGTTGTTCCAATTATGTTAACTGTCTAGAATTCTAAATATAAATATAATATTTTCTTCAGAAATTCGGAATCGTCATTTCGAAAGATTCTGACTTCCTCGCGATAAACTCATCTTGTGAATCCCTCAAATGATTTGATAGTGTTCTTAAAGTTTCAAGTTGCGGTATTTATAACTTATTATTAGTTTCGTTTTTGCTTGTCTATGTTGTTTATACACACCTTGTGCTGATCGGTGACTCGCTGCGGCAGTAGACGGTCGTTGGCGAGGAAGCCGGGCCCGTGCATGGAGGGGTTGTGGTCGCCATGTCTCGCTTGCACGGCGTACGACGCCAGGAGAACGGACGTCTCGGGCGGGCAGTATATCTCGTCAGATAGGATGGCATTCTTCACCTGTGGGAGATAGGAATATGTTAGAAGAGAGCAAGGAAGAAGAACAGAGTAAATAAGAATCCTATGGTCTGTAGGTCAGTGCAGCTTGACCATATCACCTACGCAATTTTTTGTGAAGATTCTGGAGATGCACCGCTCACCACTCATGCAGATCATCGCAATGTATTCGGAAAGGGTATTTCTCAGCCTCGTATCTCAGCATTTAACATTTTTATTTTATTTATTTTAGTACATGGAGGACTTACAGCTAATAAATACAGACAAAAAAGGGTCAACAGAAAGCCAATTACAAATTCTAAACCTATTTTTCTAGCCAAATTAATATCAAAACCCATCCGTGCTTTACTCTCGGTCTCTATGCACGGTTTATGCATGCCTCGGCTTTGGTCTCTATGCAAGACTACATTTATAAACCGAATGCAAAGTTAATACAACGAACGCCCGCATCGTTTCGAATTAACCTACCAAATTGGAGACTTCCTTTTTTAACTCCAAAAGGGCCCAATTTAATTTGGCAAATGGCGTGCCATCCTGAGACAAGGGTTACACAAACTGCTACCGTGCTGACCTTTACAATTGACCCAGCCGTATCTCAGTGCTCACGGAAACGGCAACAAGTAGGCAATTACGTAGAATATACACATAGTTGCAGAGGCCTTTGTCCAACAATGGGAAGCAGGGCTAAAGACTACAATCGAAGTAATGACAGGTTGGAGCCCTGACCCTTCAGGCAATTTCTATAATTTATTGTGTCGGTAAACACATAAGTGGTTACTACATAGAATTATTCTATTAAGTTTGTTTTACAGATGTAAGCATGATGTTTCTGTTTGCTGATAGTATTGTGAATCAAAGTATGTAGTAGAGTCCTTGCCAAACTTCTTGGCCGCCCTGAAGTTGGCTACAATGGCTGCACAGTAGCAAATTTCAACAAAAACAGCACCGCGCCGTGCCTTGCTCATGCGAAAGACAACTTCAGGACGGCCAACAAGTTTTGCAAATACTGTACAGCCGGTGATTTCTGAAAACATGCCACCCTATGTACACTCCACCTTGAAGTTTATTGTTATTCCACCTTGTTTGGATAAATTGACAGCCCACTTCACCTAAGTTTGCACAATTACATTTTTACAGAATAACAACACTGATTATTATGGTGTAGAGCTCTTTAGCTAGGTAAATTTCTTAATTAGTACCTACTAATCTTCGAATGCAATACATGCTAATCGAGTTACCTAGCCACGGTACAGACTGAGTCATACCAACAAATCTTATCAGAATGATGCAATTAAGTAGCCAAGTAGGTTATTACTATAATATTGCAATTGCAAGTGATTGGTCACCGGTTTGGTGAGAATGTTTTCACAAACTATTGCCTGTAGTAGGGAAGGCTTATCAACACGAGAATTTACAAACAAACTATGAAACTCATGTAAACTACCTGTGTGTAATGACAACAGACAATCAAATCACATGGACTGTACTTTTGACTGATAATAACATCACGCATGAATTCTTCGGAGGGTTAGGCACTAGGCAGTGGTGCCTCTATAGTAGGTTCCACATTAAAGACAATATGCAGTAGAATTTGAAATCGGGTGTTTGAGTTGCTTGTTGGTGGTCTAGTGGTCACAACCGCAAATGTTTCTGTTGAGTTGGAGGTCCTGGTTTCGATGCCCGGGTTTGACAAATAATTCATGGATTTTCTATCTGGTATTTCTCAGTAGCAGACCAGGGTCCTGGCTTTATGCCCGATTGATGGCGATAGACTTATTACTTGGGACTTAGGTGATATAGCCAAATACTTGTAATTAAAATTTATTGATGGAAACGAGTGTCCGTAGATTTTCTTGCGCGTTCTTCTCCATAGGGACCTACTGACGCTTGCGAATGTGCATCTAGCTTCATTTAAGTTTTTTTTTTTGTTGACAATTTAATAGTACTTTTTAATGGTTTAGTTAAAAATGTTGCTATTTTATCCTTTCGGAGAGTACAGACTTGACGTTACGCGTATGAGTTGCATGTTTATTTGATTGGTGTTCTATATAAGCTTACCAAGGACGTTAACTTACAGTCGAGGGTGCGCGTGTATTGGCTTGTATCCCCGGACCCGGACTCGTGTTAGAAGTAAAAACTGTGGGGTTATAGTCGCATGGAGTCCAAGTCGTCCAACTGAACCCTGCCTTCTCCCTACACGCAAGGACAGTAAACTAGGTGACGAGTTTCTTACCTGAAGGTAGAACAGTTTGAGTGTGATCTCCTGTATAAGTTCATCAGCAACATCTTCAGGGTAGAATTTGGCGCGGAACTTGAACTGCAGTGGGTTTTCTTTCTTTACGTCTTGTTGCATCACCTGTAAAGCACACGTAAAATTAGGACAAGAGATAAGAAACATAGGCACGGCTGCAAGGCCAGTGGGACGAGGCTATTTAGGAGATTTATTAAATTTAACATTACGAAACTACATACACTATTGGCACATCATACATGTCAAGTTCTCTATTTGCACATAATATGTTGCTGTCATGTTTTTTCATGTGGGCAATAGATATTTTAAGTAACATTGGAATGGTACTAATCTATAAAGGTGAACACAGATAAACCGCTTAAAGAATACAAGAAAATGCGGTAAGGCCGCGTTTCCAGCTGCAAGCAACTGCAGGGCACGATCGAGCGACTGATCATATTATATATCGGTAATTTATTTTTTTTATTAATTTATTAATGCAACTTGCATGCGAGCGGGTTGCAAGTGGAAACGTGGCCTTAGACCAAGAATTTCACAAGCAAATTTTTATGAGTTCACCAGTAAAGCACACTGCACACACACAAAACAAAGGGAAAACTAATGTACGGTGAATCTTACCCATCTCGAGAACGGTAGCGACCCTGACTTCGTTGTGTGCCACGTAATCCAGGGTAAGCGTTAAAAAGGCAACAATTAATTACAATTCATCGCCATTTTCTGGCTTTATTATATTTACAAACACATAGAAAAATGAGGGATTTTATTGGTACTACAAATATTTAAGGGAAGTATTTATTTAGCGTAATAATTAGCAACTACGTCAAAAAAATAATCTTCTTTTTTTCTATTAAATAATCTTTTTTATTTTACTAAATAAATTAGCCATAAAAATGCTGTTACGATACGGAAGGACAACTTATTCAAGGCAAGCGTATTCTTAGCTTTTTCTCACGATGGTAAAATTTTATAATTATGCAGTAGCACTTTTTTGTGCTCATACTTAATAGCGACCTAAACTTGCTTGCTGACATAAGATTATTTAATAAACATAATCTTTTAAATCTTAATAGAGCTAAGCTAGAATCATCAACGATAATTAACCCTCAACTACTTAACGGTCTTTGCCACATGACCAAGAGCCGTCTCATAAACTGTACCAATTAAAGCAGTTAGCTCAAATGCCGCTAAAGAAATTCAGTACAAACGTTCGCTCGCGACTAACAATACAGAGACCTTTAATCGACCTATTGGACACTTAATCAAGTATAACAACTGTCAAAGATCTACTAACTGCGAATGGCAGCCGGGACCTACACCTTAACATAATTTCCGAGACACAGAGGAATCTCGCTATGTAAAGATGGTCACCCATCCACGGACCGACCCGTGGGGTTGATATTATGTAGCTACGAGCTCCTCATACCATAATGACCATCGTTTCAATAAATCATCCCATCAAACGTGCCCATAGGAACAAAAGCTATAATAATAGGCAGTGAACCATTTAAATAACGCATGACGAAATGTAATTGGGTACTCATTTTACACCCAGTCATGGCTTCGTCAAATTGAAGGTACATCCCTAAGTGGGTTAATAGAATTTCATCGTTTAAGATTTCTGTTAATGAAAGGTTAGTGACTCCTATGGGACAGCTGCTGTAAATTCATTGAGAACAGGCCTGACATTTGTTGAGTATCATGTCGTTGGAGTAGAAGTAACCTATTTCACTCTTGATTTAAAGACGTGAATGAATGTTGGAGTCTATGTACCCGGGTTACCTTTCAATTACTTCGCTACACTATAATCCAATTACGTCAAGCTCTATGAACTACATAAGTCGTCATGTAATAACATGTTAATACAATTGCTACTACTGGCGACTAGAAAACGGCGAAACTTCTACCCTCAACTTAAAATGCAGACAAAATCAAGTCATTTATTCAAATTACACTGAGAGCCAACACTTTTTGAACTTCAAAGTTCTACTTATAGATAGTCCCCCAAAATACCCGCCCTAGTGTTTTAGCTCAGAAGAAGTAGCGCAACAAACTCCCCAAATTGGAATATTAATTTCTCAAACATTTCAAAGAAGTACTTAATAAAAATACACGTAAAATAATTTCGGTATAACATAATAGCCGAGATCCGCGATAAGATATAGCATGGCGAGATATGAAACACGAATAGGACGACGTGGTAATCGTTAAATAAATATTAGTACACTTTACACTCAATTGAAAACTATGGGAAAGTCTTGACCCAAGGTTTTTGGACGATAAGCTGCTTGCACCTTATTAATTTACAATTTGGGTTAAACCGGGATTATTGGAAGAAAACTTTATGAATAATTAAGCAAGAAAATAAGTGGGTCATTAGGATAAAAGTTACTTAAGTAATAGTGTTACTCTTAAGTTACGAGTCACAAAAAAATCTTTAGGTATCAAAGCAGAATGAAGTATTCATTTAATCTCGTAAGCGAAATGTAAGGGCTGCTTCGAGGTGGCTCAGAACTCTACTTGTGGGCTTTTGTCCAGCATTGAGGCAATGTAGATTAATATTAAACAACGAAATATGCACCAGTGCAATCGTTCCCAATGGTCCTTAAAACTATTATTATCAACATTCCCAGACTTCTTTCATTCCTCAATGAAGAGAAAAGTGTTGATAACTTGGCTTGCTATCTCTTAGTCATGTCTATATACTTTGGGTATCTATTACTACGTAAAGAGTGAGTCAATAACAAAGTTACGTTTTTAATCTTTTCCACAGATAACGCTAATTTTAGTGTTGTTTTTTCAAACGTGATCTTAGTAACAACAAGTCTAAGTTTACATGAGAAATGCATAAGCAAGAATGTTTTCTGAATATATTTTAAGAATCTTTCAGGATTCACACGTTCACGTGAAATAACTTGTATTGTAACAATGATAAGAAGTATTTTTCAGTATCAACTTTCATAGCAACTAATGTTTACAATAAGTGATATTATTTTCAATAATATTATATCATGTTCAGCAAAATAAAGCTGTAAAGGAGAAGTGATAAAATTAATTGCAACCAACAATAAAGATATTTGGTATCAGCATGACCAAGGCGATCTCCATCTAATTAATGTCATGATGATGATGATGACTATTAGAAATCATAATCCGTCTTCATTATAATAAAATTGTAAGGATTACTGTGTTTTTTAAATCTTTCTTTTCTTATATACTTTGATAAGACTTTCAAACGATACTTTGAGGCAACAATCTATTCGCGATTTATCAGGCTTCATGTAAAACTTCTGACGGGTTTTCTTGTATGTTACTAGGGGTTCTGGGTATTTTTTAATTCTCATGGCAGCTGAGTAAAACCTCATGTTTTCACACAAACTTCTGCAGGTGCTCATGATTTTATTAGACTACTGCAAATAATATTATGATGGCCTTGCACTACCTATATTATTTAAGGCTTATTGGCTACCGGGTTCAAATTCCAGTGAAGGGTAAACTTTATGCTAAGTCTTTATCTTTCTGAATACTTTATCTGAAACTAGCTGACCCCCGTGGCTTCGCTCACGTCATCTGGCTACCTACCTGCCACCTACCTACCTTACCTACTTTTTTTTTGGTGTAAAATAAAGTATATTCTATTCTATACCTACTCTACTCACCTACCCTACCTTACCTAGCCAACCCTACCTGCCCTACCTACCTACTAATTTGTTAAACTATTTATTTGAATCTATACTAATATTATAAAGCTGAAGAGTTTGTTTGTTTGTTTGAACGCGCTAATCTCAGGAACTACTGGCTGGAATTGAAAAAATATTTTTGTGTTGGATAGTCCATTTATCGAGGAAGGTTATAGGCTATACATCACGCTATGACCTATAGGAGCTGAGCATAAATGAAAAATGTTGCAAAAACGGTCCTTTTTGAGAGCTTCCGTTGCGTGCGCTGCGTAAGCGGTTAAAGTTACGTATGTAGTGTAGGTAGGGTTGGGTAGGTAGGGTAAATGGGTAGATAGGTAGCCAGTTGACGGGAGTGAAACCGCGTGGGGGAGCTAGTAAGAAATTAATATACTTCAATACGAATACAACCAACTTTTGTTTGTACCGGCGGCGCGGCGGCGATCTAATTAAAATTTAGAACATAAAAGCTGCTATTGTGACTTAACTATGATAGATATATTCTCTCACAGAATATTTTGTAGGTAATAATGAGTACTTTAATCAGGTAGTACATACTTTTTATGTATCATCAATAGTTTCTCAGCGCACGCCAAAGAATGAATTTTATAGACAACATTTTGCTACTTTGGGTTACATTATTGCAATATTTATACGGATCTCAATTTTTTTTAAATAAATTATTGTCTATGCCACTCAAGAATAAAGTATCTTTCTACTGGTGAAAGAATTTTCAAAATCGGTTCAGTAGATCCAGAGATTACCCCCTACAACGTCACAAACTCACAAACTACCTCTTTATAATATTTGTAAAGATGAAAAACCTGACCGTATTATGTTATTTTAACTATGTTAATCTTTACTACATGAACGTATAATTTACAGTAATAAAAGTATTAGTGAAGAAGATAATACAATTAAATAAGTATATTCAGAATCAGGTCAGGTCCTAATGTTCTTTCTAAAACTCTCCATTTCTAAACGCATTCCATAGATTTGCAGATTGACCGAACCGAATCGCCTAACTAAACGCAACGAATCACTTCGGTCATGAATTGATACTATTGAGTTATGATCAAACGAGTATGATACTTATTAGATTACAAGTAATTCAATATACTGTAGCGAGGAATAGTACAGCTGGTACTATTACAGATGTAATAAAACTTATAGAGGCCTTTGATACTGAAGTACACACGCAAAACGCAAACGAAGACTCTTTAAACTATGGTGAGGAAACCATGCTAAACTATATAAGAAAACTTTACGTACGGTATATGTTTTCGAAACTTATAGAAAGGCAGAATATATTTCGATAACAGTAGATAAATCCGCCTTAAATAATATTGACGTAACAATTGACGTCACAGACACTTACGATAATTCTACTCCTACAACACACTTGATACACCCAGATATAGCTTCTTCAAATTCAAGAGCATCGAGTACATTATTTTGATGTAGCAATACTACTATATCTACAGTTTCTAGCTTTAGTATATAGACTGCATGGCCTTTAGTTTATCTAGTATGGTCTTCTACAATTCCTCTAGTTTCAAGACCTGGCCTTACGCCTTTAGCAGTTCTAGCCTGGTCATCTACAATTCCTCTAGCTTCAAGACCAGGTATTACCAGATCTTCGGCTCTGTCATAAGCAGCTTCTTCATCTTCCTCCTCGGGTGTCATTAGTTTCTTTGCCGCAGATGAGAGAATCTTGCTCGTTTTCTCCATAATCGATTCAGGCTTGGAACCACATAAATTGTCAATACGGAATTTATGGCATCGATAGATAAAAATTCTTAAATCGATATTTGTGTGACTACCAGATATGCATATACAAATCAAGTTTTGCAAACTCGCTATAACATTTTTTTACGTCATAATTTTTACGATGTAACTCTGGCTTGCAATTTGGAAAAACATCAAAATAAAAATGTGGCAAAAATACTCTTCAATGTCAAAGAGATGAGAACATTGCGAGACTCATTAATGACCATCTGCCACGACACTTTAGTTAACGATGTCGGGCCGCTAAGATGGCACAAGTGTGTATGTGTTCTGAGATCAGAGCGTCAGCGTTGTCTTAGAGGCTCGTGCGTTGAGCAACGAGCGTCGTGGGAGCGGCGAAAGTACGGTCGTCGACCCCGTCAATGATCGGCGCACAATCAGCTGTTCTTGTGCGCGAATACCGATGATAAAGATTGCATTGGTGTCAATCAATTTTAATGAAATGTTTGGTTTGTCGCATATGCAGTGTCTGATCAATAAAACACATTCATTCAAGCACCATGTTGGTACTACGGTTCAAATATTTGACGTGTGCTGATAGAAAAGCATGGTTGTTGATTAATTTTCTGTTCAGCGAAATAAATCGAAATGTCAAATACCTCAGAGGAATGTTTTCCATGGGAAAAAGCAAAAGCTTAATAAACGAAGATGCTGATATAGCGTGAATTCCCTGCGAACGAGATGCGTACGTGATTACATCAACGACAGATTGGAAACGAAAGCGGCTCTAAGATTAAGGTGTTAAAGCTGTGTGTGATGCATGTGTGTGATGCCTGTGTGTGCGAACTCGAAACGTCTCTATAAGGAAAAATTGTGAAAATTGTTTGCGTCAACGTTGATGAAGTCACAGAACGTACCTATATGATAATAGGTTCAGTTATTCGGTATATTGATCACGATTGTAAATTCTTACTAAAGATTATTTAATAATGCGGTCACAATACAAGGAAAAGTCGCAGAACATGGAAAAAATAAACTCGGGGATTTTATCAATAAGGTCTAATCATGAATGCATTTGCGCACGCATCTCTGTGTCATCCAATAGGCGAGGTGTGGGACAGAGATGACGACGCCGTTGTCTCTGTCTAACATAACCCAGTTCGCGGACGTCGCCATTGCTGGCCACCTTGCTCGACCCTTCTCTCAACAGTTGCATTGGCACAATTGCGTTCATTAAGAGGAAAATTCCTCAATGTGGTTTTTGGCCAGAATTTTGTCTTTCCTTGAGGGGAATCGGTGATATACAAGTAAAAGTAAATATATCGTTGAAGAGGGAAAAACCTTTTTGGTTATAACCAGAAGAGCAAACAGTTTTGTCTAGATCCTGTCAGCTTTTGCAGCGATATTATACAATTTCGTTCTTTCAATATATCATCTTAAGCAGCAGCTGCAACATAATATAAACTTGGTAAACATGGCTGAACCCGATATCATGTGAAGTTCACAGCCCCAAGTACACGTCCGTCGACCGCAAATCGGGTTCTCTATACACCGCGTATGACACCCGAGACTATTGTTATGCATTAAGGAGACAGACAAGGTCGTCTGCAGACCACGTCATGGCACTCTCACCCGTCTACCGTACCTTATAGAAAACCTCGTTAACCTACTAAAAGAAGTCATCAAAAACGAGGAGATAATTATTTGATGTAACAGTGCGTCATCCATCAGACGTTAACATTGATAAATTTAGTATAATGAGCACCTGTTTAACGTAGTCAAGGGCATGGTATTGTATGGTAGGTAGTCGTGATGATGGCACCTGGTGCTGGCATTCGGCGTGAGAACGAGGTCACACGGGAGCACAGTCGCGCTTCGATGGCCGCGCTTCATGTGCGTTTGAACCTGTCGGTTGTAGCCCCGAGATAATAACAAACATACACTTCAAGTACTCACAAATGCTCAATCAATCTGCTTAGTCTTTTCTCAACTATGTTGGGGTCGGCTGCAGTCTAACCGGATTCAGCTGAGTAACTTTTGCCTATTCACGTGAGGACCTTATAACTGCGACAACGGAAGGTGTTGTGATGGAATACTGGGCCAGGCAAGTTATTTATCAAAGAGCAGTATGTCATTGACACGCTAAGAAGACGAAGCTGAGTACCAGTATTTTACAAAGAGCGACTGCCTACCTCCACAACCCAGTAATTGGGTAACACGTACGCCTTGGCAGGACTGATTACCCAGATTTTATAGCTTCCGACTACCATAACGACTGTCAAAGGTCTTCAAATAACAGCCAGGATCAATGACAAGTTGTTTCCGAGGCACGGTACCCACAAGTACTACTGCTATAGTAAGCCCAAAATTCTCGTCAAGTCAAAGGAATTCCGCCGACAAGTGTAAAGAAAGTGGGCAAGCAATGTAGGCGCGCGGTCAAAACGGAACTTCGCGAGTTAGCAACCGGCTGACCTAGCAACGTGTCAGCATTTATGTATGATAAGAGAAGACAGCGAACAATCAAAGAAAAGGCCGACATGATAGGAATGTCTGAACAAAAATCAATAAAGATACATAAAATACAAAATAAGCTGAGGACTCCGAAAATTCAGAAGGAAAAAGTCAAAACACCAACGAATTATTTAAGAATTGACTCTCAATTAGAATAACCTTTGGGAACTTGCTGCTATCTCATTCTCAAACAAAACACGTACGTAGGAACGTGGAAGCTAGTGTAAACTAACTACCGACTCAAAGGATAGGTTACAAGTGTTTTCCACTTCAACAACAATATTGCAAGACTTATCAGAACTCAAGGCACAGGATAACTTGGGCATAACACCACCGATTGCTAGAACGTCTTCTGAATTTGCACCGATACGCTTCAAGTTTTGGCCGATAGGAAAGCAAATGATTAAATAATCGTCGGATTGTAGACTCTGTTCAGTATCAATGATAACATTCCGGCGACGCTCAGCGTCGTCGTGTCGTGACGCAGCGTCAGCGTCACTGCCGCTGGCGCAAGGACATCATGGCACCTACTTTCCTAATCAGTTTTGATTGACATACGCTGTGAGATAATATAGAGGTCTTCCAAACCCTAACAAACGAACCCACTGACATACAGCTTAAGGCAGCCCTAAAGATATCGGGGCCATGTCTCATACGCGACGCTAATCATAATGATCGGGCGCGACAAAAAGCAGCATTCTTGGCACGTCGAGAACGAGATCGCGTGCCGTGGACGTAAGTCATGCTGTGAGGGGTAGAGTCTTTGCTATTAACTCATATATTAATAATTAGATAAAGAATCAAGAGCCATCATCGAAAAGCATTCTCAAAAAGATGAATATTAGAATAAACGGACGCACAAAAACTATTCAACAATCTCAAAATAAAATGTCATGTAAGTGACTAGATAAATACACAATGTTTATTTTTTAAATCTGTGTTACTACGTGCCACACCTAAGATAATTGTAAAGACTAACAATGAACAATTTATTTAAATGATGCGTAATGACCAACAAAAATACTACAGTGTCTCATTGCAAGCATCGTTTGCTCCCACAACGACTGTTTAATAACGAAATAATATCAGAATAGAGGTTTCATTATGATAATTTTAATATTTTTATTACTCTTAGAAAGCGAATGGCGAATAGCAAACTGTAGATTAGGTATAATATAGCTGATGAATCTTATTTGCATACAGGTAGAATTTCGAACAATGTGTAAGTAGACTCGTTTTTTGTATGATAATGATCTCACCGCCATGTGGACTCATGCAGGCATTGTAGACCGATTGTTAAAACAAAAAGAGTCACATTGGATGACTTAGAAAACGATGCAGGCAACAGAATGATTCAATAAGTGACACAAGTAATTTGAACTACTCAGAAATCACAATGCGCTGTGTTACTCATGCAAAAATAAAAGGAAATATGAAGTAGCTACTTAAATTCACCTATTTCAGGGCAATAAAATACGATAACGAGGGATGCGATAAAACCAGTAGTTATAAACGGAACTGAGAATAAGTAGGCACTAGCCAAGTAAGAGTACTCGTACATTACACATATAGTTCGAGTATAGCACAATGACTTGGCAACTTGACGACGCTCATATTTAATGATGAACAGTAAATTAACGTTATTGCTGCATATTACTTCTTGAACAACTCGTGTTTTCCAGAGCAATAAAGACTTTACACGCGACGGTTTATAGAAAAGTTGTGCTATGGTCTAAAATTATCAGCAAATGATATTCAAACGTAGCTCAGGAAGAGGATACAATCCCTCGACATAACTAAGACGAAGGCACAGCAATAGGCGTACACAAGCCACGCAAGAGTCCGACCGTGGCATTTTACCTATGAGAACCGGAATCTGACACATGAATGACTATAGCAAACACGAGACAGATGGGTGACATAAGTGAAGACACCGATGAGTAACCCGACGTGTGGGAGGCTTTGTATACAATATCTATGAAATGGAATGCGCGTATAGATCCAATCTGATCGAACCTTGGCAAGTGTAAACTACGGGCAGATTTGCAACAGGCAATGATAGACTCGTCGATTTAAATAATATGCCGGAAGAACATCAGCAATTATTTATCATTAAACTCATTAGAGTACAATTAGATCATTAAGTGCGGTAACAACTCACATGTAAAATTGCTACTATTAAGTATGCTATCAGATAGGTTTCATGAGAAACACTCGATAGAAATCTGATAATCGATGGCCGATAAAATATCTGTTGATAAAACTATAATTAAATTTAGCTATCTACACAAATGATTTAAACAAAAGAATATCAAAAACTTATGCAATCAGAGATATTCGACCAAGTAATTAAGTATAATAAAGTAGACAGATATTTAAATACAAGTAATGAACTAATGGACCAATCACTAATGCCAGGCATGATAATACTGAAACAGAAATTGATGACAAAACAAATGTTATTTCAGCTGAATTATGACCCATGACTTGAAGTTGTTTCAACTTAACTGGAGATTAATTAATTAAAATTACTTCCTCTATTAATACTCAACCTTTAGAATTCTCAGTACAGTTTCTGATACCACAGAACTATCGTGAGTAATGATTTTGGAATTTGTTTAATTAATACTGTTCGAAGTATCAAAGTTATCAGGCAGCGTTTAGTCACAGCGACTCGCGCCGGAAGCCAACAGATGAATCAACACGACCATGCATATATGTTCAAATTAAGTATTTAAGATTGTTTGAAATAAAATATAGACGGAACATGGAACTTTAATATGGAGACACAAATTGATTCATGACAAGGACAACTATGTCTTTGTAAAAGGTACAAGTTTCTTAACACATCCAGCAAGATAAACAGCGCTCATCGACAGGAAAACTTGAGGAAATATGCAGCACTTACTTGTTATTTTCCTACTAAATTCTATATTTTAATGCCCTCAGTACAAGTAAATATATGGGGGTGACATCATGAGGCTGTCATCATCATAAACATCTTGAGTCATTTATTGGGCCGTGTTATGAAGAGTGTTGATGAAAATTAACAACACGCTAAAGAAGATAAGATTACACATTATATAAATAGGCTTATGAAGATGGGAACACTCAACAAGATGAAGCCGAATTTGAAGATGTTAAAATTGTAACAGCAAAATATTGGTCCCGGGAAGATCATATTGAGAAATATGTGAAAAATGACATTGACGATACAAAAACAAAAGCAAGAGGATAGAATTAAGCTAAGACCTTGGTTAGAACATTATATCATAGAAGACTACATCCAAAGGGTGGGGACGTAAATATGTCGAGTAGAAAAGCGATTGGCACACAATGATTATCACATGTTGCACGAGGCCGCAGGTACCGGTTACGTAAGTGCGATACACGACATGTATTATAATATAGTATGTGGCTATGTGAGCCTGCGTAACAGCGGAAACCCTTAAACAGTGTGACTTGTCCAGGGGTATCTAGGTTGTGGCAATAGCTTAAGGTTTATTCGTTTTTAGAGACACTGATAAATTGTGTGAAGAATAAAGACTTTCCTGTTCAAGGCAGAGCATTTTTTATATCATCATCATCATTTCAGCCAAAAGACGTCCACTGCTGGACGTTGACCTCCAAGTGTCGCCACATTGCCCGGTCCCGTGCGTCTCGCATCCAGCGGATCCTCGCAACCTTCACCAGGTCATCGGTCCACCTAGTAGGAGGCCTACAAGCTAAAAAAAAGGATCACAAGACTTAGCTCGTCTTAGACAAGCTTTAGGGCATATCGTAAGCAATCCCCTTGAGAAACTCGGCTCCCATAGTAACGATCGATCGATTCAAAAGCCTTACTACAGTCAACTTTATTCTGATTTACACACCTTGTGTTACTAGGTGCTTTGGCAAGGGAAAAACTTCAGCTAGCTTTCCCTCGCATGTATTAGAGTCACAGCCTTTGTAGACAACAGATATTAAGTTGTCACTTCTTGTATACTATTGCAGTCTTCTATCTAGCACGTTGCTTAATATAGTTACTATATATGTTTTGAAAAAGTTCCAACATTAGGATTAATAACTAATGATGTTACATTTACTTTGAGATTGTTATCAAAGGCCATTTCTGACGACAAAATGATTATTTTGAAACTGTTTTCCTTAGACTAAAATAAATTCATTCATATTTCCCTTGCTTGCAAAGCAACGATAGGAAGTGTACGATAATAATTATTACTTAATATAAAATAAATGAACCAACCAAGGTCAAGGATGGTTCCATGGCCCGATATAATTATTGTGATGAGAGCAATGAAAAAAGTTTTCATTTGAATAACTACCTAGTTTTAATGTGAATATTCTTATTAAAACAGCTTTAAATTATAATAATTATAGTATTAATAAACATTCCGATAACGATGAATAAATGAAAAGTAACAAAATCTGTTAAAATATAAAATTACAATTCGGCTTTTGCACTTTTAGAAATTATAAATCATTCATAGCGGTTAATTTGCTTTCAAACTAGTAATACCACCACCGCTTTGGGAATGAGCTCTTGTGGTAGAGAAATGCAAATGATTTCAACAGTCAACAGCCAGTTTTCAAACTAAAATTGTTTCGATCTTGAAACATTATTGGCAAGGTTTTATTCGAGAAATACGGTATGCAAAACAGTATCACGGAATTAAGTAGTTAATAAATTCTTGATGCTAGCCAATCCGGAGCCAGCACGGCACGCGAAATAACGATACTCGAGTAGAAAAACACAATGATGGCAATAGAGATTAGTTATCAAACTTATTTTAGGAATATTTTTACTATGATTATCAGCGGCATTGACATTGCCTAAAGTTTGCCGGCTGCCTCGCACATGTATCAATTATAGTCAGGATGCGATAACCACGCGATTCGGCTTCCAACCATGAGTCATACTTCGCTTGCCTATAGCCATTGAATCCTTGTGGGAATATCCAACCGTTTTGTGAACAATGCTTTATAAATTACATCATAGTTTATGACCAGGCTTCAACGAATTTTCTTGTCATAAACCAGATGTGGGTAGCGATATTCAAAACGATTTTAAATATTTTCTGTTATTCTAATTTTGCTCTGCTTTTTTTCTAATAAACGTAATATTAAAAGTTTTGCATACAGAATGTTTACTATAACTTAATTCTTAGTTTCTACCATTTCATCTCAATTATTATTATCTGTAACAATAGATATCAGGCTACACATCAGCGAAAATTCTATCATGCTTCTACAAGACCCTGACCAGGAATAGAGACGTGAGTTCAATAAATTGTTCTTTTTTATGTGTACCAGACATTTATTCTACCTGTCCATTTGAATGGAAAGCCGTTTGGCTCACGTTCTACTGACTCATACCTCTATTGGTTATGGAATATTAGATGTAGGTGTAGAAAACAATCGCTCGCAAAAAGCATTAAAGGTCGATAGCAATAATATATTGACGTTATGTTCCGCTCGTACTTTATCCCCAGTTTTATGTGTTTCAATTGTGAAAACTCATTTATGGCTTATTTCTATAGCTGTGAAATATACTTTAGTATCTATCTTAGAAAAGTTGTCTCCAAATGCTGAATTATTCCTTACAGACAATGACACTTTAACCGATATTTCATTACATACAATTCCAAGATTTCTATTGCCGTGACAAGTATTTGCTGCAATTATATAGTTTTAGTCAGGTTTTCTTTCTGCCAACAGTGAAAATCGTTAATGTTAGCTAAACGATTGGTCCCTGTCACACGTGTTAAATGACCGTATACCAGAGAGGGATAGCCACATATACATATACAATCATATCTGTTTACGTTACTGACGTGTGCATAGGAGAAATTAGCGACACGCAGCCGTTCAAGCGAAAGGTTTGTAAATGTGATCGAGGTAAGTAAGGCCGAGTGTCCATTGAGTCGTATCGTCACTGCTTTTGAATTGAATGAGACAAAAATATAAATCACTAGCTTTTACCCGCGACTTCGTCTGCGTTCCTGCGTAGCATTAGTACTTCGAATAGCCTATTATTTATATCGCACAATAATATTGTAGGTGTGTGGGTCACCTTACTTGAAAAATTAATAGTTCCCAAAACAATCTTTCATTCCCCTTAAGAAACATTATCGGGATAAAAACTATTATTTCCAGGGTCTTAAACTATCCATACCAAATTTCATCTAAATCGGTTCAGCGGTTTAAGCGTGAAAGGTAATAGTTAGATAGACAGACAGAGTTACTTTCGCATTTATAATGTTACCAGCTTTTGCCAGCGGCTTCAACCGCGTGAATGTTGAAAATTATCCCAAGGGAACATAATTATTTTCGGGATAAAAAATCTATGTGCTATTCCAGACTATAATCTATGTCTGTGCCAAATTTCATCCAGATCCGTTCAGTAGCGCGTTATTGCGTGTATGAATTCCGAATTTTCCCCACACCCTAGCTGTCATACAATGCCGGCCATATGTGTGCCAAAGTTCATAGTGCCAAGCTTTTATGACGGCAGTACATGCTATTACAATGAGAAACGCAATGCAGATTTTTGCGCCGCCCTTGTGCCGAAGGACATAAGGCTTCGGCGCATAAATTACAGAAGGAAGTCTAGAATTACGCCTACATACCAGAAACTGGTTCTTACGCTGCATAATGAGAGAGATATATCTATATCTCTCTCATTATGTGCGCAATGTAGTCTCTATCTAGAGACTACATTTAATTGAAGCAGAATTGTATGTTTAAGAAATTTTTTGGACTTTAAGAAAATGATTTAAAATAATATATAAAACTTTTGCATTTGGTAGAAAATGATTACTGGCAGCTTGCAACTTTGGGAAAGCAAGTTCCGACAATTTGTAACAAACATTTTGCAACCACGGTTGTAACAACAGGTGTATTGCCTCTAGATTTCCTCTAGTATAGTCAAGAATTGAATCACAGTACAAATATGGAAGAATAGTACAGAAACTACCTGCAAACGCTCGAAACGGCACACTCACACAAACATGCGCATACGTTATACGTTTATAGGTAATTTCCGTACTGTTTGTCCATATTTATACTGTAGTTGAATGGACAGTATTCCTAAACAAATTATTTATCAACACGCCAACTATCTGCGCGGCAGTTCGGTTTATCAAACATTGTGTCTCAATGAGATTGTTTACATACAGGCACGTGGGATGCCGGATAACGACCGGAGACAGGACGGTCGAAGATTTCGACTGTGGGACGACTCGGGCCTTTGAACCGAGATAAATTGCCGACGGTCAACTTGAGTTTAAGTGTTATTGATCTGAATGTATTTAAGATATATGGAATTGCCTACAACGCCCAACAAGATTATTCTTTCTTGAGTATGATTGTACTAAATTCGGCTTTCTTTCCAATGAAGTGTTACAAATATTTGAAAGAGTAGGTGCTTTATTACTAAAACGTTATCCTTACGGAAATGATTAATTCTTAAAGACTGATAGTATATCATAATAATCTTTTATTATTCATATAAATTACTCCTCGGATAATGACACTCGAAGAATTTGACGAGTTTCTTCCAAAACACTAATTCAATTAAAATTGGAAAAATAATAACTGGATAGTCAATACTTATTAGTTTGTGTAATCTTAACTGAAAACATGTAAAGCTAATAGCGCAGTGATAATAGGTGCTCCTAATTCTGGCTAGAACAAAATAAAAAAACCTGTTGACAAAGAAAAACCAAAAAGAAATCAATTTTATAACAGAGGTGACTCCGATATAGAATCATGATGTATCAACGAACGAGGATAACCTTGCAGTTTTGAGAGCTGCAGACAGCAAAAAATAGAGTTCTTTGTACGAGGATCGATTGGTGACTGAACATTAGATCGATGTCATTGCTAAACGTTTTAAACGGAAAGAAAGTAATATGACCTCTTTGAATATTCATGATTTATAGAGTTGTGCACTTAAAATCAACCAGACCCTAGAACCAGTCGACCTTACAGATAAAATACGTAGGCTCTGTAATGATATATTCGGTAATGCTGAGCACACGTTGACATTGCAATACGGGGTCAGTGTCACAGAGGATAAAGGTAAAGGAAAACAATTTCACAGAATCGTTTGTTTGTGCCACAGCCTGACGGAAACGTGCTTCGAATCAATGAGGATTGAACGACGCGAAGGCAGACGAAAGGAAATAGACGTTTAACCGAGACTATTTGAAGAACATCATTTTAAATTCGATGCAATTAAAATGATGATCGCGGCATTCATTGAAGAAATTGTTAATAAGAAAGAGAAATACCAGTTTATCGAGCGAGTATCTTACAAATATCCAGAGAAACTAAATAAGAAACAAAACGAACTTGAACTTGTTAGGCGCACTGGTTGTTCTAAAAATAATCGTTACATACATTTGGTTCGCGGCGGGCGATAGCCGCCCCCTCACGACTTGCAGTAAACACACACAATTTATACGTTAATGCAGTATCCAAGAACATTAGTGATGGTTCTGCAACGCAAACAAACGCAGATTCATCTGTAATGTATGTAAACGGAGCGGCAGATTCAAACGAACGATGCTAGAGCTAGATTTCTTTCTTCGCTTATGAAGTTTGATATTGTTGATATTTTACAAATAAGTATTAACAAACTATTTTTGATTCCGATCTACTTAAGACTGCTATCGCTACTACGATATAGTGAATCTTGTTTCTATTATGACCGCATTCATTATGACCTCGTTATGTAATGTGATTACATTTTTATTAAATTGTTGACTAACCGGTGAATCTTCCACATTTTGCCTGAATTCGTTTTCTTGATGTTCCTTCTACTTACATTCTTAAGATTCGTTTGGTATCCTACTTTGAAAACTGACAAGTGCTATTTGAAGGTTTCCGTACGGAGGCATTCCATAATACAGAACTAGCTACAAACCTTTTTGTAGAGTTTGATCCAGGTGAGGTCGCCTTTAGAATCGGTGTACTGGAGTCCGAAGAACCAGACCTCCCGCAGGCCGATAGTCTTGACGACCTGGTCAAACAGCTGTTTGCCGGTCGTCGTCTGCTGGATCGCGAACTCCAGCTCCGCGTCCATCGTCGTCACACGGACGTTCATCTGGAAATAGAAGGAGAGATAGTTAATATATGCAAAAATGTGACTTAAGCTCATAAAGACAATTTTTTTTCGATACATACAGATACTAGTGGTTTAGGGCATTACAGGAGAGGGGAAGGAGAATATTTACATATTTGTCTACAACTCTTTACTACTTGTACAAAGATCATCGATCAAATACAAATGTAGATACAAATAATTAATGCAAGTGATAAAATTATTTATGTCACACTTTGATGAACGTCTCTTTTCTTACAAAAGATCTTGAGTGATACGCATCAATATTATTTTACGCGCAAATCGCAAATCAATCAATCTACTTAGCCTTTTCCCAACTATGTTGGGGTCCAACCGGATTCAGCTGAGTATCAGTATTTTACATGAAGCGACTGCCTATCTGACCTCCACAACCCAGTAACTGGTTAACACGATACCTCTTGGCAAGACTGGTGTCAAATTTCAGGCTTCTGAGTACTTGTAACGACTGTCAAAGATCTTCAAACGACATGCGGGACCAACGGCTTAACGTGGTTTGCTTTCCGAAGAATGGAAGAATCTCACTATGTATAGATGGTCACCCATCCACGGACCGACCTCGGCAAGATTAGCTTACCCTTGCAGTTCGACCCGTGCACCTGTTACTATTTAGCCACGCGTGAATCGCACACATTTGGCATAATTATGCATCACTACAGCGAAAGAGCTACGCTTCAGAGAAATCTTTAATCAGATGGGCGATTTCTCCTTACTTTTTAACCGACTTCGCAAAAAAGAGGTGGTTATCAATTCGACTGTATATTTTTTTTTGTTACCACAGACCTTTTTATTGGGTAAATTGATTTTGATGATTTTTTTGTTATTTGAAAGCTGGTGCTTGTCATGTGTTCCCATTTATTTTTCATCAAGATCTGATGAAGAACTTCGGATAAATACATCAGAACTCTTTAATAAGTGACGGCAAATCACTCGGGATAGATGCAATCGCATGTCTGTTTATTGTTTACACCATTTCATAACATAACATCACACTGGTACGCTCTAAAGCTGGTATACTCTCATTGCAACGGTTTTGTTTAAGTTTCATGTTATTGGGTTAATTTATTCTGGCTTCACTTTGGGCACTATACGCGTAGATACCTAGCCTATAGAACTGGTCCATTATGTACCACAACTAAAAACTTTTTTACAATAATTACAACAGACTTCCAAACAAAAACGTTTGGAAGTCGGTTGTAATTTTTGTAAAAAAGCTTTTTTATTAAAGTCAAATTACTACCTATATTTTATTTAGCCTTCACTGTTCTACTCTACTGCTAGGCAAACGCCTCTCCCAAATCCTTCCAGGTATAATTTGCCGGAATCACTTCGAACAAGCCCTTGCGGTAGGCGTTACTACATATTTATATATAGGTTTTAATATATGACTTTTTGCTGTTGTTTCCATATTGTATAAACGGATACGTGCGCCCTTGTTCTGAAGTAAAAGACCTTAAGTGTCAAATCGAATATGGCAAAGAAAACAGTGGAACGGACGCAAACGGCATTGTGTACAACAGATGTGTGCCAACCGACTCTGTTATACCTACCGAGCTAATAGTGCGTATAATGGAACAAACAACCTTTAAGTAACTTGATATACAGACAGACGATATTGATAAATTTAAGAGTAGCTAATAAGGCCTAGATTGAATCGATTTCGATTTATATAAGTGCTGACGAGCGTATGGTAACCATAGCAGCCTTTTGATTGATAATGGTGGCAGGCTCGACAGAGACCAAAAAAACATTGTCAAAGTAGTATTGAATTAGCAATTCAAATAATTTGACAAAATATCTCGCCTGTACAATGCGAATATAAAGCCTTTACTGGCAAAAGTTGATTGACTCATTTATAGCTAAGCAGGCCCTACAATTTTTCTGGTTTACCTTCAAATTGTTAATTTTGTCGATATATGTATTTACAGCCTTTAATTAATTTCGGCAGTAGTCACGAATGTAAGCATTTTAAAGCGTAATTTCTCGGTAATTACGTATTCAGTCATAATACACGCCAGTAGGGTAAGGTCAAATGCGTTTATCAAAATATATCGCCCGAAGAACTTATGAGAACAATAACTCATCTGTATCAGTTACAAACAAAGAACAAGTAATATTAACCTAGAAAACTGATACATAAAAAGATAATAAGCAAAGAAAATCAGTAAGTAGATGAATATCAAAACAAAATCAGTCCGCATCGCAATAAAGATTCATTCATAGAAACTGAAATAAACAAACTAAATGGAATCATAACAGGAATAGAAGAAACGTAAACGATGCTATCTAATGCTGTACAGCTACAGTTGGTGGCATGCCAAGCGGATGCGATCTTCCGGGGCGATTATGTCATAGTATTACTTCAACTGTCGTACTCTATCATCGTCCTTTTATGATCTCTTTTAGTGTAGTTCGATACTTTACTTTTATGGGGACAGTGAAAAGATTGTTACATGAAAGCTTTATTTCATGATATTATGAAAAACTAGAATATAAACTCGTTTTTGACCAGTATGTTGGTGGTATATAGGATATTGTTCTTCTTTCGTTGGGTTAAATAAAAGCTCTTAACCACAAAAACTATAAGAAAGGATTAATATTTTACGACAGATTTGGTAAAAATCTTCCATAAACTTGGGATTTTTCCTAGGTTATGGTTGACGATTTCACGAATAAATTGTAGTTTATAGTAAAACGAAGCTTTTGCAAAGTTTCGTGAAATAATTCGAGACATCCATAGACCATATAAATATTCAAATTAAAATTCTAGCAAACGATCGCAGTTCATGCAAATGAAATTGCTAAACAAATAGTATCTATTTATTTTGCAATTTCTTAGAAAACGCTACAATATATTTTCATTATGGCCAAGGTCTTCGTTTCCTAGAAGTTCTGCATTTATCTACTTCATAGACAGATGGGAAAGGGGACGGGCAGACAATGGATGCGGTTGACGTAACCATGATGAATATCGGTACAACATTGATAATGTAGGGCATTCAGGATAATCCATCTTTGATCTTTATTTCTAGAATATGTCTTATGGATTTTCGGTGATGTATTGGCCAGTGAAGGATATGGACGTCGATCAATAAAAAGCTATGCCCATTAATAAGACAATATTGATTGCATAAAAAAGGATGTCATGCCAATGCTTGAGTTGCAGTGAAGTGAATCCAAGTCAAAACATAGATGAACGTGAGGGAAGCTTTTGTACGGCAAACGACATACCTACATATTTAAAATTGAAAGTAAGCGAGAAGATATAAAAGCTATAAATAAATTCGGTACAAAAATAGACTAAAGTACCCGAGCGAAGGCATTCGCAGTAGCCGAAGATTCTACATCTGATCCTAGCAATGAAAACATGATTACACTAACAATACTAGCTACGGACGAAGATATTATCAGCAAAGTGGTAACAATGGATGAACACACCGTTCATTCATAGCTCTAAGCACGATAGTTATGGGAAGACACAAGATTTGAATAGTATCGATAAATTGATTCACGTCTTGATGTATATATTAAAAATGTATTCAATGCATTTTTGTAGTCCATGGTGAATGTATCAGAATTAAAATTTCAATATGGTAGACCGTAGAAATAAAATTAATTATTTCACTATTTATCGTCCACTTACAAATCATGACTTAACCTAGATAATAAAATATCTCGAATTGATTATTTCATGTTATCTTGAATCGATTTTTAAGTACATGATAACACAAATAAATACTTTGAGTGAAGGTTAAAGTTCAAAGAGCTGGAGATCGGAATATAATCAGAAAGCGCAGCTTGGAGCCGTGCCAGGGCAGAACAAAAACAGCAAATAAAAAGCAGCCTACCAGGATCTCTCATGTTTACGTTCATGAGTAGGAAATCTTGTTACCACTGATTTTATACTTTCGTTATTTTGTCGCTGTTTA
Source organism: Orthosia gracilis (assembly GCA_947562075.1). Taxonomy (NCBI): domain Eukaryota; kingdom Metazoa; phylum Arthropoda; class Insecta; order Lepidoptera; family Noctuidae; genus Orthosia; species Orthosia gracilis. The sequence goes on along the minus strand of OX387272.1, from coordinate 47,948,285 downwards.
GTCTTTTAACGGCTAAGTACATTCGAAAATGCTATCATATATTTCACGATCATATATATCAAATAAATAACAGGCTTCCATTTTTTTCATAGCATCCTTATTCCTAGGCTATTATTCAACCTCGGCTATTCTCGTCTTCGGCTATAATTCATAGCTTATCGACCAACCCGCATAGTTGATTATTTAAAACGGTAACACAACCTCTCCTAACCTCCAGTAATAAGGTTAAGGAAAGGACAATGATAGCGTTCATAAAAATAACTCGAATGTTCTCATGTCATTAATTTAAAAGTGATCTAGTTTCTACTGTGAAATGTATGTAAATGTGATGGGTGTAAAGTCGCGACTTTGCTCTACAAATGATGCATATTTTACACGCTTCGAGAGGATTTCTAGACAATTCGTCATCATTATGTCAACACTTGTTTTAATCTGCTCTTGTGTGTTTTCTAAATCCTAGATAAAGCACAAAATACATGCAGTGTGCGCAGTGAAGTAGAGATATACTGAAACAAGACTAACTCCAAAATTAAAACGATGTGCCTAAAATAAGATATTGCTCGATGTTTGGAACCGAGAAACTGATCAAGTGTTACTTTTGTAGTATGATGTAACTCAAATGTTTTACGTAAAGAAAAAAAAAGGTCTGAAGGTCATCTGTCAATTTGAAATATTTCCTCTACCACAAAACCAAGTTAGTAAACCTGTTTTATTCATAATTTTAAATATAATGGGGACACGAGCGTACGAGTAAAGTCATATGTTCATAGATGCATAACTAAAAGCTAATGAACGTACGACACGGCCATCAATGTCACGTGCTGATGGTTCTACAGTTTTGGATATACTATATTGACGACACTGCCACATGGCAACGGAAATAGCCGAGACAAGTCCCGATAGAGTCCCGATTTTAATTGCTTCCGATCGGTGTAAAACCTGCCTTTCCGTTAGAAACCATTTTCCTGTAGCCGATAGAATCCTTAAAATTATCACTTTTGAAATTTAGAGTTTTCGCTTTAGGATTTAATATTGCAGCTTAGCAAAACCGAAATCTAAACAAAATTATGGCACACTTTCTAACAAACGGGATTCAGGCTACCTTTTTATGGAAATTAAAAAAATTATAGACATTCCGAGCCCAAGGACGGCGACGATGATAATGAAGTAGCTAATAATGCAGCTGAGTCATCCGGGCGAGATTGAGAAAATAAAGAGATAAGAAGGCAGTGTTGCGACGAGAGCGTTATCGCCTGTGTAAACGACGGATGTTTGTATAAGCTACGAGTGCTACGACCAATTTGCTCGCTTTGGTTTGCACGCGAAACTTGCCTTCAGGAAAGTGAGCATGTAATTTCTTAGATCTATTATTACTATGAAGAAACATGCGTTGGAGAGCGAGTTAATTTTTTGTAAAGCAGATGCTCGTGATAAGAAAGATATTAACACCGATTCAAGAACATAAGCTGAAGATGTTTCGCCGATAGATACAAAATACGTACAGCATCTTAATAAAGAAACCTGTCTCAATTCAACAAACTCTCGCGTGTTAGCTATTAGTAAAGAGCTATAGACGCTATGAGATGGGCCATTAGTTGGCTTAATGTACGACCATTATCTGATTAGAAAATCTTGAATAATGGAAGACATAAAGCACCAATAAGCAGTGAAAATGATTTCGTATTATAATCACGGTCCCTGTTAGTGTGTCATGCGGCTTGCGACAGGAAAACACTGCTTATTAGTAGGAATCCATAGACTGACAGTAATTTGTAGGCTAATATGAGGATATAAAAGATTTTATAATAATATGGCTAATATGGATGCACCATGTTTATATTTGGAAAATGAGTCGGGTTTTATCAATAATACAAGGTGTATAGCTCGTGAGGTCAGTGAATAAGGGACATTACATACCGATATGAATGCAAATCCTTTTATAAATTGTTATATAAATATAAATAATACGGTTTTAAGTATTGCGAGCGTCTGTATGACATGTTTTCATTTTCCTTTCGTGACACTAATACGAGTTGTTGAGTGAATCGATACTTTAAAGGCCGTGTTAGGCAGTAATCACGTATTAACTGTAAATCCAGTCGCATGTCAAGGGAATTCTATACTTATTCTGATTATTTCTTGTTATTCTTTGAATATTAGTTCCACATGGCCAGTTGCTATATTATAGAGTGAGGATTGGGCTCAAATGCCAGATACATATTAGTTTATCGTCGATATATACGACAATTCTCCATTTGAATTCCTACAATTTCGTGGAATGACAATCACTTACGATAATCTTTTGCGATCAAAAATTTAAATGGAACTGTATCATAAACAATGTCAAGGAAAACACAATTACCGTAAACGAACGTCTAGTTTTCGTATTTTTGACAAGATATCGATTGATAACATAATATCTATCTTAAAATTATAACCAACTGTGTCTTTACTCCGCAGCAGACGTTTAGTGGTTATGACCGCATCTCTACAAGCTAGGGAGATATGTATGACATCATCTAAATACACAAGTAACGTAATATAGATAGTGCTATGATGAATATGAACGCGTACGACAGCCGTATGTGCTGCGGATTCTATAAATAGTATACAAGCGAAGGATTGAATGATGCTTAGAAGAAGCTTATTATATTTTTAATTAAGTTGGAAGCTTCAAAGGTTGTCTTGTCTCGAAAAATTGACAATTCGCAGTTTGATTAAATATAAGACATTTGCGTTATTACTTATTAGTCTTTAACATATCAGAATTTCACCTCATCTGTACCTCAAAGTTTTGATACATTTTGTCGTAGTATACCTATCAGTGGATGTTAGGTCTCTAACCACATGACCATGATCATATTTATTATTTTTAAAACGTGGTAAGCTTATTCCTAGACGAGGACCACACGCCTAGATCACAACATAATTTATATTGAGACATTGTTTAACATCTGCATCCAACATCGAAACAACATGTTGCCATCAACATCTTGCTTCAAACAAAAGCGATTTTTGTTTTCATTTTACTGCTACCGTGAAAACCTTATTATATACTTATTTTAAATACACCTGTCAAACATGTTAATAACAATAACATTTTTACAAAGACCAATTCTATTGTTTCACAGAAAATATTCAAGAATCAAAAATATGGTGGGATGATGTCCTTGCTGTATCTTAGCTAAGTAGGAAGTAAGATGAGGTGACCAAGGTGAACTGACAATAATTATGAAGATACATTAAATATACTCGTTGCAAGTACATTTGACGACATAATTATTAACTTTGAACTAGGGTCGCGAGGTCGGCGCGCGGAGGTAAAAACTTGTAAGAACTGGTATTTTGAATACTTGTATCGTAATTATAAATACGGGAACTAAGATAATAAATTGTAAATTGATTTATGCAATGATACCAAAAATAAATATTGAAGGTGACTTTCCAAAAAATATAGACTTGTATAAGCTACGATTCAAAGTCAAACATATTAAGCTACTAATGCAGATAAACTGTTCTGTCCACAAAAAAACGTCGCTGTAAACCTACCTTCAAAAGCCAAAATGACATAAAACAAGACACTATTAGGACAACTACTGAACGATTAACAGCATTATGGAAAAGTAACAGAGAACAAACTTGCATGTAAAGTTCCCGCACAAAAAATCCCGGTGTTCTGAGACAGGAAGGTGGCCAAGGGGAGATAGATCGAGAGTGGCGTAACAGGTGTACAGACAGATGGATTTAACACGTGTCAATTCTGATGTAGCACCTTGCGGATCATCCTACATCCGATTGTATTAAAATACTGAAGACATTATTTAGAAGAGGATCTATAGAAGCATTACTTTTCTGACGTCAATAGCACCGTTTGTATCTAACAAATAAGATTTATTTGGTATTGTGTGCTTTGGACAGTAGAAGCCAAAGTCCAAATAAAAACCTACAGTATACGTCAAGTGAAAACTTAACAGAACCTCCACGATCTCAGCAGGTACATGACTCAATTAAAATGAAGCGAATCTCACGAAGTTTCGTCAAAAATGAAACTCGAAAAATTCGAGGTGATAGAAAAAGAAATGCCGCTGTGCTTTAGAAATCGCAATAGTGTGTGAGTAAGTGAAACGGAGTGAAACGGCCACTACATGGGCATGGAGCATATCGACCGTCAAATTAAATTCAAGTACAGGCTGTAATGATTGAGGGGCTTATAGCTTTATGGCGTCCGCGGATATCGATCGATGCATCAGGTGGTGCTAAGTGTCTTCAAGTCCAAGCCTAGATTGATCTCTGCTTTGTGTGACTCAGAGAACTTAGTAAGTCGATGGATGGTCCTTGAAATGTTAGTGGCAATCAGGGACTAAAAAATCGGGACCTCATTCTCATTCGATTGATTTGTGCTGTTCATCTGTTTCCAGGACTCCAAAAATAAACTTGCATAACGCTAGAAGTTATTCTAAAGAATAAGCAAAGTGGCGAAGTCACGTGCAGCCATTGTGATAACGTGATGTTGCAGGTTCTTATATATGCAGTGGTATCAATTATTCTCTCCGTTGCATGTCTCTCACTAAGTAAGCTTCTGTCTATTGTATGTTCATGAAGAAAAACATCAGCTGGTGACCTTTCAGCTGGTGACCTTATTGTTCTTCTCTGGTCGTTGTCAATAACGATCGCTGGCTTATTGCAATATATAATGCAACGGCCTATATTTGCAAGATTAAATCTATTCCTATTCCACATGTTTTATCGAAATTAAATTGCTTTCCTTCTTCACTAGAATAGGCAGTTAATTAACATTCGTAGTCTTTATTAACATTCTATACATTTATTGATAGATCGAATTCGTTTTTTAGGTTTAACGTGAACAAAGTTTCAGACTTCAGAGCGAAGTGTGAAGAAAACTGGCAATGTTATTTAAATTTTCAAGGTTTTAAGCAACACGGTAGCTGAAATATAGGCAATAATATACTTATAAATGAAGACTAACTTACACGGTCAACTGAACTTGATAAATCTCACACTAGAGATTTGGTGCTAACACGCTAATTTATAATATGACGGATGATCCCAAAGTTTTAACTAAAGTTTTGGTCTCCCAGAATAAAAATAAACGAGCTTAGAATATTTCTGAGAATATTTCTGAGAATATTTAACGTGTCAGGTCTCTACTAAACTAAGCAAATTATTTAATTTCCAAGCTAAGCCAAGTCAACAAAAACTATTTTAATAAGTCGAAAATGTTGAAACAAGAAGTGATTAAATGTTTTTTCTGAATCCTAACAATCTTACAGATGAGGAAAACCTTGAGCATCTTCATACATTAGTAGTACGTGATTTAAGTGGTGCTGATGGAGCAAGTTTATAATCAACTAGTGTTACAATGCGCCCAACGCTGTAATAAGCCAGATTAATGATAAGTCAGCATCTGCATCGCGTGACGCAGACAGACAACATTTACGTGAGAGCTACTACTTCTATATGCAATTTTATATATTTTAACAATTTATTGACCAGTCTCAACTAAAACGTCTACAGCATTATAATGGCGATAAGATAAAATTCATTACAACTCATTGTGTTAATTTCGATAAAAGTAATCGAGAATTCGCACGTTTATATTGTACTCCATTCGTATCGGTGATAACCACATTGAAAAACTTTGTAAGTTTACCTAGTCATAAATGAGCTAGATCGATAAAAACATCCGAGAGTACAATGTTGGATTTTTTACACCACGAGCTTGGAAGTTGAATCAAGACAAAAGATCCCATCGAAAGCGAGAGCATCAGACCCTTGGCGAAACAGGAAAGTGATTCTATCTCGCTCCGATACGTGCGAGGGACGGGGATAGGGTATAAAAAGACGGTTACGACCGTTTGCATGATGCAAAATAAATAATAAAGCCATGACCGACTCCATCTTGGAGTTTGCAGGTTTACGTTGCGATGACATCACCGTAACTTATGATTTCAGTCAACATGATGATTCTCGACGATCTGTACACTAATGTAATTTATTCGTTTGACGAAACGTTCTGCCAAGGTGGCTCCGGCACCAGCTGTTGCTATGCTGACTTTACACTTTTTGCGATCGTGATAAGCTGTGAGTGCTGTGACGCATACGGGCACTTGTTTGAGGTCCTACTTAATTATGCAGTACAGGTGAATTAGGCATGTGGACAGGATATGAGGACACCCTCAAACATGGGTAGCGGACTTTGGACGATGTATTAAGTAAGAACCAGTTTCCGAGGATTAGGATTCGATAGATTTCGTATTGCATTGAGCATTAGAAGATTCTGCGGTTTTTGCAAGAAGTACTTGAGACAGACGTCATCTGCCGGGGTGGTAGAATCTTCCTTAAGTAACTGACCTGTTTGCCGCCGGCAACCATGGTGGCTGATTTTGGTCACACGCACTGGTTAAAGTCACAAGCACAAGGTTGTTTATAAGATCCTCTGGTAGCACATGAGCCGCTCGTCGCGTCAGGCGGACGCGGCGGTACAGTTTGAACTGAACGGCCGCGGTGGCGCGGTGGCCGCGGGGATGCGCGCGCGCCCCGAGCTCAAGGCCGGCGCACGCGCCGCGCTCACCGTCACCTCACCTCACTCACACCTACAGAAGACTCGCTACTTTTTTTCCTTGTTACATCTAAATTGAATAGTGATCCAATCGATGAGTCTATTACACATTACGTGTAGTGCCTCGCTCGTGTTTATAAGCTCAATTAATTGCCACCACATAAGTAATGTAAGTAGTTTACTTTAATCTGCAAATATTCAATTTGTCTATACAAAAGTGATAAACTCCCATTAAGTAGGTATATTATCTATCTTGCTAATTTTAAACACCTGTGTTTGTTTAGTTTGTTATGTAAGTGCCTAAGTTCACCAGTGCGCAAAGTTCTATTGGCTCCCCCAGTCATTTAAATTCTTTCTTATTGCGTGTATTGCTGTTCAAGTTAAGCCTGCCTTGGTAAGTGTTGATTAACAAATAATTAACACTTACGTCCATATTCATAATAGGCAACAAAACAGCAGCTTTTTTGTCACTAGACTAAATTAGAACTCATAAATCAATAATTCGACCAAAATCAAATCTATGTATCATATTAAATTATGCTTCACTGTAGTGGAAGTTATACCTAGCTGCTAACAATTTAATGGTTCCTCAACCACAATCCAATAAGTAGTTTGAGTTTATATTTCAGTTTTACCGTTTTAATTAAATCATGCATATTTTAGTGCCTCATATCGTTAATGCTTTCTGGTTATTGAAACCTAAATTAAAAAAGTATGGCCAATTTTTTTGCCAAAAAAGATCATACTCAGTCTACCTCTATGCTTTATAACACCAAAAAATATATATACACACTTCGATAGTTTTAGATTTTTATCGTTTAAATGCAATCTAGCATTTCGGTTAATATTTTTTACTAATTAATATTTTTTAGATAAAATGTTATTAAAATAGAAATAATGAGCACACTCACATTTAAGGTCAACTTGATGTTGCCTTTTTGATCCACTCGATACATAGACATTGTTGAATTTAGGAACGTTTTTCCAAAAATAATTTTTCAGTATCTTTTCGATATGGGCATTTAATTATTTTAAATTAGCACTGAATTGCAACATCTATTCACATTTATTGCTGCACTGTATTTTACTAATTTCGAAGCTCAATTTATTTTAATGAATATTATTTGACCTGGAATTGTATTAGTGTCACAGGATCGTGAAAGACTGAAACATTTTCCTGAAGTCGGGGCTTTTGAGGACCATTGTAAATTCATACAACGGGAAAAACGGACCTTTTTCCTCTACTGATTGTTCAATTGTAGCGCTTTAACTATTATTTATATATATTTGGACGTAATTAATAATTCGACAATTGATTGCATATCTTTGGATTCGTATCACCATCATTATCAAGGGGTTGCCGATGTGTTGTTAGTCCCAGAGACTACGTTTAAAATGTTGTGTCTTTAGTTGATTATGGACGATTACACCCTTATCCTACGAATAAATTTTGATATGCGGACAGAGTAGGCAATTTGTACGCTAATTATGTCAAAAATGTATCGCAGGATAACATTAATTTGCCCTGATTGTATTGGCCAGTTTACCTTTTAGGGCCCGTTTAGTCTGATAATATCCGTCCAAGTCATGGGGTTCCCAGAGGCGGCCTAGTTAACACCAGAGGTGGCCACACCCTCATACAAAAGAAGATCCTTATTATGCAAATTAATTCACTTAACATCACGCTTGTATGCATATCATGTAGGGTTCGGCAGAGCCACTACATGCCTTTACACGTCACCATAGATACCTACGGGTTCATATCATCCGCCTCTAGGGTTCATCGCCCGATTTCCGTTATGACGATAACACACGCTCCACTTTAGATCATATAGCTTATAGCTACAACATCCATAGACAAAATACCTATAGTGGATCAATCAAAAGATCTAAATTTTCAAATGGTAACCCCAATTTCGAAATACGAAGGGTCCTAAATGTTCTAAGAAGGCCCGTTTAAATGTTTTAATTTGCAGATATAAACATTCCCTACGAAGTGTGGACGGAAAGCTTATAGCTGGATCATATAGCCGGATCATTGACTGTCGCTTTCGGGGCGACTGAGGCGGAATAAAATTTTATCGGACCAGTATTTAGCAACCTTTATGTCTCGGCCAAAACCTGGAACCAAAGAGTACCAAAGAGCGAGAGGAACGGTCGCTCTCGGCGCCAAATGCGAAAAACAACTTCCAGCGCAAAATAAAATTTTGAGGGCGTTGGAGCAGTGTTGCCAGATCAGATTTTTAGTGTGAATAGTTGCAATAAAAAATATTTTTTGACAGCAAAGGAGGTGACCCTGACGGCTGATAACCCAACTTGCACCGAACTTTCTGAACTTTCTCTTTTGCACCTCATGAAACTATCTTTATGTATGTCGTAAACTCGTAATCGGCGGAAATGAACTGCAGGCGGAGTTTACTTATCTAGAGCCGTTCAACGCATTTCGATAGTACCTAACATACATGCAGAACATACCATCACGCCCGCATTCCTCGAAGGGTTGACAGAGGTGTGGTCTGTTTAGTCATCAGAGTCCATTGACTTGGGCGGGTGTGTTTATTTAGCAAAATAGGGGATTACAGCTAGATAAATCTCTCCGACATCCAGCGTGTGTGGTGGTCCACTTAACCAGACGAACACCCACTTGTTGGATTGACCAGTGTCCTTATACAGGCACTTTGCTATTAAGTTTACACTAGTCGATCATTCTTCCATACAAACGTAGTCTGGTGATTACTCCACTGTTTTACGATGTACGTTCAAAATAAAAAAATATATCAATGTGTCTCATCATTTAGTCTTGTATGGAAAAAAAGGAAAAAATAAAATTGGAAGTTATGAGCGTCGAAAGTTCCTTATTTCAACAGTAATTTTAACGCATCTTTGGGCGGCAATAAATACCATAAGAAGAAGGAAAATTGCAAAACAGTCTCCATACAGGGATAGATTAGTAGTTCAACAATGCAAATAATTTACTTTGAAAATATACATTTAGTAGTTTTTTCATGATGTCCATACTCCCAAAGGCCTGTTTATAAAATTTCGCGCGCTCGTTTTCGTCCTAAATCATCATCCATTTCATTACAAATTTGCAAAAGTGCTAATTCGTGCGTGAACTAGCTTCTTACTGCTCATCACAGCATCTATCTCTTTTTCACGTGTTGTCGGATAAGATAGCATGCATTTTAACCCCGCGCACAAAATAGTTCGTGCCGTCGACTAGGGCAACCTTAACGTCGCCACTTACTGTACCCAAAATATAAAAAGAGTGTTCCATCGACTCGAATAGAACTGCACTTTAGAGGACAAAAAAAACGCTACTGCTGCTGCGATACCAACATTGGCAAGCCTATTGCCATTTTGTTAGTGTAGTACCGTAAACGAGCTCCAAGTTAGTTGCACGGCTCTAACTTAGCTAACAGGTACATCAACATGGTCCGCGGTATGTGTCGCCGGCTCGCGGGCTCGGGTGCTCTGGCCATCGTCCGCTAACCAGATAACGCGCGGCCCACTTTCCCGCTTCCTTCCTATGACACACTTGAGCTAGGCTTCTTACTTACATTTTACATTATATTACTTGATATTAGATTTGCAGCTGGCAACACCCTTCGTGACAGTCGTAACTCGCATTTTGTTAGTTTGTATCAAAAATGTAAATAACATGTTTTGTGACAAAATGTAACGAGAACTCAGAATGTAAAAGTTATAGGTAAAATAAATTTTACAAAGTAGTAAATCTCATACAAAAACAGCACCGTTTCGTGCCTTGCGCATCGGAAAGACAACTTCAGGAAAGCCCAGAACTTTGGCGAGAACTATACTTTCGTCGAGTGCAACGGATAACGCTAATGCCTGCCGAGCCGCCAAGGACGCCACCGCGGGCCGCGGGTTGAAGACCTTTGATTTAAAGGTTACTTCTAAATTGTACAGAATTTAGAAGTGAATTCACTCCTTGACATAAAGTTGCCCAGAGCTAATTGAAATAAACGATTTGATGTAATCTCATAACGTATCGAAACATTATTAATATGTCCGTCACACACAAACTTACACACCATGCATAAAATTACTATTCCATTCACACAAGAGATAAAGACGGATAGTCGGACACATTTAATAATAATAGCTGTGGACACAGACCACTACATTATTGAATGAGTAATTAATTAGCTCATGTCTGAAGCAATTACGAACACATCTGAGATCACATTCATGATCCTTTTACTTAGTGAAGCATTTTATACAACTCTTACACCGTGTAGCTGAAAGACTATTCAACCAAAATTTAGCTAATATTATTAAAAGGAAAAGCGGTTGCAGACATCCAACTGAATTTCCTAAGTAAAAAGTAATAATTCGAGGTTTGGCTCTCGTCTATTTCCTCCTCCGGTATTGGTCAAATTTAAAAGATATAACTTAGGATATTCCGCATTTCCTCTAAATTGACTTTCTGATCATGATCAATTTACATAAGTTTGACAGCAAATTTTGAGTTCTTTAGGCACAGTTTCTGTTAACAAAATTATCTGCCAATGAATATGAGAAATTGTCCTACGGGTATTAGCTACTGTGATTGGTTTAAAGAATTTTCAATAGCCAATCATCTCAATTAACTTGCGTTTATTTTGGGACAAATCAATCAAAACCAAAAACTACCAGGTTTCTGAAAAGTGTCTGATAAGCTTTCAGAAATTGAGTTTAATAGTACAGAAAAATCTATAAATCTGTCTAGGCTAGCTTGTGAGAAACAAGCCACCTAGAATGTTTCACACACACCACAAAAACCAAGGAGAGCAAACTAGAATGCAATCATGCTACTGGAATTTACTTCATATAACTACAATACATTTTAATAGCTTGGCTCCACAGTGACTTGTTTCAAATGAATGGTCTGCTGACCTTACAGCGTTTCTATGACAATAGTTCTAATAGGAAATCTATTTGTAAGGCATGCTCGGATTTAGGTAACTTGATGTTTTTTTTTATACTTGCCAGGTATACCATTTCTAATGAATTTTCAAAATACTGTATAACAAGTTTTTACTTTTCAAGTCACCATTGTCTCAATATATAATCTCAAGCAACTGAAGGAACATGTGTGGGTTTTAGGTACTTGAGGAAAACCAAACAACACAGGGTTGCAACAACACTAATTAACTACGTGTTAAAAAAACTATAAAAAGGGTAAACCAAACGCAAACATTTGGACTAACCAAGGCATTATCATTCGCGCCTAAATCTAGCGCGTTGCTTATATAACCCAGTATCTGGAAAAATAAATAGATACAAAAAACAGGTTTTAATATTTGAGTGGTCACGGGAAAAAAAAATTATATACAACACATAGAAAACTATTATCTAGTTTTGTGTTTGACATACAAACATACATAAACTCACGCTTTTCCCCAAATTGTATGTATAAGTTACAAAATAATATGAAATTCTAGGCCTGGATATTTTTTAAATAATTATCTACATAAATGTGTCTACAGGCCTTGAAAGGAAGAGTATAATCACTCAGTGTCAACCAGGATGATGATAACAGAGTCAATGTCATAGTGAACTCATTAAAATATTGAGGCTGAATCATGAATGCCTTTGCCAATTAATTTTTGAACAACAATTTTTACAGTTTTTATTTTTTATTGATTGAGTCACAGTTCCATTTTTAAACTGCCATGTTGGATTGCCTACATTTAAAATTAATTTATTCTACAACTGTGGTTTGATGAGATCAATAATTATAATTTGGAAATAACCAAAGTTAGCACTAGATTTTCTTAGAATAACTTAAAACTGTACAAGATTATTGAATAATATGTTAGTTGTACATCTCTGCATTTAAGTATGGCAAAAAGCAAATCAATGAATATGAATCACCACAATTTTATCCAACGTTTATGAGACTGCAAGCAGTGTGATACTTGATAACACAACAAATACTTTTATTGAAGTATAAATTTAAAAACACATTAATCAAGACATACAATAGGTTTAAACAGGTAGAAATTGACACACTTTCTTAATATCAAATTCATTCACTTTGACAAAGTCACCAGTGATAACATCTTACACACATTCTTTTTTTCTGACTAAATAACTTTTTGTTGAAGTTGGAAGCAAGCTATTTAAGATAAATATTGCCAATTGAAATAAAGTGCACTTTTATGTTATTTACCATAACTTTCTATTGTTGGATATCTAAAGGATATTACAGGTGTATATTGAAAGTCTATAAAAATGATTTAAAATCATTTTTTTTTTATGTGTAACACACACATAAAAAAAAATATTTTAATCATTCATAACTGTAATTTAAATTGAGTAACAATATTAATATAGAAACCTAATGTAGTATATCGTTACAATCTACAAATATTTCTTATTGGACAAAATTTAGATTTCAACAATACTCAAGCAGCCCAATAAGTACTTGTTGTTATCACAATTTCAAACAAGATAACCCATAATGTAATTCCTTTATATTACGAAATATTCTTATCTTCTACAATACACAGGTACTTTTACTTTCCAAAAGAGATATATCATAAATATTTATAATTTCACCTCTATATGATCAAGAGACGATAATAAGCTGTAATAACAGTTTTTGCCTAAATGTTTGTATTGATGTCAGTTGTTAAACATTTTCCCACTCTTATCAATGTAGAAAGTCAATTTTGTATGAAAAATGTCTCCTCTTAGCTTATACATCGTCATACATGTGTCGTCTGATCACATTGCGATGGTGAAATCAGTGGGCTCATGTATCCACGACAGACACTAACTGCACAGCTTAGCACACAGCCACCTAACTCAGTTATAAACAAATCAACGTAAACACAAATACTCACCGATTTCGGCATGTTGGCGGTTTGGGATCACAATCTGCAACGAGACAGAATACATGTAAGGATAATTTTGTTCACGTTCATTTCCACCGCGGCTGACGGCTTCTCTGCCGCGTGACATTACTTAGGAAATTGTGACTGAACACCTACTTGTATGCACGCAGAACGTTCGTAATACGCTGTATTCAGTGCCATTATGTACATTTTCACACAAAATAATCATAATCGAACGATGACAATAAAATTGTGGTCACCGGGCAGTCGGCAGAGCACAGAAAAACTTTAGATAAAATTCGGCATGTTACTTCGGAATATGAAAGTGGGGTTTTGCGTTTATAAAAAAAATATGTTTAGACATCAACTTACCCGGTAAAAAGAAGAATATCACCTAATAATCCACATAAGTAGAACAACACACATAAAGAATGCACACACCCTTGAGTCACAAAAATATCGCGCTGTGACAACTGCCTGCGTGACGTGGTAGCCGATGTTGTTATAAAAAAACTGTCTTATTCTTCTTTGCTTTTTTGGGAGAAAACCAAGGCAAATATTAACCTTGATCACAAAGTTACTTATTCATATCCATTCAACTTGTAACTGTAGGCTACAATTACAAAAGATATTAACAATGCTGAATGAAAAATAAAGGAAATCATAAACCTACCATAAATTTTCACTTTATTTGCTGTGGCAGCATCATGATTGCCATGGGCCTATTTACGCAGACTTCTTTTTTGTTGAACTTTTGTAAATGTTTATTCGTTAACACTTTAGCAAGCCAAAAGTACGTTATATTAATGCATCCATTATAACTTATTTAATTTTTTGCATACACGTTTAATCTTTGTTGTGAGGATAATTTATCACTACCAGTAGTTTGCGTTGCGTTTATTGAAACGGCCTTCGTTTCGTTCAGAATTTTTAAGTTCCACAATATTAATTCTAGATGTTTTAGATTTTTGTTGTATTGTTTGTGATGAGTTAATGACTAATATATATAATAGGTAGGGTAGGTAGGATAGGGCAGATGACGGGAGCGAAGCCATGGGCACAGCTAGTAAAGAATAAATGGATAATTACTCTAGCTGGTTTCAGTAAATAGACCAAATATAAAGCAAAATCTAGCTTCTTTATATAGACAAAGACATAACATGGGCATGCTTTAGTCATTGCTCTGAGCGTGAACATAACAAAAAAACAAACAGACAAAATTTCTTAGGTCATCATATAACTTACGACTTCAAATGCCAATGCATTCCACGAGTTTTCTGGATAAATCCTTTACTGTCCAGGCTACTTGTCTGTGAAAAGCGTTGCCAGACCCAATCAAAGGCACCCAATCGTTGCCTGTGTTCAAAATACTCGTGAGGGAGTATTACCTGTCGCTGTGATTATGGATTGATTGTCATAATTTTATGAATTCCTTTTTTATTTTAGTATGTATGTATTTATGTATATATTGCATAGCATAAATGATAAATGATAAATGATTTTATTTCTGTAAGTAGGTTTGTACAAACACTTTTACATGTCGATCATATTTTTAAAACTAGATGAAGTCGGCGTTTCCTATCTGACTACTCTGAGAAGAAAGGCCGAAACAAACTCAGAGGTCACAGTCTCTTTTAAGGTCCAGACAAAATCTTTGTTAGATCATGTGAAGACCATGTAGACTGAAGTCTGAAACGGTCTTTTTAGGAAAGAACCAGCCAGATTGAGTGGACCTGTCCAGTCAGTGCACGCATTTGTCAATAACCGTGCAGCTCAACTCAGAAATTAAGGAGCTCAACGATTCGACGAACAATACCAAAGAAAGGACATTCGGGTAGGCCGCATAAACTACTCAAACTGCCAGACCATGATTAAAACTAATTTGGATAAATTAAAATTAAAAACAAACAAAAATTGAATCCACATTGTCTTCACATTCACAACAATTAAAATAAACTAAAAAAAAAATAAAATACTTTAAAAAGTAAATATTCTTGTCATTGCAAGAAAAACAAAAAAAAAAAAAAACAAAATTCACGTTGAAAAATATATAAAAAAAAAACAAATTAATTGGAGCAGCTCAATCCCAAGCCTGTTTGTCCTCAACGTAATCTTTTATTGTATAAAACGCTTTCTGGCACAACTTATGTTTAATGAATGTTTTAAATTTATTAACACTTAGATCTTGTACGTGGCTTGGAAGCTTATTATAAAAGTGTACACATTGACATCTAAACGAGCCACCTATTTTCTTGAGCCTTGTTGCAGGTACTACAAATTTGTGTTTGTTTCTAGTATTTATGTTATGGATATCACTGTATTTTTTAAACAATTTTATACAATGTATGTATCTGCGTATCTTTTATAATATATAATTCTTTTAACACTGGTATTGTCACACCACTAACAGCCCCACTTCGTGTCCAGCAATTATTGTCCATACCTGGTTGTCTGGAAGAGATCGCGGAATGCGATAAGGCCGTCCATTGTATGTGTTTTTAATATTAAGTTTCCTTTATAAATGTAACTTATGGTGTACAATAAAGTATATTATAAATAAATAAATAAGTAAATAACCATCGTTTTTTTGAAGTCGGTAAAAAAAAATGAAGTAAACACTAGACAGTAGACACGTTTCAAAACGTAATCATAATTGTCAGAAGTCATTGACATAAGAAAAAATGTCATTGTCATTTAGCAAACGTTGGTTAGCGATATTAAACTGATTCGGAAATCTTATTATTATGTTTGTAATATAAAATGATATAAAGTGCAAGTGTATTATGTGTTAAATTGATGTTAGTTTTACATTTTTTATAGACATAAGTAGTCGGTAACCTCAACTAAATGGCATCATCGCCCTTCCGAAGATTGCTCCATTGGGGTCCATTATCGGTTTTATGTGAGTTTTAATTATTTCGTTACCTAATACATTAGATTTATAGTCTTCAAACGTTCTTGCTCATATCCAATCCTTTCTAAAACATGTTCCAAGTCAAATACATAAATAAAGTGTCCATTTTCGTTTACCGGGAACTCGTGAAGGTACACGAATATAAACAGACAATCGGTTGCTCATGGGAGTGGTTGTGTTCTGATGGTTTTTTAATTAGGTTTTTTATAGCCAGCGTCTTTATCTCCGTAACTATGGTCAATTATCTTTACATGAATTTAAGGAAAGAAAACTGCTGCTCATAGATAGATAGATTTATTTATTTGCTTAGAATGTAGGTAATTAATACAATTTAGGTGTTACAATATTTTGGATCCTTATATATTCTGCCTCATGGCATGCAAAAGTTTCATTAAATTATACTACTATAGATTATTCTATTTACTTAAAGCTAATTAATAATATAAGAAATCTGATACAGAGTAATAGCATTTTGAAACTAGTAATTTTTTAAGGGTATAATTTAGACGGTCATCAAAAATATTTTTAAGACTCTAAGCTTAGGCACCAAATAAAATAATTGGTTCCCAAAATGGATCAACGGTCACCAAATTCTATCCAACTCAAAGATTAATATACCGGGTGTATTCGTGTTTTTAACGAATTAGTCCAAGAGCGAGCGAAGCGAGCTCAGGAGCTTAGGGTACCCCGACACGGACAGGTTAGGTTCGAACGAGATGACGGGAGCTGAAGTGAGCGAGCAAAGCGAGCGAACTCGGCTCCCGTCATCTCGTTCGTGTTAGGTTACTTTAGACCCTGCGGACGGAAATAGGAGCCCCGCGCAGCGGGGCTCCGTCGACTTTAAAGGCGTCCATATATTTTTTTGGCAGCCAATAATACGAAAAAATGGATTTATTTCATAATATTTTAGGAAACGTTATTTGGTGACCATTTATCCATTTTGGTAACCGTTTAGAATTTTTTTGGTAGTAAAATAGGTACTTTTTTGGGCGGTGTTTAAACACAAGCCATTTTTTAAGGTACTTTTGTAAATATACTAAAAGGTTGCTCTTTAACCATTTTTGGTATATGGTTATAAATAAGAGGAGTCATGCACATAACACTCTTCCTCATAAATGCAGTTTTATATCCACCTATGCAAAACTTATCTTTGTATTTAGTCCTTAAACTTGTAGTTCTGTTTCTAGTATTTTGACGTGATAACGTCTTTAAAATCGTTTTAGTCGGGTGACATGTTCAGAAACTTGTGTCACACCAAAACCTCACGAGCGCGATCGCAGGTATAACGAGAGAGAGACGGACCAATCTCCCGTCTCATCTCGAGCGCTGCCAGTCATTCCGTGAAACTTGTCACGCGGAATCCTCACGAGCGGAGGCTGGCATAGCGTTCGAGTGAGTCGACCGATCTTCCGTCTCTCTCACTCTAGCGGCATACAAACGAATGGAGATTTTCTCGTGCGGTTAAGTTTTCGTTGAATGTTTGACGTTATCACGTAAACATCTCGATCGTAAACCTACTTTTTCAAATTCAGTAATAATTGATCATTTGTTTTAAAAGAAATGGTTATTTCTAGTATATATAGGCATGCAAAAGTTAAAAGATTATATTTAAAAAAAAAGGTATGCAGCTGTCTGTCACAATGAGTACATGCACCTTAAAAATATTTTCTCTCTCGCTACAGTTGCCACAGAATATTATACCAAACCTCAATACAAAACAACTAGACTATGGTATGCCATCAATACGTATGTCTGAATATTAACTTTTTTGATAAACTATATAATACATAAGCGGCTTTTTTTTTTTTTTTTTTTTTTTTTTTTTTTTTTTTTTTTTTTTGTCGACGGGGAATATCATCTTATGACAAATCCCGCTCTTGGGTAGAGCGGGAGATAGTGTCAGACTTGTACTGACTAAAAACCCCGCGCCGTTCCTTCTAGCCTTCATACCGGGGCTCTAGCTTCCTTTCGGATAACCCCGAACCCCGGTAGGAATACATAAGCGGCTGAACTTAGTTTTTTGCATACATCATCTGCTTGACTTTTCCATGCCAGTTGGCTATCAATTGTAATTCCTAGAAATCTCGCTTCATTGACCTTATCAATTGTTTGTCCATTATAATTTATATCCATATTTGTGGCTAATATTCTTTGATAGAAATGCATTATTTTTGTTTTCTCTAAATGTATAATTAAGTTATTTTTAACTAACTGACCCCCGCGGCTTCGCTCCCGTCACCTGGCTATCTATCTACCTACCACCTACCTATCTACCCTACCTACCTGCCCACCTACCCACCTACCCACCTACCTTACCTACCTACCAATCTACTCACCTGCCCTGCTGATCAACCTACTTACCATACCCTACATACCTTCATACTTTCCCTTCCCTACCTACCTACCTACCCTCCATAACTATAACTATAACCTACTCCACCCACCTACCCTACCTACCTACCAATTTGTTAAACTGTTTATTTGAATAAGAATTAATACTACAGTACGAATGTAAACAACTTTTGTTTCTACTGGCGGCGGCGATCTAATTAAATTTTAAAACACAAAAGCTGCTATTGTGATTTAATTATAATAGTGAGATATATTCTCTCGCAGACTTTTTTGTAGGTTTTAATGAGTACTTTAATCATGTATTACATAATTTTTATGCGTCATCAGTAGTTTTCTAAAAAAAATGAATATTATAGGCAAAGTTTTGCTACTTTGGGTTACATTATTGCAATTTTCATAAGGATCTCTAATTTTTTTGGAAATAAATTATAGCCGATGTTACTCGGGAATAATATAGCTTTCTGTCGGTGAAAGTATTTTTAAAATCGGTCCTGTAGTTTCGGAGCCTATTTGGTACAAACAATAAATTTGGTAATAACAATATTGGTATAGATAGCCCATTTATAAATTTTTCAAGCGTAATATCGACATTAGCTTCACAAGAATCTCTATTATGACACTTAATCATCAAAGTGCTGTCATCAGCAAAAGGACCATTGAATTTCGCATTTCACTAGGCAAATCATTTACATACAGTAGAAATAATAAGGGGCCGAGTATGCTACCCTGTGGGACTCCAAATTTAAGGATATTGGTCTATAGTTTGAAATTTCAGCTTTGGCATTTTTCATAGTTCAGTGCTTGATATCCAAGTTATGTTATGATCTACTTAGACCATTTACTTTATACCTGTATACTTAAAATTTATTCTAGACTTTTAAATTAACACCCAAAATAAAGTTTACCTAGATACTTTTTTTTTTGTACAGTTGGAACTACTATTATACTCACACATTCACAAAACGTAATGTTTGTGTACAATATAGTGGCCATACTTACATTTTTAAGACATAATTATAAATTTTATTATTTAAAGAGTGCCTCAAATAATGTAATTTGACTTAATTTAACCATTTTTGTCCTTAGAATTTATCATCTCCTCTTGCTCAGTCCATCCAAAGGTTGTCTGTAAGAGATTGCCTAGTGCGATAAGACCGCCCATTGTACACTTGGTTTTTTTTAATGTTAGTAATAATTTATCAAAATCAAAATAAAACTTCTCACTACCTAGATAGATAGATAGATAGAAGAGACTCCCTTTTCCGCACTTAGACTCCCATTTGGTCCGTTGTGCGTGGGGTTACCGGCTCAAGTAGCCAGCCTAGCTCCGTCCAGAAGCACAGAAGCTTCCTGGGGGCTTCACAGGCTTCGCGGAGCGACCTCACCGTTCCGAGGATTTCTTCACGTTGGGAAACCACGGCCTCGCAGTCCAGGGTGACATGGGCAGCTGATTCCTCGGCGTTAAAACAGCCCCTGCAAAGTGGGCTGTCTGTGGCGCCTATGTTAAAAAGATGTTTATTAAGAGGGGTATGACCCGTAATTGTCCCTATGATTGTTCTGAGGTTATTTCTACTTAGGCTAAGAAGTTTTTTGGTTAATCGCGGGTTTACATTCGGTAGGGCTGTTCTTGACTGTCTACAGTCTGTAGCCCGTGACCATCTGTTGTTATGCAGTTCGATCGATCTTTGGCAGATCCATGCACGAATTTGTGAAAAAGGCAGGGGGAGTAGTGGGTACGGGCCTAGCACTGTCATCTCAGAACCCCTCCTTGCAAGTTCATCCGCGGCATCGTTGCCTAAAGACCCACTATGTCCCTTGATCCACTGTAGGGTGATTCGATTGGATGTCGATATACTCTCCAGGGCAAGGTGGCATTCAAAGATTAATTTGCTGTTGGTTTGTTGGTTTTCTAGGGCTTTGAGCACTGGCAGACTATCGGATAGGAATCTGATTCCATAGTTATGGATACCTAAACGCTTTACAGCAGTAGCGGCCTGTGTTAGGGCAACACATTCACATTGAAAGATTGAACTGTGTGAGCCAAGAGGTAGGTGAAAGTTAATGTTGAGGTCAAGGGAATGTACGCCAGCACCTGAACCGTTGTCTGTTTTTGAGCCATCTGTGTAAATGCGTACTTCATTAGCTCCAGACTGATCCCTGTCTTCCTCTACAGTTTGTATGCTATAGTTTTTGTTGAACATAGGTTGGTTTGGTGTTCTATCACACGGGGCGCCGATGAGGGGTTGGTACTGAATCGCCCGGTCCAGGATTACAGCGTGTGGGCTGGTGAGATTCTTTCCCCATATGCCCAGATGCAACAGCCTGATGGCAGCTAGCGCTGCCTCCTGCTATATGTGTAGGTCAAGGGGAGTTAGTTGTAGGGCTATCTCCATGGCTGCTGTCGGTGTGGTCCTCATGCAGCCGGTGATAGCTGAGCAGGCCAGTCTCTGGAACTTTTGGAGTCTGGCACTGGTGGTAGACAATACTGTCCTTGTCCACCAAACCAGAGCGCCGTAAGCCAGCATTGGCCTGATCACCGCTGTGTATAGCCACAGCGTGATCTTCGGAGAAAGCCCCCATTTTTTTCCTAACATTTTTTTACATTGATAAAGTGCGATTGTACTTTTGTTAAGTTTGTAGTCAAGATGCTTGTTCCAGAGCAGTTTGCTATCAAGGATCACCCCCAAGTACTTGACCTCGTCTTTAAGAGTTAGTTCTGTGTTGAAAAGTTTAGGGAGTCTATGGGGTCCTAGAACTCTTTTGTTTGTAAACATTATTAGTTCCGTTTTCGAGGGGTTAACCGGTAGTTCATGCTTAGTGCACCAACCTTCGATTATTTTGAAAGCTCTTCTCATGAGATCGCATGAGATGCCCTCAAATTTCCTAGAGATTAAAATTGCTATATCATCTGCGTATCCCACCGAGTACAGGCTGCTAGCGTTGAGCTCTGCAATGAGCTCATTCACAACTAAATTCCACAGCAGTGGTGACAGCACCCCACCCTGTGGGCAGCCTCTACTCACGACACCGCGTTCTCACTACCTATCTTTCAGTTAATATACTTCAAAATTAAAAACCACTCGCTTAATCTAGATATTCTTTTTTATTATTTATAGAAACAATGGCCAAACACTTTACACGGTTTTTGCTGTATAAAATTTTATAATAAAACCTTTAAAGTTGAAGTAAATTAATAAATATCTTTAGTGTCTGCCTTTAATTTTTTTTATGACTCACAATTCCAGGTATAATAAAGCTAGTAACATGGGCGATGGTGCACTTGCTGGGCATGTGGTGGCCACCGCACACCTCGCTGGCTGCGGCTCTCCATGCGGCGCTGTTCCTGGCACTGGCGGCTTCCACACTGTATTACTTTCTGCAGGCACTACTTGAGGGACCAGGTTTCGTTCCTTTAGGATGGCAACCTGTGAGTATGAGTTGATTTTGCATAAATTTCTTTGTTGTTTAGCCTTTACTTTCACTGATACGCAAAGTAATTTTTTGTGCACCATGCTGAACCAGCATACAAAATATGTTGTATTCTTCAAGTTGTTTGATTTATTATTTAAATAAAAAAAAAAATGATGAATGAAAGTTCTAATTATGAGTCCCTGAACATAAATTGGGGACATAAAACATAGTCTGGTTACCAGGATATCTTTTGTTATATAATATAGCATAATCAGCCTTTTGATGATGGGACTGGGACACAGTCCTTCTGTCTAAGGGAAGGAATGAGCTGTACTTCATTTTATTCATCACAAAGGCCCAGTGGGGTTGGTGGATGTCACATCTTCGAATGTTTGTCTCTAAGACATGCTGGTTTACTCACAATGTTTTCTTTCATCATTTTGAGAGCAGTGGAGATGTAATAAATTACAAAAAGTAATGCGCTTGCCTGGGTTTGAAACGACCTACAACTTGTAAACCAGGGCCGTTACCACATGGCCTTCACTGTTCCTTCAACAATATTTCTGTTTATTATTCAGGAGCGAGAGGAGGACACAGACAACTTGCAGTTCTGTACAGTTTGTAAAGGATTCAAAGCGCCCAGGTCACATCACTGTAGGAAATGTAAGTACTTGTACAATCACATCATCATCAGCTTTATAATTTTCCCACTGCTGGGACACAGGCCTCCTCTCTGTGAGAGAGGGAATGGGCCATAATCCTCCACGCGGTTCTAATGTGTGTCAAGTCTTCGATCTTTTGGTTCTAGGACATGCCGGTTTCTTTCCTTCACTGTTTTTAGAGCAGTGGTGAAATAATTTACACGTAGTAAAGCGCCTGCCTGGGTTGGATTGGGTCATAAGTTGTGGCCGTTACAACTGGGCCACCACTGCTGCAATTGTTTTTTACTCCATTTGAAATAAAATTACAAATGAAACCAATCCTTTTTAAAAGACTGTTCAACCGATTTTGAGTTTTCAATGAAGTTTAGATTAGTGCAAACTAAAATTTCTAAAGGTCATCATAGGTGCCTTGGATATTTTATGTTCCAAACTATGTTTCATTTGTACTAACTCAGTTACATCGATGTACAAGATCTACAAGATTTTATATCGAATTAGTTTTATTTTGGTTGTTGAATAGAGGGTAGACCTAAAAAAATAAACTATATTTTCTTAGTAAAATTGTACCTTCAAAATAGCGTATTATCGGCGCTCAATGTGGGCCTACAAAATGTTCTAGTCACTAGACTCTGGCTTGTTATATGCATTAGGAAAACGCAAAAAGATGTAAATAAGCATTTTAATTACTCTTATACATTACTGATCGACATGAATAAATGTGTACTTATACGGTACTTACACAAAAAATACGATTTACTACAAAGATAGTCCCGATTATATAGACAGCAAATATTTTTAATATTTGTGAAACATTGACATACAAAATCATAAAACCTCGAAAGTTACCTATCTTAAACATAATAGGTAGGTGATCTTAATGTAAGTCCATCGAAGAATAAAACAGTTCTCTAAATAATATTGAAAGGAACTGACCGAATAAAAACAAAAACAAAATGTATTTCTGTAATCTGCTGGCTTCCCACGGCGCGTGATCCACGGCCATCGACCATGGACAGCCACGTGCTGCACAGCGAGGCTCTTCCAACGATGCGTGTCGGTCTTGAGTCTTGACATTCGAAACCATTTTGGTATTTCAAAAAGCAAAGTGGAAGAGAACGAAAACGAGATTGCACCGCACTTTAGAAGTTGTCGACTCGTAGCAAATTCGGTGCACCGCTATGGACATGCCTGAGCTTCCACAGACGGCACTCTTCCCATGGTGCATCGGTGACTGGTCCGTGTCCGTCCGCAATACCACGCTCCGTCGGCAGCCGCCTTTAGCGTAAGGTTGATAAAGAATAATGGATGAAACAACAACACAAACGTTTCTAGTACAAACAGGACCTCAGACACTGTGTGCAGGTATTTTCATCTTCTCTGAGTCCGTGGGAGCGAGCGCAGTCTCCGTGCCTTCCATCTGCAGGCTCGAGAACTCAGCAGAGCCAGGTCTCGGGTCTTACTCTTCCAGTGGTTTTGTTGGAGCTCCGTCGAATGGGGGGCTATAACCCATAGAGTTCTGAGTTAGCGCTACAGCTTCGTTCATGTTCGTGATACTGGTTCTTCTTCTCAAAATTAGTAATTTGCTGTCACATTGTTATGTAAACATAAGTGGCAAATTAGTAGTAAGTACTTTAGTTAACGAAAATTACATAAAAAGCGAAACAAATCTATTTAAAATTAACTTTGATAATGCCCGTATTATAAATACACACAAAATTATCCAAACAGCCATAATCACTCGCGCTATGCCGGAACCACAGCTCTCCAACGATTCTTCCCGAGTAGTGACAATATGTGCGACGCCAGCTTCATCCACTGCAAATATCCTTTCCGGATGAGTATTACACATTTTTATTTCAACAGCACCTCTGCCTCGGCTGTGACACAATAAATTGGTATGATCAAAATGATCAAATGATGTCCGAGGATGCTTATAACAGTTATAAAATAAAGGGATTGTATCCTAATGTTTCCTGTGTCGCAATACCAAGAAGTTCTACGTAATGTTATCTTAGTGTCCTATTACACTGAAGCAGTGGCGTAGCGTTGTGGCGGCGGCATACGGCAGGGGCGATACTTTTAGGGGGCGGCAAAATTTAACTATAAGTAATGATTATATCACATTAAAAAATGTATTTAAAAATTAATAAATATAATAATATCTTGCAAAATCATAAATAATAGTGTTAAATGTAATAAAATAACATTTAGGTGCTTAACATGTACTAAATTTCATGGATGTATGTATCGTGATCATTTTTATGGTTCCGTACCCAAAGGGTAAAAACGGGACCCTATTACTAAGACTCAACTTTCCGTCTGTCTGTCACCAGACTGTATTTCATGAACCGTGATAGCTAGACAGTCCGACACGCACTTGGCCGGTTTTTTTATTGTTTTACAACTTAGGGAATAGTTAATCAAAATCGGTTCCGCGTTTTTTTAGATATGGAACATACAACCGAACTCGGCAACGACAAACAGCACAAATGTGTAAATTGAATTATTATGGGTGTTTTGTCAATCCTTTAGGTATCTTACTATTGAACTTGCGTACTTATTTCTATTAGTGATGGTGTACCATGGTGGTAAAGGGTGTTCCACAGGGATTTATATTGGGGCCACCTTTGTTTATTTTGTACAGTGCAGATGTTGTTAATGTTATACAAAATTCTAAAGTTCATATTTATGCAGATGACATTCAATTATACATTTCTTTTAAACTGAAAGACTACGTGACCGCAGTAAAATTATTGAACCTGATCTGGATAGGATCGTGGACTGGTCGAAACAAAACTCCCTTTTACTCAAGCCGGCTTAAACAAAATTTATGCTCTTTGGTGCAAAAACTCAACTCAATACTATAAACAGTGGTCTTGCTAACGTAATCGTAATGGGCCAAAGTATTGATCGTGTTTATGAGGCGAGAAATTTGGGTTTGATCATGGACCAAAAATTACGTTTTCAGGCTCATATTGCAAACTTTGTAAAAACTGCTTCTACCGCCTAAAAGTGTTGTATAAGATGCGCCCGTATTTAAGCGAAAATCTGCGTGTGCAGCTAGTTGAAAGTCTTGTTCTGTCAAAGTTAAATTACGCTGACAGTCGTGTAGGACCTCGACTTTTGGCACGTACTGTAGGATTAATTCAAAGGGTTCAAAATGCTTGCGCGCGATTTTGTTTTAACGTACCACCAAGGAGTCACATTACGCCTATTCTTAACAAGCATAATATTTTAAAAATGAAATCACGTCAGAAGTTGCACTTGGCCTGTCTTCTTTTCGGCGTCATTAAGTATAAGTGTTCGTCATACCTGTATGCGAAGCTTGACTGATAAATAATCACCGGCAGCGCAAGGCCAGGCGTTGTGCTCAACAGCTGGCTACCCCACCCAACCGTACTGCAGCTTTTCGAGGAAGTTTTAGGCCTCCAAATGTTGGAATAACATTCCCCCACCGATTAGGAACCTGTAAAATATAAATAATTTTAGGGCGAAACTTAAAAAATTCATACTGAATTCACAAATAGAATTGGGGACTATATTTCTTGTCACCAAAATTTATATTTGTCATCAAGTTGTATCACCTAATAAATAGATCTATCGCCACGAAATATTTTCGTTCTCAGATAAACAGAAAATGTTCCCAGGAATGAATTATCAAATTAATGTTAATATATGTGTAAAATAAGAGATGGAAATATGGATATGGAATAATGGATGAAACTTCGTTTTTAAAATTATAGTTTTATTACGTAAATAATAGCTTCGTACTCAGAATGGTAGATTTGTCACCAAATAAATCGATTATCGATCCCTGACTGCGACTCCTTTTTATTTGTTACATTTTATTTCGTTCAGTTATTAAAATAATAGTATTCATTACCAATTTAATACAGCAATTTATAATTTTAATGGAAATGTCAACATTAAAATAACAAATTATGGTCAATGAATCGGTCCAAGAGCGAGCGAAGGGAGCTCGGGAGCTTAGGGCACCCCGTCACGGACAGTGGTATACACTAATCTAACTTTATGAAATTTTCTAGTAACATAATATATGATTTATTGGTGATCTCTTTAAATTAGTTTGCTTAAATACTTATTAGTACAAACCTATCATAATACATACAAAAAAAATTATTTGGATATCCTATATCTCCATGATTTTAGATGATTTATTGTGGAATTGATTTTATATTGTTTGGTGACTACATTTTGGTGACAAATCTACTATTTGAAACACAAAACTAATTAAATTGGCGATAGCTTAAATGATACCCATTAGAATTTAATGACATAAGAATTGAAAAATCGTTTATTTAAACCAATATTTATTATATATCAAGTTATTACTAATTTAATCATGTTATCAATAATTCAATTAAGTATGCATCTTTTTAATTTAGTTTATCATTTATCACAGTAGTACGAAAACACCCCAATACGACTATACTCAAATCTGGGTAATGGATGGGCTGGATGTGGTGAGCCCGTTGCTTTTGTGCCATCGGGAACTCTGTGACTTTCACTTTTTCATTTTTGTTTCTTGGTAGACTCCTTTCCAATTGCAATTTAAATTGCTAACTTAGTTTTGAAGCAGTAACATTTCGTATGGAGGCCTTGGCGGTGATTAAGGAATGAGATATTGCTTTCACGAACAGTCCGACTGGTGACTTGCTACTAGTAGGCTAATGCGCCATGTTGGTGACTTTTTTTGTTCTTTGTGATAAGGTGGTTGGGTATTTTTGAATGATTTTGTATTGACTGTTTTCTTTTCTTTTTCGCAACAACCCACACATACACTTTGTAATTATATGCTTATACTTCTATTATTTCATTGTGAATTATTTATTTATAT
Source organism: Orthosia gracilis (assembly GCA_947562075.1). Taxonomy (NCBI): domain Eukaryota; kingdom Metazoa; phylum Arthropoda; class Insecta; order Lepidoptera; family Noctuidae; genus Orthosia; species Orthosia gracilis. Next base: position 47,920,663 of record OX387272.1, on the reverse strand, counting down.
ATCCTTATATCAAATTATGTATAGATTATTTTTTATTTTGTTACCCACGTCCGAGTGTCGCTGGCACTTCTTTTTGTCTTTAACTTCATGTTTTTTTGCTGTTGTGTTTTGCCTGGGTCGAAAAAATATATTTCTATTCTACCGGTATTTACCAAATGTAAAAAGAGAAATATCAAAACTTTTTCACAAAAAAACCGGTCAAGTGCGAGTCGGAGTCGCGCACGAAGACTTCCGTACCATTATCGCAAAAAAAACGGCAAGAAAATCACGTTTGTTGTATGGGAAAATAAATGTTTCAGTGGCCCCACTGAAATATTTATTTTATTCTGTTTTTATATATATATTTTTTTGTTATAGCGGCAACAGAAATACATCATCTGTGAAAATTTCAACTGCCTAGCTATCACAGTTCATGGGATACAGCCTGGTGACAGACAGACGGACAGTGGAGTCTTAGTAATAGGGTTCCGTTTTTACCCTTTGGGTACGGAACCCTAAAAAAGTCGGTGTCGCAAAATGATAAAAAGAAGAGGTACCCAAGGCACCGACTTCCGAAACAAAAGTTATTTTTGCAATTCTTAGTGTTTTGCTTTGGAAGTATGTTTATTTTCGTGAAAATTTTTTTTAGTCTTTTGAATTTTCATACCCAAATAAGGCGGTGGCAAAATATTCACCCGCCCCGGGCGGCTGAAACCCACGCTACGCCACTGCACTGAAGGCAATAGTTAGGTTACACTAGGGTTACACTTAAATGGGGGATCCCCTCACAGTGCTTACGTCCACGTATGATTAAAACTAACTTAGATAAATTTGGAGCAGCTCAATCCCAAGCCTGTTTGTCCTCAACGTAATCTTTAATTGTATAAAACGCTTTCTGGCACAACTTACGTTTAATGAATGATTTGAATTTATTAAGACTTGGATCTTGTACGTGGCTTGGAAGCTTATTATAAAAGCGTACACACTGACATCTAAACGAGCCACCTATTTTCTTGAGCCTTGTTGTAGGTACTACAAAGGAAATGGCCAAAATGTGCCCCACTGTGAGCAAACATACGTTTATTGCAGATAATTTGAATTAAAAAAAATATGAATTTTAAATGGCTTTTTAAGCACTATAGCAGCAGTGGAGAAATAATATTTATTAAAAGTTGTTCTGTTTGATTTTGCTCAATAATACCTTTTAATGTTGCCATATAATATTAACAAAGTTGACACCCAGGGAAAAATAATATCTAAACGACACATAACAAAACAACACTGTTAGGAGTTTTGTTTTTTAATATGCACACAAAAAATATATTCGTAAATTATTCGTAAACTAATTTTTTTTGTATGTTTTCTTAAATATAAATAGAACCACCTTTGATTGATTGAAATAATTATAAATATTAGTGAAGTTACGGATAGGATTATTTTACATTACTACTGGCAAAACCGCCGACAAATATCAATCAAACTATTGACTTACTTTTTATTCTATAAAAAATAGTTACAAACTATAGGTACTTTCTCAGATTATAAAAACTAGCTCTCTTTTAGTTTTTTTCAAACAAAATATAATATATCAATCGCCTGGCACAGATATGTGTACATTAGTTGATATAAAATACCTTACCCGTAGTGCAGAAATCAACTATTTTAATCCTTAATAACTTTTGTTCACGACTGCTAAGCAATGTGCGCCTTTTTAATTTTGTTTTTAGAAGATTAGTACTATTAACAGACATAGATTTTATATCTGTCCATTCTGGGGCACAAGCCCATACAATTTTTGGCCATGTCCTTTGTGTTTGTTCCTAGTTTTTATGTTATGGATATCACTGTACTTTTAAAACAATTTTTTATTTTTGTGGGCTTATAAAAGATTTTCATAAATATACTGAGAAGGCACAGCCATTACATTAATCTTCTTAAATTTCTCTCTGAGAGAATGTCTCGGGCTTAACTTATAAATTGACCGAACAGCTCCTTTCTGCAAAACAAAGATAGTCTGGATGTCGGCGGCATTTCCCCACAACGGAATACCGTACGACATTACACTATGAAAATAGCTAAAATATACTAAACGGGCTGTCTTTATGTCAGTTAAATTAGGAATTTTCCTAACAGCATATGCTGCGGAGCTTAGCTTTTTTGACAATTTATCTATATGTGGGCCCCACTGAAGCTTAGCATCCAAAGTTAAGCCTAAGAATACTGTGCTATTTTCAGGATTCGATTCTTTGCCCTTTACCAACACATCAGTTTTCACCTACTTAACGTGAGGTAGGGTAAACTTAACGCATTTGGTTTTTTTTTCATTAAGTAGTAAATTGTTAACATTGAACCAGTGAACAACTTTTGAGATCGCGCTATTTACATCGTCAGGAACCAGCTGCTGACGTTTAAGTTTAAACAAAAGTGAAGTATCATCCGCAAACAACACTATATCATGGTTATCCTTTATGAGGTAAGGCAAGTCATTAATATAAATAAGAAACAAGAAAGGACCAAGAATCCAGCCCTGCGGGACGCCCATTGTCGCTATAGATCCGGGAGATCTTTTTCCATTAACGTCAACGCTCTGAATCCTATCACTCAAGTATGAAGTGAGAAGATCCAGAGCGCTGTTCCGGATCCCGTAGTGGCGGAGTTTCCTGATTAGCGTTACAATCAAATGCCTTGGACAAATCATAAAAGTTTCCCAAGGCATCGCACTTATCTTCCCATGCATTATAAATATGTCCTAAAAGCTCAACACCGGCTCAGGGATCAGTAATTGAACGACCCCTTGTAAAACCAAACTGTTGTTGCTATGTAATAATTTATGTTTATTAAAAAATCTTTGCAATTGCTCTAAAATTAATTTCTCAAATATTTTACTAAACGTAGATAGTACTGAAATAGGTCTATCTAGGTAGGGTCTGATGGTATTATTTTACTATTTTTCATAAAGTCAGGAAACTCCCCACGGTCGATACAATTATTAAAGATAATAGCTAAACTAGGTGCGACAACAGTTACATAACATATCATCACGCCAGTACGCTCTTAAGGGGTATGCAGATCTCTCATTTCACCGGTTATGTTCATGATACTCGGATAATCTATTCTGGCGTTATATATATTATAGGTACCTTACTAAACAACTTGCCAATTAAGTAAGTTCAACTAAAATGTGATAAATAAAAAAATTAAAAAAAAAAGATTACCGACTTCCAAATAAAAAAAACTACAAAGTGAAAAATAACTTTATTTTTGGAAGTCGGTGTCCATAACGCAATAAATTGGTACCTATGAAAGACACCGACTTCCAAAAATAATGTTATTTTTCACTTTGTAGTTTTTTTATTTGGAACTCGGTAGTATTTTTTTGTAAAAAGTTTTTTTGAATAATTGTCAAACAAAAAAAAGGATGAATAGTTGCAAATTTTAAAGCTTCAGTGGGTCTCAAAAAAAAGTTTTTAAACTAACATAATAATTCCTCGTCAACTGCATTACGCGGGGGGTTGGGCAGGGGTGCGCCAAAAGTACAACCACTTTTCGCCAGTCATGTTTAACCACCATTTAATAGTGCCATACGGGGCCATCAAGCGGCCACAAGTCCAGATTCTAGACTGATACTGGGGAATTCCAGATGGAACAATCCAATAAAATATTGCCCGACCCAATAATCGAACATCAGATCTCATGCTCAGCCGGTGTCGATAAAAAATTAACGGTTAAGACGTGAATCGTGTTTAACGATTCAAATTAAATTAATCGTAATCTTTACTCACTATAATAAATGTGACTGTTCTAGTATGGACAAGTTTCGAGAAATCGATCACTGATATTGTACTGTCAGCATGTATGATTTTACCTGAAAATGTAGGTTATTAAAACAGCCTTCATCTACCTTAATTTTATTAATCGCGATTAAGATTAATATATTAATTAATAAAATAACTAAAAGATACAGGTAAAAAAATATGTTTTATTATATCATATAATCACGATTAAATTCATAAAATTAACCAATCGATTAAAAAAAAAAACGATTAATAGCAACATTGTGCTCAGCAGTAGCATTGCGGTCATAAGACTAAGGCCGCTTCCTGACTTGGCGGTGCGGTATCGGTATGCAGTAATTTATATTATACTGCGACTTTACTAATGTCGCTCAGATCTCCTCACTAGGCGGTATACTGTCGGTATGCTTTCGGTATAAAACAGTAGGATCTTGAAAGAATCGTTTGTGCCGTCGCGTCGCGAGAATGTCGTCGTCAGATGAAGAAGATGCTTTAGCGTGTTACGCGTATTTGCGATTGCGTAAAAAAGAAAGAAGTATTGGGTACATCCCTACATTGCCAAAAATATAAATTGCAGACTTTTTGTTGCGGCACAACAACTTTCAATAGATGATGCAAAATTTCAGGCGATGTACAAGATGTCGAAACAAACTTATCGTGAACTTCTGGGACTTATTGCACCCGTGATCACAAAACAAACTACTAGATTAAGGGAATGTGTTAGTGCCGAAGAGAGATTGCTTATAACTTTGAGGTGTAGTATAAGGAGGATAAGGAGGTATATTTGAGGTATAATATAAATAAAAGTAAATATTATTTAAGTCATTTATTGTTGAAATTCAGAAAACAACGAATTATCATTTATGGAGCCGGAAGATATGTCAGCATTAAATTGTGACTGAGCAAAAAAATTTATAGGCATGGCTTGATTTTGATATACTGGTGAAGATTCAGACTGGTAGTTCATTTGAGCAGGAGGTTCTTTTCGATAGTTGATCGATGCTGGAGGTTCATTTTGATAATTAATTGGTGTTGGTGCCGGAGTGCCTACAGATGAAATTTGAAAATATACGGTATAATATGATTCTCTTTATGTACAGGGAGTGGAGTCTCTTGAAGAAGTTACTGACGGCGCGTTCTTAATGTCATCTATAAGTTGCAAAACTTTGATTTTGAAAGAACGGATTCATATCTGTAAACTCGGGTAGTAAACTTTGAAAGAAAAGGTTCATTTGCTTTTCGGTTTTATTTAAGATTACTTCTGCCGCATTATTGGTTTTATTTTTTAAAAAGTTAATCATTGCGGCGTCTACTTCCAAAGCTGTCGTCTTGCGGCGACGTACTCCGTGTACAGGTGCGAAGGCCTCAGAAGACATAGATTGATCCTGTAAAGCAGGTGGCTGATGCTGCTCTGATGATTCAGTTGGGCCCTCGTTTGAAACTTGCTCTTTAGTGTCCGCCTCGTTAGTCATCTCTGTATCCGGGGTTGGTGGTATGTTACCACGATTATCTGAATCATTTAATGGTTTAACATAAGGTAAAATGAACGTTAAATGTTCGCTCAGATAATAGGGCTTTTTAGTTTTTGAGCCACTTGGTTGCGCTTTGGTACTTCTGAGAAATGTAGACCTTATGTTGCGCCATTTTTCCTTACATTCAGAGACTGAAACAATATATAAATTAATCAGATGTTTATAAAATGTATCTAACACAAACAAAACATTTTTTACAGATATCTTGCTACCGGAAGTACATTCACAGCACTGGCTTTATATTTTGCAAGAGGGGTTAGCACTATATCCGACATAATAGCTGAAACGACTGAAGTAATTTGGTTGATACTACGAACAGAGAACATGGCAATTCCAACCACAGAAAAATGGAAAGACATATCTAATCGTTTCTATGAACTTTGGAATATCCCTAATTGCTTAGGAGCCATGGATGGTAAACACGTGCGAATTCAAAAACTGCCTAACAGCGGATCTACAAATTACAATTATAAAGGCTATCAGTCGATCATCTTATTTGCAGTATGTGATGCTGATGGCTTATTTACCATGATGGATACAGGCTATGCTGGACGAAATAGTGATGGCGGAGTATTTCAAGCTTCGTCCATCAGTTACTGGTTGCAAAGAGATGGTTTGTATATGCCTACATCATCTCCACTTCCGCATGATGATACACAACAAGAAGTGCCTTATTTCTTTGTTGCCGACAATGCTTTCCCTTTAAAACGCAATATCATGCGGCCTTATCCTATGACAGGTATAAACAATATCAAAAGAATCTATAATTACAGACTGTCAAGAGCACGTAAAACTCTTTGATTATATAATAATCAAAGGTAAAACTATTGAGTGTGCATTTGGGATGATGACTCAAAAGTTTCAAGTAGGTACTTTTAACTCCAATTCGTTGTTTAAATTACGCTACAGTGAATAACATAATAAAATCTGTTTGTGTTCTACATAATTTTATACGATCACGAGATGGAGTACAATATTCTGCCACTGAGTCCACAGATTATGAGGGTACTCAAAATTTTTCTTTCAACATTGAAAGAGATAAAATTTCCGTCAACGCCAGATCAGCAGGACCAACTATACGAAAATATTTGACTAACTACTTTGTTTTACCTAGAGCAGCACTTCCATGGCAGTACAAGCATTGTATTTAATAATTACAATAAATGAATACCTACTCACCAGTCAATTTTATTTTATGAGCAATTTCTGCCCACGCTTTTTCTGTCAGATCCTTTCTTGAGTATTCAGGTAACTTATAGTTATATAAAAGTGGATATTTTTCCACTTCGGTCACCAAAGTAATACACGTGGTTCTTTCTGGCGCCATTTTGTTTACCAAATACACGCGGTGTGCGCTCGGCATGCAGGCTTTTACTGGCTGTCCGACCCGCGACGCGGTATGCCGCTCGCTTACCGCCCCGCTCCCGCGCAGCCCGCGCCAATCAGGAAGCGTGCATTTAAATATAGGCGCTCGGTAAGCTTTCGGTACCGATGCGGTATACCGAAACGAAATCGTACCGATACCGCACCGCCAAGTCAGGAAGCGGCCTAACGAGGCAGTTTAGATTACTTGAAAGTTAATTACGTTTTATAACCGCGACTTGGTGTGAGTTCTAGCGAAGTCAGGACTTGTGAATTAAACGATGGATAAAGTTAAAATCACTGTTTAATGTAACACAGGATACAAAATAACACGAAAGAAATTATTAAAACAACACGAAGAATTTATAAATCAAGTTTGGTTGGTTTTGCGCGCGTACGATTAGAACGTCGTATCGGAAGTTGATCGGTTGCCGCAACTGACTCGGCGTCATGTTGCAAGGCGCGCGTATTTGAAAAAGGGCGTTCCGCGCATGCGCGGACTGGCGTCAATGTTGGTACTTTGGGAGAGGTGTTGCCGTGGTTGATGACAAAATTGGGCGACCGCGTTATAGTTTACATAAACCTTCCGCAGGTGGGTACTGTGTAAAGAAGATGGACCACCACTGTCCGTGGATCAACTGCTGCGTGGGCCACAACAACCACGGCTACTTCACCTTGTTCCTCATCTCAGCCGTGCTGGGCTGCTTCCATGCTTCAGTGGTAAGTCATCATAATAATTATGGGTGTTATTCGGGATCAGCGTAACCCGTTTTCTTCTTTCATTCCGTCCTGTCTATCGACACGCTATCCCTGAATTCCTTTCCTTTCATATCACTTCTCACATAATCTCTCCATCTTTTGTTTGGTCTTTCTTTCCCTCTACATTATTGTTCTTCTGCGGTAAGTCGCAGGCAGTAGCCTTGTTATTTAAGAATTAAGATAGACCATGGTTGCATACAAATCTAAATAGAAACTTTATCTTTCTTGTGTGCTTTGATTACGAAAAAAGAAAAGATTCGAAAACGCACGCCTTGTCCCACGGCGGTAGGCAAAAGCTATAGAACACCACCTGCTACGATCCTTTCATACTCCTTTTGCATCATTTACGTTCGTACATCTAGTCTTACACGCACGCCGGTTATGAGTACTGCGCTCCTGCCCTTACTAATGAATATTACCAATAAGTTCAGTGTATGTTCTTCTAAGGTATCTACTCCTGCAGCCTTATTGCTTAATGAATTCGGAACGAGCAAAGGGCAAAGAGTATGAAAAATCGACCAATCACATAAACGGAATGCCACATCGCGTCATTCATCTCGCATGTGATTGGTCTTTCATTTAGAGAAAAAGAGAAAGAAGTGTCTGTCTGTCTGGCTTTTTTGTTATTTTTATTTTTATTTATCTCTTTTTAGTTAATTTTTTTTTAGAATTAGGTACGTTTAAAAATAAGTGTTATATATTTTTATTATCACCTTTTAAAACCCTTTATTTTGATACGCCACACGATGGGTTTGGAAAAAAAAATAGGGACCCCACAATATGGCGCCCAAAAGCCGCCATTTCATTATTTTCCAATTTTAATGTAGCCAGTGACACTCGCAGGGTTAAGACGAATCGATTGACGTAAAAATCATCAAAATCGGCGATCGCATTTGGTCTCTAGAACGCCACATAGGAACATACATACATAGACTGATTATCACATTACCCTAGAGAAGCGGGTAAAAAGAAATAAAATAAGTTCCTGGCAAATCTTGTTTTTAAGAACTTTTCAAGAAAAACAAATTAAGAAAAAAAAAATGTGATTGCTGCGACCATTGTAGCTCTGGTTACATTCAGTATGCAAAGTCAAAGTCAAAGTATTTATTAGTGTGTTTTTTGGTGATACAGTAGGTCTTATAGTTAGGTTTTGGTGACTCAAAAAACTACCCATTAGGGCATACACTATTTAACAATATAAGAATTTAAAATCGATATTTCATACAAATTAACAAAATTTCAATATTTACAATACAATCAAAATTAATTATTATAATAAATATACAGAATACAATAATTAAGTCAAGTTTTTTAATTCACAAGCATAAATAAATAATTATCATCTAGTTTATTACATTTTGTCAAAAAGGAATTCGTCAATGGTATAGTAGCATTTTTCATTTAAAAAAATATTTAGTCTCCGTTTAAATTGTGTCAAGTTTAAATCTTTAATGTCATTCGGTATTTTATTGAATATTTTCGGAGCCATGCAGAGGATGCTTTTGTGCATAAGGGCGGTCTTTGAGGCTCTTAGACATAACTCGTGACGGTATTCTTGTCTTGTCGATCTATAGCGTTGCTCTGAAGCTTTTTTAAACAAAAAAGCTTCAGAGCATTACAAATTAAACCATATTAGGACCTTAATAATGCCTACCTACCTACCCACCAATTTGTTAAACTATTTATTTGAATAAGAATTAATACTGCAATACGAATGAACCCAACTTTTGTTTCGACTGGCGATCTCATTAAAAAATTATGATAGTTTGGTATATTCTCTAGCATACTTTTTTTAGGTAATAATGAGTGCTTTAATCATGTTGTACATAAGTTTTATGTATTATCTATAGTTTTCTCAGCGCACGCCAAAGAATGATTTTATAGGCATAATTTTGCAATGACACTCAAGAATAATGTAGCTTTCTACTGGTGAAAGAATTTTCAAAATCGGTTCAGTAGATCCAGAGATAACCTCCTACAAACTCACAACACAACATCACAAACTCACAAACTGTACCTCTTTATAATATTAGTATAGATTTTTCGAGCAAAACTATTCGCTGTGAAGTGCTAACGAGTATTGTATAGTATTCTTAAATGCATGTGTTAAAGGTCCTATCCATCTGCATGTACCACGCAATTAACCGCGTGTGGTACGTCCTCAACGGCACAGGACGTGAGCCCATGATCTACCTCACGCTCACCACGCTGCTGCTGACGCTACTCGCCATCGGCATGGCCGTCGGCGTGGTGCTAGCTGTAGGAGTACTGTTGTATCTACAAGTAAGTGTTGATAATCTACTGACGCTCACGACGCTGCTGCTGACTACAGGTTTTAAAATAATAAGTTGCTGTGCAATACCGACCTTTATGTTTTTTAATTAAAGTAACGTTAGCCAAGGCAGACAGGAATTTACTTCATCTTCAGCATCATCATATCAGCCGAAAGATGTCCACTGCTGGGCATAGGCCTCCCCAAGCGTCGCCACATTGACCGATCCCGTGCGTCTCGAGTTAGTAGTTAATTTATTAGGAGTTAGTAATTATTTTGTCATCAAAATGTCATAAATACTTTTAATTACAGAGCAAAACTGCACCTTACCCAATTGGAATAAAATTCCGAATTCCAAAGCACTAAATCACCATTTATTTCTCAGGTCCGCGGCATCCTTCGTAACCAGACCACAATAGAAGACTGGATAGTAGAGAAGGCAGTAGGTCGTCGTGAAGAACAGAGGCTGCCGGAGTTCGTGTTCCCTTACAACGTGGGCTGGAAGAGTAACTTGAAGCAGATCCTGTATGGAGCCAAGTACGATGGCATCAAGTGGCCGATCAGACAGGGGTGCGGAGAGTATGATCTAACGGTGAGTTATAGTGTGGGGTGGAAGAGTAACTTGAAGCTGATCCTTATGGAGCCAAGTACGATGGCATAAAATAAGAAGGAGTTGCCCGATTCGGATGTCCATATTTTTCTGGTACGGAGTTCCTTATCGCACGCTATCGTTCGAAAAAAGTGACAGAACTACAAGGCACTTCTGAGTTCAACAAGACTTCGACAGATGTCGTGTCATTCTAATTTCAAACTTATGTCAATAATAATAACTCACATCTTCCGTATCTATGTTTGTTTTTTAATTCATTTTTGCAAAAGATGGACTTGTTTATGTCATCTTCATAAGTTTCTATATTTTTACGTGGAACCATAAGTGTACTGTCATCTGCAAGCAAAACAGTTTGATGCTTAGTGCATTTTGGCAAATCGTTAATATAAATGAGAAACAACAAGGGCCCAAGGAGAGGTCCTTGGGGTATACCACATGTTGTATCTCTAATTGATGACATATGAGTAGCTTCTATCTTGGATTTAGAACAAATTCTATTTATAACAGTGGCTTGCTTACGTCCTGTGAGATATGTTTTGAGTAGATTTTAGTACATTGTGTATTAAGGGCGGTAAGTAAGGAATTACGATCGAGGCTCTAGTAGAAGCCCGAAGTCGAAGACTGAGGGTTTTCTGAGTCGAGGTTCATAATTCCCGTACCGCCCGTGAAACATACAATGTTTTTCATCACATTTGCGAGTAAATAAATAAAATTATAGGGCAGAAAAAAGATTTTCATTAATTGTTTTTGCTGCATGGATAATATCTGGCGGTGTTGCATTTTAATCACACTCATCGGACGACGACGACGACATTTTTTATAACTTTTTACTTGTTTTCAAATACAAAATGTAAATAATTATGAATTATAGGTAGCTTTAATACACCAATCAGCACAACTATTATTACGAAATACGTGAACTCTTTTTTGAAGCAGATGGCGGGCTTTTTGTCCACACCACAGATTATACAAATGTTTCGTTCAGAAACGTTAAGGGCAAATACTTACGTAGGTATACAGCCATCAAGGAAAGTAAAAAAAAAAATTTGACATTTTGACACAAAAAACTATTAAAATCGATTATTAAGAACATTAGATGAGTATTTAAGTAACATGTAGCGAGATTGCAATGAAATTCCTGTTTAGATAACATTTTAAGACAATTTTTCAATTGCGTGTAAACTCCTTGCTTGAACTTGCATGCCCTGTGTATCTGCCTGCCTAGCCTTTTCCCAACTTTATTGGGGTCGGCTTCCAGTCTTACCGGATTCAGCTGAGCACTAGTGTATCTATAAATTAAAAGAAAATTACTTACCGACCTTGGGTTTCATGACAAAAAGAAAGCTCGAGGGTTTTATATGGGGCGTTACGGCCAAGTTAACCTGTATGTTTAGATACTGTTTACGTGCAAGTGTGATGAAAAATATGTTGCCCCTGACGCCGTATCGTCAGATCAGATCCCATGACTTTGAATCTCTTTCCAGCGAGAACAACAAGCCCAGAAACAAGACAAGCGCGTCCGCTCCCGCCTGTACACCGCTGTACAGCAGTACTCAGGGCGCTGGCTGCCCATCTGCAGTCGACCGCGAGCTGCGATGAATGCCCCTTGTACGGATGAGTCGCGGTTACCGCTCACACCTGGAGACGTTATCAGAGCTACACGGCAAAGAAGGTAAGTGCACACTACCTACTATTAAACAGACAACTAGGTATAAACGTATGTGCTTATACACTTACTATATAAAGACAAAGGTACACGACTTAATCTAGCCAACGGTCTGCCGGTCTCACGAAATAGAAGGAGAACAATAGTGATAAAATCGAAATTTTAAGTTGCTGTTACTACACTACCATTTCTACTACTACATCTTTATGTGATGCAGTTACTGAAATCTGCCGCAGATTCTCCATAAAGTTTATTGAAGAATCTGAAGTTGTGGACGTTCAACCACAATCAAGTTCCACGAATCGACAGACTGGAGTGCTACGGAGAATGGGCACTTTTGGGCGGTCGACGGCCATTAGTGAAAGTAGTGTCAAATGAGAGTAGTGATAACGAAGAACAACTTTTACTATGAACGTTTCATTGCAACCTATTTAGGAAAAATAAATAACATGTAAGTAAACATGATTGAATTGCAAAGAACATAAGATAATTATGTCGTGTGTGTAATGCATAAAAATCTTTTGAAAACGACACGATACGTCGCGACAATGAAACTTCTGTATAGTAATTGTAGGACACTACATAAAAAAATAACAAACTTAAGTTTGGCCGCTGATCGCCCTTGCTTGCCCATTCTCCTTTATTTTGAAAAAAAAAAACCCAATTTTAATTTGATATTGCCAGACCTGTGAATCTAACTCCGCGCTCAGCAGTCGCCTTGCTATGACTAGCCCGACACCGTTGGTTGCCGAATTTCAATCATTATCGTAGTTTTAACAAAGTAACAAATCCTTTCTCGTTCCAGACACTGGCTATTCGGCGAGAAGCTGGTGGGTGAAGGCGAGTCGGGGCGGGGCCCGCGCGGCTGGTTCCCGCGCCACGCCGCCACACCCAGCGACCTGCTGCACAAGCGCAAGCCCGACTAGCTGCCCGTGGACTCCATCTGTCCAGATAGACTGGTATGATGACTAGTGTGGGAGTAGGGATTAGATGGAGTGCTTTGTTTCAAACTAGCAGCCAGTCCCCACTTTTCTCTTTGCCATGATCATCATCATCATAATTATAGCCAATATACGTCCACTGCTGGACTTATGTCCCCCTTAGCGTCGCCACACTGATCGCAGTGCAAGTCGCATCCACCGGATTCCCGCAGCCCTCACCAGGTAATCGGCCCACCCGAAGGGAGACCTTCCAACGCTACAATTCTATTGCAGTTGCCGTGGTCAGACTAAATAAATTAAAGCCTACAGCTCGAAAAAAAACTTATAAACTAATGACTAGGGCACCCCTCGTAGGGTGTGTAGTGGTAGTGAGAGGAATGCAAGGATGTCTGTTAGATATAGCTGTCAGTCATAAAATCGCCATTGTACCCATTTTTTTAAAGAGTTGTGTTAATATTTTGGTGTACAATATAGTATATTTTATCTGTCTATCAAGGCACAGGCTAGATCAGATTTTGATTATGTAGGGACAAGTGTTTGGCGCAAGAGCACTCCTTTAATTTTCTACTCAATAGTTAAAAAATGTGTACAGTACAACTGTTGTCTTAATGCCTCACTGCAATCATCGCATTGCCGAATAAAAACTAATGATAATTTCCACTTCCATCAATTATTAGGTTTATCGTTTATAATCATTTGAATTCAGAACTGAGTAATTTATTGTTGTTTGATTTCCGTGTGAAATATTTAGAGCTGTAAAAATAGCAGGTTAAGCAACTTTCCTCCCATTTATTAAATGAATTACATTATGTTAAAAAAGTATTAACAACTCTATATACTTCCAAGTTGATTGAGAACAGCCGGCCTGCACCAAGTGTAAAGGGCAACTGATAGAAATCCGACGACTGACGAAACACGAAGTTTGACGAGGGACATTAAGAAAATAGTTGTACTGTACGAATGTATCTCTTCTGTTGATGTAAAACATGAACAGAATCAACTCATTGTTAAATATAGAACAGATCATAGTAAAATTGTATAATATTCAAATTATATTTTATTTGTTTCTGGCCATCATATACAGGGCCTAAGTCATACATCATATTTATTATTCGATTATATATTTTTTTAATGTATTTTTTTTACTAATATCAGTAGTTTAATTACTGTTCTTATATTAATTGTCAGAAACAATAATTATGTAAAATTCTTGAATCATTCATTTCGTTTAGATCAAATAACTTAATGTTCCTACTTCCATTTCAACAACCGGTAATTTTCCATCTACATACGATCTCAATGAGTGGTTATTATTATTTTTATCATACACTTGTTTTAGAAACGTATTTATCTGTGTAAATAGCTAACTGAATATGGATAGTAAATAGTCACACTGTAATGGCGCCCACTCATAAATTTTTTGTATATATTTATCACAATCGGAAGCACAACATTTGGATTTTATTGAATCCCTTATCATTTTACAAACTAGGTGTATAAAACAAAGTAAGTAATCAATTTGCAAATTCGCCATTGAATATATAGATACCATTGATTTTCCTTTAAGTCATGACAAAGGTTAACAGATGTCGCCATATTCGAACGTACTGTTAGCAAAAGAGATAGATATTCAGGCTGCCAACTGCGTCTCTTATCATTTTGTTTTCGTGAAGAGTACTCGATGCATTGATTGACATTGTTCGTTTGAGAGGACTTACGTTTAAAAAACATGATAATAATATGGAATATGCATGTAATTTTTTTCTTTGCTAAATGAAATACTTATTAACAAATATGAAAGATTTTTTTAAATATCTTGATCAGAGATGGAGATATAAAGCTTCAAAGTTCAGAATTAGAAAGAGAAGTACGACTTGCCATTTGACGTCGGATAGCTCGACACTCATACAACGGCCTTAAAAAACGGCGTTTTCGTAGAACGACAGATAATTATATTTCTTTAAATTGTTATATCTCGTTAGTTTTTCGATCAATTTTGATTCTGTTTTCACTTTTATTGTTATATTTTAATAATACTTTTATTGAATATCTGGTCAAATTTCAAACAATTTTTTCATGTATATATTCCCTTTAATGGATATTGCATGCTTAAATATTATTTTTTTCCTTGCGATCCAATCTTCTGTGTTAAGCGTACATTTACAAGCCAATGTGGTTTCGCGTGTAAATGTAAAGTAAAATGATGGCATTTAACTAATATCTTTTGTAAGAATTTTATCAGTCATAGATTATGAAACCATGTAATTGATATAGGCATTTTACTGTTAGGCTCTTATACGGTTGTTTGTTATTTTGAGCAATTTTATGATATTCATATGTGACTTATAGTTGTGATTGTAAAAATAATGTTTTGTATATGAATAAAAAATATATGTAATAATGATGACTTTTATTTTGTAATAGTCAGGGTTGGAATGGAATAAAACTACGACTTTTTATGTGTAAAAGTCTTTATTGTGCATTAAAAATAAATTATTATACTCAAACACACAAATGCACTTTTCCGAAGCATAAAATTAGTTCTCAATAAGTTAGCTTATAATATAAATGATTTATAAACTATACATCTAACTCCAAGAATGTTAGATTATCACGAATTATTTTTAAATTAATAAATGCAAATTATTTTGTTAGATTCACAGTATCTCAAACTTTAAGTTTCAACTCGTTGAAAATTATGTTTTCTCAAAAGTTTGTACTGATCTCACACTCGACCACGCTCACGTTCTTAGGTACTAAATTACGTATTATATTAATTATAAATATATGGAGTTAAAAACATATTGATGGAATATAAAAATACGCCATCGAGTACAAACTATGATCAACTAAAGTTGGTATTGCTTAATCGACTAAAAAGACCAGGAAAAAAAGCTTTAAACTTCATTAGAAAAATCTTATTCAAAAGTAGTCCTTATCCCCTTCAAAGCTATCATTGACCTGGTCCTTCAGTCCAAACTTCGTAATAAGACTGGGTATACAACAGGTGGCATAAAAAAATGGACTAAACAAAGATGACATGAGTATACTCCTAAAACGCCGTACATCCAGCCTGTAGTCGAGCAGTCCTTGGTCACTCTAGTACTCATTGTCCTCATCGAGTTCTCCCTCAGTGGAGTCGACTCCGACCTCTTCGTAGTCCTTCTCGAGCGCGGCCAGATCCTCTCGCGCTTCGGAGAACTCTCCCTCCTCCATACCCTCGCCGACGTACCAGTGGACGAATGCGCGCTTTGCGTACATCAAGTCGAACTTGTGGTCCAATCTGGAATGTGCAAAGCCGGTTAGTAATTATGACCTAAGATACTATGCTGTTATTTTTATTCGAACATCAAATGGGTCATACATGAATTCATAAATAAAGCCGAACTAATGTATTTTCTTGATTATAAATGAAGGAATTTCAATAATTCTAAACGTTTATCTAAGACAGTTTGACTGACAGTTTCGTTGCGAGAACAGTTAATTAATAAAAAACCTCTTTAGGAAAACAAAACTGTTGGAGCAGCCAAAACTAACATAACATAAGTTCACAAATTAAAGACCACAGACTTCATAAAATTGACACATGAATACCTACCTAGCCCAAGCTTCAGCGATGGCGGTGGTGTTGGACAACATGCAGACAGCGCGCTGTACCTTGGCCAGGTCTCCGCCAGGCACCACGGTCGGGGGCTGGTAATTGATGCCCACCTGTACACAAATACATTCCAGTTTAGCTCACGATGTCCATGCTTGACAAGATTTATAGCAGTTTGTGGAAAAAGTGCGAGTAGGATAGTGAATATGATTTGTATAGCTCTTACTCCCACTTTTTATGACTATACCTACCATGATGATGTTGGCGCAGGAAACAGATTGCTTTGTCAAATTCCTCTTTAACACTGAAAGGACTAAAGGAAAAAGTAGTCTTACCTTGAAACCTGTGGGGCACCAGTCTACAAACTGAATGGTCCTCTTGGTTTTGATGGTAGCAATGGCGGCGTTCACGTCTTTAGGCACGACGTCTCCTCTAGCAAGGAAACATTTAGTATTACAACGATGCTTTATTCTTCTTCAAGCTAATTATAGAGAATAAAATATATTGGTGTTTTGAGTCGTGTTTAAAAATATGTTCTAATTACCTGTACAACATGCAGCAGGCCATGTATTTGCCGTGACGGGGGTCGCATTTTACCATCTATAACAGGTAGGAACAAAACTTAAAAACGGACCAATAAGATAAGTTCAGTTGTCGAACTTGCCGGTGCAATTGAGTTCCGATTTCGACAACACTTTTCGTATTCTCTAAGCATCACGCGAACGTTACACTTTAATGGGTTAAAGCAAAGCTCATCTGAATGAATGGTTCTTTTTTACCTGGTTGGCTGGCTCGAAGCAAGCGTTGGTGATCTCGGCGACGGTGAGCTGCTCATGGTACGCCTTCTCCGCGGAGATGACGGGCGCGTACGTGGCCAGCGGGAAGTGGATGCGAGGGTACGGCACCAAGTTGGTCTGGAACTCCGTCAGGTCCACGTTCAGCGCGCCGTCGAAACGGAGCGAGGCGGTGATGGAGGACACGATCTGGGAAAGTGAAGACGGTGATTTGCATGAAATTTAGAAACCGAAAGGTAACACTGGATTCGTGAAGATATAGGCATTTGAAGATCTGTACTGTTGGCAATTCTGAAAATGGCTGTCACCTTTATCAAATCATACTATTCAGGAAAATCTTTTAAACCGATTATTATTTAACTACTCAAGACAAATTCTAGGACTCCAGAAGAAATACTTTCAGAAGACTCGGTAACTCGCGGTGAAGGTACTGATCAGTATTTTATAATCATAATGGTGCATTTCAAAATATCCCCAGCATCGGATCGAAAGAAAACGAATTAAGTTTTTATATTCTTATCTTTTTGTAGGAAAATCTGGATTCTATCATAACTAGTTCTATCCCTTCATTTGAGGTCGGTCGGTCAGGTTTTAGCTGAACTAAGTATAACATGTCATACCTGTCCAATAAGCCTGTTGAGGTTGGTGTAGGTGGGTCGCTCGATGTCGAGGTTTCTCCTGCAGATGTCATAGATGGCCTCGTTGTCCACCATGAAGGCGCAGTCCGAGTGCTCCAGCGTCGTATGCGTCGTCAGGATCGAGTTGTAGGGCTCCACTACTGCGGTGGACACCTGGTAAGAAAGGCAACGATAACTTGGTGAGATATTGGCGAAGTCAAAGCTAGTAGATTTAATATGGAGTAACATAAAGCAATGATGACTTTTGAAAAGGTCTTTCCAGGAAGCGTCAATGATCCAGTATGCCAGAACCGATATAATGTTGCAATGCAGGACAAAAGTTCAGCAACAACGGTCACAATATTCTCATCCAGTTTTCATAATACTCGACCCCTACGGTTGAGATGATCATCCTAGATTTTCAGGTTTTCTTTCTTTTATTTTTTACGTTTGTTTTAATTTCGTCTAAGACAGAAATAGTAAGTTGTGTTCTGTTTGGTATACCTGAGGTGCAGGGTAGATGGAGAACTCGAGCTTCGACTTCTTGCCGTAGTCGACTGAGAGGCGCTCCATCAGCAACGACGTGAAGCCGGAACCGGTGCCGCCTCCGAACGAGTGGAATACGAGGAAGCCCTAGAAAAAAAGTTATCGGTTTTAGTACCTACATTCATAATAGATCCTTAGATCGTAAAGGATCTTCAGATCCGACCAATTCAAGAATGGTTATCTAGGTAGCTGAAGTAAAAGCATAGATTTGTATTAAGTTTTAGCCTTGAATACCTATTTGAAATTCTTGCTATATAAAATGTAAAACCTTTAGATAATGCCTTTCTTGTTAGAGACCGTTTTAGAAATTGACCAAACCTGCAGCTTAATTGCGTTAGTGAATTCGGTAAGGCAAAGCGCAAAGGGTATGAACAATTGACCAATCACACGCGAGATGAAAGACGCGGTCGTGGATTTCCTTCAATGTGGTTGTTCATTGCGCTTTGCCTTGCCGAATTCGCTTACGCAATTAGGCTGCAGTATAGATAGATGGAGATGAATGCGAAAAGCACCAGGACCGGTCCTTGTGGCATATTCTTGAGGGTACCAGCAGTGGAAGTCTTTCGACTGAATCAAGGGCGGACCCAGAATTTTTTTCTTCTGGGAGGGGCACAAGGGGCGGACGGTTCAAGTTTATTTCTACAAGTTCAAGTACGTGTAGGAAGGTTTATGAAAGTGTCAAAACAATAGAAAAAATATTTTATTCATATATTTGAACAACTCTGATAATTTGATTTGCTTCTAACTATGTACTGTGATGGAATCTCTTCAGTACATAAGACATCGCGTCTGGGTCCCAGTACGTGCCCCGTGCCCTCCCCCTTAGATCCGCCCTTGAACTAAATGATGATGGCCTTAACCTCTATCACAATGCTTCATTGATTTGCCAACAATCTATTGTTATCGAGAGGTCTGCTTTAGCAGTTACCACCACCTAGTAAATAGCTGCTTCCAAGTTCCTTAATTATTCCATATGTCCTCACCTGAAGTCCAGTACATTGGTCGGCGAGTTTTCGGATCCTGTCGAGCACGACGTCGACGATCTCCTTGCCGATGGTGTAGTGACCTCGGGCGTAGTTATTGGCGGCGTCCTCCTTGCCAGTGATAAGCTGTTCCGGATGAAACAGCTGGCGGTAGGTGCCGGTGCGAACCTCGTCTGTTAATGAGAAGTTGTAAGTTTGTGAGGTCATTTACTCGTCTGGTAGATTAGGCATTTTATGGAAGAAGGTTTTATTGCCCATGCTGACGCTGATCTCTTTCCAAATCGATAGCCATTTGGACGGTCCCTCTGGTCATTTTGTCAATAATTATAAGTCATACCATTCTCCGCTCTCAACTCCCTCGGTAGTAAGGATGGCGAATTGGCGATATGTACGCGGAAGAAAGGGAGACCATCATTTCAGTATAGTGGCTATCTATATCTGGAGTTATGTGTGATAATTATATCGCTTTGTCTCTTTAACTTATGTAGATAAAAGTAATTGGTAGATTGTTTTTGTTAAAGTGAAAATAAATAAGTTTCCTGCTTACTCTGAATTCCAGTCGCATGATCATACTTTTCGTGGAATCCAGAAACATACAGTGGTTCATACATTTCTAAGAATCGAGTTTGTGTGAATATTACAAAAATAATGCCCACTTTAGACTGAAACCCAATCCTGAAAAAACTCAATAAAAGAAATGATTCAGCTTAGCCAACAGATGGGCCCATGATGGGCCATTCCAAGACTTAAAGTTTGATTCAATTTGAGTCACCAAAAAGTACGAAAACGACTAAAAATAAATCGAGAGAGACTGAATATTTTAATGGATATGAATGCTGTATGAACTGTGCCTAATTTGACTCTTGAGGGCTAATTACTTTCATCCATCCGAACGGCTGCCAATTATACAGATACAGCAAAGAGCTTCTTAAGTGTAGGTATGCTCTTACAATAATATTGAAACTTCCTGTCTTCAAATGTGGAGTGGTTAATCATTGATTTCGTAGGTATTATTTTGACTTCTTGACTCATCCATCATCCGTAGCAAAAAGTTAGCTTAGAATCACGTGAACGATGCTAACTCTGTCTAATGTGTAGATTTCGAGGAAAACGGTCGTTAGTTACTATTAATATTTGAGTTGTCTCACAACACTTTGTGAGATACAACGAACTTATTCATAAACGTACATTAAAATATTTATAAACATATCTATCATTTAGTTCATTCAAAGAGTTCAATTCCAATCGGAAGTCAATATCCTAGAAAGAGCTATTTTCGTTAAGCTTATGTAGAGTTGATCGTCTAGCCATTTTTTTTTCTGTAGGTCAGGTCCTCCAACCTCCACTTATGTTTAATTTCAGTATTCCGTCATTATGGATATATAAAGTTCATGTTGATGTTAGACGATAATTTTGGATTATTGTATTCATATTGAAGTGTGTTTCGTTCACCTATTCTCCTAGCTGTAGCCTTATTTATAAAAAACTTTTTAACCGTACTGAATGAGTATGACATTCTTAATTCAATTTTTATATGAAGGATTGTAATTTCAAATGTAATGATCAGTACCTATTTATAAATAAGGCCTGTCTCAAACACGGCTAGCTAATCGCGTTTATTAGGCTCTGGTTTTGTTGTTGCACCAACCTCAAGTAACACAGGACAAGGGCAGGAAGATTATGATAAAGCCACAGTCAATTTTTCCGATAATGCCCATGGTTTTAACTTCTTAGGTTCATCATTAGAACGTTTTATTCTGTGAGATCGGAGTTAAAAGGATGACCAGGAGTTAAAAGGATGACTAATTTCCGTGACAGCTGGTGCTTTTATAGTGCTGTAGCGTAATTATAGACGTCAGCCGAAGTAATAACGGAGCGTCCGGGGTTCAATACCCGCTGCCTATTATAAACTTCTATTACAAGCTACGACCGAGGAGAAGCCTTCAATTTACAGCCTCACGGTTTCTTTAACTTGTTTTTTGTATATGTCTTATTTTTAGCAGGATTATTAAGCTAAGAAAATAGGACGGTTAGCCGGATAGTAGAATATTCATTATTCTGATTTAAATCTTGCAAAAACCCATTTTTTTTTAATTCTTTGAAGATGTGGCCACCTCTGGTGTCAGAGCTAAATCAGCCGCCTCTGGGAACCCCTCAGGCCTCTGCCTTGGCTATTTCAGACTTATATAAACTATATAAGTCCAGCAGCCTTATTGCGTAAGTGAATTTGAAGTCACATTGGTACTTGCCCGGCTTTGAACCCATGACCTCAAGCACGAGAGGCGAAGTCTTAGCCGCTGGGCCACCACGACATATAACCCTAATTAATTTGCATACAGTATGATTAAGAGCGTTGCATTATAGACAAATGAGAAGCAAAAATATTTTAGAGAGATGAAACGTAAATATTCATAAAAATCCATGCAATACAGATTAGAAACCGTCTGGCCATTGATTCAAAAACTCTGGTGCTTCGACCCGGATTACTTCCTAACAATCATCAATTATGTGCCTACTTACTAAAGTCATTTCACAACCCATATATTAAACAAGAGCCTCTTAAGTCAGTTTAATTTATCGAATTTACCACACTCATAAGCAAACTACATGTATTTGTAACTAATCTAGTGCGTATTATCAAATAAAAAAAATCACCAATCTGTCTCAATGAGATTTTACCAAATATATAACATCATTGATCTATCTATACTCCATTTGTTTAGGTAGTTAACTAAAGGGAAACAATCTTGATATGTCTTTTTATATAAAATAAATCGTATAAAAGACCAACAAATATTATTTAAATTTAGTTACTTACCTAACATCGGTTTAAGTAAATACCTAATTGTAAACATTTTTAGATTCAATTTTTAGACATTTTTTTAGATAAAAGACATGTTAAGATTGTTTACATTTAGTTAACTACCTAAACAAATGGAGTATAGCACCAATCACACTACGACTTCTTTGTCCGTGCCGAAGGAAAGATTAATCTACTTCAACTCACCAACAACAGTAGGTTCCAGGTCCACGAACACAGCCCTGGGCACATGCTTGCCCGCGCCGGTTTCACTGAAGAAGGTGTTGAAGGAGTCGTCTCCACCGCCTAGGGTCTTGTCCGAGGGCATCTGGCCATCGGGCTGGATGCCATGCTCCAGGCAGTACAACTCCCAGCAAGCGTTGCCGATCTGCACGCCAGCCTGACCGATGTGGACGGAGATGCATTCCCTCTGTGGCAGATTGGGTTTTGTTTGAAAAGAATATAATGTAGGTACTATTCTACCTAATACGGAGACTCAAACAAAATACAGAACTGGAATATGACAATAAGATGGCAGTTCCTTGGCTGCTATTAATATATCACACAATCTTTGTTGCAAAATCTAGAGATGCCAATCATCTGAGACATTTACGAAGATTAAATATAAAATCCGTCAAAGAACAGCATTGAAAACACTAATATTTTTTTTTGTACCGCTTAGGTCGTATATCTAATTAGCAAATCGACTACACTAGACTTTTTCCAACAAAACATTATGGAATTAGTGCACGAGGTGGTGGCGATCCCATCAGAGCTCACGGGGGCTTTAACCTGTATATTATTAAGGGTACTTTACGTCCCCATAGCTAAACGTGACACATTGTGGTGACAACTTAATGGTATCCGTTCGCTGAACCTACCTTTTTGGGGTAAAATGATAATGATAATAGAAAAACTACTGTCTAGTTTAGTGACCTTAATCTAGCCAGGTGGAAGAAATCGTTGAAAAGTTTAGGTTTCATTTAGGTCCAAAGTTTAATCAATCATGAATTTCGTGTCTACCGAACTAAGGGTAGATTTAACGAGTAGAATGATTTTCGCAAATACATTTATAAGAATTTCAAACGTAGATTAATCACTGTGGCAGGCTACACAAGTCTAAATAATTTGCCTTAGTCAATTCTAATTACATCTAAATTAGAATAGAATTTTCCCTTGTTTTTCAGAATAACAACCAAAATTTCAGTCTAACCTAATGCTGTGTACCCGTATTTTACATGGAATGACTATCTATCAGTAACTGGGTGACACGGTACCCCTTGGCAATACTAGTTTCAGATTTTATGGTTTTTGTCTATCCGTAGCGACTGTCTGAACTCCCTTTAAATGGAATAAGCTCGCCTTTGTGCCTTTGCTGTCCTACTGTATTTATATATTAATGTTTTGTGTACAATAAAGAATATGAATGAATATGACTGTCAAAGATCTAAATGATAGACATTAGACGGACCAACGGCACCCACCGGCTCAACCATTGAGGGTCTAAATAGCAGACAGAATAAAACAACAATAGCTTAATACGCACACACGGTGTGCTAGGACGTTTGAAAGGTAATAAGGTTTTCGAGGCACGGAGGTTTCTCGGTATGTAATGGATGGTCAACCATCCACGGACTGATCTTGGCAGCGTTGCTTAACCTAGACAATCGAACCGTGCGACTGTTGTCTTAGTCACGTAAAAGAAGTTTCATGTTCTTTAAAATTTTTCTTTACTCATATCGAATGACACACAAGTCGTCATGCATTACAAAGATCTCCTCACATGACCGAAAGCTGAATGATAAATGTGGTCGGTTCGTTCGCCACGCACGACCGCAGACACGCGCCAATTACAAGAATCGACGCCCTATTCGTGATTAATATTACCAGACCAAAGAGATTTAATGTACTTAGACCTACTAAATTGAATGTTTTCGATATGCTTGGTAGAGTAGCATCATCGGGTAATATAAAGGAATTAGTAAAGAATAGTATTATCATGTGTTATTGAAACCTGTGTTTGTAAATTTATAAAAAAAAAAATTAGTGAAGTGATGACTCATCAACGATCTCGCAATGGTTTTTTGGGTCAATCGAAACGTGAAAGAATGTTGCAAAGTTACACACCAACACAAAACCACAGATCGGCACTTTAATTTGAATCTAAGGTTTTTTTTTCAGAAATTATTAGCAACTTTTAGTTTAAAACCTGTAAAAAAGATAGCAATAATAAAAAAAGCCATTATATAAGCTGTTATGCTGATTTATATTTGAAAACATCCCTCAGTATTTACGACCCTAGGGTTGGAATGTCCCTATGTAGAGTTTTCCTACACGTAGGTTAGGTATCCATCCAGAATTTCCCTGTTCGATCATAAAAAGGTATTATCCTGGCTGTCAGGGGAGGCTTTTGTATCCCGATCACGGAAAGTTCAATGTTCTTTTCATATCCCTGAAATATGAATCGATGTTAACAAAAAAAATAAAAAGAAGGAAATGAGTTTCTAATTGTTTTTATGGGTTTTCATGGTATGGTAGATACATGGGTTGTTTATTTTTTTTCCATTTGCTTAAAAAAATCGACCCATAACAAAAGTTCCTTTTATTAGTCTGGAATGGTAGATAAGCTCTTATGAATCAATGAGTTGTCAAGTGATACCACATACGAGTAGCTGGATATCTGCCAACAATCGTTGTATAAGCAGCGCAATGCTGCAATTCTACCTAATAATTTGGACGTTAGAACTTAGATTCCTACTTTATTAATTTTATTTTCCTGCGAACAAAAAGTAATTAATTATGTTGAGTCAAAGAATCACTTTACCATAATAGGAAAGATCCGAGTCAATAATTATGCAACTCCATATTTGGATAAAGTTCCATATAAGTTTGACAAAACTAATTAATGCGTAGGTGTAGTAACTAATTAAAAAGATATTATTATTTTATTGGGAAACTTAAATGGAACACCTTAACGAGCAATCTATTGTAATACAAATGATCTAATAAACATCACTCGCACCAACCAAATCAGAAACCTTAGGTTAGAAATAACTCCCAAATAAAAATATCACTTAGTTGAAATCATCTTAGTAGATAGGTACCAACCTCGTTATACCTAGGTAAAATGTACTACTCTTTTCGTACTTTTCAATCTTGCTGACCCCAAACTATCTTAAATAATATATCACAATCTTTTCAGGCTAAAATCTTCTATTTAAAATAATCCTCTTCGCAATGTTAATAGCCTAATTTTCATAGCGCAGGGAGTTTTAAAAAGAGAAGGCACGGAATGGTACGGCCACCATAGAGGCACGTAAATGAACATCAATCAGTACAGGCTTCGGTGAACGGGCGTAGTTTGATATGCGGAGGCGTGGTACATATGGTGTGTATGATAGCTATGGGGGTACCTATATAATTATCTAGGAAGGATAAATGGACAGTAGGGGGCACTAGACAATTGACACAACCATGACTTAGCATAATGCTTACAGACAGGCAAACAAGGAAAATAGTCATGAAAAAATAACCCTCTTCAACATGATTGCGGAAAATTATATAAGACAGTAAAATTTTTGCTTGCATTATCAATCTATCATTAAAAAAAATGTGTAAGTAAGCAAAATTTCAGATCAATCGGTTGGGGCTAACTGTTTTAAAATTCAGTCGCAAGAATTACTAACAAGGCAAGTTTAATAAAAGCTAATAAAAATAGGAAGAATCTACAAAAACGAAGACATCGGGAAACTAAAAAAAGGTTGATCCAAAAATAATAGAGCCTATGGCTGCTGAAAACCAGGATACAACCCAAATAAACATAGATAGGTACTCAGCGAAAAGCAAACTCCACAATGACACTAACATTTTGTGGGCGGCAGCTAATGTGCTTCTAAGCTAAGCCGTGTAATTTGTGCGGTATGGCAGAAACTATTCCATACAGTGCAGTATCATTATCGCGATAATGGATGCCAATCACCTGCCCGTTAGTCTACGTGACACTTGACGGCTTCGATATGCAATGTGCCGAGATCTCAACGATAAATACAGCAATACCACGGATAAATATCGATTTTAGGAAACGAGCTCTGAAATTTCTGCATATTGCGAAGTCAAAAATAAGTTTTCCCTCTGCAGCTGCTTTTTTATGAGCTTTCCTAAGTCCACATGCATGTGTATGTTAGGTGTCTCTTAGAAAATCGAATGATAAATCTCAACTATAACTGTGATTTTAAGTTCAGCGTAGTTTCAAAAAGTAATAATGTTTCATTTAGAATCTAGATTAGTTAATACAAAGTTTAAAATAGGTACTGTTTTACATAACACACAAAACATTTAAGTCGTAACATAAAACTTTTTTGGTAAAACAAAGAATCTAGGTACATTACCATTTAAAACTACACTAATGAAATCCCACGCGAGTTAATGAACAAAACGATTCGATTACTCGTCCAATTACAGTTTAAATCAATTCTACGATTGTTTAAATGGAAGTATTATTGGTATCGAATTACTGCCATAAATATCTATTTAAAGAGAGATACTTGTGGGCGGTTCATTAACTCCCACTTCTGAAGTTAACTATACCGCATTTACGGCACCTACACCATCAATTATTTGGTAGTCTACTGAAATTGCTTTAATTGTACCAATTTTGGGCCGGAAATTAAATTAAGGTAATTTCTTTTAGGTTTATAGTGGTTTCTACAACATTTTTTTTATGTTTGGAAATCATCCGCATCATGACTTCTCCCGCTCTGAGTGAAGCGGGAGGGCGTTTACTGACTAAAACCGACCCGTATTCCTTTAGTTGCTTATGCTAGGGCCGCGGTAACTCTCTGATGGTGCTCCGCCCAAGCGAGTCAGGCGTCCACCGTATGCTCCACCGTGTCCTCCGGGCGGTCCACACAATGGCGACACCCGGGCGTTTCCTCCCGCCTTTTCCTGAACACATATCACCCGAAACAGCCGTGTCCGGTGAGGACCTGCGTCAGGCGGAAGGTGCGGACGCCGTGACTCCTCTCAAGACACTCCTCAAAGAAGGGCCTTATCGCCGCAATTGTGGCGTGCCCAAGTGGTTTGTACTCCTACATACGGGATAGATTATATAGCTATACAGCGTCAGTGACTATAATTTCTTAAACTGTTCTATCACATTATCTTTTCATAAGCATTTAATATGGATGGATGGGTTTGCATACTAGACCTATTTAGTATTCGGCAAAGTTAATAGGTAGATTCTTACATTTTTTCCGTTTTCTTTTCTGAATAAGATTCTAAAGAAAGTTATGAGCGAAAGTATTGCTCCACATTTAAATGAAGCTTTATCACGAATCTTGTCCGTGATCAGTGATCGTGTCATTTAAATCAGAAGTTCAGTGGTCATGCTACGATTGACAGAAACAATGGATCCGAGATTCTGACCGATATCTTATGAACCATAGTTCCTTGAGGATCGATGAAGCGTCCTAATATTTACATCTCGTTGTCTTTGATATCTGTTGCTAAATAAATTCTTTAGACGTGTTTGTGTGGTTACTGCGGTGCCTATTTGCTCTGCCTAACACTTTGGGGAATCGGGGACATACAGGCGTGAGTGTACCTATTTGTCAATTGTTCATATTTTTCGTCATCTTCAAGAAATCTAGGTACTGCAACGATTGAGTTTGCATTGATTTCAAACCTTAAGTTTTTAATAGCATGAAATGCTTTCGGTTGTAATGGGTTACCTAATCATATTTAGAATAGGATTCGAATGCTTTGATGAATTTTGTCTATCTTCTATCCTATTGTTTTAAGTTTGTGATGAGACTTGAAAAATTGAAGCAACCACAAAAAGTGGCTTTAGCTATCACAAAAAAATCGAATGCGTCTATTTGCATTCTAGTTTCTAACTATAAAGCGTGTCTGTTTTTGAAATGGCACAAAAAATACTTGTACAATGCCAGCCCATCCGTTACAGTCGACTATTTCAAAAGTTAGTACCTACTGC
The DNA here is from genome assembly GCA_947562075.1 of Orthosia gracilis. NCBI lineage: Eukaryota > Metazoa > Arthropoda > Insecta > Lepidoptera > Noctuidae > Orthosia > Orthosia gracilis. The sequence continues at coordinate 47,892,418 of OX387272.1, read as the reverse complement.
AATCCTGCAAAGAGAAAAAAGAGAAAAATAACACGTAGTCTTTTTAATATCGGTCTATCGCCATCTCAGCTGACAAATGTGGCGGATAATTGGCGGATATATCCGCAAGTGCAACCCTACACTTGCGGATATCGGTATCCGCTTTATCCGCCCTCCGGAAGTGAGCTTTTAAGGCGTCGCGGAAACTATAAACCCTTCATTAGAACTTAAGTTACTAGTCTGTTATTAGCTTTATAATAGTCTATAGGCAGTGTTTGTCGAAGGGTGATATGATTCAGGGGACTAGGACCTACAGTTTTACGACCCTTTAGGTCTTAAAAGAGCTTTGTACTTTAAGGGGCTTTTTGGTAGAGAAGAATAAACAACTAAGCAAAGACGAGACGTTTTATTGCTCTCTCAAATCCTCCACCAATGTTACGAAGGCTTGAGGAGGACAATTGCTTCAAGAAATAGCTTGGACAGTCTGATTTTAGTAATGAAAGAGGTGAAAATGTGAATGTACAATAGGCACCTCTGCTTAACCCTCCGGGGAATAAAAGTGTGATGTTAGGTTATGTAGATCATTGTTAGAAGGTATTCCCATGTACCACAGATAATATAATACACGTACGCTATCATCTTCAGGACACCTCTAAAGGTTCTCATCACGAGTGCTTCTGGCATATTTGATACCCTAACTACACCATATGTCGATATGTTGCCATAATTTCAAAACCAAACGCACGTCCCCTTGGTATCAGCAGCCGGTATCAGAGCCTATAATTATCAACACGCTGGCAGCCGACACGCTAGGCGTCGGGTCAACGAACCACACTAATATCCTCCGCCATTTTTGACTATAGACAAAAAACTGACCATTTATAGTCTGTGGTTCCGTAAGTCATTGGTTACTGGATTGTTTGTTGTTTTGAAGTTTGTTTGTAAACAAACGCGGGGCCGATTTAGAGAAAGTTATTAGTTTTCTTTGCTATCGCACGGACTTCATCGTAGTTAGTTTCAAGGTTTCTGGAAGTAGTATAGATCTTAAATCTAGCCTTAAAGATTTACAGGTTGTAAACCAGTGGCACTAAAATTTGTAAAATTGTAGGCAAAGTTATTAACTGCTCTCTTCGTTTAGAAACCGTGTGTTTTATTAGATACAATAACGCTATAAGTCCCAATCAGCTAAGCCAAACCATCATGAGCCCTGCCATAAGTTCCATAATCGTTTGACCATTTCTAAAGTTGAATAGCTCAAACGACCTACCTATGATTTCTGGATTAAGAATAATTTGAAGTTGGCTAAATATTTGTGAAAGTCTACTTTAGCATGAAAACTTGTCTAACTTTGGCAATAAAGCAGGATTTAACAGGTTCTTAACTCCTAATATTCAATTGAGAAACTGGTCCTTAGAACCTTTTACATTTTGTGCTAAAAGAAACCTGCGCTTAGGCAGATTAAAAAAACAAAAGATAAGTACTCTTCCCATGACTTGACCACGGAACTCCATTTAAAAGTCATAAAAAAGGCAAAGACTTAGCTCATTTAGCCAGCATTGTCTGCAAGTGACGGCTAGTTCGGGGCTGATGTATTGCGCAATGAAGACTGACTCATTTGACTACCGGAGATTTTTTGATGGCAAAAACCTATGGTCTAAATTCTTTACTGTTTTAAACCGATTTGTCAGTAGGCCGTCATAAAAAGAGTGATTTGTCTGCAAAGACGAACGAAACTGTGAAAACAAGATCATATTTTGTTAGATACCAAATTTTAAACACTGAGTTTATTGTACCATGATCTAGGTTTTTACCTCGAATCGCCAAAAAGTAGTACGAAATTGTAGTCGAACACGCATTGTGAAAAATAATTAATTACCGCATGATGAAGTCATAATGCCCAATGTTCCAACATGGTCTCGTGTTACCGAGGGATGTGTGACAGGGAGCGACTGGTGACGTCATCGACACGCCCGGTGTGACTCAATGCCTGAAAGCTCCTATTTCGAGTATTTGGGTATCGTGTTCGGTGTTACGCAGTTTTCAGAATCGTTGCCAATTTTACAGATATTCAGTTTCAGCATTAAGTTACTGTCTACGTCGAGGAACACAACTCAATTCAGATAATTTATTTCCATTAAACCATCTAGATGTATTTTTGTATTATCAAAAAACTGCACAGGTGTGAATGTGATGTTTTAATAGGTACGTATTTAATATACAATGAAACCATTCCCTATCATGGACCCAATTGGAATTTATAAGATGAAAATATTCATGAAAATTACTCTAAGCTATGCTGAAAATAGTTTCTGAATGTTTGCAGATGCCAATCTAATTCCTGAAATCGTGTCAAGCAGAGCTATTACTACTAGTTACACGGTACGCTACGCGCTAGCTATCTGGTTATACTTAGCTATTCGAAGAACCTAGTTTACGTTCCTAATCTAGTGCATGACTATGTAGGTTTCATAAATATGGTTCTCCAATTGCAGTTTAGGCTTAGAAGTAAAATGAAATATAAGTAACGGGGCTTAAATTACATGCATTATTTACATTACCCATGCTTCTGTATTCATGTATCAAATGACTCAGCTTACTTGGTCCAGCTAGATCAAACTTTTTACAAATTACCTACCTGTATTATTATTATTATTTGTTTTTCGGCGGGATCGCTATAATGCGGAGGAAAGCTTTTTTTATGTTTTATAATTTTATAGACAAATAAGAATGAGTTTTAGATAATCTGAAAATAAATGGTTATTCGTTCCAGACACTAGTAAATACAGGGCTATTGAAAAGTTTAACAACCTAAAGCTGTTGCTACATGGCCAGATTTTCAATAAGCCAAGTCTCCCTTGGAAGATTAACAATTAATTAAACTGTGAGGCGTGTCAAATTTTCGCCTAATTTACTAGAAATAAGTAGAACAACATACCAACATGAATAGTTTAGTTAACAAAGTTAATTCAGTAATTTATGTATGTTCATCGTTGCGTAAAGATTATGGACTCATTTTCATATTTCGTCAAAAATGGTTTTTTATTTTCGGTAGTATGTTGTACCAGACAACTAAATATGACTGGGCACTAAAATTATTACTTCCATTATCGACTATTTCACTAATTATATAGTCAAATATAGCCCAAAATTAATAGTTAGACAGGTTTCTGTCTAATGTCTGTGTTGGGTTTGGCCAAGTTTGACGTGAATACTGAGTATTTGTGACTAACAACAGTTTAAACGTTCTTAACGTGAATATAATTACATAATTATACTAATTTCAGGTTCACGATGCTTCTAACATTATGTATCGTCGTACCACAACTTGTCATTGTAATTCAATAAGGTAACAAATCCATCTGTTCGTTGTTTACCACGGCGAGCTACATTTTGTATCTAAGTACTATGATTCACTCCTAATTAGAAATGTATCAACAGTTGCTATTAATTCGTGTGAGTTTAAATTTTGTGGTTGGTTTGGTAGATCAACTGATGGTTATAGTTGGTATATTAAAGAATGTATGTGATAAAAAGAAAAGTTTATTTCCACCCTTTTACAGAGAGGAGGCCTAGTGTATCCCTGCAGTGGGATGGTAATAGGAAGGCTTATTATTCTTATTATTTCAATTTATATTCCTTATTTTTATCTGTGTAACCTGTCGTTTCAATTAACTTTGTATATCTGATTGTTAGCCTTCATAAGCTTTATATCTCTATCGCGCATTGCGCATAGCGTGCAGAACCTAGCTTTCTCAAGGCAGATTAAAATCGTTTTGATTTCTATTGTAAAAGTTAGAAAGTTTTCCAAAATCGTTACTGAGAACATTTGACATTTCATGTTATCTTAGATGGCACAGTTCCAAATTTTAAATAATCTTTCCTTACTGAAATTAATCAGACGAAGTTTTATGATAATCTCATGCCATTTGACATTGCTACCACGCAAGCTCGTGAAACGAAAAAGAAAAATCAAAACGGTAACACTTTTCCACCAGAAAGTTCTTAAAAAAGTAGGAAGATGCCAGCCCGGAATCTAGATTTGTACCCGGTTATTGCAATAAGTGAGATCACTAAATTGTTATATGGGGTGCATGAAAGGAGCTTCTCCGAGGGGCCTTAAACATATCGTACTGCGATTCTAAACGCCCGGCGCACCCTGGGCAGCTAGCACCCGGTAATGTAGGGTCTAGCTTAGTAATCCTTTCACTACGATTACTCTATCTCAACTAAATTGTTACTTGGGATTCAATAACTGGTGACTTTTCGTAGTTGTTGTAAATAAGGTAAAAATGTTTCAAACCATATTATGTTTAATTCAGGTGTACATTTAGGTGTTTTCAAATTTGTAGCACAACATAATTAGTGTTAACGTTTTCCTTGTAGTAACATAGGTAGGCGCGCCCATTCGGGTCACTCAACTTTCTATTACATTTAGTTTGGCTACAAGGGCAATAGAATACTCACGCTTTAGGTTTGCCGTACCATTTTGCTGTATACCTACTTTTTAAAGGATTATTGGAACTATACTAGGTACCTACATCCCTTAACGTGTTAGTGAAGGATCAACTGTATTTTCTGTTTATAATGTAACCAGTAATAATGGGACTGGAAACAAACTTAAGCTATTGGATATTCGCAAATCTTCAGTTATTAGCGCTCTCAGTTTTTTGCCATCTTCAAATCTAGAGAAAAGTCACAACAAAAAATCTTGGTACACTGCAAATGTAGTAAACCTCCTTAATAGTGGTCTTGTTCCAAACGATGTAACAAAAAAAATATGAGAGATTTAATCATTTCTGAACTAGAACAATAATAGAAAAAGATAGAGGTAAAACGAACCTGACTTTTTGGCAAATTGAACTTATGACTCACACCAAATGAGCCGAGCATTAACAAACAGTTCGTCTTTACATTATCCCTACTATGGCAGGGTGAATCATGTCAGTAATAGGATAATAGAGGGCTTGTCTGTCCGTCTGCACCCACGCATCGATTGTTTTAATCGATCGTAATAGTACGATGCTGATGAGGTATTCTTATACCTAGGTGCCATTGTATTCGGTTCTTGTAAGGTTCACATTGTTGTCGGCAATCTTAATTAAAGAGTTGACTAATTACAAAGTTAAGGTTGAAAAAATAACCCCCGACAGAAAAAGAGGGGTGTTACGAGTATAAGTTTGACGTGTGTTGCTGTGTAACTGTGTATTTGTGAATCTGTCTGTGGCACCGTAGCTCCAAAACCGATGAAGAGATTTTGATTTAGATTTTTATTTAGTAGGTTATCTCTAGAAGTACTAATACAATAACAAAAAAAATCTGCCACTGATAGAGAATTGCACTACTGCTAAATGCCATAGGATTTTTCCCGGATAAATGCACGGCTCCTGTAGAATAGTCCAAAGAGCGAAGCCTGTCACTTGTAAACGTTCATGGAGTAGATAAGTTCGAGGAAGAGCAATACAATTTGTATTCAACATAGTGGACGCGGTCGCTAACGATAAGTTTTTGTGCCTGGCTGGAGGCTCTAGTTAAGTCTCCACAAGATAGCCCGGTTCAGCAGCAGCCAATCACTTTGATTAAACTGCGAGACGCAAATAAGAAAAAAAAAACAGTTCGTAATTATTTCTGAAATAAGTACCTAGCTACATCCCAGAGGTACGTCCTACTGTTACCAACACTCAAATTGTGTACAATTACAAATCCATTATTTCTAAGTTACGCTCCATCCAGTGAGCTGTTATAAAAAAGCCTCCTAGTTAACGCGACGGTTGATGGTTCCACTACAGTACCGTTTGGTAGTCCGCTATGATTTGTTTTAGTTAATTAAACTGGGTGTTGAATAATTCTATTCCATTGAAATTGACTGTTTTATGGTGAAGTTGATTACTGAAGAAAATCTACAGTTTTGATTTTATGCTTTGATTGGAATATCAGAAACGGGAAACTGTAACTTTTGTTCTTCTTAATTTGATTGAACCATCGTCTAAATTCAAATCAAATAGAGATCGACTCAAATCATTTGTTTATGAACATCTATGAAATTATGCATCTGTGATTAGGTATTGAAATGCTTGGCTGAATGAAGCTAATTCCAGAGAACAAAACATTCCATTAATTTTTTCATTAATTCTCGTCAGATTTGTTATAACAAAATTATAGAGACGAAACAGAAAAAAAGATCGTAGAAACTTCGATTCAAATATTGGATTCATAATAACTTATCTCCGGTAAACCGTAACTATTACAAAAAAATACGTAATTTTATCGACAGATCCGATAAGAAACTCATTTTGACGTGTAATGTCACATCACTAGCTAGTAGGGTCAGCTTCGATATTCGATAAAAACGTAAGTGGACGTCACTTTACGAGTCTCGATCTCGTATCGATGTATTACGAGTATTACCATAGAAATAACACTTCAGAATAATATGATAGGGAGCTATGGTATTGAATTTAGAAGCGTTATATTAGGTCAGATTATGATCTGTTATCGTACAAAATTGGGCACAGACATTTACATGAATATGTCTGAATTGAAAGGGATGTTTTTCATTAATACTGAAACTTTTTGGTCATCAGATTTTAGAAGCCAATAATGAACAATTCAGCATTTCCCGAACAACTTATTATTAAATATTCTCGAGCTTTTCAGGAAGACCTGTACCATAGTAGTAAGTAGTGAAAAAGCCGGACTTAATAACTAATGCAAAACATCACTGAAGACTGAATAGACTAAAGCCTTCACTTTTTCAATTGTCAGTAGCAGTCGGCCCCACATCAATTAATATTGATCGTCTGAATCAATAAACTGCGCGTATTGGTCAGTAAGCTGCATCGATGCAATAGGAACAGCATATTTTAAGAGAAAAGTCTATCATTGGCTTAGCTTTGATGATGTAGATTTTAAATGTTCCTTTGGAATAAAGAGGTAAGGTATGTTTTTTACCTTAACTTTCGAGAAAATAAGCCTTAAAGAGATATTCTCTTTATTAGACTTTATTACGGTAGGTATCAGTCTGCTGCAAACTTTTTGGTCATCCTAATGTATTAATTAAAATTATATCAGTCAAGTATATAAGTTTAATTACATTACTCTAGTAGCAAATATTCTCATTCCAACTAAGTATTCTGTTAGAAGGCTCTTCAACTAAATTCGCTTTTCAGACGAATTAAATCTCTTTTCAATTTGTTGTCAAAATATTTTGAAGTGTTGTGCACATTTCTTTCTTTACATACATTATGTTCAATAGCATTTGTTTTATTTCTATTACGTCAAACATAAAATATAATATATTTTTAAAGCCCAAGTTACAAAGCATATCAAGTTTCATAGCACTCAGTATACTTAAACCTAATACTAAAAGAAAATTTATCATTCAAAATTTATCAGGCGCCTTATCATCGTGGGATAGCTATACGCCTGCCATCCTGCCACCGACACGACAACACGTCAATTGACGATCGTGGATCGTTAACAATACGTGACAATAGTTAACCTACGGCTCGATAAATAATTAATAAGCCCGGCTTTCCCGTGCGATAACTATGCGAGCTTGCATGTAGCATCGCAATGTCTACCGGGTACAGGGCTTGTAGGTAGGTACAGGCAAATAATTGTTCTGTCTGGTGGAAATATGAACAGCTGTTGACATTGATAGTACAAATTAGATTAGCATTGGTCTAACGGGATTTACATATTTTAGTAGTGGCTTGCTTTATTGTCCTTAGTATTCGCACAACATGAAAGCTTCCACAGAAAGGCATGACTCGACAATACAACAACTTTTTCATAGCAATCTTTCAAAAATTGCTCTGCAAATGAAACAATTTCTTTGAGAACGCGTTGTCGGATTGTTGACGTTTAGCTATCTGCGAAAATTTTAAAGAAAACTGTTTTGTTACAAAGCAATCCAAAGGCAAGCCATTAGAGTCTCTATCAAAACTTTTATCAAGTTTGCCTTGACTTCCATCAATCTAATCAAAATCGAAATTCTTTATTTCAACTAAACCATTTAAAGGTCTTTCCATTTAACTTTTGAATTATCAACAAAAAAAAAATACTAAAATGAAGCTAGTTGCACATTCGCAAGCGTCAGGTCTCTATGGAGAAGGACGTGCATGAAACTCCACGGACACTCTTTCTCATCGATAAAGTTCAATAACAAATATTAATTACAGTAAACATTCACATTAGTTCCTAACAAACCTTTGGATGCCAGCCAAGAGCTAGTCAACCTTATCCAAGTTATAATTACTGTCCACACTTCACAGCAGATTGATTCAGACTTCAGACTAGGTTTAAAACCTGGCCCAAGTACTGGTTGGTCGTGGACCGTGGCGTTTGCGGTCAGAATCGGTCAGCCGGTCAGCCGTGACCGATCAGCTCAGGTTATAAAGTCACATGAAAACCGAGATTGACTAGAACCTTGTAAGTGAAGGATATTTTGAAGGATCGGTTTTCCCTAGGTGGAGAATGTGGATAACAGTAGATTTAAAAAAAAAAAGTTCCACATTTGTACCAAATTATACTTCGACGTTTTTTTTAATAAGTTGATGCCCGTTTGTTAATGAACTTATTGTTTTCAAATTGGGTTTGTAAATTGAACTTAGGTAAGTTTTGCAACATTTCATGTTTTTCGGCATTCGGCTCTATTTTACATTCCGTACTTACCTAATATTTCATAACTTACTGTTTTTTTTTTCAAGAATGAGTATTGAAATTAAAATCCTTATTAAATGTAATTCTTCGAAAACATCCACACATTCAGTCGATAAAACCGCGTTTGCAGAAACCGATAAATGTAACCATTTTAATTAAATGCTCAGTACAAATAATACCAAAGATATTTTTTCCCTTGAATTTGATAGATAAAGATAGATAGATATGTGACATTGGGAGGATTACCAACAGGTTAAAACCGCAACGGATAACAATGCCATGGTATTACTATAGGATTATTTTGAACTAGATAACTAACTTATTTATATGTTTCAGGTTTAATAATATCTTGTTTATAGATGAAATATTTTTATTTATATTTTCTTTTTCCTACGTCTACTATGGCGAGATACAGGGAAGTATTTTTCAAATGGAAACGGTTATTTTTTATGAAATAAAACATTCAGTTCATTTACAGAGTCGTTTTGGAGCCAATCCGATGCAATTCGATCGATATGCACTTGAAATTTTCTTAGAAAATATGTGCGCGATTTAAAAAGTTTCCTTACATGCGTAATAAGCATTCTTTTCCACGAAACGTTAAAAAGTTATTTATCACTTTGTCCGTGTTACAAAAGTTCACGTTTAACTGTAATTCGCAAAATGAAGATCGTTTCATTACTCAGCTGTACCTGCCTACCTATTCGCATGAAACTTTTTCCTGAATTTCTTTCGTGACTGAAAGTGATTTTCAGCGTCTGTTACTTAATTCTGAATTTTCTTGAATCATGATCGCGAATAATAAAAAAGTTTTATTGCTACGAACTTTATGCATTTGAAACATCTTTATTTCAATTAAGTTTTGTTACCTTCTTACCAACTCTATCTTCTGTGAAATAATATTAATAGTAAATCGAGATAAGCCGATAAATCGACCAAAAACAAAATTTTAAACAAAACTGTGATAAACAAGTAACATCCTAAAACTTAATGAAAAGTACGAAAACCAACTTTGAAACTGTAAAAAACGCACCCCAAATTCTAATAATATCAAGTAAGTACCATATATATCGCACTTTTTCAGTTAACACCCTCTTTTCCAGCAAACCCAAATATTTTCCAAAAAAAAAGAAGACTCACCATTGCTGAAGTTTGGAGTAGTTTACAAAAAACGTGAGAAAAAATGGAGCGTTTGGCGTGGCGAGTTCGTGAGGCAACGCACCGGGCCGGACTGTGCCTGACTGGGTCTGAACCCCACTTTTATACGCCGTGGCGACGCACGCCTATTCTGGAGAACCTATAAAACTATTATATGGAACAGAGATCTTGGAGCCACTCCTTGTGTTTTACATTTTTCAGTTACTGTCTGAAATTATGATGAGGCGCACCTATTGAAGATTGAGTCTGTCTAGCACCAAGTAAAATTTACGGTGAGACAGAGAGTTTTTGCACTGTCTTGTTTTTTTGTCCTCTTTTACAAACTGACCGTATAAACTTGCTTTATGCTAGTTCGTTTAATGGTTTGATATAAAAACCATTTTTGTGTGACGTCTCTATTTTCGTACCTGCGTGTTTTCTCTACTATCATTTTTTAAGTGATATTCAAAGAAACCGATACCGAAAAGTCCTATCAATACCTTGCTACAGAATAAAACATAGGTGTTTCTAATTTCAGTGTTCAGTTGATTAAATCCAGAATCAGATTATTTTCCTGAAAACTTTTCCTGAAAGTTATACCTACAAAAATTTCATTTTCTCGCCAAAACAACTATTTCCGCAATAGTGGTCAATCGGTCATCGTATCCAGAATAGGTCTTCTGATTCACTGAGACAGTAGTGTGTCCAGACGGTGGGCAATTTTTCAGTCTTAGTCGCAAACAACAGCAGTGGGCCAGTGACTAAAGCCCCGTGACTGATTACTTATGTTGTAAAATAATATCAGATTTGAATGTTTAATTAGTGAACTGTTATGAGCTCTGGCTACGAAAACAAAGGGATATTAGATAAATGTTGTAGGTATCGGTTCGGGTGGGATTTTTGGCTAATTTAAAAGGAAGTTTCAGGATCACAGTGCTAGTAATGTATTTTAATCGCTGGCCAGTGGACATATTTTAGACTATTATTTTGAAAAGTCTGGTTTGATGATGGTTATCGAGAAAAGTTTTTAAGTGGGTACCTACTATTCTCGTTTTCAGAATTTTCGCAATTAAATACTTACAATCATTTCCGTCATAAGCGATTTTATGACTGAAAGTTAGTTAGAAAGTTATTACCTAGTAACAAATTCGAACGGCAAAACTTATTTTGCACTCTCTGATTCGATTAAAAAATCAAATCGTGGCCTCCCTATTCAAAGGGTTGGGATGAATGGGGAAGAGACTCATAGGGGAACCTTGACCCTTTGCCGATATTTGTGTCAGTACCTACACTGCTACACGTTTTTAATAAATACCTGGATCTAGATTATTATATCCTATAGAAGAGTTATTGGTGCGGCTGCACTGTGATTTTTCCTTGTTGTTATTTTTGCAGTAATATTTTATGTATTAGATCATTTTCCTATCAATAGGTATCTAAAATCACTTGTTATTTTTATTTCATGGTACGAAATTACACACAGGTCTATCTTCTGATGCGCAAGGCACGAAACACTGTTGTCTTTAACTCCCGAAGGAAAATAGGGGTGTTATAGGTTTGACGTGTGTATCTGTATATCTGTCTGTCTGTGGCATGGCTCCTAAACGGATGAACCGATTTTGATTTAGTTTTTTTATATTTTTGTGTTCTTAGCTATGTTTGAATAAAATCGGTTCAGCTGTTCAAAACTTATGGGCGTTTTACTGTTTGAATCGGGTTGTTTTCGCAAGATATCGTGTCATAACTATCGAAGCTTATCTACTATGTACTAGATAAATTATGTAGCATGAAATAAAAATGAGTCGGGGGTTTTCTAAATTTTGAAATGTTACTTGTTGTATGAGATTTACTACTGCGCAGTCATTGTAGCCAACTTCAGGGCGGCCAAGAAGTTTGGCGAGAACTATAAACATGGTTTCTTTACCTCATCTGACAAAGTTGAAAAATACTTATTACGCCTAAGTAATAATTTTTAATAGCATTGACACTAAAACGGATTAAAACGCAAGCAGAGACAAGTTGGCAACAAGTCGGCACGTGAATCACGTGAATGTACCTCGATATTGAATTTGGGGTGTATGACCAGGGACCACACCCCACATACCCAGACAGTCCAGTCTACATTAAATGAGGGTTGTTTCATTATCTGGCACAGCTACACAGGCTGTGCTATGTTTATACCTGATGATTGGATAGTGGTTTTTTAAAAGCGTGTCGCGTCGTTAAGTGCGAGTCGGACTCGCGCACGAAGGGTTCCGTACCATTATCGCAAAATACGCCAAAAAATCTCATTTTTTGTATGGGAGCCCCACTTAAATATTTACTTTATTCTGTTCTTGGGAACCGAAATACATCATCGATTAAAATTTTAACTGTCTAGCTATCACGGATCATGAGATACAGCCTGGTGACAGACAGACAGACGGTTTAACTGCATAAAAAACGCTTACAGGCACAACTAACGTTTAATGAATGATTTCAATTTAATAAGGCTTAGATCTTGTACGTGGCTTGGAAGCTTATTATAAAAGCGTGCATATTGACATCTAAACGAGCCACCTATTTTTTGAGCCTTGTTGAAGTTACTACAAATTTGAGTTTGTTCCTAGTATATGTTATGGATATCAATGTATTTTAAACAATTTTATATTTTTATGGGCATATAAAAGATGTTGATAAATATAATGAGAAGGCACAGTCATTAAGCTCCTTAAATTTGGCTGAGAGAGTGTCTCGGGCTTAATTTATAAATTAATCGAACAGCTCTTTTCTGCAAAAAAAGATAGTCTGAATGTCGGTGGCATTTCCCCACAACAGAATACCGTACGACATTACACTATGAGAATAGCTAAAGTACACTAAAAGGGCAGTCTCTATGTCAGTTAAATTACGAATTTTTCTAACAGCATATGCTGCGGAGCTTAGCTACTTTGACAATTTGTCTGTATGTGGGCCCCACTAAAGCTTAAGAATGAGATCAAAAGTTAAGCCTAAGAGTACTGTGCTATTTTCAGGACTCAATTCTTCGCCCTTTATTACATCAGTTTTCACCTGCCTTACGTGAGGTAGGGTAAAGACAATGCATTTGGTTTTTTTTCATTAAGAAGTAAATTGTTAACATTGAACCAGTGTAACATCGTCAGTAACCAGCTGCTGACGTTTAAGTTCAAACAAAAGTGAAGTATCATCCGCAAACAACACAATATCATGGTTATCCTTTATGAGATAAGGCAAGTCATTAATATAAATAGGAAACAAGAAAGGACCAAGAATTGAGCCCTGTGGGACTCCCATTGTTACTGATAAATAAACACTTTTTCTATCTTTCTTTCTTCTTTCTATAGATCCGGGTGATCTTTTTCCATTAACGTCAACGCTCTGAATCCTATTACTCAAGTATGAAGTCAGAAGATCCACTACGGGATCCAGAGCTCTGTTCTAGATCCCGTAGTGGCGGAGTTACCTGATTAGCGTTTCATGAAGTACACAATCAAATGCCTTGGACAAATCACAAATGATTCCCAAGGCATCGCACTTATCTTCCCATGCATTCTAAATATGTCCTAAAAGTCAACATCAGTAGGAGAACGACCCCTTGTAAAACCGAACTGTTTGCTATATAATAATTTATGTTTATTAAAAAATGTTTGCAATTGCTCTAAAATTAAGTTCTCTAATATTTTACTTAACGTAGGTAGTACTGAAATAGGTCTATAATTTGTAGGGTCTTTTGTAATACCTGATTTAAACAAAGGTATTATTTAACTATTTTTCATTAGGTCAGGAAACTTTCCACAGTCGATACCATAGGTATAATAAACAAGTGTTTTCTATTTCTGTGTTTTATATTTCTATGGTCGATACAATTATTAAAGATAATAGCTAAACTAGGTGCGACAATATCAATAATAGACTTAGCAACTTCTACAGAATGACCCCACAGATCTGCAGTCGTTTTCACATTTAAAGTATGAAAGGTTTTAATGATGTATCTACAAGTAATATGTTCAAAAATAAATTCAGAATCGCAAACATTAACATTTTCATTTAGTAAAGACTCTGCAACAGAAGGTGATGAGATTAGGGATTTAGTAGTTGAAATGAAATATCCGAAAATAAATTTTCAATGGCCACTTATGAGTCTGATTTTATGATGTTGTCATTATTTGACAAGCTGTACTTAATATTTCGGTTACCAGATCTTCCCGTTTCACTATTAATAATATTGCAAGTCGTTTTAATAACATTACTACAATTTTTAATTTTCGAACTCAAATAACGCGACTTGGCCAAACGACAAACTTTTTTAAATAATTTTGAATAGTTTCTAACATATAAATTAAATTCAGCAGTGTTTACATAAGTCCTTTCATTGTACAATTCATAAAGCCGTTTTTGAATTTTATGAATATCAATGGTAGCCCAATCACTGAATGATGCGTTACTATTAACCGAGATAGTCTTGGGTATAAAGGTGGAATTAAATTGTTTACAGTATATATTAAAAAAAAACATCTTATAGATGATTAGGATCAGCATGCATTGACAAAATTGGCAATTTATTAATAAGTAAGCTGCCAAGCTACTTGCAGTTTTGGGGTTAACAGTGATATCCTTTTTAGCAACTTTGTTGTTTTGGTTTAGTATAGTAATCTTCTGCCCGCATTGATCAAAATCTATAAAATGTATAATTTCTTTATGGACTGGTATAAAATTTGTACAAATATTTACATAAGCATGTGGCACTAGTAGGGGTTATTCTTGTGGGCTCCAAAAATAGGTTTAAAAGATTGTAAGACTGAAACCGACTTATAATTTTGCAACAAGAACCTGAGCTTTCTAATAAATTAACATTAAAATCACCACAAGTGATAATGGATTTATACGAGTTACAAATCTTGTGTAACACTTCATCCGTTACCTTTTCAAAGCAGTCATATTATAATCCTGAAGGGAAAGAAGCTGCTCCAATTCTATACAAGCTATTTCGACTATCCGCTTTAAATGACAGGCTCACAATATCCTTACGGTCTTTAAATTTAAGCTGGTTACTTACTAAAATCAATGAGCCACCATGTACAGCATTAACTCTGCTGAATAAACTACCAATCAATAACTGGTGGTTTTTAAGCCAATGTTCTGCTATACAAATATACTGTTACAAAGTATAATTCTAAATCTTTGTTCATAAATCCTTGAATATTTTGATGATGATTTGTATGTGAGTTTAAGTTGTTTTAGTTGTTTGTAAACGCACCCACGATACAGGCAGAAATTCCTAAACCTCTATAAAAAAAAACAACAAAGTAACAAATAATATTTTATATCTTTTTTTTTTATACTAGCTTTGTAGCGTACCGTGCATTGTCATCCAAATCAAACGTGTATGCAAAATTTCATTTTAATCGATTGAGGATAATTGCATAAAAATCTGTTGCATGATTTGACCCGAACATTACATACATACTTACATTGTAATTTAATAAAAAGTTTTAAAAATCATAGCTACATCATTGCATAGGTGTACGGATAAACTTGATAACACATTCTTTTAAATATCTATTCCATACTTATTGTATCTACTAGAAAAGTTATGGTGAAGGTGGTGATAGTACATATATTATTGTAGCTAAGTTCCTAGACTTTTTCCAATGCTTCAAAGGGCAATTTATCATCGGCACAGACACAAAACACTGTTAGTGAGCTACTGTTAGCCCGATTGCCTAGCTAGAGATTGGTACCCATTGTACAATCTCTGACCCAATTGAAGTGTTTAAGTTACTATTACTTAAACAAGGGCCGATAATTTACCGGCGAAAGTATAGGTAGAAAGAAAAGGATTATTATAGATGTACCTATTTATATGTGTTAAAATATTGCTGTTCAAACTATAACTTTAGCAGACGATCAAGTTTTCACACGCCTTTTGGGTGGAATGTTGCGTAATCGGCGGTTTATAATCCACATTAATTCAGAAAAGAGCAAATGGCGTATTTTATGGCTTACCCCAAGGCAGTGTTCTGGCTCCTATTTTGTTTAATATTATACCAATGATCATCCCAGAACGACGAAAACAGAACGATTCCTCTACGCGCTAGCTACGAGGCCCGCAAACATTGAAAATGCCGAAACAAACCTCGAAAAGGCTCTGGCGGACCTCAGTGGATATTACGAATAAAATGCATTAAGGCCTAACCCGTCTAAAACACAGACATACTGATTCCACCTGAGAAACAGTCAGGCCTCAAGAAAGTTAAGCATCAAATGACGAGGCGCTAACATAGAGCACAAAGACCATCCTGTTTACCTAGCGGGTGGAGGTGTGCCACCTTGGACCACTCACTAACTTACAAACACCACTTTTTGAAAACAAAACTTAAAGTCAGCACCCGCAACAATCTACTCCGCCGTCTCACATCTACTACTGGGTGTGCCTCTCCATCTCCACATGTCCTTCGTTTATCGGGTTTAGCTCTCTGCTTTTCGGCTGGGGAATTTGCCTGTCCAGTGTGGCATCGATCCGCTCAAGCCCGACAAGTGGATGTAGCTCTCAATGAGACATACAGGATTATTACAGGGTGCTTAAAACCAACCCCGCTCACTGCAATATACCCGCTTGAAGGAATAGCCCCTCCGAATGTCCGAAGAGAAGTGGCATGTTATTCAGAGAAGCAACCTGGCCTTCCTTCCTGACCGTCTTTTCTTCAGCTTATTAGTAAAGTATCCCTACATCGATTACGGAATGTCCTATTGCCTATAAACTCGAGACAACCATAGCGTTAAGTTGCCGTTGGTACCCTATATTATTCAAGCCAAAACCTAACATTTGGTCAACAAGGCTGAGAAATTGCTTAGGGGCTTTGTGTGCAAGCTAACGAATTCTAAATACGTTCCGAATGGTAGGGCAACGAATTCTTTAGCAAATACCGCAGGTATAAGTAAGTAAATAATAAAACAGACCCTGTGGACATTTTCGCCAATGTAGAAGAAAGTACTAACTTATACACCTAGGTACGACATACAGCTAAACAAGTTATCTAACTAAATAATATCTTCTCTTACTAACGTGTCCTCGCTGTAGGACGTAGGCCTATCACTAAGCTAGTCCATAAATCGATGAACTACTGAAACATTTCTTAGATGCGATGCCCAACTTTAAAACTATGTGAATTAAACGAGAACTGATGGCCTTTTTACGTTTTTAAATGCCATAATCACGAAGAACATAAGTACGTCACGCAACCTCCGAAGGGTGCTGAAAACTGAGCTTCATACCCCTGAAGCTGAAACCACGCGATGTTAATGAAAACTTATATTATGGATAGTTTTATGTATTGTTTACTTGTCTATTTTTATTTCCAGAAGGGGAGAGAGATACGTTTTCATGGGTAATAGTTTTGGAAGGCTCGTGGATATTAGTGGATCGATGAAGACAGCAGACTTTTTACTGCGTTTGAATCTACTCGTAAACTCAAATAAAAATGAGTTAGGTATACTTGTTTTTTTTTAAGAGAACTGATTCAATTATGGAAATTATTTCACAGATAGAAACTAGAAAGCTACATTATCGTTGAATTTTACCCCAGACTAGCAAAAACAAGTAAATTATGAATATCTAGACAATTGTATAAACAGGTTTTCTGTATAAGTTTCACGACGAGACAGGTATCGATATCCATTAACTACGTCTTCTTCCTTACTTATCTTAATTATTTAAACTTAAAAATTCAAGTATAGTCACGTTCTAGCAGTTATTTAGTATGTGGATCTTGTGGAAACTAGAACAAATTTCCGTGCTTTCAAGTCTTTTTGCCATACCTATTATTGGGATCAAATATAACAGATCACAATGTCAGGGTCCATTAATATTAATGATAATTTTTATCCGTGGTGCTAAGTAACTGGGCTTATCCCAGTTGTAAACGACCGTTTGAGCCTATTGGTCTTGTTTGTTCTGTCTCCTACTTAATATGGAGGGAAGTAGGAATCATGTTTTTTTTTCCTACTCCTCCGTTATTATTTACTGATCCCTCCAAGACAGTTAAATTCATTCTGCGGGACTTCTTCGAGCTTCATTGCCTAGACGCCTTTCTGGCGGTCGCCACTGTTGATTCTCGCTTTCAGGTTTTGCAGTACTTTGGGAATAGTGCGGTGGGATTGTCCCAATAAAAAATAGTCCCATCTTATCCTAGATGATTGAGTCAAATAGACTCGAAAACATTAATTATGACAACTTGTGACACTTGAATCATGAAAACTAGGTAGATCTAGCTAGAACAACTTGGGCCTGAGATCTTTCATCCCGAAGTTTGTCAATACATTGTTAATATGGATGTGCAAGTATCAATAAAGAGCAGCAATTGATTGTGCAGATGTCAAGCGCCACGCCATGTGCGTCGCGCCGCGCCGTGCGCACCGATTGAGCTCATTTGGACAAAGCTGTGCGGAAGAGTACAAGTTACGATCTAATACCGAGTGAAAATTATCCTTGAATCATTCCAAACACGGTGCCGGTATAGTATCCCTTCACAGGATATGCACTACCTCCTGCCTTGCCCAGGATGCGAACCAACTTGAGGCCAAGGTTAGAGCTGTCCAGGTGATCGCATTTTGGTCGGACAAAATTTGAGTCAAATCGACATACAAGGAAGAAAAAGAAGCAAGTGAACAGAAAACAAAATGTTTTTTGATCGAAAAATTAGCGATGAAACGCTCCAATAATAACGTTGTATCACACAACTTCAAACAGGATAATTCCGATTTGTTTTAAGGCGACTAACAACAGAAATTCATTCAGCTATCCAAAGTCCACTGCGAGCATGACTCGCAGGGACTTTGGATGAAGACTGCCCAGGGCAAAGAATATGAACAATCGACCAATCACATGGCGAGATGAAAGACGCGATGGGGATTTCCGCCTATGTGATTGGTCGATTTTTCATACTCTTTGCCCTTTACCTTGCTTAATTCATTAGGCAATAAGGCTGCTAGTTATCGGTCCACGTAGAGGGCTGCTCAAACTGTAATAAAAAATACGTAAAAATAAAATTGAACTGCTTGGCTTTCAGACCAGAGGTTCTAGACAGTGTCATTCGATGTCAGCGATGGCGATGTTGCGATGGTCGAAATGGCAAAATGTAATTAATGGGATTAATGACGTTACGATAGCGTTTGATATTCCTATAAATTTGGTCACTTCTCTTGTCTCAAAACGCTGTTCGCTTAAGACTTACACCGTCAATTTTTACAAATACGGTAATATTTCAGTGGTAACTACATAGTTTGATGCTTAAAGTCTGTCTGTAGGTGGTTCGTAGTAATTGCACGCCTACCACAACACACTGTGCTAGTTTTGTGGTCAAACTGACGTGGCCTGGCGTCAGCCATATTTGGGTCTTTGGGTTTGGTAAATTAAATTGTTTAAGAGTTTTGTTCTAAAAATAGTTGCAGTACAAGATTGGTCTGTATTTTAGTAGCTTATGTAGACACGTTTCTTTGTTATGTGTAACATAAAAAATGTTCCAGTATCTATACCATTCATTTGTTCATCGCTACCGCTTTTTCATTTCGAATCGATGGAAATCTTCAATTTTTTTTTGGTCCAGAAGATTTGCACGTTAATTGCAGCATCAGTGACGTTCATTAGGCCCTCTAAAGTGTAGATGTATGGGCACATGGGGCAGTCCAGCATGTATGTCATATTCTGCACACGAACTCACATTGCTTATCAGACGGGTCTCTACAAACCCATTTCGCCAAATTTTGTTTGCAATCTCTAACGCTTATTAACAATATCAACAATCAGTTATCGATTTCTAGCCTTTGCGTCTTAAAAATACTGTTGTCTCAAATCACGGAAGAAATATAAGGAATGGGATTCATTTAATTGTGTCACTACTGCACTAGATCAAATAAATAAAAAAAATAGTAAAAATAACAAACTAAAAGACAAAGTATCAATACACATAGTCATTAGGTAGGTAACTTAATTCGATAACTAGGGCAGTAATCGGAATAGATTGTTTCAATTTATTTTTCATGAACGGCATCTACATAATATCTATTTGTCATACTTACCTACTACACTGCATACTTGCGTAATAATTCCCTGCACCCCAAATGTTGCTAAGCCAGGGATTATCAACCTATGGAATATTTTTTCAGCAGTTAAGGCATGGCCTGAGCCAGCAGATTATTACCCAGTTTATTTAAGAGGAAGTATAGTCACACTTGAAAAAGTAGTTCTAGGTTATTTTCATATCTATCAAACCGTGGTTTATGAAATCTTAAATAATTAAAGAAAAGGGAGTCTGTGATAGCGTGACAGTTGTCAGGACGGGATGGAAAAAGAAAACGAGTTGCGCTCACCCCAATTAGCATAGGCATATCCTAGGGTAGAAAGATTATGATGCTTTATGAAATCGAGAAGATCAAGTGGTGCTTTTGTAGACTACTGATTCGACGCTTTTCCTTTGACATGCTGTTTCACATTGGGGAACTAGAAATAACTTGATAAAGTCAGTCAATTTAATATTTGTTTCGTACGGGAATGGAACCCGCGGCACACAGCGCAGAAGCCAATCAATCCACTGTGCCAACCGTGCGTTATCCAAGTTTGGCGATCCCTGCTTGCCTGAAAACGGCATTGTTTCATGCACGATGCCCAGAGGTGGGCTTGGCGGTACCCGGCCGTGAAATCACCGATGATATCTAGCTA
This sequence comes from Orthosia gracilis, assembly GCA_947562075.1. Lineage (NCBI taxonomy): Eukaryota > Metazoa > Arthropoda > Insecta > Lepidoptera > Noctuidae > Orthosia > Orthosia gracilis. The sequence continues at coordinate 47,871,924 of OX387272.1, read as the reverse complement.
CCTCCTTACAACTACATGTTATATATTTATATACCATGGCTATGTAGACGTCGCATGCCGTACGCAAACGAGCCTGTTATTATTTGTTGTGATTGGAAAGACGTTATATACGTCTGTGTCGAGGTTAAGTACACGTTGTTTATTTTTAAGGTTGTTATTATAGGCTATAATGTATTAGAATGGTCTAGTTTGTCTTCCAGAAGTATAATTTTGTAAAAGCTATATCGGATGCCATTAATACTACAGCAGAAATGATGGCAGTCAGTCAGCAATGTATTATACTAAACTTCTATTAAGGTAACAGATTCATCTATTAGTTACCTTCAAACGGGTCACCCCGTTTAGGGATAGGGATACAGGGGTAATAGGGGATCTGGACACTTTTCCACTGAAAGCGAAGAGTATTTACACCAAGTTCCTATTTAGCGATTGGGCGACTCCAGGCATTCGTAAAAGCAGGGAAAAGCTATATGAACTTTATGGCCTAAAGCAACATATGAATAATACTAGTTTTGATAAATATGTTGCGAAATATTCAAAAACCTTTAAGATTACATGCAAAATAGCTAAAGCGCTGTATATTAGCAATAAAATAAAATCAGCAGACGATAAAATAAAAACTACCTGGAAAATAATAAATAATGAAACAGGTAGGAAAAAACTGCGTAATACTGAATTTAATTTAGCGACTGCACATGGCCCCATATACTCAGATATAGAGGTAGCTCAGGAATTTGAAAACTTTTTTGTTAATATTCCTCTTAAAACTACAGCGGCCTTAAACTCCTCACCCGCACTCTCTGCTGCCTTACTTAGAAATAACGTAAATGCGTGCCCTTCAGAGTTCAAGTTTCAACATACAAACCCCCGGGCTATTTTAAAAGCTTTTAAAGATCTAAAAATTAAATCAACAGAAGATCTTTGGGGACTATCTGTAAAAGTGTGTAAACCAATCATTGAAACTATTGCACCCTATTTAGCTTTCATATTTAACACCAGTATCGATCAAGGAATTTTTCCGGACCTCATGAAACACAGTAAAGTGGTTCCATTGTTTAAATCCGGGGATAGCAAAGAAGCCAACAATTATAGGCCAGTGTCAATTTTGCCGGTTCTCAGTAAGGTCTTCGAAAAGTTAATGCTCAATCAATTGCTGCGTCATTTTAACAAACATTCCATCTTTTATGATCAACAATTCGGTTTTACCAAAGGGCGTTGCACAACTGACGCCGGAGTCACCCTAATAAAGAACATCTTTAACGCCTGGGAGGAAGCACAGGACGCCATTGGAATCTTTTGCGACCTCTCGAAGGCGTTCGATTGCGTTAACCATGAAACACTATTGTTGAAGCTCGAGCACTACGGAATTAGACATACAGCCCTTGATTTACTAAGATCATATTTAAAAGGCAGACAAGTTAAAGTTCAGGTAAATGGCGTTAACTCACTAGGGTCTGAAATGACAATGGGTGTTCCTCAAGGCTCGATATTGGGTCCATTCCTCTTTTTAGTTTATATTAACGATTTACCCCAAGTACTACAATATCAACCGAAGATGGTATTGTTTGCTGATGACACATCTTTGATATTTAAAATAGATCGGCGGTCACAAAATCTTTTTGATGTGAATAACTCTATTCTTCAGGTCCAAAATTGGTTCACAGCAAACAATTTGGTACTAAATGAAAAAAAAACCAAATGTATTAGATTCACATTACCGAATGTTAGAAGTACCGAATGCGACATCATATTGAATGGCGAGAAGCTGGACTTTGTAAATCAAACAGTTTTCCTGGGAATCACTCTAGACGACAAACTGCAATGGGGTCCTCACATAACATCTCTTGCGGGTCGGCTAAGCTCAGCCGCTTATGCTGTTAGAAAGATAAGACAGTTAACGGATGTAGAAACCGCGCGTTTGGTCTATTTTAGTTACTTTCACAGCATTATGTCATACGGTATTTTACTGTGGGGTCGAGCGGCTGACATTGAATCCATATTTATATTGCAAAAGAGAGCTGTCAGAGCAATATATAAGTTAAGTCATCGAGAATCTCTTAGGGAACTATTTAAAAATATTAATATTATGACAGTGTCTTGCCAATTCATTTATGAAAATATTATGTATGTAAGGAAAAATATACATCTCTTTAGTAAAGTCAGTGATAGACACAAATGTAATACGAGAAATAAAGATAAGTTAGATCAACCATCTTATAGACTAGCTAAAGTAAACTCATCTTTCATGGGGTACTGTGTTAAATTCTATAACAAAATACCTTGTGATATATTAAAACTAAATGAAGGTAAATTTAAAACTTTAATTAAAAGCACACTTTGTAAACAAGCATATTACAAATTAGATGATTATATTCAAGATAAGAATGCTTGGAAACATGCTGGTCCTGCTCCATAGGGCAATCTTTAGGGTGGACAAAATCAAATTTGTTAATTTATATTCCTATTCATAGTTATTGCTTTTTATTTTATTTTTTTAGAATTTGACTCACACACTGTTCCGTTGGTGTTGAATTAGGTATTTTACCTATGTTTGCAATATTTGTAAGTATGTGAGAACCATGTTCCTATTTATCACATTCATAAATTTACCTGTTAATGCTTTTAATACTTTATACCTGTACGTAGTATAGTGTATAGTGCTATTCTGGGTGCATCGTCCTCACATATATGAATTTATTAATGTATGTACTTATGTAAATATTGTAAAACACTTTTTTTTTAAAAGAGTAAGTATGGAGTTTCTTGTGCATTCTTCTCCATAACAAGCTACTTTTCCGAATGCACGGTAGAATCAATTTTTATTTTATGATTAATTATGACGTTCAAAAGTGCCGCTTTTTGGCCCAGTTGAATAAATATATTTGACTTTGACTTTGACTTTGATCTAAACTTTGATACCACTTTTATTGATTTCAAACAAAGCATCGTTTTTCATAAGTAATTAATATATTGGAGTATTTATTTATTATAACTTTATGTACACCACAAAATATCTACAAGACAAACATTCACAAAAACAAGTGAGCAATGGGCAGTCTTATCGCACAGGGCAATCTCTTACAGACAACTTTTGGATGGACTGAACGATAGGAGAAGAATTTAAGGCTGTCAGTGTACAAAATTACATACTTAAACAATATTACTTAGGCATAATATACATACAATATAATATACTAATACATATCAAATATTTAACAGGGAAAGGAGAAGAATAAAAATATTTGACGTTCAAAAGTGCCGCTTTTTGGCCTAGTTGAATAAATATATTTGACTTTGTCTTTGACTTAAAGTGACAGGTAATGCTTGTTTTACCATTTTCTTAAACATTGGCAGTGTTTGAGCAGGTTTTATTTCAATTAGTAATACATTCTACAACCGAGCTGCTTGAATCGTGAAAGATTTGTCAAAAAAGCAAGTGGAATGCATACGAATACTTAATTTTAGATTTCCCTATGATTTCAAGGACCTAGAATGGGTGTCACAGAGGAACTGAAAGCGTTCTTTTTTGAGATGAAAAGGAATAAAAGGATTAAGGCGCAAGCCAAATATGAATCTGTTACAGAGATTTTGAAGTCGCTCAAGCGTGTCCAATTGGTCTTGGGTGAGATCAAGATAGCTTGCATCAGCGTAGTCCAGGATAGGGAAAAGAAGAGATTGTGCTATCGCAATTTTAGTGGTAATAGGAAAAAAAATACGAAGTCGTCTCAGGCAGCCCGCAGATGCAAACAGTTTTCGATTGATTACCTGCAGTTGGTTGGTCCAGGGTAGAGTGCTGTCGATATAAATCGCCGAGTTCTTCACAATATGATTTATAGCCATAATGGTATTATTGAAAGAAACCCGGGGAAGTGTCGACCAATCGATCCTAGAGACAGTCCGGGAACTACCAACAACTGTAACTTGAGTTGTAAGTAGACCCTGGCAAACGGGAAAACAGGAGTAATTGTCCGAGTGTGTCGTATAAAACCAACTTTGCTAGAAGACATTTGTTAGTGTTGAGCTCAATAATCTATAGAAACATAAATAGTTCCTCATCTATAACTAGACTCAACAAACACGACGCTAAAAAAAAGTTAATTCATAAAATCTAAAAACCCGACTGCTTAAAAAGTGAACTAATAAAAAGACGTAAACAAGAAGAAAATCATGTTGTGCAGTCGACATATTCGCGATCTGACTGACCAAAAGCAGATGTATGTGTGTTTTCGTTGGATTGATCTTCAGCCCGAACTCAGTGCTGTTATTACGAACTATCTGAGCAAAGGAGTTGTCTGCGAAGCGAAGCCATATAAGGCGTGGTCATGCAAAATGCTATAGGCAGGATAGGTGGCATGCGGTGAGATTAAAACACAAAATGTTCTGGTAACTATTATTGTATTTCTTGATCATCAAGCAGTCCAGGAATAGCCAGTATGAATACATATTCGGTAGCAAACTTATTATGAAACATCAGGCACACTTAGAATAGGAAATTAGGAAGAAAATACAAAGAACGTGTGTTCTCACCACGATGACTTTTTGACGAAGAGGAAGTTGAAAATATTGTCTTTGTATAGTCTATACTAATAGATAATTAAAGTAAAGCGTAGTACACACATGTTTCATCAAGTGCTATATTAACTGTCTCAATGGCATCAGATAACTCTCCGAGAGTTGATTGGGTATAAATTTGGAGATTATCAGCATACAGGTGGTAGAAAGAAGAAAGTCGTTGGTTGGTTTTGATCAGCCAGGTCGCGAATATATATCCTCCGACTGCCCAGCATGGTTTTCTTCTTGTTTCGGTAGTCAGAACAGATCTTTGTGTCTCTGAAGTTGGCTTTGCCAACCATTGCGCAAGAAACAGTTTATCATCGAGTATACTGCATTCTAGTAAGCGAGATAGGACGACGCGACATACTAAAGCGAGTGAAAGAGACAGTTATACAATGCTATCTTCACCTTCAACATTGACACAAAAATAGCTACTGTTCAGGGACTTGCAGCCTATTCAGAGATACAAAGATCCGTTGTGATTATAATACGTCTTTTTAGTTCGCTTCTTAAGCAGTCGGGTTTTTATTTATTATATTCTTTACACCACAAAAATATATATACAGGATAAACAATCATAAAAGCAAGTGTACAATGGGCGGTTTTATCGCAAAGGGAAATCTCTTACCTTTGGATGGACTGAAAGCGTGGAGAGAAATTTAGGGTTGTCAGTGTACAATATATCTTAAATAATAATACATATACATAAAATACATATATACAATATTACATAATATACTAATAAATAACAAAAATATTACAGAGAAAGGAGAAGACTAATTATAGTGAAAGGAAATGCTCCTTTACCATTTTTTGAATGTTGGTAATGATTGATCACGCCTCGCTTCAATAGATAATGCATTCCACAAACGAGCTGCTTGAACTGAAAAAAGATTTGTCGAAGGAGGATGTGGAATGCATATAATGTATACTTAATTTCACATTCTCCGATGATCTCAAGGAGGTTTTTAGTATTTTTTTAATAAATTTATTTAAATCTTAAAAACTTGAAATGCGACGGATGGAGGGGTCGTATGTCGGAGCTTGTCATCACAAGAAAATTAAGTACTCCATAATGACGAAGAAAATGTAGCGCCTGATAATTTGATCACTGCAATAGAGCGCTCATTGATATTGCAAAACTCGTAGGCGCTGTAACAAAATAGCTGTTCCTAAAATAATAGGGTAAATTAAATCGGTTGAACATGGGGGAAAATGAAAAGCGAAAAGTAGAACAAATACATTTATTTATTCTTAAAAATAAATTGGAGCCATCTACCGAAAACTTATATTAATTTGTTTAGGTAACTTTCGCTTACAATAACATTTGGTTCGAACGTAACGTCAATGGCACTAACAAGTGATATTAAAGTTACTAATTAGGCTAAACATTTCTTTGTCTTAATTATTATTATCTACATCACAACATTGAGCTACCGTTAACTTTAACTTAGAGTTTCATTAAGAATTAAATTATGTATTCCAAATTTGGAACCTGGTAGGAAGTATACTTCGGTATCTAGGACCTAAGGTAAATTTTTCAAATCTACCTTTAATTTGAAAAAAAAATTAACACTGAATAGGAGTGTTATTTTAATAAATCAAATATAAGATTATATTCGACAATTCGACATCAAAAATGTGTACATAATCAATTTTAATTTTCCTTATTGATTTTAAAATAGAATTTTAATGTTCCTAACCGATTTGAAGATGAAATTTACTGTTACTAATAAATTTGAAATTACAATTTTACTTCATCTAATTTATTTGAAAATACAATTTTATTTTACCTAATTGATTTGAAAATACAATTTTAATGTTCCTAACCGATTTGAAGATTAAATTTTACTGTTACTAATCAATTTGAAATTACAATTTTACTTCAACTACTTTAATTGAAAATACAATTTTAATGCTTTTAACCGATTTGAAGATAAAATTTTACTGTTATTAATCAATTTGAAATTAAAATTATGCTGTTACTAATCAATTTGAAAATACAATTTTACTTCTCCTAATTTATTTGAAAATACAATTCTACTTTACCTAATTGATTTGAAAACACAATTTTAATGTTTCTAACCGATTTGAAGATTAAATTTTACTGTTACTCATCAATTTGAAATTACAATTTAACTTCTAATTTATTGGAATATACAATTTTAATTTCCTAATTGATTTGAAAATACAATTTTAATGTTCCTAACCGATTTGAAGATGAAATTTTACTGTTACTAAACCAATTTGAAATTAAAATTATACTGTTACTAATCAATTTGAAAATACAATTTTACTTCCCCTAATTTATTTGAAAATACAATTTTACTTTACCTAATTGTTTTGCAAATACAGTTTCACAATCTTATTACTGGTAATTTATTTGAAAATATAATTTTGCCGTTCTTAGTTTATTTGAAAATACGATTTTACCGTTCCGTATTTTCTAACACAAAATCACAGAATAGACTTAGTACCAAAAACTATTAGCTGAAATATTAACACTAGACAATCTTGAACAAACCTCTATATTTTTACTATACTCGTATTTTGACATAATGCAAAGAGATAAAATTTGTTGTTATAAAGCCAAGGTTCATAATAGGTACTCGAACCTTAGGTCATTTTGAAGTCTTCATTTTTATTGAATTATTATTTAACTTATTTTACCTTATTACGGTACCTACGACGTGCCAACAAAACATGACACTGTTATTTACAAAAAAAACTCTACACAATTATGTACAAATTATTTATAATAATAATCTACTTATAAATATTTGACAAGTATTTTTTTCGAAATCCTTAGAATACTAAGCTGTTACCTAATTCTTCCTTGTCATAGAAAAGGTAACTTTGGAACAAAAAAACACGGTTAATTTTCTATAGAGGAAAACCTAAGAAGGAAATTCGATTAAAATGTACAAGTAAAAGTGTGTTTGTGCTATTTTGTATTTGTTGAGCAATTGAGGAAAACATCGTGAGGAAACCGGCATGTCCTAGAACCAAAAATTCGAAGACATGTGACATCCAGCAACCCGCACTGGGCCCGCGAGGTGGGTTACGGCCCATTGCCCTCTAACAGAGAGAAGGCTTGTGTCCCAGCAGTGGGAACATTAAAACTTGGTGATGACGATGGTGAGCAATTTAACTACCAAAAGATAACTTAAATACTTATTTATTCATTGGTAGAAGAAATGCCAAAATAACAAAGCCTATTATTAGAGAAAATTTAGTTTACGCCGTCAAATTTTGGGCGATACAATCCCGTGGAGGGTCGATCTCGAGCATGAATCATTTGTCGATCGTTCGTTGTTTCGAAATGATCAAACAAGAGGTACCTAAGACTGCAACTTCCGAAACGAAAGTTATTTTTGCACTTTTAAGTGTTTTGCTTTGGAAGTCGTATTTTTGTCTTTACAAATCGGTACTGTTTCATGTATCGGATCGACCTATCACGGGATTGTATCGACAAAAATTTAACGGTGTAAAGAAAAGTCATGTAACATCGATATGCGAGAGCAGAACTCTTCAAGCAGGTTCAAAACACAACTAATGAAAAAAAAACATAATTATTCGTTAAGTCCATTTGGTACACCGTTAAGGGTAAGAACATAAAAAAAATAACTTTCAGTACCCTACTACAAAAAATCAGTTAAAGAAGGCATCACAATTGTCCATTTCTGGGCGTAAAACGTCCCATCAGCACATAAACACAGTTTTTCTCCAATTTATTTCTAAAGATCCTTCCAAAATCACACAACTTAGTTCACTGTTTTTCCTATAGCAGGATGTCCTTTCATCATAGGAACACGTCATCAGCGCACTGGTACAGGGGCACGTTGTCTCACTTGTAGCAAAGTATTACACATATTTTGTTCTGGTTTGCCCAGAAGTCAAAGTACTTATTATACCACGAACACACTGTCTCTTGAAAGGTTTTCTTCAGAAACCTCAAAAAATTCCTCGTGCGCCAACACAAATGTTCATTTCCCAGTAGGAGCTTCCTAAGGTTTTCCTGCGTCTCCCTTCATCATAGGAACACATCATCAGCGCCGTCCTGCTTGCCGCTGATGATGTAGCTCCGTGAGTTCTTGGACGTGAACAGGAAGGGAGCTCGGCGGGAAGGACAGTGGAACTCTCGCAGCAGTACTGGAGGTACGTTGTCTGATTTGTTGCCCACTGGTTCCAGCAGGTTGTTCCATAACAGGTTGGCGGCTGGAAGAGGAAATAGAGATGTTAGAACTTGTTTTTGGCTAAATGCTGAAAGAAATATTTGGTGGGACTACGAGGCAACGACTCTATTGAAAAGTTTGTGGTCCAGGGTAGGGAAGGGAAGGAATGAGAGCTAGCGGCAGGTCGCCCGTGCGATGGACCGACCAGCTCAAGTCTGCAGTAGGCGGTCCATTACATAAGTGCAATCGAGTTAGAAACGGCAGAGAGGAATCATGGCATCCCAAATTCTCATTGCAATGATGACCACTGCTGCTCTGCCAAGAGTGGACCAACGAAGAAGATTCTGGTTCGTCCTGTCGAAGCTATGCCAACTGCCAGAAGGAACTCGCTGCAGTATTATCTACAATCAGCTGAACCTTTTCTCACAGTAACACGTAGATACGAGTATACAGTACCTAACGCGTGGCCCTTCTGAGAGAAGTGGAAGCAGTCGTGCGTGATGTAAGACTGGTGGATGACGAGCGGCAGCGGCCTGGTGGGCGGCATGGGCGCGTTGAACAGCCGCATGAAGGGCTGCACTATCACCGTGAAATCTTCGCTGGTGTCGTAACGACCGCTGTCCACCTGAAATTTTACAGAAAATTGAAGAAAACTGATCTTAAAATAGGCACAAGGATTTTATGGAGGAAAGAGCTTGACGAACCTGTGGATAATACAATTGAAATAAAATGTCTTATAAGCTCATAATTTCGTTCCCTCGCTCAGATCCCTTACTCATCCAATCAGAACAGAACGCTGCCTAAAAGAAACCCTAATAGCAGCTTTGTTAGGCAATGTCGTCACCATCCTCCTGACCTTATCTCAATTCACTTGACATTGCAGAAGGCGTCTTCCATACTGTTCTATCAGTTGGCAACTTTGGAAACTCGGTTTAATAAACGATCCCCAACGTGATCTGATCTTTTAATCTACAAAGAATTTCCCTTACCAGTGCCACTTCAGCCTTTTGGTAGAGTCTCGCCATCCGCACGAGGTCGTACAGTTCGTTGCCGCCCTGGCGGTGGAAGCACGTGCAGAACAGTGAGTGCATCAGGCGACACATCATCGGACGCAGCACGCGAATCGATACTGATACATCTGAAAAAGGAGATACAAGTACATGGAATATTTTATCGTAGATTTCAATTTGAGTAGGTGTTCATCAGGGTTCAACGGTGAGTCATCTACTATTCAACCTGTTGATCGACTATATCACTTCAAGCAAAGCAGCAGCAGACCTTGAGCCGGGGTTGAGGCAGGACGCTTAGCCAGCGGCAAGGAGGGCCACAAATCCGCGGCGTGCAAGGCCGCCGCGCCGCATTGCGCTGTGTGTGCCGCCAGTGGCCGCCCGGCAGGCCACATCATGAAGGGGAGGATGTGCAATCCTCCCCCTAAGAGGGGAAAAGCGCAGGCCCCGAGCAAGCCTGCCGCTACCATCGCCGTGCCCGAGGCTGGGCATTCGGCTGCTGCGGCTGAAGAGGGGGGTGCGATGTCCGATTGATGGGTAGAGTCGAGCATCGCATCCTCCAGGCGAACACCAACCACTGCGCGGCGGCCCAGGATCTGCTGATACAGATCATGGCCGAGTGGTTGGTGGACGTGGCGGTGGTCGCCGAGCCTTACTCGGTCCCCAGTACCTGGCTGGGCGATCGAGACGGCTTGGTGGCGTTGGTGGCGCGGTCTTCTACGGACTCCCCTCCCCTCTCGCTCTTAGAGAGGGGACCGGGATACGTGGCCGCCGCGTGGGGGGACATAGCCCTCGTTGGGGTCTATTTCTCCCCAAACCGCCCTCTCTCGGACTTTGAGGACTTCCTCGAGGTCCTCACCGCAGTCGTAGGGAGGGCGGCGCCGCGCCAGGTCGCCGTTATGGGCGACCTGAACGCCAAGTCGGAGGCTTGGGGCAACCCGGCTGCCTCGTGTAACGTCCGGGGACGCGCCGCCGAATTTTGGGCGGCCTCGTGCGGCGTGTCCCTCCTCAACAGGGGGGCGGTCCACACGTGTGTGCGGCAACGGGGTGGGTCGGTGGTAGACGTCTCATTTGCCACCCCTGCCCTAGCCGCCCGCGTCGTGAACTGGCGGGTGGAGACGGTGGAGACTTTGTCGGACCACCGATATGTGCGGTTCGACATCTCCACCGGCCCCCGGGGGGGGACGGCCCGCTCTGGCCAATCTCCCTTCCCGCGGTGGGCTCTCACCCGCCTGGACCGGGAGGCAGCCAAGGAGGCGGCCTTTCTCCAGGACTGGCTCTCGCCCCCTGTCGAGCCTGTCCTGGACGTGGACGCCGCAGCGGTCCAGCTCCGCGGCTCTCTGACCGAGGTGTGCAACGCCAGCATGCCTCGGTCTCGCCGTCCGCCTCCCCGTCGCGCCGTTTATTGGTGGACGGAGGAGCTGGCGGGGCTCCGGGCCGCGTGCGTGGCGGCCAGACGAGCCTATATGCGGAGCCGGCGGCGCACTACCCGATCTCAGGCCGGGGAGGACCGCCTCTACGCCTCTTACGTGGAGGCAAAGGCGGTTCTCAAGTCGGCGATGTGCGCCGCCAAGGACTCGGCGAGGGCCGAGATGCTGGAGGGCCTCGATAGGGATCCGTTTGGGAGGCCATATAAGGCGGCGCGCAACCAACTGCGCCCCTTTGGCCCCCCACTAACGGAGACCCTGGAGCCGGCGTTGCTGGATGGGGTGGTCCTGTCCCTGTTTCCGCGCAGGGCCGACTTCACCCCACCAACCATGAACCCCCCACGGGGGGTGGTAGCTTCGCCGGAGGAGGAGGTCCCTCCAGTATCGGCGGAGGAACTTCGCGCGGGGGTTCTGTCCCTCCGTGCGAAGAAGACGGCCCCTGGGCCAGATGGCGTCCCCGCACGGGTGGTGGCCATCGCGGCGTCCCTCATGGAGGATAGGTTTCGGGACCTCTTCAGCGCGTGCCTGACGGCTGGGAGGTTCCCGAAACAGTGGAAGGAGGGGCAGTTGTGCCTCCTTCGGAAGGAGGGACGCCCGGTGGACTCCCCCTCGGCATACCGACCCATCGTTCTGCTCGATGAGGTCGGTAAATTGTTCGAGGGGATCATCGCCACCCGGCTAAACAGCCATTTGCGGGAAGTAGGGCCGGACCTGTCGGACGCCCAGTTCGGTTTTCGACGGGGGCGTTCGACGGTCGACGCATTGGCCCTACTCAGGGGCCAAGTGCAGGAGGGGTTCGAGGCGGGGGACGGAGTGTTGGCGGTGTCGTTTGACATTGCCAATGCCTTCAACTCCGTGCCCCACTCGACCATATTGGAGGCACTCCGGTACCACGGAGTGCCCCAATATCTGCGGGCGATCCTGGCCAGCTACCTGGAGGACCGAGAGGTCCTCCTCGTGGACAAGACGGCCAGGATCAGACGTTACGGTGCGGAGTCCGGTGTTCCGCAGGGGTCGGTTCTAGGCCCTCCCCTGTGGAACATCGGTTTTGACTGGCTCCTGCGGGGAGCCCTCCTCCGGGGCACGAGTGTCATCTGCTACGCGGATGACACTCTCCTCACTGCCCGGGGGAGGAGCTTTGGGGAGGCGGCCTGTTTGGCCTCGGCGGGCGGATCCTTGGTCGCAGAGAGGATCCGCCGCCTGGGATTGAGGGTGGCGCTGAACAAGACCGAGGCCGTGTTCTTCCACGGGCCTCGGCAGCGCTGCCCTCCAGATGCCCACATCGTCGTGGAGGGCGTCCGAATAGCGGTGAAGGCCCAGATGAAATATCTGGGCCTAGTGCTGGACAGCAGGTGGCGCTTCGGCCCGCACTTTAGCGGGCTGTCGACGCGCCTGCTGAAAGCCGCGGACGCCCTCTCATGGCTCCTCCCCAACCTCGGGGGGCCGAGTGCACGGTGCCGGCGCCTTTATGCCGGCATCCTTCGGAGCATGGCCCTGTACGGGGCACCCATCTGGGCGGACTCCCTCCAGAGGAGGGAGAATGCAACCGCCATCCGCAGGCCACAAAGGGCCATTGCACAGCGGGTGGCGAGGGCCTACCGCTCGGTGGGTTTCTCGGCGGCGTGCGCTCTGGCCGGCACCCCTCCCTGGGAGTTGGAGGCATGGGTGCTCGCCAGAGTGTACGAGTGGAAGGTGCGGCGTAGGGCGCTGGGCGAGCGCCCCGCTATGGAAGAGCGGGAGGCCGTGCGGCGGGAGGCGAGGGACGCCATCGTCCTCCATTGGGCGGAGGACCTCGCCACCGCCGCGTTTGGACGCCGGACGTTGGACGCGCTCGGGCCAGTCTTGCAGGGCTGGCTCGAGCGGCCACATGGTTTCCTCTCGTTCCGTTTGGTGCAGGTGTTGTCCGGACATGGTTGTTTCGGAACGCACCTGCACCGGATCCGGAGGGAGGAAACCCCGGCGTGCCACCACTGCGGCGCGGCAGAGGACACGGCGCAGCACACCCTCGAGGTGTGCCCAGCTTGGGCTGAGCTGCGCCGTGCCCTGACCGATGTGATCGGGCAAGACCTCTCACTTCCCAGTGTGGTCAACTCCATGCTGGGGAGTGAGGAGGCCTGGGCGGCGGTTGCCTCCTTTTGCGAGGTCGTGATGTCGCAAAAGGAGGCGGCGGAGCGGGCGCGGGAGGACGATCCTCTCGCGCCGCCGCACCGCAGGCGAAGAAGGGGTGGGAGAAGGCGGTTGTACGATCGTCTCCTCCCACCTCCTGGTGGTGACTAGCGGGCGACAGGCGCGGGGGCGCCTTCGTTCGCATTGCACGAGTCACCACCCTCGTCGGGCGGGAACGGCCGAGCACTCGCGGTCGTTCCCGGGCCCCTCCACTGAGGGAGGGGCGTGAAGGCCCCGCTGTAAAGGCGGGCGGTCGTCGGCGGGGGACTGGACGTAAAGGCTCTGCCAGTTTCCCAGTCCTCCTCCAATTCAAGACGATGCGGGAGTGCCGCTGGGTTATTTTAGTGGGTATACCGGATTCATTCCGGGGAGTCCCACATACCCCCCCCATTCCCCCAATGGGTGGGTATGCGTAATGCATTTTTTCCCAGCGAGATCAAAAAAAAAAAAAAAAGGACGCTTAGCCAGGGGAACCCCCCACAGCGCTTACGTCCTCGTCGTGTTCCCTGAAAACGTCCCAGTTCTGACCACCGTAACGGAGTGGCAGACTGGGTACGGCTAAAGTGCGCTGTGCGTCGTAGTCTTTTGTTTTTTATTATTTGCGGTAACTGCGACACCTGCGGAGGCTATCATGCCAAAGCCTGCGCGGGACGCCCTCGGGCATTTTATTAAAAAAGGCCCTTCTCAGGGCCAACCCAAAGGCCCTTCTCAGGGCCAACCAAAAGGCCCTTCTCAGGGCCACCCAAAAGGCCCTTCTAAGGGCCAACGCGACGCTTCAGCGTCGGAGGAAGGGCGGACCTTCTATGGAGAAGGGGCGGACGAGTTGTCGGACTCCGACAGCGAGTCCGTTTTGTCGGTAGCCAGCTCGATGGAGGTCGAGCAAGGTCGATAAAAATCGCGGAAGCGGGCCTTCCTCAAGGAAGGGTCAGATGGCTCCTCGGCCTCAGGTTCGGCAAAGGAGCCAAAAAAGAAGGCCAAGGCCAAGAAGGCGACGATGGCAGCGGATACCCACGACGTGGGTCTGGCAAACGCCCAACGCCAGTTGGACCTGGCTCGGCGGACGCAGCTCCAGCAGGAGCTGGAGGAGCGGGTGGCTGCGAAGGAGCAACAAGCTCGCGTCGCCCGGGTCAAATCTGGTTACGGTGCGTCCCGCGTTGTGTACGCGGACCACTCATTGGCTGAACTTGAGCGGATGGCGAAGGAGGACGAAGAGGAGATAGTGGTAGTCGCCTCAAAGTCCTCCAATCTAAAAGGGACGTTTCAGAAGTCCCTGAAATGCCGGGCCGCTAGCATGCGATGCATCATAGAGGAGCTGGTTCAGCGCCAGGCGACCGACGAAACGCGGCAACTGCAGGCGAGGGTCGATCGCCTGCAGGCAGAGGTCAGCCAGCTCCACCAGAAGCTGGCTGAAGCCACGGCCCTGCCAACCCAGGCCGAGCCGAGACCAGCGGCAGAGGGCCCCTCCGCCTCCAACCTCGAGGATATCATTCGCAAGGTTGTGATGGAGGAGAGGGCCTTTACGAGGGCCTGCCTAGCAGGCATAGAGGACCGGCTCCTGCCGGAGAAAAACCTCCGACCGCCGCTTGCGGCGGACAAGAGACGCGAGGAGCCGGGGCCCACCTCACAGAGGGAGGAGGACCCTTTTTTACCCGCCACCACCCCGTCCAACCAGCAGGGCTGGACGAGGGTCGTCGGCGGGAAGGGGAAGGGCAAGGGCAAAGGGGCGGCAGCTGTCGTCCCGGCCGTCCCCGCCACCACTACCCCAGCCAGCCAGTCACAGACGACAGGCAAAGCTAAAGGGAAGGGCAAGGGCAAAGGAGCGGCAGCGGCCGTCCCTGCCGTTCCCGCCACCACCACCCTTCCCAGCCAGTCGCAGGCGACCGGCAAAGGGAAGGGGAAGGGAAAGGGGAAAGGGCCGCTCCCCAAGGCCGCCAGCGCTGCTCCCACAGCCAAAACCGCCGGCACCAGGAGGAAACTCGTTCCTCCAAAGACCGCAGCTGTCGTGGTGACACTCACCGCGGAGGCTGCGGAGCGCGGCGAGACATACGCGTCCGTATTGTTGCGGGCGCGCGCCAATGCCGATCCCAACCAACTGGGGATCGGCAAGGTCTCTTGCCGGCGGACCCAAGCCGGGGCTCGAATCTTCGAGTTCCCGGGGGCAGAGGGCAGTGCACACGCAGACCTCTTCGCAACAAAGTTGCAAGAGGTCATCGCGGACGCGGCCAAGGTGGCCAGGCCCGTGAAGACGGCGGCCTTAGAGGTGGCCGACCTGGACGACACCGTCACCAAGGAGGAGGTGGTGGCGGCGGTCGCAGCAATCGGAGGCTGCAACGTCGCAGCGGTGAAAGGCCGGGACATCAGGCCCGGCCGCGGCGGCATGGGTACCATTCGCCTGGAGTGCCCAGTCGCCGCTGCCAAAGCCGTCCTTGACAAAGGATGGCTTAACGTAGGCTTCAGCTCGGGTGCAGTCCGGGCACTTGTGGCACAGCCCTTGCGTTGCTACAGGTGCTTCGGAGTCGGGCACACCCGAGCCCTCTGTCCGTCAACGGTAGACCGGACAGAGAGCTGTTACCGCTGCGGCAAGGACGACCATAAGTCCGCCACGTGCAAGGCCGCCGCACCGCACTGCGCTGTGTGTGCCGCCAGTGGCCGCCCGGCAGGCCACGTCATGAAGGGGAGGATGTGCAATCCTCCCCCTAAGAGGGGAAAAGCGCAGGCGCCGAGCACGCCTGCCGCTACCACCGCCGTGCCCGAGGTTGGGCATTCGGCTGCTGCGGCTGAAGAGGGGGGTGCGATGTCCGATTGATGGATAGAGTCGAACATCGCATCCTCCAGGCGAACACCAACCACTGCAGTGCGGCCCAGGATCTACTGATGCAGATCATGGCCGAGTGGTTGGTGGACGTGGCGGTGGTCGCCGAGCCTTACTCGGTCCCCAGTCGTTGGCTGGGCGATCGGGACGGCTTGGTGGCGTTGGTGGCGCGGTCTTCTACGGACTCCCCTCCCCTCTCGCTCTTAGAGAGGGGACCGGGATACGTGGCCGCCGCGTGGGGGGCCATAGCCCTCGTTGGGGTCTATTTCTCCCCAAACCGCCCTCTCTCGGACTTTAAGGACTTCCTCGAGGTCCTCACCGCAGTCGTAGGGAGGGCGGCGCCGCGCCAGGTCGCCGTAATGGGCGACCTGAACGCCAAGTCGGAGGCTTGGGGCAACCCGGCTGCCTCGTGCAACGTCCGGGGACGCGCCGCCGAATTTTGGTCGGCCTCGTGCGGCGTGTCCCTCCTCAACAGGGGGGCGGTCCACACGTGTGTGCGGCAACGGGGTGGGTCGGTGGTAGACGTCTCATTTGCCACCCCTGCCCTAGCCGCCCGCGTCGTGAACTGGCGGGTGGAGACGGTGGAGACTTTGTCGGACCACCGATATGTGCGATTCGACATCTCCACCGGCCCCCGGGGGGGGACGGCCCGCTCTGGCCAATCTCCCTTCCCGCGATGGGCTCTCACCCGTCTGGACCGGGAGGCAGCCAAGGAGGCGGCCTTTCTCCAGGACTGGCTCTGTCGAGCCTGTCCTGGACGTGGACGCCGCAGCAGTCCAGCTCCGCGGCTCTCTGACCGAGGTGTGCAACGCCAGCATGCCTCGGTCACACCGTCCGCCTCCCCGTCGCGGCGTCTATTGGTGGACGGAGGAGCTGGCGGGGCTGCGGGCCGCCTGCGTGGCGGCCAGAAGGGCCTATATGCGGAGCCGGCGGCGCACTACCCGATCTCAGGCCGGGGAGGACCGCCTCTACGCCTCTTACCTAGAGGCAAAGGCGGTCCTCAAGTCGGCGATGTGCGCCGCCAAGGACTCGGCGAGGGCCGAGATGCTGGAGGGCCTCGATAGGGATCCGTTTGGGAGGCCATATAAGGCGGCGCGTAACCAACTGCGCCCCTTTGGCCCCCCACTAACGGAGACCCTGGAGCCGGCGTTGCTGGATGGGGTGGTCCGGTCCCTGTTTCCGCGCAGGGCCGACTTCACCCCACCAACGATGAACCCCCCAGGGGGGGTGGTGGCAGCGCCGGAGGAGGAGGTCCCTCCGGTATCGGTGGAGGAACTTCGCGCGGGGATCCTGAGCCTCCGCGCGAAGAAGACGGCTCCTGGACCGGATGGCGTCCCCGCACGGGTGGTGGCCATCGCAGCGTCCCTCATGGAGGAAAGGTTTCGGGACCTCTTCAGCGCGTGTCTTACGGCTGGGAGGTTCCCGAAACTGTGGAAGGAGGGGCAATTGTGCCTCCTCCGGAAAGAGGGACGCCCGGTGGACTCCCCCTCGGCATACCGGCCCATCGTTCTGCTCGATGAGGTCGGTAAATTGTTCGAGGGGATCATCGCCACCCGGCTAAATAGCCAGTTGCGGGAGGTAGGGCCGGACCTGTCGGACGCCCAGTTCGGATTTCGACGAGGGCGTTCGACGGTCGACGCCTTGGCCCTGCTGAAGGTCCAGGTGCAGGAGGCGGTGGAGTCGGGGGGCGGAGTGTTGGCGGTGTCATTCGACATCGCCAACGCCTTCAACTCCGTGCCCCACTCTACCATATTGGAGGCACTCCGATACCACGGAGTGCCCCAATATCTGCGGGTGATCCTGGCCAGCTACTTGGAGGACCGAGAGGTCCTCCTCGTGGACAAGACGGCCAGGATCAGGCGCTACGGCGCGGAGTCCGGTGTTCCGCAGGGGTCGGTTCTAGGCCCTCCCCTGTGGAACATCGGTTTTGACTGGCTCCTGCGAGGAGCCCTCCTCCAGGGCACGAGTGTCATCTGTTACGCAGATGACACTCTCCTCACTGCCCGGGGGAGGAGCTTTGGGGAGGCGGCCTGTTTGGCCTCGGCGGGCGGATCCTTGGTTGCAGAGAGGATCCGCCGCCTGGGATTGAGGGTGGCGCTGAACAAGACCGAGGCCGTGTTCTTCCACGGGCCTCGGCAGCGCTGCCCTCCAGATGCCCATATCGTCGTGGAGGGCGTCCGAATAGCGGTGAAGGCCCAGATGAAATATCTGGGCCTAGTGCTGGACAGCAGGTGGCGCTTCGGCCCGCACTTCAGCGGGCTGTCGACGCGCCTGCTGAAAGCCGCGGACGCCCTCTCATGGCTCCTCCCCAACCTCGGGGGGCCGAGCGGACGGTGCCGGCGACTGTATGCCGGCATCCTACGCAGCATGGCCCTGTACGGGGCGCCCATCTGGGCGAACTCCCTCCAGAGGAGGGAGAATGCAACCGCCATCCGCAGGCCACAAAGGGCCATTGCACAGCGGGTGGCGAGGGCCTACCGCTCAGTGGGCTTTTCGGCGGCGTGCGCTCTGGCCGGCACCCCTCCCTGGGAGTTGGAGGCATGGGTGCTCGCCAGAGTGTACGATTGGATGGTGCGGCGTAGGGCGCTGGGTGAGCGCCCCGCCATGGAGGAGCGGGAGGCCGTGCGGCGGGAGGCGAGGGACGCCATCGTCCTCCATTGGGCGGAGGACCTCGCCACCGCCGCCTTTGGACGCCGGACGCTGGACGCGCTCGGGCCAGTCCTGCAGGGCTGGCTCGAGCGGCCACATGGTTTCCTCTCGTTCCGTCTGGTGCAGGTGTTGTCCGGACATGGTTGTTTCGGAACGCACCTGCACCGGATCCGGAGGGAGGAAACCCCAGCGTGCCACCACTGCGGTGCGGTGGAGGACACGGCGCAGCACACCTTGGAGGTGTGCCCGGCTTGGGCTGAGCTGCGCCGTGCCCTGACCGATGTGATCGGGCGGGACCTCTCACTTCCCAGCGTGGTCTACTCCATGCTGGGGAGTGAGGAGGCCTGGGCGGCGGTTGCCTCCTTTTGCGAGGTCGTGATGTCGCAAAAGGAGGCGGCGGAGCGGGCGCGGGAGGACGGTCCTCTCGCGCCGCCGCACCGCAGGCGAAGAAGGGGTGGGAGAAGGCGGTTGTACGATCGTCTCCTCCCACCTCCTGGTGGTGACTAGCGGGCGACAGGCGCGGGGGCGCCTTCGCTCGCATTGCACTAGTCACCACCCTCGTCGGGCGGGAACGGCCGAGCACTCGCGGTCGTTCCCGGGCCCCTCCACTGAGGGAGGGGCGTGAAGGCCCCGCTGTAAAGGCGGGCGGTCGTCGGCGGGGGACTGGACGTAAAGGCTCTGCCAGTTTCCCAGTCCTCCTCCAATTCAAGACGATGCGGGAGTGCCGCTGGGTTATTTTAGTGGGTATACCGGATTCATTCCGGGGAGTCCCACATACCCCCCCCATTCCCCCAATGGGTGGGTATGCGTAATGCATTTTTTCCCAGCGAGATCAAAAAAAAAAAAAAAAAAAAAAAGGACGCTTAGCCAGCCAGGATCAGACGTTACGGTGCGGAGTCCGGTGTTCCGCAGGGGTCGGTTCTAGGCCCTCCCCTGTGGAACATCGGGTTTGATTGGCTCCTGCGGGGCACTCTCCTTCAGGGCACGAGTGTCATCTGCTACGCGGATGACACTCTCCTCACTGCCCGGGGGAGGAACTTTGGGGAGGCGGCCTGTTTGGCCTCGGCGGGCGGATCCTTGGTCGCAGAGAGGATCCGCCGCCTGGGATTGAGGGTGGCGCTGAACAAGACCGAGGCCGTGTTCTTCCACGGGCCTCGGCAGCGCTGCCCTCCAGATGCCCACATAGTCGTGGAGGGCGTCCGAATAGCGGTGAAGGCCCAGATGAAATATCTGGGCCTAGTGCTGGACAGCAGGTGGCGCTTCGGCCCGCACTTCAGCGGGCTGTCGACGCGCCTGCTGAAAGCCGCGGACGCCCTCTCATGGCTCCTCCCCAACCTCGGGGGGCCGAGCGGACGGTGCCGGCGACTGTATGCCGGCATCCTACGCAGCATGGCCTTGTACGGGGCGCCCATCTGGGCGGACTCCCTCCAGAGGAGGGAGAATGCAACCGCCATCCGCAGGCCACAAAGGGCCATTGCACAGCGGGTGGCGAGGGCCTACCGCTCAGTGGGCTTTTCGGCGGCGTGCGCTCTGGCCGGTACCCTCCCTGGGAGTTGGAGGCATGGGTGCTCGCCAGAGTGTACGAGTGGACGGCGCGGCGTAGGGCGCAGGGAGAGCGCCCCGCCGCAGAAGAGCGGGAGGCCGTGCGGCGGGAGGCGAGGGACGCCATCGTCCTCCATTGGGCGGAGGACCTCGCCACCGCCGCCTTTGGACGCCGGACGCTGGACGCGCTCGGGCCAGTCCTGCAGGGCTGGCTCGAGCGGCCACATGGTTTCCTCTCGTTCCGTTTGGTGCAGGTGTTGTCCGGACATGGTTGTTTCGGAACGCACCTGCACCGGATCCGGAGGGAGGAAACCCCGGCGTGCCATGACTGCGGCGCGGCGGAGGACACGGCGCAGCACACCTTGGAGGTGTGCCCAGCTTGGGCTGAGCTGCCCCGTACCTTGATTGATGTGGTCGGGCAGGACCTCTCACTTCCCGGTGTGGTCAACTCCATGCTGGGGAGTGAGGAGGCCTGGGCGGCGGTTGCCTCCTTTTGCGAGGTCGTGATGTCGCAAAAGGAGGCGGCGGAGCGGGCACGGGAGGACGATCCTCTCGCGCCGCCGCACCGCAGGCGAAGAAGGGGTGGGAGAAGGCGGTTGTACGATCATCTCCTCCCACCTCCTGGTGGTGACTAGCGGGCGACAGGCGCGGGGGCGCCTTCGCTCGCATTGCACGAGTCACCACCCTCGTCGGGCGGGAACGGCCGAGCACTCGCGGTCGTTCCCGGGCCCCTCCACTGAGGGAGGGGCGTGAAGACCCCGCTGTAAAGGCCGTCGGCGGGGGACTGGACGTAAAGGCTCTGCCAGTTTCCCAGTCCTCCTCCAATTCAAGACGATGCGGGAGTGCCGCTGGGTTATTTTAGTGGGTATACCGGATTCATTCCGGGGAGTCTCACATACCCCTCCCATTCCCCCAATGGGTGGGTATGCGTAATGCATTTTTTCCCAGCGAGATCAAAAAAAAAAGAAAAAAAAAAAGGACGCTTAGCCACCCCCCCGGTGGGTTCCCGCATTGTCGAGGCGGGGGGGCTCAGTAACCGTGGCTTGGACAACCACGGTGAAGCGAAGAGGAACCCGAGGAGGGGCCGCTCGTCAGGGCTTTTGCCGACAAGCCGACGACGTAGCGGCCAATAAGTAGGTTGCGGTGGCGTATGGGCGCCATCGCAACTGAGGCGGGCCGCGATGTGGTACAGTAGGCATCGTGGCTGAGGGTTGGAGGCCGCGGCGGGAGAGGAGTGCCGGTATTACGGAGCGCCGCTCGCCCTACCCACCGCGGCCTGCGCGGGGTCGCCACCGTCTGATGGCGGATGCGGTGGGGCCGCAGGGGAGGAGGAGTGTCGGTATAGCGTTGGCCGCTCTCCCTATCTCCTGCGGCCGTAAAGTGGTAGGTGGCGGGGCCACTGTCTTGACCCGTCACAGGGGGACCAAGGGTGCCATACACGGGGTCGTCTGGCGCCCATGTGCTGGTTTGGTCCCTGAGGTGGTCACGGCGTACAGTGTGTTCTGGTGCGCCGGTGATGGGGGGTAAACCCCAGAGGAGGGTCCGGAGACGGACAGCCGCGGCGGGTCCGCGGTTGTATGCTAACGCGATCCCGTGTTCCCGCCATAAGCGGCACAGGAGGACACCGTGGAGTTTTAGTGGGTTAGAGTCCCACATAACTGCGCTATCTCCCCGTGGTAGCGCAGTATGCATGAGCATTTCTCCACGCTAAAAAAAAAAAAAAAAAATGGACGCTTAGCCACCCTCCTCCCGACCCGGTGAGTTCCATTGGCAAGGTGGGGAGGCTCAGTAGCCGTAGCTTGATCACTCACGGTGAAGCGAAGAGGAACCCGAGGTGGTGCCGCTCGTCAGGGCTTTTGTCGATAAGCCGACGACGTAGCGGCCATCATGTAGGTTGCGGTGCCCCCTGGGCGAGATCGTAACTGAAGAGAGCCGCGATGTCGAATGGGAGGCATCGTGGCTGAGAGTCAGAGGCCGTGGCGAGAGAAGAGTGCCGGTATTGCGGTACACCGCTCTCACTACCTGCCGCGGCCTGGACGGGGTCGCCGCCGTCTGATGGTGGACGCGGTGGGGCCGCAGTTGAGGAGGAGCTGCGGCTGAAAAGTGGTAGGCGGCGAGACTACTAATCAAGGCTGCCATACACGGAGTCGTCTGGCGCCCATGTGCTGGTTTGGTCCTTGGGTCACGGCGTAAAATGTCTTCTGATGGGTCGGTGATTGGGGGTAGTCCTCAGGGAAGGGTCGGGTCATCCGGTGACAGACAGCCGCGGCGGGTTTGTAGATGAGTGTTCCGTGGGCCCATGTAGGACACCGTGGAGTTTTAGTGGGTTGGCCACCTATAAAACTGCTCTATTTCCCCGTGGTAGCGCAGCATGCATGAGTATTTCACCACACAAAAAAGGACGCTGAGCACAAGTGATTGGCTCCGATGAACACGCTCACCATATTCCAGCCCAAGGTCTGTTTCTGAACAGGTCAAACTCACCTAAGACAGGTACCAAATTCACAATAGTCTTAGGCAAATGTTGCTGCAGGTAGTCCAGCGCTATGGACAGCTTCTTGGCGTGAGGGTCAGTTGACCAGGACACGAGGTTCAGACATGAGCTGAACACAGGTCGTTGGCGCCGATGAATTCAGTCACCATAGTCTATTCCAAGCCCTGTTACTGAACGGTTCAAACTCACCTAAGACTGGTACCAGGTTCACGACAGTCCTGGGCAGATGTTTCTGTAAGTAATCCAGCGCTACGGACAGCTTCTTGGCGTGAGCAGCCGGAGACCAGGACACGGGATTGAGGCACGAGGCTGAGCATAGGTCGTTGGCGCCGATGAACACTGTCACCATTTTCCAGTCATTCGCGATGTCTATGTCAGGGGAGGACCGCATTCGGGCAACTACTATCTGGAAGGGAGAATGGATATTTTTTTGAGTAGGTTTTGGTCTTAATGTGACTAGCTATATTCAAATTTAAAGCAAGTCTAATTGCTGATTTTGAATGGAGCTTGTGTTCTTGTCCTTGTGCTAAACATGTCGTCCAGGTTTTGATTTCCAAATCGGGAAAAGTGTTATTCGGTTTTTTCCATCGGGAGTTTCACAGTAGCAGCCTGGAATCTACATATATGTATGACCGGTTACTGGCTAAAGGCTTATTCCCTTTAATATGGAGCTTAAACTTATTGGTGAAATGTCAGCGTACTCTTTTGCATTAAACCTTCGGGAATTACAGACGTAATTATATGAAGCTATGTTCTACTCAAGTCGATACTGAGTCACGATTTTGTCACACTCAAAAAAAAAATAACTGAAACAATGACCAACAGTTTGGATAGGGTAATTAGAACTCAAGGACCCACAGTATAATATTGCTTGCTTACCCCAAATCTTAGCTAACGATTACTCTTACAAAATCTGCATACACAGTATAAAACTTACAACATGTGACATGCTTGTGTCACATTCACATTAAGTGATCAACCACTCAATCTTTACTTGTCGTTGAGAAAAATGAGCAATCTACTTACACACTCTACGGTACGTTACCAAATCTCGAACATTTGGTACCAAAACACGAGAAATATGCAACTATTAAGTACAAACATTGTCGCTTATTTGTTAATGTTAATGACTTAACAAATAAGTACTAAAGCTCGTGTCATCAGGGTCATGGTGGTCGTTTAAAGTATTTCTTTTGTTAAGATGCGTTATTGCGGGAAAGAGCTTGTCCTACTAAAATGAGATTGCGTTGCGATGCGATGTTTGAGGTAAATTCAATTAAGTTGTAAGAGCCATCTTGCCTGTTCTTCTCCGTAAGTATGGATCTTCTCTTTGAGATGGGCAACTAGCTTCATCTTTCTGACTGACCAAATCCTTGACAATTCAAAAGTCCTACCTAATTGAAATAATTGCTTTGAGCTAGTTTCCCAACAGGAACTTCAGTCAAAAGGTGTGGAAACACATAACATGTTCAGGATGGCATGATGGTGAATAATGGTTTCCTTTATCTATCTTTGGTTGGATAGTTTCGATAATAAGGAAGACAAATTTACAAGTTTTATTGCATATTTTTGTTAGGTTAAATTAAAATTAAGATTCTGAACTGCTAATCTCAATTTTGTTTATTTCAACATGCTAATCAAAATTAACTGTCGTTTCGATTTGATTTTTAACCAAATCAGGATCAAATTCAGACCATACGATAGCCGTTCACTAGCTTCTGACATTTTATCAGTGCCCATGTCAGCTTGCATTTGTGAAATAACACATATTGAATTTGCATCGAGCAGGTTCAAAATTGATAATTTCTTGTCCAGCTTGTGAGATAATTGTAAATATATGTTACAAAGAAGTCAATATCACTTGTAGTGAAGAAAGATACTGCAGCCAGTCGCTACGTACTCTTCTATAGCATCGCTTCGCTTCACATACGACAGTGATCTAACAACCATTAATGTGTGGGCACACAAAATGTGGTAATGTTGGCGTTAGGGTCACGCTCCATAAGTTAAACAAAAATTATTGCGCACACGCATAATTCTAATAGTTCAAATTGGCAAATAAGTACACACTCGAATGTGTAGTTTTAGCGATAGTTTGATGTTTCACGCCTTCAAGTTTACTTATTTTACGCACCAATAAGTTAAACACACTTGACCATTTAAAAGTTTGTGCAATATACGGCAATATGAGGCTGCTGTACCACTTATTGCGAAATATTGCATTTTCAAAAAGTATGCGCTGCTTTGTGAACATAAAAAAAACAACATAAAATGTTGAACTTATTATGTTATGCCATTTCCCTCTGAAATATTTATTTTCCACACAAAGCAACTGACTATAGACCATTCTTTTTTGTCAGAGACTTTCCAATTTCTGATCACAACGCTAATGAATTAAACAATAATTTTTGTATGTTACATAGCTAGCAAATTAACACTCCGCAGCTGTGATGATAGCGACTCGATATGCTAACCTTTGAGATAGATACTAAGCTAATTGTTTATCAGACAAAAATATAAGACATCTAGGTACTTAATTCTTCCTTTAGCCTGGAGTCTGTACTTCCACCCGGTTGAAGGCGTACTGTGTTACTAAAGTTGCAGTTCCGTCTAGGTATTTATAGCATCCTTACTTTAGCCTGTTTCAAGGCATCTTCATCCGACGCCACAGGGAAGGCCACATTGAACTTGGCGTTCCTGGTGAGCCACTCGCCCGTACCCGTGGAATACCCTCGCAGGTTGGGGTTGAACTCCTTCAGAATGTTCGGTAGAGTCAAGTACTCGCGCCATGATGCGTCGCCGCCTGGAAAACGAAGGATAGAGAGGTGTTATGACAAGTAAAATTTTAAAATTTTAGAACTCCCCACACTGTTTTATTTCATATTTCACAATATATACCAAAAGAACAAATATTAAAAGCAAGATTTTTCTGTTTCTTTAATGTTAGTCTAACAAAATAGTTTAGACTGCATTGTCTCTGTTATAATAAAGTATTAAAAAGCTATTTTTAAATAGTTTTTTATTTTATTTATATCATTGCCTCTTGCGCCATCAGAGAGCCTCGCTAAATGTCCCTTGCCCACATCAAATTTTGGTCTTGCCCCCACCACTGTTCATGCTACATAATTTATCTAGTAGTAGACGCGCTTCGATCGACAATCTACTTAACACGTAATTATGACACGATATCTTGCGAAAACCGCCCGATTCAAACGGAAAAATGTTGCGTAACTTTTGAACAGCTGAAACGATTTTCATCAAACATAGCTAAGAACACTCTCGACAAAGTCACTATCCAAAATCGGTTCATCCGTTTAGGAGTTATGATGCCACAGACAGATACACAAATACATAAACACAGATGCCACAGACAGATACAAAAATAAAAAAACACACAGGTACACACGTCAAACTTATGACACCCCATTCCTGTCGAATAATATCGCCTCACACTTATGTCATATTATAAATCTTTGCATTAGCTCTGGAGTATTCCCAAATGGTCTTAAAACAGTTATCGTAAAACCACTCTTCAAAAAACACGATAAAGATAGTTTAGTAAAGTACAGACCTATATTTTTCTACCCTAATAATATTATATTTTTCTACCCTAATAATATTAAATATTTTCGAAAGTCATCGAAAAGATAATTTATGAGTCTATAATAACTTTTTAAGTTAATATTATATTTTATGTGATGAACAAAAAGGATTTAGGAAGAACAAAGGTATAAATATTGCTATTTACGACTTACTTAGTATAATAATGGGACGGGTTGATAAAAACAACATACATATAAACATTTAAACAACATACGGAAATATCTAAAATCTGCAAAACCAATATGCGTGAGAAGAAATACATATCGAAGAAGAAATAGTTATCAGATATGGTGTGCCTCCGGGCAGAGTTCTTAGCTCACTTTTGTTCTTGCTATACAAAAATGACTTACCACACCACACTGAACACCCAATGTTCTTATTCGCCGACAGCAGCATCGCACTTGTCAAATGTTATGTTTAAGGACATTGTAAATTGGCTTGACGAAAATAACTTAGTAATTAACCTGCAATAAACTTACGTTATGCATTTTTATCAGCGACATCAGTACCCAATATAACAATAGAATGTAATAACTGTATTATAGACCAGGTACAAGTTGCAAAATTTTTAGGTATAGTGATAGACAGTCAGTTGACTTGGAAAACTCAAGCGAAGAGGTTTGTAAAAAATTGAACATATCCGCGTATTATACAATCTGGCGAAAAAGGCCAACATCACCATAACTGTGATTGCATACCATGGTATAGTTGCGACCACTTTAAGATGCGGGATAAATTTTTGGGGAAACTGTACTCTACGAGAACAGGGGTTCAAGGCCCAAAAGCGATGCTTAAGGGCAATGCTTAATATGAAAGTGACGGATAGTTGCGTTCCTGTGTTTAAGTCCCTCAAACTACTAACTTTCTCGGCTAGGTACATTTTAGAAGTCGGTTTTTTCGTTAAATGCAACATTAACCTTTTCACTTCAGTGTCAAAAAATAGAAAGAGGCCTTTAAGAAGTCAGTACAAATATCTACTACATGTTGAGAGTTGTAATACTGCTTTACATAAAAAAGTGTTACTAGTATGGGCCCAATAATATACATATAATAAAATACCTAGCATAATTAAAAATGACACAAGGAGAAACTTTAAAAAGAAACTGATAGAATTATTTATTGCAAAAACTACTAATCTGTAAATGAATTTCTAAATGACACTGACAAATTATTTTTTACTCAACAACTTGATATTATATAATTGACATTCTTACCTAATTATGACATTGTTCCAATTTATTAATTCTATTCCTATTATATTGTACTAAGACATTTAAATTAATATATTGATGTGAATGCACCTCATAATATCATTGTATCTCATTAAATAATGATCGCATGCCTAATTTATGGTAGATTGAACAAAGATCACTCATGTTTACTTTACTTTACCCTTTTTTTTCCATCGGGGGTTAGAAATAAAATGGGATAAATATAATGACCACCAAAAACCGTTTTTACCCTTTGGGTAAGGAACCCTAAACATCACAGAAAGAAATAACTAGGTACAGGATGTTGATGCCTTAGAGTGTGCCTCAACCCACGAAGTATTTGATCGAGCCTGTGAAAAATTCATGGACAAGTGGAAAGCCGATAAGGAGTTATTGGTATACTTTGAAAGCTAATGGCTTATACTAAATCGGTTCTGGTATTTAGGTGCATCTCCCAGGATTCTTGCTGCAAATATTGCTTTAGAAGCTTACGAAACAATAAAAGATTGTGGCACACTTCGCTCGCTTCATCCTTTGGCGCGGTTCTTAGTGATTTCTACTGAAATGGTCAAGGATTGGTCTAGTGAGTACGTGATTAACACTGAGAGACATTTTGCTCTTCGGCTAACAGTATCTTTAAAGATGTGGACAAAAATTTACCAATGGGCGAAACTGTCGAAACAGGTGCCGTTAAAAAATAACACTGGGCTGATTTGCTCCTACAGAATTCCAGCTGGTACCGATTTGGAGTGTAAACATTATGAACGGCCATGGGAGACCTTTGACAAATACAAATAGCAACATTTTAGTGAGTGGGAATTCATAATGCCCCAAGTAAAACAAAAATTGGCTCCATGGAAGGTGCAATTGCCCAAAATTCTTAAAAGATTTATAAATACAGATTGGATTGGCAATTCGACTTAAACACGTCCAGCCGCCTTCAGAGGCAATAGCCATTCCAATTGGCGTAATTTTTATTTTTTTTAATTAACAAAGACCTCGACTGCTTAAATAGCGAACTAAAAAGAAGTAAACAAGAAGAAAATCATGCTGTGCAGTCGGAGGATATATGTGCGCGAGCTGGCTGGCCAAAACCAGATGTATCCTCCGACTGCACAGCATGATTTTCTTCTTGTTTACGTCTTTTTAGTTCGATATTTAAGCAGTCGGGTTTTTTGTTATTTTTAAATATTTTTTTTATTTATAACTTATTTTTTATTTTTTGTAAAATTTGGTACATTTAAACATATAAGTGTTAAATCACCTCTTAAAACCCTTTATTTTGATACGCCACAAGAGGGGTTCGGACGATAAAAAAAATTTGGGTCCCCACAATATGGCGCCCAAAAGCCGCCATTTTTCTATTTTCCGATTTTAATGTAGCCAGTGACACTCGCAGGGTTAAGATGAATCGATTGACGTAAGATTCATCAAAATCGACCAACGTGTTTGTTCTCTAGAACGCCACATAGGAACAAACATACATACATAGACTGATAAACACATTACCCTCCTTCGGCAGTCGGGTAAAAAGAGGACGACCAGACAAATCATTAATTGTGCAGTAAAATTCAAAATGACTATTACTAATATTGAATTTTGACTGATTTTTGTTTCTCTTATGATTATAGAATTACTACCTAAGCACTTTATACTTATTTAGAAGACCGATTCTTAAAAAATTTAAAAGATTTTTAAAATACTTATTGAGAAGAAGACTGATTCTTAGAGAATTTAAAAGATTTTTAAATGTTTAACATAAATCAATTTTTTTTTTAAATGTGATTACACAGAGGCTGATTTTTAGGGCTCCGTACCCAAAGGGTAAAAACGAGACCCTATTACTAAGACTCCGCGGTCGGTCTGTCGTCTGTCTGTCCGTCTGTCACCAGGCTGTATCTCATGAACCGTGATAGCTAGACAGTTGAAATTTTCACAGATGATGTATTTCTGTTGCCGCTATAACAAAAAATACTAAAAACAGAATAATAGTATATTATGCAACTAGTGAATAAACGACGGATTTAAAGCGAGGGCCATAGCCAATACTGATAGATCACTTGGATTGTTCTAAATTGTTAAAGGACATGCAAGTGTTGAAAGCTGAAATTGAAGGTATAAAGTCGACCTATGCTACACTGGAAAGTGTTAACAAATTAAAAACGGACGTTTTTCGCGTAAAAAACGACTCCCTACCGCCGGCGTCGGTGTTTAAAGTAAACATGAGACGCGGTGCCTGGCTGGATAGTGGTCCTATAGGACTTTCGCATGATTGTCATAATCTGAGTGACGAGTTAGATGTGAATAACAAAAATACTGAATCTTTGAATATTCGATCACCATCGTCGCAATATAGAGAAATGAGGGTACTTCAGGAGAAACAAACCGACCATAACGCAAGTGAGCAGCAACCGGCGGTAGAACGCGGGTTGGCGAGTGCGGGGAGCGATCGCCGGTCGTCACTGCTGCGTCATAAGGTGAACACGGGTGCTGACGGCGGCGGCGGCGCGGAGGGGGAACGCCTGTCTGTGAGCCTAGAAGCGACAGCGCCGACCGGTTCTTTGCCTAGCGCTGCGGTGACGTCAGGCGCACCGAGTACGCGTTTGCAGATAACGGATCAGCTGACTGCCGCTGGTAATGAAGGAAGGAGCTTTGCAACGGGACAGCATGGTTCAGCAAACAATGATAATAATGAAGGATGGCAGCGAGTAGTGCATCGCAAAAGTTCAGCGAAATATCGTTTCTTAGGCAAGGCAGGTGTAGCCAGAGATTTGGAGTGCACATTTCGTGGGGCAGATAGACAAATTCCAATGTTTATTACAAATGTGCATATGACGACATTAGAAAGTGACATAATTAAACGTATTTACAATAAGACAGGGGAGACTGTGTCTTTGGAGAAAATAAATATGAAATTTGAAAGAGGGCACAAAGCATACAAGTTTTTTATATCAGAGGACAATCTACCAAGGTATATGGACGAAACTTTATGGCCTGCAGGTGTCTTATTTCGGCGGTTTGTGAACTTCAAACACAGGTCAAGAAACGGTGTACATCTTACCGAAGCAGACGGTCCAAACAAACCAAATAATGGATAGTAGCCCTTATCGCTTTGCTACTTTCAATAATTGTAAAAATGTAAAACACTCCATCGGTGACGTCAGAGACCTGTGTCGTACGTGCGACGTGGTTTGTCTACAGGAAACTTGGTTGATGCCGCACGACATACCCTTTATCAGCACGATCGACAGCGGTTTTGGATACACTGCGACGTCAGCGGTTGATACATCGGCGGGGGTACTGCGCGGGCGTCCCTATGGCGGCGTCGCGTTGCTATGGAGATATAGTGCGTTTGAGCAGGTGTCAGTTTTACAGTGCGATAACGCCCGTATTTGTGCCATTAATATCACAACGAGTGACAGACAAGTGATTGTAATGAGTGTTTACTTACCAACTAATTCTGTCGATAACTTACAAGACTTTACTGATTGTTTGAGTAAGATAAGTGCCATTATTGACGAATATGGAATAGAATCTGTTTTTTATTCTAGGCGACTTTAATGCGGATCCGGGTGAGTTGTTTTTCAGTGAACTTATGCATATTTGTAACGACCAACAATGGTCATGTATAGACATAGATATGCTAGGGTTAGACTCGGGTACTTTTACTTTTGTAAGTGACGTGCACGGGACTGGCAGCTGGCTGGACCACTGTTTAGCTACTCACTCGGCTCGGCAGACTGTTGTTAGTGTGGATGTTAAGTATGACACTCTGTGGTCTGATCATTTCCCACTTGTGGTTATTTGTAATTTGAAATTAGTGTCCCCTAAGGTCACGTCTCAAGTTGCAAATATAAATAAAGATGTAGTGTGGGGTATGAAAAGTGAGGAACAAGTTTCTATATATGCCAAAGAGTGTCATAAGCGACTTAAAGTAATTGACTTCCCTCCTGAGTGTGTGAGCTGTGCTGATTATTTTTGTAGTGACCGTGGCCACAGACTTGTTCTGGATACGCTTTACTCTGACATTGTGACTGCCCTCCGCGATGCGGCAGTGTTGAGTAGGGGAAGCACGCGGAAAAGCAGGGGTGGCCCGCGCATAGCCGGGTGGAACAAACATGTCAGCGAGGCTCACAGGGTGGCCAAATCTAAGTTTCTCGAGTGGGTGTTATATGGTAGGCCTAAGTCAGGATTTTTATATAAAGAAATGTGCGATAGCAGAAGAGTGTTCAAGTCTCGATTAAAATGGTGCCAGAATCATCAGGACCAAATAAGAATGGACGCTCTGGCTGTGAAACATTCCAAGGGGGATTTTCGCGGTTTCTGGAAGGGCACCAAAAAAGAAAACCTACGCCCCGGCCTTCCTGTGAGCGTTGATGGTGTGAATGACCCAAAGGAGATTGCTAATCTTTTTAAAAACCATTTCACGGTGAAATCTCCATTGGGTACAGCGACGGAGGTGCTCGATGCTGACGTAAACAGTCGGACGGGGACTGCCATCCAGGCGAAGGCCGTATCTAAAGCCATAAGGCTTATCTCGAGAGGTAAATCCCCGGGTCATGATGGGCTCAGCATTGAGCACTTGCAGCACGCTGGACCACACATTGCCAGGGTCTTGGCTATGTTTTACTCGCTATGCGTGAGCCATTCCTACCTGCCAGCCGATTTTATGAGAACAGTGGTGGTGCCTGTAGTGAAGAATAAAACGGGTGACCTTACGGATAAGAGTAACTACAGGCCTATTTCTCTTGCCACTGTAACTGCTAAAGTGTTTGACGGTTTGCTTAACGCACAGTTAAATAGGTCGGTAATTCTGCACGATAACCAGTTCGGGTTTCGTCCCCGGCTGTCCACTGAAAGTGCTATATTGTGTCTTAAGCATACCGTCAAATACTACACAGATCGAAAAACACCCATTTACGCGTGCTTCCTTGATTTGTCCAAGGCTTTTGACCTTGTAGCGTATGACCTGTTGTGGGACAAGCTGAAGAGCATAAATTTGCCACCGGAGCTCATAAGGATGTTCCAGTACTGGTATGCGCACCAGTCTAATAGTGTTGGGTGGGCGGGGGCAATGTCGGATGAGTATCAGCTCGAATGCGGAGTCAGGCAGGGTGGCTTAACATCTCCTACCCTGTTTAATTTATATGTTAACGGGCTGATCGTGGCGCTTAGCAGTCAGCATATCGGTTGTCACATTGACGGTACTTGTGTCAATAATCTAAGTTATGCTGACGACATGGTGCTGATGAGCGCTTCGGTTTGCGGCTTGAGGAGGTTGTTGAGGATATGCGAGGAATATGCTTGTGGTCACGGTTTATTGTATAACGTAAAGAAGAGCCAGTGTATGATCTTTGAGACCGCCAGTGCGAAATGTCCCGAGAGCATACCACCTGTCAAGCTCTATGGTGTTCCTCTGGAAAGAGTAAGTCAGTTTAAATACCTTGGGCATATTTTGACCGTAAACCTCACAGACCACGCAGACATGGAAAGGGAACGGAGGGCGCTGTCTGTTAGAGCGAATATGATCGCCCGCAGATTTGCGCGGTGCTCAAGCGAGGTAAAAGTTACGCTCTTTAGAGCGTACTGTACGTCGCTATACTCGTGCAGTTTGTGGGCGCACTACACTAAAAGAGACTACAGCGCCCTCCGCGTCCAATACAATAACGCATTCAGGGCGGTGATGGGGCTGTCTCGATACTGTAGCGCGTCGGGTATGTTCGCAGAAGCGCACACTGACTGCTTTCACGCGACGATGCGTAAACGCGCCGCGTCTCTGGTGCGCAGAGTGCGGGCCAGCTCCAACACCGTTTTGGCGATGATTGGGGGAAGGCTGGACTGCCCTTTCATCCAGCATTGTTCCAGCAGACATGTACCTCTGCCAATGCTGGAGCGAAATTTGTAATTTAATTATTTGTTTTTTTTTTTTTTTTTTATTGTAATTTTATCTTTGTAATTTGATTATTGTAATTTAAATCTTATATTTTATTGTTTATTTTATTTACATTTAACTCTTATAAATTTATTTTTACTCAATTAGTTTTTGTTAGTAATTTATTGTATTTAATTTTAATTTAATTCTATGACAATGTTATTTTATCTGTATATGGGTTATGCTTGCCTGAAATAAATGAAATTATTATTATTATTATAGATGAATCACGAGCATAGCGAGTGATTCAAGTGTAATATCCTATATATATATATATAATGATTTATCTGGAATAATTTACTTTTATAGGATAAGAATATATTACATATTTAAATGTCATTTTATATTAATATATTGTAGTCAAAGTCAAA
Source organism: Orthosia gracilis (assembly GCA_947562075.1). Lineage (NCBI taxonomy): Eukaryota > Metazoa > Arthropoda > Insecta > Lepidoptera > Noctuidae > Orthosia > Orthosia gracilis. The sequence continues at coordinate 47,837,981 of OX387272.1, read as the reverse complement.
GTCAAAGCCATTTATTTGCGTTAAATGCGGTACAAGAGATGGTATAAATGAGTTATTAGCACAATGACACATTTCGCCATAAGTTGGCATGCAAATATTAAGATATTGAATTAAGGTGCTTACAATAAGCAGATCTCTAATAAATGTAATTTTTCGTGTTGGCATTAACTATTTTTGGATTCAAGAATACTAATTTGGAGTTGGTTACTTTAAGTAGGATCAAAAATTGTAAAATTTTTGGTTCTCATTTCACGCTATAAAGGGGATTTCATTTTTAAAGACAAAGATAAAAATTCTTTATTTCAACTAGGCAGTTATGCAGCACTTTAGGACGTCAAAAATATAAATTTTATAGTTAATAATTGATTCTACCGTCCATTCGGAAAAGTTGCTTGTTATGGAGAAGAAACTCCATACAAACTCTTTAAAAAATAGTGTTGAACAACATTTACATACATACATAAGGACATAAGGACATTTACATACATTCATATAGCTCAGCAATAGCCATGTTTGATGTCGTATAGATAACGTTTGCGTTAGTAACATAAGTTACGTGGACGACATGGTGTTGCTGAGTCCATCTGTCGGGGGGCTAAGGAAGCTATTAAGAATCTGCGAGACCTACGCTGAGGGTCACGGCTCAAAGTACAACTTCACAAAAAGTGAGTATATGCTCATCACAGGGAATAATAAACAACCAGAGCCTATACCACCAGTGTATCTCAACGGGGTATCTTTGAGTCGGGTCTCTCGGTTTAGGTATCTGGGACATATTGTGACCGAACCCTGCATGATGCCGCAGACATTGAGAGAGAGCGGAGGGCATTGTCGTTGCGCGCTAACATGTTGGTACATAGGTAGGTTTGCGAGGTGTACAGCATAGGTGAAAATTACTTTGTTCAGAGCCTATGTTTTTACACCAGCGCCCTATGGACCAGCTACTCGCAGCGGGCCCCTACATTGCCTTCAGAGTCCAATATAACAACGCCTTTAGGATTTGGTGCGACTACCTCGATTTTGCAGTGCCTTGGGCTTGTTTGCCGACGCGAGGGTGGATGACTTTTACGCTATTATGCGCAAAAAGTCAGCCTCACTAATGCGCCGAATTCGAGGAAGTGGCAACGGAATCGTATGGATGATGCAGACAGACCAAATTCGGCAGCTGTGGGAATGCTCATCAGGCTGCATGTCACTTGATTTTTTATCTTTTTACTTAATAATTTATTTAAATATAATTTCCATTTAAGTTCATTTTAAATTTCTTATTTCAATTTAATTTTAATTTATTTATTTCAATTTAATTTTAAATTATTTTCAGTCATTTATTTCAATACAGTTTGAATTTACATTCAATCATTTGTATTACCTACTTATATCCTCATGACTTTGCAGTTTTAAGATAATGTAATACTAACAAAATATGGACATTTAAATAGTTTGAATTATTATTTATTTATATACGTGAGGACGATGTACCCAGCACTACTATACTACGTATAGGTATAAAGTATTACAAGCACTAACAGGTAAATTTCTTCACTTGATAAATAGGAACATGGTTCTCACATACTTACAAATATTGCAAACATAGGTAAATTACTAATTCAACAACAACGGAACTGTGTGCGAGTCAATTTCTTAAACAAAAAGAGAAGATAAAAATAAAGCGTTACTATAATTACGAATATAGAATAGAATAGAATACTCTTTATTATGTACACCATAAAAGTTACAGAAAGTATAGAAGAAGTAAACATTACACTGGGTGACACAATGGGCGGCCTTATCGCTAAAAGCGATCTTTTCAAGACAACCTTTGGATGGATTTTAAAAATATACAATACACAAAATACAATACAAGACAATATATATAATCAATCAATATATCAATATATATATATATATATATATACAATATATATAATACAATTTAACCCGATTGATTTTGTCTACACTGAAGATTGCCCTATGGAGCAGGACCAGCATGTTGCCAAGCATTCTTATCTTGAATATAAACATCTAATTTTTAATATGCTTGTTTACAAAGTGTGCTTTTAACAATAGTTTTAAATTTTCTTTCATTTAGTTTTATTTTTAGTTGTATTATTCCTTACATACATAATATTTCCATAAATGAATTGGCAAGAAACTGTCATAATATTAATCTTTTTAAATAGCTCCCTAAGAGATTCTCGGTGATTTAACTTATATCAGCCGCCCGACCCCACAGCAAAATACCGTATGATATAATGCTGTGAAAGTAACTAAAATAAACCAAACGCGCGTTTTCTAAATCCGTTAACTATCTTATCTTTCCTTGTTATGTGAGGCTCCCTTTGTAATTTGTCGTCTAGAGCGATTCCTAGGAAAACTTTATGATTTACATAGTCCAGCTTTTCTCTATTCAATATGATGTCGCATTCGCTGCTTCTGACATGCAGCAATGTGAATCCAATACATTTGTTTTTTTTTTTCATTTAGTGCCAAATTGTTTGCCGTGAACCAATTTTTGAGCTGATGAATAGAGTTATTCACATCATCAAGATTTTGTGACCGCCGGTCTATGTTAGCAAATAACACGATCTTCGGTGGATTTTGTAGTAATTGGAGCAAATCGTTAATGTAAACTAAAAAGAGGAATGGACCCAGTATAGAGCCTTGAGGAATGCCCATTGTCATCTCAGACCCTAGTGAGTTTACGCCGTTAACCTGAACTTTAACTTGTCTGGCTTTCAAATATGATCTCAGTAACTCAAGGGCCGTATGTCTAATCCCATAGTGCTCGAGTTTCAACAATAGTGTGGGTTAACGCAATTGAACGCTTTCGAGAGGTCGCAAAGATTGAAGATTTCAATGGCGTCTTGTGCTTTCCGAGGCGTTAAAGATGTTCGTTGTTAGGGTGACGCCAGCGTCAGTTGTGCAACGCCCTTTGGTGTAACCGTACTGTTGATCATGAAAGTTTGTTAAAATGACGCAACAATTGGTTGAGCATTAACTTTCCGAAGACTTTAGTGAGAACCGGCAGAATTGACAATAATAATAATTATTAATGATAATATAATTATAATACTATAATTATTGGCTTCTTTGCTATCCTCGGATTTAAACAATGGAACTACTTTACTGTGTTTCATGAGGTCCGGAAAAACTCCTTGATCGACACTAGTGTTAAATATGAAAGCTAAATTGAAAGCTAAATTATAATATATATAATAGGGTAGGTAGGGTAGGTAGGGTTGGTAGGGTAGGTAGGGCAGGTAGGGTAGGTAGGGTCCGTAGGGTCGCTAGGATAGGTAGGATAGGTAGGGTGGGTAGGTAGTGTAGGGTAGTTTGGGACATGGTAGACAGTTGACGGGAGCGAAGCCGCGGGGGTCAGCTAGTATCTCATAAACGCGTGGACCGATTTACATGATTCAAACGGATAAAATGGTTCTACGCTTACTCTTACGCTTTTCTTTCATTTGAGACCAAAATATCTCCAGAAACAAAATAAAACTAGATTTCTGGTTACTTAATTAAACTTTTTGATACAAGTAGGATCAATAACATTTATTTCTTTTTGTTTATCTAGCGGAGACTTTAGTCTGACTCTTAAGCTAATTAATCGAATGTTTAGTTTAATTGGTGCAGTGTGTAAGGCTGAATTTATTACTTCTATTATCTCTACTGTTACTTCTAGTAGAGAAATGATAACCATCATGACTTAGTTACTATTCTGCTCACACAATTCCATGACGCCTGCAAACTGCAAAGGAAGTGTGAAAATTGCATAGATCTACATAATGTGATGTCAAAGTGCTTTTATGTAATGTTTTGTAAGTGTAGAAACATAGTCATGTTTACATACATTATACAAGTTACGATCTGATGAACTGTTTGTTTGTCTGTCTACTTACTAGGTAAGTAGTTGGCATAAGGCCTTTGTTTTGATCTTATTAACCGACTTCAAAAAAAGTAGGAGGTTTTCAATTCGTCGGAATCTATATTTTTTTAATGTTTGTTTCCCAATTACTCAAAGACGCTTGGACCGATTTGGAAAATTCTTCTTTTGTTTGAAAGGGTATACTTCCCAGGTCGTCCCATGTTCATCAGGTCAGGATCTGATTATGGAATCCTGGATAAATTCAGGGAACTCCTCAAATATTATAGGCATACAAATAGCGATTTTCGTATTTTCATCAACAATGCAATCATTTACACTCAGAAAGTATAATTTAGTGAAGTGGAACTGATGATTCCTGTGGCCACATGTGGTCTTCCCACATTTGGTCACAGAAACTCTTTAATGCTAAATATGTCACGGGTACAAGATATATCGAATAATAAACCGACTATCATGAAGCAAATACTTATAAATAAATGGTGCCGACAAAAATGGTACCATCGAACTGATCTGATGATGAAGCCGGCAGGTAGGCACTGGAACTCCGAAATAAAACAATGGATCCTAGTCGTGTTTTAGTTTAATAGAATCATCATGAGATTTACTTTGGCTATAATTGATTTTTATGGTATATGAAGATACCTGCCAAAACTAAAAAGAGATAAATAAATAATTTTTAACAAAAAAATCAAACCGACTTCCAAAACACAACACTACTAAGAGAAAAATAACTTTCTTTCTAACACCGACTTCGGAAAAGAAAGTTATTTTCTCAATATAGTGTTTTGTTTTGGAAGTCGGTTTTGCTAACCCCTTGTCTAGATGTACACAGATTTTAATATACAAATAATCGATTATTGAGTAAAATGGTGCGCGATTAAGGAAAAGTATAGAGTGTGTCTAGCTGTGGCTTACTGATCAGACGATGATGATTGAATTAATTTATATCTTGAATTTTCTCGTAATTACAAACGTGCTGTCACCATATTTGAACTATTCATCGGAACTTCTTGTTTAGAAAATGGGTCACTTGATATCCATTATGGTTATGATCGGTTTATTAACATGGTGGGTAGTGCGTTAGCGCATTGAGGAAACTCTGCGGTCGGGAGCGGCTTAGGCTAACCACAGGCAGTAAACTGAATGTTATGGTAAATCGTATGCTCCATGATACTTACTAGTTTTGAAACCATAGTCACAGATACTCCATAGTAATGCTGCTGTTAACGAACTCAAACTTTTATAAACTGTTTCTTGTTCCAACAAATATATTTTGTTTTTGATTTGATTTTTGAGATAATAAAATACTAGCATACAGATGCCTCATCTTATACAAAGAAACCGTGCCGACGTAACTAGCGTTTTTCATCTGATTAAACTGAAAATAGTTCTAAGAGCATCGATCGCGTACGGTTCCGTTCCACGGATATAGATGGTGTTAGCAGTGATTTGCAAGTAAAAGGGTTTACTCGGTTCGTTAATACTTTTTTTTAATACAGTGACGATTTGTGTTATAGTATTTTTTGCAAGTTTTTACAGTGTCATTGTACCAAACTATGTTACAAAACAAATTGAAAAAACCTATTGGTATCAATTTTAAATGATCCATTCAAATAATCTTTGAAAATCCCTTAATTTTGTGCTTAGGAGAGTAAATTAAACAAGGACATACATTTTTTATGATCGTCTCTAGACTCTCTAGCCCCATCGGCCATCCGTTCTGCGAGCAATGTGCCCTGCTCGGTTCCCTATCCATTTGCATAAAATTTTAAGACCTAATATAACTTAGCATAATTTTGTTTGGCATAATTATATTTTCGCATAATGGAATTACGCATAACAGCTTACGCATAATTCTTTTAAGCATAATTTCTCTAACCATAATAATGATTAAGCATAATATTCTAAAGCATAAATTTATTAAGCATACAGCATGCAAGCAAGCATACAGCATGCAAGCAAGCATGCAGCAAACAAGCAAGCATGCAGCAGGCAGGGTTTCTGTCACGGCTCCGGCGCTGCGGGCCTCCGGCGGCCCCACGCGTGCTAATCGTCGCAGACGGCTTTCGCTCACCACCACAGCTTCGGCATGTTGGCCCGCCTCGCCCCTACGCGCCTACGCGATTTTAAATTACACTCTAGGGGTAGGACAAACAAGACTACGTAGAGTCGGTTTTGCAGCAATTCGGTTCTGTCCATAGATATAATAAACAAGGAGATATGCCCGGCAGACGAAAATATATCGGAAACCTGTGTCTCCAGTTTGCCCCTACCACACGTGCAGTTCAGTAAAGGCAATAGATACGCAGTCGCGCACACACCCGCATTTCTAAAATCAGAACGTACTACACAGTAAATTATAAACCTTATCCCTTCAAGCACAGCGTGTATATACCAATCACCGTACAAATTACGCACACAAAAACATGGGTCGCTATCGTTGTGCTATGCAAAAGCAATTTATTTTACATACACGCTAGTGATTGACTAAATCGGAAACTTATCGATTCACCCATTTATTATTGTACAATTTTTTTTGTTTACTTGAAAATAAATAAAAAAACGGTTTGTCCAGAAAATTTTATAGTTAAAACAAATATGCAGCTAAAAATATAAATTATTAAGTAAATCAAAAAATTCAAACAATCAAAAATCCGGTTACTTTGGTTTAGGCTTTCATAGCGTAATGTTTAATTTATTTTTAATGTAGCAAATTTTAATTGTTTTGTGCTGCTATTATTGTTATTATGTTATGAGTCTGTTTTACTTGAAATAAATAAATTGAATTGAATTGAAACAGAAGATATTGTTGAACCCTGCTAGTGCTATGGTGTTTAATCACTGACCTGTAAAGTGGAGGTATTTGTGCAGCACTTGACACTTTGATATTATTGGGGTTGCATTTTTTGTCAAAAAGTTGGTTACGCATTTCTCTACTACACTGTAAAATAATCAAAATAAGTAATACACATTATTTCGCATCGATTTTCCAACCGGTTGAAAACGGTTGACAAATTGAAAATAAAATATAATAACAATATTTCATTCGTCATCGACATTGTTATCGATAGCCTACGTTAGTGGATCTGCACAAGCACATCACTAACTCGTCGCAAGGAGCAGCGGCCGTACTACGCGATGCATCCGCTCAATGATGTATCGTTTTGTGATTTTTACATTGCTTGTCCAGTCACTTAGCGACAAACTTAGGTAATGGTTAGGAAGCAATGTATTTAATGCAAAAATAGTACAGTCGCTGTGATATTTCAATACAAAAATAACATAGTAGAAGCAAGAAATATTTTACGATTTGTTGTTTTTCATGATTTTAAAGACAAATATAGTGAAATACTTGTACTCACTTATAGTAAGTGATTCTATGATTTACAAAGTTTTGGTTTAGGCTTCGCTTTTTACAAGAAACCACTGAACAACACGGCATTCTTGTAATTTTTCACGATGACGGTCGAAAGCGCACTGTTTAGCGGAGACCAGCCATTTGCCTGTGACATGCTCAGTCAGCCCACGTCGCGCGGACACCGACACGCCCCCTTGCCACTTCTCCTGTATTTTATATTTCTATGGTTCTGTCACTAACTTTTGTTGCACATCATATTAAGTTTTTAACCAACAATATTATTTAATTTTTACAGAAACATCAAACCAATTTGCTATAGAGCAAATTGGTTTGATCAGAATTATGTATGGGGCACTACAAGTTCACCACCACCATTTCCACCCAAAGTCTGGAGTACGTATCTACTAGAAAAGGAAAATAGACCTAGGACACAAAATCATGCAGAGGCATGGCACAATAGATTTGCACATTTTGTGGGAAAACACCATCCTGGATTTTATTTCTTGGCAAAAAAGATCGTTCAAGAAATAAAACATCAAACCATTGAAATAGATAAACTGGATGTCGGAACATCACTTATACCAAAAAAAAAAGAAAAATACACGGACAGAAACAAAAGAATTGAAAAAATTATTAGTAAAAAAAAACTTTTTTACAAAAATTACAACCGACTTCCAATTTCCAATTCCATTTTTTGACACCGACTTCCGAAATTAAAGTTATTTTTCACTTTGTAGTGTTTTTGTTTGGAAGTCGGTTGTAATTTTTGTAAAAAAGTTTTTTATTTTTCACTTTTTAGTTGTGGTACATAATGGACCAGTTCTATAGGCTAGGTACCTACGCGTATAGTGCCCAAAGTGAAGCTAGAATAGATTAACCCAATAACATGAAACTTAAACGAAACCAGTGCAATGAGAGTATACCAGGGTGAACTGTTCACACCTGCGTACCCCTTAAGAACGTACCAGTGTGATGTTATGTTATGAAATGGTGTAAACAATAAACAGACATGCGATCGGATCTATCCAGAGTGATTTGCCGTCATTTATTGAAGAGTTCTGATGTATTTCTCCGAAGTTCTTCATCAGATCTTGATGAAAATTAAATAGGACCACATGACAAGCACCCGCTTTCAAATTAAAAAAAGAATCATCAAAATCGGTTCGCCCAATAAAAAGTTCTGAGGTAACAAACATAAAAAAAAAAATACAGTCGAATTGAAAACCTCCTTCTTTTTGCGAAGTCGGTTAAAAAGATGAGCATACTTCTAAACTAGCATATTTACAAGCAATTGCTAAAAATATACACCTAAAATAAATAATTATACATAATTAAGGACCACTGTTTCAATCACTTAACTTCTATCTGAGGATTAACCGCCATATTTATTTCTCATAATAGAAGTTACCTGATTGACATATTTTTTCATACAAAAACTGTCAAAACATCTAATATATTCTTCAGATAAAAGCTATCTCGCGATTGAAAAATCGTTTAAGTTACATAATGTTATGTATAATAAATCATTTGTATGAAAATTGGTTTTGTTTTTTTATATTAATTGTATGCCTAAATATTATTATGCTAATAGTCATTAGGCCTACTAATTTTATGCGAATCAAATTTATGCCAAAACAAATTAGTCTTTAAGATGATTATGCCAACATAAAATGAATGCCTAAAAAAATTATGCCGAAGTATTATTATGCCAAAACAAATTGTGCCAAAATCGTTATGCCGAAGTATATTAGGACAAAGAACATTATTCGAAAAGAAGGGATCCCGCCCTGCCCACTGCAACTTAAGTTTCGACATCTAGTGCAATTAATTTGAACCAAATTATCTGTCGTCGCGATGGGTACCCATGCCACAGTTTCATAAATGTTAGTCCTTATAGATTAAGGCGAAAGCATATTTTTACGGGTTCTTTGTCTGTGCATGATATATGCAGATGTATGATGTACATGTATAAGACGCAGTTAAGGGATTAACATTCGTATCTTTATTCCGATGGACCTTAATAACATCGCAGAATCTGATCTAAATTCTATTTAATAGGAGTGGAATTCCCTGCCGGAGTCTGTGTTTCCTTATAGCTACAACCTGGGAGTCTTTAAGCCAAGAGTGAATAGGTTTCTTCTAGGCAAGCGTGCTACATCGTCGACCTCATCAACGCTTACCATTAGATGAGATAGTGGTCAAGCGCGAGCCTATCAAAGCAAAAAAAAGAAAAGTATTTAGAATACCCTTGTTCAGCAGTGGACGTATTTCGCCTGAAATAATCATGATGTTGATATAAAATACCTAACAAAAAACTATTTTCCATACCTTATACTCGTAAGCGTCAGCCTATATCGGAGTCCCATGATATTTAAATGCTGCTGCTTTTTTCATAAATAAGGCGTCTATGCAAGATTAAAGCATTCGGTTATCTCTTTTTGGATGAAGGAAAAAGACTTACCAGCACACCACGAAACTCCCCGATACTCCACAAAGGCTCCTAGCGCGAACTCTTCCAGCGCCCCGCTGCCGGCCACCAAGGAGTCTCCTATCGCGGCCACCACATCGATGTCGCCGGGCCTCAACCGGTGCACCGAGGTAGGGCGCTGAGGGCTGCGACCCCAAGAGAGAGCGTCTTCGCAGGGGAATGGGACGGTTGGGGGTATGGCGCGCTGCTTACGGACTGCTGATTTGCGAGATGGGTAGCGGACGTGTAGCTGGAAAGAAAAGAAAATGGCAGTAAGTAAAGGAGAAATATTTGGGAGTTGATGACCAACCTTCAGTTACAAAAGAGACTCCAGAAAAAGAAGGATAAGTAAGTGCTGTGAAGAGTTTTTTTCCTTATCCACTCTCTGGATAGTGAGTCAACTTTTGCAGATGTTAGAAAGATGCAAGAGCTAGACAATTAACCAAGACTTTGAATAATTTTACTTTGACAGTGACCTGACGGGCTGATGCTAATCCTTGGGCCTTGTCAAGTTCTTTTAGAGCAATGTATTATGCAGTGCCTTCTCATTACAGAGTGTACGTCATGTATTGACATAAGTCGCGCCTACATACACATCACAAGACAGACGATTGTTTGTCTTGACGTTGACTGTAATTACGTAGTTTAAGTACATGATTCATGTTTTATATTCATTACATAACCAATTAACATTTAAGTGCTTGTAATTACAAGTCATAAATTCTATTCACGTAACGAATACTTCTAGCTGCTAGGTTAACGAGCCTAATAATACAATTTTACACTACATGACAAATAGACTAAAACATAGTGAAGAAGTGGAGCAAATAATTCATTAACGACGATTTATATTACAGTGGCGAGCAATGTGCAAGGTCGGTCATTTCATTGCCGCGTCCTCATCGCAGTTTGCCAGGCCTCAAGTGTAAAGTTACGGTAACAGCGTTGCGTGGCACATTCGTGCATGTGCGTGATTCAGCGCCTATCTTGAATTTAAAGTAGAATTGCATCAATGTGAATCCTTGGGGTTTTTTGATGAAGAAGGATTTGCAAACGGACTTATTCCATTTTGCACATACCAGGCCCCTCAGAAAGTATTGCGAAAAAAAGTTTTTATATATGGGAGACTGGCCAGTTATAATGTTTTTCGAAAATATGATTATTTATAAGTAAAAATAAGTAAGTTCCAATTTCAAAATTTCCCTCCACATTTTTTGCGAGTTAATTCAAAGTATTGTGTCTCACTGAAATATGGATCTGCGCCGGGAACATTTTAGAGCTATGATTTTATACGATTTCAAGTGTCGCCTGAAACCGGATGAATCGTACGATAGACTTCAAATGGCATTCATGGATGAAGGCCCTTCCAAGGCAACCGTGTATCGTTGGTATAACGAATTCAAGCGCGGTCGACCAACTTTGGGGGATGACGAAAGAAGCGGTCGCCCTTTGACGGCTGTTACCGAAGAAAACGTGCTAGCAGTGAAAAATTTAATCCAAGACAATAGGCGAATTACATATCAGGAGATTCAACACATATTGAAGATTGGATCGGGAAGCGTTCACGAGATTCTACACAGCCATCTTCGCGTGAGGAGGATAGTATCACGCTGGGTGCCGCACAACCTCACCGATGCTCAGAAGCAGGCCCGGGTGGAATGGTGCCGTGATATGCTTAACAAATTTGAAGCAGGCTCGTCTCGGCGTGTTTACGACATCGTTACAGGTGATGAGTCCTGGATTTATCAATACGACCCAGAAACCAAGCGCCAGTCGACTGTTTGGGTGTTTCAAAATGAGCCAACGCCTACCAAAGTGAAGCGATCTAGAAGCGGGGGTAAGATTTTGATCGCTAGCTTTTTTAATTTGACTGGCCACTTGGTATCAATTCCCTTACGGGATCAAAGAAGCATTAATGCCGAATGGTATACTACCAAATGTTTGCCAGAAGTTTTCTCTGTTATAAGCAACAAGCGACCAAACACAGGGCTCCGCGGGCTACTGCTCCACCACGACAATGCACCTGCGCACACCGCACTCAAAACGAGGGACTTCCTGGACAGCACGCCAGTCAAACTCCTGGGTCACCCTCCTTACAGCCCTGATCTAGCACCGTGTGACTTCTTTTTATTCCCAAAAATAAAAAATCAGCTCAAAGGGATACAATTTTCGTCGCCGGAAGATGCGCTGGCTGCGTTCGAGCAGGCTGTAAACGAGGTGTCTGCGGCGGACTGGAAAAAGTGTTTTGAAAACTGGTTTAGGCGCATGAATCTTTGTATAGAGGCTGGTGGAAAGTACTTTGAAAAGATTTAATAAAAATATATGTACGTATAGAACAATTTTTTTTAGTTTCGCAAAACTTTCTGAGTGTCCCACGTATCTATGTATCTGGGACACAATCATTGCATGATTCTCTGTTTTCTTGTTCCGTACTGCCTTCCAATCTTGCTCTTTAAAATTCTTAAAAAATATTATTCAGATCAACTTCAAGCGCTAATTTCCACTCTCTATAAATTTCTTGTGCTTTCTTACTTTTCTTGAATTTTCGTGTAAATGAAGTCACAGATACCTCCCTGAAATCTCGTTACATGTGTGACCATTGTAACAGCCATGAGGATAGGTATATCAATTTAATCGTTAATTTTTAATTTTATTTAATTGACTGTAAAGTTTAACATAGGTACGTTACGAGTAATAAAGATTAACAGTCGTAATAAATTTAAAAACAACGTCTTAAGGGAAACTACACATAATTATATAAAACGATTGAGGCTTGAGGCAGAAGCTTTTTGTGAGACCTTTCAGGTTTGATATTAAAGTCCAATGTGCCTCTTACCATGCGGTTATTGCTCCCGGTTTTCACTGTATTGATTAAGGAGACATCATTGAACAGTTGCTTCTTGGTTGACATGATGAAGTCGATCTCGTTTTAAGTTGCACCATCAGGGCTCTGCCAGGTCCACTTCCTGTGCTCACGCTTTCTGACTCACACAACACACACACACACACTCACACACACTCAATCTTACATAACACTGAATACACAGCTGCAAGCAAGTTTTTCTTAAAATTTAAAGTTAACTCATACTTCTCACACCTATTGTTTGTATTTTTCTTTTTCCTTTTATTTTTGTTAATACCTAGCTTCTTAAATTCGAATTACTTTGTTATGGAAGAGCGGTGCTACCCAACACAGGCATTACTTGCCTAAAGGGAAGCTCCAAACACTAAAATGTTATGTAAACTTTTGAAGCAATAAAATATTTTGTATTTTGTATTTGTATTTGAAGAAGGAGTTCATCATATAGAGGCCCAATTTCTCCATAAAACTGCCCATTTGGTGACCCTGCTGGTTTCGACGTCCAACTCCAAATTGTCCCACTTGCAGCTCATCCACGTCTCGTTTGCCCAGTTTCGCGTTAAAGTCCCCCATGACAACGGTGAAATAAGTTTTAAAACCATGCATGGCTATAGAAATATCTTCATACATTGTCTCTACCTCGTCGTCGGGGTGTGCCGAGGTCGGGGCGTAGACCTGTATGACCTTCAGCGTATATCTTGAGGATATTTTGAGTATAAAGTACGCCACCCTGGTCGACACACTCTCGAACTTCACCACGTTGTTCACAAGGGACTTGTGGATGATAAACCCTCTCGGCAATAGAGCAGGTTACCGGATTTGAGGATTATCGAGTTATTCCCCTCTCTTCGGACTTCAGATAACCCTATAATACTCCATCGTAACCTGGTCAACTCTTCCTCGAGTTCGGCCAGGTACCGCCGTCGGTTTTTATAGGGGTAGCCGTGTCCACTCCGAGGACTCCTTGCACCCCTTGCCACGCCATAGCCTCGACCGCTACTTTAGTCGAGGGTAGACGGGCTGCCGGGCACTCGAGGCCGTTTTTTTGTTGTGCTATTCATTTTGGACTGCCGTAATTGCCACGCTTGGCAGTCGGGTTGGCAATCGCAGTTTGTTGTTGAAGTGCACAGAGAACGCTGCTGCCCATTCTCTGGTGTGTCCCTTAGTCGCCTCTTACGACACCCACGGGCAGATATGGGATAGTGAAATTCTTTACGTCCGACACCATATGGTACAGAAAAAAATATTTACTTAAGGCGATATATACGTCCCAATGTTAACGCAGTACTGGCCGTGCGCCCGCTCGGAGCCAAACGATCAATATGGCACTTCCTTTTGAACAGTTTCGTTTGCAAATATTATTTAATTTACATATTCTATTTCAGTTATGAAGAAATTCAACTGACGCCGTTAACGCAACAAAACACAATCGATCCTAGCAGTAAATAACAAGTGTGTAAACAATGTGGGCAAACACACGTCTCCATGATAGTATTGCTAACTATTCTTTAAGATCTACGTGAGATGACTCCAACAGTGCGTGTTTACATAAATGTTGAGCTTTTTACCCGCGTTCATGGAGGCTCTCGATGTATTTGCCAATTCTCTTTATTATGCTATGCTACGAGGAAGTGTGCCACATTTTGAAGGTGAAGTATAGCGCAGACGCTTACTCCCTTTTGTCAACACTTGGCAGATATTTTAATGCTTGTAATATGGTAACTAGATGTCGTTGACACTGATTTGTGATCAGATTCCTCTTACGTTGGAAAACAAACTTATTTTTGTAGCATCAGTACACATCACACGCTACAAGTACTCGTAATGTTACAGGTGTACCTGCAATGCAACTTCATCTCTCAAGCTGAGGGTCTCAGACTTTGGTTAGCCCGCTAGATAAATTAAGTACGTACGTATTTAGAAGTATTATGTAAGATTTAAAATATAAAGCTAAAGTAAGCTTTGCAGCCATGATTGTGTCTCACACAAAAACACCTAGTGTTTAGCTTCGTGGTTGGAAAAACGAATTTTCAACTCTACTTCAATAAAACTAACAAACTTGCACAGAATCAACAAACACGAAACACCTGCGCTGATTAATTAAATTCACAGTAAATCAATCGTCAAACTATTCAAACTAATCTACTTAACGCCTGACTGGACTTCAAACGTACAAATTCATTCAAAAAGCAATTTTTGTGCCTTTTTGGGTGGCATCTAATTCCCGGCCACATAACACTCAACTAATTGTCACTGGTCGTGTGTTGAAACTCGTGCGCAGACTAATTGAGATTCATTTGGCGCGTAATGAGAAAGCGTGCGGCTATCAAGCGTCGCTTTTAGATGCGCGCGCGCAATGGGACGCGAGCAGACCGACAATTTTGTTGGCGGTGGAAGACGCTGGCTTGTGTTTCAATAATTTAATTCTTCTAGGCAAGCGTGCTTCACCGTCGACCACATCATCGCTTACCATCAGGTGAGATAGTGGTCAAGCGCGAGCCTATACACAATAAAAAAAAATAAAAATAAAAAAATTGCATATTAAATTATAATTATATAACTGTTTTGCTAATGATCACTAAGGCAGCTAGTAGCTTGTAAATCAAAAATTACTATCTAAATCTATTTATTATCATGAATAGATCCTATCAGGTTTTAAGTTAAACATCGCTAAGGCTTAAAACGTATTGCGATTTTTAGCCACGCGGGTTTTATTCGCGCAAATTTTTGTCCGCGTATGAATCTAACTAACAAGCACTGCGGATAAAATACCGCGCGATTTTTGTCTATTTGTACCTGTTCATAGAGCTCAAAATATTCGCGCTAATTTAAACAGCGCCGCGGTGCGGTGGATTCTGTGGCAAAACTCGTAATTCTTGCGGTATTATTTCCGCGCGATTTTTTAACCGCCATGCGTGCTGCTTCTTACAATTCCATAGGTCGCAGAATAGGCGGAAAAATCGTGTGAATAAAAACCGCATTGCGTGCTAAGACTAAGTATTTGTAATTATCATAATATGAGGCCTATGACTAAAGACGCGCGAAACAAAACTTATTTGTACACGCCGCTGTGCTTGTAAAAAAACGCAGCGTTTTAAGCGCCCGCTTGCAGACATCAGCTGGCCGAATTTAGTAGGTCAATAGACTTTACATGTGGGTAAATCGTTTGCCCGATGAGAGATAACTCAGCCGAGTGTCACAGGCTTGTTACATGATAGTTATGCGTTTGTACATAATCTTGAATAAGAACAATGTGCCATAACGACAGGTGCAAGGATAACTTTCCATGAGGATTCTGAGTGATGGCCTTCTTTTGCATAGAGATAAAAAGTAGTAGCATTAGCATGGGCCTTATACATTGTACAGCCAGAAGTCCTAGATTAGAAAAACAATCGTCTTTTATAATCGGTTCATACGGTATACGGTACGGTATCAATATGACATGATGATAGAGAAGCTAAATATAGTAGGTTTATTCTAGTGCTGTAATGATGGTTCCATTCGCACGCTAAAAAAATGGAGAGCTCTATCATTACCGCACGGTTTGTCGATTCAATATCAACGTTCTTTAAAGTTCTGATCTGAACAACATAATCGTCTTGTTCCTAATCCTTATATTAGTTTTAGAGGGCTTAATCTTTTTATTATTATCTGGTAAGTGACACTAACAGCAGTTTAGCTAATGCGTGTGTTTCTGTTAGCTTGGAGATGTCAGTTCATTCTGCTCTATAAGCAGTGAACTGCTGTGTTGTTCATAATCATTTCAGACTTACAACGTAGGTCTACCCCAAGTGTCGCCCTATGACCAGTCCTGTGCGTCTTGCATCCAGCGGTTTCCCTAGGTGATTGGTCCACCTAGTGGGAGGACTTCCAATGGAGCAGCAGTGCCCAACGTCTAATCTCTGGTTATCAAAGAGCATTAACGCACTTTTTTTCTTATTTTTGAGTCGATGGTGATATAAATCAACCAACTACAATCATCGCTTCTTCCAAATTGAATATTGACCTACATACCTACATCTTTACGCGTTACGACCGTCACAATAGCACCGTTGGTAACTTTACACTCAATAAGTCATCGAATGCAATTAAATGCGTACCTGCCTAGATAATATTTCAATTACGTGTCCGTTACATAAGCCTCACTACAAAGAAATAGTATGATGTACTATTGACCTTCTAGCCTCTTGGCCAGCTAAGAGGCTACTTTACACCCAATGTAGAAGATATTGATCAAGCTCGCGTAACAGAGAAAGTTTAGGATCTGTATGGGAGTAAATAATCTTTTAGAGACGTTTTATATTAGGGTTTGACTCAGATATAGACAAAAAGTTCATAAACTCAAATTCTAAGAGTCTAACAAAGTTCAATAGATTTATCTTCTCTTTGCAACTCGGAACTAAGAGAAAAGCAGGGCAAACTAACTAATGTGGTTCTTGGCATTGTGTTCCAATTCGGGTATTCAAGCTCGTTCATGGGGATTATACACAGTCATAAACTTTCATAAGGCATCAAAGTTAATATGTCATGTGCAACTGCGTTAATTTATGGAACTAATTACTTAATTTAAACAGATATAATGAAATAGATGTTTTTCATACCAAAAATTTGTAGAATTTCTTCGGTCTTATTACAGCCGGATTCTATTTATTACGAAGTTCATAGCATGGTGATTAATAATGATAGTTAGATAGAGGCACATGTGGTGCGAATCATCAATATTAATATTTAATTAACTGTCAGAGTTGTGGTTAATCTTGACACTTGATTACTAACTGTGTTTTGTTGAGCTTCTATTCTTTAGTAAAAGGTTTCCGGAACCAGCAAGATATAATTTATCTAAGGACTGAAATGGTCATGCGAGAGTCCATTAGTCAGAGATGTTGAACATAAAATTAATTTTGATTTTTGTCTCATTGGTTATAGGATATTGGTAGAACGCCGATACTACATGCCAATTAGTAGAGAAACTGCCGATAGAAACAAAGTTCAAAGTGTAGAACAAGCTGGAGATAAAACCAAGAATAGTATAGAGACGCCATACAAGCAAAGCAGTGGTTTACGGTGGAGATTAATAAAGTTTAAATACAACAATTAATTCAAAGGCACTATTTGACATTGATCAATCAACGAAACTGCGAATAGATCGCTCATGCAAACAGCTGAATGAAAATGTTTTCGTATCAAGTTCAGATTTTCAATTAAGTCTTTATTCGCTCGATACATGCAATACACAGTCACGAAGCGGCATTGTCAGAGAATCACACGGATTAATGATTGCAGGTTTTAATCACAATTAAGCTGTTACCTATCAACGCTATGAAGTGCCAATGTGGCGCTATTCGACGCTGCGACCGATCACTTCAAAGACACAACAGACGAGTCTTTCACGCGGTACCCAGGTACACACAGACCTATGTTACACTAAGTCATCAAACCTTATAATAGTCTATGACCATCCTTTTCTGTGGTTGTCGACACACGAATAATGCGGCCAGCTGTCCCAGATTGCAAACTGTCCCACATATCACAAAACGTTTAGTTCCCACACTGGTCGTCAAAGTCTCGTCTATTACCATAGAAAAACCGCTATTGCCTACAAAACTTTTACCATGAAAACATTCAGTTGGTGAGACTGTACTCTTTTCGCGAATAGCCAGAACAATCGGAATCACGCAACAATATAGTTCACCAATATATTTATACACTGGAATAGTTCACACAGGTTCTCAGGTGTATTAAAAACGACTGTTAGTTTTGTGAACGATTGTCTTGTCGTTAACCAATACGCCAGTTTCACACGATTGCAATACTCGATAGCTACAGACTATAGGTAATCCGTGAGAAATGCGTGATTGGGAAAATAGTAGAACATTTATTAATTTCACGTGTCTTGCAACAGCTTGGCCGGTGATTTGAATTGTATTTCGTCATGTAGGAAAGATTTAGCATCAATCTATCAGTGTGATGCTCGCAGCAGATGCTAGCAGTGTCTTTATGTTTGTAAGTCACGATACCGGTCACGACTGTACAGAATCGGTTATTCGATCAGAAGTGACAGTCGAGAACCGGAGTATCGTCGTGATTTGTTCTTGTCTTCGGACTTCCTCGTACAAATGAGAGAATGCAGGTGGTTTTATAACGTGGATATAGAGCGTCTAGTTAATCTCGAACAACATAGTTTAGGTACTCGATTAGTGTACCCTGTCAAGATTATTTGACAGACCGACCCCATTGAGATATCAAGATTAGTATGCACTGCAGTCTTTTCTTCAGCTCGTGGTTTCAGAGACCGAAGTTTTCCTACATTACCATGAAACAAGATTGACAAGATAATGACATAATCCTTCTGAAAACTCATAAACATACAGTTGCATACACTTATAATAATTTACATCATAAGTACTCACTGGTCAGTCACCCCGTGGGATCGAGTTCCATTAAAAAGTTATTACAACAAAACAAGAACAAGAACGGAAACGACATTGGCATGTATTAGCAAATGCTTTATGTAACTGGCCAAATATTTGCACAAACGTAAGAAGAGCCGTGGATCTGTGTCGATGAGCAATTTATTATTCATATACCTAAGTGAAGTTAGATAAATCTATAAATCGTTTTGCTACAGATATTGGGCCTGGACCGTGAAATACATACATAGTAGTTACCTACATCGTGTAATAAAACCTTCCATGAAATAACTGACAAGTTATAACTACTAATTGATGCAGCTTTCAAAACAACTAGAAAAGAAAGTCCAAAGCACAGTTCAAAGTTAGTAGGTCAAACTCGAGAAGCGTCTATCTTAACCTAATAGAATACATGATGAAATACAAATTAATAATTTAGAAGCTAATAATGCTAATTTGCAATTTAAATAGATACAGGTCAGTCAAATTGTCATCTTCGTGTATAATGAGAACAATTAACATACACTAGCATTAATGAAGATGTAAGCAATCCGTCACCCCGTGAAAGCTGGTGCTGAGGGCGAGAGGTGACGGTGGTGCGTGGTGCGTTGGCAATAGGCTAACTACCTTTGTCGTAATCGTCGTGGTGGCTGCTAGGTTAATGGTTAAAGTTCATAGCTGTAACCCCGAGGTAGGAAGAAAACTAAACACAAATCTACATAATATAGACAACTTAGTTTGACAAGAAAGAAGAATGTTTTATTTAAGACTTGTACTATTAACTTAACAACATTTAAATTAAAATAATAAATGAATGAAAACAATAATAAGATCAGAGAATCGTAAAAATTGCGTAATATCCCCGCAAATGGGTCGTCCCACAAAAGAGGTCCAGGCACCGGCCCCTGCGGAACCCCGCAGCTAATCCGGTTGCGATGAAAGCAAAGTGAAGTTGCTTCATGATGAAATTTAGCGTAACAATTGGTTAACAGTTTGTTTCATTGATTACGCTTCAGAAAATCCAATGAAAGCTTTGAAGGAAGAAAGCTTAGCTTACTCTTACGTCTTTAGAGGCGTTAAGAGCATGCAAGTTACTTGAATGTATGCATAAATAAGTGTGTTAGAATACATTACAACAAAAGTGCTTGAGAGACAGTGTCGTACACCTGGCTAACATAATCACGACTACAACGTGTAATCGGTGGGCACAGTCGCATAACTGCGGTGTAGTGTGGTGTAGTCACTAGTCACGTAGAGTGCCGTAATAAAGACGTGTTCCATCTGTTTATTGTCAAAAATTTAATCTAGCAACTAGGACACGGACTGTTTAGTGTTCTACGATGTAGGTTACATCCTAGCAACCGCAGTGTTTCTTGCATTAATTTAGAATTGGTAAAGCTCCGTGAACTTAATTAACATTGTTTGGCAGATACGAATGTTTGCTTTTTCACACATTAGACGACATTTCTATGAATGTATCTAGCTCAAACTGTAACGCAATTTATTGTTTTGTTGGAGGATCTAGTGCAGTTCTACAATTAATTAAGTCATCCTATTGTTTTCCTAGATCCTTCACTTTAAAGATGCGTCTACTGAGGGATTACCGAAGTTGGCCGCAGGCCCACAGCACCCATGTTTCCGCGTTGTTAATCTAGCTGGCGGCAGCGTCATTTCTGTCTACAATTTCTTCGTCCGCGCATAATTCTACGCAACTTTTATTTACCTACTTACGTTACAACGAAGTCATTAATCCTTGACCAGACTCGTGCATAGTGTGTGTGATGAATACAGTCATGGCCATTGCTCAATTTGTTTTATATTAAAATCTGCAAAAAATAAATCTTCGCAACTGTCTAAACCACCGCATTGCTTAAATATTTATGGATGTACCAACACATCCATAAGAGGCCTAAAAGATTATAAAATATTCAATTCTTAAAATATATTTGTAGATTTCATAATTGCCCCTAATTACTGGTGCGTGCATGCGTCAGTCAAAATTTGCTAGACACTCAGTCGCCAACAAAACTGGGCTCGTAATATGCAAATGAAGAAGTGACGAGATGACGAAATAGCCATTTAGCCTTATGCTGACCTTGTGCAGAGAGAGATATGAGAAAGGAAGCGCACTGAACTGTTTCCTAATCTCAGTTTTTTATTCGAGTATGTGCTATGGATATTTCTTCATACGCTTTAGTTTAGCGTTCGCATTTGAGGTCTAACTGAAGGTCAGTGTTGCCAATAAAGTGATAAAAAACAATTTCAGACAGGTGTCTGTAATCTCAATCTAATGTAATATATGTATGAAGGAGTAAAAAATTTTGAAGTGCTTGCCACTCAGTTGCTCAGACTTAGGAGGCTTACATACCTAGTTGGCTTTATTAATGTAGCAAGTGAAACATGAAAAAGTACAACCAACAGATAGATGATCTTCCATGACTTAATTGTGTTGTAAATATGATGAACCCATGACAGATTAACGAATGGCACCGAAACGTGGTCGTTACTATGGACCTCATCAGAAGGCTTAAAGTCACCCAAAGGGCAATGGATGGAGCTTTGCTCGGAGTTTCCTTACGTGATCGAATCAGAAATAAAGATATCCGCAAGTGAACCAAGGTTACCGACAAGCCAAACTTGCCAAACTTAAGTGGCAGTGGGTAGGGCACATTGCTCGCAGAGCGGATGGCCATTGGGGCTGAAAAGTTCTGGAGTGGCGACCGCGAACCGCAAGACGTTGCGAGTAAACCAAGGTTACCGACAAGCCAAACTTGCCAAACTTAAGTGGCAGTGGGTAGGGCACTTTGCTCGCAGAGCGGGTGGCCATTGGGGCTGAAAAGTTCTGGAGTGGCGACCGCGAACCGCAAGACATTGCGAGTAAACCAAGGTTACCGACAAGCCAAACTTGCCAAACTTAAGTGGCAGTGGGTAGGGCACTTTGCTCGCAGAGCGGGTGGCCATTGGGGCTGAAAAGTTCTGGAGTGGCGACCGCGAACCGCAGACGAAGACGTTGCGTCGGAAGATGGAGCAACGACCTGGTCAAGGTCGCCGCAGTCCTGTGGGTGCACAGGACGAATCAGTGTAGCGATGCTTGGGGGAGCCCTGTTTCCAGCGATGGACGTCTTTTGACTGAAATGTTGATAAAAATTTCTACTGTATCTACAAATAAAGTAAGTAGTACAAACCAACATTCTTCTATTACACTGACTGACTTTACAAATTCCTTTAAACATGTCGATGGAGATTGCGCCTCGCACTTTATCAATCGTAGAGTTCAAAACTGGTTGGATTACAGATTACACATTGGAACACGTTTCTTTAATCGAGCATAGCATAACGTTAACTCAGATGCTCCAGTTAAACATATCTACATAGCATTTGCATCTTGCATCCAAGCACAGTTTGATAAATGAAACTACAGAATCTCTATAAAATATAAGGAAGTTTATATAAAATGCATATGGATTACAGAATTTCAGTTTTTGGCTTTTAATATTGTCAGTTAAACTGAAGAAGACTTCACATATGAAGCAGAAAAGACATAAGGATATAGTTCATCATCATCTTCTTGCCCTATTCCCATGTTATTTGGGGTCGGCGCAACACAAGTCAATCGTTGGCAACATAAAAAAGGCAAAGAGACATTCAAAATGTTAGAATTTAGTAACAGGTTTAGATATGTTGACGTGTCTTTATAGATGAGAAGGTTCGGATAAGCACTGAGTTTAAATTAAATCTTAATGCAAAGAAAATGCAAAGCCATGACAAAGAACTCACAGTCCTTAAACTTAACATTTGCTCTGGTCTCGAACTTAGTAAGGCCCTCACCACTCCAACTAAAACTAATCGATTCAAACGATGTCGAAAATTAGGAATGCTCAGACATAAGCTAGCGAGCGATAACTTTAGATTAAATTAAATGAGGTAGCGGAGCACAGAATTCATATTATGGTTGAATTAAAAATCAAACATGCAATCTGCACCTAAAATTATACTAAATCTATGTAGACTTGTGAGAAAGTAGCAATATGCTGTATAGCAAATTTTATTGAATTGACACATAGGTAAGAACTTTGCCACTTTTATTAAATTCAAGCGTTACAGCGCAAACTGTAAAATTATTAAGTTTTACAGTTTTAAAACGACATAAAACATGCAATTACATTGTATTATTTTAATAACAATGTTTAATTCTGAAGACGTAACACAAAAGATTACAAGATAGGTAAGATGCTAATAACTTACTACGTAACGTAAGCTGGCACGCCGGACGCCTGACACATTGTTCACACGATTGGAATCACTAAAAATTTATAAAATAAGCTGTCTATTGCTACTTAATCACTTATAGGACTTATAAACCTGTCACAAGAACTAATGACCCGATTACATGGGATTTCCAATCGACAACCACAGCCGTAACCATGTAACAAATAGGATACACTTGACGATTGACAAGCTAAAATATCGAATTCCAAACTTACATAACAACCCAATAGAGCTAAAAATAACATTCGGTAAGTTCAATAATGATGGCCGTTTGTTTGTTATACAGATACTACCTGTTATTAATACAAATTATATGGCAAATGTCAAAGAACATTCAGTCAATCGAGAATTAGCGTTTGAAAGGGCATGGGCTGGTGAAAACTATCATTACTCGTGAGAATAAGATGTTTTATTGGCCACAAATGTGCTTGCGACCGCGACGCGGGCCGGATTAGCATAAGATACGAGTTTAGATAAGTGGTCGTGATGCTGTGCGCCGCGGCTGTGCTCGCAGATTGTATCGCGTTTTTTGTTTAGATTATTTTAGTATCCGCGTGATTGCTTCTCGAAGATGGATCGTCTGGCGGGTTTAATTGAGATATAATAGAATGATGGAGTAGCAGAGGCATCAGTTATTCATACTTAGTTACAAAGAATCGTGTATTTACCCGACTACGGCGAAGCAAAAGGGAAGAGTTATGTTTGTTGCCTTTATTTTTTATTGTGTTGAGATCTAACCTTTGCCTTTTATTGAAAGCTTTAGCTCACTATGAGACTTCGTCCTACCAAACGCTTTATATAATAAATAGTTAAACACTGCATTAAACAAAGCAAAAAGTTTAAAAATTGTAACCCTACTATGGCTTTTTATCCTTTGGTACCCGGGCCATTATAACGAATCGATGGGCATCTTATTCATTAAAATCAGATAAATAGTTTAGGCGCTACGGTGGAACATACGTAAATACAAACATACATACATAGACTGCTAAAATCATAACCCTTGCTTTTGGCTTCGCCGTAGTCGGGTAATTAATAAACAGTCAACCTCCATTACAAACGATTGCTTTTTCCTGAGTGGTACTTAGTCTTAGACGACCACACCGGTAAAATTATCGTAAGCATGTCAAGTAGGTGCTTATGACTGAAGCTTCTATTTCTGCTATTCAGATCTCTGTGCAATAGGAAAACTAAAAGTCATACGGCCAATATTATAAATGCGGGCACATAAAATGTCTAACATTTAATTTTCCGGAAACGAAAACTATTAAACAACTAACCCAACCTTTGATTTATAGCTTTTGTGAAAGTAATTATGACCATAATAATTTACTTAAACTATTAAAATTGTTGAAAACCAACAGGTAAACCACTTTCAGGTGTAGAGAGACTTTATGTTTAGTTGAAATACAATGACGCAAATTGAGACTTTGTAGGCAGTAGTAGTTACATTGGCATCCCGCCCCGATGACAATCGTAGAAACTTGTGAGTTCACGCGACTACTTTTTAGACTTCCTTAAAATCATATTGATGGCTTTGTCACACGACTTTCAAACCAAGTATAGGGCTGTCATAAATAATATTTTTAACTACAAACACCAAAACAGATAGACAATCTATCGCTAGGTATATCTTACATTCTTTCTCCGTAACTTTAACGCGGTACTTACGCAAGCCCTCGGTATTTTTATTGATACGCACTTAAACTTACGAAAAAAGCTGGTTTGTTGGTGTTATTAAAGTTGATCTGTTATAAGCATCTATTTTGAGACTTCCCGTTTTACCGGTTTTTCACCGTATGGAAGTAATGAAGATGGAACTTATTTTTGAAATTGAGTAATAAAGTTGTAATAGGCAGTTATGACTCTACATAGAATTGCGTTATGATTGTAAATTATAGCAGCGAAGGTGTTTAGAGTCACAGAAGAACAACCATTTATGTACAGATCATCATGTCTGTAGAGGGTTACCTACATTGAATCAATGCTGCTACACACAGTTACAGTCACAGTCCCTACAGCTCATTATTATTTTTCGCGTAATCATATTTGTGTGTTGAAGATTTTTAATACCATCAACATTGACTGCCGCGTTCATCCATAATTTTGAGATATGTTTGTAACAGAATTAGTAATTTTGTACTAGTTCTGTTCCATCAGATATTTACTCCTACTTCCCCCATTTATAGGTTTAGGTCTCTTAGCTTTTTCGTCTTATGGTCACGCGTGATTCTTTGGTCTACGTTGCACATACAAAACTCCATTCTCAAAGCTTTCAGAATACTTAAACACGTCTTCATCTTGATAAATGAAGACTGACCTATAACACGCGTTTAATCCACGGCTCGATAACGTAACATACGACCAGTTTACATTAGATAAAGCATCCAATACGGACGTTAGAATGTAGGTCGAGCGGCCGGCCTAACTCGAATGAGGCTGTTAGCCGTTGGACCTGCAGTGGGCCTACTACTACTGTGTTGCGTTACTTATCTGTAACAGCCCTATTACTTTCTTTATCAAAACTGTTTGAGTGATAGATTCATGGTTGACAGTTTATTCTGAAATATTGGGCAGTCGGTATACCCATATAGGTGAACAACTCTCATTGTTAACACGCTTGTAGATATTATCGTTTCAGTCTTCTGTCACTTCATCATTATATATCTGCCACTGTGTAACTTGAATGTAGAAATACTTCTTTGCATTCAAGTTTAAGGATGTCTGATGGCCTTCAGTTTCACTTGGTCGGATGGTCTTCACTTGTTTGGGATTGCACCAAAATTATTTCGCGTAGATTATAGTCGAAGCTCCTAGATTAATGACCATGACTGAAACATTCACCTTTATACAGACCATTCATAAACAATTTCCAAATAATCGAGTTATATTGTTTTACGAATATCAACATTCTAATGTTGGGTAAGAATTTCTGGAAGGATTCAATTCAAGGGTAGTGGCAGCTTTCTCTTTTGTTGTCTATAATGCTCTAGCAAGGAGGTTCTGTTCTAATATTGGTATCTATGGTTTTATACGAGCTGGTGTTATGGGTCAAATTGTCAATGATTTTTTTTTAATTTTTCATTAGTTGAGGGTATACTAGCCCTAGGCAAGCCCTATGATAGTGTCGTAAGATGGTCAGCGGACGTCGTAGTGTAGGACAGTAAAAGTTACGTCGTCCATTGTCGGCGCGGTCATAAATTTTAAATTTATTATCTCTATCGTATAATTATTTGCTAAACTACACTTTTGCTAAGTTACCACATAGTCTTTGATCAATATACATATATAATTTAATACGTAGGTACGTCAATCGTGGATTGCCAAATTTTGCTTTTTTTGGAACTGGTTTTCGCCTCTCTAATCGTAATGTTTCTAAAATTGCCTAATTGTGACATCTAAATACTAATATAGGAAGAATTTTAATTTTAAATGTCGAGGTTATGGCTGACGAAAGACATCAAAACAAATATAAAAGGTGAATGTTCTTCAAACAGTGACAATTACGACAACTAACAATTTATTTGTCGATCTCAGCACGTTGGTTAACGAACATTTTCGACGCCTACACGTTATAGACTCGTCGATTTTAACGGCGAAGACTTGGCGAAGAGTTCATAAACAGTCAATAAGCTCTAACTAAATAAATTAATATGCAATTAATTTTGTAGCTTTACAGTAGATTATTGTTTTCTGGGAACGTCTTGATAGAAATGGTAACTTATGAAATTGTTTTCACTAAAACTGAATGAGAACCCAAAAAAGAAATGCATATATGTAGGTATTGACAGCTATTTCCGGGTATCTGGTACATCACAAGTGTGTCGCTAAAAGCTTCTAATAAGCGTTTGGTGCTATTTAACATGATCTTTTTTGGTGTTGCTTTGATAATCAATTCAGTTTTTTTTAGGCTTTTCTTAATGAACATATGGCCTGAAGTTTTTTGACTCCCATAATAAGTACAAATGGCGCAAAGATCTTATACAATAGGTAATTTAATAGTGGTAAGCAATCAA
This sequence comes from Orthosia gracilis, assembly GCA_947562075.1. Classification (NCBI taxonomy): domain Eukaryota; kingdom Metazoa; phylum Arthropoda; class Insecta; order Lepidoptera; family Noctuidae; genus Orthosia; species Orthosia gracilis. Next base: position 47,810,715 of record OX387272.1, on the reverse strand, counting down.
CATTTCTAAGACTGCCATCATACCCATGACAACTTGAAAGCTTACCGCCAAAAGCTTTCCTCATGGCTCTACAATGAGAGTTCATTTACTTACCTAACAAAACATTGAGCTTTGAAAGATTGATTATTTTGAGTGTTAAAAGTTAGATAAATAATATAAAAGAGAACTGTTCGCAAAAAGTTGTACGTTGATAAAAAGTTCTGAAAATTCATTAAAAACGTAATGTTCGAGTTTATGATATTTAGGTTAGTATAAATAGAATTTGAGCGAGTTACCCATCGTATTAAAGCATACCATTCATACAAATTAAAATTAATTGTGTCTAATAGCGCTCAAGTGTAAAGATGGAACATGCGATAATGTTGCTTATTTCTCTTAATTGACGGGGATTATTGCTCGTAAATATTATGTATTTCTAAAGAGCTGTAATAAAGCTGCACTTAGGTATATTCAAATTTCGTCGTAAAATGTATGAAAGTGTTTTCGAAATGTAACTTTTTACTTACCACATCGCTGAACGGAGCGATCAGGTTGCTGATGTTGAATGCGAAGACTTCGCTCACCAGCAGCAGGTGAACCACGGCCAACCACATCGTGGTCACATCACGCACCACTCATCACCACACTACACTATCACCACACCTGATTACTATCCTACAATCAATTAGATAACTTTTCTACCATTTTGATGCCAACGCAAACTATTATTTAATTTAATAAAAACAAAAATTTAAATATTTGGCTATAATTCCATTTTTGAATTTTGTTGTACCATAAATAAAATATTTGGCGTGTTTTTTATTTATTTTGTTTTTCGTACGCGTCTGGACGCGTGCGGAGTTTGGCGGGAAAATGTGGGCGCATGCGCGGCGGCGCACCGCGCGCCTCATATTGCACAATAGATTAGCGTGAGGCCGACCTTAGAACTTGTCCCCTAGAAGGCTCCGCAGAGGATATCGCAAGGATTGACTAATGTGGAGCTGGTGCCGGGGTGGCAACCTGTTTCTAGCACAATCTAAGAGCGTTGACATTTTAATACTGTCCACTGGTGACATTTGTGGCACACGCTGCGTGCGCGCGTCATACTAATGATCAAATAAGTTGATAATGCGGTTGCTACCTATGCTATGTTATTTTCGGTTTCAATACTGCACAAATAAAATAAACTCTTAGGTTTAGGAACTGGATAAGCAGAAGTAGCGTAGTAATGTTGAATTAAAATAAAAATGATTAGAGAAAGTACAGCTGCTGTTAATTCAAAGTAGACATGATAAGATAAACAATCAGTATGACAATATGCATGTAGTGAACTGAGGAAAACATTAAGTAAATTAGCAATCCGGCCTACATCTGTTTTGAGATTAGCTACGAGGTCCATTTTACACACGGCTCTACCTAAATCTGTGGGCAGAGCTTTATAATTTACCCATCACATTGGAGACTGTATTGAGGATTGAGATAGAGAGAAGAACTTCGGCATGCGAAGAGTCAGCCCGTCCTACATTATGAAAGTTTTTTTGCATAAACATTTGTAGCTATAATTATTTAGTAGGTAGACTTGGCAACCAGCACTGATCAAGACAAGTCTTAAAAAGCTTAGTAGTAGAGTTACTCACACATAAATTGGAGCTTTTACCACTGTTACCACTTTAACCACCGTTAAGTTAATTAGACAAAGTAAACGTACAGGCATAAAATTGTTAATAATTATGTAACAACGTATAGGCTTTCCGGTCACACGGCTTTAAATATGACTGCCAATGAAATTCGCAAGTACCTGCCTACCTACATCGACCAGTGGGAATAGAGAGCGGAAATTAAAAACCGGCCAAGTGCGAGTCGGACTCGCGCGCGAAGGGTTCCGTACCGTTACCGCAAAAAACGGCAAAAAAATCACGTTTGTTGTATGGGAGGCCCCACTTAAATATTTATTTTATTCTGTATTTTACCCGACTGCCGAAGGAGAGTAATATGATTATCAGTCTATGTATGTATGTATGTTTGTTCCTATGTAGCGTTCTAGAGACCAAACGCGTAGGACGATTTTGATGATTGTTACGTCAATCGATTCGTCTTAACCCTGCGAGTGTCACTGGCTATATTAAAATTGGAAAATAGAAAAATGGCGCCATATTGTGGGGGCCATTGTCTTCAATTCACATCTTGTGGGGGATCAAAATAAAAGGTTTTAAGAGGTAATTACAAAAATATATAACACTTATATGTTTAGATGTACCAAATTCTAAAAAAACTTAACTAAAAAGTTAAATAAAAAAAATATTTAAAAATAACAATCTGGTTTTGGTCAGCCAGCTCGCGCAAATGTATCCTCCGACTGCACAGCATGACTTTCTTCTTGTTTACGTCTTTTTGGTTCACTTTTTAAGCAGTCGGGTTTTTGTTATTTTTAAATATTTTTTAGTATTTGTTGTTATAGCGGCATCAGAAATACATCATGTGTGACAATTTCAACTATCTAGCTATCACGGTTCATGAGATACAGCCTGGCGACAGAGACAGACAGATGGACCGCGGAGTCTTAGTAATAGGGTCCCGTTTTTACCCTTTGGGTACGGAACCCTAAAAAGTAACTAAAACGATATGAATAATATCTCCTATTATTTTACCAATGATAATATTAATGTCTTGTAAAAGTTCCAAGTGAAAGAAATAACTCTGGCCGCCTGGCTGCTCATTAATTTCTTTTTGCCCGACTGCCGAAGGTGGGTAATGTGTTTATCAGTCTATGTATGTATGTATATATGTTTGTTCCTATGTGGCGCTCTAGAGACCAAACGCGTAGGCCGATTTTGATAATTCTTACGTCAATCGATTCGTCTTAATGTGGGGCCATATTGTGGTGGCCCAAATTATATTTTTCTTCCAAACCCATCTTGTGGGGTATCAAAATAAAGGGTTTTAAGAGGTGATTATATAAATATACAACACTTATATGTTTAAATGTACCTAATTCTAAAAAAGTTGTAAATTAAAATATATATTAAAATAAAACACTAAACTAAAAAGACGTAAACAAAATGAAATCATGCTGTGCAGTCGGAGGATACATCTGGTTTTGGCCAGCCTCCGACTGCACAGCATGATTTTCGTCTTGTTCACGTCTTTTTATTTCGCTTTTTAATCAGTCGGGTTTTTTGTTATTTTTAAATATATTTCGTAAATTAAAAGTGGGAAATTGACTAAAACCTTCTTTTGTTTCTGGTCATCAAAACTGCTTTCAAAAGAAATTATTCATTTTTATGGCCTTTTCCGTCGTAGAGACTATAGTAAAGTATAATGACTACTGAAGTGAGGACTTAATATTTGTTGAGTTCCTAAATTCTGTAAGCTTCGGTAGGCCGAAGCTTACCAATTTAGGAACTGAAAAAATCTTTTCTTATTTGAAAGATGTTAATGATTTGGTCAAATCACCATCACAATAACGGGGCAGCTGTTTGAACAGTGGGTTCCCGGGGTGAGGTGGCGTTTTGGCGGTATGTTTGGACATCGTAAACGCTTTTAATTCCCTGCCCTGGGAATTAAAAGCGTTTACGGGCGGCACCAGTACATAGTGTCCTCTTACCTGCAGTATAGCATCGTCGGGTTTACCTACACGACCGCCACATTCGCTATGTGGGCTGGAACGGTAGTGTACATCGGAGAGAGATTACGTGTGAGGTTTCGCAGGGGTCGGTTTTAGGTCATCTCTTGTGGGATCTCGCATATAACGTGGTCCTGCGTATTGACCTCCTCGCCTCGCCTCATAAAACTGAGGCGCTATGGTTCCATAAACTGCCGAGGAGCAGAGAGTAGGTAACCCAGCTCGTCAGTGACCGTTGGTGATGCGCAAGTCCAGGTGGGTCGATACATTAAGTATCTTGGCCTAAACCTGGATGGTCGGTGAGGCTTCGAAAAGTACTTCGAGCACCTGGTCCCCTGCGATGAAAAGGCAGTGGGTGCTTTATACAGACTGCTGCCCAAACTCGGGGGACTATGAGAAGAAGAACGCTGACTCTAAGCGGGTGTTGCAACGTGCTTACGTGCGTACGTGTATTGTTATTCGTTTTTCGACCACGACTTCGGAAAAGAAAGTAATTTTGTAGTGTATTTTTTGGAAGTCGGTTTAATTAATTTATTAAAAAGTTTATATTTTGCTCTTACGAGTATTTGTTTTGGTACTTACCTCAAATTACCATGAAAATCATTTATAACCAATGTATCTCACGACAATTCCAAAACACACAACTAGAATAGGTTCCAATGCCTACCATCCGGCATCATCGTCAGATTAGTTCGATGCTATCATTTTCATTATTACCATTTATTTATAAGTATAGCAGCTTCTGGCAGCGGCTTCGCCCGCGTGAAATGTGTTTTCTTATTTCAAGGGATCATTATACCGGGATAAAAAGTAGCCTATGTGAGCCAGACTATAATCTATCTCTGTGCCCCAGATCCGTTCAGCCCTTCTGGTGTGATTTGTGATTGAGTAACAAACATACATCCATCCATCTAAACTTTCGCATTTATCACACTGATATTATAAAGGCGAATGTTAGTGAGTGTGTGTGTGATTGTATGTTTGTTACTTTTTCTCGCTCAAACGGCTGGACGGATCTGGATGAAATGTGGCACGAAGATAGATTATATTCAGTAATAGCTCAAAGGATACTTTTTATTTCGGGAATATGTTCCCTTGGGAAAATTTTCGACTTTTACGCGGGCGAAGCCGCTGGCAGAAGCTATTAATATTATATAGTAAGACTAGCAAGATATTATATTATACATAGTGAGATGCTTCATCATACTCTGTTAACTAATCGAAATATATTATACCCGTGACATATTCAGTGGCCTTCTGTGTCTCATTGTCTTCTTCATTATTACCACTTCACAAAATGATACTTAACATTCTGAGTGCAAATGATTCCATTGTTGATGAAAATATTATACAAGTACCTACAAATGTTGATGTATAAGTTGCTATAAATCGATATTGTTATTTCTAATCCTTCATAACTTTTGACGACACGGTTGGCGTAGTGGTTGAGCGTTCCGCTGCTGCGCTGCTGCCGCGGATTCGATTCCCGCACGGAACAAATATTTGTGTGGCCTACAGATAATTGTTCCGGATCTAGGTGTCTCGTTTACCTATGTGAGTTTAAATGTTTGTAAACGCACCCACGAAACAGGAAGAAATTCCTAGTGTGGGGCAAAGATAAAAAAAAAATTGATATAATACTACAAAGTTCACAGGGTAAAACTAGGAACCAATCAGAATAAGATTTGGTCAGTAAAATCTCTCAGATACTAGAGCGACTCGTGTTTTTGCAAAAACCCTATCTTTTTTCACTAAGATTGAGAAATGTTTTCACGATTGTCTAATTATCCGTATTTACGCAATACCCCTAGGGTTTTCACAAAAAATCGATTTATCAAATCATCCTACGACAGAATTGAGAACCTCCTCCTTTTGGAATTCTTATGAAAAGAGCTTTTACTTCTTTTTTTGTGCTGAAGCCGCGGTAGGTGTTCATCTACGCTCGTGCTTCCCAATAGTTTAATTATTCCTAATTTCCCAGAGACAAAAATGTTGGACTACAGTTGCTTGCCACAAGGATCCTGAAATAAATTATCTAGCCAATGTTAAGTTTCAGTATTTCGTAGCCACCAGATGGTTTTCAGGCCTTCGTGCAATCCCACCCTAGTTATGCAGTTAGGTACCAATGGAGCTCAAGATTATGAGCAAATTTATTGTAATGGATAAGTAGGTAGTACCTTGTTTAGAAATGAACGCAGCATAAAATTATCCATTATACGCACTCTTGCATTACTAAGAATGTTGAATGATTTGGTGTGAAATAGTAAGTTAACACTGGCTGTGGCTGCAAAAACCAGTTCGAAATTCAAATATAATCATGGATTACTTGAGCCCTAAGCAATCCAGCCAGTCTGTAATTCTAGTACTCCACTCATGTCTATGGTTTCTGTTCATAATACAGGACAAAGAATAGCTTCCCGTGTTTGTTTTAGATTGTTTTAGCATGAATCTTTGTAAAATGTAAAATTAGACGAGCTTTACATGGACCTACTTTCCTGGCCAGTTCCTAAGCCCTTCCAGCACATTGTGGAAGAGCTATGTTTTAAAAATCGATTCGCATTTATTTAGATTTCAAATGAGTAAAAGATTTATAATCATCATAAATATAGCTATATGATGATATAATATCTATAAAAAGTTAATGCTAAGGCGTAACCCAACCTGACATAAAATATATTGTAACCATATATTCATTAATTGAGTCATTCAATTTGTAGTTAAAATTAACATTTATATTGTTTTGAAAGTTAGAGTTTCAAAATATGACCATGAATCTTATATCCTTATCCGCTTACTCCATCTGTAATGACAGCCGTCTTTAGATGAGCCATTGAGTCATAGCTGTACCAAGCCCAACCTAGTCACCATAACATTTGAATCATTTCTCGATGATTTACCCGAAGTTGCGCAGGTTTACCACAAGGTGGACTCAATGAAGACATTTGGGTTTTCACGTTGTATCCGTGTAGTAGATTCGAAAGACTAGAAATGATGCAAGCCTTTTAAATGATATTTTGAAATTACATAAGACAGTGACAATTTATTTGTCAGGAAACTCATAAAACAAAGCTGTTAATTTATAGAAGAAAAATCTCAATTTCCTGTGTTTAACCAGATTTTAGAACCAACATTAGAAAGTACTTGGTAACTTGCAAAAAACTGCTTCCTTTTATCTTCACCTAGCTAATAACGAGCATCGCCTAGGATTATTGACACAATATGACGAAATCACGAGTTTTGATGATTTTAGCAAACGCTAACGCGTATGGTAATTATTTCCGCCACGTTAGATAAAATATTGTTACTCAATCTTTGGATTTAACCGACAGATTTGTAAACATTCACTCAGATAATGAGAAAGACAAAAAAAATGTTGCTTGTCAACACAATTAAATTTATGAACATTATTTGCTTACATAACACGACTGACGACGCATAGGTATACAAAGATACAAAGCACCTACGAGTAGGTAGTTCTTGAAAAAGATGGTAAAGTTGAGTAACCACACTAACTAGGTATCTCGCCAAACTTCTTGGCCGCCCTGAAGTTGGCTACAATGGCTGCTCAATAGTAAATCTCATACAAAAATAGCACCGTTTCGTGCCTTGCGCATCGGAAAGCTAACTTCAGTGCGGCCCAGAAGTTTGGCGAGCACTATACACCCATATTTTTCCGGTATTTACGAGTACTGGGAGCGAATCTTTTAACACTTTATAAGTGAGTGAGTGAACGAATAAGAAGAAGTCTATCTAGATCAGGTCTTGTCTAGATAGACTTCTTCTTATTCGTAGTATTCATTACTGAAGTTGTGCCCATCTTGGAATGTCTTGACGGAGTAATTGACGAACTGATTTCAAGTCACTCTGTCATCGACTCTTCTCAAGGCCTTGGTTACCGCGAGTACAGTAAATGCCCTAACCTGTTCTGACCATCGAGCGTCCGCGTGTTCTTTTAGGGTTCCGTAGACAACAAGGAACCCTTATAATTTCGCCATGTCCTGCCGGCTGCCATGACGAGGGGGCCGAGTCACCCACGTCCGTAGGAGTGTACCCTTTGATTCCCTTCCCACGTGGTCCCAGTGTGGTGCAAATCAGGTGACACCAACTAAAGGCAGGAGGAGCTGGGTCGAAACAGCTGTTCCACTGCAGACTGACCAGCCTGACGCGCGATGTTATGGACGTATCGGGAGACTAGTCGCGGAGGGTGGCGGGATCAGAGGCACCGCGCGCCGCTGGCCGACCGCAGGTAGTTGGGGGCCCAAGTAGTGTGCCAGCCACACAAGAAAGTCTGCCCCGCGAACTGTCAAAAAATCCCGGAATGCACCATCATGCTGGTTGGCGACTAGATGGGGAGGACCCGATGGATATTCCGGGGGGTTCGGGCATCCCCGCAGTCTTTGGACTAGTGCCCCAATGATGGCGTCCTTACAGTGCGTGTCTGTTGGTTAGTAGCGCGGAACCTCGTCTCACTTCCATCTCCTCTCATCCATTCTCACTTCTTTGATGAAAAATACAAGGAAAAGGAATACCAGATCTAAACAGCGGCTGCACTCCCTCCCCCACAAAGTGCACGTCACCAACATTAGAGGTCTGCACTCCAATCTCTCTGCAGTCCACTACCACGTGGCGGCTGAGAAACCAGCGCTGTTTTTAAGCGACTTCAAAAAAAGGAGGAGTTTCTCAATTCGTCGGAATCCTTTTTTTTTTAATGTATGCTCCCCTATTATTCAAAGGCGCCTGAACCGATTTGAAAAATTCTTCTTTTGTTTGAAAGGGTATACTTCAGAATCTGATGGTGGAATCCTAGAGAAATCGAGGGAACTCCTCAAATATTATAGGCACATATATAGCGATTTTGATATTATCAATAACAATGCAATCATTTGTACTCAGAAAGTATCATTTGGTGAAGTGGAACTGATGAAGAAGACCACAGATGGCCTCTGGAACTCCTTAATGCTAGGTTGTCACGGGCATAAGATATCTCGAATAGTAAACCGACTATGATGCAGCAAATACTTATAAATAAATGGTACTGTTGAAAATGGTACCATCGGATTGATCTGATGATGAAGCCGGAGGGTAGGCACTGGAACTCTGAAATAAATCAAAGTATCCTAGTCGTGGGCTTTTTGGAATCGTCAAGAGATGTACTTTGGCTTTAAATGAATTTTCATGTTTATTGGAGGTTTTAACAAAAAATCAAACCGACTTCCAAAAAAAAACACTACAAAACGAAAAATAACTTTCTTTTCCTAAATCGGTGTCGAATAACGGAAAACAGTGGATCTATATCCGTCACCGTAAGAAAAAGCCAGCGCTGTTTTTTCTTACGAAGACGGAGATAGCGAGTCCTTCAGACGTCTCGTACTTATGTTACCCAGGGTTTACCCTGGAGCACAATTATAAAACACGCGCGGGTGTGTGTATGTACGCCCGTGACGACACTTGCTATCGGCGTCTCCGTAACCTTGAGGACTCCAGATTCTCAACACTATGGGCTCTGGTGGATACAGGTCTGAATAAAATTATCTACGCTTGTGTCTACCGTTCGCAAAGCGGAGATCAGGAGTCAACCAGGCTCACAGAGTACCTTAGTGAGGCGGCTGATGAGGCATAGCAGCGGTACCCTTCCGCCCAATTGTGCAAAGTGTTACTGCGGGATTTCAATGCTCACCCCCAGGAGCGGCTTTTCCCATACCAGTGCACTGACCATGCTGGACGGGAGATGCGTAAGCTTTCGCTTGCGCTAAACCTTACTCAGTTGGTATAGGGGGCAACGAGGATGCCGGATGTTGATTCGTACACGGCCAATTGCTTGGACCTCCTGCTGACATCAGATCCAGACCGATACTCTATGTCGATAACTTCACCTTTGGGTAGTTCCGACCACTGTCTGGTGAAGTCTGTGTCCGTCTACTCCCCGCCTGATCCCCGCCTGATCCCCAACTGATCCCAGCCCACACACCAGCCACTCGCCAGGCACTCGGTGGGTTTGGCGGTACAGATCAGCAGATTGGGATGGCATGCGATCTTTCTTCGCATGCTATCCTTGGCAGCCTACTTGCTTTTCTTCAGCTGATCCTTCGTCGTGGAGCAATTTGGAGTTGGACGTCGGAACCACCGGGGTCACCTACTGGCCAGTTTTATGGAGAAGGAGGGCCTCTATATGATGAACTCCTTCTTCAAAAAGCGTGAACACAGGAAGTGGACCTGGCAGAGCCCCGATGGTGCAACAAAAAATGAGATTGACTTCATCATGTCAACCAAGAAGCAAATGTTCAGTGATGTCTCTGTGATCAATTCGGTAAAAACCGGGAGCGATCACCGCATGGTAAGAGGCACATTGAACATTAATATTAAGCTTGAAAGGTCTCGACTGATGAAGTCCACGCTCCGTCCAGCACAGATCCAGGTCCAAAACCCCGAGAGCTTTCAGCTCGAACTCCAGAATCGTTTCGAGTGCCTAGGTAGCTCAGTGGACGAATATAGCGATGGGTTCGTGGAAGCTGTCCATACGGTCGGGTCTAAGTTTTTCAAGACCCGTCGTACAGATAGAAACAAAAAGATCTCTGATCCTACCCTCAAGCTTATGAAGGAGAGGCGTGAGATGATCCTGCAGTTTTCAGATGAGGCGTGCAAATACCGGCAGCTCAATAGACAGATCTCTAAATCCTTGAAAAGAGACCTCCGCCGCTTTAATACCGAGCGTATTAAAACCGCGATTGAGCGAAATAAAGGCTCCAAGGTTTTTTCAGGAGATCTGGCTATTGGGCAGAGCCAGCTCACGAAACTGAAGACCGACGATGGCAGGACCGTATCCGCCAAACCGGAGCTTCTGAGGGAGATCGAGACATTCTATGGGCAGTTGTACACATCAGTCAGCAAGCCCGTTGCGAGTCTAGCAAACGACCCAAGAGCTAGATTGACCCGTCACTATACCGAAGATATCCCGGATGTCAGCCTGTACGAGATTGGGATGGCTCTGAAACAGCTTAAAAACAACAAGACGCCGGGTGATGACGGAATCACGGCTGAACTCCTGAAGGCGGGTGGAAAACCGGTCCTTAAGGCCCTTCAGAAGCTGTTTGATTCCGTCATACTCGAGGGCAAAACGCCACAGGCATGGTGCAGGGGTGTGGTGGTACTTTTCTTCAAGAAGGGCGACAATGCCCGGCTGAAGAACTATAGGCCCATCTCACTTCTTAGCCATGTCTACAAGTTGTTTTCAAGAGTCATCACGAATCGTCTCGCGCGCAGGTTTGATGATTTCCAGCCTCCCGAACAAGCCGGATTCCGAAAAGGCTTTAGCACCGTAGACCACATACATACGCTGCGGCAGGTTATACAGAAGACCGAAGAGTATAACCTGCCTCTCTGTTTAGCGTTTGTGGACTACGAGAAAGCCTTCGATTCCATCGAGACTTGGGCTGTACTGCAGTCTCTCCAACGGTGCCAGATCGACTACCGGTACATTGAGGTGTTGAAGTGTTTGTACAAAAACGCCACCATGTCAGTCCGTCTTCAGGATCAGACCTCGAAACCAATCCTTCTCCAGCGTGGCGTGAGACAGGGAGACGTTATTTCTCCGAAACTGTTCACTGCTGCGCTGGAGGATGTATTCAAGGTTCTGGACTGGAGGGGCCTAGGCATCAACGTTAATGGCGAGTACATCACTCACCTTCGGTTTGCCGACGACATAGTGGTCATGGCTGAGACCATGGAAAGCCTCAGTAAAATGCTCGATGACCTCAGTAAAGCTTCCGAAAGAGTGGGTCTTAAAATGAACATGGACAAAACCAAGATCATGGTGAACGCCCATGTAGCACCCACTCCTATCAAGATCGGAGACTCTACACTCGAAGTTGTAGACGATTATGTCTACCTGGGACAAACGATCCAGTTGGGTAGGTCCAACTTCGAGAAAGAGGTCAACCGTCGAATCCGACTCGGCTGGGCGGCGTTCGGGAAGTTGCGTGGTATCTTCTCGTCCAATTTGCCGCAGTGTCTCAAGACAAAAGTCTTTGACCAGTGTGTGTGCCTATGGGACCGAGACATGGTCGCTCACAATGGGCCTTATCAGAAAGCTTAAAGTCACCCAAAGGGCAATGGAGAGGGCTATGCTCGGAATTTCCTTGCGTGATCACGTCAGAAATGATGATATCCGCAGGAGAACTAAAGTTACCGACATAGCCCGGAGAATTGCTAAACTTAAGTGGCAGTGGGCAGGGCACATTGCTCGCAGAACGGATGGCCGATGGGGCCGAAAAGTTCTGGAATGGCGACCGCGAACCGGAAGACGATACGTTGGAAGGCCTCCCACTAGGTGGACCGATGACCTAGTTAAGGTTGCGGGAAGGCGCTGGATGCGAGACGCACGGGATCGGTCAATGTGGCGACGCCTGGGGGAGGCCTATGTCCAGCAGTGGACGTCTTTCGGCTGAAATGATGATGATGATGATGATCCTTCGTCGTGCGCGGACGCCGTAACGTATGTGTTGCGTCAGAGAATGGAGTACCTCATTCTGTTCTCTGACATAGCAATGTCCAGCGTTGATCGGCCATGGTTTGGTGCCGAATGACATCGCGCCGACGCGCTTAAACATGAGGCGTATCTAGCATTGGTCGACGCTCGATCGCGCAAAGCGAGTGACGTGTTCTCCTGATGGATGAGAGACAAATTTGTCGGTCCATCAAAAGGACGTCCGTAGGGTGCTGCGCAACCTCGACGTGAACAAGGCTTGCAGCCCTGATGGAATACCAGCTATAGTTCTTAGAACCTGTGCGCCTGAACTGTCTCCGATCTTGACACGCCTATTCCGCCTTTCATATGAGACTGGAAAAGTGCCGAATGCCTGGAAGCAAGCCAATGTACAGCCCATGCCCAAGAAGGGCAGTCGAGCTGACCCGGCTAACTACCGGACCCATCTCTGTAACGTCCATACTCTGTAAGAGTATGGAGCGTGTACTAAACACTAAGCTCCTGGCATACCTAGAAGGTAAGGATATCCTTAGCGACCGCCAGTACGGCTTCCGCCGAAATCGGTCTACTGGGGATCTTCTAGCGTATGCCATTCACATATGGAGTGAGGCCATCGAGAGGCACGGGGAAGCGCTTGCCGTTTCCCTCGACATCTCGAAGGCTTTCGATAGGGTCTGGCACGAAAGCCTTATCGGTAAGCTTCCTTCATTCGGTCTGCCCGGTGGTCTGTGTGATTGGATCGCAGACTTTTGAGAGATCGGTCCATTCGAGTAGTTATTGATGGCTGCTCGTCGGACCAATTGGATATTAATGGCGGGGTCCCTCAGGGGTCGGTACTCTCAGCAACATTGTTCTTGTTGCACATTAACGCTCTGCTTAAACCTTTAACCTTTGGGTATGCAGACGACAGCACTGTTGCTAAGAGATACTTGTCCAACGCACGGGCTAACGGGCCACAGATCCGGTCTCTTCGTGAGGCCATGGTGGAGCGCTTGAACTTGTCCTTGCAGGCAGTCTCCGAATGGGGTGATGCCAATCTGGTCAAGTTTAATGCTACTAAAACCCAGGCGTGTCTTTCTTCCGCTAAAAAGAGCCAATTTCACCCGGCTCCAACTTTTCGTGATGTAACCGTGCCAATAACGGACCATCTTGAGCTTCTTGGCGTTACGTTGACATCGACTCTCAATTTTGGGCCTTACATTGAGGCTAAGGCTCAGCTGGCTTCCAAAAAGTTGGGGATCCTTGCGAAGGTGAGAAAGTACTTCACGCCGGAACAGCTGCTCAACTTGTATCAAGCGCAAGTTCGATCGTGCATGGAGTACTGTTCTCACCTCTGGGACGGTTCTGCCAAATACCAGCTTGATGCACTAGAGTTGATCGAAAAGCGGGCCAAGAGACTTATCGGCAATGAGGCACTGGTCAAATCAAAGCTCCAGAGCCTTGAACATCGTCGCCGAGTTGCCAGCTTGTCGGTTTTTTATCGGTTACATTTCGGGGAGTGTGCGATGGAATTGCATGATTTAATTCCGCCCAGCCCGTTCCATCATCGGACAACCAGACGCATGGCGATGCGTCATCGGTACATGGTGGACATCCCACCCATACGCACAAAACGTTTTGGGAACACTTTTATTATGCGTACAGCTAAGGAGTGGAATTCCCTGCCGGAGTCTGTGTTTCCCGATAGCTACAATCTAGGGGACTTTAAGTCAAGAGTGAATAGGTTACTTCTAGGCAAGCGTGCTTCACCGTCGACCACATCATCGCTTACCATCAGGTGAGATAGTGGTCAAGCGCGAACCTATTTACAATAAAATAAAAATAAACTCTTAGTACTAGAAAGCGATAATTCGGCATGGATATACATATTAATCATGCCGACAAACTGGTAAAATATATATTTTTTTTTATTGCACCTACCTTGTTTAACCTGCTGTACATGTAATGCGGGAATGTTTTCTTTTCTCGTCTATCCCATGGAGTGGGGAATCGTTGGATAGGCCATTCAAAAATATTACGAGGGTGTGAAAACCATTTTTCGATTCAGGGATGTGCGCGAATCAGACTAGCAGTTGGCCGGTTTTATTTCTTTCTAAACTTGAACTGCCTATTTGAGGTTTTCTAATTCTAATAGAAAAACCCAATTGGGTAGGTACGCTGTGATCAAGACTAGGAGTGGTTTTGCTAGCAAGCTCGACAGATGATCATTCAAATGGTGCGGTCGATCGGTTCCCAGTGCCCCACTGGACCCCATACTCAGCAGTCATGCTAGTACCACTTGACCAACGAAGCTTTCAAAGATCTTATCAGTCATTTCTTTATTAGTATTACCTACAGACAGATTATCTACTAAAATGTTTCGATGCTGGCAGGTAATAAATATAGCTGTCGTAACTAATTACCACTAAATAGGCAAGTGTACCGCGTTGAATGACAAGGATTTCTCATTAGGTAAGTCTAAGTAGTACATTCTCTGTGTCAAGTCGTGATCATGTCCACTTTTTCACAGTCACAGCACGTGCACAATAATGCGCGTGATTTGAGTATAAACAAATATTTGGCCAAAGTAGTCTGTGCTCCAATTTTTCTTGATAGAAGATAGCGTAATACCTAGATATTTTTGTATTTTTTTTGTGGTTTTCTTCAGTTGCTTGAACCAGGGCCGCGGTAAATTTCCCGTTTTTCTAATTTATCCGCGACCCACCTAGAATGTATGTTATGATTATTTATTTAAAGGATCTCTTGGCATGCGGGCTATTACGAGCTTTAGCAAAGTTCAGAGAAATAGAGTTGAAGAAATTTTCCCGGTATATTCATTCAGCGGCCTGCATTGTACAAATACATGCACAAAGCATTGAGGAGATGACATGTGCAAAGCGCAAAACCGACAACCTTATTGCGTAAGTGAATTTGGCAAGGCAAAGAGACAAACAATCAACCAATCACATGCGAGATGAAAGACGCAAAGTGGATTTCAGTCTATGTGATTGGTCGATTGTTCATACTCGAGGAGCATCGAGGATTCTTGCCGGATCTATTGAAATATAGTAAGGTTATACCTCTTTTTAAATCCGGGGAAAGCAAACATACGAATAATTATAGACCAGTATCCGTGTTGCCGGTTTTCAGCAAGGTATTTTAAAATATAATGCTAAATGAAATGCTCATTCACTTTAATACGAATAGCATCTTGCATGATAAACAGTATGGTTTCACCAAAGGACGTTGTACAACTGAGGCTGGTGCCAGCCTACTAAAACACATCTTTAATGCGTGGGAAGAGGCACAAGATTCCATAGGTATCTTCTGAGACACCAGCGCTGTTTTTCCTTACGGAGACGCAGATAGCGAGTCCGTCAG
The DNA here is from genome assembly GCA_947562075.1 of Orthosia gracilis. Lineage (NCBI taxonomy): Eukaryota > Metazoa > Arthropoda > Insecta > Lepidoptera > Noctuidae > Orthosia > Orthosia gracilis. Next base: position 47,795,272 of record OX387272.1, on the reverse strand, counting down.
ATGTGTCGTACTTATCTTACCCAGGGTTTACCCTGGAGCACAATTTTAAACCACGCGCGGGTGTGTGTATGTACGCCCGTGACGACACTTGCTATCGGCGTCTCCGTAACCTTGAGGACCCCAGATTCTCAACGATGTGGGCTCTAGTGGACACAGGTCTGGATAAAATTATCTACGCCTGTGTCTAACGTTCGCACAGCGGAGATCAGGAGACAACCAGGCTCACAGAGTACATCAGTGAGGCTGCTGACGCGGCACAGCAGCGGTACCCTTCCGCCCAATTAGTGTTACTGGGGGACTTTAATGCCCACCACAAGGAGTGGCTCTTCCCATACCAGTGCACTGACCATGCTGGGAGGGAGATGCGAAAGCTTTCGCTTGCGCTCAACCTTACCCAGCTGGTCCAGGGAGCAACGAGGGTACCGGATGTTGACTCGCACACGGCCAATTGCTTGGACCTTCTGCTGACAACAGATCCAGACCGATACTCTGTGTCGATAGCTTCACCTTTGGGTAGTTCCGACCACTGTCTGGTGAAGTCTGTGTCCGTCTACTCCCCGCCCGATCCCAGCCCAAGAGGCACCCGGCGGGTTTGGCGGTACAGGTCAGCAGATTGGGATGGCATGCGATTTTTCTTCGCATGCTATCCTTGGCAGCCTACTTGCTTTTCTTCGGCTGATCCGTCGTCGTGTGCGGACGCCGTGACGGGTGTGTTGCGTCAGGGAATGGAGTACTACATTCCGTTCTCTGACGTATCAATGTCCAGCGTTGACCGGCCATGGTTTGGCGCCGAATGTCATCGCGCCGACGCCCTTAAACATGAGGCGTACCTGGCATGGGTCGATGCGCGATCGCGCAAAGCGAGTGACGTGGGTCAGAAGAAGAGGGCCTTTAACAGGGCTGCCAAGTCCTGCAAGTTGGTGTTGCGAAGGGCTCGGTTTGACCACATTAGCCGAATAGGGACCAAACTTGCTTCTTACCCAGCAGGTAGTAAAGCGTTTTGGTCCCTGGCTAAGTCAGTCGAATCGAACTTCTGCCGTCCCTCACTACCACCACTGCTGAAACCAAATGGGTCGCTGGCCCACTCCGCTGAGGAGAAGGCAAATTTATTTGCCTCTCTTTTTGCGGAATCTTCGCGTCTAAATTCTGGTGATTCGCGGCCCCTTCCTCCTTTTGTTGGATGCGAGACGAGTATGTCGGACATTCGCATCCACCAAAAGGACGTCCGTAGGGTGCTGCGCAACCTCGACGTGAACAAGGCTAGCGGCCCTGACGGAATACCAGCTATAGTTCTTAGAACCTGTGCGCCTGAACTGTCTCCGATCTTGACACGCCTATTCCGCCTTTCATATGAGACTGGAAAAGTGCCGAATGCCTGGAAGCAAGCCAATGTACAGCCCGTGCCCAAGAAGGGCAGTCGAGCTGACCCGGCTAACTACCGACCCATCTCTGTAACGTCCATACTCTGTAAGAGTATGGAGCGTGTACTAAACACTAAGCTCCTGGCATACCTAGAAGGTAACGATATCCTTAGCGACCACCAGTACGGCTTCCGCCGAAATCGGTCTACTGGGGATCTTCTAGCGTATGCCATTCACATATGGAGTGAGGCCATCGAGAGGCACGGGGAAGCGCTTGCCGTTTCCCTCGACATCTCGAAGGCTTTCGATAGGGTCTGGCACGAAAGCCTTATCGGTAAGCTTCCTTCATTCGGTCTGCCCGGTGGTCTGTGTGATTGGATCGCAGACTTCTTGAGTGATCGGTCCATTCGAGTAGTTATTGATGGCTGCTCGTCGGACCAATTGGATATTAATGCCGGAGTCCCTCAGGGGTCAGTACTTTCAGCAACATTGTTCTTGTTGCACATTAACGATCTGCTTAAACCCGGCACCTTTGGGTATGCAGACGACAGCACTGTTGCTGAGAGATACTTCTCCAACGCACGGGCTACCGGGCCACAGATCCAGTCTCTTCGTGAAGCCATGGTGGAGCGCTTGAACTTGACCTTGCAGGCAGTCTCCGAATGGGGTGATGCCAATCTGGTCAAGTTTAATGCTACTAAAACCCAGGCGTGTCTTTTTTCCGCTAAAAAGAGCCAATTTCACCCGGCTCCAACTTTTCGTGATGTAACCGTGCCAATAACGGACCATCTTGAGCTTCTTGGCGTTACGTTGACATCGACTCTCAATTTTGGGCCTTACATTGAGGCTAAGGCTCAGCTGGCTTCCAAAAAGTTTGGGATCCTTGCGAAGGTGAGAAAGTACTTCACGCCGGAACAGCTGCTCAACTTGTATCAAGCGCAAGTTCGATCATGCATGGAGTACTGTTCTCACCTCTGGGACGGTTCTGCCAAATACCAGCTTGATGCACTAGAGTTGATCGAAAAGCGGGCCAAGAGACTTATCGGCAATGAGGCACTGGTCAAATCAAAGCTCCAGAGCCTTGAACATCGTCGCCGAGTTGCCAGCTTGTCGGTTTTTTATCGGTTACATTTCGGGGAGTGTGCGATGGAATTGCATGATTTAATTCCGCCCAGCCCGTTCCATCATCGGACAACCAGACGCACGGCGATGCGTCATCGGTACATGGTGGACATCCCACCCATACGCACAAAACGTTTTGGGGACACTTTTATTATGCGTACAGCTAAGGAGTGGAATTCCCTGCCGGAGTCTGTGTTTCCCGATAGCTACAATCTAGGGGTCTTTAAGTTAAGAGTGAATAGGTTACTTCTAGGCAAGCGTGCTTCACCGTCGACCACATCATCGCTTACCATCAGGTGAGATAGTGGTCAAGCGCGAGCCTATTTACAAAAAAAAAAAAAAAAAAAAAAAGACCTTTCGAAGGCGTTTAATTACTTTAATCAAGAAACATTACTTCTGAAACTTGAGCATTACAGGCTAGGCCAATCAGCGTTAAGTTTGGTAAAATCTTATTTGAATGATAGACAGCAATTAGTACAAATAAACGGTGTGTATTTCTTTGGGGTTAAACGTGAAAAAGGGGTACCCCAGGGCTCAATTTTAGGTCTTTTCTTATTTTTAGTATACATAAACGATTTACCCCGTTTATTGGAAAACTTGGTGTTATTTGCTGATGACACATCTTTATGTTTTTAAATAAATAGATGTACTAGTCAGGTTGACGACGTAAATAACGCCCAACGGCAAGTTCAAGATTGGTTCACTGCCAATGATTTACTTTTAAATGCTAAAAAAACTAAACAACATTATATTAAAAACGGTGAAGCTAGAATACGTCGATAAAATATTTTTCCTGGGAATCACTCAAGTTTACAATGGGGTCCTCATTTAATATCACTTGCAGGGCGCCTTAGTTCGGCAGCTTATGCTGTAAGAAAAATTCGTCAATTTACTGATGTAGAAAGTGCGAGGCTGGTCTGTTTTAGTTACTTTGTTAGTATAATGTCTAACGGTATCTTACTATGGGGAAGGGCTGCAGAAATTGAGTCAATTTTTAATCTGGAAAAACAAGCTTATGGATATAAAATATAGATTACAATCTTGGCCGGCGCGGGTCTCTTAGGGATCTGTTTAAGGACAGTAACATCATGACGGTTCCTTGTCAATATTTATTTATTTATTTAATACTTCAAGCACATAAACGTACAGAGGCGGACTTAATGCCTTAGGCATTTTCTACCAGTCAACCTTTGGGTGATATTTATGACTAACTGACCCACGCGGCTTCGCTTCCGTCAACTGACTATCTACCTACCTACCACCTACCTACCACCTACCTACCCCACCTACCCACCTACTCTACCTACCCTACCCTACCTAACTACCAAATAATGAATTGTAAAGACAAAATTTTGCTACTTTGGGTTACATCATTGTAAATTTCATAAGGATCTCAATTTTTAGGGTTCCGAAGTCGACAAGGAACCCTTACAGTTTCGCTCTGTCCGTCCGCAGCTTAGCTCGGAGACTCTTAGTAATAGAAAGCTATAATTTGGCATGAATATACATATTATTAATTCCGACAGTGTTAAAATATTTTCTTTTTTCTTTTATTCGGTACAAACAAACAAAAAAGTCTTTCCTCTTTATAATATTGGTATAGAAAACATCATGTACGTGAGAAAGAATTTAGATCTTTTTAGTAAAAACGGTGACAGACATAATTATACGTTACTAGAAATAGAGACCTGACTTTTCAGACTGGCTAAAGTAACCTCATCTTTCTTAAGATACTGTATAAAATGTTACAGTAAAATTCCACCCCACAGTCTACCTACCGGGTTTCGGGGTTATCCGAAAGGAAGCTAGAGCCCCGGTATGAAGGCTAGAAGGAACGGCGCGGGGTTTTTAGTCAGTACAAGTCTGACACTATCTCCCGCTCCACCCAAGAGCGGGATTTGTCATAAGATGATTTTCCCCGTCGACAAAAAAAAAAAAAAAAAAAACCCCACAGTCTAGAACTGACTCAAACGAAATTTAAAACTTGTATAAATCGCACACTACATAAGTACGCACATATTATTTACTATTTTATTTTAATAATACTTTACTGTACACCACATAAATAAAAACAACATAATTTTACGCAAAATTTGTTAAAATGTTTAAGTACCAACTTACATCAATTTATTTTAATATTATTTTAACAAATAAGTAAGATAAGCACGGACAATTACTGTAGCTTGGTGGGGTCATGTCGAGGACATTCACATAACGGATTGTTTACTACCTTAAGTCAATATTATGTCACTAACTTAACAGGCTAACGGGGTCTAGAACGAGCTTAACTACATTATTTATATATACTTAGGAGTCCTAGATTTAAAATATTTGACAAAAGTAGTGATTATGGAAAAGCAGCCAACAACCGTTCATTAAGAGCCCATAAAGAGGCGCAAACTAGCTGTGGGATATGAGAAGAATCTTGTTTAACAGTGGACTTATACAAGCTGATGTTATGTATTCATAGGTGCTGATGAATGCATACTAAATGCATTCAGAACTCGTGCATTGAATTTAAAGGTAGGTAGAGACTCGTAATAGGAACCCATAAAGGGAATGTAAAAGTTATAAATGTCGGCCCTTAGCCAACATCATCATTCATCGACAGCATAATATCGCAGTCCGCTTCTGGACATGAACCAATGGTTTGTCATTCGTCTGGGTTTCCCCGGATTTGTCCAAGTTTAGAAGGCGTCCGGGGAGCGTCCGGGCGGGGTTTTCATTTGTAGTCCGGGTTTTAAAGTCTTCAAATCATCAACGGTAATTTTGCACCGATTTCTCCGTCAATTGTAGACCGATTTGGAAGGTTATGATCCAGAATTGGTCCCATTTAAATTTGGTGAAGATCTGATGAAGAAAAATTTAAAATTTTAATTTTAAATTGCAAGTCGGTTAAATTTGTCTGTATAAAAATATGTTAAAACTAAAATATTTTAAAAAAAGTTATGAAAATAAAATCTGTTTAAATGTCCGGGTTCTAAGCTCCAAAAGCCGGGGTTTTCACGCTCATTGTCCTGGTTGGCAGATTTTAGAGATGCTATATATAGATTTTATAGATATCTCCGTAGGTATCTGCCTTAGCTCTGTAGACTTTAGGGTCAGGATAAGATGGTCACCAATTCAACCAGTTATTCGAAGGAGGATGAGGTTCCTATCAAGTTTGTAATTGTAAGAAAGTTACAAATTAACAATTCCCAAGCAACAGTTTGAAAATTAAACAATTGGCATAAAGCTGTCAGCAACCTTAACTGACTTATTACAAGAAAAAAAATACGGTTCCACAATAAATTTCTTTTGCGGCAGTTCAACCGGCTTCTGATTCGAAAAAAGGGTATTTAATCACAAACAACGGTGTTAGCAGTAATTAATACATGACATAAGTGTTCCATCGATCAGTTTCGCAATACATTACGCCATTAGAAAGCAGCTGCCAAGCTGGACGGGGTTCCTACTGGCATGCCTTAAAAGACCTACAGAGTTTGCACAGATATGTACTCAAAGGTATTGTGATAGCGTTGGCTGCAAATAAAAAAATAACATACCTATTAATATTTTAAAGTGAGAACGTTCTACGGAGGACCTACTCTATGTACGCTACCTTCGTTTTTTTTTTTAATTTATGCAGAATTGCAATACTCTATGGCCGTGCTATTGCATTAGGCAGTTTTTTTCGTTCGCAAATTAAATCCGAAATCTCCAAGGTCAGAAGCCAACTATCACTAGAGTCTAGTCTAGTAGGCTGTCGAAATAAAATTAATATCAATCATGATTTAGTTACGCTGGCGATTACACGATAAAAAATATGCTAAGTAAGTAGTAGATATAAAGCTTGCCTAAGACGTCGTGTCAGATATTGGTAAAGATGGACACTAGGTATCTATTATCTTTTAAGCCTAACAAACAGTTTTGAGATTTCATAAGTCACAAACTATGAAATGAAAATTAAATTATTATGAGATGATGTCAAAACACTACGAGCATCCAATTACATAATTAACGAATCAAATCAATCGTGAGGTGATAGATGGCATTACAACAAACGATTATATGAAATGTAACATAACATAACATCACGTTTGTAACCTCCTAATGGATAGACAGAGGTGTACCGACTACCAAATAGCACACCGTCATTTCGCCAGTTTTGTAAGCCCCATGCCAGAGTCGCATGCAAATTGACATCCGCTGGTCACAAATCTGCGGGCCGCACCCGTGAACCGGCAAACTGAGCGGCTTCTGAGAAATTCCTGTTGGAAATCCAAACAAATACTTTGCCGCCTCCTAGGATTTGAACTCCGCAGGACATCATAGCCGCAACCGAAACCGCAAGACTAACGAGCCAGTCGATTAGATGTAGGTAGACGCTAAAAAGAGGAATTAGATAAGTATTTCATCTGGTTGACCAGCCTAAGTAAGTGAATTCAGCAAGGCAATGAGTTTTGACCCCATCATTCGACCAATCACATAGACGGAAATCCAAATCGCGTATTTCATCTCGCATGTGATTGGTCCATTGATGGGGTCAAAACTCTTTGCCTTGCCTTTGAATTCATTTACTTAGGCTGGTCAACCAGATGAAATACTTATCAAATTCCTCTTTTTAGCGTCTACCTACATCTAATCGACTGGCTTGTAATACCAACCTAAAGGCGAACTACTCAGTACTTGCGTTCTAAAACTAGGTATGACTTAATAGTAATAGCTGTGTTCTTGTGTCGCCTAATTAGCGACCGTCCTCGCTTCGTCCCTGGCTCCGCCAGTTAACATTCGCGCCACGGCCTTGCGTGTGAAGAATCCACGCATTCATTTTGTTCGGAAACCTCTTGACATATCTAGGTTGAACGTGGGCCGTGAATCAATTTTTCTAGACAAGTCTGCCTAAAACCTGTTTGCTACATATCATGGTATGGTAATAAAATTTTCCTACAATTGAGGAAAATAAGCACATTGTTGCGTTGCTAATACAGCCTGCATGCCTTTTAAATCTTTAGCTTCTGTTAATCCGAGCGTAAAAATAAATCCAACCGCTGCTCTAGATCTCGCTCGCTTGTAAATAAATGTTCTGCCTTGTATAGGTAGTTCTCGCCAAACTTCTTGGCCGCCCTGAAGCTGGCTACAATGCTGTTGAGTTAGGTAGGTAGTAGGTTCCTGCACTACACTACATCAAAATCTCAAAGTGTGAGTGCCCCAGAGTGTGAGGTAGTCTTGGTAAGAGTTGTAAGTACTCGTAGATGCTGGTGAACATAGCAGGCGTACAGGGAAACATACAAACAAGCTAAGGAGCTAGATAAGCTAGATTGATGGGATAGTGGGACTCTCTCATCAAAATGGTTTAAATGCTGATAGACCTGCCTGGGCTAAAGTTTGCATTATGGGCCGCTGATTTGGAAGTTCATTCTATTTACAAATTTTCCAGATTCGGAAATTTTATTCAATTTTGTCATATTTTTTACTTAAATATACCTAATTCGTGAGATAAAAAAATGTGAATTAGTCCAAGAGCGAGCGAAGCGAGCTCGGGAGCTTAGGGCACCCCGACACCCACAGGTTAGGTTCGAAAAGATGACGGGAGCTGAAGTGAGCGAGCAAACCGAGCGAACTCAGCACCCGTCAGCTCCTTCGTGTTAGGTTACTTAAGACCCCTAAGACAGAAATAGGAGCCCCACGCAGCGGGGCTCCGTCGACATTGTTATTAAATAGTAATTGTAAAAACGTTAACCATGGATATCTCCATAACCATGGGGTTCCGCGGGGTGGGGATGGTACAGTAGGGTAGCCCCCCTACCCCACCATTTCCCTACCCCCTGCCCGCCCCAAAAATCGATGAATATTGATGAAACTTTTTATTCTTACCTAAAAACTTTAACCATGGATATCTCCTTAACCATGGGCTCCGAGTGGTGGGGATGGTAAAGGAGGGTAGCTCCGCTTCCCCTAAACCCTCCCTCCCCTCCCCGCGCCATAAATCAGCGGCCCATAATCGAAAGTTTAACCCCTGCCTGTAGTAAAGACACCTAACCCAATTCCCTTTTTCATTCAATGCTTACAAAGCAAGAATAACTAGCCTTTTACAAAGAATGCCGAACCTTAAACCTTTTTATGTTGGGCACCATAATGATGTGTTATGTAAACGAATTGTTGATTTTCCTTTTATTCTTGACCACTCCTTTGATCAATTTTACCTTTTAAAATCGCATAGCTGGTTTAGAACAAAACTTGCAATCAACCGATAGATACTATTCACACGTATGTGCTATGAATTACTGATTGAAGTTAATGTTATGTATTTAAAAAAGTTAAATGATGCAAAAAGAGATTACAGGCTATTGAATATTTCTACTTCCAAATACAGGATGGGCAAAAAATCGCGGATCAAACGAAACAGGGCGGTAGTTGGTACATAATGCGGTTAAAAATTTATTAATTATAATTTTAGCAACTGCGTTTAGTAGAGACAAACAGAGAGGGGGAACCTGTATTCTCGCAAAACAGGGTATTATATACAATGAGCTTACTTACATAAAAAAATATTCAACTCAAAAATCATTTGAAGCCTGTGGCGTTGAAATCCCATTGCACAATTTATTAATAGTGTGTCTTTACAGAACGCCAAACTCTGACCCTAATGTATTTTTGAATAAGCTCGACCGACTTATGTGTGAAACACACAAAAAATATGGGCCAATAACAAAAATTGTTATTGCTGGTGATTTTAATATAAATACCCTAAAACCAGGAAAAGTGGCCACCTATTTAAAAGATTTATGTAATACCTACAATCTGCAAATGCACATTAATATTCCCACTCGTAAAGACGCTTGTATAGACCACATAGTAAGTAACATAAAGACAACATCAACAGATGTTTTGCCTCTTTATTTATCTGACCACGACACTGCCCAATTATTAGAGTTTCCAGTAAAAGAGCGTAACTCGAAGTCCAAATCATACTACATTTATAAGAAAGACTACTGTAACGAAAATATTAAAAAATTCAAAGAATGTCTCACAAGTTTATCATGGTCAGAAGTACACCTAGAAACTGACCCAAATAAGGCTTTTAATAAATTTCATGACTTACTATCTCTGTTATACAACCTATGCTTCCCAGTAATAAAAATTAAGATTAATAACTCTAACATATACAAACAAAAATGGATAAGTAAGGGTCTAAGAAATAGCTGCAAAACTAAACGATCTTTACGATATCTTTACTACAAAAATAAAACTTTATTGTACAAAACAAAATATAAAAAGTATTCAAATATACTGGACAAGTGCATTATTAAATCAAAAATGAATTCTAATATTAACTTCATTAAAAAAAGTCAAAACAAATGTAGAGCAACGTGGTCAGTCATTAATCACGAAATTGGGAATACAAAACATGACAATAATATTTCTGAATTACAATTAGATAAGAAAATACTGACGAATCCGACTGACATAGCGAACGCTTTTAATAATTATTTTATTGACTCGACAAACACCACATCTAATAATTTACATCATAACTCTAATAAGGTGTCAATTCCTAATTCTATGTTTCTTAGTCCTATGACAGAAAATGAAGTTAAAAAGGAGATAATGGCTTTAAATAATACAAACTCCGAAGGATATGATGGAATTAGCACAAAAATAATTAAAGCGTGCAATACTGAATTAATTTCTATTTTGACATATTTAATTAATCTTTCATTTTCATCAGGTACTTTTCCTGATGCCTTAAAATTATCAGTCGTGAAACCACTTTACAAAAAAAACAATAAAAATGACGTGAGAAACTATCGTCCGATTACTCTTATTCCTATTTTGTCAAAAGTATTCGAAAAATGTATGCTCAATAGACTTGTCGATTTTTGTAGCAAATATAACATTATAGCTAATGAACAGTTTGGATTTCAAAAGCACAAGTCGACAACACAGGCAATATATTCCCTTTTGAGCAATATCCTAAGTAATCTAAATAATAATCACATTACAACAGGACTGTTTTTCGACCTGTCGCAAGCTTTCGACTTTGTAGCACATGACGTTTTATTAAAAAAGCTAGAAACCATTGGAATAAGAGGACTAGCACTGCAGTGGATTGCGTCTTATTTAAGTGTTAGGAAACAATACGTTGTCATAGATAAAGTACACGATAACTTACTTTCTTCTTATTCTTCTGACTCCAGGGAAAATAAATGCGGCGTACCTCAAGGGAGTGTCTTAGGACCCATTTTATTTATATTATATATAAATGACATACTACTAGTGACTAATTATAAATGTATATTATTTGCAGATGACATTTCAATTATCGTGACGTCTGATAAGAAAAATAAATCAATATCTGACCATGAAATGGACATTAATAATACTATTGACAATATTTTAGAATGGTTACAAATAAATAAATTAAGAATCAACTTAGACAAATCCAAATTTATACAATTTAATAAATCTAAACATGCTAAATACAATTTTAAACTTAATATTGATAGACTGAAAGAAGTTACACAAACCAAATTCTTGGGTGTACTCATAGACCAAGACTTAAATTGGAAATTACATGTAGATAATTTGTGCAATAGGATTAACAAATTTGCTTATGCTCTCAGGCAAGTTAAGAACGTGACCAATAGGAAAACGGCAATAACTACATATCACGCATATATAGAATCTATTTTACGTTACGGGCTTATTTTATGGGGAAACAGTACGGATAAGGACAGAGCATTTATTGCACAAAAAAAATGCGTCAGAGCCATTTGTGGACTCAATCCTGATGAATCCTGCGAACCGTTTTTTAAAAAGCTAGGTTTATTACCACTTCCCTCAATATACATATACGAAATCTGTAAATTTGTGTACAGTAATAAGGGATTGTTCAACAGTGCGTATGAAGTAATCTCTCGACCATCAAGGGATCCCCACAGACTTATTTTGAAGGAAACTCCTAAGTCAGCCAAGTATGCTAAAAGCTGCCTTGTGATGTGTGTACGTATATACAACAAAATACCAAAAGAACTAAAATTATTAAATAATACTAACTCATTTAAAAACAAACTATATAAGTGGCTGAATGGACATAATTTTTATGACATTAAAGATTTCTTTAACTTGAAAATATAAAATATGTATCTACAGGAATTAATGAAAATGTATTAGTGATGTATGATCTGAATGACTATTATTGTATTACCAATTAGTAATCTGTGACATTGTGTAGTTCACCTTTAACTTGTGTATTAATTATTTTGCATGCAATTGATACATATTCTGTATAGCTAAACATGTGGACATTATATCAAAACCCGACTGTAACAACTTTATACCATGTTTAAGGCAAATAAAGACTTATCTTATCTTATCTTATCTTAAAATAAACTTGATACTTCAGGACCTACTTCATATAAACCCGAATATGATCCTGTTTCATTTGATCCACGATTTTGCATTCCAGATTGTATATCAGCTGTACTTTAATTCAGTCGTTAAAACTTTACTTTTAGGGAGTGAAAAAATTGTTTTTGAACTTATACTAGTCACGTCAACTGTCATTGTCAAAATGACAAAGAGTGTTGTCTTTTATTTGCAAATGTCAGTGAATCAGTGACGACATTTGAGTCCTATTTGTATTTTCATAGTTTTTCTTAGTTTTATAAGCTAAAATAATCGTAAAAGATGGCTTATTTAACACAGCCAGATTATGTGAAGTATATTTGTTCCTGCGGACAACTAAAACCCATCACGAACCTTTATTTCTGCCGGCATTGCTTGAAAATACGTTGCGGTTTTTGCATTTGTCATGAGGTAACCCAGTTTTGATGTATTTTGCTGCATTAATACATAACAAAATTGCAATTTTTTATTATGATTATGTTAGAGATATCTAGGTTATTATGATTAAACGCAACATTAGTTTTATCTGTTAGTATTATAGTTAAATTTATTCTGAAATTCTTCAACTTGACACACCTTTCATATTTTTACTAGAGCAGTCGTTTATTATGCTTTTGTAACAATATCTAAGCAATTGGCAACTTTTCTTGTTAGTGTTGAGAAATAAGACTCGTCTCTTCTTTAATAATAAAAAAAAACCTATCATTGCATACTATATCTTTCACACATATCCCACTCAAGTTAGAAATGATAGAATCGTAAAACTTGTATTCATAAACAGTTCTTTGAATTTTGCCATCTCCGGCCAATACATCATAAACAAGTCCAAATTGTTACCCCGTTACATAAACAGTGCTAGCATTGACTTTACATGAATAAATATTGTTTATCTATGCTTCAAGCAGTATATTATTATACGATTAAATTCATGAATTTATGTTTTAAAACTATTATCATAATAGTTGCAACCAGTTCAGTGTTAATGACTTATTAAATTACCGACTTAAATTCACAATATCATAAAATGTGTTTAGTTTAGTAGTACACACACTTTCAAATCTCTCACTGACCAGGCGCGGATCCAGCCCTCATAAAAGCTTGCGATCTCTGCCACCTGTAAATCAGTCCAGTGCGAGTCGGAGTATGAACTTGCTCATGATCGATATAGTGCATGTCTACGAAGGAGATATTTACAAAATATATGATGCACTGGTCAAGATTTTGTTATGTTATTAAGATGCCATATATAATATCATCAGCCTATCAATCTCAATAGACCGTGAAAGTGTGACGTCACAAGTCTGTTATGGTTGTGGCATTGTGGGCATGTCCATTGTGCATCTGATCTCCACTCAGTAAGTGAGCATGATACCCTTTCGGCAAGTCTGGTCTTGGAATTTCTAGCTTCTGACTACCCATAGGATAGGATAGATGGACCCCCTTTTACACACTTAGACACCCATTTGGTTCATTGTGCATGCAGCCCGTCTCATCCACCATGCGAGCCCAGAGCGGGATAGTGGATGTCACATTTCATCCAATTTTTGCTTCTAAGACATGCCAATTTCCTCACAATGTTTTCCTTCACAGTTTTGAGAGTAGTGGTGATGAAATCATTTACACAAAGTAAAGTGCCTGCCTGGACCTCACAACCTGTAAGTCGTGGCTGCTACCACCGGGCCACCACTGGTCTTCTGACTACCCAAAATGACTGTTAAAGACCTACAAGTGGTAGCCAGGACCAACTGCTTAGCATGCTTTTCTCTAAGCTTTGAGTATTCTTCGTATATATTGAATGGTCACCTATGTGCAGACCAACCTAGGCAAGCTCTGCTTAGCCTTAAAGATGCGACACTCATGGCTGTTATTATATAGCCACAGCCCAATAGCTCCTTTTCAACCACCTCCTCCTCGCGTCGTTTTCCTCATTACTGAGGGTCATGATTCCTCCGACGGGAGATCACCCTTTCTCTTATAATATTCCTCCATCTGAGTCTGTCCTTGGCGTTGTGGAGTGTATATGAGTATACCAGATGATCGGGCTTCGATCCTGCGGCAACCTGCCATCGACTTTGCCAGTTATCATCAACTACTCAAGGTTCTACCTTCTTTTCGGGCAATGTGGCCAAAGAATTCCAGGACTGTATGCAGGCAGATGGTAGAAAGTCTGGCTTTGATGTTCAATAGATGAAGGATAGACTCGTTTGTGTGAAACGCAGTCCACGGGATTTGAAGCATCCTTCACTAACACCACATCTCGAAAGCGTCGATACGATCACGGTCGGCCTTCCTTAGCGTCCATGTTTTCGAGTCATAGTTAAAGATGGTGAACACTTAGGAGTTCACCAGTTACATCTTTGTCTGCGGATAATATGTTGCGGTCCTTCCATATCCGATGCAGTTGGGACATTGCCTGATGGCGTTTTCAACCACACTAAATAATAAATATTCTTTACCAGGTGGACTCCCATTACTGTGCAAACTGCCTTGAGAACATGCCATCATCAGAAGCTCGACTAAAGAAGAACCGTTGCAGCAGTTGCTTTGACTGCCCCAGCTGTTTCCACACGCTGTCCACACGAGCCACCATGGCCCAGCCTCGGCAAGTGCTGCAGGATCCGGCAGCTGCAGGTGACGCCAAAGTGGAGAGCAAACAGCCTAAAAAGATGTACTACTTGTCCTGCTTTAATTGTAGGTGGACTTCCAGGGATGTTGGGATTCCAGATCAGCCAGTTGGTAAGTAGACCATTAAAATTTAATGTTCAATTATAGTTACCTTGACGACCCATGGGAAAAAAAGGCGTGGGTTTATGTTTATATGTAGGTAAACGATTTCAATATTTGCAGATATTGAGCCTGTGTAGAGCACACTGTACTTTTTGTCTGTGATTCACAAAAATTACCAGCAACAATAGACTTTCAATTGTAACTTACTGCTCTTATCATAAACAAGATATTAATTTCGCAATACAGCAATCTCTTTATTTTCTATACTAGAGTGATTAACTACCAATCACTAGATATAGTTGAATCTTCTATACACCACAAAAACAAATAAATAATTGAATATCATTAATTAGCGTCAGGAGGCTGGCCAGAGCGTACAAACCCGTACGCAGCGCGCGTCAATCAGTTGCTAGACTACTACAAGGCGATCGCCATGCAGGAGAAACAAGAGAAGATCGAGCGCGAGAGGAAGAAGTTCAACATCAGAGGGAAATACATCACTCTTACTGTAAGTGCACATAGTACAAGTACTGTTTCATCAGATTCTGGGTTTACCTAGGGTCTTTTTACTATTATAGGGATCGGTACTCTCAGCAACATTGTTCTCGTTGCATATAAATGATCTGGTAAAACCTTTGGGTATGCAGATGTCAACACTGTTGCTGGATGATACTTGTCTAGCGCTCGGGCTACTGGGCCTCAGATCCGGTCTCTCCTTGAGGCAATGGTGGAGCGCTTGAACCTTTGCTTGAGGGCAGTCTCGAATGGGGCAATTCTTCGCTAAAAAGAGCCAATTCCACCTGGCTTCTTGCTTCCGTAGTGTAACCGTGCCGATAACGTACTATCTTGAGCTACTTGGCGTTACGTTGACATCGACCCTAAATTTTGGCCCATACATAGAGGCAATAGCTCAGCTGGCTGCCAACAAATTGGGGATCCTTGCAAAGGTGAGACGGTACTTCACGCCAGAATAGCTGCTCAAGTTCGATCATGCATGGAGTACTGTTCTCATCTATGGGACGGATCTGCCAAATACCAGTTTGATGCACTTGAGTCGATCGAAAAACGAGCCAGGATGCTCATCGGCAATGAGGCATTGGTCGTGTCAAAGCTCCAGAGCCTTGAACATCGACGCCGAGTTGCCAGCTGGTTTTTATCGGTTGCATTTCGGGGAGTGTGCGATGGAATTACATGATCTAATGCCGCCTAGCCTGTTCCATCATCGGACTACTAGACGTACGGCGATGCGTCATCGGTACATGGTGGACATCTTACCCATACGCACTAAACGTTTTGGAAATACTTTCATCGTGCGTGCACTGCGTACAGCTAAAGAGTACAATTCCCTGTCGAAGTCTTGGGTCCTAGAACCTAGGGGTCTTTAAGTCAGAGTGATTAGATTATCTACTTCTAGGCAAGAGTGTATCACCGTCGACCACATCATCGCTTACCATCAGGTGAGATAATGGTCAAGTGCGAGCCTGTTGATAATAAATAAATTATAATAAACTAAGCCTTGTTATTCGTCTCTGGGTCATCTCATATCTGCGACAATCAATGACAAAAACTGGTTAGAACAGTTTGATTTAGGTGATTTGACCAGGTGACTTTGAAAGATTGAGACAAACTTGAATGCAAGTTTTTTAAACACGTAAATGTGACTGCAAATCTATCAAGAGTCAACCCAAGAAAAAAAAAAAAAGTATGAATAAATTACTGACAGAAGAATGGCTGCCGTAAGGTAACGGTGGAAAATTCATAACTTCTTTCCCAGTTAAAATATTTTTAGGGCATCATTGTTCACAAAGCAAACAACATTAAAAATTATGTTGATCTTTATCTGAAGAGTTCAACAAATTTATTTTGAAATGCTATTGAACTCTTTCTACCCAACTCCGTCGATTAAAAACCCTTCTTTGAAACCAATCTATATGCTGGATGGATCTGACCGGAGCGATGACACGCGACATCGCCGGGTTATCTTGTAACGATTCATAATTTAGCATTCTGCTTACAGAGAAATAATATGCTGAATTCCAGACATGATTTTTGTCAGTGGTAGTAAATGGTTTCACAAGGTGTGTTTTCAAACTGGCCCCAATGACCTTGTGGTTTTGTGGCTTTCTGGGAAGGGAACTTTTGTGTAACTGACTATTCTTTTATTTTGTAACTATTTATATACCACAATTTAACCAAGTAGCTTTTTCCAACTTATACTAGACGTTTAATTGCACTTAAATGAAATGCAATAGAACTTCCACCACGCCTAAAAGCAATGTCAATATCTAGGACAAGACGGGTCTGACAGGCGCGATGGCTCGTAACATCGCGGGGCTGCCTTCCAGCGAGAGTTCCTCCTCGGCCATCGCGAGCTTCGTGCCCAGCGTGGCTTCCGAGGAGGTCGACGAGCTGCCTGACGATATCTTCACCAAGGAGGTCAACTTGAATCAGAGTCAGTATCCTTTCATTTATTAGGTTAAGCAACATTTGCCGAGGTGAATCCGTAACATACCGAGATTTTTCCTCGGAAAGCTGTGACAGATAGTCAGGAGCCAGAAAATCTTCAGCAGCAGATGCCTATGAGCATCGTGTTACCCAGTTAGTGGTTTGTGGAGATAGGCTGGTAAAATGCTGGTGGAAGCCGGCCCCAAGATAGTTTTTGAACGGCTAGGCAGATAGGCAGGCAACTTACTATCCCTATCTTTATTAAACTTTTCATGTCTAGCTGACGTATTTTTCCCACAGTATTTCGACCGACGCCGTTTTTGTACAGGTAAACAATTAACAAATTATACACGTACTTATGTAAAGCTACTTCCTTTGATGTTTTAAATCTTCACGGTATATTCGTTAATCGGCATTCTGCTTAGTTCATACCGAAGACCAGGTTTAACAAAGATTACCTCCGTATTCAGCATAGACGGTAGCAGGGAAATATCGAGTGGGCGACTGCAATCTCGATTCACCGCCCCTGTGTGTTTGGCGAAATCTTGCAGTCAGTATCCAAAGTTAAGCAAAAGTTTTCTTTATGATCACCCTATTATTTCTGAAGCCTAAATCAGTCTACGGAGAGGACATAATCCAACAGTACACTGTTATAACCTGAAGCAAAAATCTCGTATTCCGAGCTAATTATTCCTCTTTCAGTAACAAGCATGCCCCAACGCCTGGCCTCTCCGGAATGGCAGCCAGTCTCCGTGTCTCGCCTACACCCGCTCGCCAAGCTGCTGAGCGTGAAACGAAGTCAACGCTGTCGCTCGTGTGACCACAACCTCACCAAACCCGAGTACAACCCCGGCTCTATTAAGTTCAAGATCGAGCTGTTGGCCTAGTGAGTTATATTATTTATTATCCTTTTTAACCCCGGACAGAAAAGAGGGGTGTTATAAGTTTGACGTGTGTTGTTGTGTATCTGTCTGTGGCATCATAGCTCCTAAACGAATGAACCGATATTGATATTATTTTTTTGCTGGAAAGGTGACTATGTCGAGAGTGTTCTTAACTATGTTTGATTAAATACCGTCGTACAAGATATCATGTCATAACTACGTATTTCGATAGGTTGTCGATTGAGGCGTGTCTAGTTCTAGGTATATTGTACATAGTTTAAAAAGCATAAAGGAAAATAAGCCTCGCACTCGCGTTAAGTTAGTAAAATAAACTGCTGTAAAAGTTGGCGGTTCCCCGACGCGAGTACGAGGCTTATTGTTTGCATTTTAAAAGTTTTTATGTCGGGGCATTTTTATATTGACTTCTTCCCAAAAGAAAAATCTACTTAGGCACACAGCATTTCAGTTGGCCAGGTGCGCAGTACTCTTAGCCGGCGTGCTTGTGTGACTAGATGTATGAACGTATCTACATGAAGCATAAGGAGCCTGTAAGGATCGTTGCAGGTGGCGTTCCGTAGTTTCTAACTCCATGGAAAAAAAGGGGAAAACGGCCTGCGACTATACAGGGTGTCCCAGAAATCGACGTCAAGCCGTAAATGGGTGATAGACCAAGTTATAACAGTTCTCAGAAAAATACGAAAAAAAAGCTTACCTAAAGCTTTGCTAAACTCCGTTTCTAGTTCGATAGAGACGGAGAGAGTCATTTTGCGAAGTGTGAGCGAGACAGAGAGTGACGCCACCTTTATCAGTGACACAAACTTTATCATGAAACGGAGATACAATTTACCGATGAGTGCGAATGAGACAGCAGTAGTTATTGTTCTGTTTTGTAAGCGCAGACGCACACACAATTACAAATCAGTACGTTACGCTGCTGTGTTTACTGCGCATCTCCGTATTCGTTCATGTTGATTCCGTACTTACCACTTTTTGCGTTGTTTTCTGGACTTAATTGCTTGAGATTTGGACTGTTTAATTCCTCTTTCAGACGACCTGTGCTTTACTCTGGACTGTTGCTGATCCTTTGATTGTGTAGTACTACCATGGCTGTGTACACTGCATTGGAATATGCGAACATGCACCTCGTTTATGGGGAATGCAGATGCAATGCCAATGCAGCCGCTAGACTTTATCGTGAGAGGTACCCGAACAATCGTCACCCAGATCATCGAGTTTTTATTAATGTGCACCGTTCACTATCAGAGGGACGATTCCCTAACCAAGTACATGGTGAAGGAAGACATCGTAATCATTCGCACTCATCGGTAAATTGTATCTCCGTTTCATGATAAAGGTTGTGTCACTGATAAAGGTGGCGTCACTCTCTGTCTCGCTCACACTCCGTAAAATGACTCTCTCCGTCTCTATCGAACTAGAAACGGAGTTTAGCAAAGCTTTAGGTAAGCTAAAGTCATTTTAAGGAAGTATGGACATTTTGTGTAAAAACCGAGGCTATTTACAAAAAAATATTTGACCAATTATTGAAAACGTAATCTAGCAAGTGTTACACCATTTTTGAATCCTTATTAAATGCGCCAATTTTTCATGTTACTTGCCAAACTAGCGTAGTACATTTTTTTTTCAGTACAGTCAGTTAAAGTTGGGCGAAATAGTAAATTTGAATAATTTGGTTTTGAAAAAGTTTAATTTTCTTCCAAGTAGGAGGAGTTGGCTTTGAATTTTAGGCAAAAATCTACACAAGCATTATTCAAGATTACATAATAATAAAAAAATTAGATAAATTATGGGATTTGTAGCAATTGGAGTTAAAGAACCATTACAGGGATTGATTTTTTTAGTAAATTTTTAAAGTGAACATAATTTTTTTAAAACATGAGATAGATTTTTTTTCGTATTTTTCTGAGAACTGTTATAACTTGGTCTATCACCCATTTACGGCTTGACGTCGATTTCTGGGACACCCTGTATAGTATGTTTGTACTAATGTGAACGTTTGGGTTCTCTATGTTCTCCAGCAAATTAGTTCACTTCAATACGACTAATCCGTTATTTTTTGAGATCCTTGGATTCTTTTTTCTTCAGTTAATAGCAAAGGCTATAAGACTTCTTTATTTATATTGACGTTAGTTCTCCTTACGTCAAGCTTCAAAAATAACGCTTCAAGCTAAACGAAAGATGGTTTGTCTTTAACAAAAAGTAATACAACTTTACAAAAACCTGTAATGTACCCCTTGCCCACAGCTACCACGTCCCGGAAATAAAGATAATCTCCCACGAGCCAGTCAAGCCAGGAGGGAAGACAGCGCTGCTGCTGAAGCTCACCAACCCCACCGGGCACGAGATGCAGCTGCGGCTGCTGCGGCCCGACGACGTCCCGCCGCAGGACGACAACGACGAGCCCAAGAGCATCCACAAGTCGCTGGAGAGGTCGCTCAACTTGGACAAGGTCACTTCTTACTTACAACTATAAAGGGAAAACTGAAACTATCAGTTATAAATAATACTTCCATAACATAAATCTCTTGGCGTAACACGCTAAAAATTCGGCATATCATAAGATTTGTCGTCTAACAAAGAGTGTGTAAGTTATGAAAACATTTGTCTTTTATAAAAGACCATTCGGTCAAAAGGTTGACCGAAAAACTAAATAATATAAACCTGCCCATTTAGCTTGAAAATAAATGAATCATATTATATCTTAAACCAACCTGTATTGTTCTTAGTAGGTTATCGATACTGTTACTGATCTGCTGCATAAAATTTCTTGCGGTTAGCTTATTGTAACTCATACGATATTTTTTGCCAGGACACATCATCGTTCAAAGCGATCGAGCGTGTACCGGTGTACTCGGCGCCGAGTC
This sequence comes from Orthosia gracilis, assembly GCA_947562075.1. NCBI lineage: Eukaryota > Metazoa > Arthropoda > Insecta > Lepidoptera > Noctuidae > Orthosia > Orthosia gracilis. The sequence continues at coordinate 47,774,461 of OX387272.1, read as the reverse complement.
ACGTGACGCCGGCCGACGTCACGCTGACGCTGGCGCAGCGCGACGACGCCGCGGAGTACGACGACGACGCTCAGCACGACACTAACGAGTGACTACTTATTCTTAATACAAGATCAAAGCAAACTTCCTAGGTTGTAGCGGCATCACCACCACATACGAACTTATGGTGTATTTCAGCAATAAACACACAAGTAAACATTAATCAGCACATTTATTATTGTAAATACTACAGGCAGGGCTTTAATTATTTGATGACATGGCTCGACAGTTTTTTACCACAGATAAAATTAATAGAGCTGTGTCCAACATTCACGAAGTATAAAAAGACATGCTGCAGCCTCATTGCGTAATGAATTCAGCATGGCAAAAGGTATAAAAAATCGTGCTATTAAAGTTAATGAACACATACAACAGCCCGAACACAACCATTGGGCATTTTGCCCCAACAGCCGTCTGAATGAAGAATTTACTGACCCTTGACTATGAACGTCAGCACAGCCTTTATGCAGAGCTACTTTATCGTGACGACATCTTCACCTGTAAATTTTCATCAGTTTGAATTACCATTACTCATCATTGCATCAAGTTATCAATGCCTATAAAAAATATGTGATTTTGAAACTCTGCCACTAACCGAAGTCATTGCCCCCAAAATCAGCTATATGTATTTGGGGACTGTAAACAAACGAAACAATAAAATTTATAATAGAAAGTACACGCATACCCAATAACTGGGCATTATAACAATTAATCACGATGCAACATTAAAAGCCACCCCAGTGCAATTAACTTTAAAAGCTACGTATTTATGAGCATTGCGTGTGGGGCTCCCCATTAGAGATCTCACTGCGTTTGAAAAGACTCAGACCACTCAGTCACTCCCGAAACTTGACTGTGATCAAACCGAAGCATATTTATAATAGTTTTAATATACCTTGAAAAATTCTTTGTAGATACTTTGCAATTGTTCAAAATTTTGAATGAGTGATTTCTGTCTCTGTTTGATATGAATACTTTAAATTAATCCCAACTTATCGAGAGGAGAATTCAATCACAGTGTGGAAAGTCCAAATGAAAAAACTTCAAGATAGTTGATAAAAAGTTATATTTTGGTATTTTCTGGCTCCTTAAGTTTTTTTGTTTCAAAATTCTTTGAAATTACCAAATCTATGGAAGAGGCACAGGAGTATATTATTAGGAAAAAAGACCGGTAACTATTAATGTTTCTTAATTTATCATACTTTCCCCCGGTTGCCTACGTTTTGATTATCGCAAAATAAATGTGACAAATTGTCGAGCACGCGTTATCTGCTGTGATTGGTTGAATGAATTTTCAACAGCCAATCACAGCAGATAACGCGAGCTTGACAATTTTTCACATAAATTTTGCGATAATCGAATCATGGGAAACTGGGGATCTAACTGTTATTTCTATTTGTGTCAGTTGTAACTGGGATAGATTTCAAAATAAATTATTTAATTGCCTGTGGAGTATATAGATAGATAAATCATTTATTTAGTGCACACAAAACACACAGCCCAACATACAAAATCAAGTCGTTTGTCTGTCACCTACGCTATTTCAAACTCTCTTATAATTTTTATTCAGTAGCATTTCAATTGTACCCATACAATCTACTCAAACAGACCCAAACCCCCAGACTCTTAGTTCATAAGACTTCAACGATTGCTTCTTACAAGTATATAAATACAAGTGAGAACATTATCAAGAGCGAAATTATCACTCAAAAACCGTCATGGATGTCCTCCACCTTGGGGAAGGCAGAGGAGTTAAACATACTCCAACTAATGAAAACCACACGGTGTTTCTCTTCGTCACTTTTTGACGGAATGCGGGGACACAGAGGCACTCTCCACAGTCAGACCCCAAGTAACATGGGACAAGGCCAGGAAGATGATGAATCGTTCTTATTTGATAAAATACCGCTGCTTCATTCCCCTTATAAAACTAAAACCTTTTGTTTCAGCATAATAATGTGGCGTAAATCAAACAAGCTGGCGCTCCGACTCGAAGTGGTAACAGACGAGGCCGCAGTAGGCGGGACGCCAGCAGTAGCACAAATAGCGCTGCAGTACTCGTACCGCAACACTGTGCCGCCCGCCGCACAGGCCGCGCAGCCACGAGACCATACCTTGTATACCACTGTGTTGCTGGACCTAGGCACTGTTAGCTCCAACTAGACACCCTCATCTCTTATTTATAAAATAAGCTTTTTAGCGCCTAATTAATAGTGGCTTTGTTTATAAAAATCGGCGAACTGTTTAGCAACTGATTCTTTATTAAAATTCTCTGTAGTGATATAGAATGTGTTTCTCTATTATCAATAGAGAATTTGAATTTAGAATCTGTGTTTTGCTAAATAGCTCAGATAGTTTTATAAATAAGGCCCTTTGTTGTTACGATCTAGCCATAGAGCACGGAATATATAAAAAAATTGACAATGGCAGTCCCTAGCAAAGGTGATTAAAGCGTTTCAGTGCTCTGTGGGTTTACTTAAAATACGAAAAACGCCTTTCCTGCTACGGAGGATGAGCTGTTGTACAACATATTTATTTTTGTAGGCGGAATGTGTATATTGAAGATGTGTCGATCTGCAACATTACTCAGCCTTCTTATTCAAAATCATCTTATTAATTTGATTTAGATACTAATTTTTTTCTTGCACTGCAATGAAATGACACATTTTATAAACTGCTTATTAATTGTTAAATGTGATAGGTGTTTTAATAAGAGGGTGGCAGTTACAGTATACTGCGTGTATAATAACAAGAATTAAGTATCATATTTTAAGTTTTAATTGTATTTACTTTTTCTCAGGCTCGAGTTATAGCAACCGAATTTATTTTAGTAAGTGTGCATTGTATATTTGTATATTATGGTTTTAATTGATAATTTTCGAAAAGTTACAACTCATAATACATAATAATAATATAAAAAAAGAAACTTGAGTGTGTTGTTGTTATGCAGACAATCTGCTAAGTCCGTGCTCAGACATAACCAATATTCATGATAGTTGGGTAATACTAATAAAAAAAAATATTATGATGACCCCTATTTGTCAACTCAGATACAAGTTTGAAAAGAGTTTATCATTATATAAAATTGATTAGTTTTTCGAAACATTTCTGAATGCTAAATGTGTCATTAAATTCAAAATTCCATTTGAACTATTAACAGCAAAATATATGCATCTGCTTGTGACGTAAGTGTAGCAAAGTATGGCTTCCAAATGTTATTAAAATTTGTTGCATCGATTTTAATTATACATGTTAAAGTTAAGAGTGAACATGACATACAAAAGCTACATAACGAATACCAATCCCCAGCAGAAAATAATTGCAAAATTAATGTGGCAATTTGTGAAGCACATGTTAACTGCCGTGATTGTTTATTGGCAATTCATTTATCCAATCACAGTAGTTTATGTATGCTAATAATTATAGTTCTAGAAACTGGACATAAAACTTACAAATATAATATCGAATATTTTGCATTTGTGCATAGAGCAGCTAGATACACAATATGTGCCTAAAGTTTGCTTTTACAAACTAAATGAAATTATTCATGAAATTCCAAGAGTTTGGAGATTTTAATTAGTTATTTATTTTTTTATAGGCTTTATTTAAAGAGTAAGATATATTATTAGGCTAAGAAGTTCTCACTACTACATAACCGTGCATGTAACCATTAGCTTTTTAAAGTTTGCACATTTTATAAAACATTGTTCAACTTGTTGGATATGTTTAGCTGAAATAAAATATTTTGAACACATTAATATTTTGTAATTGTTTTTGTTCTTCCTTAAACACTACTACTTACTACTCTAGGAGTGCAATGTACTAGTAGGCTGAGCTGCAAAATTAAGAATGAAAAATATTTGGGACGCTGCAACTATGTAACCGCTCATCTCAGTTACCAAGTGGTACCAGACAGTGCTGAAGCTGAGCAGTTAAAAGTTGAAGCTTATGTAATTGAAAATTTCACAAACATAACTTGAAAGAACTTTTATTACCAAATAACACATATAATAAATGCTCAAATTCTGTCACTACCTACTTTCTTATATTAGAATGTGTCTAATTAGACATATATCTTCTGCAAGGACTGCCTTCTACTTGTTTCTTAGCTGAGTAGATGACGTCATTCATTCCCACACCATCATAACTACAACCCACTAGAGATAACGGCAAATTGTTAGTGGCTATGTACTCTCTAATCTTATCAACCCTCTCATAGTGCCCTATAACATACTGAGGAATACATTTTTTCAAAATATTCACATGTGAGGCAGTAGGCTTAACTCTTATTTTCAATATCTTCCCTATCTCTCGCATAGCTATTCCTAATAATGTGTCCTCAGTGACATTGTCTCCAAACTTTTCCTTAAACCATTTGCCTCCAAGCATAACAGTTAAAACAGTGCCTTTTTGATCTGGCATACAACAAGAGTCGAAAACTACTCCTAGGATAGGAGAGTTCTCAATAGGTGGTACTAGGAACCCAAATGCAGGTTGAATAAGAGGTTCAACTATATCAAAATACAAGTTAACTATTCCAACAGTCACAAATGGAATTTCATTTAAATTGTTGGCTAGCTCTGGATGTTGTTTCTCCACTAACTTAGCAAGAGCATACGCTGGTAGAGAAGAGTAGATATGAGTGGCTTTTAAACTGCTTCCATCAGCGTTTTTCAATGCTACAGAACCTGAATCTATAAAATCTAATTCTTCAACTTTTGCATTCAGATTGACATTCACATCATTTTCAACCAAATAGTTTTGTAACTTATCAGGAAATGTTTCTAGGCCACCTTTGATTGTGTACACATTCCACTTCTCTTCTTGTGATCGCTTAGCTAACTCACTAAGATCCATGTTTGAATCAGATTTTGATTGAAACATAGACTTCATCAGCCCTTTTACAACTCCACCATGGGTTTGCTCATACTCAAATAATGTTTTCATAAGAAACTTGACAGATATTTCCTTTGCATCACCGGCACAAATCCCACATATCATCGGCGATATAGCATAGTCTGCTATTTCTTTACCAAAACGTCTTTCAACAAAGTTGTAAATTGAATCATCTTGTAATTCCTTGTAAGGTGATTTTATATCATTGAACAGTGCGTAAATGAGAGGTTTTGAGAATGGCTGATTCTTCCTGAAGACACTTATTAAACTTGAAGGTAAGATGTGTAGGTTGTTGCGCACATAGATCATTCTATTCTTGGCAGCGGGGTGGTCGGGGGTGATAGGCGATATGTGCTCGCTCAGACCAAGATCTTGCATCATATTTAGGGTGTTCAACCCGGGCAAGCCCTTGGGTCTAATAGTTCTCGGCCCCTGTTCAAATACATAGTCCTTAGTTCGGATAGATTTGATCCATCCGCCGCAGATATTAGTCGCTTCTAAGAGAAACAGATTTAATTTATTCTTGCTGTTTAAATTATTTTTAAGTAAATAGTAACCAGTAGAGAGGCCTCCTAGCCCTCCGCCCAATATAGCAGCCATGGTTCAATACACTTTTAATCTTTATAATAAATTTAAAACGAATCACTCATTTTCTTTTCACAACAGCGTTTCGTTTGTTTTGACATTGTGTGCTTCTGCTTGTCATTATGAGTTGACATTTTGTATTGACATTTGATAATCACAAGCCAAAACAGCTGAGAACACAAAAATCTGAAACGGAAAATGGTTCGTAAGAGAAAGCATTTTAAAGAAAATATGATAATTTAATTTATTTTTTTGAAGTTGCAAAAGATTTATTAGCATGTATACAATTGAATATTCTAAAATAAAAACAAACCTATATACAAATACTAAAGGGAGGCGGAAAAGAGCTCATTGTGTATCAAAAAATTCGTCCACATCGATGTCAATGGGAAACGTGCCCAGAACGCTAGTAGCATTGCCACGTTGGATGGCAATGCCAAAGAGTATGTAACACTACGTTTAGGCAATGCTGATTCTCTGGCCGAAGAAAAGGCCAGCCCTCTGGTCACGTGAAAAGTCGACGAGCTTTGTGCTAATTTCTCGTAAAACTCGATGCGCACTCGGACCCGATGGAACATTAAAAAAAAAAAAAAAAAATTTAAATATCTAGTAATAAATAAAATTAAATAATTTAAAATTGATTCATAGCCTTTTTACGGTATTTTATAAAAATGAAATCAAATTATTAATTCTGTAAATTAATTCTCCACAAAAAGCGTGCGTCGCCCAGGCGGGTAAAGATAGCAAGACGAACTAGTCGCCTAAGGCCTACGGGTGATGTAAGAGAGGAAAGCCTGGCAGGATTTGGGGGTGGCCTTTGCCCAGCAGTGGGAAAGCATGTAAGGCAAATGAAAAAGAAAAGAAAAAATCTAATAGGGTATAAAAATCACAAGATATAGTGGTCGCATTGTTGGTCGCCAAACTTCTGGGCCGTCTTGAAGTTGGCTTTCCGATGCGCAAGGCACAAAACGTACAATGAGATTTGCTACTGCGCAGCCATTGTAGCCAATTTCAGGGCGGCCAAGGCCCACTGCAAGAATACAAGGAGAATTCTAAAATATTTTTCTCCTCTAAAAGAACAAAGAACCCCTATTAAACTATAAAAGTAGGTAACTAATCCTCCTCTCCTCCTTAGTGTTTTAACCATAATATTACTCGTATTATACCAGCAGTTGGTTCGGACAACACCAGCGAGAGCAAAATATAAACCAAGCACGAACATTATTGAGACGATAATTCACAAGGAGTATCTGATAAAAATGTTCAATCGCCAGCGTGTCCTCGCAAGCATGAGGCGTGTAACGAGTAACGAGGACACAGTTGCTGCTCCGCGCTAGATAATGAATTCCAATTTCATACCTATTGCACCCACAACGCATTACTTATCCCATACAAGGGGACGAACATAGAGTGGCTCACACGAAAACTATTTTATATTTCTAGTAGATTTAAAGTACGATAGACATAAACTTGAACTTCCCAATCCAATATGAATTAGTTTTTATCAACAAACAGCTTTCCCAGACAAAGTCCTAGTTCTGTCCTAATTATATTGAATCACACTAAAATTAAAATAATTTTATTGTGATTCATAATCATAGTAAAAATGCGCCTGAATAAAAAAAAATAAGTTAGCTGAAAAAGACGCTAAGTATTAAAAAGGTGCTCTTAAGAATTGTGTCGGCGCTAACAACAACGAGGTCACTCGGAACTTTCGACTCGAGAGGCGTAGTGCGTCAATAAGCTTTCGTTCCTACCAACTTACTAAAATATCCAGATACGTATTAAACGTTATATTTTAGGAACTCTCTATAAATCCCATTATATCGCTCAAGTTCTAACTAAACTTCAACCCTATAAAAGCCGTTGGTTGGCGACAAACCCCTTTCATTCCATCCCGGGGCATCCATCACGTCACAATGAACCAGGCTATTCGCTCCAAGACTTGCGCGAAGACCTACAAAACGGCTGAATTGAAAGTTATGAAAATTCTCAACAAAATCGACAGTTTGAAACTTAGTAATTCGTATATTTCGCGGCTTGATATTCCTAGAAATAGTGAAAAGAAAGTTTTCGGTGGAAAATCCGCGAGTTTTGTTTTGTGGTCTGCGGTTCTTATTTTTGTGTGTCTGTTCAGTGCTCGATGGGTCTATGTGGAACTGCTGGGAAGCAGGGTAAGTAGTAATATAGGTCGATATAAACTTAATGACATACACTTTGCTCAATACCCCATCCCTCACCCCCGATGTCACTGCCATTATGTTTGATTCTTATTAACCGACTTACCAAAAAGGTGGAGGTACTATGTTCGACGTCGAGTTTTTTTTTTGTGTACGTTCACCGATATCTCCGTCAATTGTGGACCGATTTTGAAAATTCTTTTTTTGTTTGTTAGTGTTTCGAAATTGGTTCCATTTTAATTTGGTGAAGATCTGATGAAGAACTTAGGAGTTATACAGCAGAACTCTTCAATAAATAAAAGCTGTTGTCTCACAATTGTCTCGGGATTACAGCAATCGCATGTCTGTTTATTGTTTATACGATTTCATAACATAACATCACGCCAGTAGGTACGCTCTAAGGGGTAAAAGAAAGAAAGAAAGAAAGAAACGTTGTTTATTTGCGCCAGGCACGACGCATACCATAAAAATAACAAAAAATCTTAAATACAATCACTGCAAAGTATGCGTCACAACTACGCAAAACGGTCATCGCTCAGCATAACCAACCAACTCGGGTGCGAGACAGAGCCACAGCGCTGGTTTTCAGCGATAGCCGGTGTCGACTGGGTGACTCCGAACCAATGAAATCTTAGTGGCAAATAACGGAGCGAACAGTTTTATTTATGAAAAAAAAAAACAAATAAATGAGTAAACAGTAATAGGTAATTGATCGTTTGAAAGTTCAGATATAAACATTTTGTTTAGTGTAGTTATACTTTTTGTTTAGGGTACGCAGATGTGTACAGTTCACCTTGGTACACTCTCATTTCACCGGTTATGATCAAGTTTCATGGCATTTGGGTAATACATTCTGGCATTATAAGTACCTCACTCAAGGCATGTTGCTTAGGTACAACTAAAAAGAGAAAAATAAAAAACTTTTTTACAAAAAAGATACTACCGACTTCCAACTAAAAACACTACAAAGTGAAAAATAACTTTCTTTTTCGAAGTCGGTGTCCATATCGAAAAAAATAGGTACTTAGGTACCAAAGACACCGACTATTACTATTTTTTTTTGTAAAAAAGTTTTTTATTTTACCTATACCAAAAGGATCATAAATACTAGACTTTCATTTTCAAAAAAGACCATAATTCCTTCATTAGGACTCTTCCTCTCTTTCAGAGCTGCATACTAGAACTACCATCATTCTCCAAGTCGGTGTTCCGTCCGCCAGAAGACTGCTCCATGTGCGTGGGAGTCGACGACGTGGTGCGCCTTGCGAACATCTCTGCCGAGGAGTTTGAAGACCAGTATGCGTACAGCACCACTCCGGTCATAGTTACTGATGCTACTGACGGGTGGAAGGCCTTGAAGGTAGGTAGATACTTTTTGAACAGTTAGAAATAATAATGGAAAAATCCCCGAGGATTTATGATGAAGTTCAAAAATGGGTTTCCTACTTTAGCAGTTAGGTATGGACCTTGAAAGCGGTGCCCATCAGCGTTGCATAGCAAAGAATAGGACACGTTATCATCAGAGAATAGAAATTGCCGTATTTTATGACATTTTCTGTCTAGTCGCAGCAACAGGATACGCAAAGATGTCCTCCTCTACAGACTGTCTTAAGACAAGTCTTAAGACAAGTCTTAACACAATTCGATATATTTCCTTCTGCCCGAAAGAAAATATCGAAATAAAAACGCTTATTTCAATCCCACAGGTATTCGACTTCAAATTCTTCGCCAACTTCTACAACGAAGGTAAAATGGGCAATCAAATCAACGACTGTTTCTACTTCGCGTACAAATCGGGTCTGAACTCTCTTCAAGAAGTATTCAGTATGGAGGAGGCTAGAGCTAACCTGTCTGGCCAACCTTGGTACGTGGGCTGGAGCACCTGCTATGACCAGGAGACGAGGAAGTTGAGGAGTTACTACGACAGGCCTTACTTCTTGCCAAGGACTGCTGAAAGCGATATGGTTGATTGGATCTTTATGGGCGGTCCAGGGCAAGGTGCTCATATGCACGTAAGTATGACATCGAAATGCATGAAAAAATTAGACCCAGGCAATATTTCGGTTATGCCAATCGACTGTTTCAGTTTCTGACCTGCAATATTATGAGCTAACTAGGTCAGACGTAAGTGAAAAAGAAAGAGGGAACCCTTCTTTGCCCATTCGTGGGACTTAAAACGCTCAGTAGTAACGCAGATGCGAATTAGTAATTTCAGCACAATTGTGGGAACTTCTCTTCAGCAGGAAAAAACAAGAGCTTTTTGGTAGACTCTACTAACTTAACCATTTCTCGAGCTGTCATATCTCGACGAATATTAAAATCTCGATAATGTTTAAAGTTGTTTTTCTTGGTAACAGAATTACTTTTAAATCTGCCGTTATTCCCAGGTGGATTCCGTGAAGCACATGTCGTGGCAGGCTCAGGTGCGCGGTCACAAACAGTGGCAACTAGCGCCGCCGCCAGAGTGCCTGTACCAATGTCGATGGATCACATTCACTGTTTCCCCTGGGGAGATCTGTAAGTATCATTGTCTATCTCCTTTAGAAAACAGTGCGTATAGTTTATTTCCTTTTGCTCTCTACTTCTCCAACCCACACGTAATCTGAGAATCAAATCAAATCGTGTGGAAAACTTACCTCTTATTCTTCTGACTGCTCAAAGATGGAAGTTATCGAATTCATCTTTCCTTTTCTATTAAAGTGAATAGATACGTTTATTGCGAAAAGTTTTCTTACGTTTTTAACGGCCTTGAAAAAGGACGAGGTTCTAATTCGACTGTATTTTTTTAAATGTTTGTTGCCTCAGCATTTTTTGCTAGATGAACTGAATTTGAAGATTCTTATTTTATTTGAAAGCTGGTGCTTCTCAAAAGGTCCCTTTTTTATCAAAATCTGATATTTTTTGAATTATCCTTAATAATGCGTATTTACATGGTAATTTATGGTACCAAAACTAAAAAGAGAAAATAAAAATCTGTATGACTCTTCAAAAATTAAACCGTCTTTAAAGTCGAAAACTTATTTTTCGCTTTTTAGTGTTTTTTTTTGGAAGATGGTTTAATATTTTGTCAAAACGTATTTGGTTTATAATTTTAATTCTGGTTGCAGTGGTGGTGGACACAAATCGCTGGTATCACAAGACGAACGTGCTTCCCGGAGATATCAGCATCACTATCGGCGCTGAGTACGACTAACATGTACCATAAAATCTCCCATTTCATATCAATATGGTAGTAACATAGCCCAAGGTATTTGCCTGCCTAACATTCGATCTACTTTGATAACGCAGGAATATAAAATGAAACCAATAATGTAATGCTACTAAAAACCTTTAATCGTCACCGTAAAACTACATGCTACGCGACACTCCGCGAAGTACTAAGTAGACAACATTCAATAGACTGGAATGACAATCGGTTACAATACAGAGAGCGTCTGACATCAACACACACTTCGGAGCTACACATACAACATGGAGATATAACACTGCAGCTAGATAACCTTATGTGAACAAATTATACATATACTTTGAATAAAAAAAGTATTTTATATCTTAAGTAATTTATTAAAATTATAAGCTTAAAATTGCAATCTATCAACACTGCAGGTAATTATAAAATCGATCGATCGAATGTTTACAGAATAAGGAGGTCGACATAAAATTACTTTAAGTACAACATTTGAATCTTTAAACTGGGTTACACGAAGAGTAGCCGTTCACACATTATAACTTACAAAAAAAACTGGATTAAATAAAAAATATTTATTAGCTAGGAAAATACAAAAGAAAATGGTTTTATTTGTAATCTGTACCCTTGATGTTGTAGTAAATAAACTTTTAATGGAGGCATTTCGAATTTTCTTACTTATGTTACTAGAATTAAGTAAGTTTTGATAAAAGACAAGAAAAGCATTGGATATATGCTTGACACTACTGAACATTTTACATTTAGAGCAAACTCTTATTTTCATAATACGGAAGGTAGTATGATATTCATCATATAAGAGCAATACATAAGCTGCCTAGTCGCACCGACGGCGACGTATCGTAATATATCGTGACACAACATCTACTACAGACAGTTGTTGGGTACACATTACTGGGTCATTGCTGTGTGTTTACTCCTCGGTGGTGGTGGCGGAGTCCAGGATCACCTCGAACGAGAACGGCTGGAAGAGATAGCCCTCGCCTCCGTAGAACTTGCTCTGGAACTCGACCCTGACGAAGGCAAATTAAATTAGAATCTCTCATTGAATTTAGTCAGACACACGGGGAGACCTTAAGTAATTCAAGAAAATATTTGTAGAAGGAAAGGCATCTGGTATCTGCATCTTGCTTCTTTAAAAATTAAACAAATTTCATTACGAAAATTACTCTCGTTTAAACATTAAACAAGCTTTGTGACTGGCCAAATTATTCTCAAGATTAAAAACATCAAAGGAACTGTTTTAGTAGCTTATATATATCGTTCATTTTAGTTCGGCTACCTAGCAACAAATCTGAGCCTATTCATGCTAATTTCTGCCCACATCTATTTTTATTGATTTATGCTTACTACAATACAAAAACCTTGCTCTTCTGGCGAATTCAGTATTTCCAATTTTTTATTTGGGTGACAACCAATAAGGGTAAGGTAGATATCCTCATCATCAGCCTTATAATGTTCCCACTGCTGGGACACAGGCATCCTCTCTGTGAGAGAGGTAATAGACCTTAATCCACAACGCGGGCCCAGTTCGGGTTGGTGAATGTCACACGTCTTCGAATTTTTGGTTCTAGGACTTAGGGATTTAAGAGCAGTGATGATGAAATAATTTACACAAAGTAAAGCTGCCTGGTTTTGAACTCACGACACTCAGATACGTAAGTCGGGGCCGTTACCAGTGGGCCAGTGGCAGTGGTCTCCCAGGTAGATATGAATGAGTACTAACCAGTGCAGACGCAGCGTGTGCAGGAAGGCAGAGAGGCCCTCCATGAGCACGAGGATGGACACGGAGATGGCTGCCCAGCCCGCGAACACGATGTACAGCACGATGCCGCCTTGGAAGTCCGTCGACATCAGACCTAGAAGGAACACCTTATGTAAAGTCTGCCTGATATAACTACTAAACTAAACACGCATAGACAAAGTAAATGTGCGATCATCATCGTCTTCCTACCCTTCTCTTGTGATATACATATTAAAAAACCATATTAATGAACTTTTATGGCACAAGTTACAGGCTTTGCAATTTCGGCCACAAAAATCCTTTTTTAACAATGTCACAAGAGGTGTGTGACGTCGTATGATGTTCTAATGTAATGATGGCTTTTCCAACTTTGTGTCCAGTATTTTAGTCATCCTATTTTTACACAATTTTATTATAATTCGTTACCTTTCCTGAGCAGCATGTTCCAGGCGACCTCAGCCAGCTGCGCGTGCGCAAGTGACAGCGCCCACAGGCGCAGGTATGAGGCCGTGTGTGACACCGAGCCCAGGACGTACTCGATCGTGTGGATGCCCTGCGGATTTGTTATATTGTTATCATGTGAAAAGACTAAAGAGGAACTGGAATGCTGGTATAAGCACCTCAGCCTGAGAAGAAATAACCTTATAATAATTATAGGAACAATTACGGGCCACAACCTTCACCCTTCTTAACAAACATCTATCAACATAGGCGCCACGCCCATAGCCAGCATAGCCCACTTTGCAGGGGCTGTTTTAACGCCGAAGAATAAGCCGTCCACGTAATCCTGGAATGCGAGGTCGTGGCATCTCAACGCGAAGGTCGCCCCGTGAAGCCTGTGAAGCTACCAGGAAGCTTCTGTGCTTTTGGACGGAGCCAAAAGCTATTAGCCAGTGCCTCCACGCACAACCGACCAAATGGGAGTCTTAAGTGCGACAAGGGACCCCCCCTACCACTACCACTACTTGGGAGACAACACTGATAAGCTTAGTTATTTTTCCGTGGTTTCACATGATTTCTGGGATTTAAAGATATTGATATCTTAAAACGGGATTACATTCTTTCCTGTTACGGATTGCGGACTTCCCAATACACTTGTCTTGGACACATGGAGTAAGTACCCCAGCGACGGTGAGGCCGAGTATATTGCTAATGTGATAAACAACCCCTCTATAATAATAACAGTAGTGGATACACACCTGGTGGATGAAGACCTCAGTGATGTCTTCGTCGTGATGCGCGGCGGCCGGCGGGGCGGCGCCGCCCGCGTTACCGTTCTCTGCGGCGCCGTCTACGGGCTGGTGACCTTGACGCTAAGGGACAATAATATTACTGTTAATTGCCTGATTAAGATAAGGTTGACTGATATTCATTAAACACCACTAAGTCCGCTATATAAATAAAAATATCTTCAAGTTTTAAATTATATTTTACACAAATTCGTATTCGTGTTATGCTTACCGCAAGCTATCCATGAACGCAGCATTAAACAAAAGAACATTATTTTTGTAATTTATTTAAAATACTAATAAAAATGTAAAAAAATGGTCTTGTTTTATAAGATAATTAATCAATAATTTGACAGTACTGTACAGTACAAACTGATTCTTCACGTCCCTCAGCAAACTTCAGGTTTCGTCAGTCGTCGGATTTCTATCAATTGCCCTTAGCACTTGGTCATAGACTATACTCCATTTGTTTAGGTAGTTAACTAAATGTAAACAATCTTAACATGTCTTTTATCTAAAAAATTGAATCTAAAAATGTTTACAATTAGGTATTTACTTAAACCGATGTTAGGTAAGTAACTAAATTTAAATAATATTTGTTGGTCTTTTATACGATTTATTTTATATAAAAAGACATATCAAGATTGTTTACCTTTAGTTAACTACCTAAACAAATGGAGTATAGTATTATATACTAGAGACAATTGGTGCACACCGGTCGCTCTCAATCAACTTGGAAGTATAGGAGTTGTTAATACTGTCTTAACATAATGTAATTTATTTAAAAAATGGGAGGAAAGCTGCTAAGGCTGCTATTATTACAGCTCTATATATTTAACACGGAAATCAAAACTAAACAACAATGAAGTACTTAGTTCTGAATTCAAATTATTATCGCTCCACGTAAAACACTAGTGCTCAGCTGAATCCGGTAAGACTGGAAGCCGACCCCAATAAAGTTGGGAAAAGGCTAGGCAGATTGATTGATACACGATAAATCTAATAATTGATGGGCATGGCAATTAGCATTCGTTTGTATTCGGAAATCCGATGATTGCCGAGGGACATTAAGAATATAGTTGTACTGTAGTTACATATTATTTTATGTATTAGGTTTGTTCCTTCTGAATTATAAGACCAAAAGAAACCATAATCACAGTTAATATGGGTAGTAGGAGAAATAACTAGTGTAGTACTTACAGCCCTCTGCTTCTGCTCCTTCATGATGAAGTAAGGCTTGCCGAACAGCATCACGGGCACGCACATCAGCGCGAAGATCACGAAGAACTGCACAAAAATCACTAAACATTATAACTAACTACTACTACCACAGGCTACCACTCTTATGTAAAATTACAAGTAAATCTTATCAATGGAATACTGCCCAAGGATGAGTTTGTTGTCTTTCATAGATTACAATTTATAATGGATTTAGTAGACTAGAGTATAGAGTCAAGGTTTTGATGTCTTAGTCAGGCTTTGCCACTAAGAATTTGTCACGATTTGTACGGTTATTTGAGATAGGTTTACTTCCTAATACTAGGATTTCTTTAATGATGTAATGATCAAATCAAATCAGATCATCTCTATCAAATCAAAACCAAATCAAATCATCTTTACATTTACAAAAGTAAATAAAAAGGATGAAACAGAAAATAAAGCATGCACGTCGCGACTGACACAAGAACGCTTCCACTCGGTAAGATGCAGTGACATGGGAGATCCACAGTACTGTGCTGATTTTCAGTGGTCATCATTATCATCATTTCAGCCGAAAGACGTCTACTGCTGAATATGGGCCTCGTCCAAGTGTCACCACATTGAGCGGTCTCGTGCGTCTCGCATCCTGGCGATTATTTTATTGGTCGCCTGTTACCATTCCTAACGTACCTTCTGTAAGCCCATCTGTCCCGCATACATGGTGTCATCGCAGACAGGCCTGGTGTTGGCGTCGTGCTTGAACAGCATCATGTTGATGAACGTGATCAGGATGGAGGGCGCGCAGTACGCACTGGTCTTCACGATTTCTGCACAAGAGAACTCAGTGTTATTAGAGGATACTGGGCAGTTAGCTCTTTTATTTTAACTTGTTGAAACCTTCAAAAGGCGCCTGGACTTTTGGGGAAAAGACCATGGAAATGTGGGGTTTTGAACTCAGTAAAACCACCCCGGTGACCACCATCAGCACTTAGAAGGGTGCGTGATATCTTAAGGCGATATATACGCCCCAGTGTTAACGCAGTACTGGCCGTGCGCCCGCTCGGAGCCAAAGTTTCAATGTTGAACCTCCTTTTGAACAGATTTGTTTGCTAAATATTATTTGATTTACATATGCTATTTCAGTTATGAAGAAATTCCAGCCGCCAATTTTTCTGTTTAAAAGTATTTTTAAACAAACAAGTCGTTTTGGAGGAGTATCCAAAAGTTGCGAAATATATCGTGTTGCTAATTATTTAAAAATAAACAAAAATAAAACTCTTTGTTATACGAAAAAAACATGTTTAAAAAATAATGTATATGAAACAATAATAAATATGTATTTCATTCTATGTAATATAAAATAAATATGTGCTTTAGAAAGTTACCGTTTTACGGCAACAAAGCGGATGTAGGCCCTTAAAAGACCACACCGGAACCCCTCTATGCAAGTCTGTTAGGGCACTGATTGCCGTACATAACAAGACAGTAACATTTATGGGCTAATATGACATAAGTGATGGTAAATGCAATGGCAAACTGCTTTGTTGCAATGACAGTGTTATTGCTAATAGTAGTATCTAAGAAAGATGAAGTCTCTATTCATGAATCTGCCTCTGATACAGGAAATTAAATTTGTTTTTATTTGATGAAAATGCCTTTTTCCGCAGTGATAATTTGCTGAAAACTCACCAGGGTCGTCACTTCCGAAGTAAGGCGGGGTAGATCCGTAGCTGGTCCACTTGATGAACATGAGCAGCACCATGTAGAAGAAAAGCAGCAGCAGGAACAAGATCTGAGGGATGAACTCCACGTAGATGCTGATGCGACGCTTGAAGTAGCTGCGAAAAAGGATTTACGTTAGCGCGTTTGCTCTCGGCTTTGACCGCGTGGTCGTCGGAAATTTCTTACGGTAAGTTACTGCTGGGATAAAAACATATTATGTCCTCAATCCGGTCATTCATGATCAATTAGTGAGAAATATTACATCCAAATACGCTCAGCTTTTAAAGGCGTTGAAAATTAACGAACAAAGAGTCACTTACTTTCGCTTTTATAATATTAGTATGGATGAAATCACGCCTGGATTTTACTACATATGTAGACAGAGGAGTGTAGTACTAAGTGTGGGTCATTTAATACTATTCCGTTTTTGTTGAACTAGGTATTTTACCAATGTTTGCAATATTTATAAGTATGTGAGAACCATGTTCCTATTTATCAAATGAATTAATTTACCTGTTAGTGCTTGTAATACTTTATACCTATACGTAGTATAGTATGTAGTTTTATTCTGGGTGCATCGTCCTCACATATATGAATTAATGTATGTATGTATGTAAATATTGTAAAACTTATTTTTTTTTAAATATAATTGTGGAGTTTCTTGTCCGTTCTTCTCCATAATGAGCTACTTTACCGAATGGACGGTAGAATCACATCAGCATCACACTAATATTATAAAGGCGAAAGTTTGTGTGTGTGTGTGTTTAAATGTTTGTTACTTCTTCACGCTCATACGGCTGGACGGACCTGGATGAAATTTGGCACAGAGATAGATTATAGTCTGGAATAGGAAACTTTTTCCCGGGAATATGTTCCCTTGGGATAATTTTCCACATTCACGCGAGCGAAGCCGCTGGCAGAAGCTAGTCAATATTATAATTACTACAAAACAAAATTATTTGAAGTTCAAAAGTGCCGCTTAATGGCCTAATTGATATAAAGAATTTTGTCATTTTTTTTTAATACACAAGTTTAAGTTCCGTATAATACGGAGCAAACTTGTTAACATTCAATATGCAAACTTGGAACAAAGTCTCACAAATCTTTAGGGCGGACAGAACGCCAACTCTGTTGGCAACGTTCGACATAGTATTGTTTAATTCGTCTTTCTATTTCTAAAACGGCCTTTAACTGTCTCATTACAGGTCAAAGGCCTCTTCTCATTCACAATGATAACAAACTTTAATTGCTGGCGATGAGTTTTTCATTCACCAACACATGAGTTATCCCAGTGGTGGATTTAGAAATTTGAGAGCAAATGTTTTTGTCCCGAAATAAACGATTTTTTGACGTGACAACGTCTTATAATTCGATGGAGCCGGCTGCACGCACGAAAAAACATGACTCATGCGGCGTTACCTCGCTCTGAGGCGTTCCATTTAAGGCTTGAAGTGCAAGCGAGAGCGCGGCACGAGCGACAAAGAGGCACAATCGGCCCGCGTTCGGCAGCGTTCGACATCTGTCTCTCCTACTTGAGTGAGCGATGCGTCCGCGTGGACAGCTGCTATACAATAATACATTTACATGTTTTCGTCAAGTATGAAGTCTAGTGAAAAGTGAATGAGGTGTCAATTGTTTATAGAAACGATAATTGCGGCGATAAAGGTAATGATTCTTTCGATATTAAATATATGTTCAGTGATATATTGTTCAGTGATACTTGTAAAAATTAGGTAAACTATAAAAAAAAAAAATGACATAATTGTATTTATGCGTACCTACCTACAAATAAATGTAACTTGATCAATTCAATTGTGATTTCCATTTACCTCCTTCTCTATATTCATACAAAATGTCTATCAAACAAATAAAATTAAAATTTTCTTTTAAAAAATGTAACCATTCCATCAGTATTTTCTTATGACGTTGTCACGTTCAACTATCGTCAGTAAACCGACTTTACAGACAACCGATTTTTTTTAATGAAAGGTCATTTCCGCATATGGTTTTATTGGTTCTTATTACGGTTCTAAAACAACCGCGATGTATTATTGTGTAAGGCGTAATACAAGCCATCTCGACTAGAAAAAGTTTGTATTTTCGAAATGTTCCATAACTTTGGAACTTTTGAGACCAGGTCAGTAACCGTAGGTCAGAATGGCAGAGTGCTCACAGACAACCTATTTATTTGTCCTAATCTGAAGAGTAATTTAGGCGCTACCAGGGAACAGATGGAAATTCTTACACACATACACAGACTCCAAACTCATAAACTTCCGAGTAGTCGGAATGTGACTTTTAAAATAAACGGAGAGTACTCACATGTGGTTCCAGAGCGACATGCAGACTCCGAATAACATGTGGAACACTCCGATGATGATGGAGATCTTCATCTTGTACGCGTTCATGAAAATGATCTTGTTGGCTTCGGCGAGCTGTAAAGAAAGGACAGTTATAGAAAAACTGGCCAAGTGCGAGTCGGGCTCGCGCACGACAGGTTCCTTACCATCATCGCAAAAAAACGGCAAAAATATCGTAAATGTATAAAATGTGTATAGAAAAATAAATTAAGAAAAATAAAATAATATTATTTTCATGTTTTACGGGATTTGAACCAGTCTTGTCGTGGTATATCTAGGAGTGTTAACCGCTAGGCCAGATGGACACTTATATTTAACTATGAAATTAAATACTTCATTCTAATCAAACTAACTTAAAGTTAAATGATTATCTACCGCGCTCTCAAGGATTCTTGATGATTAGCAATATACGGGAGTAAGTGCGATCGATGGTGGCGACAAAACTTGTGGGTATTGTGTTTGAAATCTACCCACAATGTTATAATGTTTAGGTGAAAGTTTGTTTTATATTATAACATCTACAGATGAGGATGGATTTGAAACACCAGCACCCACATGGTTTGTGAGTTTAATAAATAGTATGACGTTGCTGCCATGTTGCGTTCTCATTGGTTCATTAAGAAAGAGTTCGATATACAGGTGTGTGTATGTATGAATGTGATGTGTCTATAGAAGAAGGTCATAAGTCGGACTGAATGGCTATGCATTAGTTTCGTGAAGATAGGACTGCACTTCAGACCGTTATAGTACAATAAAATGCGATAGACACAAATTATAACAGATAGTATTTACAATAATAGTGCAGAAAGAACTCTCATGAATAGTGAAGTCTTATTAGATTTCAATACAAATATTTTTTTTTATGTAGCTAGATACAAAAATAAAAAAAAAAAAACAGTATGATGATTATTTATTTTTTGTGGACTTGATGCTTGAGTTTTTGAAATGACGTGCAACAACCGAGATATGGACTCGCGTCTATTAGGATCCCGCTTTGGAGTGACACTCTCTCACGAATCTGCCACGAGTTACGATAACCACATGACGAATTTTAGACTTAGATTTGAACCGGCTCGACACAGACTTTTGTAGTTATGTCTAAGTGAAATGAGTAAGTATATATTTTTATTTTTGTGTGGCGTTGACAATGCTCCTTAACCTCGTGCTTAGACTGTATGATGTCTTATTGTTTGTGTTGAAATATCACGCACAGACTTATATGCATAGAACCGTACAGGTGACTATAAACATAGAGATCTGACTGCAATTTAGACCCCTTACTGTACACTTAGTTTATATTATTGTTTTTATTATAAGGTTATTATTAGAGTAACCATTGTAGATAGGCCAATAAATAAATTAATTAACAGTAAAATGCTAATATGATTTTAAAACATTTTCGAATGTTTTTAACAGAAATGTTTTAAAAACATGTTTAAATCATGTTCGAAAATGATAACGAAAAAGTCTCTGAGAGCAACTCTAAGATTTAAACTGTGCTTGCTCGTAAACGCCCGAAATAAGCGATTATCATAGATTATAGAGTTTTACAGTATTTCGGGCTTTTACAGTAACAGACGAATAGCTTACTAAGTTACTATTTTAGGGTTAAAATACATTTTAGAAAGAAAAAAAAATCTCACCTGCCAAACCGGATCAATACCAAACGGATAAGGAGTTTGCACGTAATCCCACGAATCCGGGTTCAGTTGCAACAGCTTGTTAGACATAAGCGTAGACTCGTTGTAGTTGTTTCGCCACGACGAGCCGAAGATGTTCAGACTCTTGGAGAAGATGTCGTTGTAGATCAGACCCGTGTACATCGAGAATAGCCCCATTAGTAGGATGATGTAGCGACCGCCGAAGAATATGTTCCAGATCTGGTGGGGACAAAGAGGGCATTATTACTGGTTAAAACTAAATTAGAACAATTAAAAAAATACAGAAGTTTCGTGGGGCGAAGTTCCTTTCGCTCTATATTAACTCTCTCTATAGTAACAGGCACAGTGAAACAAAAGTGAAAAAAAAATAATTAAAAACCAACTTCGTTTAACGAACGAAAATATCTTCCATTAGTCATTAATTTTGAATACAGGTGGCCAGTGTGTTTCAACACTAATCATGTTTAGCGTTTAACACCATTCTGCAAAATTTTCAGTGTGTTATGTTTCCTCGACCTGGTTAAATATTTGTAAAAGACATCAACTTTTTAGCTCTATTCATATACATACAACTGTAGCATTCCAACGAAAATCATGGTTTGGTGCAAGATAGGAGGTGAAGGATAGTTCGCTACATAGCTCATACATCCACACCCAAGTGGCGAAATTATAAAAAAATACCAGCCTATTACAGTGCCCGGCATGTAAGTTGGCAAGGTTTTGGCGTAGTGGGGGTAAGTTCGCGCATGTTCCGCGACTGACCAACCACCATATAGAGCGAACGGAAAGTAGACGCGACACATTGGTCAATCGAACCTTGTGTCATTTGAGCAACCAACCGCGCGCTCGGAACGGTTCAAAACGCCTCGCTTCACAACCAAATATACCTAAAAAACGACTTCTGCGCATCTAACGACTCTTGCCAACTTCACGTGCCGAAGATTTTATTGTTCTTATTGCAGGGCAAAGATCTTTTCCGACAGAAAAGCCAGGATATTATTCACCATCCTTTCTTAAGACGGATCGGCGATTACAAACTTATATTAACCATAGAAGTCTAGGTTTCTTCTCGATGTTTTCCTTCACCGATGACAGTGACACTCAGAAAAATAGCGAACATCATTACTTAGCAAGTCTTTTCTGCCTCATCTCGATTGGATGAAAAAGCACTTTATATATTGTTTGCCTAGAAGGTGGCCACACCGATTGCGGTCATGAGGTCTTCCAAACTCCAGGTTTATGGGCCAAGTGGCACACTCCAGCTTTTGTGCCATATTCTGCAAAGTCAGTGTTTTCTACAAAAGATAAGTATGATCTCACCTCGCTGTCAATCTTCTTGGCCTGCAGCGGCTTCTCCTTGTAGCACATCCAGAAGCCGAAGATAGCCATCAGCGCGCCGTGGCCCAGGTCACCGAACATCACCGCGAACAGGAACGGGAACGTGATGATGGTGGACGGAGCTTTGGGCAAAGGAATTTATATAAATATGGGTATATTTTATGGTATGTTAGGGTTAAAACAACCTCTTTAAAGATTTGTTTTTATGGCATCAATGAATTAATAATATAATTCTTAATTTCGCCGGTATGATCGGTGCGATTCAATTGGTTTATGTCTACCAAGCACTTCGTTAGGGAAGTCTGTGAATATATTAGTAAGCAGCGTCTTGTGCACATGACATAAGTATCCATTACTCATCATGCCATTTCGTGGTTTATACCTACAGAGATTTTGTGCACATTTCAATCAACGAAATCGACTTTTAACTAGTTTTTTTTTCTTTATGTCTAACTATAAACTCAATATAATAAAGCTTACCAGGGTTGACCTCCCGGTAGGTGGCGACTCCGTACGCATAGATGAGATGCTGGAAGGCAGCCGTGAATTTATTGGTGCGGTTATACGTAGGGGGGTCTTCCAGCGTCTCCATTCGGTTCAGGATGGGAGGCACCGAGCTGCCGCTGCGCTCCTGTAGGGGAAATATATGGTTATTGTAATGGTTATTAATTGTTTCCTATGATATGGCTCAGTAATTCTATGAAGACAAAAGTGCGTACACCACTATGGAAGTGCAGGATGTAAAGTCCTATCACCTCCATTGAAAAGGGAGAATCCTCCGACCAGACGGGAGTTTTGTCGGATCTTTGGCCGATGATTTTTGTCGACCTTTTGTATATATGGTCAAATTGCTTGCGGATTACTTTGATAGCGCGATGTAGGATTTTTATGATACGAAGCCCTTTGTTAGTTGGTATAGGACGGTATAGATTCCGAACAGCATAACTTAAGAGTTGATGTGCAATTGAACAGAATTGGGTTGATTCAAATTCTGGCTTAAGTTCGTCTGTGTACATAAGCTGTGCACATGAAAAAGTGTAAACTTTTTGAGTGCAATAAAGAAAAAAAATTACACTTTTCTGAGACAGCAAGAAACTGTTAAGTCGAAATGGCCAGTTATTATGACAGATCTCATATCTTAAGGTAACACTTGTCATTGGTGTAAAGTCCACCTCGTGTTCGGCTTATGTGAACAGTATCGACCTTGCTTTCTTCTCATAAAACAATGTTGATGCTGTTAGTTATCTACTGAATCATAAATATATTGTTTACTCACGTGAGTGTTTTCGGATTATCTTAATTCATAATGACGTAATTGGTATAATGGGCGGATATTAAACAGTGAGTAGTAGTAAGTCACTTTCCAGACGTGTGAGTCATCGGAGTGTTAATAAAAATTCATTATGAGATTCGGCTATCTTTAAGTATAAAACTGTTTAAAAGGATAGTTACACCATTTATAACTCAAAAATGGCTAGGCCAATTTTCATTATCTTTGATTTGTTGGATTTGTCTCCGCCCGAAAAGAAAAATAAATATAAAAAAAAACTCTGTAAAAAATTTGTACAAAATTCCTTTTTCCATACATTAATTAATACATTGATTCTAAAGCGGTACGAAGTTTGCCGAGTCAGCTTGTTACCGAATAAAGGCGGTATTTCTTTAATAAATCATTATACTCCTAATTTATTCATACATGAACACAATTTTTTTAAGCTGTCATCTCTGTATTAGCACTTTTAGAAAATCATCTATAGGATCGATTCCTGAATTGTGTATTTTGGGTTAAGGTTGTGTTAAACTCTAGTTTGATGCCAAAACTTGCCACGTTTTCGTTAATTATTAAGAAATTGGGCTAGCTGTGTCAGTGATCAGTGCGAAATTAGACTTATTTAATTATAAATAGATAAACGCACGCTTTTTCCCAATGGGCAAAAAATCCAAAATGCCACCTGCTACAATGTACTTTTTACTTACTTTTTCAACATCGATATAATTGAAGAAAAATAATAAGCTACAAAAGAAGCTCATAAACATCTTCAAAACTCACCGTCCCCCTCCTCAAGGCCAGCTGAATGGTCTCCATATCCAGCGCCGGCACCCAGCACTCGGCGATGAGACACTTCTGCGTGACGTCCAGGTTGAACAGGTTCAGCGTGTGGTAGATGGCTTTGATCTTGCGCACCTTCACGAACCAGTTCTTGATGTTCTTGGCGGCGGCCACCAGCACGCGGTGACGGTGATCTTGGGTCTGGCCTAACACCTGGAGAAAAAAAGTGATGGAATTAGTTTTTTTTTTATATTAGCCGATGACAGCGAACAAGATAGATAGATCTTTTGTGAACGCTCTGTTGACTAGCAAAGCGAATTTAAAGAAACGTTATGGGAATACATTGATTATGTGAATAGGTTAGGAGTAAACTGATGCTGGGATCTGATTTCGACGATGATTTGGGACGTCATTGGCAATTTAGGTAGTAATAAAAATCTTTCTGGTGGTTGTAGCTAATGTAGCTATCAGGAAACAAAGACTCCGGCAGGACATTCCACTCCTTAGCTGTACGCATTATGAAAGTATTCGCAAAACGTTTTGTACGTATGAGTGGGATGTCTACCATGTACCGATGGCGCATTGCCGTACGTCTTGAAGTCCAATGATGGAAATCCAAAGACCAAAGTCGGAATCAAGTTGTGCAGTTCCATCAAAAAACCGACAGACAGGCAACTCTGCCTTGATGTTCAAGGCTCTGGAGCTTTGAGGCCACCAGAGCATCGTTGCCGATATGCCTCTTGGCCCGTTTGTCAATCGACTCAAGTGCATCAAGTTGATATTTGGCAGATCTGTCCCAGAGGTGAGAGCAGTACTCCATGCATGTTGGAACTTGCGCTTTTTACAACTTGAGCAACTGTTCAGGCGTGAAGTACCGTCTCACCTTTGCAAGGATCCCCAACATTTTTGCAAACAACTGAGCCTTTGCCTCAATGAATGGAACATAATCGAGAGTCGATGTTAACGTAACACCAAGAAGGATCTAGTACTCTAATTTCTTTTGAAGTGGAAAAGTATGCAGCCTTGTGTTTGTAGACGATGACATAGGAACAACTTCGTGTTGTTTTTAAATTTACAAGGATATTAATTAAATAAACTGTTTTTTTTTAGATACGCAATAGATTCGTGATCAATATTTTAAATTGAGCAGGATTGATTTTATATTTATTTGCAAAAAAAACTGGCCAAGTGCGAGTTGGACTCGCGCGCGAAGGGTTCCGTACCGTTATCGCAAAAAACGGCAATAAAATCACGTTTGTTGTATGAGAGCCCCACTTAAATATTTATGTTATTCTGTTTTTCTTATTTGTTGTTATAGCGGCAACAGAAATACATCATCTGTGAAAATTTCAACTGTCTAGCTATCACGGTTCATGAGCTAAAGCCAGACAGACAGACGGACAGTTGAGTCTTAGTAATAGGGTCTCATTAATACAGATTGTTGATCCATCTGAAATCAAAATCTGTGTCCATTGATAAACCCTGCCTGATTTCAAAATAGTGCAACCAGTATCTTAAAACTGACAGTGTTCTGTTAAGATTTTCTCGTCACAATAGGCATTCATTTAGTTATGTGGCATCAAATATCCTTCTAACCTAGCCACAAATCTAGTTGGTTGATAACCTTGACTCAAAACACAAGCCACACAAATGGCATAACAACAAATAATAATGATGACTTAATGATAACCTGAAGATTATGATAATGACTTATTTAATCATTCTTACTCAGCGGGTGATCATCTTCTTAATGACACCTCATAAAAACAGCTGTTGAGGTTCTTTTGAGAGATGATGGATCGACATCTTACTCCAGTATATATGTATTCATCTATTTTATTTATTGGTGTAGCAATAACACACTGTGTTTAATAAACTGTTTGTTTAATTTTACTTTTTTTTCAACACAATCGGAAACTAGCACTTATAGCACTGCTTTTAGATTCACAATGCTGAGTATTTCATACAGGTCTGTTTTATTTCTCATATTTGCTTTTAGTATTCAGCTTAGTATAGTTTCATTAATATTTGGCTGATTGGCAGCCCTTCCTCCAAAAGTCGAGCACAGCACACGTAAAAGATATCCGTGAGTTATGGCACTCAGCAATGTGAAGCCATTAAATTCTCACAAAAAAAAACTAATCTTTATTTATTGGTTCTTCGGTAATGTGTTGAAAAATGTCGTTTAGTATGTGTGAACATTTCTCTCAACTTCGCCTACTTGTACTAAAATGTACCTACTATTTTAAATAAATAAACTATAGCATATATTTTCTATCTTAGATCAATAAAAGCTGTTAAAATAACAAAAATACGTACTCGTCACCTTCGTTCATACCGGTTTAGTGGCGACCTCTAAAATATCCCATGATATTGATAGCGGACGTTGACAGCCCATGTAATAACCTTCCCAAAATGGAAGCCGATAGATAGAATGACGATATGAATGATATAGGTGTCTGTATCGATACTATTGTTTTAAACCGACTTCACAAAAAGGAGCAGGTTCTATGTTCGACTGGATGTATTTTTTATGTTGTTTCGATTAATCCGTCAATAATTGGCCGATTGGATTGGATTGTATTTACAAAATACTTTTTTTTAAAGATCCACTCTCGAAATGGTCCCATTGTCACCAGGGTAAGTTCTTATGTGGGGATCACATTGTGAATCGAGGGAACTCCTCAAATTTTATAGATATACATATAGCGATTTTATTATTTTCATTCAGAAACCACTATTTGATGTCTGGTGAAGTGGAACTGATGAAGAAGACGACTGGTGATGAAGCCGGAAGGATGGCACCGGAAAGCCGTAATAAAATTTCGTTTTCGTTTTGTTTATACTGTTCATATATTTTTCGTCTTGCGCCGCTTGCCCTGTCACATGTGCATATGAAGACCTTATGGCTGCATCGGCGAATGGTGTTACAATGACTGAATTCTGGTCCAAACATAATATTTAGAAACTATTTTTGCCATCGACACGCTTAAAAGAATATTTTTTTATATAGAAACATCACACTGATAGCCTATTTTCCACTTATCATGATAAATCCCAATTGATTCCAGTAAATATCTGATTTATCAAGCAGATAAAACCAACTATAGTTCCGTTACTGTTATCGAAACAAAGATTATATTTCTAAAAATACTAGTCTGTAACATAATAGCGACACTTACCGATCTATGTCAGTTACAATCCAATGGTCTTTAAGTCAAGAGTGAAAAGGTTACTTCTAGGAAAGCGTGCTTCTCTGTCGACTACATCATCAGGTGAGATAGTGGTCAAGCGCGAGCCTATCAATAAATAAAACCGGCAAGTGCGGGTCGGACTCGCGCACGTTTGTTATATGGGAGCCCCACTTAAATATTTATTTTATTGTTTTTAGTATTTTTTGTTAGAGCAGCAACAGATTTACATTATCTGTGAAAATTGCAACTGTCTAGCTATTACGGTTCATGAGATACAGCCTGGGGACAGACGCACAGACAGACAGACAGACGGCACGCGGAGTCTTAGTAGTAGGCTCCTGTTTTACCCTTTGGGTACGGAACCCTAAAAGTGTGTTGTAGGACTCCCGCCAAAACTTATCTAAATGGGCCAGCAATCTAGCACGGCCCATAAATGTCGTCGATAAACACGTCAACGTTCAACGTTACAACTTTATTACAATGGCGAAGGTTACGCTGAGAAGTAGGTATGATAACATACGGTAAAGATGCTAAAGTTCCCATATTTTGTTCGCCAAAATACACAAACACAAAACAGTGCTTGCTATACAGAGGCTCAATTCCCGTATCATCAAGAACATTCGCATTCTTATCTCAGTCAATATGTTAACAACATTACCCTCCATATGGGACAGTCAGGTTAAAATACCTTTCAATTCATACATTGATTAACGCTGATAAGAGATTTTTCTTGAGAAGTCTATCCTCTAAATGGGCATATTTATTTATTTATTTAGTAGTAGCACATACATTTTATATAAAAAGTTGATGCCAACATTAACACATTAAAGTTTAACCGTATATCAAAACATCGACTACATAAAATAGACAAAATAATAACCACTTAAGTAGGTACTTTGGTAAAAAGTAACAATAAAAAGAATAAAAATTACAGCGGTATATGCGAAATATGATCTAATACTAACAAGCGCACATCAGTGACCACTCCGGCCTTCCATAGTTAAAACAAAAGTGGTGGAGAGTTTTTAAGTTGATTTCAGTTCTTGTCTCGTATAAATTAAATTATCATTTATTTCAGGAAGTTTTCCCATATTAAGCACTACAAATTACATAGAATATACATAAGAATTCATATACATAAATTACATAGATAGTATAGGTACACGCTTCATGAGAATGCTTGTGCTCTATTCGCACCCCTGACTAAGACTTGGGGGAATACACACTTTGACAGTCAAGTGTTGTTGTTTGTCGTTGTGTGTCAGCAACGCGGTATTGGGACGGCCAAAGTCAGTCCGTTGCTGACTGGCTAATATTTTAATCCAGATGTAAATTTAAGTATTACCTCTTGGGCAGGTAGACACATAACATAACATCACACCTGAATTCGGTGAAGTGTAAGGCAGTGATGCACCTGGGAGTACACCCACATTTTCGCCAGTTAAGTGAGTCGTGTAGACTATTTTAATTTTTAGTGTCCAATTAGTTTATCTTTATATTATTTATGAATGATAACTGTCGATGTATGTGGTCAAGTTGTCGAAGGTAAAGGGAGCTTGGTACAGAACAGTAAGTCATTTGCGATAATGGCTGTGTTGCCAACACAATAGGTAAGGCTGAACTTAATGCTACCGTTGTACTATTAATTTGATGCAAATTGTTGGTGCCATACAGTGCAGCACCATTTGTGATACGAGTGTTAAGAGTACTTAACTAGTATTTATTTAGATACATGACAATGCTTGAAGACTCTACTTAAAAGAAAAGTTATATTTGGAATAGTTTGGCAATATGAGCCGAAGATTTCTCTTAAAATTACATATTGCATATTTAAAAAAATTGTATTTTACTTAAGTTTTAATAAATGTAAGTAGTGGAAATAAAGGGGATTCTTATTTAATTATTATTAGAGTACAGTACAAACATTTTCTTAATGTCCCTCGGCAAACTTCGGGTTTTGTCAGTCGTCGGCTTTCTATCAGTTGCCCTTTGCACTTGGTGCAGACCGGACGCTCTCAATCAACGTAGAAGTATATAGAGTTGTTAATACTCTTTTAACATGATGTATTTATTTTAAAAATGGGAGGAAAGCTGCTAAAGCTGTTTTTTTTTTACAACTATATATTTCACACGGAAATCAAAACAAAACAACAATAAAGTACTTAGTTCTGAATTCAAATTATTATACACGATAAATCTAATAATTTATTGACATGGAAATTAGCATTCGTTTGTGTTCGATAATGCGATTATTGCCGAGGGACATTAAGAAAATAGTTGTACTGTATCTCACTAGTATTTATTTAGGTGTGTAACAAACTGACGTCAGAATCCCCTTCGGGTAAAAGTTTGTCATCGTTTAACGTCATCTTGTTTCTGCCAATGAGCTTGACAAATATGACAACACATCTACAGATTATTTTTAAAAGTATAACTAGGAAATCACTACGCTACTGAATTATCAATGATCAGATTATGCCAATATGTAGGACCATTCGCAGAATAATTTTATCTCAAGCAAATCAGAAGCTGTTTACTCAGATCAGATTAGATGACATCTGAATTTACTGTAAGAAAAATATTATGGTCATGCATACATAACAAGTTCTTGAAAAATAAACACCCTTATTTATAAAAATGTCGACAGTATTTAGCAAATGAATTTATAAGTTCTTAATTCAAATCTTGTATTGAAAAGAACAATGGCGACGTCTTAGCTGAGTTATAGTTGAGCGTCTGAAAGTGAGTTATATATGGGCTTGTTCAAAACGGATAAAAAAAATCATAATAAATAAAAAGTTATTTGATTTTTTAGTTAATTTCTTTAGCTTAGTGTTGCCATTATATATTTTATCTGCTAAGTGACAAGTAGTAACTATATTAAGTTATAATATCATTATTGTATTTATTGCAGTAAATGAGTTAACAATACAGTTTATGTCTAAGTGTTGATGTTCCTTGCAGGTAGGTAAGAATATTGTAGTGTAGCAGAAATAAATGAATTACTTTCAATTAATGATTAGCAAAAAGACTAGTATCCAAGTCTAAAAAAATATAGCTTGGTTGTTGACGACGACCTTTTGATACACGTCAAAGTCGCTTAATTTAAATAAATATACTATTTCCAAAGAGTATATTATACATTTCATGCTGAAATAATTACGTAAGGGAAAAACTAATGCGATATTGCCCTTTTACTTTCACGAAATTGAATAATGTTAACTATTAAACACATTATTAAAAGTTACCCAGACATAACCTACAAAGGTTTATGACTGAATATCTATTATTCTCGACATTCTCGAACAAAAATTCTTGCTCAAACTAATTCAGAACAATCACTCTGAGTTAAACCAGATATTTTTCATTTAATGACGTAGGAATTATCTCGGCTAAAACAATGAATGGGCACCTGCAATTGTTCTTTGAATTAAACCTAAACATAAAACCACGGCTGCATTTCCCGACGTTTGGCACAGGTACACCAATAGTACACCAACATTCGTGTCCCAATTTGAATTTAGAATCTGTCTGAATCACCTTTGAGTTTTTTTATCAATAAGGCTCATAGACATAAGACCACACTCTAATCCAAAAGCAGCATCAAATGTCAGGTATGACACAGTTCGCGTCCCACTCACATATCCATCGCTTATGAACTCTATAAGCTTGCTAGGTACTCGTCATTACGGCAGATTATAGTGCAATCTTCAGCCTATTACCGCGGTATAAATAACTTCATCAGTGATCCCACGCTGTGAGATAACTGTATAGAACGTGTAAGGGAAGTCCTTTGACCCAGAGTTATCTTGCAATGGAATTCCCCATTGTGGTTTATGCAATTATTATTTTATTGTTCTTCATTAAAGAGGAAATAAAGATAAATAGAATAAAATCAATCCTACATAGGTTATTCAGTGAAGGATGCTTGATAAATTAAGTATGTCCCCTTACCTTACTATACCCAGTTTAACAAACTCGTTAAACAAGCAAGTTTGAAATAGAATATGCTAAAAAAAGTTTTTATGTTAAAATTATAAACTAAATATTTATAAAAAAAAAAACTTTTTATAAAGAAGCATTTTAGCTTACCGTGCATTATCGTCCAAACCAAACGTGTATGCAAAATTTCATCTTAATCGGTCGAGGATAACTGCTTTAAAATTCAGTTGCAAGATTTGTCCCGAACACAAAAATTAATGAAAATATCTCATACCGCGGCTAAATGTTAGCCAGTAAGCAAGGCACGCCGTCTGGCGTTCTATACAATATGATTTCGGCATTCGTGGAGGATACCAGATAAAAAAACAAATGAGTAACCAATGAATTTACTCTCATTTAAGTTAAACTCGTATGACCTATTATAACTTATAAGTCATGTGAGAAGTCTATGGGTGAAGAGAATCACGAATGATAACTAAATCATAAAATGGTGTCTCATTAATAAATTAAAAGATTACTTACCGTGTTCAAATCCTCAATCCTGGTCATGACTCCCATGGCCATCTCCCTCCTGTCAGCCGGTGCCTCAGGGCAGGGGTACAGCGTCGCGCGGAAACCTTCGCAGATTTTCTTCACGCGCGTCTTCAGCTGGTCTCCTTGGAAGAAGATGATAAACACCGACTTGTAGACCTGATCCGACTGGAAGTAGAAACGGAGAAGTTGGGGTTATATCGTTTGAGAAAATTATACCATTGTATGTACATTCTACAAATGAGCATTTACTGTAGACGTCAGTACTTGATTTCAAAATCAAGGGTCATATATAGGAGTCAGGAGGAACAGTAAGCATTTTTCGGCTCTTTCCAAATGTGTCTCGGATTTTGGACATCTAATCCAGCTCATCAAAAAGAAGTCTTACGATCTGGAGATTAAGTTAAGGTTCGCCAAAAGGTATATACGCGTGGATTTGAGAATCTCCTCCCCTTTTTAAACTCGGTTAAAAATCATGGTTCCGATACACGTTTCCACATTAGGACAAAAAACTAGTCGTAAGTCACGAGGTGTATCAAATTGTAACCTATCATTTTTATCATTAATCCTGACTATTGTACCCGTAACAAATAAATTGCTTAAGTGCCTCTGTAATTAAGGAAACATACTTCTCACAGAGATCGATAAACATCGCTCCGTTCCGTTGTGAATCAATTTCATTTATTAATTGACACGGTGGACAAGTTCGAGGACGAAGCTACACAAACTAGGAAGCTGCTGGAATTCAAATAGCTGTCAAAATGTATTAGCTCATCATAGATAACAGAGCATCACAGATAAGGAAAAAACCATTTAAATAACTTCCTAATTTATATGCAAGGAAGTACCACCTGTAAAATTTACAGCTAAAACGTGATAAGGATTTAAATACTTACGGAAGAGGGGTCTTCCAACGGAGTGTCGATCTCGGCCTGGCGGAGGAACACATTGCCTCTGCAGGCGCGCCATAACATACGTTCGAAAGCAGGGATTCTTTCACGAAGGATCACACCGGCCACGAAACTATACAAAAAACGGAATTAGCAATAGTCCATGGTTCTCGCAGCAAAAGAAGCGCTTTACACGTTATTTTGCGAAAACCCAAAAGCACCAATTCTGCTGCGGGCCACATCTATATGCGGATTTGAAATAATGAACCATCAGTCAAGAATATACGGTTCATATTTCTCAAGCAACTATCGACCTCAGATTAAATAAGGGTATCTCAGATCAGTGACGAGAGAATTCTGCGACAGAAACTGTGGTTCAAGAAGATAACGTCAAATACGACAGACGTCTCCGGCACGATTGGTCAATTGACTGATTAGAGTTATTCAATCAAAATTTCCAATGACGTAGTGGAACGAAAGGGATTCCAAAAATAATAATATACTACTTATTTATTCTTCAACAAACGAGAGAATACTTGAAAGTGAAGATAATTATAATTAGGGGATAAATAAAACAAAACAGCTGGAAGTAATTAGCATCCATACAAAACACATTGATACTAGTTGGCGAAATATCAAAAGAAATAATAAAACGCGAAGTATTAAAGAAATTCTCTCGTCATCAGACCGTGAGTCAAATGGCAATGAATAAAGGAAAATTACGCCCAAATGTACAATAGACCACAATGTGGTGAAATTTTGATGAATTTTGAAGGGAACCATACTATTCTACTAGTTTATAAATATAAAAAAAAAAAAAAACAAAAATAAATCGCAGTCTGTAAATAACAAAGATCGGATAAATTAGTGACAATTTTGAACAAAAAACTGAACAAAACTGACGTCAGAGAGAAGACAGAGTCTGGCTAGACGAAAAAAATCACGAGGAGGAAGCTCCTCATACAAATGATAACACTCACAGACTCCGCCTTCGTATGACGCACTTGAAACGTGAAACATTCTTTTCACGTAACATGTATTATTTACAAACTGCACAGGCAGGAGACTTTGATGTTATACAAAGTGTTCGACATACGTATCGCGAGATGCATTCTGAAATAGGTCGCACGTGTCTCTTGTTACTGGCCGGAATCGATCCCGAATAACAAAAATATTTAATAGTCTGATTGTTAAATCACGGAAATGATTGCAATTCAGCATCTGAGAGCTGCAAGAGCTTCTTTCTGAAATGTTGCAGCGAACTTTGCTCGTATCACCTGTTTGGCTACGAATGCGGTAGTTCAAACATACAAGTCTAAAATAGACTGAACTAAATAAAGAATTTATAGGTGTATTTCTTTATTTTTATCCATAACTCATTAAAATATCTGTAGAGTGTTCATAATAAAGGGGATTCCCGATGGAATACTCCACCCTTACATAATCCTGTACTATATAATATGATCAATCCATCGTCTACTTTGCCGCCTATTTTTAAACACAGACGCTTCGCCGTGTCTACGCATAGCAGACCATCTTTAAATATAGCTCGTACAAAGAACTTTGAATTTATTAGTCTACTAAACATTTTACAATTGAATTATGACATTTTAATGTTGCCATCCTTTCAAGTCTTATAATAGCCCTCATAATAACTGTGATAAAATTTAATCAGTGCAATAAAACCTTATTGTACTTTGCATAGATATACGTCATTAAAGTTAACAATATTAACATGCTTCTACATTTGTTTAAGGACGAGCCAAGGAGCAAATATTATGGTTGACAAAGTCATAAAAATTAAAGTTGGAATAGCTATAACTGGGTGTGCGGAAGATTCTATGATTGGGAAATATATCGATTATGTTAAAGCAACTGAATACACGAGTCGGGTAGATATAAATGAAGAACTATCTCAGAATCTGGAAGCCAATGACGTTGCTCACAAAGGAATCAAATAATTTTTCACAATATAAGAGCATGAGACTATCATGCAGCTGGCTTGTGCTAATAGCTACAATTCGAAGATAAGATACAAATCTCATCTGTCATCATTTTTCCATTGCGAATATAAACGATAATAGAACATTCGTAATGGGTATCGTATCTTCAAACAATTCATCTGATAACACTACGAGGTGAAATCATTCTTTACTAAAGATTATTTTGACAGTTCATGATGGATATAAATAAATAAGATAATTGTTATGAAATAGTTACAAGAATTCATATGACGTTGCTCCCGCATCAAAGATTAGACATCTTCAATCTAATTTCTACGTATTTTCCCTTCCATTTTATAATTCTCCTCTCTTATACCTTGGGTAACTCTTATTTTTCATCTGAATTGAATTACTCATGTGTATTGTTATTATTCACGTATTTTCCTTCAAACATTGATGCTTCGTCAATCAGAAATACTTATCTACTTTGGAAGTGTTAACTGCATTTCTACGAATTCGTTTCCAAATTGAACCGACCTAGAAATATAATTATGTTATGGAATTACCGTTTTGCACAAGTCTCTATTGACATGCAGCCTATTCTGAATTTCTTGTTATACAGAGAGCAAATATACAAAAAGATTAGTATCGTATTTGTTGTTCGTGATTAGAGCATGGCCGTTTCGTATAACGTTATGGCTGGCCCGAGAGCCATGATGTGCAGTTTTATTGCTCTAACAATGAAATATAAGGAAAACACAGAGAAGCAGTTCGCGAAGATTTACATTTATGCTTATGAGTAAGAACAGAACATCACTTAGCAACTATGGATGCAAAACTAAATTTAGATTTGCATTAACTTGAAGATGTTGAGAATGTATTGTCGATGAAATATTGGCATAACACTTGGTGTTGGCGCCGTTCAGGTCAGGGTTGAATAGGTTATTGTTCCATCACCCGTATTGTCATCTATCACGGGCATGACCATCGGAGAATAAGTAGAAAACACGCCTGTAGGTCATGCAATACTTAACGACGTAGATATGAAGCATCAATTATGGACTATTTAGCAATACATCATTTAAATTTACTAACATTTCATAAAGTCATACTAAAATAAGTAGTGTCAATCCAGGGACCTCTAATTCAATTGTCCATTGTCGCACATCAAATTATCAGTTTCGCACAGTTATTATAAGGCGTACGGTTGTCCATAACGGGTGTGTGAATTGCCACACAAATAGCTACAATTTGTACTTCTCATTAGCGCTCTGTTAGTTTTTCATTTGGTACTTTAAATTGTAGGAAGTTTAAGCGGTACTGCGTGTCTCATTTCCGAGAACGCGGCAATGAGAGACGCAGTACTGCTTACTGTTAATACCAGTAGTTATCAAGTTAATTCCAGTTTTATGTGGTTGGTATACTGCCAGTATAAGCAGTGTAACAAGATCTTTGTATCTTGGTTCATTTACCCTTTGAGGAAACTTGATTCGTTTTATCCATGTCTGTATGCGTGTCTTCGGTTAGTTAGAATGCGTACAGTCAGGCATTCCCCTTAATAAGAATCACTGACGTCATTCATCGTGGTCGTGACTGCAATGTTTGCATGTACTACCTCAATTACTTTTTTGTTGTCCAATTGTAAGTTAAATGCTTCATCGCTCTTTATTTTGTCTTTGTCATTCATTATGTTTCTAGCTTTTTGTAAATTAAAGAAATGCGTTTTAGCATTATTTTAGGTAGCATCTATAAGTTAAGTTAAGACGGGCTGGTGTCTGCAAGTCTACATCTAAGCGCGTATGTCGCGTACGGGATAGAATAGATAGAAAGATAGCATAGCATTTTGATAGCATCTGTATATACTCAGGCAATTTATGAGCCATGTGTCATATTTTTCCACAGAAATCTATAAACTGAGTATTTTGTTACATTACGTATGCTGGTAAAAACCCGAGTTGAATATTTTACAATGATAGATAATTACAGTAGTACCTACTATTTACTCTTAAAAAGATTTTAGATACAGAACGTTTTTTTTTCGTACATGTATTTCAGTGATTTTACAGTTTTTAACCGAAATTAACGAGTTTAAGAGGAAACTTCTTGATTATGCTGAATGTCTTGGAATGGAGTGTTTCAAGGGAAACCATTGTCAGCAACAATGTTGGCTACATTTGAATTTATAATTTGTACATTTATTCACTATCACGTGAAATGAATGACTAACGTCTGCCAATACATACTTGGAAACTACTTGGTCGCGTAACTCAATTGGTAAATTCACAACAATCGAAATTGCACCTAATGACGATGACTTTAAGTAAACTTTTATCAAGACGATATTTGCGAAAAAGTTGAATCAGCAGTGGTTTTGGCTTTGGACGAATTTGATGTTCCGTGTCAGCCACCCAGAAAAAGAGCTTGTCTTAAATTGAATTTTATCGTGAAGTGTCAAGGAGTAATTTGATTTGTCGAGTATTTTCACGTAGAGATGATGTAAGAGATAGTGGCGCCCGTCACCTTGGCGGAATACCAAAACGTCTGTCTGTCTGTGTACGTATACGAAGTAATTTACAGTTCTGGAGTCTGTCTGTAATGTGGGATGTACAATTAAAATACTTGGTAGTCGGAGCCGATGGAGATTTTTTGCGGAACGTCTCAATAAATAAAAGCTAGACGACTCGCATTTTTTGTCTAGAATATAATAACATGTATTAGTAAAAAACATGTAAGTAAGTATTTATTAAATTAAAATCAACTTGTAAAATGTTGGGTAAAACTTGAGTGCAAGTGCACTTACAAGTACAGATAGTAACAAAAACATGTACAAAAATTGGTAACACACGTGAAAAATTCACAACCGATTTCAAATGCATCTCTTTATCAAAACATTTCTTAAAGCTATAAAATCATAGGAACGCTTATTATCTTCTAAAAATTATAATCCGCAATAATCTTAAATCAATGTCTCCGCACTGACACTGAAATAGGGGTTCACATAAACTCGTGTTATTCAAATAACCCATAAAATTAAGTTTTTAGCGCATAATTTATTACGAGACATGTGCCTGACTGTACCATTGTGTTTAAATGTTATTTACATGAACTATAGCGTAATTGAGGGTTATATTCAATCTTAGCCAGGTGTGTAATAGGCAGTCAAGGTTTTTTACTGAATAGACCAAGCTGATGGCGTCCTTACACAATATGGCCGGGCCGCAGGTAAATAGTTATTGAACGTGGTCGATAAATACTCATTAAATACATAATGGATCGTATATTCAATGAGGGATATCGAGAGACCGCTAAAATTAACGGCCAAGACCGATAATTCCATATTTAGTACTTTGCTGGCGGATTAGTGAGCCAAGCAAGACGCCATAAATGAATATGAGGATATTATGACAGATTATACATAAGCCTGTCTGATTTTTATGAACCATCCCGAACACGGTGCCAGTGTGGAGTCCCTTCGAGATGCAAACCTGCACCATCCAGGACTTGAACGAGGAGGCCAACGACAGAGCTGTCGAGGTAGTCACATTACGATTGCACATAATTTGAGTCGAATCGACAAGTAAAGAAGAACCTCTTTAAACTTCAGACAAGACTGCACTGCTATCTCGCAGGTTGAAAAAATATCTATTCTGACAATTCTTGAATGCCGAAGAATTCATAACAATATTCTTATTGAATCCTATTGTAGACACTAGGACAACTTTGCATTCTTAGGGAAAGCGGACTTGCAACGAAAACGAGGCAAACTGTGGCACCTCATTAAACAATTACTTCGAAAACCACTCGAATAAATAATTTTAAATGGAACTCCTATAAATTGCAACAATCAACAGGACTTCAATGAATTAGGAATGAACATTGGCTTTCGTTGAACTGAAATTAGAACAACTTAATGACAAACATGAACATCAAATATTGTGAAAGTCCCAAAACTTCAAACAGAACCTGTAAGCGTAACGAAGCCTTCGAGCTGCCATAGCTTTTCTTTTTTTAGCTTCAAGCTATTTTTAATAAAAAGTACCTTCTTATCTAACGTTTGTAGTACGAGTACTACGTCTGACTGTACGGAACAAGGATATCACGAAGACATAAGTGCCATCAACGTAATCATTACAACTAATTTGTACTTTGGTAATTATACTACACAATTCTATAACACAATTTATTACTTACGCTATTGTTACATAACAATACTTCGTCAAAGAATTGAGGTTATCAGGAACGTACGCTTTGCACAACGATAAAAATATTGTAAAGGAAGAAAAAGATTTGTGGAACTCAATTTCTGTGATTGCAGCGCCATTTCCTTTGGAGAATGTCATGTTGACCCCAATCCCAAGATATCCGACTATTGGTTTGCAGTTTATTAGATAAGCATTGAGTCTGTAACTTTAGTTTCCAAAGAGATGGGAATTCTCAGTTGAGATTTGGATTAACTCCTTTATTGAGTTAACTAGGAAAACTTACGACAACTCAGTGAAAAAGTATCGATGATTCCAAAATTAAATATCCTCTCTAACCCGTGACAAATCCAATCGAAATTTTCAAGATCAACTAACCAGTAGAAGTGTAGACACATCAAAACGAGTCGGATAGCTTTCTAAGCAAACAAGTCGCCTAAAGGCACCCCGTCACCGTGAACTTGGTACAAATCTGTCAGGCAGTTGATACTTTTCGCATCAGTGGTAATAGGCCGGTCACGAGCTTGTAGGTCGATGTACTAGTAACGGTACATCTACATATAAATATTGTCCGTGTATATG
Organism: Orthosia gracilis; assembly: GCA_947562075.1. Taxonomy (NCBI): domain Eukaryota; kingdom Metazoa; phylum Arthropoda; class Insecta; order Lepidoptera; family Noctuidae; genus Orthosia; species Orthosia gracilis. The sequence goes on along the minus strand of OX387272.1, from coordinate 47,734,971 downwards.
TTGACGAGAAAGCAGATGCACGATAGATGCAGACAGTAAAAAGTAATTACTTGTGTGCAAGTGGTTGGGTTTTCTCTTCTGCATGTAGAAACTGCATAATAGAATAAATTTGATTTTTAGGTTGATTTGGTATTCTGAATTTACTTCAAGGCAATGAAATGACAATTCGGTAAAAAAGGATAAAAGAAAACCACAAAAGGCTACACTTAAATTTGTTCGAATAGGTACCACAATCTTTTTTCGAACGAGCGCTGTCGAAGAACTGGTATTTCCCTTGCGCAAACAATCCAAAACAGGATAAAAAAGAAATTGCATTGAATTATAACGATAAAGGGAAAATACATACATTTGTATACAGAGGCAATGCTAAAGAAAGATTAGAGATAGGGCCTACAAAATATATTATTTGAAATCCACCCAATAACTTTATTAATAAATTAACGACAGAACACTAAGGATTTGGCGTTATGGCAGCATTGTTTGCATATAAAGGAAATCTGAGTGACATGCTTATTGTACTATTGACACATCCTGCATTTGCTAATGTACGAGCATAAACTTATCAAAATGAGGCAACAAACAATTAGCTAATTGGAGAAACAGTATGGAGATTGGACAGCAACAAGCAACAGCCTATGACTCAGCCAGGGGGAATACAACAGATTTCAGTTTATAAACTTGGAGTGAAATACATCGCCTAGTCGAATCATGTGATATGACAGCGGCTATGCAGAATGCGTCACACAAGGATACTCCTTTGTTCCAAAAGGGTAAAATATATAACATGGCTGCATTTGACCAACTGATAAACACACTTGAGCTAAATTAAGAATCACGTAAGTAGATAAATATGGCTCTTAGAGGGAAAATGAATATTAATTACTCTTTTGGTTGCATTAGTTATGCATTTAACGAATCTTTCGGAATATGATGCAAGCGCTTCGTCCAAAAACTTTAGGAGGCAGACATTATTTTGAAATCAAGACAAAACTCAGAGATACTATGTAGATTTGACATAATGATTAACAACCATAGATTTTCATTACTGTTTAGAAGTTTATTACGCTGCTTTTACAGAGCGAGCCAACACCTGTAAAATTACAACCATTACTTGAATCGTACGCAGATATCCGCCACAGTAATTAGGAACGGAGCAATGAAGTAATTCCGTGCGCACACGCAATCCAACAAACAAAGACAATGTAACGACAGTAATACTGCTTTTCATCACTGTTACTGAAGATTTTGGCATTGGATAAAGTGGAACTAACAGCTTCCACATTAATCTTGAAATAATCACTTTTATCTTAAACCAAGTCACATAACCTTGCGTTTTGACGGTAAGTAATAAATCCACCACTGTGATTTACTGCAATCCAGATTTTAACACGTCGAAGTACGACTCTCAGATAGCAACAATCTCCAAACAAAAACGCTGTTATCAGACATCTTAATAACATTCGATAAGTAAAATTATTGTTTTTGTTTGAAACATTTATCTCGATTGGGAAAGCTTGAGATTTTTGTTGGCATAACAAAAACATACTGTGAGATATTAAACAACGGAATTTCTATATGTGTTGGATTCAGGAATCAATTCGATACATAACAGTTTGCAATAATCATAATAGTCATCAACAATGTTGTTTTAAGAGTGTGGGAATGAGTCGTGACGTGATCATCGTGTGATATCAGTGACAAGGAACTGTGACATATCTCAGCAGGTATTGTGATGTTAAACATGCGTTTAATAAACATATGTGTGTTCCAAACGGACTGCGTCCATGGAAATGGTTTGTGACACGAAGAATTGAAGACAACGGCCGAACAATGATATACCGGAAAAACAATGAGAACAATGGTAGAAAACTTCGGAAATCTTTTGGATATTGTATTTGTAGCTTAGTTGCTCTACATTCAACGCTATTGTTGACATTTCAAGGTACTTATACGTATAAAGTGTTTTTTATTCCTATTATGCAATATACGAAATTACTCGAGTAAGGTCGCCTTTCAATATGCTGTAGACGCTCGTAAACTGTTGATAAACTTTGCAGCAACAAAGTCAATTAGAAACAACCTCAATGACGTAATTGATACATAACAAGCCCATATTGTGTTAGACAGCCAGCATTGTGTTACACAACGTATCTACTTGGAAAAGGCTAAGCAAATTTATCACAACCATACTCGATCGACTCAGGGTTGATACGGAAAATCCGTCTTTGTTAGACTTGTTAAACACAATTTTAAATCGCTTCAAATACCGTAAGATTGAATATAAACACTTTTTAATTAAGTATTGGCACGTGATAAGCGACTGTTGGCTCTAAACCAAGTACAAGTTTTCTTGAATATTAGTCTGGCATTTTATAACATGTTCTGAATATTAGATTATTGAATTAATTACAATTTTGAAGTTAATAAAGCTTCTGACCTAGATCAGGACTTTAGTGAGCCGTTGTAAACCATTGATTAACATTGGTTCAAATGAATAACACGAGTTTGTAATCAACTAAAATATGACACAAAACATAAATTATTATCTAAGACACTCGTACCAAGACGCTGTTAGGATTGTCTATGTTGAAAAATATCATCGATCTCGAAACTTTTTCTATTCGTGAGGAGTCTGATACGACTCTAAAATGGCGTCCCGCAAGGAGCACATCTTGGTTTATTATTTAAAACATGAGCATATAAACATATTCAAGATTTGATACCGTTGCATAAAAGTTTGATAAACTTTAGCTTTAACATTTCAATAACTGTTTACTGAATAGGAAAAGTTTGATCACGAAGTGCCGTGTAATTTCAGCATTTACATTTTTCGCACCTAATTCCATTATCTATTCTTGAAGTCCAAGTTACCTTGACAACGCACATGAAATCTAACGTTCTTTTAATAAAACAATAGTGTGATATTGAAGTGAATGTTAGTAAGCAAGTGAAGGGTGTTAGAATTGAACTGAGTGTTCGTTTGTTCCCAAGTAGTGAGGACAAAGTTGAAATGAATCAAATTGATTTCGACATTGTCCGCCACAGTTACTGTTGAGTCTGCAACCATACAATTATAACATATACCCGAACCATATCTACCTCTATACCCATCTACAATATAAGATACAAATATACATTACTAACCAAGGCAGGAATTCCAGGGATTCTTGTTTATCCCGCAAACTAGGGAATAACAAGCACAAAAGTTTAGCAATACTGTACAATTAGGACTACAAGTTAATATAATAGTCTACTATTACATCAACGTGTTGGTTATTTAGTTCAACATCTTTGTAACCTTCTTGAACATACTTTAGATGTACAATTTTGGAGAGGACATCACATGCATTACATTCGACAAAGGGATTCACAGGAAGTTTTTTACTTTTATTTGCAATTACTTGTACTCGTGCGTTAAACGCGCGATCTTTAATATTCTAGTTCTTGTTTTTCGAAGTTAAATTATACTAAGCAAGATATTTTTTTTTAATATCATCAAGTGCTGTATTAGTTCCATGGAAGTGTTCACATAAACTGAAAAATTGAAGACTCACTTCGAGCTCAGAGCAAATGATTTGTTGACAATGTAAATATTTACAAGATTGTTCGTCAAATAATAAAAGTGTCAAGTTTATGTGAACAACGTGATTGATTGCATCGTCTTTCGTGTAGTACGTCACTAGGTCATGATTCGTAGGTAGCAGTTCACTAACGTAGATATCATTAAGCAGCACAGTTAGTAGGCAGTAAGTGTGTATCTTTCGTGATAGTAACGTACGAGAATTTTATGAGTGGAGATACACATTTGACACGATAGACATACAAGACGAGCAACCAATAGAACCAGCAGAGAGCAGAGCAGCAGCTGAACTGTCGACAACAGTCCAGCTGCGTCGGTATCGGGTGGTGGTCAGTGTCACTCCAGTGCGTATGTACACACGCATACGTACCCTAGTTGGACGGGGCCGATATGACGGTTCGGGTCGTCGGATATGAGGGCGCGCGTCATCGACTCAGTGGTATTGGCACCACCCTCGTGCTACACGGAGGACAAACATAAACATGTAGACAAACATTGCCCATATGACGTCACAATGATCGCGACAGATACGACATTTACACCACACGATGCACACTGTTTCCTTGCCTGTTGTAGTAAAAAAGTAGCGCCATCGAGTCACTGCAAACACCTCTTTCTACGCTGTGAGTGCTGGTATACCTAGCTACCAACACATTATATAAAGCTTCATATGCATTGTTAGTTGTGACTACTTCGTATTGTGTTCAAATTACAGTGTCGTTTATAATAAACTAAAGAAAATATATAGTCTATAACTGTGACTCGTCGTGATCTACTAAGACATGAACATATAAAATCATAATGGCATGCATAAAATGACAAGTACAGAAAGCGTGGATGACTTTATGATAACGGAAATAAACTATTTTGTAAACCTTGTCGGCTCCGATAGCTGAAATGTTCGCAGATGGACTTCAAAAATAAATCATGTCGGAAACATTGTTAGTTCAAATAAAAATTAAAATCTCACTCAGGCAGCAATTGGTTAGCACGCTCGGTAAGGGAGTCAGGAGTATTTCACTAAGCTTTAGTAGACGGTCACGGTCTGGGCCGGGCAGGCCGGGCTGGCGGTGCTACAACTAAGCTTCATTCCATCACACAGAAGTCAAAGAGAGTTGTTATGTTGATGATATACTATAAACCGGCCGACTCCAATGCTTGCCTGAGTGGTGATCGGTAGACTCCAGAGTCAGCGTCACAGTACAAGCGCTGGAAAAATAATAACGCTCATGTGTGTGCTTTGATTTCCATTGACAGAAATGGAAATCAAAACGGTCCAACGAGCGCGTCGTAATCAATCTGAGCATACCCCAGCTTGAGAGCTTGCCCGCCCGCCATGAGCCCCTCCTCCCCAAGTAGGGTCACTTGTTCCTCCTCGCGCGACGGGTCCGCCATCTTGTGCACACACACGCCAACATGGCGTCAAGGTCAGAAACACGTCAATGTCAATGTCACATTAAGTATGACTTACGACCGCGGAGGATTCGATTCGATTTGAGGCCATGAAATCATCTATGTGATAGTGCCATGGATAAATTGGATTTTAACTGAGATTAAAAATCGATCATGTACCAAGCACGACTACCATCAAAGCAGACAGTAATGTATGCGTGCGATCAATCAACTGGCGACAATAGACGTACAAAAATGTGACATTGACAATACGACGTCATTATTTCAAACAATATACCGTATCTAAACGTTTCAATTCATAAGCTCGTTGTTTTTGAAGCCCACTTCGTCGAATACATATTATAAAATATTTTATAAAATATAAATAATTTGAGACCCACGACCTTCGTTTAAGGAAAATGTTAACTTCAAGAGTTTTGGAAAGTGTTGAGCATAAATTAGTATTTGATTGATTCTGTTGTTATTGTGCTTCAAGTTAATTAAATAAAATTAAATAATAAATTAATAATATTGAATGAGACACTGATCCAAAAAAAGGGAAATCAATAAATAATAAACGATGATAAAATAAATGACGACTGAAACATTGATCGTGGAACTATTTTTTTTCTACAACAGCATGATTTTGTATCGGCTTCATACCTTTGCTATTGTGTTTTCAAGCTGAACTCTATCTAATTGATTAGAACGTATCTATTGACGACATTCCCTTCGTAGCTAGCATCAGTTACATCAGTAATTACAATGACAGACCATATTGACTTAGTATAAAGGATGGCTGCAATATAATGGCATCTGACGTACTTCAACAAACACTAATAGATTACGTTGTAATTAATCGACATTACACATTTTGCGTAAAACATCACGAGGACATTAACAGTGAGCTATCTTATCGTTGGCTTCTAATATATTGGACGAAGCATCTACTAAATACTTTGACGTAAACAGATTAGTAACTGAGTGATTTTTTTTGAAGGCAAGATTTCGGTGGTTGTAATCGTGAGCTTTTAAAGTACCGTAGTTGAACTTACCTCATCAAAGAAAACTTGTGTTTTTCTAAGTATGTGCTTGAGTTCTGTAAGTTCAAGATAATTCCTCTTGAGAGCTTCAGCGTTCTGGTTTACCTCGCGGAGTTCATTCTCCAGCTTTTCGAAAGTAGCCTAGGAGACAAACGATGACATACATAAGGTTATTTGACTAACTAATCTTGACATGGCATATCAATAACATTCCAAGTAAGATAGATCAGTTTCTTGGTATTTTATGTCACTGTAATGGATGACTGTACGTCCGCATTATTACGCATTTGTATCGCTACACAATCCTGCTAAAGATTGTCATATAGCCGTTATCTCTCGACTAAAAAGTAGTACAAACTCTTCCTCACCTCAAGGTCAATCATCTCCCTGGGTTGTGGGGCCTCGGGGCACTCTCCCGGGATCTCCAGCATGGGGATCCCATCTCTCCGGATCTCCTTCTCCAGGTATCTAAGCTTACGCTCCATCTCGTCGCAGCGGCGGACCTCATTGACGAACTTGCGTTGGAACGCGTTCACGTCTGGGTTTAACTGGGGAGAGAAGTTCAGGGTGAGGCATTGTCTTCGATCATCTTCGGCATAGTATCAAATTAGTTTGAATGACGTTATATTAACTTTTAGAGGAATGGAAACTGTGAATGAATAGACTAGGTAGGACTAGTAATCTGTACGTCTTATCTACCGTGTGAAGTTCATTTAAGAGCCTTTATTATGAATTTTTAGATGAATTGATACCTTTTCATGATTGGACTGAGCAATTTGTAGGTCTTCGCTAAAGGTAATGTAATGTTTAGATATCGAGAATTGTAGAATATTGTCTAGAAAGTAGTTTAAGCTGATTAGTGTTTATATGGTATATTTTAAATGAATGGAAGTCTTATTTTGCATGATGCGTCCGAGTTATTCGTATGGCTTTATTACGGTGCCAGTCGTAGAGTCTGTACAATTTTGTCCGTTTGATGTCAGATTGAAATGGTTATTGGTATCTATAGTCAGGACAATCAAATAGTAACACAAATCTAATTCCCTTCAGCAACTACTCCCATCAGAATATCGACCCATGCCCATGCGGGCAGAACGCCATCTTATTGAACATTGTCTGTAATAGACGATGTGCTTGGTAACAGGGGGATCTATTATAAGGATGGTTGTAAGTAGCTTAGTACCTTTTGTCGACAGATATTTGTCATCCTCCTAATCTGTTCATGTCTTTCAAAGGATGAATGGATCTTTGCCATGGTCATCAATATCCTAACCTTCGAGAAGAAGTTCTGACATTGCAGGCTGTTATGGGTTCACATAAGCCTCCCCATTTTCCTTGATATTTCTAGTTCACACAGTGGTGAGATATAAGAACGCATCATCACTGTTTTTTACGATTCTCGTAACTTGCTGATGCTAAGAACTTATAGCCCTCACACGTGTGTGAGAAAAAAATAGGAATCATTTTAATTATTAGCTGCCTATTCTGATTATGATGGCATTCTTCAACTCTTCATGGTCATTCGCTCGCGATTTACTGAATAGCGGCCATGTTAGTGATGTCTGATGACCTTTGAGGTCATTAGCATCTGTTATCTTACAACCAAGCTGAGTTTTTGTCTGGATTTTTAGTTAATCTCTAAAATACCTGTTTCTAGGTCTTGTAAGAATTACTCCAACAAACTAAAGTTAGACTAAATGTCAATGATGTAAGTGTAAGAGGAATTACCGTAATATTTCTGTGGCATAAGAAGAATTGTCGGCAGGATGCTCACTCTTATACAGATCTATTACGCCAATTAGTTCTACGCCTACGAAAGTACGAAGCCGCGAGCGCCGGTAGACAATAATAGAACTTCTCGCATAGATACCGAGTGTAAATCAAATAATTATTACTCGTCAGGTGACTGCATTTCTCTGTAACACCCTAGACAAAGGAACAAACGAATGGTTTTGTTGCCAGCATTCATCTTCCTGTGTTGGAGGTCAACCCGTTATGTCGAGAAACAATACCATTTTACTTGAATGAAAAATGTTAGATGTTATTTCATGAAATGGGTCACATGTATTTGAAACAATGGGTTGATGAAAACAAGCTTAGAATATTTATACATTCTAGATAGAATATAGAAGGTCAAATTCTTAATGGAAATGCGGATATTTACTAGCCACAGACGGAAAAGTCCAACCGCAAGATACCTACTGGGAATTTCTCGCAGATGAATGAATTGGATCACAAACATTGGTCGACCAAGATGTGCCAATTTTCTACTGCATCTAAGAAGAGTTTATAAATTATTGGGTCATGCAATTTGTTGGCATTGGCTGGCGTCAACATGTGTAGTTGCGATGTTCCGCAACGCGGTATCGACGCGGGGTGGACACAATTGGCGCACGCGCCGTGATGCATGCAAATTACTTAGCATCAACATCACATACATTTTGTTTGAAAGAGAAACTCAGTGCTGTACTTGACTTTTTTATGATAATCACCCCGAGTTTCTCAGCTCAAAATTATCGCAGAATTAATGTGACAAATTGTCAAGCACGCATTATCTGCAGTCATTGATTGAATTAACTTTCAACAGCCAATCACAGCAGATAACGCGTGATTGACAATTTGTCACATTAATTCTGCGATAATTTTGAGCTGCGAAAGTCGGGGTTAGTCAATTAATTTAAACTAAGGGTCCAGGGGAAACCCCCCGAAGGAGTGGTTCACCTACATTTCGCCAGGATGTTTAAATCCCATGTAAGAAGAAAGATGGTATAAAATCTATCTGAACATAACTACCCAATGAATGTCTGATTCATCTTTTGTTATTTTCCAGCTCAACATTTGCATTTGTGTTTTATTTTGATAATAATATTGATGTAAGAAGTTAATAATACAAGCATGAACATAGAATGTTTATCCATAATATTTAAAGATTATATATTCTGTTACAAACAGCACTAGTAATATGATATTAAAACAAAGTGTTTTGTATATTCTTATGAATTCATCTAATTGCAATTACAATACTTTAAAATTATTATTTGAATGCAACATGTAATTAAAATGTTTAATTAACATAGATAAACTAGGTAATTAAAAAAATTGATAATACATTCAAATAAAATATAGCTAGTCAAGTTAATTTTAAAACCACAATTTTCAAATTAACGTGGGTGCATATTATATTGTGCAGATTGTATTTGCCTGTTCATTTTACCTACATTTTCATAAGTCATGATAAATTAAAGTCATCCATAAATAATATTATAACAATACATTGTGGTCATCTGCATTATGAAATGTGATTCATATGAGCTAGATATTATAGTATCTAAACAAAGACCCACTGGCCACAGTCCAATGTACAGGATAAAATAAAGTTTTTGAACCTAATTTTGCAATGTGTATTCAGTGCAGGTTGTACTTTAAGAAAAAGTGCTTCCAGTGGTTCTATGGCTGCTAGACATTGCATCTTATAGTGCATTCGCGTTAAGAAAATAGTAAGTGTTCATTGTCAGCCGGCCTCTCGACCAATCGGGTCGCAACAAATTAGAAAGCTTGCGACCCGATTGGTTGAGAGGCCGGCTGACAACGATAACTCACTATTTTCTTAATGCGAATGAACTATAGGTATTTCTTGCTGAAAAGATAGTTAAACTGTAGCAAGTCAAGAGAATCTTTAGTATCATCTGCCAGTATGGTGAATTATATTTGATATGAATGATTTTGTTTGTGCTTTTCATTTTGGTTCTGGAGGGTTTGCCATAATCGCCACTCTTGGCAGGCGGTTTGGTTTACAAGTAACAAAAATTGATTCTACCATGAATGTCTAATCTCTGTGAGTGAAAATTTTAGTACTGATCGAAAGCTTTGTTAGTGCTGAGTGCCATAGGGTTTTTCATATCCTCAAAAAATACATGGTACCCCAATGGTACCATGCATTTTTTATAGATCAATGGAGAATTGTGATAATCTATTCTTAATCACACCAATAATATACAAAGGTGAAATTTTGTGAGTGTGTGTGTGTCTGTATGTTTGCTTCAAACTCAAACGGCTGGACAGACCTGGATGAAAAGTGGCACAGAGATAGATTTTAATCTGGAATAGCACATAGGATACTTTTTATCCCGGGAATATGTTCCCTTGGGATAATTTTCAAAATTCACACGGGCAAAGCCGCTGGCAGAGGCTAGTAATATTATAAATGCAAATGTTTGGATCGATGGATGTAAGTTTGTTACTCAATCATGCCAGGATGGCTGAATGGATATGGATAAAATATGGCACAGAGATAGATTATAGTCTGGAATAGCACATAGGCTACTTTTCATCCTAGTATAATGTTCACTTTGGATAAGAATACACTTGACCTGCGGGGGAAGCCTGTATTACATAAGCATGAACTAACCTGGTGTCTAAGAGTAGGCAAAATTTTAATTGATAAATGATAAGATTTAGAATACATTCATTTATGTTCCTAGGTGTGCCCTTATCAGACTAAATACTACTTTATCGAAGATTGTAATGTAATTAACTCCATCGATCATATTATCTAATAACAATCACATTTTTTTAATCAATCACATGATGTTTTAAATTGGAAGTTTTATGTTGGCACTTGTGACGATGGAATCAATTATGAATGTAAATGTTAATAAGAAGATAAGAATTTGGGTTTTTAACAAGTTTTTAATCACATAGTCTCAGATTTTTACATTTATGCAATAAAATTTAACATTTTAACTGTCCATTTTGCTAATAAAACTAGTTGGTTGCTACAATAATTGAATACAAGAAGCCACTTTACAAGAGCTTCTTCAACTTTTTCAAAGAGATGTTCATATAGGTTTTTTTTTTTATCAGGAAGGCTGTCCAAGTCAATAATACCTATCCAAAGTATGCCAGCTATAAATTTTGTTCCAATTAGCAACCCAGTAATCAATTATTTTTTAAACTGTCAGTCATAACTAATAGCTGTCATATTTTTTAAATCAGTCTCTTAAGAGTTGACTCAATATCATAGGTTCTTCAATGACACTGTTGTCTTCATACTGCTATTTATTTGTTCAAGATTACTATATTAGCAGTATAGACAAAGTATTTTTTTTATTCCAATGGCCATTAAGCGGCACTTTTGAACGATGAAAGTTTAAATTTAGAATATAATAAATGATACTACTGTCCATTCGCAAAGGTAGATTATTATGGAGAAGAAGAGACACACAACCACAAATACTCTTTTTAATAAAAAAAGTGTTTTACAATATTGACATAAATTAATTCATATATGTGAGGATGATGCACCTAGTATATAACACTATAGTACATATAGATATGAAATTTTATAAGCACTAACAGGTAAGTTAATTCATTTAATCAATAGGAACATGGTCATATATGTGGACAGTTGAACCTTTGTCAACAATACCCTATTCTAGTAAACTAAGCTATTGTTTATAGAATTTCTATTGCACAGACAATAATAGTGCATAGAGGAAGCAACAATACATAGCTAGGTACAACAGGATATCACATCCAATAGTATTGATAAAACATTATCAGACCAAAATGTCCCACTGGCTAGACTATCAGGGCCTATCAAATAAGTGGGAGTATGTTAATTTACAAAAATCCTATTAGAAAAGCTTAAAAACTAATGTAATTTGTAAATACAGTAAAAAGTCAGTTACAGAAAACAGTATTATCATGAAATCAGGGCATGAAACTCGATCAAAAGCGAAACGAGGTCAGAGATATCCTATTATGTTATACCCTTATCGAAACAATGCTGGGTCTCCAAGTGATAGTGATGATTTTGAGTAAAAGGGGCGTATAACATGATCCACATGGTACAGTACTCACGTCTCGGAACTGCACGAGTCCCAGCTCCCCGAGCTCAGACACGCATGCATACGCGGCTTCGCTCTGCAGGAAGAGTTGACATAATGTCATTTCTTCACTCCTAAACAACGACCCCATCTTTCACGGTTTTTGCAACACAACACAAAATAAAAATTTAAAAATCCACTACGGAAAAAGGGTCCGTCGCAGTCTGCGAGCAGACTTTGGCAGCGACGAAACCAAATTACGTGTGGAGACAAATCAATCGATATGAATAACTTTCAGACAGTGAACATTAGTCATCGTGCGCAACGCGGACTGGTTTAGGGATACCCATCGAAATTTTTTGTTTCCCTTTAATATCTGTCAGTGTCAATTTCAACTAACTTCTAAATTGTGTTTTGGGCTTAAAAACACTTAAATGCAACAATAATACATAAACTCACATCTATTGCCCATAAGGCCAGTGGAGGCCGATAGGAGCAAGCAGAAACTACTAAATAATTCGGGTAAAAGTAAATACTATTACACTGATTTGACTTACTTGTGACTTTACTACTCCACATCAAGTCACTAGCAAAGGCGTCTTGAATTACAAACACCACAAAGTGAAAAATAACTTCAATTTCGGAAGTCGGTGTTCCTGTTTTCGTTTCTTCGTTATTTGACACCGACTATTTCGTGAAGCTATTTTTCACTTTGTAGTGTTTTTGTTTGGAAGTCGGTTGTAATTTTTGTAAAGAAGTTTTTTTTTCACCTTTTAGTTGTGATAATGGACCAGTTCTATAGACTAGGTACCTACGCATTTAGTGCCCAAAGTGAAGCCAGAATAGATTAACCCAATAACATGAAACTTAAACAAAACCAGTGCAATGAGAGTAGACCAGGGTGAACTGTTCACACCTGTGTATCTCTTTAGAGCGTACCAGTGTGATGATATGAAATGGTGTAAACAATAAACAGACACTCGAATGCATCGATCCCGAGTGATTTGCTGTCATTTATTGATTAGTTCTGATGTATTTCTCCGAAATTCTTCATCAGATCTTGATAAAAATTAAATGGGACCACATGACAAGCACCAGCTTTCAAATAAAAAAATAATCATCGAAATCGGTTCAACCAATAAAAAGTTTTAGATTTAAAAAAAAGTACAGTCGAATTGATGATCTCCTCCTTTTTGGGAAGAAATTACACATACATTTTACAGCAAATTAATACTATGGCTAAAAAGGCGGTCTTATCGCTGTCAGCGATATTTACCAGACAACATTTGGATGGACTAAAGAACTTAAGATGAAACAGAGGGTGGCCTACGGTGTACATTAAAGGTAACTGTCCATATATCTGAATCGACAAATGACAATGGTAATTTCTATTGTGTCTACTAATAAACACAAAATATTAATGCATAAAATTATATAGCTATATAAAATACTATACACAAACTTATATAGAAACATACATACATAGTATTACATTGTACAAAATTTCAAATAATTTTGAATGGTCAATGAAGAAACGATGCCTTAGAGAAAGCAGGTTTAGAAACAAACCGTACTCGTCAATCTTTTTGGCCGCCCTGACGTTGGCTACAATGGCAACGCAGTAGTAAACCTCATACTAAAACTGAAAACCAGCTTCGGGCGGCCACGAAGATTGTTGAAAATTAAATTTGCTGAGAATAAGGGATGTTGATTATTCATGGCAATACTTGTTGTTTCTTTTCGTTTCATGAATATAGACATCTCTTTCACACCATTGATTAGATGAGATACATTTATAAAGAACGTGTTAACATAAATAGAAACAATGAAAATGGGAATGAAATATAGTTTTTTTTTGAAAAAGTTTGTATTTTACAAAAAATAAATAAAAATTCAAATTAATTTTGATTTAGAAATGTGTATAAATTATTTAACAATAAAATATTTAGCTAAGTAATTTCATTTTGATAGAAAACTTTGTATTCAAACTTACTGTATAAACGCACCATCTATTAAAATGGTACTAAATTACAACGGTGTAGTTTTGACAGAAGACTATTAAACCTCTTCGTTACTCTTTCAAACTCTTATATATATCTCTTTCCTTTATCTATTCTGTTTCCATAATCTTTTTAATTTAACTGGGTAATTATGAGTGGGAGTAGAAGATTGAGGTTAGAGATTTTAGCTTGAAACGAAAATAATTTAGCAAATATAGACTATGAATAGAATATAGACATAAATGTGAATGAAAATCCAGGCGAAATGGTGTGTAAACTTAATTTATAGATCTAAAGATAGATTCCGTGCACCGTTCAGTGTAACATTGCATTTTATTTATATTTTCCAGGCACTTCTCGGAGCTCAATTAGTTATTACACTGATTATGGTATCAGTGATACAAAAGTTGGGCAGTTATTCGTTCGCGAGATGGTTATTATGTTCGCAAAGGCTGTATAGGTATTTATACCCGACTAATAGTGAGTTGAAGGCTTTGGCGGGAGTGCCAAAGGAGACTTCGAAGGGTAAGAAAGGCGGTAAACATGAGTCGAATGGGAAGCCGGAGACTTTCCATGTGCCTCGAAGTCTGGATATACAACTGGAGACAGCGCCCGTGACGGCTTTGGACGTGGTACACTTGAGGTTCTACACCGAATATCTATGGATAGTGGACTTCTCACTCTACACTGCTATAGTGTATATTATGTCCGAGGTAGGTGTTAATTTACTCGCCCTAGTAGTCTTATACCTTACTGACCACTTACTTGTCTTTATTCTATTACTAGCTATTCACCCCAAGTATAATTTTTAGTCTCTATAGTTTCAAATAATCTTGAATCTGATTAATTTTTATTGTAACCTTATTGACTATTCTTACTACTTTGATACAATAATATTTTAAAACCTTGCATTTTTCAGGTGTACACTTCAGTGTTCCCATTGAAGGAAGAGTTCAACTTGAGCATGGTGTGGTGCCTCCTAGTTGTACTATTCTCATTGTATCCTTTACAAAGAGTTAAATATGAAAATCACAAATCAATTCATAATATAACAGGTTTTTAGGGGAAAATGCTCACTGAGACCTATTCTAAAAGTCTGACAACGAGTCTGTCCAAAGGGAAAGGTATCACATAACTAGGTTGTGAAGGCTAGACAAGCAGTAACTTCATATAAAATACTAGCTTCTGCCAGCGGCTTCGCCTGCCTTGTAGTCTGAAATTCCCTACAGGAACATAATTCCCAAATAAAAATTAGCCTGTGTACCATTCCAGACTATAATCTATATCTGTGCCAAATTAAATCCATATCCATTCAGCTGTTCTGGCATGATTGATAACAAACATACATCCATCCATACAAACTATCGCATTTATAATATTAGTAAGATTCGAATAAGACTAGTATTCTGCAGTTCTTGGCAATTGGTTGGACTAAAAGCTGACCAAAAAAAGAATAGCAAAAGTGTAATAATTTTAATCATTTCAAATCATGTGAATGCCGTTCCAACAGTCCCCCCTGGTAAAAAGACATGCAACAAATTCACACGCCAATATCTATTCCTTAACTCAAACCACACAGCAAAATCCTTCTAAGCCTGACAAAGCAGTACTTCACAAGTGAAGAGTCGATCGGGGAGCGTTCCACCTGCATCGTAGCATTCTGCGTGTTTCTGCTGATAGCCATGATGGTGCTTATTGTGAGTGAGGGCAACCTAGAGGTGGGAGTGGACCCCGCTTACGACAGCTTCTATGAAAACGCTTCTAAGTTCCTTGAGAATCAGGGGCTGTCTTCTGTGTAAGTTTTAGGATTTTTATCATAAAACTATTATGTGCTTTACCTGTCTCCTGAATAAGTTTGACTCACAGAAAAGAGTTTTGGCCATCAGCCAGGTTCCAATTAAAATAATCTTGAATGTAAAAATAAATTTAACAAATTTCTTTGTAATAAATTTACAACCCATTCAATGATAAAGCAGCTATGATATAATAAATAAGACGGTCAACAGTCAGTTTATCCTTTGAAGCCTCAGATCAAAAATTTATACTTTTGGATAATGTTTTCAGTGGTCCAGCATCAAAGTTGATCTTAAAGTTCTTCATGGCTGTGTGGGCAGCTATCATTGGAACTCTGTTCACCTTCCCGGGAATGAGAGTTGCTAGGATGCACTGGGACTCACTTAGGTAAGTTTCTATTGTTGTTGAGAAAATGCCTTTCAGTTTACAGGATTTAAATACGTTACACTCACAACAGGCCTTTAGAAAATAAGAAGTGGGCCACCGAACCTTTGGTTACGGTCAAGATATACAAATATTTGGGCAAAGGACAGGCAATACAAACGAGCAAATAAAAAAAAAAATTACTAAAACTAACTCAATATAATAAACACAATACTTTCTCCTTCGGCAGTCGGGTAAAAAGCCCTGTGGTCAAAAAGGCTCTAGTGTCCGACCGAAACCGAAACCGAATTTCGCCAGTCTCAAACGAAACTCGAAACTTCCTTAGAAGGATCATGTTTTGGGGGAAAAATGAAGAAAACGTTATTATAACCAGTCAGTCTTTATTTTTTTATCTTCATCAAAATAAATCACACGAAAACTCACAGCAAACAAAACAAACTGCAAACACAAGCATTGCATTGAATTTTTGTCCGCGTACTACTAACATGCACTGCGGATAAAATTCCGTACGATTTTTGTATCCTTGTACCTGTTCATAGAGTTAAAATATTCGCGCGAATTTAATCCGCGGTGCGGTGGATTCTGTGGCAAAACACGGATTCCTTGCGGTATTATTTCCGCGCGATTTTTTTTCCGCAATGCCTGCAGCTTCATACAATTCCGTAGGTCGCAGAATTGAATGAAAATTCGCGCGAATAAAAATCGCAGTGCGTGCTAAGTGCTTGGATGGAAATTAACGCGCCGAACATGACCGATCATAGCGCGAGAAATCCTGAATGCAGTTTCGGTTTCGGTCGAAGTTTCGGCAGGTTTGCCGCCGAAACCGAAAATCGACTGAAACCGAACTTTCGGTCGCTGACTAAAAGGCTGCATCTCAGCTCTTACTGCATTATTTATAAAATTGGCTCACCGTAGTACAGTTTACATCTAGTACGGGGGTCAAGGAGTTTCACATCAACCTAGTTGCAAGTGTAGTAGGTTGAGTTTGTAAACATTGATGTAACCATTTTATTTGAGCCAATAAACATTATTATATTTTATGAAGTTATTCTTTCATTCCAGGTACTATGGAGACAACAAAGTCAAATCCTTATTGCTAAACATCAACTTCGCGATGCCGTTCGTGCTCGTGTTGTTGTGGGTGCGACCCATTACCAGGCACTACCTTACTGCTAGAGTGTTCAGCGGGATGGACAAACCACTGTGAGCGATGCTTTTACTTTTATTGTAGGTACTCAAACTAGAAGAAAGAAACAAACAGAATTTATAGCCACAGAAATCGCACGCATCGCATTGCCACAGAATGCTTAAACTAAAAACTAGTACAAATATAATCATTTATGTCATAGCTGTTGCCTGCGACTTAAAAAACATGGTGTTTAATTTTTTGAGCTATTAAGTATTTTTGGTAAAATAAAAATAAATTGTTTATGTTACTCATTATAACATCAGCCAAATGCCAGTGAATAGCCCATCAAAATCGGTCCAGCCTTTTCGCACAGTTGCCGGAACAAACAGACAGACAACATTTTTTTAATTTTTGGTATAAGTACTGTAATACTTTAATGCATTTAGGCCCAGTTTTTTGATCCGTAGTTAACTTAACCAATGGTTCCAAATGTCGTAAAACGCGTTATTTATCAATTGTTGCCATCACAAAGAGTCAAATAAGTTGAATAGTTAATTTGTTAAACAAAGAAAGAAAGAAAGTACATTTTTAATTACCTAAATTTGAAATCATTGGTTAGCATATTTTAAACATTGATTGAGTTAACTACGGATCAAAAAACTGCTTACAAATTCGAATAATAATTAGATTTTTGTAAGTTATGATTATTCCTATCAAAAAAATTAATTCAATTTTGTAGCCAGAAATAAGCAAACCGATTCATTGTTTGATCCCACCCCATATAAATGTATAACTAGCTCCACTAACAATACAGATAATCCTAAAACCACTCTTTATTATCTTTACAGCATGACATCAGAAGCCTTCGACACCCTCCGCCTGCTCCTCGTGGCGAGCACAGTAGTCATCCGCCTGGCGCTGATGCCGCGTCAGCTGCAGGCCTACCTCGACATGGCGCAGAGAAGGCTCGACGTGCAGAAGAAGGAGGCTGGCAGGATCACCAACATAGATCTACAGAAGAAGGTAGGATTGCAAGTCTGACCACTCCTGTAAAGCTAGTTTGTGTGTTTAGGCAGACTTTTAAAATTCGCATGCTGTTGCTGACAGTATATCATGCAGCCTCAGTAACACGTAAATAACAGCACAGGGATTATATTATAACAGAAAATCTCTAGGATTTGCTATTATAATAATATAATGTGTATGTTTCCTAGCTTCTTTTTCTTGGGGATTATTGTTCCATCAAATATGAGAAATTGTTGATTTGTGCGGTGCTCCTGTACAGACTATATTCCATTTGCTGGAGTATCCTCCATTCACTTGCTCCTTGGATGACCTGTGCAAACTTTCTGACGCTGCAGTAAATGTACCTGCCCTACTGACCCAAACAGTATTATTAAATGTACCGCCGCGGCCGACACGAAAGGAAAAAAAGAGGTTTCCCAGACTAAAAATTACTGTCTTTTTTACAGATCGCCTCAGTATTTTACTACTTATGTGTAGTAGCTCTCCAGTACATCTGCCCCATCATAATGTGTCTCTACATGGCGCTGATGTACAAGACCCTCGGCGGCTACACCTGGACAGGCCTGTTCTATGAGACTCACGGAATGTGTGCTGTCGAGGACAAGGCAGCCGGAGTCAGTGACACTGTGGAGGGCGATGGTATTGAGCAGTTCCAACTGGCTTGGGAGAATCTCAAAATGGTGAGTTCTCTCTTTCACAGTATTTTTTGCCACTGCTATTAGCGTATGTACATCAAGGGTGAATAATGATGATGCCATTTAGCCGATTTCAGCCACAGTGACCGCATTCCTTGGTCATTGTGGTAACTAACATATAACCGACAGACGCATTTTTCAATAGCGGCAAACTTAGCCTGCACTGCTTATCATGGACAACCAGATAATTCTTTTTGGCTCCTGTTTATGGACAGTGAAACCAAAAATAACTTCATAAGCAAAAGTGGGCCGAACTATACCACCAACTAATACTAAATAAGAAACACTGGTTTTTGTTGGAATACCATAGACAAGACACTTACTGCAAAGAGGAAATGTCTACATGTAGACAATTTATTAAAATATCTGACCCGTTTATGAAACTGATTAGTTAAAGATTCCAAAAACAAATTCTCTATAGAAAATGCTTAACAGCTTAGAGTTTAAAAAAATAAATATGAATGTTCCACAAATCCAGCACTACATACTTTATACGTTTTCTAATCAATTTTTTTATCCCATCCCCCAGGTATTCACAGTGGACGTGTACAGAGGTGTGTTCGGGTTCGCGACGTGGTGGTGCTGCTTCGCGTGGTTCCTCACCACGTCGCTAGGTCTCGGCTACCAGACCTACTTCCGAATCTCATGATACTGCACCCTGGATTGAGAGTTCTAGTCACTAGGGATGTTTGAACGGGAAAATAAAATTAATTGGTTGTAATTTGAAACGCTTATTTTCAATAATGAGATAACTTTAACATCAGAAATACATTACACAAGATTTTTTGTAGATAAAAATTGTCCGAAAATTGAAAAATCACCCCTAAAAAGCATTTTAATATTCCGTTGTGATGTAAAATAGACAGATTTTTTTATTAATACTCATTTACTATTCAAAAATAGTTATCTTTATGAACTTTAGATACAGAAAAAAATACTACAAAGAAATGTAAATACAATACCGTGTAAAATATGCAAATTGGCACACAAAGTATGTGTTGTGTAATCTCCAAAGATTGTATAAATAGAAATACTATAGAACAAGACTCCTTGACCCAGTATTGAATGAATAATAGTTTTAAGCTGTAAAAGATGTTGTTACCTGTTCATGGTACAATTTTTTAGTTTTCTGTTCAAATTTTTGTAGTGTGGTTGACACATTGCACAAGAATGCCATTTTATTGTAAGTAATTAAAGGCAGTGGGATACGTTATCAAATGTGTGACGCCTATAGTTTTCATCCGCCCTAAAGTAGCAATAACAATAATCGCACTGAATCTATTATTTTATAGAGATAAGATTTTGTTGATGTGTTTTTTAAGTATGATGCAACATACCTACATATTGATTCTGCTAAGTTTTTAATGGTGTCCCATTCTGCGTCATCATGCATCACTATTTTAGCCCAATTCAACTGGTATTTTACTGATACATATTTTTGTACACAAGCACAAAATGCTTTCAGAAAGATTAGATAGAAAGAAAATGACATAAAATTTGAAAGTAAAATGTAACGTGCATGTTGTTAGAGGAATGTTTTATTTATTTCTTTATATTGTATTGGACTGTTTTTTAATAAATATTGAAAAGTTATCTTTTTAGTTTTATTTTTAATTCAAATAAAATGCAAATAGATTAATAAAGCTTTTGGTGGTTCATAATTATTATCATGATCCTACCCTAAATCACTTTTGCGGGCAACATGCTCGTTCACCGTTGAAAAATGTAAAAAATTCGCATTTACTATTTAACCACCCACCGGTACCCATATAATAGTAGTCTATGCCGGTACCGCTACCCAGTATACAATAGTAATCTTTGCCGCTACCGGAATTTGTGAATTTCCAGCTTCCAGCAAGTTCCAGAAATAAAATTACCAGATAAAATAATAATTCGCGTGAGTCATGCTTACATAACAGAGGGCATTATTGCAATATCACCAATAAATAATTATAAAATGTTAGATAGTTTGACATTAAGGCTTCAGATACAATTTATTGACTTATAATGAGAGAGTACATTTTAATATACTCTTATAATATTTTTTTATGATCTAAAGTTTTTAAAATCAAAATATTATTAATTCACAAAATATTTGGCTTGTAACACTGACATAGTTCCGTGTGAGGCTAGAGATTGTTGATATCGATAGCGACAATTTAATATTTGAATATCTGCCTGGACTTTTTTCAACTACGTCAGAGTCGAATTCTAGTCTAACCGGCTTCAGTTGATTAAGCTTATTTTACAGGAAGTAACTGCCTATCTGACCTCCAAAACCCAGTTTCTGGGTATTGTGACACCTCTCGAAATGTTTCCTGGCTGTCAGACAGTAGGGATTCTGACTTTTGACCACCCATAAATTGAAGATCTATGAAAAATCAAGGGATCAACAGTTTAATTGGTTTTCCAAGGTCCAGAGGCCTCGATTTCGATATGTAGTGGATATTCAACAACTCACTAACCAACCTCCGACAGCGCAGCTTAACCTCACAAAAAAATAAAATTGAATGTACAGAAAACTACAATATTACTAACCATATAATTACACCGACAAGAAAAGGGGCTTGCTTAGATCTAATAAGTAGTAATATTTCTAATGTCACAGCTGATTCACATTTTCTAGCGCTATCTGACCACGAAACCGGTAAAACCATCTCCTTTCAAATCACAAATTATAACAATGAGGGAAACCCTAAGCGATTCTGGTTTGAAAAACGTAGAGACTTCAGTACCGAGAACACAAATAAATTTATATCTTGCATGGAGGCCCTATCATTCAGCGATGTTTATGAGTGTATGGATGTTGATGAAGCTTTCAATCTTCTACATGATACTATAACATTGTTTTACAACCTATGCTTCCCTGTCATAAATGTCAAAATAGCCAATAAACCTATTAAAACTAAATGGATGACTAAGGGTTTAAAAAAATCGTGTCAAAATAAAAGAACGCTCTATTGAAAGTACCTCAAATCATCAGAAAACAAACACTCTCATCTCAAGCAATACAACGTCTATA
The DNA here is from genome assembly GCA_947562075.1 of Orthosia gracilis. Lineage (NCBI taxonomy): Eukaryota > Metazoa > Arthropoda > Insecta > Lepidoptera > Noctuidae > Orthosia > Orthosia gracilis. The sequence goes on along the minus strand of OX387272.1, from coordinate 47,713,078 downwards.
AAACTATTCTAAAAAAATGTACTCTTAAAGCTCATAAAATACAAAATACTAGATACATAGTTAAATCTTAAAATACTTGTAAAACAGCTTGGAAAATAATAAAAACTAATTTTTATTATGATACTAATACTACAGATATAAAGCACATAAAAAATAATAATCTAGATTTGTATAAACCTGAAGATATAGCTAATAGTTTTAACAATTATTTCATTAATTTAACAAAAAGTCCTAATACTACTAACACTAATAACCTATTTCTTATAAATATTCCGAATAACCCAAATACAATCTTCTTAAAACCAGTTGATGATTTAGAAATACACAAAATAATAAATTCGCTCAATAGCACTAACTCTACTGGATACGATAATATCGACACCAAAATAATTAAAAAATGTGCTAAAAGTTTATCTCGTCCACTAAGCCACGTATTAAATCTATCATACTGTAATGGTAAATTCCCATCACGATTAAAATATTCTATTGTAAAACCAATTTACAAAAAGGGCGAAAGAACCGAAATGAATAACTACCGACCAATAACTTTAATTCCAATAATATCAAAAATATTTGAAAAAGCATTATACAGTATTTTATATAGCTTCTTTTTAAAACACAATAATTATATTAAAATCCGAACAATTTGGTTTCAGAAAAAACTACTCTACAACTTTGGCCTGCTTCAATCTTGTTAAAATAATAACGGAGTATCTAGATAAAAAAATTCCAATTGTCGCTATCTTTCTTGATATGTCCAAAGCGTTTGACTTTGTGTCACACAAGATACTCTTAAATAAGCTAGACAAGCACGGCATAAGAGGCAATGCCCTCAATTGGATAGAGAGTTACCTCTCTGATCGCTACCAATGTGTTGAAATTCCAAGTGTAACTGGCTACCACAAAACATCTTATCGTTCTGAATACATATTAAACGAACACGGTGTACCACAAGGTAGTATACTCGGACCGTTGTTGTTCCTAGTGTATATTAACGACTTACCAGACTCAACTAATTACAAATGCATCTTATATGCTGATGACACTACATTACTTATTCCCACAGTAAAAATACTTACGAAACAGATATTAACAACACTGTAGATAACGTAACTACTTGGCTAAATAATAACAACTTAAATATAAATGTAAATAAAACAAATATACACTTTCAAACTCATAACAGCACCCAAATTTCTCTTAATATTACTCAAAAAGGCAAAGCTATAGAAAAAGTAGAATCAACTAAATTCCTTGGTCTAGTAATTGATAAACATTGCAGCTGGAAACTACATATCGATAAGATCTGCTCTAAACTGGATAGTTATGTTTATGTACTAAACAGACTAAGACAAGAAGCTACTCCCAATGCTACACTATGTGCGTACCACGGTTATGTTTCCTCAGTTTTACGCTACGGAATAGTCATATGGGGGAATTCTGTGGATTTAATCCGAGCATTCAGAGCACAGAAAAAGTGTCTACGTGCAATATGTGGTGCTGACTACCTAGATAGCTGCTTACCCTTATTTAAAAAACAACGTATCCTGCCATTGCCCTGTCTCTACATATACGAAATTTCCATGTTTGTCTACAAAAACCCCGGCCTCTTTACTAGAAATATTAGTGTAACAAATAGAAATAGTAGATTTCCCAATAAATTATCCGTACCAAGCCAACGCACAACATTATATAGTAAAAATTCATTCTGTATGGCTATCAGAATTTACAATAAACTTCCAAATGACCTAAAGAATCTTAACATAACGTCATTCAGAAGGAAATTATTTGATTTTCTGTTAAATAAATGTTATTATTCTACTAAAGAATTTCTCGATGACAATAACATTGTTATAGTATTAGATAGTACAATATAATTATAAGTAGATAATAAGCTTAATATTTGTACACCGATTCGGTAGAATGTATGATACCCTGAAAAACCATAAAACACCTATTGTAACCTACTACATTCTGACAAAATAAACTTTTCTTTCTTTTTTTCTTTCTTTCTTTCAAAAACCAGTACACTAAAATATCTCTAGTTTTCTTAGTTTTTTACAAGACTTTTATTCGAAATACTTAATGAAATTGTTGCGAACACTTACGAATTAACAAATACATGCCACTTAATAACCACGTGTTGAACACGTGGTTTTTGATGACGGGAAATTTGGGAGTGTGTATTATTCGTAGGTACATAATTATGTACGTAAACTTTAAAATGTTACGTTTCTCAGTATTTCTTGTGGTGAAACCACAGCAAAGTAGTATTAAAAAATATATTGAAAATATAAAGCATTTGGTGTAATGTAAAGTATATTGGCATCTTAATGATGGTTTATTTCTGTCTTTTGTTTGCTAACATAGTATTTTATCGATATCATCAACCACACCCATCGACGTACATCACTAAAGTCATTAAACTTGGTCTGAATAATGCTGCAGATGTCAACTTCCAACCAATGACAGAGCAGCACGCTAGGAGGGAGCGAATCCTATTGGCTGCTATGAGGAATATTCCAGAACAACCGAGTGACGTCGAATGACGCATCCCCGCCGCTTATAAACTCCTTGGTGAAATTCCGACGCCATATTATTTCGTGAATAGACGCCGTCAATCGCGCACGTTTGCTGAGTTACTCTACGAGTTAAGTCAACGACTGAGATAGTTATACAAAAAACCAAAAAGTAAGTCCAGATAAATCTTTATTTTACAACTAGTGTGTGTGATTATTTATAAACCGTTTAATTAATAGATTGCCGTAGTAAATTAAATTCGGATTGTTGCTATGAGAGATTTCATGTCGCGGGAACTTCTCCACGTTTCTATTCCTTCGTGTCGTGTGATTTTTCACTTATACTACTATTAAAGCTAGCAGTGCCTTAATCGTAATGGCTTAAACTTATTATCATAGGATTCTTTGGATCTGCGTGTGTGATTGATTACTGCGGGTTCTTTGTTCGCGTCGGAACAGGCACGTGGTACTTCTGGCAGGTGTTTTATCCGAAGTGTTCACTATTCACATTTTAATAACGAATTTTTTGTTTCCGGATGAACTGTCCTCGTTAAATTACCCCACCGCGTTCTGGAACGTTCGGCCTCGCATCGTATCGATTTACTGTGTAATGGCCGCCGATGCATTTTCCGTAGTGTTACGATAATCTAGTAGTTAATAAAGAAGGTACCGCTAGATATTTTGATTGATTATCATTGTAGCTCGTACCTTTACTCTTTTTTTTTTCCCACGTGTTAATTCAAAGTAGCCAGGTGCTAGTTAGATAAGCACCTATCAAAATGGCGGCACTTAACCTCTAAAATGCGGTTTTATCGATGACCATATGTGTTTAGGGGTAAAGGTCGTGTGTAATTCAGCCTATTTTAACACGAATATGTTTTGTTTCAGATGGCAGCAACTAAAGCACCCGCTGTAGGTATCGATTTGGGTACCACCTACTCATGTGTGGGAGTCTTCCAGCATGGCAAGGTGGAGATCATCGCCAACGACCAGGGCAACAGGACCACACCCTCATATGTCGCCTTCACCGACACTGAGCGTCTCATCGGAGATGCCGCCAAGAACCAGGTGGCGATGAACCCCAACAACACAATTTTCGGTTAGTTTCTAGCTGTCGCATACAAGTTAGGGATAACAGGGACTTCGATAGCAAAAATTTCCAAAAGAAGTATCTAGATAGTTTTCATTCGTATATAGCAACCCAGTAAGCATGCCGGCGGATATCAAAACCATAAAAAATCCCAATACCTAGTCCACAAAAGGAAGCGATAACGCAATCAGTCTGTTCGGCAACACGTGAATGGCGTGTGACTGGGAGGCGCCCCTCGTGATACCGGCGCGAAGCCGGCTTATTCAGCGGGCGGTTGATAGCATCCTTGTTACAGGAAATTGGTCGCGCGATCAATACAGGACCTAATTCATTCAGCTACCTATGACGTCACTCACGAAACTAGGTCTGCAGTTCAAATTGATTCAAACAAAGAAATAACACGTTTTAACACTTTTAACCAAGTTGAGTTCATTAATAATGAGGCGAGCTGTGCGGTCATTAGTGAGCTATTCTAACACAGCCTACATAAAAACCACAATAGAATGAATTAGTGGGTTTAAAAAGCGTCATGGTTTATACAGCTATGATAACATTTTTACTATTGATGACTAACCTTTGGAAGGAGTTTTTTTTATAGATGATCTTGCTAAACAATTCTTAAATCTTGATGAGTCATGCAAACTCTCGCGTAGGGTAAAGTCTTGAAAGGTCATCTTGTGAATAGCAAGGTCAGATAAAAACGGTCGCGTTAGGTATAACATTTTGTAGGTATTTATGTTGGGAATGGGATTGATCGCTCTTTACATCGTATTAACTGCGTTTTCATGATGATATCCAATATACTAGACTAGAGTCTCTGAACATATTGAATGATAAAAGTATTCTGAGGAAATATTTCTAAAGTATAAATTAAACATCAAATAGAACAGTATCTTCAACAGTTTCGTATTTGTTACAGATGCCAAACGTCTCATCGGCCGCAAATTCGAAGATGCCACCGTACAAGCCGATATGAAGCACTGGCCCTTTGAAGTAGTCAGTGATGGTGGCAAACCAAAGATCAAGGTCTCATACAAGGGTGAAGACAAAACATTCTTCCCTGAGGAAGTTAGCTCAATGGTGCTCACAAAAATGAAGGAAACAGCTGAGGCCTACCTCGGTAAAACGGTGCAGAATGCAGTAATCACGGTTCCAGCGTATTTCAATGACTCACAAAGACAAGCTACAAAAGATGCGGGTACCATCTCTGGCTTGAACGTTCTCCGTATTATCAATGAACCGACTGCTGCTGCGATTGCATATGGCCTTGACAAAAAGGGCAGTGGAGAACGTAACGTTTTAATTTTCGATCTCGGCGGCGGTACCTTCGACGTGTCCATCCTGACCATCGAGGATGGTATCTTCGAAGTAAAGTCTACCGCTGGTGACACGCATTTGGGAGGAGAGGACTTCGACAACAGAATGGTGAACCACTTTGTGCAGGAGTTCAAGAGGAAGTACAAGAAGGACCTCGCCACCAACAAGAGGGCCCTTCGGCGATTGCGCACTGCTTGCGAAAGGGCGAAGAGAACTCTCTCCTCGTCCACCCAGGCTAGTATTGAAATCGACTCTCTGTTTGAGGGTATCGACTTCTACACATCCATCACCAGGGCTCGTTTCGAAGAGCTGAACGCTGATCTGTTCAGATCCACCATGGAGCCTGTGGAGAAGTCCCTTCGTGACGCGAAGATGGACAAGTCTCAAATCCACGACATCGTACTTGTAGGTGGTTCCACTCGTATCCCCAAAGTGCAGAAGCTCCTTCAAGACTTCTTCAATGGCAAGGAGCTCAACAAATCCATCAACCCCGACGAGGCCGTAGCTTACGGTGCTGCCGTCCAGGCCGCCATCTTGCACGGTGACAAGTCCGAGGAGGTCCAGGATCTGCTGCTACTCGACGTCACTCCTTTGTCGCTCGGTATTGAGACCGCTGGCGGTGTCATGACCACCCTCATCAAGCGCAACACCACCATCCCCACCAAGCAGACCCAGACCTTCACCACCTACTCGGACAACCAGCCTGGAGTACTCATCCAGGTGTTCGAGGGCGAGCGCGCCATGACCAAGGATAACAACTTGCTCGGCAAGTTTGAGCTGACCGGCATCCCTCCCGCGCCACGTGGCGTGCCCCAGATCGAAGTCACCTTCGACATCGACGCTAACGGCATTCTTAACGTGTCTGCCATCGAGAAGTCGACCAACAAGGAGAACAAGATCACCATCACCAACGACAAGGGCCGTCTTTCAAAGGAGGAGATCGAGCGCATGGTCAATGAGGCCGAGAAATACAGGACTGAGGACGAAAAGCAGAAGGAGACCATCCAGGCTAAGAACGCCCTGGAATCTTACTGCTTCAACATGAAATCCACCATGGAGGATGAGAAACTCAAGGACAAAATCTCAGACTCTGATAAGCAGACCATCCTGGACAAGTGCAACGACACCATCAAATGGTTGGACTCCAACCAGTTGGCTGACAAGGAAGAATACGAGCACAAGCAGAAGGAACTGGAAGGCATCTGCAACCCGATCATCACCAAGATGTACCAGGGAGCAGGTGGTATGCCTGGCGGTATGCCTGGAGGCATGCCTGGCTTCCCCGGTGGCGCTCCCGGCGCTGGCGGCGCAGCCCCCGGTGGCGGTGCCGGACCTACCATCGAGGAGGTCGATTAAACACATTCCAACAAATTACAGCAAGCTTTTACTGATATTGCAGTATTCAACTACAGTACAGTGTCTCCAATAAATGATTGAAACTCACTTCAGTATTTTAATTATCTTTACCTTTTACACAAAAAGTTGCCAATCACCAAAGCTGCACTAAGCAGACCATAATATAGCTATCGCTCATCCACATCCACACGCTTAGATGACCTGAACAAACTCGACAGTTTTCATAAAACAGTTCACAGTAGCAGTATAGATGCGATTTCGGTCAAGGCCTGCCGTCAGTGCACATTGATAGACACATTCACGTTACCATTCAGGTGATTTACCTATGTAGGTGGATGTATTTCCGCCAGACCGTTGCGTTGGCGTCAATAAATTTCTTGTTCATTGACATCGACATATAAGTTGGATGACGTCATCAGCCATTCTATTCGAGAGATGAATCTAAATAAGTTAGGTATCCTTTAGATTCCGGCCCCCCAAACAAATCCAGTCGCTCAATAGGTATTAGAAATAGCTAAATAGAGTTATGATGATGCCAACAGTCGAGCATTTTCGTGGACGATATAAATCGACCGAAATAGCTACTCCAGAATTATCGTGACAAAGATAAAACTAGCACTCCGTGTTAACTCGTGTATCGTATAACAATCAATACATAGAAAAGGCTAAACAACTCGTGTGTGGCTCTTTTACATAAGTTGCACACACGAACCTAGTACCCTTGATATAAGTAGGTAGGTAGTCGGACAACTGACGTATATACCTAGTAGATATATAGCCATGTATAGTCCCCGTGAAACTTCTGGGGCCGCCCTGAAGTTGGTTTACGGGATGCGCGAGGCACGAAACGGTGCTGTTTTTGTATGAGATTTACTACTGAGCAGCCACTGTAGCCAACTTCAGGGCGGCCAAGAAGTTCGCTGCTGGGAATCGGAGTCCATCAATGAATCGACTTGTAGGGACAAAGCTCCCAGCTTCAATATTATTATGAGGGAATACTAAAGTAGTTGTTAGGTACGTAGCGCTTACAGTATTGATTTTTAATTACTATGTCTGTTTCAACGTCGGTTTTAGATGCACTTCGTCGTTTTGCAGACTTGCAGTACTGCCTAATAATGCCTTCAAGCTTAGGTTTAGAATAACGGAGGTACCTATAGTTCTCGCCAAACTTCTTGGCCGCCCCGAAATTAGCTACAATGGCTGCGCAGTAGTAAATCTCATACAAAAACAGCATTGTTTTTGCCTTGCGCATCGGAAATCCAAGTTCAGGGCGGCCCAGAAGTTTGACGAGCACTATAGTCACGCACTAAAAGGCACTTCGTTATTTTGTCTAGGTCAACATAAATCTGTGGCTTAGGATTAGGGCATAAGGTCTAGTTCATACCTAATATTTTACCAGCACAATAAATTAGGTATTTACGCCATGCCAGTATGTTTTAGTCCTATGTACATGCGGATGAGTCATGATGATTTCTTATATTTAATGGCAATTAATTATTAGAAATCATCATGACGCACTCATCAGAATCTGGATTGATCATCATGATCAATTCAGATTTCGGAATAAAATAAATGTAACTCAAATGAAACGAAAATAATTGGCGGACAGTAATCGAACGCAGGACAGACGAACGAGACAGCTGCAGGAGTTATGTCGGGATGCCGATTGATCAGTGAGGATTTAAGTACTTACCTCTATCCAAACAAACAACGAAAAAAATATATAATGCAGTTTTCGACTTCTCGATGCACACGGCCAGGATTAAGGCGATCTTGAATCCGTGTGCTAGCTATCTCGGGAGATACCAACGGATTACTAATAAACTCCTTCATTTTGCGATGACGTCTTCAGTTAGCGGTATTTTTCATTCCAGCGAGTGTAGTTGTTTAAAAAATGTTAAAATTATAATATCATTGGAATCGTCTGGAAGCGCAATATTTATAGCATTTCTGAGAACCATCGGGTTGTCTAAAAATAGTGCAGAAAAGCGATTACAAGATCTATATATATATTTACGAGTATGTTTATGAGGTGGTGATTCTTACTTTTAATCTCAATAGGCACTTTATGGTGAGTAATTTCCTACTGATATGATAAGCGCAACCTTCTAGACGAGAAATTATCAGTAAAAAACTGCGTCATAGTGACTTTTTGTTATGAAACTGCACTGATATAAGAGGAATGTGAAAAAATATATTAATAGAAAGGAGAAACTGAGATGTAAAATAGTATCTCTCTCTATTGATGTCATCTCAATAATCACGAATAATAGAAGAGGAAGACATTCTTTATGCAGATAAGGCCAAGAGAATGATGGCGATGGCTGAAGCTACAAGTTGTGGGCTGACTGCCCAGGATACGCCGGACGTAGGATATTGTAATGTAGGATTTAGGTAACCCTATCTCCAGATCCCTTCACTTCCCCTGCCAGTATGTTTTCAAAATCTTTCGGGAATTACATCTCTTTGGATGAGCATCTGTCTGATATTACCTATAGGTATAGTTCTCGCCAAACTACTTGGCCGCCCTGAAATTGGCTACAATGGTTGCGCATACTGGAAATCTCATATAAAAACAGCACCATTTCGTGCCTCGCGCATCCGGTAAACTCAGGGCGGCCCAGAAGTTTGGGGAGGACTATACCTATTGACATATTCTATCAAAATGATCTTCTTCCCGCCTTTTGGGGGACCGTCTCTATGGAGAATTTTGACATTAAAAAAGTGTTGGGTCTCAGCCTAATTGGAATAAATGACTTTTAATTTTGATCACACACCAACGCATCGTAGGTACACGTGTGGTCAACCCGTCACGGTTGCGAGGGCCCATGTCGTTGACCTATCGTCCATTATGAGACTGTAGCGGAAGCCGCCATATATCCCGTTTGTCTCAGATGACTTCTAACGTGTGAAGAGTACCTACTACTACGATACGGGTGTTATTGTTCTAAATATGAGCCAAACAGACACTATAGAGAAGTACATACTACACACAAACTTACCTATTTATTAGGTATTTCGTTACTAGATTACGGAGTGCGCTCTGTAAACGATCAAATTTGCTTGATTTGTTGGTCTAACTTCACGTTTTCATCAAACAATAGCATAAATGATCAAACCAAAGATAAAATAAATTGGTTAACTTGTCCGTTCATTCAGTTTGACTAACATCTGGATCTGGAGATCTTGTTTGACAATCACCGCTGTATACGTTCAAACTTGTTTGTCAAACACATCATCAATAAAGATTTTCGCCAAACGCGACAAACACGTACCTAGACTGTTTGACAAACGCTTCAAACACAGCTGCACACTATCAAATAATTTGACAACACGTAAAATTTGTAATAAAATTTAATCGCTTACAGTGCTTTAACTCCGTTTCGCTAAAAACTATACGTTATTCCGCAATGACTTTCCATTTTTATTTGTTTTAGCATTACATAACTTACCTCGAGTCTGTAAAGTTTCGTCATCTATTTTATCGGAGAAACTTCTCTGATTTTAATCCCCTAATGTTAACGAAATGCTGATCAAAAATAAATGTGGTTAAGGCATCCGCGGTGGCTGGCAGACTTGCTGTGCTGGTGACAATGATTGGATAGGTACTTAGATAATAAATTTGTAAGTATAATTTCAGTAATCCTATACTCTAAGATGAAGGTTCAATATTTACAAAGCACTGACACTCAATCAGCTGACAGCAGTCAATCTTCTAGTTCTGAAATTATCTTTCATCTGTACTAACTCAGTACTACTTAAATCGATGCTATGTACAACAGATACAACATTCTTTATCGAATTCGTTTTATTTTTATTGTTGAGTAGAGTGTAGCCCTAAAAAAATCTTGATTTACTCTTTTACCAGATTACGGCGGCGAAGCCAAAAGAAGGGTTATATTTTTAGCAGTCTATGTAAATGTGTATGTATGTTTGTATTTACATATTCCTCCGTAGCGCCTAAACTATTCATCCGATTTTGAGCAATAAAGTGTCAATCGATTCGTTATTATGGCCCGGGTAACATAGGATAAAAAAACCGTAGCCGAATTGCAGATTTTTTAACTTTTTGCTTGATTTCGTGTGTGTTGCTGTAGTTTAGGATATAGTCCCTGATTCGTGTGGTAGGTATGTCCATTACTGTATCAGTGTGACCATTGGTATGACCACAAAGTAAGTATGCGGGGCGGCGCGCCGATGACTAACATTTGGAAATGCAGTCATAACAATGACAAACAAAACGCAAGCGACATTCAAACATTTGTTTGTATTGTTATCAGTCCTAGAATGTTCTGTTTATCTACTAGGAATTAAAACACACTGACTATGCTACAGAATTCCTTTGAATAGCCATAACAAACTGAATATTTTACAGGCTTCTTCTTCATCTTTGTGGTAAGAGTCTATTAAATTTATCAATAGTTAGGTAATGCTATTGCGTATGAATTTGCCGCTAGAGGCGCTGCGCTTGTTTCAAAGTTTTTTGGCTTGTAGCGCGAGTTTATTCAATTTTTTTTATTGTAGTGAATATTTTCCAAATATAGCTGATAAAGATGTGTGGTGTAAGGGTGTAACAACACCCGTGTTAAAAAATTATATATTGTAAAAGATATGCAGATACATACACATGCTATTTAATATAATTATATATGTCGGGTTTAGTCAATAGTACGGACGTCAAAACAAATCACGAGCACGCCACCTGTCGGCAAATCAAGAACAACTACGCTGTGGCGCGCTTCCTCTAACGACCTGTGTGGTGGGCACACAGAATATAAGGGTTGAGTACTGACCTCCCTAGAGCTAAGACGTTGTAGAATCGGTATCGATCAGTAATATTAGTGAGCAAGATTGTAACTGTGAACTATTTAAATAAACCCAGTGTATCGAATAATTTATGTTATTTCATTTGCGCGACTGTACCCACCGACCTGCCCATACACGATGTCTTAACCTAAGGGAATACATCCTGACTTCCCGATGGTTTGCATCTATCGGTCAGCCATGATGCGACATCAGAATTGGGATTCGGTCGTGCTAATGAGATCACACGTAAAAACAATGCTAGTGAAAATGGCGGTTACATTCTTGCAAAAAAATGCGGTGTCAGTTGAGAAAAAAAAACAGTAGTGGTTCGTTTCTGCGACTACCCTCAGTCTAGAATAAAAAAAAAAAAACAGTCTAGAACGGAGCAGCAAGGAAGCTAGCAACAACCAAGGAGCTGAACAGGTCAAGGAGGAGCGTGTGGACGTGTGGAAAGATCCATACACATGGATCTTTAAGCCAATCTGGTGAGTCGTTTTCATTTTGTTATTGACTATGGCCAAGAGTGTTCATTATTCAAAATTCTGGTTTTGTGGTGGTTAATGGATCGTCGGGGTGGCCCGTGTCAGGTTATAATTTCATGTTAATTATCGATGGTCAAGTTGGGTGTTGTTGAGGGGTTATTATTCTACTATCACTGGCGGTAACCCTTGACTGGCCTTGGCTGACTATCATTGTTTAGAAGTTAGAATACCTACCTTACACTTCAGTCTGGAAATTATGATAATTCCAAATGAAATATTTTGCTTAGTTTTGTAGTGTTATAGTTTATGTAGTGATAGTTAACTAAGTTTGAGAAGAAGCATAGTATTCTTCTTTTGTGGTCGGAGGGCCAAATTATGTAAAAGTAGATAGACCCTACCAGGCCTCGTTAATTGCGATTTAAAATGCCACTGACGCTATGGCATTCATTGGATTATCTAAAGCCCATATATCTACCTGGGCACTTGGGACATTGTAATGTGTGGTTCATGTTTTGGACAGGGTCTCTGCATTCACATTCAGTGTTCATAATAACCCATTTTGCCGTGCCGGTTTAGGTTACTACACCAGTTAATTTCCATCAGAGCTGTGTATGGTTAAGATAACCGTGTAAACAAGTACTCTCGTAGTTTTTTTTCATGTTTCAGATACCATATTGTGTCGCAGTGGAGCCTCTGTTCAGATGCTGTATGCGAAGGCTGACCTGTCAACATTTGAGAGGTTAGGAGGAACGGCAGGCTAGCAGTTTGAGGTTGGGAGCGCGCAAGTTTGAAATGGAATACTCGGTGAGTCGCTTCCATGTTATTTTGATAGTGAGGTGGAAGGTTCTCTACTGAAGAGATGCTATTTTGAGTTTTAAGTGTTCATGTTTGATCACTGAATTGGTAGTGGTTATATCTAGCACTATCACTAGGTAATTAAGACACACTTTTAAAAAGCAAGTAGTTAGGTGATGAGTTTCCTATTGGCAGTATAGTTTCAAGATTTGGTTCAATACGAACTTTAGGATGAGATATCCCATAAGAAGGAGATTTTCAGTGACAAAGCCAGTTAGTAATGTCGTAGGGCCATGGCAATTGGAGAGTTAGTAACGGTACTGGTCATTTACGTGTATTCAGAACAAATCTTATGTTGCGTCACGATTTACGACCACCGTCTTCAGATCTGAATTCACTTGCTTACTTTCAAAGTAACATTAGGATAGCAGTAGATCTCGCGATCGTTTTCCTTACATAAAAACTGAGGTAGTGAGCGATAGTAAATGGTTACTGTTGATATTTGATTTTAAAGATTTTGATCCGAATTAATTCGTGAAGCTCCTTAATATTATCATGGTTAGTTGTTTCCCTTTTGTTAGCAGTCGGTATGTAAATCTTTGAGTAAAAAGTGCGAATCTTTTGGGAAGGATCCTCGATCACCAAGTTCCTTGAGAATTATATAATTATATTATTTATATCATCATAGTTGATGACAGTGGTAGTGAAACCAAATCTGATTAACATGTCTACTCATGCGACAAATTCTGGACCGCCCCTCATGAGTAACATGTGGCGATGGGTCTACGAAGAGGTGTCGTTGAGTATGCATTGCCTTTGAATTATGGTAAAGATTAACGGAAATGTTAAAATTACTTTATTTAGTTGTTGATCGTCGGATCTTTTTCTAATCAATTGTGTTGTGTGGGAAACTCTAGTGTGAAAACTAAATGGGCCCTTTATTAAGTCCGCGATAGGTTATTATGACAGGACAGTGATAGTTATACAATGAAAGCTTTAAATAGGAACGCTTAGGACCTACAAGTATGCACGCGGTAGGTTAGGAAAGATGCCAACGGGTCATGTACCAGTCGATGTTGAAGTTAAAGGAATTTTGATGATGATGAGCAAGCTTAAAGTGTCTAGTAATTCAGTCTATCGAATGTATTATGATTGACCGTACCAGTGGATTCTGGTGGAGGTCGGGGTCTAGAGACCGTTGTGAGAGCAATACAATTGCTGGTCGGCTAGAGGGCCGTGGCGTTGAAGATTTTACTCGAGGGTTTCTTTAAGCTTGACAGTTTTTGCAGCAGCAGAATTTTTAAAGTTGGTTTGGATCGATTTGTGGTACATGGCCCAGGGTGATGAATAAGTTAAAGACTAGAGTTCTAAAATTTCCCTATTTTCACGAACCCAATGATCTATTTTGGTCAGGAGTAGCCGAGCGTTGTGTGGCACCTGTAAGTCTGTGTGACACTGTCTGGTGTGAATGTTCATGTTTATGTTAGAGACCTTGCAGAAGGTTCATTTTGAGTTATGACGTTGAAAAAAGGTAAACTCACATAGTCACGCCAGAGGTGAGGTCACCATGTTAATGTTGATGACGTTCGAATCGTCAAGCCCTCATTACGAAAATTTAAATAATTTTGGTATTCTAATTTTGGTTAACAGAATTTATAAAATTGCTAATAAAAATTTAAGGGTAGTAAAATTTAAGTAAGTACCTAAAGGGCAAGAAGGTTATTTGGAAATTTGCGAAAGTGATGGTGATGATGATGATGAATGGACCGTGACGACAGATGATGAGTTCGGTATGTCTTTTGTACCTGTAATTAATAATACGCCCTCGGAGTCGGAGGAAACATTTTCCATATGCTCTCGCACCTTAAGTGTAGATAATTCCGAAGCTATAATAGAATCTTTGGAACGATCAATTAGTATGTGGTCTTTTCTACTTTTGTGGAAGATGATCATTTTTGTAAATGGGATGTCAAGATCACTCCTGCTGTTGTGGGTGTTGATCTGTGATGCGCTGTAGGAGTCTCACTTGCTTTAGTGGGTGACGATTCAGACCAGCTTGATTGTAACTGCGCTGTAGGAGTCTCACCTGCTTTAGTGGGTGACGATTCAGACCAGCTTGACTGTAACTGTGCTGTAGGAGTCTCACCTGCTTTAGTGGGTGACGATTCAGACCAGCTTGACTGTAACTGCGCTGTAGGAGTCTCACCTGCTTTAGTGGGTGACGATTCAGACCAGCTTGACTGTAACTGCGCTGTAGGAGTCTCACCTGCTTTAGTGGGTGACGATTCAGACCAGCTTGACTGTAACTGCGCTGTAGGAGTCTCACCTGCTTTAGTGGGTGACGATTCAGACCAGCTTGATTGTAACTGTAGGGGTTTTCTGTTGTAAAGAAATACCTAGACCAGTGATCCTTTCGAGGTGCTGCAGGAATCTCACCTGCATTGGTGGGTGACGATTTAGACCAGCTTGATTGTAACTGTAGGGGTTTTCTGTTGTAAAGAAATACCTAGACCAGTGATCCTTTCGATATGTAACTATGCAAAATGTTTCCTCACTCACCTAGAGTATGAGTCAGGATTGGACGAGCGAATACTGTGTGGAGATTTTGTGTGTTTCAGAAAACTTCCCTTGTATGATGGGAGACTGGTAGAACGGAGTGGACTAAGAACGTGTAGCGCAACACGACATGAGATGGCATGGAGCAAGGACAAGAAGATAATGCCTGTGGGTGATAGATTTGGGGAGTCTGTCACCTGAGAGAGGCCCGAGAAGGCGACGTGCTGTGTTCCACGCTCGCCTCTCAATAGGAATTACGGCCTAGAGAACACCATGTGGTTTTAGTCAGTAAGAGTCTGACAGACCCCTCAGCTTTCCCCAAGGGCTGAGGACATCCATTGAGGATTTCCACATGATTCGATACACTGTTAAAACCTGACAATGAGGAACAGACGAGGACGCCTGTATCGCAGGATGGCCGTGTCGGGTTTAGTCAATAGTACGGACGTCAAAACAAATCACGAGCACGCCACCTGTCGGCAAATCAAGAACAACTACGCTGTGGCGCGCTTCCTCTAACGACCTGTGTGGTGGGCACACAGAATATAAGGGTTGAGTACTGACCTCCCTAGAGCTAAGACGTTGTAGAATCGGTATCGATCAGTAATATTAGTGAGCAAGATTGTAACTGTGAACTATTTAAATAAACCCAGTGTATCGAATAATTTATGTTATTTCATTTGCGCGACTGTACCCACCGACCTGCCCATACACGATGTCTTAACCTAAGGGAATACATCCTGACTTCCCGATGGTTTGCATCTATCGGTCAGCCATGATGCGACATATACATAAATACTAAAATATAAAGGCAATAAATAAAATGAGTCATCATCTCAATCAATTATTATTCATAATCACAGCGACAGGTACACGAGTCTTTTGAACACAGGCAACGATTGGGCGCGTTTGATTGGGTCCGGCAACGCATTCCACAGACGAGTAGCCTGGACAGTAAAGGATTTATCCAGAAAACTCGTGCAATGCATTGGCATTTGAAGTCGTAAGTTATCTGATGACCTAAGAAATTTTGTGTGGGAATCGCAAAGAAACTGATAACGTTTCTTAAGATAAAGTGGGGTGGAAGAAGTGAAGAGCACATTATATAAAAGCGAAAGAATATGAACATTCCGGCGAAGGCGAATTGGCAACCACTTGAGCTTCACACGGAATTCGGAAACATGATCAAATTTTCGCAAACCGAATATGAACCTTATACAAACATTTTGAAGGCGCTTTTAAGTTTTTCGAGTTGTTTTTGAGTAAGGTCAAGATAGCTGGCATCAGCATAATCAAGGATGGGTAGCAGAAAAGATTGTGCAAGCGCAAGCCTGGTGGCAGTCGGAAGAAAATTACGCAATCTCCTCAAAGATGCAGCAGATGCAAATAGTTTGCGGCTAACCTCTTGCAGTTGGACAGTCCA
The DNA here is from genome assembly GCA_947562075.1 of Orthosia gracilis. NCBI lineage: Eukaryota > Metazoa > Arthropoda > Insecta > Lepidoptera > Noctuidae > Orthosia > Orthosia gracilis. The sequence continues at coordinate 47,696,734 of OX387272.1, read as the reverse complement.
AGAAAAGTTCCTATCAATGAATATCTCCAAGTTTTTTACTTTTTCGCAGAATGGAATAACTGAGATAACGAAAAAAACCTGGGGAAGAGTCGTCCAATCGATTCTTGAAACCATCTTAGAACTGCCCACCACAATAACCTGCGTCTTTGTGGGGTTATTCATAAGTCCATAACTTTTGCTCCATTCGCATATGTGGGCCAGATCACGAGTTATTATTACCATAGCCTAAGACAGATATCCGAGAGGAGCTCGCGAACAAATTTGTAAAAAATGTTAAGGCGATTTAAACGCCCCAATGTTAACGCAGTACTGGACGTGCAACCGCTCGGAGCCAAAATATCAATATTGAACCTCCTTTTGAACAGTTTTGTTTCCAAAATATTATTTGATTTACATATGCTATTTCAGTTATGAAGAAATTCCAGTCATAAAAAATTCTGTGTAAAAATATTTTTAAACATCCAAGTCGTTTTGGAGAAATATCCAAAAGTTGTGAAAAAAATCGTGTTGCTGATTATTTTTTTAAAGCAAAACTATTTGATATACATGAAACAATAATAAATATATATTTTTTTCAAACCTTTTAACCTAGCCGTTACTAAGGAGTATGCTTTAGAAAGTTACCGTTTTAAGGCACTAAAGCGGATGTAGGCCCTTAAGTATTCTCCTTTGTTTCGAAAAACAGAAGCTGCGCAAAAATCGATTTAATATTTAATCGCACTACTACGGTATTAGGAATGATTTTAATTCAAACTTTGCTTCCGTGTGCTTAAAAACAACGTTTAACAGCTATATTTAAGGGCCTTACTCACCAGTGGCGCCAACTAGTGAGCACAAAAATGGTAGACCCCATTTATAAGTAGGTAAGGACCTCGTTTAGTTAGTCTAGTCGACTAGGTCGACGGGTGTTAAGTGCTATTGCTGTTTTTATCTGAACTGTGCCCGAATGATGTACAACTCTGTCTTACCCGTTAGGAAATACAGACGTGAAGTACCTAAGTATCTACAACGATCGGATATACCTACATATCGTCAACTAGAGCACAGATTACTTAATAGTTACTACTTGAACTAGAGCTTGTGCTAATTTCTGTTTACTTTGATTCCCTACTAGCCAACCTAACTCACCTACTTACATATTAGGAACCTATTTATGAATAATTTTCGTTCTGAGGTCTCCGATGTTAACATTAATCTCTCAAATTATAAAAGGCTGTTAATTGCCCACTGGATGCGTGATGGATGGTTCAATGCGGCATGGCGATTTCAGATTTATAATAACAATGACTCCAGTTTCCCCACGACGTTTTCCTTCACCGATGTCAGCAATATCCAAGATAAACTTAGAAATTACTGTATAAATCGAAAGAGTCATATTGGTACATGCACATGGACGAGAGGTGAGGTCTTAGCCACTGGGCCACCACGACATTACACCGATTTATAATTACAGTTGGCTAGAGAGGTATCTTCGAGCCATGACATTATAGACATACTCGTACCCTACCTAGGTATAGTTATAGATACGAGTACTACAGTCTTATTAAAAACATAGCAACGTCACACTTGACACAACAGCTGCTGATACAGCGAGGCATCCAGATAAGCGCTGAAGGTGTATCTCACGAGATTTTTATAGCAGTGAGTAATTATAACGAGAATGGTCACGGAAGCAGGCTGTTTATTCCACATTTATCACAACAGTTCCGTGTTATTCGAAACCAGACCACCAGACATGTTTTTGAACTATCAATCAGTTTTATTCTTAAAGGTATGTAAGCTAAAAAACTATTTACTTCCGTCGTAAGCAAAAAATACTATTATTTGTAAGATACAAAATGACCTTTACTACATAACTATGGATTACGGATATTGAATACGTTCCAAGATATAAAGGCATAAGGGTTAGGTACACACGATTGGATTTGTCACGTAATATTTCGTGTCGTGGAAATAAACGAAGTGCATCATAAACATTCACGAAACGACTTTGCTAGGCTAGTTCTTTCACACTCCGTCAAATTGACTGTTACCAGCTTGTTATTTTCGAGTTTTGCCGTTGTCGTGGCAACAGAATCGAGCAGAGCGCCTTCTGTTCTGACTTGGAACATGAGCATTATAATTCCGTGTAAGAGGAATTCGTGCGGTGACAATCAGGAGGTTACTTACAAGGATAAAATAATGTAAACGACAGCATGGTGAGTTCGTGTTTGAATGTGAATTTTTACGTTGCACGCCGTAGAATCACGACACGACATCGCACTGCGCGTTCACGGCTTCGTGTCTTGGCACGATGCGTCTCGTGTTTATTCTGGTTCTAAGTCCTCACAAGGGTAATACTACGTAATCATTTGACGTAAGTTAGCAAGCCGAGTGAGGTGGATGAAGCCCTTCATGGATTGTTTATATTGTTGTGGCTATAAATAGGCTTCCGGCTTCCTTCAACTTCATCCATAGCCCGACTTCGCCCACTGCTTAGCATTGACCTCTCTCTTCTTGTGCCAATCACCACATTCCTGTTGCTTCTAATCCCGTAATGACAACAATGTCATCTGCCCATCTCGCCGCTGGACGACCAATACTTCTTCTTCCAGTCCTTGGACGCCATTCTATCTTCCTTACTTATTAGAATATAATTACTGTAACATCGAGACTCTTGAGTCTTAAGTCAAGACGTAGTTGGGCTGTCAAAAAAATGAAATTGTGCTTTTTAAAATTTTACTTTTGTTACGAAATCGCATATTTATTTAAAAACGTTCGGGTTGATAGGTATACTTACGTAGTTAAGTAAGATTCTTGTTTGGGGCTTCGCTGCAGTAAGGAAACATAAAGCATCATCAAATAAATCGTTTGTGGATCTTGCGAGGCAAGAATCAGCAAGAATTCAGTTACTGTGGTGACCACAGACATAAATCTAACTAATCTAACTAGTTAACGCAAGTCCCTCCATCTGTATGAAAACCAAACGTGCCACTTTTTCACACACAATTAAAAAAAAACAAATTTACTTACCAATGAAAGAAAACATTTCCAATGCCTCGGCCACCTTTTTCTATACTTACAGTCTTTACAGCTCAATATCGCATAAAAGGCATTTTTCTAGATTTCGGTGGATTTCCGAATGGATTTGGATGCTAAATGAAAAGCTCAAAGTACCTACGATCATTGATCGTAATTTTACTCGGTTTTTTGATATGCGAAGTACATACAATCGCGTCATCTAGTTAGATTTATATCTGTGGTGGCGACCATCCAGAAAAATATACAAGTTAAGGGCAGTACCAGAAGAAATTATTTAAAAACGATCTAGCAGTACCATAAAAGGGATCCGAAACAATCAGAGAATCCATTATGGATTCACCATCCAGCCAGCGTTTGCGATGCACAGCTGTTTTCCAAGGCGAGTCGTATTTTAGTCACAAATAAATAAAACCACAACGTTTCAGTTGACATTTTTATTTTGGCAATGCAAACAGCGATAACACAACATACCCGACGTCGAATCCATAGTATTTGTTGTCAGAACCGCTCAATTTGTGCTATTACAAAACAACGGGATACTCTTTAAATGGCTACAATTTATTATCACGATTACATAATTTCATTGAATTTAATTGAATCTGTCTTTCACTATCTGCTGCTAATGAAAAAGACGAATATCTAAGAAAATCGGCAGTCTTACAACATTCGCACTGGTAGGTACCATAGCAAAATGAGAAGATAATTAGATTCCATTATCCTATCTAATCATAATATTTCGTTTCTATCATTATAAGTGATGCTAGTTTTTAAATACTTCATGTCAATAAAAGGTGCACCCGGCTATCATATGGGATTTACAGTCAGAAAGTAAATAATCTTAGTCTCATTGTCTAGGTAGGTACGACTTGTAGTCTATACAAGTATATAGACGTCATCACATCACATCAGCCGAAACACGTCCACTGCCGGACATAGGCCTCCCCCAAGCGTCGCATTATTATTCATAAATTTAAAACCAGGATGAAATTAGTAACACAGGACAAGAGAGAACAGAGACAAATGGATCAAGGTACAAAATCTGTGCACTTCTTACATCATTGATTTTTCAAAATGAGTGGAAGAGAAGAGATGGAAAGCAAAGGGAATTAGGGAAGGGAAGGCTATATGTCTCATAGTCCAGGAGACTATGTGACTGAAGGAGAAAAACTGAAAGTTACGGTTTCTAGGAAGTAAGACATAAATAGTACTAATCTAGTTTCGTTACTACATCGAGTAATCTAGATTTGCTTACATATGAGTGTTCTTATAATACGGTTCTATATGTTAAAAAGATGAACACTATTTCCACATTAGAAGCAGACAGTGGCAGAGAACCAATCTCAGCAAGCGAACACTAAAGTAACTATTTTCCGAACTATTTATTTACATTACGAGTACAAAATGTTTTGTTACTATGCATCATCATCATCATCCATCAGCACACACGTCCGTGTTCCAGTTTCCTGAACTATAAGGCCTGGCCGGAGCCACATCGCAACCACTCCATACCTATATTACTTTAAAATGTACATGTTTTACCATAAAATTCAATAACACAGCTAATTTTCAATCTTACAAAGAACCTATAGAATATAACAACTTTATACAACGACACATTTCATGCCTTGTCCATTCCGCATATCAAGCAGATTCAGGCAATAACTGTATTATTGACTTTTACCATGACAATTTGTTAAGCCTATTTTTTACTATTTTAAATATAAATAAAAACAAATGCATTGAATTCACTTATAAATCAAACCAACAATCAGGTACATTAGTGAAAGTAGTTAGAAAAATTATAGCCGTTGCTGACAGTCAATATATAAACTTATAAAAACGATATGTTTCAAAAATAATCTGAATATTCTGTCATTAATAGCAAACCAATTCATTCGTCCCGTCCCACATATTATAATAACAATTAACAAATGAATATATATTTCGTTTTAACATCAACTTATTGCGTACATTTATCTAAATATCTAAAGTTCACATTTAACCGATACAAATCATATAAATGCGCTTATAACAACGTTTTTGTTATATCTTTACAACTCTATCGTTAACTAGGCTTATACTTTTATTTTATGGAATATTCGAGGCTCCGTCATTCGTCGCTTCCAACTAATTTTATTAGGTTTAAGCTTTATGCGTTAACTGCTTTATTACTGAACCATATTTCCAAAAACTTTCTTCAAAACTATCAATCACTTTCTATGAAAAAACTTTTTGAAGATACTTTCTTTCTTTGGTAATCTTTTCATTACTTAGTTCCACTCTTACTTCCACTTTCTGTTGTATATGGTTCTTGATTTTCATATGTGCGTTAAAGTTGATAGAGAACTCATATGTACATTCGTAGATATCCTAGGTCAAGCTTGAGATTCCCTCCCATTCTCCATTGTTGTCATTCTTACCCGATAAGCGCCTCACAATGTCAAGTAACGTATGATCGGAACCGGGAACTCCTCTTGATCTAACTATAAGCAATAAGCGGTAACTTACAATATCAACAACTGGGATGACATCAAGGCTTACGATTATACCTGACGCGAATTTCTTATAGGGGTCATTATCTTCATAAATAAGTTCTTTAGAAACACTTGATACGTCTCCTATTTACATACGATTCTTCGATGGTCGTACACTAAACTTCTTAGTGGGTAATACAGTTCAGTCAGTCCAGGTGTTGTGACGGCCTACATCCAGGCGATAGCCGGTGAGCCGTCCGACGACAAGGAGTCTAGAGACCTCCTGGTCGCCTTCCCAGGGGCCTGGTGTCAGTAAAGCGAAGAACTGGAGCATGGCCCGTCCACTCCTTGCAACTGTTGTTCTCTCTCTGGGTTCGTGATCAACTGTAATGGAGAATTTTGGGAAACAGTTTTGTTAGTTCTTTGTTCTTAAATAAGAAGAAAGTTCTGTTGTTTTCAGTTTTTGAGTTTAATTTCTGTATTATTTACGGATAAAAGGATCAATAATAACTGGTCCTCAGTGAAGAAAAAGAAAATTCGGTGTCCTATTATTGTCTCAAGGTATTCTTTATTGCTGTTATAATTTTTATTGCTATAGATATTAAATTGGAAAACACATATCATGTAGATTTATCATCTGCTTTAAAAGGTGTTGCAGTTCTAGCAACAAACAATATACATGTTTAAAGACTAGTAAGTGGGTCAAAAGTACTGATTCTATAAAAATAAGTCCAGAGCTAACTAGTCACTTGTCTGATTCTACTACAGGACCTAACTAATGGATTTGACACAAATGACCATTACAAGAAAGTGCAAGATTAAGAAGATATCAGTCAAATCTGGGTCAAGCACAAGGAAAATAATGACTCAGTTTTTGTATAAGGGAGCAAAAATGTCAACGTAGTGTAAGAGTCTAGCTTTATAAGGAGTTGTGATGTCAGCTGGTGTGGTGAATGTGTAATAAATGTCTAATTTCACGAAGTGAGCAATATTCATTCGAATATATGTTTGACGAGAAGGTGGCGATATAAAAATTGAGCATGGTAATGCTGTATTAAGGCCGTATAAAGAATCGCCTTCACGAGGTTTTAAACCAAAGCTTGATCGAAAGATCAAGCTCTTAAACGAGGATAATAACCCTCGCCTTGAGTGCAGCGCTGCGCCAGCGGCGAAGCCGCAGTGCTGGCGCAACGCTGCGCTCAAGGCTGTATCCTTCAAGAAATGCACTACTGAATCACACTTAACGATATTTGAACTTCTTTCGTGAAATTAGCCACATCATCTAACCTTCTTTCTTGGTCTCCACTACTAAGGACAAGAGGAATGATCATACTTCTCTAATTTCACATACAGACGGTAGCAGTCCATCTGTCGAGTTGTTCGGCGACCTCGGCGACGGCGTCGGCGCGTGCTTCGGCACTTCTCGGCCCGCCGCCATCTTGTCGTGCAGCTGAGCGAGACGCATACTCATCTGCCTCCGCTCCTTCTGTTCTCTTTCTCTCTCCCACCGCCTCGCGCTGTAGCTTCGGATAGAAGATGAACTGCTCTGCACAGAAGTTAAACTTGGACGTCGCGAACCTGTGCAACAAAGACAAAATTAGAACCTCTTATGAATAAGAGGGACGCAAGTGATGCGTGCGATTTATATATGTTCTTTAGTATCTTCTTGTGTATGGTGAGAAGCGATTGTTTCTTGATTCTTTTCAGTTTCTGGAAATGTAAGCAGTGGAAAGTTGTGGAAGCTTAATGTCACCGTTATAATTTTAATAAGTTAAAATATTGGGAGGTTTTTTTTTAAATATGTATATGAAAGTTTTTTTTTCATAATTATATAATTTACAACATGTACGAACAGATAGCAAAGCAGTGTAGCAATGACAAAATGACCTAACTACATTTAAATACATGGAAGGACAACAGTCAGTACTTAATAATTATGTCATGGAATTTATATTTTAGTAACATGAATTTAATACAAGTGGAAAGACAAAACCGAGCTACCTAATTACTTCAATCCAGTTTATATTAACACTGGGACTGTGTTAGTAAAATATGATGTGTCTAAATACTTGGAAGAAACATTCATTAATTGGTCTTCCAGGGTTCCATCCATCTAACTACTTACAGTATGAACAGGGGATTACAAAAATAGCCAAAATACATTATTTACAAAAATTTGAAAGCCCTCTTATAAGTTCAATCTTTTCAGCAGTCCTGTTGTCGTACTTATTTGTAGTTTTGTCAAAGGGAAAACTGAAAAGGATAATATAGCACTTATGTATATCGATAGTTTTTATTTAACAAAATAATTACTTGCAATAGGTGATTAAGGGTATTCAGTTGGAGAAAGTTATTAAAATTTCGGAATGCAAAGGAACTTGAAATTGAAGTCACCAGAATTTTCAGTCATTATTATTTTTTAGTATATTCAATGAAATTACTGTGATCGTCATTCTGTACTTATGTTGGGGTCCATACAACACATAGGTGACTGAAAGCGAACGCTTACGTGCACAGCCAGTGAGGTGTCGACAGATTTAAGCGAAGAAGCAGTGCTGCCCTCCTAAACGACATCATTTTCCTCCATTGTCAACGATACAGTCACGACAAAAGTCTATGATATCCTCATATTTTTTGACATTTCTGTTATCGTTGACAGCGTCAGAGAGTGATGTCGTCCGGGGAGCTGGGCCCATGAAACTGAAGCTTTCGCCCACCTCCGATTGTGCTTGCGAACAGTACTACATGTATGTCAATCGCAGAAAATGTGATCTTCGAGGTAAACTGCAAAGTTAAGCTTGTGAACTGTGACGTCTTCTGAATTGATTGCATGATTTTGGACTCTGCAGTGATGTATCGCTGTTTGAGTTTCAAGAAGCTAAAATTTTGTGTGTTCGTGTCTGACAAATTTTGACAGATAAATTAAAAAGTTTCTAGAAAAGTGTTTGTAGGTACTTTATTCTTGGGTAAGAAAATGGAATTTGTCGAAGCGATCAACTTCCATGCAGCACTGTGTAAAGTGTTAAGCAAATTGTAAATACATACATTTAATTCTGGCACACAGTGCCATCTTCAACCCATGTTTTTGCATCTTCAGTTTCGTTAGCACATACAAATTAAGGCGTGTGGGAAAGAATAGACAGAAAGGACCATGGCCATCTTGCTCGCGCCGCCAAACCACTTCATCCTGCGACTGTCGCGCCACGTTTCCACCAAGAAGCGCAGCCATTCACGAGTAAAGCCTCACACACAGTAAGCTGTACTTACGCCAGAAATGTCACGTACCAAATATGCTGAGAAGAGGGAGCTACCTGCTATTGGATAAGGAACAAGCCCTGAAATAATGTTTTATGGCGGAAAGTACCATTTGATTTCGAAATTCAAAAAATAACGGCCGAGGGACCATTGGATTCGAAAATCAAAAAATACTGACGGTGGACCCATTTCAAAAAATATTTTCGTTGAGTTGATGGCGAAAGGGCAGGGGTGGATCGTAAAAATTCAACTCTGGTGCAAAAAAATTTGAACATTTCCTCTGTGGATTTTTAACTTTCTTATGATTCAACTAAACACACACAATCAACAATCTTTTTTTGTCTGATTTTCTTGTTAGCGTATGTTATACATGTATTTAATCTTTGCCCAAGCCCAGGGTGTGCCAGACGTCATACTAGTGGGATATTTTACCTGAAGGCAAGCTGTGACTATGGTTGGACGAACGGCTTACTGAACCTATTTAACTAAATTAATATTGCCTTCACATTAATCGGCTTTTCAAAAACTTTGGTTAGTTTTCTGAAACCAAAATATTTTACGGAAAAAATTATGAGCAAAGGTTAAAAAGGTCGAAATTTCGGTTCAACTTCGGATAGGTTTGATTTTTGTGTGTCAATTTCGTACAGAAACAGGAGCAGATAAAATAAATGCAGTTTTCTACACCTCTTTAATTTAATGAATCAGTGAAAATGATGATTGATTAATTTCTTGTATCCATACGAGACCCAATGGCTTTTCTGTTGTTTCGGTAATTACAACATTGCATTTAACCGGTTTAAGCAATTGCCGCATAAGTTAGAACATTTTAGGACCTCACCTTGGAGAGGATAACTTTTCTTTGACCCTATATGTACAAAAATAAAGATAACTTTGTCGATTTATGCGGAATATATCATGAAACAAGTGAACGTAGAATGCGAGAGCAAGCGAAGCGAGCGCCGAAATTTTAGTTATTATTTTATTATGGTAATCCTTTCTTGACGACTGGGATCCTATACCGGAGCTCCCTGGGCCCAATAAAAAATTAATAAAAATTTTATACCGTTTGCTGACACTGCGAACACGGCATGGAGGCCCTCCAAACCTCGGGGCTCTGGTAATCCTGATGGATTTCACCACGTTGCACCGTATTCTGTTTTAGCAGTATTATAAAATTACTGTCCCCTACGAATATACAGCAGAAGCTCGTTTTTTTTTCTCATAAGTCTTGTAAAGTATTAAATAACTTAACCCATGAAGCAAAATTGTCCTTTTCTTTTTAATAACGACATGCGACATGCGATAAGGCCGCCCATTGTATGTGTATTAGACTTAGTTTCTTTTTATTAATGTATTTTATGGTGTACATTAAAGCATATAAAAATAAATAAATAAACGACTGGTGGCCCTTTATTTTCAGGGGCCCTGGGTTGCAGCCCCAATAGCTCGGTAGATCCGGCCCTGCGAAAGAAGCTACTTGGACATTGCCATATGAAAATGTTTCTGCGGATAACACCATGTTTTGTAGTCGAGATATTTGAGGGTCAACCAATGACAGCTATAAAAATATGAGGTAGATTTCACTGAGAACTAAATGGATTCTCATAATTTAAATAAGGGTTATTGGAAGTATATAAGCATATGATAAACAGGACATTACATGGAATTATTATGTCAGTCAGTGATAAGCGAAAACACATATTGTTTTCCTGTTTCAATCAACAAATTATTATTTAGTGGAATATTTCAGTACCTATACCTAAACCCAATAACACAATTAGATTGGTGTTCTTTCTTCATTGGACTTGCAATTAAACTTCTGAATGAAAGAAGTCGTGACTTGACTTTGACTTCGAACGCGACGCGGTGTGCAGAGCTGTTCCACACACGATGGGACACGTACACTTATGTCTACACATTACAGGAACTACTGAAAGACGCTACTAAAGGCGGTAAACTGGTAGGGGAATTATGGACCGCTTTTGTTTAAATTGCCATTGTCTCGCTGAACAGAAGAAAGTGGTTAGAATATTGAAATGTATATCTTGAGGAAGTATTCAGCATATTCGGCGGCATAGTGGTGGAAAGTCGCAGACTGGAGTCAGTCCTGAGCTAACACCGAGACGCAACATCTACCGGACACAGACGACGGCGACCTCTCATGCGCCCGTGACCCGCCGCATGCGCAGCCTGCTCCGCTGGGGCTGATGCAGCAGGAAGTGGGTGGAAGTTACTGGCACTTAGTTAGGCTTTAACTCTGTGTTGGACCTATAGAGATTTGTGCTTCTCGGTTTGGATGCGGCTTTACGGGCGGAACAATTTTGTGATTGCAATAGGTGATCACACCAAATAAGGCACTGAAAGTTGTCGCTAATTGAAATTCCCGATGTCTTTGTTTGAGATTGTACGAATTTTGAGCTAGTTATGGTACTGATTCAGATCCCTGTGTAGCGGAGTAGGCTGACATGCCGGCAGGTCGCGGGTGTCGCCGCCGGCCGGACACCCAGACGTGCAGATGATGGGACGCGCCGCATACATTATCCAGATCACCTTTGGCGGCGCACTTAGGCGGGTGCGCGCCGCCGTCCCGCCTTACGGCCTTCAGGTGGCGCGAGATTAGCAAGATGGCCGCGGTGCGCGCCGCACCTGCGCGCGACGCCGACACCGGCACCCCGCCCCGCCGCGACGCGCGCCGCGACCCGCCCCCACCCCCTCCGGCGCCCAGCGAGTCCTCCAGCGTGCCCGACGTGCAGCCCGAGCGCGACGACGCGCGGGACGACGCGCGCGTGGCGCTCAGCGTGCCCCCTGCGAGCGGACACAGAACAGTGCAGCACAACACACATTCATGAAGGGGCATAAGAATATTGACTATGCAACACTTTTTATAAAATCTCTCTGACCAATTAGCAACGTAAAAGTAAAGGATTTGAATTAAAAGTTTGCTTAACAGGTGCAGTCGTGTGTGTTGCTGAAAGAAGAAGCATGTGGAAAAATATAATAAAGGAGAAAGTTTTGAAACCATGATTGTGGTCTCGGCTCCCAGCATTGGGGAATAGACTACAGTTCAGAGATTTTGTCAGTAAGACGAGTTCAAGTTAGGACGGCTTAGCGCTTTTATCATAACATAAATCAGTCTAAACATTGATCTAGCTGGCTAGCTCTGTAGACACCAAAGATTTTGTATCAGCAAAGTCACATTTGCTTTTGCTCCTACTGACCTGGCTTCACTATTAACATGTTCATTTATAGCTTAACTCAACACTCGAACAGAAGGCTAATGACTTTATCTAGCTTAATTTAACAGTCAAGCAGACTCAAAGTTTACCTGTGTCATTAAGCGAGTAGAGACAAGGCGGCGTGAGCCTCGCATCGGCCAGGTGCGTGGGGTGGTAGCGTGCCTTGGTGTACAGGTGCAGCACCATGCACAGTAGGCCCGCTAGCACGAATATGCCCGACGCCACACCCAGCAGCGTCGGCAAGTCGGCCGTCAGCAACACCAGGTCTACAACGAACTACTTGTTGAAGACTAACAGTACTCACTTGGATTGGAAAAGCCTCTGCATCGCTATGAAGACTACGCTTCATCATTGTTACAATTTCTCAAGCAGTCAAATTGGGCATAAAAATTCTTATCAATGGACTCATCAGTTTCTTTCATATGTGAGGAGTGTCAACTACATCGTGCCAATAAAGACTATTGCACCATTTGTTAGAGATATACGAAAATGCATTAAAGTCGATGCAACATGATCGTCAATTTATCAGGTAGTGGTTCACTTTTCATGTGTGTGAGTGTTCACTAGGCATCAGTTTCTCGCTCAACAATGTTCACGGCCTTTCCTAAAGCCTCGTGAAAAATTGATATTTTGGCAATCCAAAAACATTTTGACATTTCGGCAATCGATATCGCTGATAGAACTTTCCTATATCTAGCTAGTGCCTCTGGTCATGCACCCGACAACGGACATCATTAGCAGTTTGAACTATGCTCCAATAAATCTGATTACTCTATCTTCTTCGTGAAAATTTGCTATAAACAAACAACAAACCACTACCTTCGGTGCAGAAGACCCTCGAGGTGGGGCGCGTGTGGCTGGTCTGGTGGTAGCCGGAGTCACACTGGCAGTACGCGTTGTGGTTGACCTGCACGCAGGACGCGTGCGTGTCGAATGCCTTGCACGTTTCCCGGTAGAAGCACTGCTCACCCAGTTTTTTAGCTGTAAGGTAGAAGATAAGGTTTTAGTTATTGGGGTTGCTGAGGATCTCTTCTTTGATAGGTGGTTATGAAGTAGAGTTTTGTTTTGAGACAAGCTCGCCTCACTTTGCCCAACCACTGCAACTTTTGAAGCTAGAATCAACAGTGGCGATCACAAAAAAAAAACAATTCAATGAAGCTCGGCGAGCCCCGAAATTCTTTACAAATTCAATTTTAATATATTGCATCCACAATGTACATACTCGTACAGGTGGTAAATATAAGTGACAGAAACAATTACGGGCCCTGTCGGGCACAGCAACATTCTAGATACAGTCAGTGTCTAGGAGAGAGGAATTGCTCTTAATATTTCCAATGTTTTTATTTGGTTTAATTTACCTACTAATATGTCTATGTTGTTCTATTTTTCTGTCATGTCATGTACTATTATTATCTATTATTACCTACTTATTAATTTATTCAACTAAATTGAATTAAACTTAGTATATTTGATATGTTTAGTTTATATTTAATACAATTATTATTAATGCTTAATTTTCATAATTTAATTTATGAGCGTATATAATCTACTGTCCATTTGTGTTTATGGGGTCAGACTCTTCTTAAAATGCACACTGGTCTAAAAGTAGGTATTCCATTCACAATTGAATCCACAGTATTTTCATATTTATTAAGCAATCTATTTCAAACCTTCTCGTGCTACACAAATCCAAACCAAAGCAAATTACTGATATTTCAAAACAACGAAACACTGAATTCTCCGACGGAATTCAACAAAACATGATATACTTGTACAAGTTATTCTATCACTTGTTCAGCCAAGTTTCGAACAACGCAACTTGCTCCGAAAGGGATAAAAGGGAACCTTGAGAGACTCCAAGGCACACAAATATATACTATGAAGCGATTGAACGATTTTGTACCAGCTGCGTATAATTCTAAGGATTCAGTTGCAAAGACACACGTGCCTGTAACTGTGAAGGTTGATTTGAAAACGTGATGTCAAGTGTCAAAATGGGTTTTGTTATAACTTTACGATATGTGAAGCTATTGTGTTCAAATACGTAAGGTCGATGGAACGTCATCAACTCAATGTTATTTTCCCTCACATTAATATGAGAATTTCTAGAGGTACCACGCAATAATAACGTGAGTTCAAAGATGTTAATTGTATGCAAATACTGTTTAGTTTGTAACCTCGCGGACGAGGTTTAAATCTCGTAGAAAAAAACGTTTGTTCATTATATATATCGGTATAAGAAAACGATAGTGATCATGCTGTGACCATACTATGAAGACGTGTCAACGCTATCACGCCGCTGTGTAAAAGGGATAGCGCTAATAGTCCTGTTTAGCTCTGTCTCTCTCTAAAATTTGGAACCATGATAGTTTTAGTAAGGCTCCTGACGCTTGCATGTTTCTATTCTCTACTCTACTACACTAATCTACACTACTCGCAGTCGTATGAGAACAAGAAAGAGACGGAGCCATACAAGGCCAATGTTCATTTCTCACAACGCAATCATGATTGCATTGGGAGTTCGAAGAACGGCCCCTGGTCCTTTGATACACCATTCCCACAGAATGTAGCATTTGATTGTGTAGTAAATCATAGATGAATATTTATGGCCTGGACCACCTTGACAAACTTTGTGCAGAATTTTGGGGAGCACTGCAGACCAGTTTATGAGAGGCACAGATGAAAAGAAGAAATCGGTGTAATCTCAGTATTATACGGCAACTGGCCATGATATTTGGTCTTGTAAATGTATCAGGGAGTTTTGGTATAAAAACGGACAACTTACCTTTAGCGCATCCCTGGGCCACGCCGACGGAGACAGGGTGCTTGGGGTCGCACTGGCAGGAGGCGCTGGTGGGGTCGCAGTACACGTGCATAAGCTTTGGGTTGCATGTGAACTCGCAGGGCGAGCCCAGGTACATGCCCTTCTCTAGAAACGGAGAATGTGGTTGGTTAGAAAAGAAAATTATATGGCAAATCGAAGGGATGTGGATGTTCTGGTAAATATTAAAAATCAGTCCCTGAAATTGTTAATTTATTCAATGTCAAGAACTGGTGTTATGCTCAGTTTTCATTTTATTCTAAGAATGTGTGGCACTATGGAAGATCTCCATTGGAACAGGGAAATTTATTGTGCCACTTCGTCTTCCTAAGAAAAACACTAACACCTTATAAATAAACGCGTAGTAAGGTTATGCCTTAAACCTAAAAAAGTGTATGGTAAGTCTGGAGATTATTCTAGTGGTAACTTTATTTAATTATGATTAGGATAGAAGTGGTGAAGGAACTGTCTGTCTGACGATCAAAAAGTGCTGAACATAATAAGTCAAAATAATCATATATATATCGTTATCAGTCTAAGTTTGATGTTGAAGAAATAGGTTTTAATTTTGCTTCTAAGTTCATGAAACACAAATCCAACATGTTAAACGCCTCACACAATTAGTATCCGTAGTGGTATTTTATGTTTATAGTTATGCATATTGAAGCAATAAGATTAAGTGTGTGCCTCTGCTAGCTACAATGGCACGTACGACACAAGATTTAGGCCGACGTTTAAGCTTCGAATAGGCTTTGTCATAAGATGGCTAGCTAGTTCGAATTCGATTTGGATTAACTTTAGTGTTGGTATCAAGCTGTTCTATGAACTTAAACTTGTGTTAGTAGGTGGTACACTCTTAGACAAGGTTTCTGGTCAATTAATATGGAGTTAATTTAGTCAAGAAATAAGGTCTGTTAAAACTTTGTTTTTGGTAGGTACCAAAAGGATCACCTGGAGCTCTAGACAAGTTAAAGACAAGGGTGTTTATCAGCGAGCAATCTGACAAATGCCGAAATGTCAAAAGGGAATCGTCACGTGACAGTTCGATAGCTATCTTGTATGTATGTATGTATGGTTGTATGTATGTAACATTCTTTATTACCTCAAATCTTTCAAACCACTAGACGGATTTATATAATTAAGATATCGTTAGATAGGTCTTGACCACCCAAGTTTTTTATATAAGTGACTTTAAAAAAAATAAACATGGCGCCATATTGTGAGGGCTCCAAATTTTTCTTTTCCATCCCCGCTCGCGGTATCAAAATCAAGTGGTGATCACAAAACAATAAGGCCTATGTCCAGCAGTAGACGTTTTTCGGCTGATATGATGATGATGAAACCATTATGTATCCTCCGACTGCATAGCATGATTTTCTTCTTGTTTAGAACTTTTTAGTTTGCTTCTACCGTTGGTAAACCGTTACCATTTTGTGCCCATTGCCGTTGAGACCAAGGGCGGTTGGGGCACTGAGCCCAAGAAGCTCATTAGCGAGACAAGCTCCGTGACAAAACGGGTGACGCCCGCTCCGGCTCGTTCTTTGTGCAAACGTTAGCCATTGCCATCCATCGCGGCAATGCAGCAAGCGTTAAGGGCACCTTTGCGCCGGTTACAGTTAGGGGTGGGTTATTTGAGTAGTCCTAGGACGTGTCGTTGTAGTTATAAATTAAGATTTTGTGCTTTTCTATTCAATATATAATAAAATATTTTTTAATGAAATAAAATAATATTTAATATATTTGCTTCATATGCAATCGGGTTTTTTGATTTGATTAACTTTTCAATCGCTATCGGGATGTTCTCGTTGTTAAAATGTCACTTGTCTTATTGCCTAGAGCCTCCGACCTTTTTTGTTGCCAGGACTGAATGTATGAAGGACTCTTTACCAATAACCTTGACGAAACTTAACCACGCATAACGTTATTTGAAGGTGTTAAATTAGATCATCAAAGAATATAATTTTCCTTGTTACCCACTCCGGCAATGCGATAGTGTTGTCAAAGCCTCGAGGAAGGCTCACGAACAAAAGTAATTATAATTTTAATGACGTTGATGAAATTAAAAAAGTTTTTAATAGTACTGAAGTAAGGGATATTGTCGTTTGAACTTTCTTTAAGATTTTTCCGGTGTGTTTTTAAAAGGTTTCTTAGATTTAACAAGGTAGGAACACGAGTTATGTAAGGTGCCGTTTATTTTAAACCAAACTTTGCAAAAGCACCCCAAGTTTTTAGGTAGAGGAATATTATATACCTCAATAGTTGGCTTCCGAAAAGGAATGTGATCAATCTCATTCCTAAGAATAATCAAATCCTTATAATATTTATCCCACAATTTCAGAATCTACAACTATGCATTGATCTGTTCTGATTCAATGTCTCATAATGGGTGACGGTGCAACTTATTCATTTAACTATATGCAGGTTCCTATAGAAAACAAATAATGTGGGCTTAATATATCTCGGTATAAATAATGTATTCTTAAATGCATGAAAGTGCAGCTCAGATGTTCGTACCCATACACCACAACACTAAATTCTCAGACAATACGGACATCAATTACTTCAAACCTAGTTCAGACTCGACATCTAAGCTTGTTGGTCCTCAGAGGCATTCCAGGAGTTGCATTCACGTTAGATTAGCTCTGCGAGTTTGCGTCTATTTGTAGACGTGCTTTGGTGTAATTCTATCAGATTATCGTACGTTACCCTACGTCGCATCAATAGTTCTTGTCCTTAGTCGGATTATGGAGTTATGCGAAACAGGGTGGAGAGGCCCGCAACCTTCAGTCAAATAGAAGGAGCCTCCTCCAACCGGTATGGTGTCAAGTGAGCAACTGCCTGATGGTTGTTGTCGGGCAGAAGTCTATGTTTAAACTTTGATTGCGCGATGTGAACTGAGAATTTTTAATCCTATATTTGTGTGACGTCGTGTCTTTTTGTAGTTCGTATGTGGCATGGATACAGCTACAAGACTGTTTTCGTAGTAGTTAATCCCTTCAAAAAACCGCAATTCTATCAATAATAATAAAAACTAAATCGTCTTTGTGTCTTGTGATATGCTCATCAAGATGGGTCTAACCGCGACACTCATGTGCAGGTTGTGTGGGGACTATACGGAACGCATGGAGCATCTTCTGTGCACATGCGATGCACTGGCTGGTAAGCGAATGAGTCTCCTAGGGGTTGGATATCCAAAACCAGAAGACTATAGGCTCATATCTCCTAGTCTCATTGTAAAACTCATGAATAGAGTTTTCAATGACATTGGGGAGGAGTAAGTTATCTTGGGGACCACAATAGATCTCAATGGGTCGAAGTGTCCGAGTTATTTCTCAGCTCCGCCACAAGATAAGATAAATCCTCTTCGTGTCTTGTGATGCACCGTTCGGTTGTTGTATGTCACGTGTGGACCCCTATATTCTAAGTCATTTTCTCCACTCGACTCAATCAAATTGATATAGTTCATCAAATTGATTAGTGAATATAATTTGTTATTTATTGACATTATTCGAGATTTTTTTCTCATTATCATGGTGACTAAGTTTATTGTAGTGAAGGAGTTTCCTTTTATAAGGACTTTGAATAACGACCTTAATCCTATCTCACACATCTCTTACATATGATTGTAATATTGTACCAAAAGATTTACAGATAACTTCGGTAAAAGGTTTCATACTATCGGGACAGTTATCTACCACTCCATTGAAGTCATTTTTACCATCATTGAGTTGATGTTGAAACTTAATCGCAAATATGTCATTTGGCAACCGAATCACGGTTGACCTTCCAACGCCCTTCGTTAGGAGATATACGTTCAGGACTTAGGACCAAAGAGGCGTTGAATAAGGATGATTCGTGTTTCTAGTCTGGATTGTTCAGAATCCTGTCGAAAGCGAGTGCGGTGTTATATTTAAAACAAAAGATCTTATAATCGGTATCTGCAAATTAAGGTAAATGAAAGAACCATGTCATAAGTCTTTAGGACCTCTTTCACGATGTCCGTACAGGTACCAAATTACCAAATAAATAAAAAATACCAAATAAGTCATCGGGATTTTAATGATAAGTAGGTAGTGAATCAGGCACTTGGGCGAAAAAATATGACTAATAAACTTATCCAAAATCTTTCTTTTACAAAAGAAAAAGTCAAGCAAATAAAAACACTTTGGTATTACTTATACAATTGCCAAGTTAATTCAACATCGCTTATGTTATACAAGTAATGCGGAAACAGCGTGGGAGCGGAAGTAGGCT
This sequence comes from Orthosia gracilis, assembly GCA_947562075.1. Classification (NCBI taxonomy): domain Eukaryota; kingdom Metazoa; phylum Arthropoda; class Insecta; order Lepidoptera; family Noctuidae; genus Orthosia; species Orthosia gracilis. The sequence goes on along the minus strand of OX387272.1, from coordinate 47,677,673 downwards.
CCAGCGGAAGCGAACTCGACGTTCGATTGAGGACGCCGCCTCGCCTTGGAACTTCTCCATTTGTTTTTTTTTTCTCTCTGGTTTGAAGTTTAGCTACAAATAGGTCGGCTATTAAGTGTCTATTATTCAACTTATATTGGGTTGGAACTGGACTTAATCTGGGGCAGATTCGTGAAAGGAAATAAGTGGTAAAATTGTTTTTGATTTTAAACTAAAAGTTTGGTCGTTTTAAATAATCCGTTTCTGTGGTTTTCATGATAGCTCTATTCACTTCTAAAGCGTAAGTAGCTCAAGTTATGATCAATCGGAAGGTTCCTGCTTTGAAGGACTTCCAAGTTCCTGTTTATAGAAATTGTTGCTAGTGCTTTAAGAAGAATCTACTTAATTAGTAAGACGAAAATGACGATATTAAGAATGCTATACTGGTGGACAATAAAATTAGGCTAATGATTTATTTATTAATTATGGTCTGTTTATACCTTAATTAAGGAATCAATCATAAAAACAGCAGTGACCTAATTCTATTGTCCACCAGTATTATTATATAATAATAATAACCGACCCAGCAGCCGTATTGCGTAAGTGAATACGGCAACGCAAAGAGTTTCACCGCTATCCAATCGACCAAATCGACCAATCATATGAAAGATGAATGATGGGATGTGGATTTCCGTCTGTGTGATTGGTCGATTTGGTCGTTTGGATAGCGATCAAACTCTTTGCGTACACTGCTCATTGCGTGTACTCTCTGCAGTTCTCGAAAATGACAATATCACATTGTACTGGGATCGGTCCATCATCACTGACAGGACTATTGTAGCCAATAATCCTGATATTGTGGCGATGGACCGAATCGAGAGGCGTGCAATGATTGTTGACATTACCGTCCCGCATGACGGGAACCTCGTGAAAGTCGAGAAAGATAAGCAAATCAAGTATCTTGACTTGGCTCGCGAGATGGTCGACATGTGGGATGTGGACACAGCGATACCGATGGCTTATAACAGCTTAATAGCCACGAGCCTCGACCAACACCTTAGGAGGCTCTCGTTAGTCGGCTGGGTCAAGGGCATGATCCAGAAAGCAGTACTGCTGGATACGGCTAGTATTGTTAGGAGGTTCCTCTCTCTGGAGCCCTGACCGCCGCTAGCTTGGACCCTGTTCCCGATACCGGTGGGCCTCCATTTTCTATATTTCTAATGTCTTTTTTTATGTTTTATAAAAATATTTAAAAATGTATTAAATAAGAAAATAGTTAAATAAAGGACAGTAATAATAATAACTTTTTTTTTTTTAAATAAAGCTCATTTTACAATAAAATATTTTTACAAATATAAAAGAACACACTTGCTTGAACTAGGTTGAACCTGTGTTTCAGGCTAGAGATCCCAAAACAGAGAGAAAATTATTTATCTATTATTATTTCTATTTGCCTATTAAGGCCAGTAAAAAGTGGATTACACAACTAAACAAAAACAGACAACAAATAACGGACAGAAATCAAATATTAAAAATTGCAACAGAATTCTATTCAAAACTGTATGAACATACTGCCATTCACGAAGACTCAATACGAGATATGGAGAAATTCGACTCAGACAGTGTACCGAGATTTCTAGAATGCGAAATTAGCTACTGTATCCAACAATTAAAAATGAAAAAAAGCCCTGGAGAAGATCGCATAACAAATGACATATTAAAAGCCATCAGAGAGCCAATAACACCTATTTTAACCACTTTATTTAACGAAATCTTGAACCAAGAGTCAGTACCATCTGAATGGAATACTGCGATTATAACGTTACTATATAAAAAGGGAGACCCAGGCCAAATGGACAACTACAGACCACTGAGTATGCTTCAGGCATTATATAAATTATTTACGAGTCTAATATTAAAAAGGATCTCAAAGACATTGGATGAAAACCAACCTAGAGAACAGGCAGGATTCAGATCGGGTTTCTCTACAAACGACCACATATTCACGATAACACAACTAATCGAGAAGTACAATGAACACAATAAAGAGCTCTACATAGCCTTCGTGGACTACTCCAAGGCATTTGATTCTATCTCCCATAAATCTTTATGGTACTCTCTTCGTGAACAAGGAGTAAATTTAAAATATATAAAAATTTTGAAAGAGATTTATAAGAACAGCAAAGCAGTCATTAAATTGGAGAAAAAAGGAGAGCTATTTAACATCAAAAAAGGAGTAAGGCAGGGAGATCCCATTTCACCTAGCTTGTTTAACGCGGTTCTGGAGCACATATTCAGACAGTTAGATTGGCACAATGTCGGTATCAGCATAAACGGCGAGTTCCTGAACCATCTCCGTTTCGCGGATGATATTGTTCTACTAAGCGAAACACACTCAGAACTTGAACGCATGTTGAAGTTATTAGATAAGGAAAGCCGAAAATGCGGTCTCCACATGAACGCTGAAAAAACATGTCTTTTAACTAATGGCATAAAAGTACCAACAGCGATACAGGACAGAGCAGTCGCATACGTAGACAATTGTGTTTATCTTGGGCAAAATATTTCATTTAATAAACCTACAGAAACTGAAGTAGATCGCAGGATAAAGAATGCATGGAGAAGATATTGGTCATTGAAAGATGTATTTAAATCCCGCATCCCTATTCGCCTGAAAAAGAAAGCAATGGACACTATTATTTTACCTACTCTACTCTACGGTTGTCAAAGTTGGACACTAACAAAAGCAGTCACAAACAAACTCCGAGCCTTCCAACGAGCAATGGAGAGAAGTATGTTAGGAATCAAACTCCGAGACCGAAAAAGATCCGAGGACATACGATTATGCACTAAAATAATAGATGCTGGGGAATTAGCTTGCAAGTTGAAATGGCGATGGGCAGGACACGTAGCCAGAGCCACAGATGGACGTTGGAGTGAGAAGATTCTCCATTGGTACCCACGAGATTCACCACGCACCCGAGGCAGACCCAGACGCCGGTGGTGCGACGACATTGCGGCTGTGGCCGGCCCCACTTGGACTAGAATAGCCCAGGACAGAGAGGAATGGCGTAAGATGGAGGAGGCCTTCGCCCTAAATTGGGCACCCAATAAATAACTTTAGGACATTTGGAACTGATTTAGACATATTTGTATACTTTATTAATTGATTATTTTATTTTATTTAATTATTATTTATGACTTATATTATGAATGTTTTTAATTTAATGTAATTAATTCAAAGCATGTTATGAGTTTAATTTACAAATGTCTTTTTTAAATTTCTATTTAATGTAATTATCTTTTTGGGAATAAATGGCTTAATTATTATTATTATTAAGGCACGACGGAACATTACTAGATTTTCAGGAAAAATAACAGGACCAAAAACATGTGCACTTTACAAAATTCCAGTGTTTGCTACTAAATACTGGCGTCAAACTTCAACTTTTCTGGAACCAAAAACTTTTAGCCCGAAATATTGCTGTTTGTAGGAAAAAGTCACGGTACGGTAAATACAATCCCAATAAAATGGCTGTAGGTTTTCCGGGAACCAATAACGCTAGTTCGAGATATTGTGTTAACACTTGAAAAATATCTAGATGTTTTTCGATGTGTGTGACAAAATTTACCAGACTTATAATTTCCTTTTAAATTGCTTTTTTCGTTTCTTTTTACGGTTACATATTAGTAATCAAGTTTTTAAGCCCTTGCTGACATCTAGTTAAAGTTATCCTTGAGGTACCTATAAAAAATATGTAAAACTTTGTGAGTATGATATTTATTTATTTATTCATTTACACATACAATTATTTTTACATGTAAAACCCATATTCTGCTGGTCGATATGGTACTATGGAGAAGTTCCAATGATCCAAATAAAAATACTTAGCACCATTGTGTTTGGGCTCATTGGATACGTACCTCTACCTATTGACAAGTGATATTACATTAAGTATAGTAGTCACAGCGGATCTTTGTGTCTGACGTTGGCTCTGCGAACCATTGCACAAGAAACAGTTTGCCATCGAGTATACTGCATAGACTAAGCGAGATAGGATGATGCGACAAACGTAAGCGAGTGAAAGAGGCAGTTAAACATAGCTATCTTCATCTTCAACATGCTACTGCGCAAGGTCTTGCAGTCAATTTCAGAGACATAAAGACCCGCTGTGAGTATTATACTTTTAAGTTCCTAGAAAGTTGTTTTTAATGCCATTATATGACATAGAATGGTAAAAGGCCACGGCCGCCTTTGAACATCAGCAATACAAGGGATATCACAAGTGCTTTACCCTTCTTATGTTGGTAACTCTTTTATGTGGTGTGAGTATAAACCGAAGGTATACCCATGCTCAAATATCCGAAGGTCAGTGTAAAAGTACCGCAATGGCGAATCTACTATACCTTCCCCGAAACACGCGTGGGTGTGGGGAGGGATTATGGCACGAAGCGTGGGCAGCAGTTTTACACCTGAAATATACCCTTAACCTGATACTGCGGCAATCTGATTACTCTACGAGGGACGACACTAACAAAACAGAGAGGATAACTGAATTATAGATGATCGAAATATCACCGGTTACTGATGGCCTGTGATTCCAATCTGCGGTCAGTTTGGTCAATTAAAGGCTGCTGTCTATCATATATCATATCATATCACCCAACACAAGTATTAATGATTACTTACTGGGGCTGTCTCATTCACATTTGTATAAGTAACCGTTTGAGACACAATAAACAATTATATAAACAATTTTTTTATTTATGCTGTCTATGATCAAATAGTGACGCTGCTGACATAACGCTCATGATAATTACTGTCATGTCATTTACTTCATTAAAATACTCGATTTCTGAATTGAGTATTTGGAGGTAAGAACGTGTCAAACCATACTTAAATTCCAAATTTTGACAGGTTTTCAGGGTTAAGTAGAGATTGACAAATACTTTTAATATTTAAATCAGTAATCGGGGGTTAGTCAGCTAGACCCGGCGTTACCGGGTGCTAGCTGCCCAGGGTGCGCCGGGAATGGAGTCCCTACACAGGATCTACACCATCACTTTTCCTGTCCAGCATGCACAACCATCTGCAGCTTTCACGACTTGAACGAGGCCAACGACAGAACTGTTCAGGTGGCCATGAAAAGATGAAGAATACATTTATTACACTCTGGTTGTACATTTCAAGTGTTAGGAACAATCTTAGTAACTAAAGGACCAACGAACATGACAAAATAACAACTGACAATTTACAGGTAAAAGAAGTATTGTCTAATGTATAGAAATAATAAGTATTAACATTACTGATTCCATAGCTAATCATAACGTGCACACATTATTAATATCCAACTCGAAATTTCGAGAAAGTTTCCATCACGTCCAGGGCGGGAGCCACCTAATTAAACTTCTAATATATGGTCGCTTTTATAACTGAAAATTAATGTCAACGAGTAGAATTTAATGGGATACAGACGATTTAGATTATTTTATGTACCCACAGATTGAATACAGTCCCGTCGATCTTTTGTTTACAGGCTCATTTGTTGCATATATCATCCGTATCATCCTCCTGAGTTCTGCTCTTATGAAAATTTATTTAGGATTGGCACAGCAGTCTTCTTATTTTTCTTCCAAATCAAAATCAAATCAAATTATTTATTTGCATAATACAAGTAGGTACACCACCACCACCTTTATACACACACACACACACCTCAACACACACACGTACACTTTATACACTTTTATTCGCCTTCATCTCAATAGTCCTTTTTTAACCCCCGACGGAAAAAGAGGGATGTTATAAGTTTGTCCAGTGTACCTTTGTGATTGCATTTTTGTCTCTATCAGTGGCATCATAGCTCCTAAACGGATTAACCGATTATGATTTAGTTTGTTTGTTTAAAAAAGTCGTTGCTCCACACTAGGAATTTTTTCTGTATCGTGGGTGCGTTTACAAACATATAAACTCACACACACACACACACACACAGTGGCGGAACAGTTTCATACAATTCAGTTCCATGCGGCAATCGAACCCGCGACACAGTCAATCGCTCAACCACTGCGCCAACCGTCCTAACGTACCCAATGCGTACCCAATGGTTTGAAAGGTGTCTTTATCGAGAGTGTTCTTAGCTACGTTTGATGAGAATTAGGGCATGTATATGTATGTATATGTATATTAGATATCTATATCGGAATTCCGATATTAATATCTGAATTGCGCACTTTCGTTAAATATCACCCATTTTTTTTGTTAATTGCACAAATTCGGTATGAGGTTGGATTGAGTACAATCAAAAACACGTTAATGCTGCGACATATTAGTATTTTCTTTCATCTAGGCTCTCTCTAATCACCAGTGACTGGGTAATCGGGTGCTTATTTATCTGAATTGCACATTTGTTTCCAAGAAAGAATATTAGTCATGTCTTTCTGAATAAGGATAAAGCAAAAAAAAAAAACAGAAAATAAATGTTTATCGATCAATCTGAAAGTAATCCCGATAAGTGTAGTGAGTAATAATGAATTATTAATCCAGTATAAGTATCGGTCAATGTGGCAACGCCTCCTGGAGAGGCCTATGTTAAGCAATGGACGTCTTTTGGCTGAAATGATGAGAGACAATGTAGTCTGGTGGAAGTTGATTTATCCAACATTAGCGATCGGATAGACTAATTTGTTGTATTCAATATAAGCAGAAAACTGAAAAATATTAATCTTTATTTTATTGAGTTTTCCAAGCAAGTAACACATTGCAAATTTGAAATAAAGTTTACTCGTTCCGAAACAGCCCTCTCAAAGTATGAAAATCTATCTTAGCATTCATTGTAATCATCATTATCATGGTCATTTCAGCCGAAAGACGTCCACTTCTGAACATAAGTTTCCCTCAAGTGTCGTCACATTAGCCGATCCCGTGCGTCTCAAATCTTTTGGATTCCCGTAACCAAAGCATTATTCAATGAAAATATAATTGGTTACAACGTGTTTAATGAAACTGTGTATTTACTATTTACTGTGTATTACTCTTAAAGATAACATTTTTAACAGTCTCGGGACTGTAAATTCGGAATTCATCAAGGCAAATAAATATTATTTTTTCATGAAGTGAAGTTTAAGCATCGAGTTAAGCTCGCCTTTTATTATCACATGTACGTAATGTTGTTTTTTTTTGTGTACAATAAAGAATTTAGAACTTAAGTTAATAGGCGCCCGATTAGTAAACAGATTATCCGACCACTGCTAATCACCGTAGCCAACGGGCTTAAGCGCGCTTTCTCGCTTAACGCTTCACAAGGAACTAAAATAAGTTTTTTCTGAATTGAAATATTGGTAATTTTGTTCAGAGATTCCGAAATTACGAGATTCTGATATTCATAATGAGAATCAGTTCAGCCGTTAAAAAGTTTTACTATTTGAATCGGGTTGTTTTCGCAAGATATCGTGCCATCATTACGTGTTCAATTGATTGTTGAATGAAGCGAGTCTACTACCAGATAAATTATGTAGCATGAAATAAAATTGTGTCGGCGGTTTTTAATTTTACTTGTATTCATATCATCTATCACACAATCTACCCATCATTTCCTTGATCTTCCTCTACCTCTATAACCATCCTCAAACTCCATTCATATTCAAACTGACCCCCAATTAAATGAGATCTTTCAACGTACACCCAATTAATTTTAATCTCACTTATAACCTAGTAAAGAAATTGTTTACTACTATGAAACAACTTCTTTACAATTTCTTTACTACTATGAAGAAACTAAGTAGGTTTATTTACAATCTGGGATATTAAAAGCGGTTGGTAACCATATGGTACAAACAATTTAGCCATTACCCGAGACGGTCCATGTTTGTATGAATAGGAACCAGACCATATCCGTGTACCCAAGGTTTCCACACCGCAACGCACGCTGTTACAAGTGAATATGCAATATAGCAGCACAGATTATGTTACAATATCTGCAGTGAACGAGGTCCTTACTGCGAGCACATCTGCATAGTAACAAGTAGGCAGAAAGGTATACGGGTAGGGCACACACATTTTGCAAGATATGTGCCATTCAAAAAGGGCTAATCTAATTACCATTAACCGAACAAGAATTTAAAAAAATGTGCTCCTATACCGAAATTTTCGTTAATACTTTGCCAGGAATGGGGTTAAGATCATCCTGGCTCTAGTTAAGTGACATTGTATCAACGTTAGCATCGCGAGAGCGATTGGAAAAATGTCAAACTTATTATATGAGATTGAAGGGCTATCGAACTGTCACGAGCATAGATTTAGAATTTTTTTGCTAGTCACGAGATGAATCCCTTAGATTTTGACATTTGATTGCTCGCTGATATAATGACATTTTATCTAGAATACAGTACCTACATCTGTAGTCAAAAATCTATGGAATTATCAAGTGCTACCGAAATAAGTAATAACCCTTACTATATTACTACGGGATATTACATCATCATATATCTAGGATCACAGATCTATAAGTATTAATATTTTTATGATAATGTAATACAAACTCACATGATAAAAGATTTTTGTCATTGGTTGTTATATAGGATCATATAAACAGGAGCAGGCAGGACGAAGATATACAAGACAAATAGTTCTGCCTCTTTTTCACTGTCGCATTATGGTAGTTTGAATACGTCATTGTATAAGGCCCCTAGTCTTGCCATATTGAATTTAAAATGAATCATCAAATTTATTTTCATAATTTCCTGATACAAAATCCGCCCATAAAATTGCGTGTGCCTTTTCAGATTTGCTACTGCTATATTCTAAATTCTAAGGCAATTGTTATTGTGACGATTTTATTGACAGAATAAAGCAAGTACAACGAATTTTTGGCGTAAGTTCACAATATGCTTAGTGGATGTGGAATTCTAAAATTATTGTTGGGAACACTGCTGTACACACTGCCGAAACAATAGTAGTACACAAAACCGACTTGTCCTTCATTGCAATCAAATATGACAAAAAGAGGATCAAAGAATTATGATAATGTACACAGATATGATTCTAGAAGTCACGTATGTAGTATAAGAGATAGGATCCTAAATATATGATAGTGTAATACGCCACTAATTGTAATGGGATGACACTTTGTATTGAACCTTTAGGCTCAATCTCCTTCTTGCCCATTTCAAATATTAAGAACACGCTTCAGATACCAGAGAATGATTGTGTTGAGGTGATAGCCCCGAAATCTCAAATGAGCTCGCGAACTTAGGGTTTGTCGTAAGAATACTATGACCGTTTTTCGGGTTCCGTTCCCAAAGGGTAAAAATGGGACCCTATTACTATGATTCCGCGGTCCGTCTGTCACCAGACTGTATCTCATGAACGTGATAGCTAGACAGTTGAAATTTTCACAGATGATGTATTTCTGTTGCCGCTATAACAACAAATACTAAAAACAGTATAAAATAAATATTTAAGTGGGGCTCCCATACAACAAACGATTTTTTTTTCTGTTTTTTGCGATAATGGTATGAAACCATTCGTGCGCGATTCCGACTCTCACTTGGCCGGTTTTTTTTATAGACGGTCAAGGTTAAGGGCTTAACGCACAAGAATATAGGTCACTAAATCAGTCTATTTTGGTAGGTACAGAAAAAGCACATAACACGGAATAATTTGAGTATTTTAGCAAATATAGGAACAACAGTCTAAGCGCGATTCTGCCCTGAGTAAATAAACACGAATTGTTTGCTCTTTACCTTCATCAGCGACGTTTGTTTGCAAAAGGGACATAGCCGCTATCCGTAAGTAGGCATTTTTCTGAAAATGTTCATAATCTGGAAAAGCTTTTGTTAAATATATTATTAGATTTCACATGTAAAATTAACGAAGCATAGGTATAAAATCCCAGAGCACAACTGTTATAACTATTCGACACACAAACATAAATTCATCCACAAACACATAGGAATTATAAACTCCCAGTATTCAAACAAATCTAGTGCCGACAACTAATCTACAATTCGATTTAGCTGCCCTAACAGCCAGGCCAACTATAGCGCTATAGTGTAGCTCGTTGCAAGGTCAGCAGACCGCGAGGTCACCTGTCATACCCGACGCCTGCTGCGGAACTAGAAAGGTTACTAGCTGATTTCTATCGGCACTTAGATTATGGAATCTTTTGCAGCTAAAATAGAAGAATACACAACATTAACGTGATTTGCTCCAAGCTCAGAGTAAACATCCTTTATCCTTTTAGCCTGAGCATTGAGCATCTAAAGCATGCCGGTGTCCACCTACCTAGAGTTCTTGCCATGTTATATACATTTTGTATGGGACATGCTTACGTACCAGCAGAAATGATGAAGACCGTGGTGGTAACAATTGCGAAGAGTAAAACCGGTGACCTAAGTGACACGAGCAACTACAGGCCAATCTCACTAGCCACAGTGCTTGCTAAGGTTTTTGACAGTTTGCTTGATACACAGCTTGACCGGTACGTAATAATATAAACTCACGACAATCAATTTGGATTTAAACCAGGACTGTCTACTGAGTCAGCTATCTTATGTTTGAAGCAAACTGTCAAGTACTACTCTGATAGGAGCACATCTATTTATGCCTGTTTTCTCGACCTCTCTAGGGCTTTCGACCTGGTTAGCTATGACATCTTATGGCAAAAATTAAAGAACATTTCAATGCCTATCGAGCTGATAGAAATTTTCAAGTACTGGTATCTTAACCAGGTCAATGTCGTTCGATGGTCGAGTGCTCTGTCGGAGCCGTACAGGTTGGAATGCGGGGTAAGGCAGGGAGGGCTGACCTCGCCGAAGCTCTTCAATCTGTACGTGAATGCACTGATAGAGGAGCTCAGCAGCACCCGTGTCGGCTGTCATATTGATGGTGTTTGTGTAAACAATATTAGTTACGCGGACGACATGGTGCTGCTTAGCGCCTCGGTGTGTGGTCTGTCCAGGTTGCTGGGCATATGCGAGCGTTACGCGCTGGATCATGGTTTGCTCTATAACGCAAAGAAGAGTGAATGCATGGTCTTTCGAGCCGGGGGTCGGAGCTGCCCGGATTCTGTTCCACCTATTAGACTGAACGGTGCCAAGTTAAAAAGAGTTCAACAGTTCAAATATCTCGGGCATATCGTGAACTCTGACTTGAGCGACGATGCGGACATCGATAGGGAGCGGAGGGCGTTGTCTGTGAGGGCCAATATGATCGCCCGCAGGTTTGTTCGTTGCTCGGGGGCCGTCAAAGTAACTCTTTTCAGAGCATTTTGTACGTCCCTGTACACGGCCAGGTGTGGGTTTCATACACCCAGAAGCAGTACAACGCTCTCCGTGTTCAGTATAATAATGCGTTCAGGGTGCTGTTGGGGCTGCCCCGGCACTGCAGCGCGTCGGGGATGTTCGCCGACGCCCGTGTTGACTGTTTCTACACGACGATACGAAAGCGGTGCACATCTCTGGGGCGCAGGCTCCGGACCACCTCCAACACCATCCTGAGCGTATTTGCAAACAGGTTTGATTGTCAGTACATTAACCATTGTTATATGATTAATGTTATGACAAACAAACAAATTACTCAGAGGCAGGCGTATTATTAATAATTTTATTTCTATTTTATTATTTTTATTTGATTTTGTAATTGGAATTTAATTTTAAATAATGATTTAATTTTGTATATATAATTTAATTAATTATTTTTGTAAAGACATATTTAGTGTAATATATTATTATTTTGATTTCAAATGTAAAACATACCTATATGATCTTTTGGATTGAAATAAATGAAATTTGAATTTTTTGAATTTGACAAAATGTAATGTAATGTTACTGCTCGATTCAGAAATTAAACTTTGTGACAACTGTAACTTAGTATTTACAAAACTATAAACAACGCTTTAAAACGTACCCGTTTAGAAACAACAGAACGACAAACGGTTTATTTTAAAAAACGACTGCGAAAAACAAAAGCGCAATGGTCCGCTTAACTGCGATATGGCTATAAAATTTTATGTAGGCGTTTCCTTTGACTGCAATAATGTTGTACCTACTAACCGTATATTCGGTGGCAAATTAAGTTTTTATCGTTAACTCAGTGCAGGAAAATGGAGCAACTTTGTCGAGAAATCGAACACGTAATATGTAGGTATTTATTCTTGCAAATAAAAATATAATTTATTCATTGAGTACCTTTGTAGGTCAGACAAGGAAAAGTATTATTAGAAATGTACTTTCCTTAACCTATTTAGATGTTGTGCCTGACATCCATCACTGTGAGTTATGCTAGTAGGCACTTTCAACTTTAACTTTATATACGTGCATTTAGGTTAGAACATCACGATTTTAAGTTATGCTTTTAAAGTTTAGGTATGACTTTTCCATGCAAAAAAAATCTAGATCTAAGATCTCGTACAGTGTTGTAATCCTACACTTGCTTGAAAGTTATTTGAAAAAGCTTTGCATTTTTATATTTCTGTATCGCAAACACAATCAAAGAAAGGAATTGCTTCAGTGATCCCAGAGGTTGGTTAGATAGGTACGTCTTATATTTTCTTCTCATGTTGAGAAACTACGAACGCTACGTAGCTTAAAAACAAAAGACTTTACAGACGAGATGAGAACCTTAGGTGCCTTGTTTCCACGGTTACTTCGACGTATATATACAGATGTCCAAACACAGCCATGTTTTCTTCATCAAGCCTTTTCCAGTTTCATAAAACAAAGGCTTCGTCTCTCGTAACACCCTTTCAAATGAGTCTACTTGAGCTTCTACGAACACTACCAAAAACACTCTTTAGCAGACAGACGTAGAGTTCACACTCCTTTGGCTATAAAAAAGGAGATATATATGTCTGAAACTGTCAGTTAATTTACGTTGACGACGAGAAAATTCGCAATATGGGAGAGTACCTAACATTTTCCACTTCGAAGGGATGGAATTTCAGGTATTCTAAAAGAACGCGCGTGTGCCGTTTAAAAAAGACGAGCTTGTTATTATAAATTCTTCGTTAAGTTTGAGAGGGGAAGTTTGAAGTGGTTCTGAGTGTGGGTAGTTAAACAATGTTGCTATAAGGCATGATGTAGGAGGGGATGTGACTGTGTAGGAACTTCTTAAGGGTTTGGCTACACGCTCAATCATATTTGCGCAAATTCTTGTTTTTATAAGCAAACATGTGCGTTAAGACGCCAAAACGGTATACAAATGGCTCGCACAAAACGCTAGTTCGTACAAAATTGATTTGCACAATTAATGCATGTACGTGAAGACGGTGCAATATAAATGCGCACACGTTTGCACCATCAAGCAAACAAGCAACAAGCATGCAAGTAGCTATTGTGTGGATGTCTTATATTTTTGCGCCAATTTTTGCACAACCTGTTTGCGCATGAAAGATTGAGCTTGTAACCAAACTCTTAGGTATGCTTGAGTTGAGTTTCGAAAGCTAGAGATGACATGGAAAGCACGAGTTCGAAACTCAGTCTAAGAACATTATTGTCTTACGATTTTAAAAAGAAGATCAGTAAAATATGAAACTTCTGCAACAAACCCACCGCAATATTCCCAAACCATTGCAACTCCTGAAAGCCAGAATCAACATTGGCGACCACCAGAAAAGCGTCGAGGCAATGAAGCTCGACGAAGTCCCGGCGAATGAATTTAACTGTCTTGGATCCCGCAACGAAATTAATCTGAAAAGAATAAAGGAAGAGTAGGACAACAAAAACATAATTTCCACTTCCACAAGTAGGAGACAGAACAAACAAGGCCAATTGGCACAAACGGTCGTTGACAACTGGGGTAAGCCCAGTTGCCTAGTTTCACGGATAAGAATTATCAGTGAAGCATGGATAATAAGTTACTCTTCAATATTGCTAAATGCAGCGTTATGACCTTCAATCGCACGCGGAATCCCTGGCATGAAGAGTACTTTTTTGGCGGTGATCTGATAGCCCGCGTTAATTCTGCAAAGGATCTCGGAGTTCTGTTCGACACGAAGCTCATCTTTCATGAGCATATGAGGAAACTTGCTGCTGAGTCATATCGAATACTAGGATTTGTACTTCGAAACATGCGCGAGTTTACCAGTCCACATGCCATTAAACTTGTATACATAGCCTTAGTCAGGAGTAAACTCGAATCAGCAGCAGTGATCTGGAACCCGTATGGGAGTACTTACGCCTAACTTCTTGAATAAAATCCAAAAAGCCTTACATCGTTTTTTTTTATAAAAAACTCTTCGGATATTACCCCTTCTTGTACCCTACTAAATTTCTACTTGGTGTTTTAAATTTTAATTCTCTCGAAGTAAGGCGTAACTACTTCTTGCTTATCTCTGCCTGCCGTATTATGCGGGGTGAGTCCGATTGCCAGGAGCTCGTGGCGCAGTTGCTGAGGCTGTTTGTACCTGTGGTGCCCAAACAACAGCTTAGACCACGAAGCCACCGGCTTTTGGCCGTACCATCGGCACGTACGGAGTCCCGAGCTAACACGCCTCTATTTCGGGCGCTCACAATGCTAAATGCCCTTCTGACATCAGCACCGGAGTGTGACCTGTTTGCTGGGAGGTGTGTGGTGTGTGGGATAGATGTGTGTCGTGAATGTTTAAGTTTTTGTGAGAAGATGGACGAAAGTTAGATTAGTGAATAATTGTATAGGTATACTTTGTACATTTTCACTTCTGTATGTTTTTTTGTGAGAAGATGGACGAAAGTTAGATTAGTGAATAATTGTATAGGTATACTTTGTACATTTTCACTTCTGTATGTTTTTCTGTTACTTTTTTTTCTTTTTTGTGTTTTTTTCTTCGATGTTTTTTGTAAGACCGTGTTTTTTTTAATTAGTTTTTATTTGTATATAAATATATTTAATTTTGCCTAACTTTTGTATGATTTGTTTTAGTGTTTTCTTATTATCATTGATAACGCCTTAGGTTTACGCCATACCGAGTTTCCTCCGTGCCTCGGAAAGCACGTTAAGCCGTTGGTCCCGGCTGTCATTTGAAGATCTTTGACAGTCGTTACGGAAAGTCAGAAGCCTGATATTTGACACCAGTCTAGCCAAGGGGTACCGTGTTACCCAGTTACTGGGTTGTGGAGGTCAGATAGGCAGTCGCTCCATGTAAAATCTGGTACTCAGCTGAAACCGGTAAGACTGGAAGCCGACACCAACAATAATTGGAAAAAGGCTAGGTAGATGATGATGATAACGCCTTAGGTGTGACCTGTAAAGTTATACATTTATACTTAAATAAATAAATCATTAATATACAAGGGTCCTAACATGGTGAGCTATTATATTCAATTTCAATAATAGGTATGGCAGAAACTTGTGCAACAGTAAAATAAAACCAACCACACAAACTTAATAGTTGTTAGTTGAGCCTACAAGTTTGAGAACGTTCTCAACCATTCAAACGAAGCCCCGGTTCAAAGAAATAAATACTGCGGCTACATTAGTTTGGGAAATACCTACTTAAATACATTTGAGATTAAGTTTACCTCATTTCAGAAACCGGGGCTATTTTGTGGATTTAGCGGGAACTTATCTAATTACTTGTTTATAGCTCAAAGAACAAGTTAAAACGAAGTAAAATGTTTGAATGAAAAATGAAATGAAAAGTTTTTAGAGTGCTTGTAATTACGATTTGCGAGAGTTCGATACTGAGGATTGAGTTTCTAGAAACATAAGCACGAAGTATGATGATTCTAGAAACATCATTCAGTGAGTTAAAGCTCTTTTCAAAGGATAATATACTGAATGAGACAGAACGCTTAGGACATGATATTTTGTTAAAAGATAAAGATTAATATGGAGAAAGCAAACTTTTTGTGTGTTATTTTCGAGCCTAAATTCTTTTCTGTATTAAACCTGCATTAACTAGTCATTAAAAAAACATGTTACAAAACCCATTAACCCCACTTTTGGCGTTGTCGCAGCGGGTTAACGTAAACCACATAAATTATAGGCAATCATAGCTGAGAAACTGCCAGAAAATACAGCCAAACAAAATTTAAGCGTTCAAAATATTCCAGTAACATCTGGCACGGTTGGCAAGCTGCCAGGCCAACATCCTTGGCACGCTCGGACCTGCCAAATGTGCCCCATAATAATAAAGAGGACAATTGTATTATTAATAATTTACTATCGAGCCTACATCACGGTTTACGAGCTCGTGATTACATCGCCGAAGATTGGGGTAATAAGACCTTATTTGATAACAACCCTTAATTTATGTAGCAGGGGTGGAAACTATAAGATCTTGCGCGTATCTCGGGTACAATAAATTTTCCTCTGTATCTTTAACCTGATCTCAAAGGGGAACTAGAATTTAAAGTCGCTTTTCCCCGTAAAAAGCGGGTGGGTTAGAGGCTCAGCCAAGCAATTAGCAGCTGATACGGGGCGACACGGGATCTCTTCATTCGTGGAGGTTTCTAATGCTCCCTGCATTAGAAACCTCCACGAATGAAGAGATACTTAATTACTGCACATCCTGGGTCGTGCTGCGCTACCAACCTTGCTCATTGACAAAAGATTAAAACAACTTCAGTTTTTGTAAATCGTGCCGACTGAAAAGAAGAAATCTTCTCATATTGCCTGGTGAATTAGAGGCAAGCGAAAGCTTAAAAGGGCTGGGACTATATAGAAAAACTATAAGAGGTCAGCAAGAAATAAAGGTTTGAGCAGATTCCTAAATCATCATTTGAGTCAAATAATCGCACTTAACTTATTAACAACTTCACAAGTTCACAACTTCACAACTGATAAAGATGATTCTCAATGATCAGCCTATTGTTATTTTTTGGTTTGACTGACATTAACTTACTATCAATCCATTGTTTTTTGTTTAAAATTTATTTTTAATTAATATTCTTTATATTGATTTAATTAATATAAAAAAAGAAGTAAAATGTATATTTGTAAGCCTCGCTAGGCAAAATACGTACGTGCTATAAATTATGGAAACATCTTGCATGCCTAGGATATGTAAACACATGTTATGGCAAATAAATTATCTTTATCTTTAAAAAGTACTTGACAAAAAAGATGTTGAGGAAAAAGTGAAATTAGGTATTTATTACAATGGCAACCATGACAATATAAACAGAAAAGAAGGGAATGTAATAAATTCGTAATAGAGGCAGACTGAGCTCTACTTCCACGTGCCATTTGGAAGAGTACGAAACTACTGTATGATAATAATCATTAAAATCTGGGATGTTATTGAGGCCTTCTTTATGATATCGCTGTTGCTACTGAGAACATAACTAATGAAGAGAACAAGACATGTTGCGTAAGCACGAAGTATGATGATTATACAGAGAACTTCTCTAATCCTAAAGACGGTACGAAAAGTATGATAATGGAAAGAAATGGTATGATAATATTCTTCTTAGATCAGTGACTTCATACATTAAATCCCTCGACGTGACAACACATAAGTAGGATTCCTGCAAAATCAAATTAATCCTGTTGATGAAAACGTGCGAGCAAGCGAGCATATAGGAGGTAAATGGTATACCTATTATTAGAATTTTCCTTAATGTTATTATGAACAATATCCAAGTACGGGTTTATCTTGAACACATGTTTTTGCACAAGTGGGTATACCTATATGTAAATAGGAAAATTTCCGTGTTCCCTAGCTCTAACTGGCTATAATGGATAAGACTGTAGACCTTTCATACCCATACTTCTGCATTAGGAATCTGCTGTTGTGAGCTAGCCTAGATATACCTTTATTTAGCTAAATGTGAGGAACGCAGTTGTAGCACTAAATTCTGGTCTTGGGAGGTTTGAAGGTTCTTAAACGAAGGTGTTTTAGAATCCAAAACCGAAACTATTTTTGTGTCAAAACCATCTGATATGGTAAGTGAATCTGAGGCACTATGTATAGACAATTAGTAGAGGAAATATTTTAAGTAGACCTAGCTACCTCGTTGTCTGTAATGCCAGAGAAAACACGCTTTAACAAAAGCTTATTCCAACTGAAAAGAGGCATTTACCTTGCGCTGGGACAATTACACCCGACTATAAAAAACATAATGAGTTGAAGCCTCTGTAGTAGAAAATACAGTGTAAAAAGCGCGCTTGACATTGTTGTGGGAATAAAAGGTTTAAAAAGTACTGTTTAGACAAAAGTGGGCCAAAGCGGTCTGAGTCTGCTTGAAAATTGTACCCAACGAGTACTGGGCTTCTTTACACTCGTGTGGCTTTAAAAAGAGTTTGTTTGCTTGCCGTCAACCATATTCAAATGTGCAAATTTCATTCTGAAGTACATACCTAATTATAAAAAGCTGAGCCGTGTGTGACCTACCCACATAGTAATATTTCCATGTATTTTCTTTACATTACTAAAATGATTGTGTGTGTAAGAAGTTACAAAGAAATAACATTTAAGTTACATCTTAAGTTAACATGTTCTTGTTAACTTTGATATTTAATTAAAGTAATTTATGATCAAATTCTGGCAACTTTTTGATGTTATTAAAATGGATCCAGGTTCTCTTAATTCGTATCAAATAAGTTTTATAAATACGTAGATATTTTTGAAGACCTACTAAAATTGTCTTATTATGTTAATTTTATGAATATAATTATACATAATATGAATAACATTCGTTATAAAATTCTTGTTGCTTATTAAAATAAAATACCAAGATCAGACAAAGAGAGAACATAACGATGTCAATGTTTACCCACAGCCCACATAGGTAATCACGAAACCCGAGACAAGAGATAAATTAATTAGTCTCAAACAACGAGACAATATCTTTATTTCTTTTTTTCCTATCTGTTCTGTTTGATGACGTAAATACAGCCCGGTATATTTCTGTAGATTGCTGAAAATAAACTTATATTATTATGTTTGACTATATATAACAATGTCCAGAAATTCCCAGTGTAGATATTATATAGAGGCAAGGTAGTCTATAGAGGTACGCGGATAGTTTTAGTTAAAATTTCCTCTTACGGTCCAAAAAAATTCAGGGTCGATAGATCGCTACTATAAACACTATCAAAGGAATCATCACAAAACGATTTCACCAATATATTCCGCCATCGGAATACCAAGTCCTTCTGCCATTAATTGGCTTCCGTCTAACAAACCACTCGACGTTCGCGCTTCACACCTTCCTCTATCTTGTCTTTGAATAATTAACATGGCCGTCGCGTACGCTTTTTGAACGTTGTATTAATTGCTTTGAGAACCGAGACACTAGATAAATAAGATACAGCACTTTTGTGAAAGGGAGTTTGTTCGAGGTACTTTGAGAATTCGTGTGGTTTTTACCCGACTGCCAAAGGAGGGTAATGTGTTTATTAGTCTATGTATGTATGTATGTAAGTATGTTTGTTCCTATATGGCGTTCTTTAAGTTGTCGTTTGTTAAGACCAAACGCGTTGACCGATTTTGATGATTCTTACGTCAATCGATTCGTCTTAACCCTGCGAGTATCACTGACTACGTTAAAATTGGAAAATAAAATAATCGCGGAATTTGGGCGCCATAATGTGAATCACCATTTTGTTTTTTCTTCCAAACCCATCCGTGTGGGGTATCAAAATAAAGGGTTTTAAGAGGTGATTTTAAAAATATATGACACTTATATGTTTAAATGTACCTAATTCTAAAAAAAAAATAACTAAAGTTATAAATAAAAAAAGTTAATTGATAGAATCAAAAAACCCGACTGCTTAAAAAGCGAACTAAACAGACGTAAAAATGAAAAAAATCATGCTGTGCAGTCGGAGGATGTATCTGGTTTTGGTCAGCCAGCTCGCGAACACATGTATCCTCCGACTGCACAGCATGAAGCTTTTTAGTACGCTTTTCAAGCAGTCGGTTTTTTTCATTTTTCTATTAACTTTTTTTGTTGAGTAATGATAAAAAGCCACCTAATCGGTCCGGCTGGTATCTCCATTAATGATAGTATTTGTTTGGTCCAGAACTGAACAGTCAAGCGTGGTCCTGCTTTAGACTTTGAATCAATTAAAATATCCAAATCATTGTTTTTCACGGTAACGGACCAGTGGCGTTTTCTTCAACTTAAAGCTTATATTTCCACTACACGTCGTCTTAACCGAAATATGTATCTAAGGTTCTTACTTTATATTCAACCACGTCCTATATATCGCGTTACACCGCCGTATGATGGATGGAGGGTGTCCTCTCCAAAATAATTGACTTTGCAAGAGAGAGAGTCTTGAAGATGTATAGCGGGAAACGCCCTTAGGGACAAAGAAAAATTGTTTGAGGGTTGTCTTAAAGAAGTCGGACGGTGGTGGAATGATGAGGTGCAATGAAAAGTTTATCTTAAATCTCTCTGTTGATTTAAAGAAAGGAATAAAGATTTTTTTAAATTTTAAAATACAGACTGAAAGAAAACACACACAATAATTAATAAATAATTTATTCTATTTCCCTCTTTAGTCTAGTGCCAGACTCGATGGTCTAGCCCATCGAGCAAGCTTGCTTATCGGAGACAAAAGTGGTCGATTGAAGAGAATTGGTTCTTCAAAAAGTTTTCAGAAGCAGCCCGAGATCTTTATTTTTTATGGCTGTCCCTTATGTGCCTAGGGCACTTCCTCTACATAGAAGCACGAGCACCGCGCTTGGTCGAGGCGAGTTGGTGATTGACTTATTATAACAAAACTGGGGAATTCTGTGTGTAATGTAAGCATCTCTCGCCTATGTCGTCGGAAAATACATACAGGCGTGACTGTTTAGCAGAGGATCGAAGCGTATACAGTTGCGTAACAACTGCCTTCAAAGTACATCGGCGTGGGAAATAGGTTTCCCGTCAAATGAAATACAGATCTATAGTGCATAGACTATATATAAGCTAGAAAACGATGACGTCATCTACTATCGCTACTTCCTGAGGGCCTAGACGGAGTGGCATTCTACTAGCGATAACGATTGTCAAATAGTGCGAAATGTATAAGTATAAGTAAGTTGGGGCCAAAAAGTTCTGGAGCGACGACCTGATCAAGGCTGCGAGAGTCCGGTGGATGCGAGACGCACGGGACCGAACAATGTGGCGACGTTTGGGGGCGGCCTTTGTCCAGCAGTGAACGTCTTTTGGGTGAAATGATGATGATGTATCATCTTCCTGTCCGTATGTAACCAATTATTTGGGGTTCCACCACAAACGGAAATCCAAATCGTGTCATTCATCTCGCATGATTGGTCGATTTGATAGCGGTCAAACCCTTTGCCTTGCCGAATTCACTTGCGCAATTCGTCTGCTGCTCTCTGTGAGAGGGAATGGGCGGTAATCCACTACGCGGGCCCAGTGCGTGTTGGTGGATGTCACATCTTCGAAATTGGGGTTTGGGTCGGTATAGTGACCGAAATGCCACGTGGTCAATCCTAAATATTTAAGATTTTTCGCAATCGCTTATAAAATTTCACTTTGTCCAGTTTCGTACCTTTTTGGAGTTAAGAACGTATTAAACTACTTTAGTGCCAGCCAGTTTTTGACAGGTTTTTAAACTAGAGTTTGAGAAATACTCATATTTAAATTCTTAATTCTGCAGAAAGTTCTTTCGCTTACTACAGAAGACAAGCTAAGTACAATCTGGAGTACAGTAGGTTTTTGTCAAGTTTGAGTAAGCGATGTTTTTACATTTAGCAACACCGATGGATTGACGAGTCTTCAGGCAATGTGTTACCGACCTTGTCACAGGCATGTTCTGAGTTGATGACAGGCAAAAAAATTAATCTTTGGTTGACATGTTGCCTCTGTTTGAAAGTTGACGTGCCAAAATAGAATTTTATTATTTGTTTTTACGTGTTTATTTAACTTGCAATGTATGTATGTAAGTGTGATCGGATCAAATCTTGCAACTGAATTTTAAAGCAGTTATCCTCAACCGATAAATATGAAATTTTGCATACACGTTTAGTATGGATGACAATGCACCATGCATAACGCCCAAACTAAACAACGTCGGTAGCTAAGTGACGTCATTCAAAATCCAATATGGCGGACAGCCCAAGATTGCAGACTAGTTATTTTTTATTCACTGCCATGATATGGGTATCAAATAAAAGGGTTTGCTGAGAAGAATACGAAATGAGCTTGTTTTAAAAAAAGAAATACATGATTAATTTTTATTGACAAATGTTGAGATTTTTTTTGTTTTACTGTATTTAAATCTGTGTATGTTTTGCAATATTATAGTTACTCAAAATAGCATGGTATCGCCTGTACTCAAATGAGGGATAGACATAATATGTATAGGTTGAAGCCGTCATATTTCGCCAGTTTTGCTATAGAGAGCGAAGCCATTGCCATTAACCTATTGGTCCTATCATTTTCAGAAATGAAGACATCCGCAGGAGAACCAGGATCACCGACATAGCCCGAAGAATTGCCAAACTAAAGTGGAAATGGACTGGGCACATTGCTTACAGAACGGATGGTCGATGGGGCCGAAAAGTTCTGGAGTGGCGCCTGCATACTGGAAGACGTAGCGTTGGAAGGCCTCCCTCTAGATGGAGCGATGACTTGGTCAAGGGAATCAGGTGGATGCGAAATGCACAGGACCCATCAGAGTGGCGAATCTTGGCGAGGCCTATATCCAGCAGTGGACATATATTGGCTGAAATGATTATGATGATGATGACTATCTTTTTCATTCATCTCAGTCACAATCTGTCAAAAATACCTCAAAATTCTCTTAATTCTGGCAAGATATGTTACCATCTTTTGATTGTCGCCAAGATGATATTGCGACTTGATTTAACCCTTTTGGACAAGAGTAGTTATACAATTGTTCTAATTAGAGAAGGTGGAAGTTACATTTTGATATCCGATATCCCTAACCTAGATAACGTTTAGGTCTTCCGCTTGGATGCACACTGCGGTGAAATATGTCAAAGATACCGTCGAATTTCGAGAAATTTCACAGAAATCATTAATTGGATTAAGGAGTAGGTCTGCATGTGCAATCCACTCATGCGGAATGTTGGAATGTTCATCTGGTGAGATTTCACGAGTCAATTTTAGCAGTTAGCCTCAGTTCCAACTTTGTAATTCTGGCTTATCTTGGTAGCTTAACTATCTTGGTAGCTCCGTACCCAAAGGGTAAAAACGGGTCTAACACTCCGCGGTCCATCTGTCTGTCCGTCTGTCATCAGGCTTTATTTCATGAATCGTGGTAGCAAGAAAATTGGAATTTTCACAGATGATGTATTTCTGTTGCCGCTATAACAACAAATACTAAAAACAGAATAAAATAAATATGTATAATAACGCAACTGCACTTAACAACTGCGTTATTATCTCTAATTCTTCTTGGGCAATGCATTTTTTAAACGTTTTGGTTCACTTTGTTGCATTAAAAGGTATTGATTTAAATCATCTCAACCCTGGCACAAGCCAACGAGAGAATAAAAATAATACTCAAAGGCACTTCATCTATAAAGGTACTCATAAAATCACGCCTGTATTATCGAAGGTAGAGAGGTATTGGCAATATAGGCATGTCTGAGTAATTTTAAATCCGTTTTTATGGCAAAACATTGTACTTAAAACTCGTTATTAACCAACATCAAAGTCCTTTTTTCCTAAAAATTAATAAAGATACAAAAACCTTTGTTCTACGTAAAAATAATTTATTCTCATGATCACAAGCAACCATAGCATAATTAATTAAAAAACCAAAATGATTATGCATTAAAATTTCTTAATGTTGAACAAAGTTTCAACGGACAAATTAAATTATGAATATGTAATATCTGACCCGCATTATGTTAGCCGTCCAGTTTTATACGTGGTTGCTCCTGAAAGCCGCTCGAAACCAATTTGGTACACACAAATGATTTTTAGCGAAACGAAACGGTTCGGGGACCAATTAGCAGCAAAAGGGCAATATGTATATGAGCTATATGGAAATGGTAAAAGGTATGGTTTGTGCCCTTTGTTTTTTGTTTTCGAATGGACGGTCTGGAGGAAAGGAAGGGCACGAAGATGATAAATGAATATTCTGTTTATTTCATGGAGAGGTCTCTTACCAAAAAATAAATATAGAAGTTTTAGTTTTGGTCACAGGTAGTAAGCTACAGATTAATAAAATAAGTCAACTCTTACTTGCCCCTAAAGGTTCATTGGCAGACCAGTGTTGGAACGCATCTGTCTGACATCACTGCTGATATGAACTTTTTTGAAGCCATTGCAGTCTTTTAAACATCGTCTCTTTTTTATTTTACTGTACTGTGTTTAGTTAAATAAATATTACCTTTTCTACCTACACAAATATCCATTTCTCAGAAATGGAAAGATTAAACTCCCCGAAATCTTCCAAACTGCCAATCAACAACACTGAGATATTTCATCAGTAGTATAATTTTCCGAATCCATCATCCTTCGAGCCGTATCAGCTCTGATTACCGATCAATATTACAAGACGCCGATATCCACGGCAGGCCAAGGTAAGGAGGTCAGGCTCAAGGTCGCGGTGGATGGGGGACCAACTTGATGTCTTCTAAAATAAGACATGTTCTTCAGAGGTAAGTGGTTCTTGGTTGGTTCGGGATTTGTTTTAGATGATATTGCAGGTGCTCGTTAGCTATGACGTAAGGTAAAATATTTTGTGAGCATAATATTCCCTGTACGAGTTATTTTATTTTACCTAAAATATATAATATGGATAGGCATTAGAAAATAATAATTACGAATATAACAATTATGCCAGTCATACAATTTGATGAGAACAAGTAGGAAAACAGTTCGTTACCGTTGATTAGATAAAAAATCCTTCATTTATTTCTCCCCCAGGACAATCTCAAAGAATCCTTTTATATATATAACAAGTACGAACAAATACACGAGCATTTTTTTGTAAATAGAACGTGTCCTATTCGGGTCGCATCGATAGCGTATCTGTTCTACTATTGGCCGTAAAACATACTGGGTCGTCGCTTCCCCAGAGTAGCGACACCATGCTGCACAGTAAATCAAGGAATTGCTCGGCAAGCTAAAGCACGCTCGCATTTCCCGAGAGTAAGTGTTAGATGTACTTTAATAAATATCTTACCGGATAAACTGCACAAACCTCGCCAGATATATTTCTGAGAAAATCCTACGGTATGAGGCAAAGTTTAATAAATGATTACAGAACGCATCGTGGACTACAGAGTGCCTGTATTACTTATATTTTTCGTTATAGCAGTTATTTATTTATTTATGTACAAACAAAACACTTAACATAGACAATAAAGAATACAGATACAAGAACACAAAGTTACTGTTTATTTCAATAGAAATTTCTTTCCGCAGACCTGCGACAGTAAAGTTGGATAAGAGACAAAGACACAGTGTGTAAAAATAAATAAGGAAACTTAAAATAGATTATTATAACTTAATTAATCATAAATAAATAACACATATTCCTAACTGTATATTATATAGAAGATAAAAATACATACATATAATATATAAATAAATAATTAACATTTAGGTCTTTATTTTATTGCCAGCAATGGTGGCTTCTCGATTATCATACTAAACTCATTCTCATTAAAGAAGTTACTTAGTTACTCTAGACGTTTGTTAATGAATCACGTCTATACACAAACACAGGATAAACCTGATTAGGAATGAATACCTGGATTTGGACATAGGATAAGTATTCCTTGTTCGTCGTCAGTCGCAGGTCCAGTTGAAAACCATCGTTGGGCACTAGTAGCCCGACATTTTGCTGAACTGGTCCTACTTGGCGCGCGGAGCGACACACAATGTTACTTTTAAATTGCTTTCTTTTCTATATTACTGTTGTTTAGTCTAAGTTTTCTTTTTTTTACATTGTGTGCTCTGGCTTGTGTTTGTGTCAAATAAATGTGTTTTCTTTTATTTTCTTTCCTCCTGGTAATACGTCCCGTGTCATAATTTTTGCCTGCTGCTGGCAAATGCCAGTATAAAATAATGCGTACCAAATAATACATGTTTGTACAGGTGCAACGTGGCAAGGTGTCAGAGCAATCAGCATTTGGATTACCACTGATTGCGAACTCCTAATAGCCACTTATCTTTTTGAATTTCATCGCAATAAAATGACGGAATTGAGTCGTAGAGTGACCTACCTTTAATCAAACCGCGGACGGTCGGGAGTCGGTCAAACGCCGTCGGCCATGGAGGGATGGGCCTGTCGCAGAGTTAATTTTTCAGGTAAAGTTTTAAGGTATATGTCGACTGGCAATAGAAGGAAGGAAGGAAATGAAGGTTTCTGGATTATAAGATGAGATGTTAGAACTTTGATAATAGTGTTGACAAAACAGCCGTGATATTACATATTATATGTAAGTGCATTGATAATAACTCATCATCTACCTGCCTGTTAACTATCACGCTATCATTGAAATAACGATCACAGTCAAAGCACTATGTAAATAGTCGTCAGGAAAATAATTAATTAATTTGCATAGAATAGCAACAGCAATTCTAATCTGGCTTAAAAGATAGACCGCGCAAATTACTTAATCAGAACTCAGTTATGGGGAAGCCGCAATGCGCCAGCTTTCATTTTACAGGCGTGACTTTAATTTAAAAGGTTTATTACATAACTCACACTCATAGATACCCGGTATTAAATATATACCTAAGCAGAACGACGTTGAAAAATAAGACAACCGTTTTATAAACGAAATTTTTTTCCTCTATTTTTTTTTGACATGTGTCAAAAAAACGTGTGCGCTTATCTATCGGGAACTGTCCTGGTGATACAAAACGCCATGTCACCCTCGTCACGTTACACAAACCTATTTGTTAAATCCGGCTAGGATTTCCAGCAAAAATCCCATTTATTACGAACGGCAAATATTATGGGTGTAATAAGTTTAATTACGAGATGGAGAAGATATTTTTATAAAATACTTGAGAAATCAACAAGATTAGATACACATCGCCCGGAGCCAGATAACCTTGAAAATTGAAAAAGGCTACTCGATGGTCGGGCCAGATCAGGGCGATTACAGGACTCACGGTGACCACTGCCCTGAGAAGAGCCGGAGACAGAGTAGCTTGAAAGCTGCTCATCAATGACTCCGGCAAAGCCTTCCAAGACGGGCATGACCTTCATAAATGGAGACAACTAATAAGATAGACAGCGATAGACTAGACTACTAAACTAATCACGTGAAGCAAAAACGCTAGCAATCTCTCCTATGATTTAAAAATAATATAATTATAAAAAGAGACAAAGCCAAATTCCTTAATAGTATGTGTATTGTTTCAACCAGCGCTCTAGTTTCACAACATCCGATATTTAATTTCATTTGTTTTTATATCAAGCTGATTCTGTCATTGTGGAAGGATTTATTTTATAAAAAATATACTGTAGTTCCGCTATCATAATTATAATCGTATCTACATATGAATGTTTTGAGGATATTTTGGATTATGATTGTGGAGCATAAAAGTAAGGGAAGTCCAAAGTAACGATAGATGGGCTGCGTGAGAGTTGAAATTGCATTATGGCTAGAAAGTCCGCTATCATAATATTTTTGTCAATGTAGCTATTACGGGAAAATACTTAGTAAGAAAAAAATTAACCGACGAAATAACGAACTGAAAAGCAAAAATATAATAATAGCAATTTGAGTTGGCGCGAAACAAACAAACATACAAATGAATTACCTAAGGCGTAGAATGACTGTAGCTGTGTTGATCTTCGTTGATAGCTTGTTTGCGCCGCCTCAAAATGCTAGAATAAGACTTTTCAGTTCTTTATTTCGTCGGTTATTTTTTTGTTAGTAAAAAGGAATTTGTTTGCTTGTTAACTTCCCAAAAAGGAGGAGGTTCTATGTTCGACATTACGTATGTTTTTTTTTAATTTATTTTTTGTTTGGAAGAGTATGTTCCGAAATAGGTCCCATTTTAATTTGGTGATCTTCAATAAATAACGACAAATCTCTCAGGATTGCTGCAATCGCCTGTTCGTCTGTTTATTTAAACAATAAACAAACGAACAGGCGATTGCAGCAATCATAACATAAAAGCACGCCAGTACGCTCTTAAGGGGTAAGCAGATCACTAATTTCACCGGTTATGTTCATGTTTCATGATATTCGGGTTATCTATTCTGGCGTTATACGAGTAGTTACCTTACTAAACAACTTGCCTATTAGGTAGGAACAACTCAAAAGAGAAAAATAAAAAATAAAGAATTACAAGAAATTATTTATATAAAAAGAAATATAAATATTTAGAAGTCGGTAACTTCCAAATAAAAAAACTAAATAAATATAAATTGGTACCTAACATAACGCAATAAATTGGTACCTACGAAAGACACCGACTTCCAAAAATAAAGTTATTTTTCACTTTGTAGTTTTTTTATTTGGAAGTCGGTAGTATTTTTATGTAAAAAGTTTTTATTCAAATTTAAGTGGGACCAAATTTGAGGTATACTCTTTCCAATAAAAAAGTTTTTTAAATGCGTCACACATAAAAAAATATACATGTCGAATTGAGAACCTCCTCCTTTTTTTGTCGGTTAAAAAACTAAAGAAAAGAAGAGTGGTCTGTATCAAAGGTTATGTTAAGGCTAGAAAGGGATTCAATAGATTACGACTAATCTATCGGAAGTAGAAGAAGACGAAGAAAGAGAAATATGGAAATATTTCATAATATATTCACGCCGAAATAAAACGTGATAAGGGAATGAGATTAGAGAGTGCTAATGATCTGTTATAACGTTACCTGCATATAATATTATCTTCTCTGGATATGTCCGATTGCAACTACATAATATATTGCTATCAGATTGAAATAATTATCTTCCAAAACTCAAGTCGCTCTAAATACCCTACAAGTCTTCATTCGGTAAACAATAATTAATGTAAACAGGTAAATATTATTATTAGACTCAGTTCTTCGTATTTCCTGGGTTACTAATGAATACATTACCACAAATGTGTAATTTGATAAATACTAGGCATGCTAGTATTTATTAAATTACACATTATGCACCTAAAATCTGTCAGCGGTCATCCGATTGATTTTAGGTAATATTTTTAACCGACTTCCCAAAAAGGTTATCAATTCGACTGTATTTTTTTTATATGTGTCACCTCAAAACTTTTTACTAGGTGAACCGATTTTGATAATTCTTTTTTAATTTGGAAGCTGGTGCTTCTCGTGTGGTCCCATTTAATCAAGATCTGATGAAGAACTTCGGAGATATACAACAGAAATCTTCAATAGACAGCGGCAAATCTCTCTGGATTGCTGTAATCGCATGTCTGCTTATTGTTTGCGCCATTTCATAACATAACATCACGCTGGTACGCTCTAAAGGGGTACGTAGATATGTACAGTTCACCCTGGTCATACTCTTTTCGCCGCTTATGTTAGTTTTATGTTATTTGGTTAATTATTCAGGTAGTCGGTTGTTTCCTTTGTAAAACAGTTTTTATAACTACATAAGCCTGTGTTTTTAGAAAGTTCTTATTGATTTCAGTTAATCTGCTTTAAATGTATGTTAATATCAAATTAAAAGTGTAGTCCTTCATAGTTTAGTCAACCAAATAAAGGAATATATCTAATATTTTGGTAAAGTGCTTTAAAAAACATTTTTAAACATTTTGGACTGTGCTAGGAGAAGCAACTTCGTTTAAAACACAGGTACTATCTATTCTAGAACGATTGTTCCTGTATATGTATCTAGGTATATTACGTAGATAATATATTAGCTTCATGTTTTTCAGTAAAGGTCGTCCTGAAACAAGAACATGACAAGTTGCAGGCAGCAACTGAAACTGAAAAATATTTTGCAGAATTTATGAAATACGCGACGAAAATGCAATTTGGTATATTTGCATAACACTGAAATGTTACTTCGTTAACAGTTCTGACCTTTATCTTGAGGATTTTAAGTTTAATTAGTTTTGAGTCAGCTGCGACTGTTCGGGATCTTTTTCCAGCGAACAGTATTGTACTCAAACTTTTCTGAAGGCTTCAGTTACCACTTTTTATTAATGTTCTTTTTAAATAGAATGTAGTTTCACCATGTTTCGTTTCAGTGGTAATGCCGAGAGGGACGTACTCGTATAAGGAGATACGGGTCTCATTGTGATGTTTTTCAGAAAGGCCAGGTGCGCAGTCATAACCGGAGTGCGTGATGATTAGATGTATGAAGGTGAAGGTTTAAATGAAGCAAATTAAATGGACTATGCAAGAATCGTAGCAGGTGGAAAAAAGGCGTGAGTTTGTTTATGTATGTAATATAATGTTGTTTCGCCATCTGCTATGTCCAATGATGTGGAAAATGTACAAGTGTATTTATTATCCTAGAGAAGTATCTGTATATAAAGGTAGAATTTGTAACAAGATCTCAGCAACAGTTCTTCAGTAAAATGTTCTCTGAACTCTCAAGAAATCCCGTCGTTGTCGATGTTCGACATCGTAGTTCGTAGAAAACCTAATTAACCTGTAGCTTAAACTAATATTGTGGATGGCAAACTCTTGAGATCAATTTTGCGCTAGGGTTATGGTTAATTAACGTCGATAACTAAATTATAGAAGCTCGGCGTTGAGTGTTGTCTCACCACGGGCCGGGCTAAAGGCTTTTTGCTATTAATACCGTGTTCTGTAAGATGGTTTTCTACATCATTTTATAATCCTATCCTATTTCCTACTATTTCTAACTTAGTAGACATGTGAAATTCTGAATGTTTGTTAATCAATCACGCCTTAACAGTTCAACAGATTTTGATGAAACTTGGCACACCGGTAGAGCATGACCTGGGTTAGGGCATAAATGTGCATAGGATACTTTGTATCCTGGCTGTATTATTTATTTATTTCACCTTCATGCACAAAGGTACAGTAGCGGATTTAATGTCTTACCCTCGGTTTGCCGCGTTTCGATTATCGCAAAATTAATGTGACAAATTATCAAGCACGCGTTATCTGCTGTGATTAGCTGTTGAAAATTCATTAAACCAATTACACCAGATAACGAGTGCTTGACAATTTGTCACATTAATTTTGCAATAGGCGAGACGTGGGAAACCGAGGGTTAGGCCCGTATTCCAGATGCTCATGCTCAACTAAAACTCAAAATTGGCGATAATATTTTTTTGGGACAAACCCATCGCACTATTCCCACTGCAAATCTTGAAAGCCAGAATCAACAGTGGCGACCACCAGAAAAGCGCCGAGACAATGAAGCTCGACGAAGTCCCGGAGAATTAATTTAACTTTCTTGGATCCCGCAACGAAATTAATCAAAAAAGAGTAACGGAGGAGTAGGAAAAAAAATGCCCAAACCTGCAATCACAACTTTTGAGTTTGGTATATGTTTCTTCAGCTTGACATTTATGTGTACTCAATAGAGCAAGAGCCCAGCTATATTCCTGTTACATATATAATATAGTTACACGATATAATATACAAATATATCGTGAAGCTAATGTTATCAAGTTACAATAACCGTATGGCACTCAAGTCGGTCTACAATATACACTTATCCGTTCGTCGGCCGGCGCTAACAAGCTATCCACGTGCGACGAAACAGTCGTGTTTATATCTTGATCACGAAGACGGTGGATTGAGGGCTTTTTAAAGCGGTTTGAGACGTAAAGAGAATATTAATAGAATCGAAGAACAATCGAAAGAAGACGACGGACAAGGCCGATCTCCAGTAAATGGTGCAGAAAGCCTTGGAGGAACACGAACATTTTATGAAGTATAATCTGTGACCCAAAACAGACAAGCTAATTTTGGCACTGCCTCCAAAGTATGCCGTCGAAGTTTTGGGCCAAAGAAACTTAATTGCTATGAAACTTTGGGTCGCGTCGAAGAAGAAGAAAGTACCGTAAATAGCTAGTAACTAGTTCATCAATTTTAAATGATGAACTAGCCATGTGCAGTAAGCCTTGCGGAGTGTTGAATCTGTCTGATTAGTCTGTAGCTTGATTAATGTTAGCTTTCAAGATTGGTTAAACTGTAAGTAAAGGTTGTAATACTTAGGTTGTACGAGCTAATCTTGTAAAGCACGATTTAAAGAGAACAAGCTAAGCGGCAAGAAGTGTCGCAACCAACTCTGGGGAGTTTTATAAGTTGATAAAGGAAGTAGTATGCAAGAACATTACAGCTTACTAGTAACTAGCTAGAAGGTTGTTGGCGACAAACTAGGTCGAAGTATATATAAAATAAGAAAAAGGAATCATCGACACAGGCGCGGATCCAGAATTTCGCTCAGGGTGGGGGAAAATGGCACTCGTGGAGTGGCGTCATAGAAAAAAAATGCTGTTAATGCATTTTGGATCGTATTAATAACCTTCTTGGTTTAGTTTTCCTGTAGAATTTTTGTTAAAATTTAAACTTGAAAACCAATGTGGTTTTAAAACACTATGGTTCTCGAAAATTTTAGTGCTTTATAGGTATCTTGACGATATAGCTCAGGTATTGACTATTCTTCAGTAGCATTAGGATGAAGAGAATTTTTGTCGAAAATTGTAGCGCCTTGTCTCGGACCTAGATAGATTTTCTGTTACCATTCATACTACCAGTTTGGTCGAGGCCCAGAAAGGATCAATTGCCCCCGTTGCACCCTCCTATATTCGTGCCTACATCGACACGACGAAGAAGAAGTAACTATATAGCTTTTTCTTCGTAGCTTATCCCAAAGGACCCGCACATCTTCGAACTGTAAAGCATATGACACTAAGCAATAGTGTAACTTTCTAACAATAAAATATTTTTGTAAATCGAATCCCATGAGATGACCACCAACAAACGAATAGTTTCACTTCTTTACAATATTAACATGTTGTCAACGTGTAGAACAACCATTTGATTTGAATTGGGTAAGCACCAATCCGATTGCGTAGCGTTATATCGGCTACGGCTGTAGTAAGTCCCACAGGACCAATGTACAGGCAGCCAGCTTCCAACTAACACCAAAAGTCAAATATTAGTCGTCGTTTGAAAATCCAGAGAATTTCCAACAAGCCTGAAACGTGTGGAAGACAAGAATTATAATGTTTTCAGCAGAATTTGACTGAATCGATGTTTGTATTAGCATAATTCATACTTCCCGGGCAGTATGGATTATGTAAACGAAATTTGCGATGCAATTTGGGTTATGAGATATTTCCGTATCCATTTCTCGATAACCCGGAAAATCTGAAGAACTTTGTATCCGCTCAATAGAGCTTGAAGTTATCTTTTCCAATTACCTGGACTTGTTCTTGTTTAACTTTACAGTTACGCTCGAATCGATGCAGTATTGGCCAACCTTGTAGGTAACCTATAATGAGAGTTATAGTAAGTTCCTTATACGCTCTTATTTGTTTCGAAATGTTCTTTCTGCTTTATCACTAATCTACCAGAATAACCATTGTCATCTGCCTAGCCTTTCCACAACTATGTTTAGACCGGATTGCAGTCATTAATTAATTCATTCAATTATTTGTTTACAAACAATTTATATTCTGTCTTAATTTAAATGGAAAGACTGCATAACTGAACTCCATAAGAAAAATACTGGCCATATCGTACAGATCAAAAAAATCTTTAAAACAATTAGAATACAACTTCTGGAATGTCAAAAAGTGTTCTAAATTCAAAAGCGATCGATCTCAACACAACTCACGGAGGTCTGAAGGCGCGAGGGGTACAGGGGCGGGGTCACATCAATTCAGCAATTTCATTATACATGATTGGAAGGCTGTTTGTTCATGGCTGGCGTGCCGCCAACTCGCTTGCATAATGTCTCGGGTACTGCCACCACTAATGCAGAGGTAACGAAGGTTGGCTCTGAACAATGGCTGCTAACTAGCTTACGGTAGACGGCACATGCACGGTTAGAAAGCATTGTTTAGTAACGGTGAGCTTTGGATGCCTTAATAGCAGGACAGTTTAACTCGCTTTATCTTTGTGTACTTACGGATATGGAGACAAAAACACCAATTTGATCACAGTTATATGGTATACAAAAAGTTTAACTGGATAGTGCTTTAACATAGAGTCAAATTGTCTACGTCTTGTGCCTGTAGATCACTACGGCCTTTTTCTTTAGGTCTTCCATCTTTTTAGCTGAAACACTCGTTCAGTAAAGTTGTGGTCAGAAGGAAATTGAAATATTTGCAGATGCACTGTGCATTAACAGTTATCATCATCTGCTTTGATTTTTCCAACGGTGATGAGATGATTTCCAGTCTAACCAGATGTATTCCCCATCACGAGAAGCTATAAATTTTGTAAATAAGAACTTCTACTAAGTTACGAAGCGACAATTCAATCAATAGCAATAATCCCAAATTCAATTAACTTAAAGTAACATACGGTAATACAAAACTAACGAGCAGTTTACTTAGTCGGGTTATATTTTAGCGATATAAAGTGCTGTCTTCTAATGTTTTGTGGTACTGGATCGTGTCTGATTCATGGAACTTCTTTTTTTTGTATTCCTCATCGAGCGGCTGTTTATCTGACCACCACTATAGTCTAAGTCTTAACAATCACAGCCAATGCTTACAGTTGGTAGTAAAACAAAAATCCTTAGAAAATAAACCATTTTACTGGGTATCAAGGTTAAAGTTCGCCTTCTGTGTTCCCTTCACAATAATGTTTGAAATACAACTGCATAGTCCAAAAGTCTTGCCCGGGCTATCGTTGTGAATTTCTGCATTTGTGCCGAGTTCCCGACTTTTATGTAAAGTGTCGTGTACGCCAGTGACGTTTATTTCTCCTTTATTGTGTTATTTGAATACGAATTTGTGGTTGAATTTTATTCATTCAGGAAATTTATTTGTTGTATGGAAGATTTACAGACAGGAGTATGTAAGGTTCGTTGAAAATGGAGTTCTGTTTTTTTTTACCAATCCACATCGGAAAAAGGTGCGAGTTTATTTAAGTATTTACAGACACATATAAACAGTTACATAAAATGTAATAATAACCCAGTGACAATGCCAAGTCTTTATAAATGAAATATGTTTAAGTAACAATTTAAGGATTGATTTCGAAAGTAATACCAATGAATGTAGGTAATTG
Organism: Orthosia gracilis; assembly: GCA_947562075.1. NCBI lineage: Eukaryota > Metazoa > Arthropoda > Insecta > Lepidoptera > Noctuidae > Orthosia > Orthosia gracilis. Next base: position 47,642,684 of record OX387272.1, on the reverse strand, counting down.
AAATAAAATAAAAAAGCAGACAGTCGTCGTTGAATCTTAGAATAAAAAGTTTCGAAAAAGAAAACCAAAAGGTTTGTTTTCGATTAATTTCTGTTCAACTGGCTGATACTCGTGTAAAAAAGTAAAATAGCCTTTAACTTCCCGAAGAAGAAAACACGAAGGAAAAGAAATGTAATGGCATCTTATATTTTTCGATCGCAAATGACCGGTAAATATTTTTATTTGAGATTAATATGTAGCAATAAAAAGATTGCAATAGATTGAAAGTATTTTCATTACACAATAGAAAAAAACAACGTGCACGCTCTGAACAAATAACAGATTTTTTATGACTAAATTAAACGTAACAAAGATTTTATTATTAAGAATTAAATATTGTGCAAGACTGCATAATATTTTGATTGCAATTTACTATTCTGTGTAGCTGTGTACCTGTGACATAATTGTTAAAACAACTAAAATCTCTACAAAATGGCCTTCAACAAATTCCCCAAAAAAGCTCTAAAGAAAAGCCTACAAATGGCACTAAAGAGCTCAGAACTAGCTCCCAACTTACTTTAAACTGCAATTCTCCACTTAATGTGCTGCACCATTGTTTCTACTCGCAATAAACAGATTAACTTAGTAATACTACTGTAATACCCAATAATACTGCCTTGCATACAGTTCGTGAAGTTTCAGAGGGAAGAGGAGGAAAGAGGAGGCAGAGGACTAATTTCCACGGCACTCAGTGTAGGTATATGAATATTGTATATGTTTATATTCATGCTGTGTTGATGTAGACTCAAGAAGTTTGCCGGCTCTCTGTCTGGTGAGTTTATTTGAAAGGTATTATAATGTTGATGCGTAATATTATGACGAGAGATAATTTGTGCGATAAAATGAAGGATCAAAGAGGGATAAAAATGATGTGCTTTGCTGACCCCAAATAAATCGGGATAAAGGTAGGGGAATAGTAACATTTGTAAGCATTTAAGGGGTCACTGGTATCCAATTTATAGACAGTGAATTATTTTTTCAGCGATTGATTAGAGCATCTATAGGCACTTCAGAAATTTTTAACTAGAAAATCGGTTCGTCAGAAAATTAGTCACCCATCCCACATACTTATATATCAAAAATAACGGTGTAGTATCTCTATGTTAGCTTTCCATAAAATATACCCTCCTTATGGATAGAATATACATTTATTGCACACTAAAAAGTTACACATCACTTTTACACACACCACACTCCGTTATTAGGGGATGTTGTTCTGAAATGCATTCGGAACAACTACCTTGTTACTAAATATGTTTCTTTAGATATTTTTTTTTTTTTAGAAAATAAGAGTGTACTAACATAGGTATAAGTTTTCTCGTTTACTAACCTATATGGATGTTACTTGTCCGAAATAAAGATTATTTTATTTTATTTTTATTTATTTTACAAAGAATAAAACCGGCCAAGTGCGTGACGGACTTCGCACATTTAGGGTTCCGTACTAAACCGCAAAATTAAGTTAATTGTAATAGGAAAAATGAGAGAATTTCAATGAAAAAATCGGATTTGTCAATTTATTGGCATTTTTATCACCAAATTTCAAGTTCATAGGTCAATGGGAAGTTGAAAAAATATGAAGTACAAATTTTGTAAAAAAAAGCTGACTTTGGTGGCTTCTAATTCTTTTGTTTTCCAATATTTTTTAAACCAAAAAAATTAGGAATTGTCTACTGAACAAGTTCTAAACAACGATACATCCTCGTTGGGAAGGTCAAATATTTTTGTCGCGCCCCCCTTTCTTGTATGGGAACCCCTCTTAAAAACATTATATCATACAAATATTTTTTGACAATTTGTATGGCTTTGGGTCAACAACATGCTTATACTATGAAACATTTAAGACGGTAGCTCCAAAAGTTTGGCTGTAAAACCTGTGTGACAGTCGACAGACAGACAGACGGACGTGTGACGGACGGAGTGACAGCAATAGGGTTCCCGTTTGGACCCTTCGGCTATGGAACCCTAAAAATATGCTGCACCATTGCATTGTATGTGTTTCATAGATGTTTTGGTAAGGTGTACGCATAATATCGACTCTCAATAATCTACCAACCTTCTATAAAACAGCAAGAACCTCCTATATCCTGACACGACTCACAATAAAACCTCCAGCGATTATTTATGCCATGTGTACGGATTTACGAATGTGCGGATCAAGTCACGTGCCGCCGGGCATAATGCCGGGACGTCCCTTATGAGACCCGCGCCATTATTCACGGGCCCATGGCGCTTTCAATAAGGAAGAGCTGAGTCCGAAATTTGATGTTTATAAGGGTCTTATCAACATGCTTGTCGGTCGTATTATGTTCTGCTGTTATACAGTATACAGCGAGATTCTTTGAGACGGGGTTGTAAGGGCAGATATTTGAAACTGTTCTTAGGAGTCTGTACTTGGTCGTGGATAAATTGGAAAGGGAGGACCAGGTTTCACTTACTTACGGATGTCAAACCTGGGCAACGACTAAAGCCCATAACAGAAAACTAGAAACTTGCGAAAATGCTATGGAAAGGAGTATGTTGGGGAAGAGATTATCTGATAAAATAAGAACTGCAGATGTAAAGAAACACACAGGAACAAAGGTTGTTACTGTAACTATAAGAAAGCACTAATGGAAATGGACAGGACATACAATCGGAAGAAAAGAAAAATGGTCAAAAACAATTATGTACTAGTTTACAAGTCACAAGAAATGAAAACTGGGTAGGTCATTCAGAAGATGGGCAGATGACATAAAGACGGTAGCAGGCACGGACAAGAGTTGCTAGCGATAGGGAGAAATTAGTCAAAGGACAGACGGAAATGTCGAAGAAATTAGAAAAGCTTAAATTATAAACTAACATATCTAAACTAAATTGTACACAAAATAACCATTCAATGTACTTTTTGTAATTGTAAAAGGCTTGCATTATTATATTATTATCAGTGTGGTATAAATCGGATCACGTCGAGCTGTCAGGAAGGTCGCGTAGAGTCTTCTTGCAATTGCTATGGAGTACTTCAATTTCATCTTAGTAACAACGATTTTTTACTTGTCTAGTACAGGTCACTTTCAACGTGGCAAAGGAAGTATCCTTTGCCACATTGAAAGTGACCTGATACATAGAGCAGGTACATTATAATCATCCGCCCTACTTCGAGCGTATGTGAGTGTCTGGTACTGGGTACTGACCTGAGATGTTGATCCTCTCCTCATCGTAGTAGTCCAACCTGTGCAGCTCGTCATCATCATCAGGCAGCACTGGCTCCTCGGGCAGGTCGGGCCGGCGCGCGCGCGTCGCGTTTGGCGCAGCGCTCACCAGCACACACACCACCGCCAGCGGCAGCACAACTTCCATGGCGACATCACCGCGTGCCCCAACCACACGGACGCTGCTGGAGACAGAGTTAGCGTTAGAAGTGCTTCAGGAGAAGTCCTGTCATTTTCTGTTCCGTAGTTTTATTGGCCTGTATTGTCCCTCTACGGAGAAAAGGTCTTGAGGTTTTTCCTGCTCAATCTCCCGTGAACGTAGTTTTGTCATCATACTGGCTTGATCATTAAAATACGTTCATGCTAAAGGCATATGGGCTGATTTTATGTGCCACGACACGAGCAGGGACCAATTTTGAAAACTATAAGGTAGAATACAAAATCATAAGAAATTGTATCGATGGTGAATAATACACTTAAGGGCCTTCCACCGCTTTAGTGTCGTAAAACGGTTACTTTCTAAAGCAAACTCCTTAGTAACTAGGCTAGGTTAAAAGATTTGATTAAAAAAATATAATTGATTCATCTATACATATAAAATGCTTTGTCCTGAATGACTGACTGACGGATTAACGCACAGCCTAAACCGCTGATCGTAGAGACCTGAAACTTAGAGGTTATGTTCTTTCTATGACGTAAGCATCCGATAAGAAAGGATTTTTGTCAATTCCACCTCTAAGGGGGTAAAAAGGGGGTTGGAAGTTTGTATGAAAAATCTAATTCCTTCGGCCAAAATTTTTGGTACTTGGTATAAATAGTAATCTAAGTAAATGATAAAGGTTGTCATTATAAAATTTTCGAAACTACCCCCAAATGATGATTTAGGGGGATTAGAAGTTAAAATGTAAGAATCTGATTTATTGGGTCAATGAACTTGAAACTTGACATAAATACCAACCTAAATAAACAATAAAGATTTTCATTATTAGTTTTTCAAAACTACCCCCACAATATTATTTAGGGGCCGTTATTTTTTTTTGAAAAATCTTATTTCGTGGGTTAATAAACATGAAACTTGACATAAATGCCAACTTCAATAAACAATGAAGGTTATCATTATTAGTCTTTTGAAACAGCCCCAAAAGACGATTTAAAGGGTATAATTTTTTGAAAAATCTTATTTCTTGGGTTAATAAATTTGAAAGTAGACATAAATACCAACCTAAGCAAACAATAAAGGTTGTCATTATTCGCTTTTCGAATCTGCCCCCAAAAAGGGATATAGGGGGTGTCAATGTTTTTTGGAGAATCATATTTGTTGGGATAAAAAACTTGAAGCTTGACATAAGTACTAACCTATGTAAACAATAAAGTTTGTCATTATAAGTTTTTCGAAAAGCTTGGGAGAAGCTTAGCTTCGAAAAGCTTAAGAATTTTACTGCACAGGTTTTCGTTTTTGACGTAGGGTTCTAGGGTTGCACTTAGCAGGAATTTTCGGAAATTCAACCTGAAAGACCTGGAAGGAGGGTGAGAAGGGGCAGAATTTGTTTGTATGAAAAAAAATAATTCCTTGGGGATAAAGTAAATAATTGAAATTTACATTAAAAGTTTTTAAAAGTACTCCCCAGATAGGGTTAAGGGGTGTTATAGTTTTTTTGAGGAATCTTACCGCGGAATCTTGCTAATAACGAACTACGCAAAATTGAAAGAGAAGAAAAGAGAGAATTACATAATTGGGTTTTTCAAAACTCTAGCTTTAACGTGGTAAAATGGGGTTATTAAGTATTTAGAGGAGGATTTTACTTTGTGGCGGTAACTTAAAATTTATTCTCATTTAAATCAAATAACGAATCGTCCCAAACCAATAAACCCTATATATCTGCGATACCCCATTTTTTATTGATTTAATAGTAACTTATTTTTAATCACCTTCACTAACTGCACATAAAGAGTCATTTATAGGATAAACGGAATCACGCGAACGGAGTCGCGGGCGAAGTGCTAGTGTACAATATTTGAGAAACATGGTTTTTTTGTGTAACTAATAGCTTTAAAAAAAATTAACTACACGATATTTTTCGCTGCTTTTGGATACTCGTCTAAAACGACTTGGTTGTTTAAAAATATTTTACACAGAAAAATTGATGGCTAGATGTTCTTCATAGCTGAAATAACATGTGTAAATCAAAGAATATTTTGCAAACACAACTTTTCCATAAGAAAGAGGTTCAATATTCTGGCATTATTCTGGCTCCGAACGGGCGCACAGTCAGTACTGCGTGAACACCGGGGAACATATACGCCTTAAAGAGAAATGATTGTGTGTTAGTTTTCATATTATTTCGTTGTTTAACATTAAACGCCTTTAGCTGTAAAATGTTAAGAGAGATACCTGCCTAAGTTAGGAATAAAGGAGAGCTTTGTTAGGAATTTCTTAAGTAGGTAAATACATTACTAGTTTTTCTGTGAAAACGTACTACTAAACAGATTGACGGACTCGTGGAAAATGTGTACGAAATTGTTTTCTAGCTAACTTAGTTGCCAAGGAAAAAGAATAAGAGATGAAACCAATCAACTGTGCCCTATTTCCATGTTGATTCCATTTTGTTCTGTATTTAAGAAATAAAATTCTTCAGAAGAAATAATGTATATGTTTTTCTTGCTTCTATTAAGAGGACAAGGGCCTGGAATTTAATGGAGGTCAGACTTCAGTCATTAATTTCTCTACAATGGAAATAATTCGGGCGTTAATCCTGAATTATAAGAAAAGGTAATTAAATTGAAAATCAGTTTGATGATTTGAGAAAAATAATTATTTCATGAGGCAATCTATAGAGATTGCCTATCCATGTTAACCTATCCATGTTCAGCAACTCAATTGCCTAGGCAAATGAGTCGCTGAATATGGATAGGTTCTGTTGCTAATACAAGATAAATTAAATTTAAATTTTAAAATCCCTCGAGGCTTATCAACCCATGCTTTGTAAACTAATGATTTATCAATTAGTAGTCACTTCGATCGACTAATCCATCAAAACACGTAATTATAACACGATCATCATCAGCATTTTAATGTTCCCACTGCTGGAGACACAGGCCTACTCTCTGTGAGAGAGGGAATGGGCCTTAATCCACCACGCGAGCCCAATGCGGTTTGGATGTCACATGGGTTCGAATTTTTGGTTCTAGGAAATGCCAGTTTCCTCACGATGTTTTCCTTCACCGTTATAACACGATATCTAGCGAAAATACCCCGATTCAAACAGTAAAACGCCCATATCTTTTGAACAGCTAAACCAATTGTCATCAAACATAGTTAAGAACATGTACGCTAATGTCAACTTTCAAACAAAGAAAACTGCTATGATGCCACACACAGATACACAATTGTGGTACGCACGTACACACGTCAAACTTATAACACCCCTCTTTTTTCGTCGGACGTTAAAAACAGACGTATGTAGGTATTTACATTTTAAGCGTTTAAGGTAACCGAGTGGTTCTGACACCTGTCCAATTCGGACCTGGTCCAAGTTGGCAGCCAGTCGGACTGGAGTGAATTAATTACATTCATATGCCGAGATTTTGTAGCGTTTTGTTATAACTCTTCCGACAGATCAGTGTACGACACCGGGAAGCTCAAGTTAAACAGTGGATGCGTTTTGAAGATGGATGAGCCTTTTATTATTTTGGTGTAACAAGCGAATAAGAATAGGTATAACATTAAATTGGTGCTCGTTATTTGATATTTTCTGAAATTGAAAGACCTTGAGGGTTTGAGGCTTTGTGCCTATCGACACGATATTTTCCTTTACCGTAATTTACCTACCTACTCATATTGTGTTTAAAAATATACTTTGAACGTTCAGCTCTATAACTATTGTACTTACTTTCAGGGCACCACGAAAACATATAACAAATTACAAATTATATAAATACCCAGCCCAGGAAAATAACTGTAGTTATAGGCAAATCTTCAAAAAAAGCTTTTATAAATAATGAACTTAATTACGGTGAAAGTACTTATCTAGGATTTTTTTCGCAGCAAATGTCTTTATTTCATGGTCTAACAAGTAGGTATATCAGTAAGAAGTTAATATATCAGTATCAATGTATCTATGAGATGGGTTGCTTTTCTGCCAGAAGAACAATGTTTTATTATTCATAGCAAACTGATAAAATACAAGGGTGATATTATCTCCACACATCCACATTGTTTGACTTGTAATAATTGACGTGCCTACTACTAGTATAGTACAGAACTGTAACGGAAAGCCTCCGAAAGTTAACTATTACAAGCAATTATAATCTTTATGGCCATATGGTAATGACGCAGAGTTGTTAGTTGATCACGCTTCGTGCCGAAACATTTCAACAGACCACCGTGTTAATTTTTTTTTTATTCCATGGACGATATATGTACATTTTATGGTGCGCTTCAGAGATATGTTAAGACTCGTAAAACTTATAACTTCACATCATGGCTTTTATCAAAATATGAGAAATTGAGAAGAGCGGGCTATGGTACTTCAAGTTTTAAAGCTGGAAAAGGCATCAAGGGTGGTTTATATAAATTTACGAGGTTACTGCGTTTTCTCATAAGTAACCTGCACTCATGTGACTTGACATCATGATTTGAAGTTAAGCGTAAGCCTCAAACATAAACATTTACTCTTTTTTTTTCTCTTGCGGTGCCTCCAACGTGTGCGTCGTTTAACTATTCTACCTAAACCACAAAGCACGATAACTACATTACATTACATTAGTTAGTAACGCAACCAACAGGTTGTCGTGAGCCCACTGTTCAACTATTTGTCTACTTGCCAGTTTTTTTGCCGATGGAAACGTTCCTATGTGCCTGTAGTCAGAATAAGTCTATGAAGTATAAATATCGAGTAGTCTAAAAAGTTTTTTTGGTGATTTAAAGAGTTTAAAACTAGATATTTCAAAGGAAAACCTATTTTTATAGCGGAAAATGTCTGTGCCTTAACTAATTTTATTGTTCTAAACCTAGTCAACTTTATTCGAGCCAGAGTTTAAATGTAACAGAACTATTCCTTCTGTTTTATTGATAACTTAAAACGTTTCTGACAGAATAAGAAACCGTCAGCCAGTTTCAATATCTTGGCTACCGAGCCGAGCCGAACTACCCTTGTTTGTATTTACCGAATTACAAACTAGGGTAGCTGCAAATTGGAAATTCGAAGACGAATTGGCATGGCTAAAACAGCAATGACTCATCTCAGCAAAATTTGGAGAGACCCAAATATCACAAATCGGACAAAGAAACACCTGGTCCGCACACTTTTCTTCTCCATCTTTCTGGGCAGAGACTTGGACGAAAAAATGTGCCGACAGGCAAAGAATTGACGCTTCTGAAATGTGGAGCAGGCGCCGCTTATTACAAATACCATGGACAGCCCACTGTATAACTGTCTCGATCTTCACACAATTTAAAATGGAGATAGCGCATCAACCTGACTGCAACGCGTCGTGAGTTAATTCGGCCATATTGCCCGCAGAGGAACCAACAATATGAAACTTCTTATGTGACTGGCAAAGTCGAGGGTAAAAGACCTAGAAGCCGAAGCACAAACGATGGTCGGATCAAATATTGGAGCGTCTGGCGGTACCGATCAGTGCCGCACTCCACCAGGCTGCTGATCGCAACAAATGGAGAAAACCCGTTGACAGTCCGAAACGGAGTCACGATTCTAAGCAGTGAGAGTGCGATTGGGAAGAGAAAACCCTATGTGTAAACAATAGCAAAAGTCATTACTTACCTATCTACGAAAAAACATATAGAGAGGAAACAAAGCCGTTATAATCTGTATATCGATTCAAACCGTCCCAAATAGTAGTGTTTAAAGAGATACATTCTTTTTTCAAACAGATAAAAATAATAAACCGCAAAATAATTACAAGACTTTACAGTGGTCACAGGAGAGAGCCGGGAAGTCATTGTCGTGTTTCACAACGGAAGTTGGATACTTTCGGCTTTCGTCGTAAAGGTTCGGGTAGCCGGGCACAATCGTATTGTCGTGAACAAATTGACTATTTAAATATCATATCTACCCCAACCTTTGCCGCCTTTCTATTTAATTTTTTTCCACTTTTTGTGGGCATTTTTATTGAGATTCCTTTTTACGTAATTTGGAGAGGACGTTAAGATAAATTGGGGGACTGATTCCGGGTTGCGATTGCATGAACGGAAAACTTTGTAGTGAATCGGAATCTTTCTTTATCTACCGGGAAGATAAAGAAAGATTATACTTATTTTTAGAAGATTATACTTAGTTTCCCGAAACGTTCATAAATATTTGTTATGAGCATAGATATAATAAACAAAGTTATGAGCAAACATCCGATCGTTTACCAAATAAACATTTATTTATAAACTAAAAAAAACATCATACATTGCCGTTTTCTCAATAAATAACTAAAATAGGCGCCACGGCGTTATTCCCGGGGGATAACCGTAGGCGAAGGATAAACTATCGGACACGAGCGCATCACCGCCGTACTGTAATATGGTAGATATTTCTAATGCATTACAAAAGAGGAAAAAATCTCTAGCTCCAAAATACAATGAGAATCTCCTAGAAAACTTTAACTTATACGGAAATCAACAATGTCTTAATAGAGAAAAAGAGTTGACGCTATTCGTTCTGTATGGCTCCATCTCTTTATAGCTTTGGAACAATGGAATTAAAGCTGAAAAAAGATATAAGCTTAAGCTTCTTTAAGCTTTATATGTCACATTGACGTACAGTACACCTATTTTCTTAATGTCCCTCGGCAAACTTCGTGTGCCTGCGACTTTACCAGCTTTCCACCCATTTTTTGAATAATATGCGTCCGGTCTTCACCAAGTGCAAAGGGCTACTGATAGAAATCCGACGGATGACAAAATACGAAGTTTGCCGAGGGAAAATAGTTGTACCGTACTCAGGTATTAGAGACGTGTCTGTCCCTATTGTCGGACATGACTCCAATCTTGGGCTATGAATAACGGGTTCTTTATTCCCACAGAAGACACCTTCTTGATGTTTTAAAACTGACGACTTTAGCGGTTTTCATCGAGATAATAATAACGTTTCAGATGAGGAAAGAATACGCCTAGATAAAAGAATTTATTACCACACAATCGCACACATCGCATTGACTCTATGTTTAATTACGCTTAAACTAAAATAACGAACAGATGGCCGATGGGGCAGGAAAGTTCTGGAGTGGTGACCGCGAACAAGAATGCTTTGCGTTGGAAGGCCTCCCACCAGGTGGACCGAAGACCTGTGAAGGTTGCGGGGATCCGCGGGATGCGAGACGCACGGGACCGGTCAACGTGGCGACGCTTGGGGGATGCCTAAGTCCAGCAGTGGACGTCTTTCGGCTGAAATGATGATAATGATGATGAAAAATACTTACGGATAGTATTAGTTTTACTAAAATTATGTTTGTAAAGACAAAAAGTCCGTTATAATATTTTTTCTCGGTACGTATATACTTAGCACGGATGTTTTACATTGCTGAAAAAGAAACCCCTTTGTTTAAGACGCGGATAAGCAAAAATTACGGAATGTCTCCACGGACATAATATGTTTTTTTGCTTCATACATATTATGCCATACAATATCCTACATCTAATCTATCTAAAATCTTTAAACGAGCAATTCTTGTATATATCCATATATCTATAATCTGAATCTGGGAAACGGCTGCAATGATTTTCATGAAATTTAGTGTGCAGGGCCTTTCGGGTGCGATAAATCGATCTAGCTAGATTTCATTTTTAGAAAACGTCATTTTCTCTATTTTCACCCGAGCAGAGCTCGGTCGCCCAGGTACTGTTTTGTTAAATGAGCAATGGTTGAAAATAATCTTTAAGAGTTAAATTCCAACATTGTTAATTTAATAAAAATATTTCATTGTATAATCTCTCTAAAAGTGGACAGCAGACACGTCAGTTGGGGAGTTTAACGTCAAAATGAAGAACGACGTCACTTTGTCAAATGGAGTCACTCGGCGTCAATGACATTGTCGCGTCAAGTCGTGGGGTTGTCGGAATCTGACGTTTGCTGTTTTCATTGGTGGCCGAATTTATCCAACATTTGCAGGTAAGGACGTAATTTAGAGATGAAGTCGTGAAATTATAAATAGATTTATAATACATACTAGGTATAATATTATTAAGGCGAAATTAACTCTGTCTGTCTGTTACCTTTTCACGCTTAAACCGCTGAGCCGATTTTGATTAAATTCGGTGTGGAGATAGTTTGAGACCCTGGAAAAGACATACGATAGTTTTTACCCCGACAGTATGTTCCTTTGGTATGATAAAACACTTTACGTAGGTGAAGCCGCGGGCAGTGGTTAGTGGCTGATAAATGGAATTGCCCCCTATTGAAATATTTTTAACAAATTTTTTTAAAATAATTAAAACTAACAACCCACCCCTTCTGTGCACATGCGACGCACTGGCTGATAAGCGAATGAGTCTCCTAGGGGTTGGATATCCAAGACCAGAAGATTATAAGCTCATGTCTACTAGAAAAAAGTTTTCAACGAGATTGGGGAGGAATAGGTTATCTAGGGGACCACAAAAGATCCCAATGGGTCGAAGTGTCCGAGTTATTTCTCGCCCCACAAGATAAGATAAGATAATAACCTACCCCGGCTTCGCACGGGTAGCACATCTTTTCAACTAATTTGATCATGTTTCAGTCAAATAACACAAAACCTCAATAGATTATACACCTCAATCCTTCAACCACTGGTGAAAACAGTATGAAAATCCGTTCGGTAGTTTTGAGTTTTTCGCGTACAGACAGACAGACTAGGCGAAGGACCTTTGTTTTTAATCTCCTCCAAAAAGGAGGAGATTATCAATTTGACTGTTTTTTTTATGTTTGTTACCGCAGAACTTTTAACTAGGTGAAACGATTTTGATGATCCTTTTTTTTATTTGAAAGCTGGTTTGTCATGTGGTCCCATTTAAAATTTCATCAAGATCTGATAAGGAAATTTTGAGATTTATTTATTTATTATATGCTTTATTGCACACCATAAAATACATTAATAAAAAGAAATGTACATCAGAACGTTCAATAAATGACGGCAAATCTCTCGGGATAGCTGCAGTCGCGTGTCTGTTTATTGTTTATACCATTTCATAACATAACATCACACTGGTACGCTCTAAAGGGGTACGTAGGTGTGCACCCTGGTTTACTCTCATTCCACTGGTTTTGTGTAAGTTTCATGTTATTGGGTTAATCTATTCTGGCATCACTTTGGGCATTATATAGCCTATAGAACTGGTCAATTGTGTACCACAACTAAAAAGTGAAAAACAAATAAAACTTTTTTACAAAAAAATACGACCGATTTCCAATGAAATCACTACAAAGTGAAAAATAACGTGAAGTCGGTGTCAAAAAACGAAAACAGGAACACCGACTTCCGAAATTGAAGTTATTTTTTAATAAGCAGTGACAAAAAATGCAATAAAATTATGCTATTCTCTTTCTAGTAACCACTGCTGCTGGGAAACTGTTTTACACATTTATTTTGATTTTAAACCTTTCACATTTATCGTTTAGTTCATTAAGAACTCTCAACAAAGATGTCATACTAATAATTAACAAGACACTTTAACAAGGGTTCATGAACCTCACCTCAATTCAGGTTTCGATTTCGTTAATGAAGTTTGCTAGACCATAAAAATATTACGTGTCCCACTGGGCAACCTTTTATAGTTATGTTTACAACGTGAAATATCACGCCTCCTGCACGTTACGGAACATCATATTATTCTGCCAAATTGCCATGTTTCTATCTCCAATTCCAATGGAGGAGACCTCGCGGCTAAGTAATAGTCGCCGCAAGAGACGACCTTAAAAGTTAAGCAACGCTTGCCGAGGTCAGTTTGTGGATGGGTGACCATCAATTACATACCGAGGATCCTCTGTGCTCGGAAAGAACGTTAAGCTGACGGCTGTCACTAGCAGATTTTTAATTGACGTTGCGGTAGTTAGAACCCAGAAAATCTGTAACCAGTCTTGCCTAGGGGAATTGTATTGCCCAGTTACTGGGTTGCGCACCGATGCATTCGGTTAGACTGGACCCCAACCATAACATAGTTGGGAAAACGCAAGGCAGATTATAATATTTATATCTCCAACTCCAATAGATAGTTTCAAGCCGGTAGGTACAAGTATATTGAGTGTCAGTCAATCACAATACTGCTCCTAAAAGCCAAGAAGAAATACCTGTATCGTCACAATCAATAACACATTCACGTGGCACCAACACCAAGCCATTTATAAGACCCAACATGGGCGCGGTATTTGTGACGTCACTTTATCCCGGCGGGACGCGACGTCAGTCAGGCGTTGACACCGACCGGTCAACGCGGCGCGCGTTTGGGCAAGCGGTCGGCACTTTGTTGATGACGTCGGTAAACCCATTGCTCGTCGGGCGATATGCTCTGTTATTTATATAGCGGAGCTTGCGAGTCAGCGACTGAGATTGTATAGGCGAGATGTCACGATTTGTCTTTCCGCAGTCTCGTCGCGGGGATTTTGTACCAATTAACGGCGAAGGTTTTATTTAGTTGTGTTGTCTAGAGGATTTTGTCTTGGAAGAAGGAATACACGGAGGTTTATCATGTAGTAGACTCACATTATCGTTATTTGTGTAATAAGATTCCAATTTGAGCTATTAGGAAGATCTTTGTACATATTGTTTTATGTAGTAGAACAGGGCAGACCGCTCATTTTTCTGAAGTTGCAAATTAGTCATTCATAAGCGACCGACCGTGTGCGCGAGACATTAAAATGCCGTATGGTGAACGCGAATTACCAAACGTTCAGACGGCCCTATCTTTACCATTCAAACCTATAGATCTATGTGAAATCGGTATTGCAAGCTCATCTAGCCTATGCAACTATGTAGTTACAAAACAATACAGTAGGAAGAGTTCCTTCGCCGGAAATTACACGCCGTAGAATAGGCATGTGTCGTTTTCTTTATGTTCCTCGACAATGCACGTGCCACGACTGTTCTTATAATCAATATAAATGTAGTATTGGCAAGCTATTGGGTACGGATTCTTGGAAACTGGGAGATAGCATTAGTATGTAAGTTTCGGGATAAAGTTTTGGGTCAAAGGAAATTTATGTCTTTGTTTGCAGTGGAGCTTCTTATGGAATTGTTCAACCGGAAAAATAATATTCCTAGGATATCTATATGTCATGTATTTCCAAACGATATAACTGTTTCCGCTGTTTTATTTCTTTATTTGATGATCCGCTCGCCTTTGACCTCCTTATCATCTGATGATAAGCGACGATGTGGTTGACGGTGAAGCACGCTTGCTTAGAAGTAACCTAGTCACTCTTGACTTGAGTCCCTCAATACTCTATTGTCTTAGAATGGCTGGTAATATATCGGTAAACCTGTCAAGGGACAGTGTCCATCATTTCTTATTACTTTCTCGAAAATCTTTTACAGAACAAAAGATGACTTATATTACGCCTGTGATAAGGTTAGCCGTGAAATCTTACGTTAGACAGGAGACTTATTGTAAAACGTACGTGTGAATTGGTAGCACCTAACTTTTTATATCCTGGAATAGATATTGGACTTTTGGTTACTTTGTCTTAGAGTCATGTATAAATGATTATCGTGCAATAATCTGCACAAAATATAACTCACGATACTGTTAGCACACAACTGATTTTCTCTCGTTCTTTTTAATTAATTCAAGTTAAAAAAACTAATGCGTTACAATAACGATTGTAAGTGTGAAATAAAGTAGTACATAACAATTAGTAATCTCGTTCGATCAGCTGACACGCGATACCAGTGTTAACTAGTTATAACCGCGTGTATTGTTATACGCGCGACCATTACTCCGATTAACACGAGGATAATAGATATTTCATTTTAATTACAGGAAAGTACTACGATTGCAATGAATAGCTATATATTGGATTGCGTTTTAATTATGACAGGCCGTCGAGTTAGTTTGATAATATCCTAATTATCCACAATAATATTTTACGAGTATAAATGCGAATGTAACTCTGTCTGTTACCTTTTTACGCTTGAACTGCTGAACCGATTTAGTATGTTTTTTATTGTCTATAGGCTCGCGCTTGACCACTATCTCACCTGATGGTAAGCGATGATGAAGTCGACGGTGAATCACGCTTGCCTAGAAAAAAACCTATTTACTTTTGACTTAAAGACCCCTAGATTGTAGTTATCGGGCAACACGGACTCCGGTATCAACAAAAAATTTGGTATGGAGATAGTGAGACCCTCGAACGGATATTGAATAGTTTTAATTCCGGCTATCATGCATAATGATGATATCATGCATGCATGGTGACGGTGGTGGAAGTTTGTATGGTGAACCAATAATTTCTCAAGTATTAATGCTTCGCAAACGAAGTCGCCGGTAACAGTTAGTAATATTATAAAAGTGAACGTGAGTTTGCTTTGTTACTCTTTCACGCCTCAACTGCTCGATTGATCATCATGAAACTTTACATAGACCTTGTCAAGGCTACAAAATGAATATAGGGTACCTTTCATCTAGAAAAAAAGTTACGTTCCCTAGGGAAAACATTAACGCAAGCGAAGCGTCAGACAAAACTTAGTTTTAGAATATATGTAAGAGCGAGCGGGAGGCCTCGGGGCAGCCTCGGGGCAGCCTCGGGGCAGCCTCGGGGCAGCCTCGGGGTTCTTTATCACTTTACATCATCTGCCTTTTTGACGTTTTATTTCGTCTATGATATTATTTTCATTTACCAGCGCTATCATTTACAATGTGTACGGAATTGTAGTAATAAAACTTTAAGGCTGTAAAATAGATCCACTTAATTTAATGGATAAAAACTCACCACATAAAAGGTAAAATCACCACACCCTCAAATATAGAGCAATTTTAGTACCTGGCTTACCTATTACGATATTCACATAGTCTTAAGACCATAACTTTGTACCTAGGTCTCAAAGAGTCGTACATTTAAACGTATTTTTACGGCCATAGCCAAGAAAATCTAAAAAAATAATCAATTAATACTCAAAAGATTATATATTGAGATATTTTTGTATTGAGCCATAAAAGACAAATTTTAAACGTAATTCCACAAGTTTTTATTGCATTTCCTAAAATTCTGCAAAATTTGTAGGGGGGTTAACAAACGTATTATATAGATTTTTTAGTTAGCATTTTTAGTTGTTCTACACACTGATAAAATAACAATAGCTCTAAGCAAATTAGTTCTAATTTTATCATTGCCTAAAAAGAACCCCTGCGCGATTTTTGCCATATAACTTTTGCAGAATATTAAAAAATAAATCGTTTATGTGGGGTGTCTTTATCGATAAAATTAAGTGTTTCTACGGCCTACAAGTTTTATTAATACAAACACAGACACAATGTATATTTATTTATCATCATTTACTTGGGTACGACTCAAAGAGAAGAATGGAAGAAGATGACATGTTTCACCGACCCTGCTAATAATACATTAGGATAAGGATAAGATAATGATGAATCTGTGCGTAGATAGTAAAGTAGGCAAAAACAATAACTGTAACACACACAAATCAAATGGTGGATAGTGGTCAAGCGAGCCTATCAAGCTCCCTAAGCTAATTTAGAAAAATAATATATTTATGTTGTAACGTTACGCTTAGCTCAGTAGTGCTAAACGTAAGCCACGTTAATAAAATAAGAATTTTGAAAATTATAGAATTGTAAGCTTTGTAGAAGAAAAGTGTCCATGGTATGTTATGTCTATGGCTTAAGAAAATAAATTAGACAGACAGATGTCAGATCAGATGAAAATGTTAGAGTAGGTATAAAATAGATATCATCGATGGCGCTTGGAGCTGTCAGTCGTGCTGGAGAGATAATTTTTTTCCAAATTTGCGTTTTTTAGGAAGTTATCAGTTAGATTTTTTTTTATTTCTTCGCAGATTTCAGTGTTTTTTCTTTGGCCTTTCATTTAAAGTGATGGACCATCCTCTTCCCCCTCCTGTTCCTCCTGACCCTCCTGACGCTGTTTCATCTTTAAACTCAGCGGTTGGTAAGCGACGCCATATAATCGACTCGGAAACAATTGAGGTTGTTTCCAAAAAAACATTATTAATAAAGAGATGGCTGTTGCCGCCATCCAAACCTTGTTCATTCACCCTTCTCTGGAAGTGGGCATAAAATCATATAGTAATTTAGAAAAAGGTCCCTTTTTAGTCCATGTTTCCCGATCCGAACCAGACCCTTCTGCTGGGACATCGATTCGTCCAATTAAGTTTGGGCAACTTTTAATTAAAAATAAAATAAAAAATATTTGTAGGGACGGAATTAAAAAAGTGGGCAGAAATAAAATCTCTGTGGAATTCACCTCTGGTGAGGCGGCCAACAAGTTCCTTTCCAATCCGGTCTTGGAATCTAAATATTTAGTTACTATCCCATCTTATATTATCACCAAAATGGGTATCGTCCGTCAAGTGCCAGTCGATATGTCTATGGACGAATTTGTAGAATCTGTTATTCTTCCTGATGGGTGTGGAGTCATTTTGAAAGCACGTAGGTTAAACCGTAAAAGTATACAGGAGGGCAAGACCTCCTGGATTCCTTCACAAACAATAGTTGTCACATTCAAGGGACAGATACTCCCTCAAAGGGTATTTTTATATCATACATCCCTGCCAGT
This sequence comes from Orthosia gracilis, assembly GCA_947562075.1. Classification (NCBI taxonomy): domain Eukaryota; kingdom Metazoa; phylum Arthropoda; class Insecta; order Lepidoptera; family Noctuidae; genus Orthosia; species Orthosia gracilis. The sequence continues at coordinate 47,624,722 of OX387272.1, read as the reverse complement.
GGAGGTATATCAGTACCCCACTATCCAATGTAAAAATTGCTGCCGTTTTGGGCACGTTAAAGCACAGTGTCGGTCCAAAGCAAGGTGCTTTAAATGCTCACAACCTTACCCTGGTGACAGGTGTGACGTATTAGAAGCCAAGTCCACTTGCATCCATTGTTTGGGCCGTCACTTTGCTTTTTACAGTAGCTGTCTTGAGCAAGGGAGACAAAAATCCATTAAGTTGTTAATGTCTCAGGAAAATTTTTCATACGAAGAGGCTTCTCGATCAATTCCAAATGTTAAAAAATTATATTCTGAAGTCACCCAAAATTTTCCAACCCAATCTTCTTTCTCCTCTTCCCAATCTATTAGCCTTACTCCTCCTACCTCTTATAAAAAAACTGTATTTTCCTCAATGAGCTTTTACCAATAGAGACGTCATACTCATTATAAAGAAATAAAAACATGGCGAAATTTTACTATAGCTACCTACATAGGACCTATGGAATTTGGAACTTTATTTCTATCACTGAGTATTTTAAAAGATTACAGAGATATAAATAGGACCCCATTGTCTGAAAGGGATAAACATACTGTTCAAACGTACGTCCGTGTCGCGGCCAGACGCAAGACGGACTGAGTTCACTCAAGCTGATTAGCTTGTGTTTGTATTGCCGCGCAGACGTCGGTAAAACGTATCTACCTCAGTTTATATATAACATCATTGATTTTCCTCCCCTAAGCCTAGAGCTCCTCTAGGCAAATCTTATGATAAAGCTGCCCATAGATCCATCGTTGCTGAGGTCCCTTCATCCTTTCCCAATGGCTTCTCTCTTTCTCAAAATTCTTCATCCCCAAAGTACCCTCAAGAGGATAACCTCTTAGATATTCTTTTGTCTTTAATTATTAGTTTAGTTTCCCGTGAAAATTCCTCTTTACCGCCCCACGTTGCCCATAAACTTTCCCAGCTTCTATCTAATAATTATGGATCTAGTCTCCTCACTTCAGTGGAACATTCAGAGCATTCGGCCGAAGAAGCCTGAACTTTTATTTTTAATAAATAAATTTCACCCCTCAGTCATCGCCATTTCGGAGACTTGGTTAGTGCCTGGTTCTCACTTTCGGGTCTCAGGTTACTCCTGTCTTCGGAATGATAGGGCTGATGGGTATGCAGGTAGTGCCCTTCTTGTTAGGCGCTCGCTTCCTTTCTCTCTTTTATCTCTTCCCCCTACTTCTCCTGACATTAACATCGTTGCTGTTAGGGCTTTTAACATTACTTTCCTCTCGGCATACATTACTCATCCTCATTCTAGGTTAATTCCAGACCTTCTATGTATATTTGCCTCAGTTCCCTCTCCAATCATTTTTATGGGTGATTTAAATGCGCATCATCGCTCATGGGGTTCGAGCCATGATGATAACTTTGGTCGTGCCCTCCTCGAAATTTTTGATGAAGTTGATCTATGTGTTGTTAACAACGGTTCTCCCACTAGGAGAGTTCGCCCTTCTCAAAATCCTAACTCGGCTGTAGATATAACAGCATGCTCTGCCTCTCTTGCTTCCATTCTTTCCTGGAATATCTTGCCTCATTCTTATGGTAGTGATCACTTTCCCATTATTGTCTCTATCTCTGATAGAGTAGTACCTTCGCGTAATTTTAATCCCTCTCTTAAATATAGATTAAACGATGCAAGCTGGTCTTCTTACTCAGATTCTCTTGAAAATAAGTTACTATCTCTTCCCCCTCCCGACAGAAACAATCTTGTTGACTACTATTCTAAATTTGTAGACTCCATTATTTCCAGTGCTGATGACAATTTTCCCCTTAAAAAACCGTACAGATTCAAAGTCTCAACTCCTTGGTGGAATTCGGAATGCACTTTAGCTGTCAAAGAAAGAAAAATAGCAGAGGTTCTCTATTCGAATTCTATGACTCTTCAAAATTTCTTAGTGTATCAAAGAAAAGCAGCCATTGCTAAGAGACTTCTTTCTAAAAAGAAAAAAGAGGGTTGGCTCCGCTAATGTCAAAACTTATCTCCCTGTGCCCCTTCTTCCCTAGTATGGAAGCAAATCAAAAGATACAGAGGTTCATGCAATTCTGTTGATATTTCAGCGAATGATCCTTCTTCCTGGATTGAACCCTTCTCGGATAAACTGGCTCCTCCTTCAGTTC